>CM019161.1:561916-2045251 GCA_009733165.1 Naja naja
CCCCCAGCCCCTCCCAGGTAGCTACACACAGAAGGCTGAAGCACACCCAGCCACTACCTCAGCCCACAGGTTCTTCGAAAAGCCAAGCAATCAGCAAACATCAACTCCATCAACCAATCAAGAAGCAACAACACAGTCAACAACACAGCCAACCAATCAGCAAACACCAATTCCATCAACCAATCAAGAAGCGACAACACAGCCAACAACACAGCCAACCAACCCGCTTACAGCAGAGCCAGCACACCACACCTCCCCTCCAGTATTTATACAGAGAAGGCAGCTCAGATCACGCTTTACTGGCACAAGCACAAAGCCAAAGACACCAGCCTGAAGATGGTGAGTGGGATCTCGTCAAAACGTCGCCAAGGTATTCTCAATCTTACACGGGACAAGACCCGAATACACCAAGACCCACATACCTTTACCCATGAAAATCTACGAATATATATATATATATATATATATATATATATATATATATATATATAAATTATATATCCTTATGGAGTTGGGCAGCTTTACATGTTTAGCGAATGAAGGCATCCCAATAACTGTTCTCCCCCTCCTCTTTCCAGTGCTTTCTGTTATCCCCCCCCTTGTTTGTTACCACCCCCTTAGCTGCTGCCCAGATCCTTGGCTTCCTCTTGCTCATCCCCCATCTGACTTCTGCTAAGTCAGAGTCTACCAGAGTTGTGAGGCCAGTAAATTTCAATAAATAAATAAATGTATACATAGATACATACGTAATTGGAAAAACAGAGCTCCCATTTCCTTCTTTACCTAGAATGTCCTCAAGGTATGCTTTAGCCATTTAAAAACAAGCACAGAACCCATTGTGCCCAAACTAATCACTAATGTGTATTTAACTTTGATTCCAATTCAGCCTTTAAAGATGGACATTGGAGAGATACATCATCTTTCAGTCAGGTTTAACCCCGTCTATAGAGATGACCTGTGTAGTCGCGTATCGGAAGAAGTTCTCATTTTGCGTTACTTGGAGCATCCTCACGTGGACTATGTTGATCTCCGGGGAGAAGTGCATTTCCCAAATCTCCACTTCCAAACAATGGATCTCAATTTTGGCTGCATCTTGAATGACACAGAAGTTATCCGTGACATCAGTATGAGCAACTGCAGTCCCCTTCTTATCAGATATCGCTGGTCTTTCCTGACAGATGATCGTGAGTCCTTCATCAGGTACAAGCCTTCAAATACTCTGGAATTTTTCCTGATTTCTAGCACATGATTCATAGCACATGATTGATTCATTGTGTATTAAGGAATTCATTTTCAACAGCTGGTCTTTAAGGAATTACTTCTGATTAAGTAAAGTATTCTAGGAGAGGCTGTAACAGATCTTGTTTTGAGCATCCAGATTCTACAAGTAGCACCTTTCTCATGTCTGAGTTTTCAGCAGTTTTCATAGTATTTATTTTTCTTCTTTAGTACAGGTAATTCTCATTTAGAGACCACAGTGGGGACCAGCAATTTGACCAAAGTGGGCATTAAATGAAGAAAAATGACATGACTTCATCTGTGTTTATGGTTCAAATTTCTTTTGCTTGACTGCATCAGACAAATATAACCCCAAACAGCCAGATGAGTCCTAATGGCAGGGAAGCTTTCCAGAATGTGACTCAGGAGGAAGCTGGATAAAAGGACATTGCCCCTTTCCCCATCCCTTGCCCTTTGAAACACTCACCCTGGTGCTAGGATAGTTAACAAGAAGCAAATGGATATTTTTTTTTAAAAAAAAATTACATTTATATGCCGCCCTTCTCCGGAGACTCAGGGCGGCTTACAATTTTGGGAGCGCAACCCAATGCGCTCAGCAATAGCCTTCATTCCATTGTATATGCCTGCTTATTACTAAGCGGCATTTTTACAAGGTCAGCTAATTGCCCCCAACAATCTTGGGTCCTCAATTTACCTACCCCGAGAGGATGGAAGGCTGAGTCAACCTTGAGCCTGGTCGGATTCGAGCCTACAGCAGTTGTAGGCAGCTGGAACTTAAGTGCAGGCAATTAACAGCCTGAGCCACCAAGGCCCTTATTTTACATTCAGTGGAGATGAAGGGGCTACAAGAGAGGGCACATAATAGGAATACACAGAGAAAGGAATCATCTAGAGCTGGCTCTTTACCTAGCATGCTTGCCGGAGCTACTTAGGAAGCAAACAAAAAGCTGTCAATTTTAGACAGCAGCCACCAGCGGACAGCTCCTCTTCCCCCCTCTCCTTCCCTCCCTCCCTCTCTTTCTCCCTCTCTCTCTCTCTTTATAAATGTATAGGGAAGATAAAAACTAACAAAAATAATATAGAGGAAAGAAAGAAAGACAAAGATGCAGGAAAAAAAGAAAGATTTATTTTCTTGCAGCAAAATGCAGATGTGATTACAAAATTATCTATTACTTTATGGTCACAAAAAGAAAAATTTAGACTTTGGTATAAGGCGGGCAGCTATATAAATGTTTTAAATAAACAAATAAAAATAAATTATTCACCCCGAGTTGCCTTCAGCAAGATAGGTGGCATACAAGTTCCCTGGGAAAGTAGAAGCAGGCCTAACATGAATCCTTTTTTTATTTTACTTTATTTTATTTTATTTATTTTAAAAAAAGTTTTTTATTTTTATAAACAAACAATCCACTAAAATTTCTGTCATGATTTCTTTGAGGTTTTCTCCTTCTTCCTTGATGTTTTGAAATCTTAAATAGAAACCAGCCTTTTCCATCTCCCAGAATATTGAATCTTTCCCTTTTTCACTTTCAACCATTGTCAATCTATTATCTATTTCTCCTACTTTCTTACATGTTTTATCACCTCTTTCTTCCATCTTCTGTATTTTTTCTCCATATCATTAACACCTGTTGTATATCTCCTTCCATCTTTTCCATCCTTTCCTCCAGCTTTTCCAATCTGTACGCTTCCCTTGATCTTGTATTACTTGAAGCATTGACTTTATTTCTTGCATTGAAATCTCCTTCTCTTTCTTTTGCCGAAGCATAGTTGTAATAGATCGTTGACCAGCTGGGCTCAGGGATGAGGTAGGAATTGATGATCCAGTAGGAATTCTTTTACTCAGATCAAATTATAATCCATTCGCAAAAGTGCAAAAAAAATAAAAATAAATCTTCAGGTTTATTTATTTATTTATTTATTTGAACTTATATGCCGCCCCATCTCCGAAGACTCGGGGCGGCTTACAACTAAAACAGGAACAATAAATACTTAAAAAACGATTAAATTAAATTATAAGTTCAAACATTATAAAAACCTTAAAACCATCCCTCCCCCAAGGGGGTCACAGCCCGGGTTGGTCAAACAACCAGGTCTTTAACTCACGGCGAAAGGTGCGGAGATCAGGGGCCAGGCGGAGCCCCAGAGGCAGTTGGTTCCAGAGGTCAGGGGCCGCGACAGAAAAGGCTCGTCGTTCTTCTCTACCTTAATCCAACTTTATCCAAAAGAAGAAAAGAAAAAAATAATGGAGTTAGAAAATCCAAAAACAGAAAAGGAAACTATAAATCCAAAGAAGAAATGGAGTAAAAATGTATAAAATTCAAAAAGTCTAATATATGAAAAAAAGGGGAAAAAAAAAACCAAAAGAGAGATTTTCCCAAAAAAGTAAAGAGAAAAGAAAATACAAATCCATCCACTTCTACATAGAAGAAGAGAGGAAAAGGGAATAACAAAAAGAAAAAAGACAGAAAAAGATAAAAATAGAATCCAAAGATGCCAAATTATATCCACTTGTTAATCCACTTGTTAGTCAATCTATCAATGAGGAAAAAAAGAAAAAATGGAAAAGGAAAAAAAAGTAGAGAAAAAGAAAACCAACATTCCAAAATTAATCCACATTGAGAAACTGGGCCAAAAAGTAAAACAAGCCCCCTTCCCAAAAAAAGAAAGGAAAAAATAAATCCAACATACATCCCAGCAAAAATAGAATAAAGAACAAAACAAAAACAAAAAAGAAGGAGGTACCAGCTGTAATTTATAAATCCATATCACTAAGTAAACCAAAATCTCAGTGTAACGTTCAGTCAGTCCAGAAAGCCAGAATCCAAAACATATATATTATCCAAGGTCACAGTGTTCTTTCTCTTTCTTTTTCTTTATCTTATTCAGCTTTCCAATTGTGTCCCAGCTATATGAAAGCAGCACCTGTTTTCAGTGCTGACTCATTATCTTTCTCCACTTCTCTGTAATCAAAATAGCTTAATCTTTAAAGTCTATTGTTCTTAAAAAAATTCCTGTGACCTCTAGATGGCAGAATTGCTTAGCTTTCCTTACACTTGTATCTTTGTTACACTATACAGATGAAACTCGAAAAATTAGAATATTGTGCAAAAGTTCATTTATTTCTGTAATGCAACTTAAAAGGTGAAAGTAATATATGAGATAGACTCATTACATGCAAAGCAAGATAGGTCAAGCCGTGATTTGTCATAATTGTGATGATTATGGCTTACAGCTCATGAAAACCCCAAATCCACAATCTCAGAAAATTAGAATATTGTGAAAAGGTGCAATATTCTAGGCTCAAAGTGTCCCACTCTAATCAGCTAATTAAGCCATACACCTGCAAAGGGTTCCTGAGCCTTTAAATGGTCTCTCAGTCTGGTTCAGTAGGAATCACAATCACAGGAAACACTGCTGACCTGACAGTTGTGCAGAAAACCATCATTGACACCCTCCATAAGGAGGGAAAGCCTCAAAAGGTAATTGCAAAAGAAGTTGGATGTTCCCAAAGTGCTGTATCAAAGCACATTAATAGAAAGTTATGTGGAAGGGAAAAATGTGGAAGAAAAAGGTGCACAAACAGCAGGGATGACCACAGCCTGGAGAGGATTGTCACGAAAAGGCCATTCAAAAGTGTTGGGGACTTTCACAAGGAGTGGACTGAGGCTGAAGTCAGTGCATCAAGAGCCACCACACATAGATAAATCCTGGACATGGCCTTCAAATGTCGTCAGAAGCATCTTACCTGGGCTAAAGAAGAACAGACCTGGTCTGTTGCTCAGTGGTCCAAAGTCCTCTTTTCTGATGAGAGCAACTTTTGCATCTCATTTGGAAACCAAGGACCCAGAGTCTGGAGGAAGAATGGAGAGGCACAGACTGCAAGATGCTTGAAGTCCAGTGTGAAGTTTTCACAGTCTGTGTTGATTTGGGGAGCCATGTCATTTGCTGGTGTTGGTCCACTGTGCTTCATTAAGTCCAGGGTCAACGCAGCCGTCTACCAGGAGATTTTGGAGCACTTCATGCTTCCTTCCGCAGACAAGCTTTATGGGAATGCTGACTTCATTTTCCAGCAGGACTTGGCCCACACTGCCAAAAGCACCAAAATCTGGTTCAATGACCATGGGATTACTGTGCTTGATTGGCCAGCAAACTCGCCTGACCTGAACCCCATAGAGAATCTATGGGGCATTGCCAAGAGAAAGATGAGAGACATGAGACCGAACAATGCAGAAGAGCTGAAGGCCGCTATTGAAGCATCCTGGTCTTCCATAACACCTCAGCAGTGCCACAGGCTGATAGCTTCCATGCCACGCTGCATTGAGGCAGTAATTGCTGCAAAAGGGGTATTTGCGGGACCATCTACTGCTGGCAGCGACTTCCCAGCACCCGGTGTGCTCCCACAGACAGGGCCTCCTTGGGGTGCCATCGGCCAGACAGTGTCGGTTGGCGGCCCCCACGGGGAGAGCTTTTTCTGTGGGAGTGCCCACCCTGTGGAACCAGCTGCCCTTGGAGCTGCAGATGGCCCCTGACCTTCGATCCTTCCGTCGCGACCTGAAGACATGGCTCTTCCAGCAGGCCGACCTGGACTGAAGGGGGGGGTTTATTGGCTTTTACTGGTTTTATTGCTTGTTGTGGGTTTTTAAATTATTGTTCGGATTTTTATTTAATATTTTTTAATAATTTTAATTTTTGTATTCTATGTCTTCTTACAGTTGTGAGCCGTCCTGAGTCCTTCGGGAGATAGGGCGGCATATAAATCCCATCATAAATAAATAAACCAAGTACTGAGTACATATGCATGCTTATACTTTTCAGAGGTCCGATATTGTTCTATGTACAATCCTTGTTTTATTGATTGCATGTAATATTCTAATTTTCTGAGATTGTGGATTTGGGGTTTTCATGAGCTGTAAGCCATAATCATCACAATTATGACAAATCACGGCTTGAACTATCTTGCTTTGCATGTAATGAATCTATCTCATATATTAGTTTCACCTTTTCAGTTGCATTACGGAAATAAATGAACTTTTGCATGATATTCTAATTTTTCGAGTTTCACCTGTATCTCTGTGTTCTAAACAGTGAAAGTGAATGAAAGTCACAAGAACAAAGTACTTCACAGATTTTAAACTATGAAACAAAAAAAGTTCAATTTCTTCTTAATTTTTAAGTTCAGTCCAGTCCAGTTATTCAAAGCAAAGAAGCAAACAAAATATTCTTTAAAAAAAATAAAATAAAAAGCCTGAATAAAGTTGACAGCTCCCTGTCATTCGCTGCTGCCCTTAACTTTCCTGTCTTCTTTGTTTAATAAATCTTTCACTTGGTGTACTCCTCTGTCTTTTTTTTATAAAAATAAGAATTTCTCATCCAGACCGACACACCTTCTTCTTTCTGTTCTTCTTCCATTCTGAGGCTGGCACAGCTTCTTAGTGGTTCAAGATTAATTGCCGCTTCCCACCGCTACCGGACTGTAGGAGCTTTCCTGGACCAACCAGGAACTTTGCAATGTCCCTGGGATCGACAGGATACGCTCATTTCACTTACCGTCTCTTCGGGACGGTTTGAGTCCACTGGGACCATCCAGCTGTGCGGGTATCGGCGTCTTTCTCGGAGCTCCAAGAAAAGCGTCTTTCATCTGCTGCTCAAGCCCCGCCCTCCCCTGGCCTAGCATTAATCCTTATTGGAAGGATTAGAGGAAGCACTTGGATTAACTCTGCTAAGCAGCTCAAGGCACCCAATCCTTTCCGTAATGCACTGCAATTTCAGATAGTTAAATAGTAGTTCCTGAAGAAGTGAGTGGAAAATCAGTTGCCCCAAACAGCAAAATGGTTGACAGATAAATTTAATAAGAATATAAATAAATAAAAACTCTATTCTAACTTTTATTAATCTTTTAAATAATTTCCTAAGAAATTGTGCGTAACCCTTATTCAGAGCATACATTGAAAACATAGTAAATCATAATTTTTCCTTGACTGTCCATTGTTATCTTTCAATAATCTATGCTAGGAATATTGCATCCAGTTTTGATTGCCACAATATAAACAAGATGTTGAGACTCTGGAAACAGTGCAGAGAAGAAGAACAAAGATGGTTAGGCAGCTGGAGGCTGAAACATATGAAAAATGGTTGCAGGAACTAAGTATGTGTAATCTACTGAAAAGAAGTGCTGGGGTGACATGATAGCAGTTTTCTAATATTTGAGAGGCTATCATAGAGAAGATTGATTTATTCCCCAAAGCACCTGAAAGCAGAATATCAGATATCACTCATAAATCACTGTGATGCTTTGGATACCTTACACCCTACAAAATAATCTGATTTTTTCTGGGCTTTTAAGAAAGTTTTTTTTAGTTTTTTTGTACTGGTGACAATTTTATTGCTTCTTGCTTTTTCTTCTCTGAGGTTTCCAGCCATTGCAGCATCCATCCCCACCAATAAGTCTTCTCTCTAGAAAGATTCTGAGCACTCCCTGCCTTACTCCCTAACCCAGCCTGTTCCCTCCAGTAGCAGCAGGTGGAGATCCAGATTGGCCTCTCTCCCTTCCCAAAGACTCCTGTATTTCTCAGGTTCAGCTCTGAAAACATTTGGCCTCTTCATGCCCAGAAAAGGACAGAAGAGCAGGAGATCCTGAAGCCGCCACAGAGTCCCCCAAGGTGCAAGTTTCACAAGGATTCCATCAGGTTTGTATGTGACAAATCCACCAAAGGCCAAGAAGGTGGCCTTAATAAGGAATACCTTTGTGCCTCTCCAGCAGGCCCTCTGGAGAAAGGGCTGGGCAAAGTGGAAAGGCAAAGCGGGAGGTGTGGACATGTGCCAGGAGTCTCAGAAAGCACCAAGCTCAGGATCATGGGCCACAATAGTGAGGGCTGGGGACAAGACTGCTGTTCCGACCTAGGCTTCCCCAACAGCATGAAGCCGACTCCTCGTCCTGATAAACCCCATTTATTGAGTTTACAGTGAATTCCTCTCCAGCAAAGTCCCAGCCAACAGTCTTTCAAGATACTTCCCAATTACAGACCTTTATCAGGCTTGGAGAGTTGCCAGGATGATATCTTTCAGACGCCACACTGTAGGAAGAATACAGGAACAGATCTTCACCCAAATGAACTGTTTCCTGCAAAACCCCACTCACCTTTCACTCCTTTTTTATTCCCTGTGGGAGGGGCCATTCATCGTCCACCCTTAGCTGTTCCCTTCTTCTGGCAACTCTGTGCATGCGTACACTGGGAACAGGCTCCAGCTGTTCTTCTGCCTCACTAATGTCTGACTCCGAAGGCAGCTGATAACTGTCAGATGGCCCTGGCCCCATCTCTGCCTCCAACACAGAGCACTTTTCAGAGCCTTCCCCAGACTCCAGGACTGCCCATGTTCCTCTCCAACCTCCTCACTGTCTGAACCTGCTGCCAGCTCTGCTGGCCACTGGCTGGCCACAACAGCTGCTTTAAATGTTGCCCATGACCCTCAGGGGCCAACCTAATCTATTTTTTCATAAGCTAATTCATTAATTTCATATTTGGCCACAATACTATGGAGGCAAAACCTGGCTATGGCTGAGATTGAGTGTCCCCACAAGATTTTTCTCACCTCAAGATTTTTTTCTGTGCAAAAGAGATGCTTCTGCCAATGTTGATAGAAATAGCTGAGCAGCCGCTGAGGAAGAAGCCACCTGTCTCAGGCAGGTGCTGTTGCTGGAGGGCCTCTGGCCAGAGAGCTTGCAACAGGCAGACCCTGCAGGGAGCAGGGAGGCAACTCTGCCCAGCCCCAGCGCCTTCAGCTCGTGATCCCAGGGGCTTCTGACACTCCAGTGGTTTCAGGCTCTTTCTCATGTGGGGAGTGTAAGGCTAGCTCACTACAGACATAGTTCTGCACAAAGAGATACACTGAGGTGGACCACTATGTGCAGTGGGATACAATGTGGCCTTTCTTGCTAGAGTTATCTTTCTCTTTGTTTTAGTCCAAAGATAAACATTAAAAACAAACCAACATTATACATAGGCAGTGGTTTATATTATACCTGGAAATGAATTGAAGCAGTATTTTTTTTCACACATATGGATTCTGAATTTGTGCTGAAATTCTATTGAGAACCTTCTATGGGAAAGGACCTTTTTGGCAGGAAGTATATTCCAAACACACATGGTCCTTTTCAACTATGCCATGCAGTTCCTTTTTAATGAATTTTTTTTTAAAGAAGCAACGGATGGAAACCAATCAAGGAGCGAATAAACCTAGAACTAAGGAGAAATTTCCTAACAGTGGATCAGTTTCCTTCCAGAAGTTGTGGGTGCTCCATCCCTGGAGGTTTTAAAGAAGAGTCTGGACAACCATTTGTCTAGAATGGTAGAGGGTCTCCTGCTTGAGCAGGGGGTTGGACTAGAAGACCTCCAAGATCCCTTCCAACTCTATTATTCTGTTAATTCTCAAAGCAGTTGCATGATTTGGATGACACTCTTTGGATTCCATCAGTAGTACTGGGGAAAATTGATTATTATTCTTTGCTTTAGTTAGTTTAGTTTTAAGTTAGCTTATAGCTATGATTCTTTGACGGTAAAGACCTCAGAGTTATAGGACTGGGGAGGTGCAGGAATTGAAGAGCAGCCCCAGGCAGATAGATGTTCTTGACATGTTCAGGGCCTGTGATCTCTAGGGCACAATTTGGGCACAAATGCGTATGTGGTTGAAGTGAATTTCTACCAACTCACAGCCATTCAAGTCCCCACACACCGTTTCCTGCACTGCCTACCTCTTTTAACACTGATGGCAAATACTATCATGAACAAAACCAAGACAAAAGTGCCAAGTTACAATTAATGTGGTGATGAAAATTATTCAGTTGTATCCAGTTGCTGCATTTGATTGTGTGAAATGGCATTTGCTGATCAAAAGAGCAGCCTCTGCCCCTGTGGGAAAACACTGGGATGAGGAAGTGTTTGTCTTTAGTTTATTGCATTTTTGAAGAGTTTATTGCTTTTAGAAATTGTGCAGCAGTTTTATAAATGTAGTGAATAAATTAAACTGAACATTACCTTGAACCTATTGGCTGAAAAATACTTCCTGTCAAAAATTTCTATCTGTAGAAGGTTCCCAATGAGATGGAAAAATTGTACACTTGAATGACAATGCAAAAAAAGAAAGAAAGAAAAAGGAAGGGGGATTGCTGGTAAGGAACTCATTCTTTGATGTTATATGAGCCCCCACCCTTAGAGTTGAACACGAGTGGACAGGGGAAGTCTTTACCTTTATGCTGGCATTTAAAGTTTTCAACTGGAGCAAATATTCTATTGTATATTTATTATATACTAATATAATATACAATTATATACTAACATATTTATACAATTAATGAATTTCAATAACTAAGGCAAATATATAGATGCCATTCTTGGCATTACGGAAGCTTAATGCTTCTTCTATACTCCTAACTGTCTTGAGCAATATAATTTACACTTCTCTCCCATTAAATTATCTCTAGAAAAACAGCTGTAGAAGAAAATACCAGCTATGCAAGTGGAGAAGAGATTTCTGTTAAAGAATTGGATGATGTACAAATTATGCCTGAAATACAGGTAATGGCATAGGCCAATTTTCTTTGGTCAACAAAATTGTGGCCTGTTGAAATTCTGCTTCCTCTTCTATTCAGAGTAAGTAGATGGCCACTGGAAGTTGTGACCAGTGGTAGCATTTCATAGGCCAGAGTCCTGTCAGTGGAGACTACAGGACATGGCAAGGGCCAGTCAGTTTTCTAGAGGCCTGCCAGAACTGGTTTCACTCAGCTCCTCTATTCTACCACGTTCACCTGTTTATTGGCATAGCTTAGCCCTTGCCTGCCTCTCCATCCTCTGGTCTCTTGCCCTCCAATGAAGGCATTGGAGGGGGGAGGCCTCAGTGTTTATTGGGGAGGAGGAGAGGTCTATTAGTGGCTCAGTTTGGAAACTACTTCTGAAAGTCCTACTTTTGGCTTTGGGAAGTCTGGTTCTCTTCATTTAGGACTTGTCCTAATTGCACCTCCAGTTGGGATTACTGTGAGGCCCTTTATGTGTATTTGACCTGAAGCTGCAGCTGCTGCAGAAGATGCCAACCGTGTGTGGTTTCAGGTAAACCTTCTGCACTGACCGCCCAGGAGCCCCTAAGCCAAGTTTAGACTTCGTTTTTTGGCAAAAAAAAAGGTCATAAACAAAGGGATCAGAACTGATGACAGGTCATCTTCATTGAAACAGACCTAGGAAATTGCTCAGTTCATCAGAGATGAGATTGCCCTGCTGTTTGGGCTGTAACGTCCACAATTCTTATCATGTTTATTTGCAAATGAGCCTTGTTCCTTTCCATTGGAATACTGACCAATGCCTTTAAAAAAACCAAAACATTGTTTTGAGTGAAGCTTTGTGATGATAGGAACCAGCTATTCCTGGGCAGCTGTTCCTAGAAGGACAGTACGTGGATGTTAGGTAACTTTTCAGTTTAAGCCCTCTATTTTCTTCTGGGTGTAGTGGAATAAACCAGATATTTAAAAGTCTTTACATCCTGTCCCATTTTTGCATCATCTGTGTCTTGTCAGGGATGAACTGTGGATAAATTGGCTTTAAAATAGTTTTTGAAAGCCTCCAAGCTGAGAGATTTTGTGAGCTAAATACATACTATACGCAAGGGAGTTTGTCTTTTCTATGCCTGTTTCTTTTTCTGATGGACACGTGCTCTGTTTTCTAGTTATTTTTGCAAACTTCTGAAGTAGACCAGGAGGCTCCAGAGAATAACCAGGCAGGAACCAAAGACGTCCTGTGGTGTGCAGAGTCAGAGGAGCCACACTTGACAGGCGTGGAAGAAGTAAGCCCACTTGCCACTTTGCTGCTGAGGGTTGGGGACCCAGGACAGAGGTGGCTCTTCCTCAAGGGTTTTTCTCAGGCAGGATACATTCTTCTCCTTGGGTTTGGGTCAGGGAGCCTTCCAGACCTTTCCCAGCTGGCCAGAAGCTCTTGTTTTTTCCTTGGCTTTCTGCTCATGATCTGAATAAGCCCAGAGACAAGGTAGGGTTTGTAACCCTTGTATTAAAAAAGGTAGAGGTTTATGAGGAGTTGTTGAGCTTTGCCCAGAAAGAATCAAAATATGGGGAAAGGCCTTGAGTCCAACTCCCTGTTTTGTGCTGGAATCCAGAATGTTCTCACTCAGTGTTACTTCTGGTTTTCCTGTCAGTATTTATTATGGTCCTTTCTGATTTATTTATTTCTGCAATGTGTATGTTTTTCTCTTATTTCCTTACTTCGGGGTTTTCATCTTCAGCCACTACAGGATACCTTTCCAAGCCCTTCAGCCAAATACATTGCTGCAAGTTCTTGTAAGGGCTGAAGCACTCCAGAAAACTTAGACTATAGTCTGAGAAACAAAATCCACCTCATTTTTTAGCCACTCATTCATTTGCGGCAATCCTTCCTTTCCAGTCTTCTCCCATTCCATGAGAAGAACACCCTTGAGGTCAATGGAGATACCATGGAGAAGCAAAGTTCACAGTCTCTGGGACCATCTTTTATGGCAACTGTTGCTTGCACACATTTAGCATTACTTTTACAGTGGCATAATTGCCTTGAGGACTGGGAAAATTGCATTATTCGTAGAGTATTTGTAGCTTGAGGTTGAACTGTGGTCTTTGGTGTTCCCTGGGTTTCAGAAGTCTGAAGGAAAATCATTAAGGACAGAGAGCACCATGAACCCCATAAACTTCATTATTCTTGCCATGGCCCATTGATCTGTCTTTCTCTGTTAGTACCATCTCTCAGAAGGAAAAAATGTTTGCCTTTGTTTTGTTTTGTCCACTGCCTGTTTGTTCAAACAGGAAACTCAAAACTGGAGGGAAGGGAAGGCCAGCAGCGCCCACTTATGGGCAGCAGAGCTAGCAATCCTGGGGCACCTTTGCAATGGAGCAGTGACTCTTCCTTTCTTGCTCAATCAGGTTTTTGACATCTTGCCACTATATGGAACATTGCAGCCAAATGAGACCCAGCAAATGTCATTTACTTTCTACGGCCATGCCAACATTGTTGCTTATGTCAAAGCACTCTGTGAAATAGAGGGAGGCCCCACCTATGAAATTCTGCTGCGGGGTGAAGCCTCACTTGTTAATTATGTGTTTGACCAAAAGGAAATTGATTATGGGCTGCAGGTAGGTCTAATGTGCTGTTTGTTTATTGAACACACACGTGCGTGCACGCACACACACACGAACAGCAGCTCCCAACCTTTTGAACACCAGGGACCAGTTCCATGGAGAGAGTTTTTTCCATGGACCCGAGGGGGCCTGGTTTCACATGCTGCCTGCATCCAGCATATGGGGCGTTGCTTGTTCGCTGGCATGCCGCAGATCGAGACCAGAGGTTGGGGACTCCTGCTCTAGAAACCATCCTTCAGGCACAGTCTTTACATAAACACGTGTCCTCAAATGAAGTCCTGTGTTTTGCATGGGTCTCAGCACTTTATGAGGATTTCTGAAGGGTTGGGCCTGTAACGTCATAGAAAACTTTCCAGGCTGGAATGATCTGGCATCAGTCCTCATGTGCTTAGAAATGTTTCTGAGTGATGGGAGGGACTATCCAGTTGTATCTGATTCTAGTGGGCTACTAGAACATCTGCCAGGACGTTCCAACTCTCCCTGCAGTTCATCCCAGCCAGAAGGAGTGGGGGAAGAAAAGGTCTCAGAAGGGACCCTCCCTGATTTTCAGTGAGGGATGGGAGGGGAACATCTGTGAATGTACAGAAATGCCAGAACTTGAATATAAATATAAAAACATATAAATATGTTAGCAAACTAAATAAAATGCTATTATGTTTTTCCAGAGGTGAAAATTTAAACAGTTTGAATAAGTGGATGAGCTGATGCTAGCTAAAAGTTTGGCCACATTTCTTGGAATGATGCTGCTTGAACCTCATTGCAGAATAACTTTGTCATCATTTTGGGTCTCCCGCTCAGTCCATGGGTTAACTCACTTATGCATCTAAGCCCATTGAATGTTTCTAGCATTGAAACATTGTGTATGTGTAGTAGAAGAAATCCCTCCCAGTTTGCCTGATGAAGAGTTGTGAGGGAATCAGGAAGGGGGCTTCAGCCAAAAGCAGGGGTTGTTTCAATTAGCATTGCCCTCTTCTCTCCTAAGCCCTTGGACCACATCTGCATGGCTGAGATTATTCTGAGAAACAAAGGAAAAGTTGGATTTGAATACTCTGTGCTTGATGCCATCCAGGCCTCAGCTGATAACCCTCCCCCTGGTGTGCCACTGACTCTACCTGTCACTGTAAGTAATTTTTTTTTTATAAGAAGTTTTATTTTTCCAAAAACACAAACATAACAAACAAACATACAACACATAGATCCATATCAATTTCAAGTATGTCGGTCGGTCAAAAATCACAGTGCCTACCCCTCATTATTCATACTCAATATTACAAAAAGGACAAGCTATAATCATTATTATTAATCCTTTATCATATTATAATCTCTATATTATTTCAACAGTTCTATCTATCTTTATATTCCCAAAAATACATTACCAAACTTTTTTGTCTAACCATTGGTAGAACATATTCCATATCTTATAAAACTGCTTTTCTTCTTGATCCCTAATTTCAAATGTTAATCTACTCATTTCGGCACAATCCAAAATCTTCTTAATCACTTCCTCCTGCGTAGGTGTCTTATCATTTCTCCAGTTTTTAGCAAATACAATTCTAGCGGCTGTCAGTACATTAACACTGTAAGTAATATTGAAGGAGGCTAACCTAGGGGACCGTGTGTGTGTGTGTTTCAGATTAATTAATTAATTAATTTATTTGATTTGTCAATCGCTTACAAGATAATAGGTAAAAGTATAAACATGAGTAAGAATACAGGAAATAGGTATGAATAAATGGGGACAATAGGACAGGGACAGTAGGCACGATGGTGCCCTTATGCACACCCCTTACAGACCTCTTAGGAAAGGGGTGAGGTCAATAGTGGAAAGTTTGAGGTTAAAGGAGTGGGGGTTAGAGGATGTAAAAACAGAGTTAGGTAGTACATTCCAGGCATTGACCACTCTGTTGCTGAAGTTGTACTTTCTGCAATCGAGTTTGAAGCAGTTTACATTGAGTTTGTATCTGTTGTATGCTCTTGTATTGTTGTGGTTGAAGCTGAAGTAGTCATTGACTGGTAGGACATTATAGCAGATAATTTTGTGTGCTACACTTAAGTCTAACCATAGGCGGCGTAGTTGTCCAAGCCCAAAAACGTCGTTGTCCAAGCCCAAAATCTCAAGCCTGGTGATATAGGGTATTTCGTTGCGAGCAGAGGAGTGTAGTACTCTTCTAGTGAAATATTTCTGGACTTGCTCAATTGTATTAATGTCTGATATACAGTGCGGATTCCAGACTGAAGAGCTGTATTCGAGTATTGGTCTGGCAAAAGTTTTGTATGCTCTAGTTAACAATTTGATATTTCCGGAGGAGAAGCTTCATAAGATTAGATTTACAACTCTTAATACATTTTTGGCAATGCTGTTACAGTGAGTTCTGGTGCTTAGGTCATTTGATATGAGAACTCCAAGGTCCTTGACAGAGTGAGGATCATCAATGAGGTCATATCCACCTAGTTTGTATTTGGTGTACTGATTTTTTTATCAATGTGTAGAACAGAGCATTTGTTGGCCGAGATTTGGAGTTGCCAATTGTTTGACCATTCAGACACATAATCACACTTTAAACGACAGTAGCATTGTTGGTGGTGTTGAATAGTTTTACATCATCCGCAAATAGGACGCAGTTGCTTATAAGGTGATCGCAAAGGTCATTTATATAGCATATAAAGAGTGTGGGTCCTAGAACGCTGCCTTGGGGGACACTGGTGTTAACTGGAGCAGGGTTTGATATAGCGCTCCCTATTTTTACTATTTGTTGCCTGTTTGACAGGAACGCAGTAATCCATTTATGAAGGGATGTGGAAATGCCGTAAGAGTTTAGTTTTAACAGTAGTTTTTCATGTACCACTGAATCAAAGGCTTTGCAGAAGTCTATGTAGATTGCGTCTATAGCTTTACCCTGGTCAAGTAGACTAGTCCATATGTTTTTGCAGTGTAGGAGTTGAAGATTGCAGGACAATTTTTTCCTGAAACCAAATTGTTTTTTGGAGAGTTGTTTGTTTGATTCTAAGTGGAGGGTGATGAATTGGTTAATGATTGATTCCATGACTTTGCACGTGACACAACATAGTGAGATTGGTCTGTAGTTGTCAACCAGGCTGGGGTCACCTTTTTTGAAGATAGGTATGGCCGTAGCTAAGGACCATAGGTTTGGTAAGGAGCTGGTTCTGAATGATATCTCATATATAATGCTTAGGGGTTCCGCTATGGCAGAGGAGAGCTTTTTAAAGAAGTATGCACATAATCCATCAGGGCCAATAGATAGGGATGGTTTTAGGTTACGTAATGCCTTTTCTATGTTATTGCCGATCTATACAAAATATAGAAAGCAAGCAGATTCTTGCAAATAAACCATCAGAATCCAGAGGTCCTATGCAGTATTCAGACAGCCATCAGCCTCACCACAGTTTCCTGTGAACTCGCTTCCTTGGCTTCATACCCACTGACTCCTGGCTTCTAAGTGCTGCCATCAGAGCGGTCAGAATGTCATGAGAGCTGCAGAAAGTAGGCAAGAGGACCATAATAGAGAGATGCCAGATATGTTCCAAGGGCAATGAGGAATGAAACATATTTTAAGTTCAAAAGAACACATAACATTCAGCAGCTCAGACACTTCCTTAGTTCACAGAAGTATAATAAAGGGGAAGATGTACAGCATAATCAGTTTTTGTTGATATAATTGATGTTGAATCGAATCAGAATGGAGTTGGAAGGTCTGCCTGTGGCTGCACCCCAATGCCTACACCTCCCCAGTCCTACAACTCTGAGGTCTTTACTGTCAAAGAAGCATAGCTATAATAAGCTAACTGTCAACACTGAACTGAACCTGCTAGAGGCCCTTTTCCTAGTTCATCATTGCCAGACTGTATATGGGAGGGAGGAGGTTGGAATTTGAACTTCTTTGCGAGAATCAAGGTTATCTCCCAGGTGATGGATGGAGATGGAGAAGAGTGCCTGAGGAGCCCTGCCAATTTATCTAATTGGCCAGCGTGACCAGTGACATTGTGGGGAAGGGGTGATTACTGATTTTAAGTATGATGAAACCACAGGAAAGATTCAGAGTTGGTTTCAATCAAGTGTGTCAATATGATTTACCCAATAAAGAAGTTATTTGAGGAAGTGCCTGGCCTCAGAGTCCTGATTTGTTTGGGTTCATTAGTCAGAACCTTGACACTAACTTCAAAATAAAGAATAACCTAAAGAAAACAACAATAATCAGTTCTCCAAACGATTTCAACAGGATCCATGCCTGGGATGTATTCAGCTCTGTTCGGCTATAGACCGAATAGAAAAACTGAAGACACACCGCTTCCGGGCCACCGCCTCCAGTTCTTCTATTCAGTCTCAGTGGAGATAGACATCTGCTATATTGCTCCTCTATATTTCTTAGACAGAGGGGTGTTGGCAGCTTTAGATTTTTTTATTTTGGACTAACCACACAACAGTCCTTAAGGGACTAATAGCACCACAGGTGTATGTCCCATGCATGGATCCTGTCGAAACCATTCTGAAGAAGGAGTGTTGGTAGACTTACCTGAGAACGCGCCTTCTCGGATGGTGTAGACAGGATCCAGACCATCTGAGAAGGCGCGTTCTCAGGTAAGTCTACCAATGCTCCTTTTCCCCAGCACTATTGATGGAATCCAAAGAGTGCCATCCAAATGATGCAACTTCTTTGAGAATTAATAGAATGACAAAGTTGGAAGGGACTTTGGGGGTTTTCTAGTCAAACTCCTGCTCAAGCAGGAGACCTTCCACCATTTCAGGCAGATTGCTGTCCAGTCTTTTCTTAAAAACCTCTAGTGATGAAGCACCTACAACTTCTGTTCCACCGCTTAATTGTCTTCAGTGCTAGGAAGTTTCTCCTTCATTGCTTCTCTTCTTGATTGATTTCCATCCATTGTTTCTTGTCTTGCCTTCTGGTCCTTTGGAAAATAAGTTGACCCTTTCTTCTTTGTGGCAACCCCTGAGATATTGGAAGACTATCATGTCACCCTTAGTCAAGTGGTCCCACAGGCAGTGGGGCTGCTATACCAGGCTACATACTGGTCCGGGATGACAGAGAATCCCTGCCTCTGAAAGTCATGTTCAACAGGCAGCTGCAGAAGCTAGCCTGTTTCCTGAACCAAGTGTGGAACTACTTGGAGCAAAACGGAGCAATGTACCCAGACGAAGTTGCCTGCATAACCAATTATTTTGAATCTAGAAGGAGAGGCAGCAGACTAGGTGGCATTTCTCTACGATGAAGGGCCCCGGATCTGGGGAATGTGGATGCCTTCCTGGATGAGCTTCTAGCTAGATTGGAGACCCTGCACAAGCCTGCCAAGCAGAATTTGGGATCTGCATCCTAAGGCAAGGGATAGATCAAGTAACCAAAGGCAACTACAGAGATTGTTGGGCTTTCCCAACTTCCATCACCAACGTCATCCCCTCATTCACACAAATAGCCCTGCCCATCACAGAATTACTAAAAATGGGTGTGTGTGTGTGGGGTGAAACCCAAGCCAAGCCAGCTGTTTAACTGGACTACGGAATGCCAAGGGGCATTCAAAAAGCTCAAACAGTTTTTTTGAAGGGGAGGCAATTCTTAAACACTGGAGGAACCAGTTGTAATGCAAGCCAATGCTAGCAATGTGGCAGTGGGGGCCATCCTGCTCCAAAGAAATGAGAAGAGGATGCTGCAACCCTGTGCCTACACTTTCTGGAAATTGACTGACATCAAAAGGCCTTGAGCAGTGTGGGAGAAAGAAGCACATGCCATTTGATGGGTGCTGCTGACTTGGAAGCAATTCCTGGAGGGCAGTAAGATCCCTTTCAAAGTGTGGACTCACCACAAGAACTTAGTAAGCCCTAAAAACCCCAAAGAAGCTGTCCCCTAAGCAAGTAATAAATCCACTCTCAATATGATTTAACTCCAGGTGGTATCCTTTGTTTCCAGACTCCACCCTATTTACACTCTTTTTCTTCCTCTATTTTCTTTGACTTTTTAAAAAAGGATTCTTTGAAGTTATTCAGAAGTCTTTATCACTTGACGCTTTATTTTCAGCTGAAAGCAGCCTATTAACATCAAAGTGAGTCAATGTCCACTTCTTATATCAATCTTTTCTTAATATTCCAAACCATTTAAAACAATCAGTATTAGAGGAAAGAAAAGAAACCAATTTTTTTCTCTTGACTCTTTCATTCGCTGCTGTAAAAGTCTTTTAGAGATAATATTATTTTTGGCTATTCAAATTCCAGGTACCTTTAATAGCTGTTTTCAATAGCAAGCCCGGTATGTCACACTTTCTCTTTCAAGCTTCCTCCTGCACATTCTTTTCCGTTTGAGTTCTTCTTTGAGGTGGCCATTTCTGGCCACCGCTGTTACCGCCTTCGGGAAAGGGAAAAAAAACCAGCTGGGGAGAAGAGATGTGGCTCTCCTCGATCCTGCTGGCAGCTCCCCCGTCTTCACCACCTCTACGGGGTGGTTTTAACCCCAAAGCCAGCCGGCTCGAGGTCTCCAGCGGCGAGCACAGATCGAAACTGCTCACAGTCGCAGTTTTCGGTCCGTAAACCTTGTTGACCTATGTCAATAAAAGTAGTTTTAATCCTCCTGTGGATTTCTTGATCTGGTTAGTCTTGCAGGTACTCTCTTTTAAAAGATCAACAGGAAACTCAAATTTAGGCAGATTATAACTTCATAGCAGATTTAATTGATTAAACCACCCCTACCTCTCAAAAGAACATTGTTGAAGAAGAAATAAGATGTAAATTCTTTTCAATACAGTACAATCAGTATCCAAACCAAATATAATACAAGCTCCTATATGGATTCTGTGGTTCTGAAATGGCAAAAATCTAAATAAGCATTTGAATTGAGAAAGCTATAAACTGCAGGTTCTTAACAATGGCAGCGGAGACCTCAGAATGGCCATCATTGAGTGGTGCAGTCACATGACTTTGTACTTTGCAACCATGACACTTAATGAAATGGCAGTTCTGGTCCTGATTTTTTCCATAAGTAGAGGATCATCTGTAATTACCGTATTCCTATAATGTATTATTTGTTATCTATAGTTTGCTTTTTTCTCTTTTATTGGGTTTTGTTAATCAAATATTTTTAAAATTCAATAGTGATATATTTTGACTAGAAAATAGGTACAAAATGTCTTAAAATATATTGTTTTAATTGTCCATTAAATAGATTAGCTATATGATATTTTTGACAATGCTATTCAAGATATATTAATTACCTGCTGGTATAAACATTGTTTATAATATTTATTATAAATCTATAAAACCTATATAGTTTTTTAAACATTTAAAAATAGTAAAATTTATCTCTGCATACCAGGAACCAGACACAGGTTTGGATTGGGTAGCTACAACTTTTTAAACAGAAAACAAATTCAAAATGATATTGACTCTCAGAGAAATAGGTTCTCCCCTTTTGCTGCCATTTTCAGAATTAATGGGCCTTCTCATCATTCTGAGATTGGACTGTGGTTCCTATTTCATCTGATACCTTTGGAAGTCAATGATGAATCATCCCTGTACTCTGGAACAAACAACTGGGTATCCTTGGGAGTTGTGAAAGATGGCTGGCTGTTTTGTGCAAAGGGTGAAGAGTTTCATCATTCTGTCTTTTCCATCTTCTAGAATTATATTGACTCAGGAAAGGAGCAAATATTGAAAGTCTATTACTTACCAGGAGTTCCAGAAGTCTTTCAGAGAACCTTCCAAATACAGGTAGCTCACCTGGAACCAGATAGTATCACTCTGAAAGGACAGGGAATTTTCCCTAGAATTTGCTTGGATCTGCCCAGAAATATTCGCGGTAAGAGTACTTGTCTTCCCATGAAACTAAGATAGCTGAAAAATATAAGTTAATTCCTTCACAAATATTCACCAGCAGTGTTCATGAAACGTTATTTTTTGTTTTGGGTTTCAAACAACAATCTTTTAATTAATCTATCTGAATTATCTATCTAGTATGAAAATGCCAGGTTTTCATTCTAGAATGCCCAAATATCCTTTTCATACTAGAATCACAAATATTGGCTAAGAGAGTTAATTTTAAACATTGCTTTCTCTGTCATGCTCTTTGCCAATGTATCTGCAGGGGCATGAAAAATATCAGCTAGCCATTTTTGTCTCAACCACATATAAACAACAGGTCAAAATTTGATAAGCATGAGCTTATTCAAAAGCAATGACTTTCAACAGTGAACTTGTTTTTTAAAAGGAGTCTTGCTAGTTTTTTTTAAAATTACATTTATATGCCGCCCTTCTCTGAAGACTCAGGGTTAATTCTTGTGTGCATGAAAACATTTGTACTATAACAACAAAGAAAAATGCATTTGCAGTTGTCAGACTTAAAGATCAGTGTCTTGTATTTAAGTAAGTAAGCTCAATATCAAAACACAAGATATAAATGGAAACCTTCCAACCAAACTAACATGGCAGTCTTTTTATTTTGAATGATAATTTTGTTTTATTATTTAATATTTTTATTATTTAGATAGTCCGGCTTTCAGTCAATATATGATCTTAAGGCAACTTCCAAGAATTAAAAATGCAAAATTGCAACATAAAAAATTGTGGTTAAAATTAAAAGTGAAAATTAAAATCAGCATCAATAAATAATTAACCATGAAAAAGCTTGTGAAAAGAGGTGTTTTTTCTATGTTCCCACTATACTGAAAAACAAGGGGAGGAAGAGCCCACTTCCTCCCCACTTTCTTGGGGAAAGCATTCTAAAGTATGAGAGCTCAATATCCTCAGGATACAACCACGGACTGCTCAACTATCCAAATGGAAAGCAGCAAAGGAGCCACATTAGACCATTAATGTTATTAAAAAATGAAAACTGGAGTCTAGAATATGGAAGCCACTGAAAAGAGCACAGCCTCTTTCAAGTGCATTTGCTGTCAGTTCAGAATGGCTGGCCTTCTTGCTTTACATAGGAAATGAGCGGTACAGCAGCATCCTCAAAGAAGTGAAGCAGCGACTAGAACAGGAAACACAGAAAGAATTCAGCAGTAATTCTGAAGCATTGACAACTGAACCACCCATGGAAGAATCCTTCACCATGGTAAGATGAACAGCTCTCCCATCTAACCATCAGCTGGGCTGGGTGGAGGCAGTAAGGTAGAATTAATCCCCTGAGGAGCAACCACACTCCTGCATGATGCAACCATCTCAGGAAGTGGCACCAAAGGCCACTGCTTGGGTGGGTGGGTGGGGCTACATCCTGTTCTGTGTGAGGTCAGGATGCAAGAGTAGAAGTCCAATATTGCCGTGGACATGCTAGAGTTGACTCTTCCTGATGTCTTTAGCTTGACACACAACTGCAGATGGAGTTGGAAAGGCTGCTTGTTCAAGAGCACGCTCTGGAGCAGCAGAAGCTGCTGGCCTCTGTTTCAGTGGATGACCCTGCTGCCTGTCAGCGAGCTCGCCGGAAACTGGTCAAGTTAGTGCATATAGCTTCTTTCTGGTCCAAGAGGATAGGCTTCCAGGAGTTTTCCCAGGGAATCATCAATGAAATGCATGCTCCCAAACCTGTTCACCTGGTCTTTTGGGCCTCTCTTTGGCAGGGAGACACACTGTCTAGCCTGAGAGGCTAGCTGTGTTTTTCTCTTCTCTAGGCTGGGTAAATGCTTATGAAAGGATTTCTGTGCATGAAGATACAAGGAAAGGGGTTGAATGATGAATAGTTAAGGAAGTAGGTTTCATGGCTGCCATTCCCCCAAGCCAAGCTTCGCAAAGCTGGCAATCTGATGTTAGCAACGGAGATGGCAGCAATGGGAAGGGAAGAGGATTGGAATGCAGGGAGGAGATGGGGTGGGGCAGAGGGAAACATAAGCATGCTGGCCAAGGAATGAGGAACACCTGCTAGCCAAGGTCACCTAGCAGAGTGCAAAGCAGAAAAGCCTGCGAAACCAAAGGCCTGTTGCCCAAACAATATACCAGCATTTAATTGGATGTTTGCTGATAACCGGGGCATGGAGGGGGGATGGCCAGGGAAAAGGGGAATGTTAATTGCATTGTCTGTGTGAAAAAAACCAGATCAAGCTCTTGTCACATATACACTTGACAAAACAATGGTCCAGGAATCTTTCTTTGCTGGGTGAATGAGTGGGATAGTTGACACTAGGTATGTCTAGCTTAACAAGAAGGACTCAGGGTGACAGAGTAGCTGTCTTCCAGTACCTGAGGGACTGTCACAGAGAAGAGAGGGTCAACCCATTCCACAAAGCACCTAAGGGCAGCATAAGGAGCAACCAGCTCTTCAGCAGGCAATCCAGTTTCAAACTAGGAAGAAATTTCTTGACAGAAGATTTAATGAATGGAACAACTCGCTTCCATGATTTGTGGCTGCTCCATCGCTAGAGGTTTTCAAGGAAAGATTGGACAACCATTTGTCTGGGGTGGTATAAGGATTGCTGCCATGGGCAGGGTGTTGGATTCGAAGTCCTCCAAGGTCTCTTCTGGCCCTCTGAGTCTAGGACTCTATGGCTTGCCGCTTAACTCCCTTTCTCTCCCTCATAAGCACAGCCAGTCATGCCAATTTTTAGTGTAGCTGAAATGAATGAATGCAAAATTTCAGATTTTGTGGAAAATATCACTCATTCTGTTTATATTAACATCATCCACCTTATGCTTTTTTTTAGAGCCCAGCTACCTGAGTATATCTTAGATTTTGGCTACATAATCATGGGCACCATCAGAACTCACATCATCAAGCTCACAAACACTGGCCACTTCCCTGTCTCCTTCCATGCAGATCGACGGGCCCTACGGGATACAGGTACAAGAATGACATCATTCCATTTTTTTCTAGCCTATGTTGAAAAAGTAAACAATGGTTTAAGGCCCAAATAATTAAAATGGAACAAAACTTCCCATGTTTACTGAACAAGTGTAGTTTTTTTAATATGTCCAGTTGTTCATTGCCGGTCATCTCCTATGCCATGGAGATTGCAGTGAGGGCGGAAGGATCTCTCAGGAACTCTTCCTAGCCTTTCTCACTTTTATCTGTGTTTGCAACATGAGTCAACTTACTGCTGCCCAGAAGAGGCTTCTGTTACTATGACAAAAAATAATGCCAGGTCTGACTTCCTGATTAGCACCAATAAGAAACAAATAAAGAAATGGTAAGCCCTGGTTCAGCCTGTTCAATATACACACACGTACATACATATATATGTAGATGTGTACATCCAGACAGTCACTATCACTTACAATTCCTAATGACCATGTTCACATGTCACATTAAGCCAAAATCAAGCCAAAGCTCTCTGCATGTAGAGCTTGGCTATATGTTTTTCAACATCTATCCTTCTGCAGATGTTAGTGGGGATACAACACCTCTGTACTGGAATGTCTTGTAAATGCAATATGTATGGAGTTCAAGAGGGGTTTATTTTCATAAGTAGTGACAGCTGTTTCTATTGCTGTTATCCCGAGTTAGGTTTCAACACTGAACTGGATCGCGTGAAGAATCTGCCTTTCTGCGAAACGGAGACGTTCGAAATATGGTTTGACCCCCAGAGTGCCAGCTGTGCCCTTGGAGAGATAGAAGTGCTGCTGCCAATCAAGGTGCTTTGAAGGTTTTTTTTATACACACACACATGTGCAGAGGCACACACAACTGCACACATACAGAGTTATCTTCCCTAAAAGGGGGGAAATGGACAAAAATTGTCTAGACTAGCTGGGTCAGACTATGATGCATTGAGGAAGGGGCTCACCTCCACTTCCTTGAAAGAAGTTGGACCACCTTCTCTTTCAAGGAAGGATTAGCCTTTGCCTAAACCAATCACACACACCCTCCCAGGTGGCCATAATTAGCCAGAAGGGACCTGGATTTGACACAGAAGTGGCCAGACTGACATCTGAGAAAAGCCGGCCCACTTGCTCAGATTCCACGGAATCCAATTTTTCCTCACCCCCCCGGTCACCCGCTTCAAGGCCAGAGTCTAACATGGAGTATATTTGAATGATTGGAATCATGCAATCCTGGCAGATTCCTCCCAACACCTTTGCAAGCGAACCTCAGTGCTATTCTCCCCAGGAGGGCCTCAGTGACAGTGGATGCAATAAGGATGAAGAAATATTTGTGCTTCACTACCCTTAGTTCCATGGGGCCCTTACTGCTAGTGGCCCCAGCGTGTGTATGGTCAGACTTGCTCCTGGTGATCCACCAACTGTGCTCTAGGTGTCTCTTCTCCATCTCCCTCAGCTCCTCTGAAAACCAGGGGGAATTCTGGGATGCAGGAGTGAGATGAAGGCCATTCAGGCATGATCTGATGTAATCCAGAACCCAGATGCCTTCTCATTCTAGGTAGCCACCAGGGCTTTGGTCAAACCCTGCAACAGATCCTCAAACGATCCCAAGCTCCCTCTGAACCCCGCTGGCTACATTAGCTATCTGGGACAGGTCAATTTAGTAGGTCTGGCCTTTGTGTTGGGGGAGGTGATGCAGAGAACTGCAGGGTTACTGTTTATATTTCAATCATCTACTTTGTAGGGATTTTGATAGGGATGCCCTGAGTTACAGGAAAGGAAAAGACAGGGGATATGATGTGAGAGCTGGGCAAGTAGATTTGAACAGCTTATCTGATGAACAGTTTAGCAAACCTGCCTGTAGAACCAACAGCTTATCTTAACAACTACAAGAGCAGAATGACTGTGCCTTTATTTGGTGGTGTTGGCTTGGATATACGAACCGGACCACCCTTGCTTGGTGGGAAGGAACTTAAAGGCTAAAGAAAAGATCCTCTGCCCTGAAGTCCCACCTGCTTACTACAAGATGGAGTGGAGCAATGGTTGAGATGGCTCCCCCAGACTGTGATGGCCTGCAGGTAATGGGGGCTGTCCTTCAGAGCCTGAATTGCCTGGATTGTTCTCATTTCCTTTTTCCAGTGGTATTCTCTAATCAGGACAGAGGGCCCAGGGAAGGTGGTGTCCATGTGCCTCTTGCGGCATTTGACCTATGGTTATGCCAGAAATTCTGAGGGTGAGGATAGATGGGTCTGGGGGGGGGAATGGAAGTTATATACCATGCATTATGCTTAGGAGGATTTGATACGATTTGTTGCAGGTTGTGGCTGGTCCCACGTTCCACATCTCTCTTCGGGCCACGGTGATCATGCCGTCTCTCTGCATGTCCAGTGACAATCTAGAATTCTCTGCTGTCCAGTGTGGACAGTGCCAGGTGGAGACCATCCAGCTTCACAATCAGCTGCAGGTTGTATGCGAGTGGTTTGCCACAAGCAATGAACAAATGAAAAAGGTAACATAACACTGAAACAGATCTCGCTTTGCTCTTCTCTGCATCTTGAAAAGCAGCTTGATCTGTAGGAATTTGGTGTGGGATGGAAATTAAGATACAGTTTTGGTTCTTTTGATCTGTGTAATGTTCAGGAAAATTTTTGGAAGTGAAAAACAAGATTTTGTTTTCATATAAATTTAATAAGATAAGATTTGCCACAGAGGCTTGATTACACAACTCTTGATTCTGTTTTGATCCATGCAAATCCTTCAAAATGCAAAATAAAACTCCACACAGCCTAATGACCCTATCCTCTACTTGATAAGTTTTTAATCACATATTATGGATTAGGAATATGCCTGTGCAGTGGAGAAGATGGAGTTGAATTCTTGTTTCTCTTGAAACCTCTATTAGCTTCACTTGCCTCATTTGTTCATATGAATGGAAAACTCAAAACTTTATTTCCAGGAACACCATAAAGGTGTTTCTAGAAACTCAGTCAAAAGTTTGGTGTGGGCTGAGGCAATAATTCTCCTCCAGGGTGTGCTGTCCTTCAGAAGGATTCTTCAGAATGGCATAAAGAGGCAAGCTTTGCTCATGACTTCATTGTTTGTTGTAAGCTCAGGTGGATAAGCACATGCCGATGACCTTGCGCCGGAAAATGCGTGAACCCAAGGCGAAGCCTCATGTCTTTGAGATGATTCCCCCATATGGGATCCTGGCTCCCGGAGAGCGGCTCAACGTGCAGGTCAAGTTTGCTCCAAGAGAAGAGGTATGAAATGAAAAAGCTGTTTGGAGCACAAGAAGTATCTGAAGAGCAGAGATGCATTGATGGCAGGAGAGGCGAAGAAAGACAGGGCTTCATCGGACAATTTATTTATTTTATTTATTGATTTGATTTGTCAATCGCTTACAAGTTAATAGGTATAAGTATAAACATAGTTATGAATACATGGAATGGATACATATAAGAAAAATAAAAATAAAAAGAATCAATAGGACAGGGATGGTAGGCACGTTGGTGTGCTTATGCACGCCCCCTACAGACCTCTTAGGAAAGGGGTGAGGTCAATAGTAGACAGTCTAAGGTTAAAGTTTTGGGGTTTGGGAAGAAACCACAGAGTCAGGTAGAGTATTCTAGACATTGACCACTCTGTTGCTGAAGTCATATTTCCTGCAATCAAATTTGGTGCGGTTAACCTTGAGTTTGTATCTATTGTGCGCTCTCGTATTGTTATGGTTGAAGCTGAAGTATTCATTGACAGGTAGGACATTGCAATGTATGATTTTATATACTATACGTAGATTAGACTGAAGGCGGCGGCGTAGTTCTAGGTTTTCTAGGTCTAGAATTTCAAGTCTGGTGGCATAAGGTATTCTGCAATGAGTAGAGGAGTGGAGAACTCTTCTTGTGAAATATTTCTGGACTTTCTCAGCTGTGTTAATATCAGATACGTAATGTGGGTTCCAGACTGATGAGCTGTACTCGAGAATTGGTCTAGCAAATATTTTGTATGCTCTAGTTAGTAGTGTAATATTACCAGAGAAAAAGCTACGTAAGATTAGGTTAACAACTCTTAATGCTTTTTGGCTATGTAGTTACAGTGGGCTCTAGCACTTAGATCATTAGAGATGAGTACTCCAAGATCCTTGACAGAGTTTGGATCATCAACAAGGTCTTGACTATTTAGCCTGTATTTTATTTTTGATTTTTTTGCCAATATGTAGACAGAGCATTTATTTGTTGAGATTTGAAGTTGCCATTTGTTTGACCATTCTGATACATAGTCAAGGTCTTTTCGAAGGGTAGCAGTATTGTCTGTGGTGTTGAATAGCTTTACATCATCAGCGAAGAGAACACAGTTGCTCTTAATATGATCACAGAGGTCATTTATGTAGAGTATGAAGAGAGTTGGTCCTAGAACACTGCCTTGTGGGATACCACTGTTGACAGGTACAGAATTCGATAGGACGCTCCCAATTTTGACCATTTGTTGTCTGTTTGACAGGAATGCTTCTATCCAGTTATGCAGGTGTCCAGAGATACCATAAGATTTTAGTTTTAGTAGTTTCTCGTGTACCACTGAATCAAAGGCTTTACAGAAATCTATGTGGATTGCGTCTATTGCTTTGCCCTGATCGAGTTGTTTAGTCCGTATGTTTTTGCAGTGTAAGAGTTGTAGATTACAGGATAGTTTTTTTCTGAATCCAAATTGTTTATTAGAGAGTAGGTTGTTTGTCTCTAAGTGGAGGATAATGGATTGGTTAATAATTGATTCCATGACTTTACAGGTGATGCAGCATAAAGAGATTGGTCTGTAATTTTCAACTAGGCTGGGGTCTCCCTTTTTGAAGGTGGGGATGACTGTGGATTGTGACCATAGTTTTGGCAAGGAGCTGGTCCTGAAAGATTTTTCAAATATTATGCTTAGAGGTTCGGCTATGGCAGTGGATAGCTTTTTTAAGAAGTAGGCACATATTCCGTCCGGTCCAATAGATAGAGATGGTTTTAGATTGCGTAGTGCTTTTTCAACATTGTCTTCTGTAAAATCGATATGTATTAGATCATTGTAGTTGTCTGTGGTTCGACTAGGAAATACTGGGCATGATCCATTGCTGTTTACAAATACTGAGCCAAAGAATGTGTTAAAGAGGTTGGCTTAAATGGTGTTGTCATTGCAGTCTTTTCCATTAGGTCCTTTCAGAGGTGGGATGGACCTTGAGTCTTTTAGTTTGTTGTTTACAAAATTGTAGAAATAGCGTGTGGAATTGGTGCATAGAAGGTTTTCCTCTTGTTTAATGTGGTAATTGGTGCATTCAGTCTCTATCTGGTGACATAAATTTTTGTATTGGCTTTTAAAGTTGGCAATGTGACCAGATTTGTTTTTCCACCAAAGTGTTCTCTTTTTGGATTGAAGTTTCCTTATTGTTATGGGTAATCTGTTTTTTCTGTTTTTGGGGGTTGTTATTGGTAAATATAGTTTGATGACTCTTTTGACTGCAAGTAAAAAAATGCTGTAATGGTCTTCAACAGTATGGCATCCAGTGAATAGAAATTGCCAATCAAGGGATGAGGGATCGTTGTCTATAAGATCATAGTTGCCTTTTTTGAAGTTATAACTGGGGATCACATCGTTGTGTTGATTTTTGTGTGAACGTATGTTGAGACAAAAGTCAATCATGCTATGGTCACTGTTGGAAAAGGATTCTTTAATTTGTATTCCGTAAATTGAATTCAAACTATTGCAGAAGATGAGATCGAGGCAGTTGTTGAGTCTAGTATTGTTGGTTGCTAGTTGTTCCAGTCCAAGATTTGTTACAGCATTGTAGAAGGTTGCATGTATGGGTTCAGTTTTACATTCGTTTAGGGTCCAGTTAATGTGAGGTAGATTGAAGTCACCAAGAAAGATAACAGCATGTGGGCAGGATGTTGCCCATGTTAGTAGTGAATTTAACTTGTTTACATGTTCAATGTCATAATCAGGGGCTCTGTAACATAGTAAGAATCAAAATGAGATATTTAAGGACAGTTCACAGATGATGGTCTCAGGAAGAGCAAGCTCCTGGGTAACTTGGATGTTTTTTAGATGTAAAGACTTTTTATAGAAGATAGCAACACCACCTCCTCAACAGATTTCACGATCTGATCGGTAAACATAATAGTCTCTTACTGTGGTAATGGAGTCAAGGAGAGATGCATTGAGACATGTTTCACAGACAAATATGTCGAATTTAACCATATTTAGTAATAGGAGAAATTCAGGTATTTTATTCACAAGGCTTCTTGCATTGAGTAGTTTGCATTTAAGGCCAGTTGTAGTTGGAATTGAGGTAGTTAGGGGCGTGCATGCCTAGTTTTGAGTGATGGTGGATTGGATGAGGTAGGGTTGGATATGGAGTTGTGGGTTGTGTGACTTACTTTTGATGCAATCAGCGCGGTAGTCAATGTACAGGTCCTTCTCTCCATTGTCTAGACATCTTTTGAGTTCATTGCAGAGTTCACCGGAGCAGATTCTTTGCAGTATGGATAAGTCTGGTCTTGAGTGAAGTATTTTGTGGTTGGGATTGTTTTTTTGCAATGGCGTTTATTGTAAGAATGAATATGCATTTGCTGGACTCATTTTTGCATACAACTCTACAAAATTTTGGGGCCACTGAGCCATCATTGTGTTTGAACTCAGGGCCATCTCTGGTTATTTCAATGATATCTTCAGGAGAGATGTTTGTTGTATTTGAGTTGCTTATGATATTGCGAACTTTAGTGATGTCGTCTGATTCATTGGTGTCTTCAAGACCAAATAAGATGGCATTTGGACGTTTGCGATCACGTTCCATGATGTCTCTAATGTGTAAGGGGATATCATTTGTGGAATTATTTGATGGGATAGTAATTATTTGTGGTTGTGGTTTGGTGGTTATTTTTGGTTGTAGATGCTATTGTAGTTGAGGTAGTAGTTGTGGTAGTTCTTGTTGAGTTGGGATTTGATTTTGAGCTGATAGGTAGTCGCTTATCAGTGCTGTATTTTTTTTCAAGAAAAATTAGGCTTTCTTGTATAATTGTTTCAAAACGTGTTGCTAAGCATTTTTCTATTGAGTGCATGAGTGATTCTATGCTATCAACTCTGTCAGGCAGGGTACTTGGTTTGTTTAGCTTAGAAAAACATGATGGGCATAGAGAAGGGAATGTATCTGATGCTTTTAGGAGATCAGCTACGTCTTTGTTTAATTTTAAGCAGGCAAGGTGGGCTTGACTGTCACATAGGTAGCATTTGATGTTATTTTCGCTTTCATTGAGGGTTTTAAGACATCTGAAGCATGTACAGGAGTCTGGGAGGTCATTGGTAGAGATATTTTTTTGTTGTTCTTTGGTAGTGGAAGATTTGGAGTTTGTGGAGTTTCTGGCTGGCATGGTCAATGACAATAGTACACTAAACAATTACAATAGCTAATTAATGTGATAGGTAGACAGTTACTTAATGAATGTTGGTAATTAATAAATGTTAATTGATAAGTTAGAGAACAAATCAAAAGTAAAGTTACTTATTACTAAAAATCAATCAATCAACTTATTACTAAGAATCAATCAATCAATCGACTAGATAATCAATAATACAGTATTAAATCTCTATCAATTCAATGAATCAGTAAATTAGTGGTCATTTAACAATTAAGTATTATACTATTATATGATAAATCAATTATTATAGACAAAACATTATCAATATTTGGTCTTGAGGTACTGAAATAGTGGAGGTAGTGAAGTATTGGAAGTTCGTTGTGTAAAGTTCCTTTGTTTTTCGTTAAAGCCACATTTTTTGGTTTTGTTTTTGTTTTTCAATTCCTCATGCAAAGTGGATTTATTAAGGAGGCATTTTGCCTGGATGTTTCCTCACCTTCCCTGTCAGGATTCTGTCCACATGCCATTCCTGCTCTTAAATTGGCTTTATATGGAAGGGCCACTGGGCTCCCTGTTCTGAGCTCAGGCACTATGAGCTGATTACATTCCAATAGTCCAGATAGACAGCAAATCTTTTGGGTTAACCCTTTGCATTGCTGTCCAATAGGACAGAACCCAAATCTCTCTTTCTTTCCAGCTGTTCTGAGTTGAACAAATACTACCAGCTGAAGCTGTGAGACTTCTGGGTTTAGATGATTTGGGTTGCCTTTTTTGTATTGTATTTTATTTGTAATAAAATATTATTTTTTATATCTTAGAAATTGTACCACAATGTCCTGATCTTGAGCATTTCGCAGAGCACTCAGCAACTACTACTGAATGTCTCTGGGCAAGGTCTGGAGCCACGTCTTGAATTCAGCCCCTGCCTCCTGGAACTGGGGCCTCTCCTTCCCTATGGCATTGGGGATGAAGCTGAAGTGGTAGTGAAGAACCCCTGCAGCTTCCCTATTGAGTTCTACTCCTTAGAATTAGACCAGCAATATCTTCTCGAAGAGCGGGTGAGCTATCTGTGCCAGTTAAGAATAATCCATTGTATTTATTGAATAAATAATCCTCCTCCAAGAAGATATTATGAGATCAGCAGTTAAAATGTCCTTTGGATGCAGAAATGTGTCACAATGTCTGTAGACCTTAGAATAGGTTGTCCTTAAATCAAGAACCACACTTGAAATGGTTGGGGGCCACTCTCCCAAAAGTAAAAGGCATAAGAGGATTTAAATTTAATTAAACTGATTATACACCATGTATTTAACAGTATTGCTATTGTACCAGCTCCCCTGCTCTTAGCAACCTCCTTGCCTGAGTTTGTTGACTCCATGGCCAGGTTGGCAATGGAGTTCCCCAGGCTTATAGTCTTGGGGACTTCAGCTTGCCTTCTCTGGGACAGGGTCTGAGGTAGTTCAGAATTCACCATAACAACCTGTTCCCAGTTATCCAGAGCCAAATGCATAATATTGGTCATACATCTGACTGTCAGAGCTATGACAGAGTGTTCTGTATTTTGGGGAGATATTGCTTTCTCTCTGTCTTGGTCAGATCACTCCCTGCTAAGCCTTTAGTTCTCTATCATCTCCTGCCTCTGCAGGGGGCTTGCCCCATTAGACTGGCTACCTTCAGGGGATTGATGAGCCCAACTGGACTCCAGAAGGAGCTTGGCTGGTTCTGGAAGGTCTACAGTCCAGCCAAAGCCTTGGTGGCCGCTTATTGCTGTCACCCCGCAGTTTCAGGTGACCTGATCTCTCCTTGGAGGGCTTAATGGTGGGATTCACTTACAAGGTTGCTGTGAGGAATATATGGTGTATCTTGTGGATATAGTTGCTTGAATATAGTTGTATCCAGTTTTGGTCACCACACTATAAAAAAGATGTTGAGACTCTAGAAAAAGTGCAGAGAAGAGCAACCAGGATGATTAGGGGACTGAAGGCTAAAACATATGAGGAATAGCTACAGGAACTAGCTATGACTAATCTAGTGAAGAGAAGGACCAGGGGAGACAGGAGAGCAATATTCCAATATTTGAGGGGCTGCCCCAGAGAGGAAGGGGTCAAGCTATTTTTCCAAGGCATCTGAAGTCCAGACAAGGAATAATGGATAGAAACTGATCAAGGAAAGATTCATCCCAGAAATTAGGAGGAATTTTCTGACACTGAGCACAATCAATCAATGGAATAGAAGTTGGCTTTGGAAGTTGTGGGAGGGGGTACATGATTGGCTCTGAGTAGTGGTTCATTCTTTCTTGATGGAGGAGTTGGTTCCAATAGCTTACAGAGATGCTGGCACATCCTCTCCTCAAGAGACTATCGCTCAGCCCAACTGTCTGGACCAGTTTTCATCCAGTCACCAACCTCCCTTTTATAGGGAAGGTTGTGGAAAAAATGATCACAAGGCAGCTTCAGAGGATCTTGGATGAAGTGGATTGTCTGAACTGCTTTTAGTCAGGATTGAAATCAGATGATGGTGGGGCTAAAAAGCATTGATTTTGCTCTTGGATGACAGGAGGGAGATGGGGGCAGTACTACCACTCTTGCTTTTTTGATCTCCCAAGGGCCTTCAGTATTGTTGATCATGGTATCCTTCTGGACTAGCTTCAGGGGCACTGTGTTGTGCTGGTTCTCCTCCTTCCTTGGGATCTGTTTCAGTTGTATTCATGGAGGGAAGAAGTCCAGCCCACAACTCTACTTTGAGCTTGGTCCTCTCTCCCTTCCTATTGAATATCTGCATGAGGATGCTGGGTGAGGTGAGGAATCATCAGTATGTTGATATGCCTAGTTTTACATCTCCATGCTGGGTCACCTGAGGGATGCTGTGGATGTCCTGTCCTAGTGCTGTAGAGACAGTTGTGGCCTGGATGGGGTGCAAAGGGCATTGTCTCAGTCCAAACTAGACTGAATGGATTTGGGTGCTTGTGCCTTCCAGGGACAAGGTACAAATGGGCACATTCCTTGACTGATGAGACTCATGTCCAACCTACTGAATGAACTTTGGTTTCCAGCCAAAGATGGAAGATCCCCAGAACCAGGAAACTTCTTGGTTTTCCTTAGTTTGAACCAAAACTTGTTGAACCTTATTCAGGGCCCTACAGCCTCCAGAACAGGTGGATAACAAAACCAAGACAAATCCCAAGTCATCAAGAATGCTCAGAAGAAAAAGTAAAGGGGACAAATCAAAATACAAGTTCACAAAGATTACAAAATATATTTTGCTGCAACTTCTATTTTTTTCCATTCATCTTAAGAACTAGACAGGTAGAAACAAGTGGGAGAAGAAGGTCCCTTTAGATAGACAAGTCCAAAGCCATGAAAAAAGTGATAGGTGACATCTAGGATTATAGAAATTGTCCTAAAAAGAAATGCAAGTTTCTAAGATAAGGAAAAAAAATAGGTGGATGGGGCATTTCAGAATAAATCCTCACCTGGAATCTGTCTGAGAGTGCCATGCCTGAGTGCCAGAAAGTCTTTATTGTTTGCCCTGCCTTGACTGCAGATTTTGCGGATGCTGAAGGGCTATGATAACCACCGTATCCTTCTCCTGCCTCCTCGCATGCCTGGAGAGAAGCTGCCTATCGAGGTGCTGGAATACTTTGAGGAACAAAAGAAGATTCAAGGCGACCAGGAAGGATTGAATCTGGATAATGGTGAGGGAAGGCCCCGTGGCACTGCAGCCAGCCAGGAGTAGCATGTTTCTGCTCTGTCCTTTTCTGCCCATTGAAAAGAGCAAACTCCTTTCATCTTTTATTAAAGAAACTCTCTGGGGCTCTAATTTTCTACCTCTGAGGAGAAGTCTAGTGATGGTCTTTGTTAATGTCAGGAAAAAAGATAAAGAGGCAGAAATGATGTGCTTCACACAAATTCATTTCATTGAGCCATTGGGACAGAATAACTCCTGATGTGTCACAGATGAAAGGTTGCTGCTTAATTGATTTTCTTCTTTCTTTCTTTCTTCTTTCTGACTCCTTCCTGGAGGAGTAATGTAGGTGTAAGATAAAGGGAAAAGTGCCAGTCATATCCGACCCTAGGGATCAGTGCTCATCGCCGTTTCTTCCCTGAGGGAGTCAGCACTGACCCTTTCTGTGGGCATGTTGCTGGCATGACTATATGCCAAGGCACACAGAAGGCTGTTACTTTCCAAAATGATACCTATTAATTTTCTCACATTTGCACCTTTTCAAACTGCTAGGTGGGCAGGAACTGGGGCAGGTAACAGGAGCTCACTCAAATCTTGAACCCCGGGATGTCTGTTTTCCAGATGACAAGCTCAGCATCTTTAACCACTGAGCCATTGTACCCCCTCATGATTTAGGTATATCTTCACATTAATCATATGAATGTGATAAACAAATGTAAAAGTAGAAACAAATCCTTTGAGTAGAAGTCGTTGGGCCATTTGGCCAGTAAGGTCCTTGAAGTATCTTCCATGCAAATGAAACCACTCAAGTGACTATGCAGGCTAACTCCAGTTTTGTTTATTCATATTTATATGCCGCCCTTCTCTGGAGACTCAGGGTGGCTTACAATTTTTGGAGCACAACCCAATGCGCTCAGCAATAGCCTTCATTCCATTGTATATGCCTGCTTATTACTAAGCGGCATTTTTACAAAGTCAGCTTATTGCCCCCAACAATCTTGGGTCCTCAATTTACCTACCCCGAGTGGATGGAAGGCTGAGTCAACCTTGAGCCTGGTGGGATTCGAGCCTGCACTAATTGCAGGCAGCTGGAGCTAAGTGCTAGGTGTTTAACAGCCTGCACCACCAAGGCTTCTGGCAACCAGAAGCAATGGCTGCTTGAGGAGAGGCCAATTGGAGGGTTGGTGTTCTGAGCTTGGCTAATTCCAGCCACAATACTAACAAAACAAGCCAGCTAAAGGTGGAAGCTGGGTGCACTGTCTGCAGTCAAGGAGAGGTTGCCCTACCCATCATCTTGCATGGAAATCACATGCTTCTTGCTTGGGAAACACATGGAAAGCCCCCCACACTTGCAATCCCAGAGACAAAGTGAAGTGAAGCCAGGGAGGCCCAATCAGCCTGAAGCTGGGACCCTCTTTTTCCAACAAACAGAGCCAGTTGGAGCAGGGGCTGAACTGGGAGATTGAGTTCTGCCCTTTCTTAGGTATGGCAGCTGGTCCAGACATCTCACAGGAGGGCTGTGGTGAGAAAACAACAAGGCTAGAGCATCGGACATGTAGACTATCTTGGCCCAAAATAAAGGTGGGGTGAACATCAAATCCATAAAATAAGATAGACAGAAGAAATTAGATCATTTGGCTGAAATATTTCTTTACTTTGATTGCTAAAAATTGCTGCCTATTTGTGGCTAGGCCTTATCTCATAGTCTCGTGGTGGAACAATTAATTGCACGTTAAATTTCTACTCCAAAATAGCACTGCCTATCAAACAAAAAGATAATTTTACCATTGATTTAATGGAGACACATATAAATGCAGCTACGGTGTCTGTTCTGGGCCTGTCTGTGTCCCAATAGATGCAGAACCACAAAGCAGTCCTTGAAGAGGCAGGGAGCAGTCAGGCCAGAGGCCTCTCCCGTGACAGAAATAGTGAGTGGCCGCAGTTACTCTCAACACTCTGCTGTGCTTTGCTCTAGAAAGCTTCATTGGAAGCATTCTTACTGGTCTGGTGTGCATGGTGTCCTTCCTCTTTTTGTTCCCATACAGAGGAAGAAGAAAGCACTCATTATTCTGAACATGGAATGAAGCCTCACCCTTCGGTTATGCAAGCAGCAGTCACAGGGGGCTCTGCTCTTCCTTCTCTGTCACTTATGGACAATAACCGGACACTCCAGGCAGAATCCAAAATTGATCAGGAGGAAGAAGAGGAAGAAGAGGGAACTGAAAAAGGTCAAATGCAAGGTGAGTGCATTCTTACAGTAGCTTTAGATACAAGTGCAGTAGAAAGGATGCCAATAGGAATGACTTGCTTTCTTGCTTTCTCTATTAGACCGGGTTGTGCCTTTGCGACCTCTCAATGGCGGCCGATCTAGGACGGCTCCCTGGTTTACCAAGGAGCTCTGGGAGATAAAGCATCAGAAGAGACATCTAGAGTGATGCTGGAGGGCCAGTAGATCCGAATCTGACCGAACACTTTTAAGAGCCTTTATTAGGACTTATTTAGTGGTGATACGGGTGGCAAAATGCATGCATTTTTCCGCACTTATTGCATACGCAGACTCTCGCCCAGCCACCCTGTTTAGGGTGACTTGCTCTCTTCTAAATCAAGAGGAAGCAGAGGAGCCCTTACAAGGGAGAGTTGAGGAATTTGTACAGTTTCTGTCGGATAAAGTCGCTCAGATCCAGATGGACCTGGATTCCGATTGGGCAATTCCAACCGAGATGACAGGGGTGGGTCTTAGTCCTATTATACGGAGTGAGTTTGATCCTGTGGCTCCTGAGGAAGTGGACAAAGCCATGGGAGCGATGAGTTCTTCCACTTGTTCACTGGACTCGTGCCCTTCCTAGCTGGTCTCGGCCAGTAGGGAGGTGACACGGAGCTGGCTCCAGGTGTTGGTCAATGCTTCTTTGAGAGAGGGGTCCTTCCCGCAACTATTAAAAGAAGCGGTGGTAAGGCCCCTCCACAAGAAGCCTTCCCTGGACCTGGCTGAATTAAAGAACTTTCGTCCAGTCTCCAACCTCCCCTTTGTGGGGAAGGTTGTTGAAAAAGTGGTGGCACTCCAGCTCGTGTGGTCCTTGGATGAGATGGATTATCTAGACCTTTTTCAATCGGATTTCAGGCCTGGTTATAGCATGGAGACTGCTTTGGTCACTCTGTTTGATGATCTCTGGTGAGCCCAGGATAGGGGTCATTCCTCTATCCTGGTGCTACTTGACCTCTCGGTGGCTTTTGATACCATCGACCATGGTATCCTTCTGCGGCGGCTGAGAGAGTTGGGAGTGGGAGGCACCGTGTTATGGTGGCTCGCCTCCTATCTCTCTGGCCAGTTGCAGTCGGTGTTGGTAGGAGGACAGAGGTCAACCCCTCAGCCCCTCATTTATGGGGTGCCTCAGGGCTCGGTCCTCTCTCCCCTCCTATTTAATATCTACATGAAACCGCTGGGTGAGATCATCTGACAACATGGGGTGGGATATCAGCAATATGCGGATGACACCCATTTGTCTATCTCCGCCCCATGCCCGTTCAGTGAAGCAGTGGATGTGATGTGCCGGTGCCTGGAAGCTGTGAGGGTCTGGATGGGAGTCAACAGGCTCAGACTTAACCCAGACAAGACGGAGTGGCTGTGCATACTGCCCCCCAGAGACCATGTTGATTTTCCATCTTTGGTTCTGGGTGGGGAGAAATTGTCCCCGGCAGAACGGGTTTGCAATCTGGGGATTCTCCTAGACCCACGGCTGAAATTGGAGGAACACCTATCAATCGTGGCTAGGGGAACTTTTGCACAGGTCTGCCTTTTTTTTTCAGCAGGGAGTCAACAAAGCCTCAACAAGCATAAGGAAGCGGTTGGAGAGCTAGACAACAATCCTGTTTCTAAAGCCATTGCTCGCCATCTTGGCATTGATATCTCTCCAGAAGGACGTGCTGCCAGAAACCGTAGGGGTATTGCTATTATAATTCACGGAGCTCCCTTTACAGGTAAATGGCTTTTCTTGGAGAACCAGGGGTGTGTGTATGGAGAAACATAGCTGCTTGCCCCAAGCAGTGCCCTCTGATATTAGATTGGGCCATTTTCACAGATTCCTCTGGTTCTTTCAATCTTTTCTATGGTAGCCAGTTCTTTTATTTAATGTTAAGAATTTGGCTTTGGTTTCCTAAGTCTTGAAAATGAATGTCCTGTTCACCTCATATAAAATATTAAATACATGTGATTTTTAACAAGATTTTGTTATGGTATAATGCTTTTCAACTAGGAGTGCTGGTCTCCTAACCTCCTAAAGTCTAACTGTCCCTGCACCTATTGAATTAGACATTTGTACGGTAAATTAATTGACTGATTCAGAACAATGACACAGTGGAGCAAGTCAGCTTTACAGAGTTATTCAACACTCTACCACTACCTCATAATATCAAACTGAAAGATATTCCACACATCTGTGGGACAAACTTTATGTGGCCTTTATGGTATCCTCAGTTCAACCCTGAGGCACCTGATGAGGAAAACTGGCTGCCTTATCCTCTCAGACCAATCTGTGTTGCCCAAGGAAACCTAATACTCTCCTCCATGAGGCTTTGACCTCAGCATTATTCAGCTTTGACATTAACTGTCTCTTCTGCTGTAAAGAAAGAGTGTCATTTTGGGCTTGATTGTAAGGAACGGTGGGGTTCCTCTGATTGGGGACTTGTGGCTTCTGAGCATAGTAGATCTTGCTGGCTTTTATATTGAATGTAATGTAATTTTGATTTATTTTTATTTTATTTATTTATTTATTCAATTTATATGGCCACCTTTCTATCCAAGAAATTATGAGGAACAAAGAAATAAAAGCAGAGAATTTCATCTAAACAAGTAACGAACTAAAACTTCACTGAGGCTCAGTAAAAACACATCCCACTAACATGCACACAGCTCCTATGCTAATACTGCAACCACCCAAAAGGACTTTGATAATCTTAATTGGCAATTTATGATACAACAAATTTATGATACTAATTTTGGCACTAAATTTGAGAACATCATTAACGCAATTTACTCGATACAGAATGCAAATATTACAATTAATGGAGAGATTACCCAAACTTTAAGGATAGAAAAAGGAGTAAGGCAGGGTTGTCCGTTATCCCCTCTGCTCTTCATATTAGCATTGGAGATGCTATTAGAAAAAGTGAGACAAAGTGTAGGAATAAAAGGATTAAAAGTTAGGAATGAAGTGTATAAACTGAAAGCATTTGCAGACGACGTGGCTTTTGTTGTAAAGGATCCAGTGGAAAGTGGACCAATACTCATTAAGGGACTAGAAAGTTAAGGAATGGTAGCAGGATTAAAAATTAATAGGCAAAAAACTAAAATTTTAGTTAAAAACCTAAGAGAACAACAAGTAATAGAATTAAAAAAGATTTGTGGACTTCAATCAACAAAGAAAATTATATAGTTAGGAATATGGCTGACAGCACATTGTAAGGCGATAAAAGAGAATAATTACGATACGTTACTAGTGCAAACAAAAAAAGACTTAGAAATATGGAAGAATTTGAAATTATCTTTAATTGGTCGAATAGCAGCCATAAAAATGTCCATTCTACCAAAGTTTTTATACTTATTTCAAACTATCCCAGTGAAATTAGAAAAAACTTTTTTTGATACTTTGAATAAAATAATATTAAAATTTATTTGGCAGGGTAAAAAATCTAGGATAAAATTAAAATCTTTACAAGATATGAAGAGCAGAGGAGTACTCGGATTGCCAAAATGGGAATTATATTATAGCGCAGCAAATTTAGTCTGGTTGAAAGATTGGATTAACCTAAAAAATAAAAGAATATTAGCCATCGAGGGTCATGATCTTCAAAGAGGATGGCATGCTTTTTTATGGGACATAGGAAATACTAAACAAAAACATTTCCATAGACACCTAATTAGAGATTCGTTGATGTACAATTGGATTAAGGTTAAAAAGAAACATTATATGAAAATTCCAATCTGGCTGTCCACGATGGAAGCAATGATCCATCCAAATAATTTAGATTTGAGTAAAATGTTAAAATATAGGAATTTATTAGACACATTTGGGAATTTGAGAATGATACACGAGCTACAGGAGCAAGGGCTACAAGTGGACTGGTGGACTTACCTTCAAATACAAACATGATACAAAAAAGATATAAAGGAATTTGGAATACAACTAAAACCTCAATATTTGGATAAAATTTTATTAGGTTCAGATAAAAAAAAATTACTAAAATTTACAAATACTTATTAGAAGTAGAACTGGAGGAAGAAGTCGTAAAAGGTTGTATGATTGCGTAGGGCCAAAATATCGGGCATAATATAAATTTAGCGGACTTGGAAACCATATTTATTTATTTATTTATTTATTTATTTAGATTTATATGCTGCCCCATCTCCGAGAGGACTCGGAGTGGCTCACAGAAAGAATCAGGATACAAACAGAAATGCAAGGGAGTGGGAAAGAAAGAAAGAAAGGAAAGAGGGAAAGAAAGAAAGAAAGAAAGGAAAGAAAAAAACAAAACAAAACCACCAACTTCAATCCAGGCCGGCCTGTTCAAACAGATGAGTTTTAAGATCGCGGTGGAAGGAACGGAGGTCAGGGGCCAGTCGCAACCCCAGGGGCAGTTGGTTCCAGAGGGTGGGTGCTCCCACAGAGAAGGCCCTCCCACGAGGGACTGCCAGCCAACATTGTCTGGATGACGGCACCCCGAGGAGGCTCCGCCGGTGGGAGCGCAATGGACGATTTGAATTTGAAGGTGGTAGGAGGCGTTCCTGCAAGTATCCTGGACCCTGGCCATGAAGGGCTTTATAGGTTAACACCAGCACCTTGAATCTTATCCGGAGGGCAACCTGTAGCCAATGTAGATCGTGTAGGAGGGGTGTTACATGGGAGTATCGGGTCGTTCCCATCACTACCCACGCGGCTGCATTTTGCACCAGTTGGAGCCTCCGTATAGTCCGCAAGAGCAGCCCTAGGTAGAGAGCATTGCAGTGGTCAAGACAGGAAGCAATGAGTGCATGGGTGACTGTGCATAGGGCATCCTGGTCCAAATAGGGGCGCAACTGATGCACCAGGTGAACCTGGGCAAATGCCCTCCTGGCAACAGCTCCCACCTGCTCCTCCATATTTAGCTGTGAATCCAGGAGGACACCTAAGTTGCACGCACTATCTACAGGGGGCAACACCTCTCCCCCCATGGTCAGAGATGGAATTACTTGGATAGCCCAAGAAGCCAGTAGGCACAGCCATTCAGTCTTGTCCAGATTGAGCTGGAGCCTGTTCCTTCCCATCCAGGTCCATACCGCCTCCAGGCAATGGGACATCATGGAGAGGGCATCACTGAGATGGTCCAGGGTGGAGATGAAAAGCTGGGTATCATCAGCATATTGATGATACTTCACCCCGAACCCATGGATGATCTCACCGAGAGCCTTCATGTAGATGTTGAACAGAAGGGGAGAGAGAACTGGCCCCTGGGGCACCCCACAGGTGAGGGGCCCTGGGGTCGACCTCTGTCCCCCTGTCAACACCAACTGTGTGCGACCCAAGAGGTAGGAGGAGAACCACTGTAAAACGGTGCCTCCCACTCCCAACCCCCGAAGGCGCCGCAGTAGGATACCATGGTCGATGGTATCAAAAGCTGCCGAGAGGTCTAATAGGACCAGGATAGAGGAATACCCTCTATCCCAAGCCCTCCAGAGGTCATCTATCAGTGTGACCAATGCTGTCTCTGTGCTGTGACCAGGCCTGAAGCCTGATTGATACGGATCTAGGTAGTCAGCTTCCTCCAGGAAAGTCGGGAGCTGCTGGGCCACCACATTCTCAACAACCTTCATGACAAAGCGAAGGTTGCAGACAGGACGAAAGTTGTGTATGCAGTAGAAATTATAAAATAACGAAATCGGCAACATATAAAGAGAATACACATAAAATGTTTTATAGGTGGCATTTTCCCCTTCAAGATTAGAGAAAATATATATGAAAATGAGCCCCATGTGTTAGAAATGTAAAAAGAAAGAGGGAACATATTATCATATGTGGTGGACCTGCCCAGAGGCTCGGAAATATTGGCATAAAATTCAAATTTGGTTGCAAGAAATTACAAGTGAAAAAGTAGAGCTAGAACCGGAGCTCTTCCTGTTGGGAATCCTTAGAAAAAAATATGCAAAAAGTATTAAATACTTAATAATACATATATTAACTGCTGCAAGGATTACATTTGTGCAATGATGGAAACAGCCCTATATTCTGAGGGATGAAGTGGTTATACAAAAAATTATGAGCTGTGTTGAAATGGATAAGTTATCATTAAGTTTGAAAGATAAAAAAGATTCAATATTTTACACGGTGTGGGAACGATGGTATAATTGGTTAGATAGGAGATAGAAGAAAGACAAGTAATTATTAAATAGAGGTATAGATAGAATAAAATATATTCGAGTATAAGTTACTATTTGTTAAACATATATAGGATTGCTATGTAAATATCACCACAGGTAGTCGTTAATGAATAATACATTTTTAATGTTTTAATGGTTTGTGTTTGTGTGTTTGACAGTTTGTTTGGTTTTTAATGTAATAAAAGTTAATAAAGTTTATCAAAAAGAAAAAGAAAAAGCTAAAAAGAAAACAAAAAGACCAGAATGCCACCCTACCAGCAATCAACACCCAGATAAACTGGAATTAGCACCAGGATTAAACCATTACTTTTATTTTTATGTTGTGTTTTGCTTTTTTATGCATTACTTTCTAAGATTCATCATTTTAAAATGGGTAATGATGTGAATAATTTAAATAAATCAATAACATACAATCAAGATTTAAATCTTGATTGTATGTTATTCATTTATTTAAATCATGGTGGCAAGAGAATCCAGGTGTATCTGTGTTTGTGAACTTTTATATCTTCCATTTCCCCAGGGAAGACTAGTGCTGCTGTACTCCTGGCGAAACACTACAGTGCAGCTTGCTTGTCCATTGACTCGGTGGTCCTGGAAGCCATCTCAGATGGCAGTAGTTCAGCAGGGCTTCGTGCACGGGAACTCTGCATCCGAGCTGCCATTGAGCAGGCCCAGCGAGAAAACGAGGATGGTGGTAAGCAAGACAATGAGTTCTGGGGAGTCCAGCATTACCACATGTTTCCAAACAAGCCTTGCTTTCCTCCCCTCTAACCTCTTCTTGGTCCAAATTTAATATGTTTCTATATCACTTTGACCCTGTCTGTGGTTTTGGCTTCTCTCAAGAAGCTTGTCAATTTTCAGAGTCACCTTTTGCTAGATGCTTGCATTCTAGAGATGTGTTCCAGTTTTCTTAAATATAATCCTTTCCTCCAGTCTGAAATACACTGACAGTGTAACAACGGACAAGTGCCTCAGAGTCTATGGGAATTGTAAATCCTGAGGTACGGACACTTCTGAGAGCCCGGGATTCTGCCTTTAAGGCAGGGGACAGGGACATATATAGACTTATTTATTTATTTATGTATTTATGTATGTATGTATGTATGTATGTATGTATGTATTTATTTATTTATTTATTTATTTATTTATTTATTTATTTTTGGGACTTGTATGCCGCCCCATCTCCGAAGACTCGGGGTGGCTCACAGCTAAAAACAACAACAATAAATAATTAAAAAAAGATTAAACCAATTTTACAAGCCCAAAAGACGAATTTACAATACTTAAAAATATAAAACCATCCCCCCAAAAAGGGTCACAGCCCGGATTGGTCAAACAACCAGGTCTTTAAATCATGGTGGAAGGTGCGGAGGTCAGGGGCCAGGCGGAGCCCCAGGGGGAGTTGGTTCCAGAGGTCAGGGGCTGCGACAGAATAAGCTCGTCGTCGGGGGACCGCCAGCGTTAACATCTTATATTCTTTTCTAAATGTCAGGATTGAAATTCCTCCTTTGTCTTGTTCTGGTACTTCCCTAGAAGGTGATTTAAGATAAATCTTAAATCTGCTATTCCATTTTTTTCGTCTTTTCCAATTCTATATATTCCTGATCTAGTTTCAATAAATTAACACGGTTTTGTTTTATAAGTGTTTTTGTAGACAAGCAAAATTGGCTTTGAATGTTTTACTAAAATTTTGCTTTTGTTTATGAGGCAAGTTAAGTTCATTTGCACTTAGTGAGATCAATGTTGTTTTATCCATTTTTGTTTTATTTTAATACTGTAGCTATACCAGGTTTCCCTTTTTCATCTCTAGCACCGTTCTTACTACTAGGAAGTTCCATGAGTCCAGTGAATCACCTTCTAGGGAAGTACCAGAACAAGACAAAGGAGGAATTTCAATCCTGACATTTAGAAAAGAATATAAGATGTTAACGCTGGCATCCATTTAAGCTACAAATAAAAGTATGGACAATTGTATGAACAATCCTCCAAGATGTTAATAGAAATTTCAGAGAAAATAATTATCACAGGAGACATGAATGGAGTGCCAGACCCAAGCTTAGATAAATCATTCCCCCACCTCCCCAAAAAGGACCGTTTCCAAGAAAGGTTTTCCAATATGTCGATATATTGCCCAGCTAAGAGCCTACATTAGGACTTACCTGGTAGCTATGGGAGAGGCGAGAAGGTCTTATCTCTCCACTCTCATAGCGTCCAGAATAACCGCCCAGCCGCCCTGTTTGGGTTACCCGTTCCCTCCTTCGGCTTGAGGGGGGGCCGGACCCACTGCGGGGCAGGGCTGAGGAGTTTGGTCAACATCTGGCGGATAAGATCGCTCGCATTCGGGACGGGTTGTCCTCTGATTTGCAGTGGTCGGAGGAACGAGTTGTGGGTAGTCTGGCCATGGTTATCTGGGATGAGTTTGATCCTGTCTCCGAGGATGAAGTGGACAGGATTATGCGGCGACTGAGTTCCACCACATGTTTGTTGGACCCGTGTCCCTCCTGGCTGACTTATGCCGCCAGGGAGGCCACCTGCGGTTGGCTCGGGCAGTTGTCAACGCTTCATTGAGGGAGGGTGTCTTTCCCTCCGCCTTGAAGGAGGCGGTGGTGAGGCCCCTCCTGAAGAAGCCTGCCTTGGACCCGACCGTGTTAGACAACTTTCGTCCGGTCTCCAACCTTCGCTTTTTGGCGAAGGTTGTTGAGAGTGTGGTGGCTCAGCAGGTTCCGCTTTTCCTGGATGAAGCGGACTACCTGGATCCGTACCAATCGGGCTTCCGACCCGGTTACAGCACGGAGACGGCATTGGTCGCTGATGGATGACCTTTGGAGGGCCGGGACAGGGGTTTTTCCTCTGTCCTGGTCCTATTGGACCTCTCGGCGGCTTTCGATACCATCGACCATGGTATCCTTTTGCGTCGCCTCCGGGGGTTGGGAGTGGGGGCACTGTTCTTCAGTGGTTCTCCTCCTACCTCTCGGGCGTTAATCGGTGTTAGTGGGAGGGGTTCGGTCGACCCGAGGGCTCTCTCTTGTGGAGTCCCGCAGGGGTCGGTCCTTTCCCTCTCTTATTTAATATCTACATGAAACCGCTGGGTGAGATCATCCGTGGCTTTGGGGTGAAATTCCATCAGTGCTGATGACACTCAGCTGTACTTTTCCACCCCTGGCCAGATCAGCGATGCCCTTTCCCTGATGTCCCGGTGCTTGGATGCGGTGCGGACCTGGATGAGTAGGAACATGCTCCGACTCAACCCGCCAAGACTGAGTGGCTTTGCGTGTCGGCGTCTCGGCCCAGCCAGGATTGTTTATCCTTGGCCATAGGGGGAGGTGTTACCCCTGTGGATAGGGCACGGAATCTGGGGGTCCTCCTGGATGTGCGGCTCGGTTGGAGGAGCAGGTGGGGGCCGTCGCCAGGGGGCCTTTGCCCAGCTCCGTCTTGTTCGACAACTTCGCCCTTTTCTGGATCGAGACGCCCTACGCACGGTTACTCATGCCCTTGTCACCTCGAGACTCGACTACTGCAACGCTCTCTATCTAGGACTGCCCTTGCATACCATCCGGAGATTGCAGTTGGTGCAGAATGCGGCCGCGGTGGTGATGGGAGTTACCGGTTCTCCCATGTTACCCCCCTCCTGCGTGGCCTGCATTGGTTGCCGATTAGCTCCGGGTGAGATTCAAGGTTTTAGTTTTAACATTCAAAGTCCTACACGGCATGGGTCCCCAATATCTGAGGGCGTCTTCTTCCAATAGCTAGCTCCGGCCGCCCTGTGCGGGCTCATAGGCAAGGACTCCTCGGGGTGCCATCGGCGGTCCAATGCCGGTTGGTACTTCCCGACGACGAGCCTTCTCTGTTGCGGCCCCGACCTCTGGAATCAACTGCCTCTGGAGCTCCGTCTGGCCCCTGATCTCCGTACCTTCCGAATTAAAAACTTGGTTGTTTGACCAAACCGGGCTGTGACCCTCCTTTGGGAGGGGGATGGGTTTTTAATATATTTTATTGTATTGTTATGTTCATATTTGGGCTTGTCAGTTTAATGTCTTTTTAAATATTTATTGTTCTGTGTTTTTAGCTGTGAGCCGCCCCGAGTCTTCGGAGATGGGGCGGCATACAAGTTCAAATATAAATAAATAAATAAATAAATATTGGTTTTGCTCAATACTTGAGATTAAAGAACTCAAAAGCTGGGAACTATACATTTTTCCCAGGAGGACACCAAACATACCCAAGAAGTGATATGCTCTGGATCTCCAAGGTCATTGAGTGGAAGAGATGCAGATTTGCTCAAGGACATAGGCAAACCATGCCCTAATTCTCATATCTTTCTTTCAGATATTAGAAGAATTTTCTTGATTTTATTTTATTCATTCAGTACAATGATTAACAGTAGTTCACATTCTTAGGGGTCTACTAGTAGAGATATACTGTGCATATAATGACATGCAGGCTTTGATGTTTAGATATGCAAATTGAGGTGTTTCTGCCTTGGGCTTTGACCCTGAGGTGCGTGTTGGATGTGTATATTAGGTCATGTGAAAGGGAGATCCTTGTCAACGTTCCGACTGACAAACCCAACCAAAGCAAGCACAATCAAGATCAGCTTGTTGTCTTGAAGTCTGGAGCCTGCTTTCCATCTCTCCCTCCCCTCCCCTCTGGTCCTTTGGCAAGTTGAGAAGCGATAATGGTTGCAACAGCATACGCGCGCTTCAAGCTTGATAGCCCCCCCCCCAAAACATAGGAGATACCTGGAAAATAGTAAACATATGTCATATCACTTATTATGAACTCCTTCCTCGTGGCCCTCTGGCTTTTGGAGTATTTTGCATGGAACCTGCCTATTAAGCGATCAGCTGTAAAATTGTGGCCTTAATTGCACTAAGTATTGTAGCTTTCCTTTATAATGCCTAGAATCTAAGATTCACTTGACCTCTTAGTGTTTTTCACCTCCCACTATAATCGGTCCTGAGACATCCTTTCCAGTTGGTCTTAGTTTAGATCCGTAGACTGGTTTTAGCAAACTGCAATGGAACACTGGGGGCACCCTTCCCAAGATTTCAACTCTACCATGACCAGGTGGATAACTTTGCAGTAGGGAAAGGCCCTATGTATTTGGGATCTAGTTTTCTGCAAGACTGTTTCAGGCTTTAAGTATTTCGTGGACAAGTACATTTTATCTCCTATGTGGAATTCCCCTTGGGGAGTTTGTTTCTTATTGGCTTGCTGTTTCTGATTCTCCCTTGTTTTAGCTAGGGCCTTCTTTAAATTACCCCACTCACTTTGGAGAGCATCCACCCGCTCCGTTAGGCTTACTGAAGAGGTGAGGTCCTGGGGATTCTATGGCATAGGTACAAATTCTACCCCAATACCTATCTTGAAAGGGTGAGGGCAGTGCTACTATGCATGGCATTATTGGTATATGCCACTTCAGCAAATGGCAGGAATTCTTCCCAGTTGCTGATAGTTGACATAGCAATGTAGGTGTTGTTCCATCATGGTGTTAGCTTGTTCGATGGCCCCGTTTGTACTTAGATGGAACGTAGAACTGAGTCCCTGTGACAACCCAATCAGCCTTTTGAATTCATGCCAGTACTTCACCGCAAACCGGATTCCTCGGTCTTGAGGTGATGCATTTCAGCACTCCATGCTGTCAATAGATGTGCTGCAGGATCATCTTGGCCAGCCTCTGGGCTGATGGGAGGCTCAGGCAGTCTGCAAAGTGAGTTTGTTTAGAAAACAAATCAACTACAGTCCAGCTTGCAGTGTTTCCCCCACTTTCTGGGAGTTCTGTTATGAAGTCCATAGCTATTTCCTCCCAAAGCGGGGTTGGCTCAGCTACTTGCTGTAATAATCCTGGAGTCTTCCCTGGTTGCTGCTTCAAGGAAGCACACACAGCACAGTTTTTTACATACCTTTCTATGTCCTTCGAATGGATCACCACCATCTGGGTACCGCAATCTGCCTGTCTGATGCCAAGGTCTCTTATGCCAGGCCCGTCCTGTACTTGGCTGCTTGCTCCCCTTTACATTCCATCCCGGATATCTTCCCCTGGGTCTATATGGCTCTTTTGGAGGTGGCCAAACAGGCTGTGGGAGTTTTTTGGAATCTTTTGTCTTCTTGACTTTTGCAGAGCCGGTCAGTGTTCCATCTGATGTACCCAACCAAAGCAAGCATGATCGAGACCTTCCAATCTCTGAATGCAAAACTCTATTGAGTATATCATTTCAGCATTGATGAAGTCAAAGCCAGCTCTACCTAATTTCTGCATAAACCCACATAAAACAGTAAAGATTTTTCCCTCCCCCCTATTATTGCAAATAAATTGTCCAATTTAATGTCATTGTATTGTTATGAGAAAAAGTCTCTGGCCTTGGCAAACACCTGACCATGTATCCTTGGCTCTCACAGCTCATCTTCTTGAAGTCTGGAGCCTGCTTTCCATCTCTCCCTCCCCTCCCCTCTGGTCCTTTGGCAAGTTGAGAAGCGATAATGGTTGCAACAGCATAAACCCGCTTCGAGCTTGACAATCCTACTTTTGTGTGGATTACTATGAGGAGATGTGGCGTCTTCTTGAGGGGATTCTTGGATGGAGCCAGCTAAGTGTATGTTGGTTCTGAGGCTTCAGCAGTTCAGAGGATTTTTAAAGGGGAGTGGGGAAATTAAAATCTTTTCTGTGCCTCCCCATTTCTTAAACACTTCATTAATTTTTAAATTGAAGAGAAGCTTCACAGCTATGTATTTGTGTGTAGCAAAAATCTGAAAACTCTATGTTCATCAATTCAGTAGTTCATTTGAAGGGGAAATCTCATTAAATCACATCAAATTAGAGTCAGATGTTTCAATCCATTGGGTCCTAATCAGATGTGAGTGTGGGTGTGTGGGTCCTTCTTTAAAGCACAAAAATATGCATCAATAATAGAGTGATGTGGAAGCAGGTCATGGCTGCAATAGGGCATTTCTGTCAGAGATTTGTTTTATCAATAAATAATTAATACTTTTCCTGCCTGTTCAATCAGGAAGAAAACTTTTCTTGCACTCCTCCTCCTAGCCTTGTTCCTCCCCTCCCCACTTTTCTTCCAAGGCACAGAGGGGCAGCCAGCCCTTGCTCTGGGCACCCGGCTGAGCACTGAAGCTTTGGCCAAGCACACCTCGAATGGCAGCCAGCAGAGCTCCGAGTCCAAGACAGGGCCCCTCTCTATTGTCTCCCGGGGCTACCGAGGAAGCACCGCCACGGCCAAAGGCAAGCTGGAGAGCCACCTGTCCCTGAAACAGCAGCAGCAGCAGCAGCAGCAGCAGCAGCAGCAGCAGCAGCAGCAGCAGCAGCAGCAGCAACAGCAGCAGCAGCAGCAGCAGCTGGATCAGCCTGGATCCCAGGTGAAAATCCATCAGACCCAGTCCCATGGACAGGTAGTCCTCACTTACTGACTATAATTGGACCAGCAATTCCATCGAGAACTGGCACGGTCATTAAATAAATTGCTGGGGGCTTTTTGAGCATGACATCCTGTGACTGTGCCTTAACCTTGCCAGCATCACCACTGACTTCACTTCTCCAAGGCACTGTTGGAAATGAGGGCCGGTTGCCATATGGCCGAAGCACAAGCAAGTGAATGCAGATACACTGCACCTGGAACAAGTTTGAAGCCTGGTCGTAAGTCTCCTTCAGCCCATTGTAACTTCAAATGGTTGCTGAACGAGTAGTCAGTAATCAAGGACCGCCTATATGACAGTTCACCAGGTAGTAGAATGCCAGCTCTCAATTAAAACTGCATCTTTTTTCCCCCCATTTGAAATGGATAGTCAGGTCAGCCATGCTTAAGGATTAAAATGCTGGTTGACAGTCTGAATGACATCTAAATACTGACAATTAGTTTGTAGCAGTTTTCTTTAATTCTTCTATCAAGTGATTGGATCATTTCCTGCTTTAGTCTTCTTTCTAAATTCCTTTCTGACTTGTCTGGGACTCCTTGCTATATCTGACATATAATGTCTGCCAGTGAGAGGTACTTTACATTCCTTTCCATCTGTCCATTGGTGTCCCCTTGCATATCAACTCAGAAAACTTTTGAAAAACTTCAAAGTCTTCCAGTAAAATCATCAAGTCTGGTCATCCTTGTTCTTTGCGGATACCTCTTAATTTAGCTTTTCTTATTTCAGAATTTAATTTCTCAATTCTACATTTAGATTTGATAGGCAATCATGAAACAGCTTAATTTTTTTAGTCTTTAATATTTAAATGTGAGTTCAAATTTGTGATTTCAAATACCCTGAGATTGTAAGTTCTAACTTGAATCCTGTCATCCTATTTTCAAATGCTTTTATTGATTTTAGTCCTTATACTACCTATTCTACTTTCTCCTTTTCTTCATTTCTGAAAGCAGTAAAAACAATTGGTTAACAGTTTTAATCATTTTTCTCTCCAAATCCTATAATTAATTTTGAAAAGGATATGTTTAATATGCTTAAGAGCCTTGGTGGCTCAGGCTGTTAATTGCCTGCACTTAAGTTCCAGCTGCCTACAACTGCTGTAGGCTCGAATCCCACCAGGCTCAAGGTTGACTCAGCCTTCCATCCTCTCGGGGTAGGTAAATTGAGGACCCAAGATTGTTGGGGGCAATTAGCTGACCTTGTAAAAATGCCGCTTAGTAATAAGCAGGCATATACAATGGAATGAAGGCTATTGCTGAGCACACTGGGTTGCATCCCAAAAATTGTAAGCCACCCTGAGTCTCCGGAGAAGGGCGGCATATAAATGTAATTAAAAAAAAAATCTTCTACATTTGAAGTGCATTACAAATACTGCCTTCATCTATTCCCTCACTTCCGTATTCCTTTCTTTTGGGGCCTTTCTGAAATATTATTATTCTTTAACCAAAAGAGAAAAAGTAATAAATCACTTCAATAAGATAGCATATTGTAATATATGCAAAACAGGTAATACAGAAAAATAAAATATTTACTTGTTAACTACAAAAAGTGAATGTCCACACATTTCAGGATTAGTCCCTAACTGGTCTGTTAATTTTCTAACTGCCTTCCCAGGTACCCTCCAGCCCGATCCCCAGCGCCCCGCTCCAGCGACGCCTGAGTGTCAGTGCCAGTGGCGTTGGCGATTATGGTCTGATGAGTTGTGTGCTTCCAGATGAACTTTTGGTGGAGATCCTTTCAGAGAGGATGCAGGTAATTGCAGCCGGAAGGAGAAACCAAGGGAAGTGTCAGGCACAATAGCTCATAGAAATATTTGTAAATTACCAAGTGAACTTTTCCAGTTTCTGTAGACATATGTATGCAGATTTATTTGTTTATTATAAAAATATTTCCTATTTCATTGCTTTGCTTTAGTTAAAGGATAGTTGAATGTCTGTGGAGATTCTCAATCATTCAGGTCATGGTTGTCCCAAAGGTGCTGTTTCGCTTCTCTTCCAAAAAGCTTCTTTAGCTCTGACTGGATGGTGGGGAATGGAAGAATTTATATGCTTTGCAGACAGCTGGTCATTTGCACTCTTTTAACAAGTTCTTAAGGCCACCTGGATGTTTATCTGTGTCATCAGGGTCACCTGAGTGGTGCAAATGGGTGTGGGGCCTCCTTGGAACTTCTAAAAGGATTGTGTTGCAGACAGGAGATAGATGACGTCCTATCCCTCCCCCTCTGTTGAGAGAGGACTGTTCAATTTTGACATAGATGGCTTCTTTGACCCCTCTTTCAAACCAGTCATCCACTCTGTCCAAAATGTGGACTTTGCTGTCTTCAAAAGAATGACCTTTGTCTTTTAAATGCAGATGGACTGCAGAAACTAGTCCTGTTGGCTTTGTTCTCCTGTGCACGTGGCTCACCGCATTGTACTGCAGGAAATTTTCCACTAATTCTAGGTTTGATCTCTATCAGTTTTCCACTTCCACATCTAGTTCTGCCTTCAGTTGCTTTGGAGAATAAGTCAACCCCTCTTCTCTATCATAGCCCCTCAAGTATTGAAAGATTGCAAAAGCCAGAGGTCATGAGACTCTCAGGAAGAACAACAATTGGACATGGCAGGAGGGGGCGAGACAGAGGGCCAAATTATGTTTTGGGAGCACGTCCCCGCTGTTTACGAGTGGTGACGCGCTCCGAACCTCAGGTTTCTGCCCGCTTCCCTGGGGTTTCGGGAAGTGTGGTCCCTGGGCTTAGACTGGTGTATGTAAACGCCAGGTCCATAGCCAATAAGTCACCCCTCCTCCGTGAACTCATTGAGGAGGAGGAGGCTGCGGACCTGGCATGCATCACGGAGACCTGGTTGGGACCTGAGGGAGGGGTCCCTCTTTGTGATTTATGTCCCCCAGGTTTCCGGGTGCTTCACCAGTCACGAGCCCAGGGAAGGGGTGGAGGGGTGGCCGTAGTTATTAGGGAGACCCTGTTTCCAAGGGAGGTCACTGTCCCGCAGATAGGCAGGTGTGAGTCCCTCCTCCTGAGGCTGGGCCCGGGAGGTCAGTTGGGTTTGTTGCTTATGTACCTGTCCCCCAGCTGCGTAGCGACAGCCCTCCCCGAGCTGCTTGACGCCCTCTTGGAGGTGTCAATGGAGTTCCCCAGGCTTGTGGTTCTGGGGGACTTCAACTTGCCCTCTCTGGGGGAGGCGTCGGGGTTGGCTCGGGAATTCATGGCATCCATGGCAGCCATGGACCTGACCCAGGTGATTCAAGGCCCTACTCATGAGGGGGGGAACATGCTTGACCTGGTTTTTATCTCGGGGCAGTGGTGTAGTGATTTGGGGGGGGGCTCACCGGGTACCCAACCCCTATCATGGACTGATCACTATCTCCTGTGGCTGGTCTTCCAATTGGCTGTCCCTTGCTGCTGGGATGAGGAGCCAATTCGATGGTTTTGCCCCAGATGCCTGATGGATCCGGAGAGGTTTCAGACGGCACTGGGGTTCTTGTCCACTTCTCTTGACCACAGCCCGGCCGAGACCTTCGTGGCCACCTGGCAACAGGTGGCCTCGGAGGCGCTCGACTGGGTTGTGCCCTTGTGGCCCCTTCCTCGCTGAAGATCCCGGTTAGCTCCCTGGTTTTCTGAGGAGCTCTGGGGGATGAAGTGTCGGAGCAGGTGCCTAGAGAGCAGGTGGAGGACGAGCCGCTCCGAATCTGACCGTGCCCAGCTAAGAGCCTATATTAGGACTTACCTGGAAGCGATCAGAGCGGCGAGGTGTGCCTACTTCTCCGCTCTCATTGTGTCCTCAGATGATCGGCTGGCCGCCCTGTTCAGGGTCACTCGCTGCCTCTTGCATTTAGAGGTGAGGGAGGACCCTTTGCAGGGCAGAGCAGGGGAATTTAGTCAGCATCTGGCGGATAAGGTCGCTCAGATTCGGGCCGGCTTGGACTCTGACTGGCAGGGGTCAGATGACAGGGTGACAACGAGTCTGGCTGATTTTACTTGGGTTGAGTTTGACCCTGTTTCCCTGGATGAAGTGGACAGGATCATGCGGAGGTTGTCTTCCACTAAGTGTTTATTGGACCCGTGTCCTTCCTGGTTGGTTTATGCCTCCAGGGAGGTTACACGTGGCTGGCTCCAGGCAGTTGTAAATGCCTCCTTGAGTGAGGGTGTATTTCCCTCCGCCTTGAAAGAGGCAGTGGTGAGACCCCTCCTCAAGAAGCCTGCCTTGGACCCAGCCATTTTGAACAACTATCGTCCAGTCTCCAACCTTCGCTTTTTAGCGAAGGTTGTTGAGAGCGTGGTGGTTCAGCAGCTTCCGATGTTCCTGGAGGAAGCTGATTATCTAGATCTATACCAATCGGGCTTCAGGCCCGGGCACAGCATGGAGACAGCATTGGTCGCGCTGATGGATGATTTCTGGAGGGCTCGGGACAGGGGTTTTTCCTCTGTCCTGGTCCTTTTAGATCTCTCGGCAGCTTTCAATACCATCGACCATGGTATCCTACTGGGGTGGCTCCGGGCGTTGGGACTGGGAGGCACCGTTTTACGGTGGTTCTCCTCCTACCTCTTGGGCCGCTCGCAGTCAGTGTTGGCAGGGGAGCAGAGATCGGCCCCGAGGCCCCTCACTTGTGGGGTGCCGCAGGGGTTGGTTCTCTTGCCTCTCCTGTTTAATATCTACATGAAACCGCTGGGTGAGATCATCCGTGGTTTTGGGATGAGGTATCACCAATATGCAGATGATACCCAGCTTTACATCTCCACCCCAAACCATATCAGTGATGCTCTCTTCGTGATGTCCTGGTGCCTGGAGGCGGTGCAGGTCTGGATGGGGAGTAACAGGCTCCAACTCAACCCGGGCAAGACTGAGTGGCTGTGCATACTGGCATCTCGGTTTTCTCAGGATATACCATCTTTGGTCATGGGGGGGAGAGGTGTTGCCCCCGGTGGACAGGGCGCGGAACCTGGGCGTCCTCCTGGATTCACAGCTCAGTTTGGAGGAGCAGGTGGGAGCTGTGGCCAGGGGGGCGTTTGCCCAGGTTCGGCTGGTTCACCAGCTCCGCCCTTACCTGAGCAGAGGTAGATGTTCTTCTGGAACTCCCTAGCTTTCTCCATGATCCAGGTAATGTTGGCAATTTGATCTCTAGTTCCTCTGCTGGTTAATTGCAACATTCCTCCTCACTAAACATTCCCCCTCATCGAGCCACTGATTGTGTCATTGAATTAGAACCTGGGGCAAAGCTGCCCAAACCAAAAATGTACTTCATGACACCAGCTGAGAAAATACATTGATACCAACTTAGCCAGAGGGTTCATTGAACCCACAAAATCTAGGTTGGCAGCCTCAGTATTATTTAAAGAGAAGAAAGATGGTGGTCTCAGATTATGCGTTGATTTTTTGGGGCATGAATGGGGTCTGCATACAAAACACATACCCACTCCCTTAATGAAGGACTTGCTAAATCACCTGTCCAAAGGCAAAATCTTTACCAAGTTAGATCTGAGGGAAGCCTACTACCAAGTCTGTATAAAGGAAGGAGACAAGTGGAAAATGGTGTTTAACTGCCCTCTGGGGAGTTTTCAGTTTTGAGTCATGCCTTTCAGACTCCAAGGGGTCCCCGCTGCATTTATGCAGCTGATCAATGAAGTGTTACATGCACACTTGTACAAGGGGGTCCTTGTTTACTTGGTTGACATTCTTATATTCTGTGAGACCCTAGAAGAACATGTCAAATTAGTCAGACAAGTACTGAAAAACTTTTAGCTGCCAAGCTATATGCAAAATTGTCAAAATGCGAATTCCATAAAGAGTCTTTGGACTACCTGGGCTTCCAAGTGTCAAATCAGGGGATTAAGATGGACCCTGGAAAGGTGAAGGCGGTGCTAGACTGGCAGCCCCCAAAGACACGTAAACAACTTCAAAGCTTCCTGGGTTTTGCAAATGTTTATAGACAATTCATCCCTTTGTTTGCCGAGGTTGTCCTCCCTTTAACAGAGTTACTGAAAACTGAGCCTTCCCCGACCAAACCAAAACCTAATCAACCTTTCACTTAGGCAATGAATTGTCAGAAATTTTTTGAAACATTAAAATGCCTTTTTGCAGCAGAGCCTATCCTCCAACATCTGGATCTGACCAAGCCTTTTGTAGTCCAAGCTGATGCTAGTGATGTGCCTATTGCGATGATTCTACTTCAAAAGAACTCTCAAGACCAACAACTTGCGCTTATGTGTCAAAAAAGTTGACAGACACAGAGCATAGGTGGACAGTTTGCGAAAAAGAGGCTTTTGCCGTGTGATGGGATTTACTATCTTGGAGGCATTTCCTGGAAGAAGTGACAAAGTCTTTCGAGGTGTGGACTGATCATAAAAACCTTGAGGCTCTGAAGACCCCTCGGAAGCTTTCCCCTAAACAAGTTTGCTGGGCTTAATACTTTAAGAGATTCAATTTTAGACTGAAATATATCCCAGGGGAGAAAACTTATTGGCGGATGACTATTTGACAGTTGCCAGAGGGAGTAGTGCAAACTATGATATCAGAAGCCCAACCCGCTGGCCAAGTGACCACCAGAGGCCAAGCCCAACGCAGTTCTAGATTCCCTGAGGAGAAACTGACAACAGATTTGAAAGCAGCACTCTCAAACAATCCATGGTTTGCTGAAAATCAAACTGATTTGACAATGAGTGAAGGATTAGCTTGGAAAGGAAGCAAGATTTATATACCCAATATCATGAGATTGATGGTACTAAAATGCAGCCATGACTCTCGATTGTGGGGGCACTTTAGGTTTTTTAAAACCCTACATTTAGTCAGAAGACAATTCTGGTGGCCAAAAATGAAAACTGATGTCAAGGACTATGTAAAGAGCTGTTCACTTTGTGCCACAATGATACATAGAACTGGGAAACCTCCTGGACTTCTCCCACAAGTAGCTGAACCAATGAAGCCGTGGGAAGAAATCATGATGGACTTAGTTGTGGAATTACCAGAAAATGGAGGAAGTACAATGATTTGGACTGTCATCAATTTGTTTTCCAACGAAGCTCACTTTACAGTGTGTAATGGATTACCTTCAGCTAAGAAACTGGCAAAACTGTTTGTGAAGCATATTTATTGGTTCCACAGAGTGCCATGTCGAGTGATATCAGACCAAGGCGTACAGTTTACCACTAAGTTCTGGGGGGAGTTTTTAAAGTCCATTGGGTCATCCCAAGGACTTTCCTCAGCATTTCATCCTGCTTGTAATGGGGCTGCTGAATGAGTGAATGCTATGGTGGAACAATACATTAGATGTTATGTAAACTATCAACAAGAAAGCTGGGCGGATCTATTGCCATTTGCAGAAGTTGCTTATAATAATGCAGTACACAGCAGCATTGGCTTGACTCCTTTCCAAATCACTACCGGCATGGGCTTTGTCCCTATGCCTGAGTTACCTAGAGAACTCCCAACATCCATGTCCCTAACAGATTGGATGGAATAATTAAAAAAAGGTTGGGAGAATACTAAAAAAGCTCTAGCGGAAGTAGCTGAGGAATATAAAAAACAGGCAGACAAACATAGAACTCTCCAACCACCTTTTAAAGTGGGTGACAAAGTGTTTTTGTCAACTAAATATCTTAAGTTGAAATTTCTTAGTAAGAAGTTGGGACCTAAATTTCTGGGTCCCTTTTCTGTATCGAAAGTAATTAATCCAGTGACTGTCCAACTTAGCCTCCCTCGGCTGTTAGGGAAAATACGCCCTGTATTCCATAGTAGCTTGTTGAAGCCTGCTGTTGGTTCCAATCTACAACCAATACCAGTAGTTCCCCCGCCTCCCAAGTCTTTGGTAGTACAAGGCGAAACACATTATGAAATCAAGAAAATCCTTGACTCTAGATTACACCGAGGATGATTACAATATTTAGTGCTGTGGAAAGGCTACGCTTTGTCAGAAGCTACTTGAGTGAAAAGTTGGGATGTACACACAGATTGATTAAACAATTCCATGACAAGTTCCCCGACAAGCCAAAGGGTCCCCTTGGAGAGGGGAGAGAAGGTTAAGTGGCTTGATGACAATGCGTTAAGCCCTTGTTGTGTTTTGTTTATTGTATTTTTCAGGACATGGTTTTTTCAAGTGAGGACTCCTGTCAGCTTTGGAAGACATATTAGTACCAGATGCTTCCACACTGCCACATTCTTGAGCATGGGAAAGTGGGGGGGGGGGGTTCTTAGAGCGTATATGGTGAGACATAATAGCATTCTTCTTCTAAGTCAAGGTGATGTTATTTCTGCACCTGGCTGAGGAGTGGTTGAGGGGATGTCTCAAGTTGGGACAGATGGTGATTGGGGCACAGTGAGGGGTACAGGGGGTGGATTTGTAATTTTTTACTTATTGAAGGGAAACGCGGAACTTTCAGATTTGGGATTTCCCAGATTTGCCAGTTTACTACTATAATAAAAGGAACTTTTGAGAAGATGTCTGTCTCCGAGTTATTGATTGGAGTGGAGGTTTTCTGGAACGCTGACACCATGCCTTTCACTTGCATTAGTGGCATTTGTGCACAGCACTGACACACTGTTGACTGGCCTAAACATGATGTTCTTCCATTTTTTGGACAGCTGAGTGATTGCTATCGTGGCATGGTGTTCGATGGATTGGAAACTATGTTTGCCCGCAGCATGGTATCAGCACTCCTCTGCCTACTCAAAGCGATCAACAACCGGCGGTATATCTATTTCGTGAACCTCTGCCAGGATTTTGCAGCTATGAAAGCTAGAGAGATAAGCAAGCAAGAGCAGGAAGGTAAGAAGGACGTGGTTCTTGTGACCTCATCCAGTCGTTCTTTTTTGTGTCTTATTCCCCGTCACATTCTGTAGAATCAGGCGATGGAATCTGTGCTTGTCAGATTTGAGTTCCTTCTTCCTTCGCCTTGCCTTTCTGGCCTCTTCTTCTGTTTGCAAGAACTGTAATGGGATGGGAACTCGGGCGTTGTCATCATTAATGAATGGAAGCCCAGGGGGCAGAGTGAGGCATTTCTTTTCCTTCTTGATCTCTGTGAAAGAGCGGGAACAGCAGGAAGCTGTTGCAAGAGAGAAGGCTCGTCTTCAGGAAATGGATGAAGAGGAGTATGATGCCCTTACTGAAGAACAAAAGATCCAATTTGACAATGAGCTGCTGCAGGCCTTACGGGAGAGAAAAAGAAGGTGAGGAATCTCTTCCCTTTTAGGTCTGCAAATTTGCTTGGGTCCCACAGAGGAAGGTGAGTGGTTTTGTGGTTTTGTTGCCATGCACAGGATGTGGCTCTTACCAAAACTGTGGGCCTTAATCTAGGGAAAAAACTAATGAAATTCATGGCTAAATGTTTTATAGACATTTGTGTAGATTTATTTAAATTTCTCTTTGTTAAATGCCTGGAAGGGAGCTGGAGAAGCTAGCTCGAGAGCTGGAGGAAAAGAAACATCAACAAGAACTGGAGCGCCTGCGAGAGGAAGAGGAGGTGAAGAAGAAGTCCAAGCGATATAAGAGGGATGGGGGAAAAGAGAAAGAAGAGGGAGCGGGGAAAAAAGGCCAGCAAGGAAGCAAGCAGGTAAGTCTCAAGGAGAGTCCTGCCCAACTGCTGCATCACTGACAACCCCACCAGCTGGACCAGTCCAGGGGCTCAGAATCTTGCAAGGCTGATGGGGCCTGACTTCTTGGTTACAGTGCAGTGAATTAATAATAATAATAATAATAATAATAATAATAATAATAATAATAATTTATTCAACTTGTATGCTGCCCTTCTCCCTAAGGACTCAGGGCGGCTAACAATAAAACAGGACCAATTAGGGAGGTGCCTGAAATACTTCTGACCATTATCTGGACATTCTTAACTTAAACCAATTTTAGCTCTTTTGCCTAAGCAACAGAACCGGTATATTTCTATCAAGGCCATCTTCTTACACTCTATATGGGCAACTCCTACACCATTATACTTTGAACCAATAAATTGATGCTGCTGATGGAGCAATCCAGATGGCTTTGCTCCCTGAATTATCATTACTGATGACCAGGTAGGGGATGCCAGTCTCTTTAGTCACAAAATCCGGGTGCTGGAAAGCCTGGGAGCTTGGTTTATAGAGTCTCTTTTCCTTGATGCAAGCACAAGACAGTTAGAACAGCTGAAGGCTTCCTTCCTTTTCCTTTCACAGAACCCCAACATATCAGCTTACAAATCGGACGGGAAGCTGAACGAAGGGCTAGAGCGAAAAGGTTCTATAAAGGAGCGTCCTGATGTGAGTGTTAATGACAAAGATGAGAAGAAAAAGAAGAGCAGAATGGCGCTGCAGAACGAGCAGCCAGGCATGGCACCCTCTGCAGCCCAGGAAGAGGAGGAAGCAGAAAAGGATATGAGCGAGAATGAGAAGAGCTTGGCGCAGCGGTTCAAGCTGTACGAGGCCAGTCAGAAGGAGATCGCTCAGATCCTGGTGTTCTGGGACAGGGTCCAGCTGGTGCAGCTGCAGCCACCAGGCTCAGAGGATAAGCAGGAGGAAGCTGAGGATCAGCGTCAGGCTCCGTCGGGTCGCAAAGGCAGGAAGGACCGGGAAAGAGAGCGCCAGGAGAGGCTGGAGAAGGAGCGAGCAGAGAAGGAGCGCTTGGAGAAGGAGAAAGCAGAGCGGGAACGCCTGGAAAAGCTGAAGGCCATGGAGGACAGCAGAGCCGCTGGGTTGGAGGGAGAAGGAGGAGGCGAAGGCATGGAGAGGGACCTTGGCATCCCCTCTCTGGAAATCCACGTGCTCAGTTCCGAGGAGTCCAGTGGCAAGCGGATCCTGGAAAGTGGCAAACTGCCCAGAGTAATCCAGGTGAGCCCTGGGGTTATCTGCTCAGTGGCTGGGCTGGGCTGGGCTTTGCAGGGAGGGAGTTGCAGGCTGGTGGCAAGGCTTATGATAGGATTCAGGAATTCATTAACTTGGGGGAAAACCTTAGTGCAAGGGACGTCCAGTCAGACTGAGAAAATGCGGGTCACTCCAAAGGGTCAAACAAATTAAGGTACCCTGTAGTGCCTTGCCTTTTTACAAGCTACGGGTGAAACTCGAAAAATTAGAATATCATGCAAAAGTTCACTTATTTCAGTAATGCAACTTAAAAGGTGAAACTAATATATGAGATAGACTCATTACATGCAAAGCAAGATAGTTCAAGCCGTGATTTGTCATAATTGTGATGATTATGGCTTATAGCTCATGAAAACCCCAAATCCACAATTTCAGAAAATTAGAATATTACATGCAATCAATAAAACAAGGATTGTACATAGAACAATATCGGACCTCTGAAAAGTATAAGCATGCATATGTACTCAGTACTTGGTTTGGGCCCCTTTGGCAGCAATTACTGCCTCAATGGGCTGTGACCCATGGGTGGGGTGTTTTTAGATTTTGGTGGTTTTTTAAGTTTTGTATTAATTGGGACCATTAGTTTAATTCTTTTTAAAATATTTATTGTGTTTGTTTTTATTGTAAGCCGCCCCGAGTCTTCAGAGATGGGGTGGCATATAAGTCCCATTAATAAATAATAAATAAATAAATAATGCGGCGTGGCAAGGAAGCTATCAGCCTGTGGCACTGCTGAGGTGTTATGGAAGACCAGGATGCTTCAATAGCGGCCTTCAGCTCTTCTGCATTGTTCGGTCTCATGTCTCTCATCTTTCTCTTGGCAATGCCCCATAGATTCTCTATGGGGTTCAGGTCAGGTGGGTTTGCTGGCCAATCAAGCACAGTAATCCCATGGTCATTGAACCAGGTTTTGGTGCTTTTGGCAGTGTGGGCCAAGTCCTGCTGGAAAATGAAGTCAGCATTCCCATAAAGCTCGTCTGCGGAAGGAAACATGAAGTGCTCCAAAATCTCCTGGTAGACAGCTGCATTGACCCTGGACTTAATGAAGCACAGTGGACCAACACCAGCAGATGACATGGCTCCCCAAATCAACACAGACTGTGGAAACTTCACACTGGACTTCAAGCATCTTGCAGTCTGTGCCTCTCCATTCTTCCTCCAGACTCTGGGTCCTTGGTTTCCAAATGAGATGCAAAAGTTGCTCTCATCAGAAAAGAGGACTTTGGACCACTGAGCAACAGACCAGGTCTGTTTTTCTTTAGCCCACGTAAGACGCTTCTGACGTTGTTTGTTGTTCAGGAGCGGCTTGACAAGAGGAATACGACATTTGAAGCCCATGTCCAGGATCCGTCTGTGTGTGGTGGCTCTTGATGCACTGACTCCAGCCTCAGTCCACTCCTTGTGAAAGTCCCCAACACTTTTGAATGGCCTTTTCCTGACAATCCACTCCAGGCTGTGGTCATCCCTGCTGCTTGTGCACCTTTTTCTTTCGCACTTTTCCCTTCCACATAACTTTCTATTAATGTGCTTTGATACAGCACTTTGGGAACATCCAACTTCTTTTGCAATTACCTTTTGAGGCTTTCCCTCCTTATGGAGGGTGTCAATGATGGTTTTCTGCACAATTGTCAGGTCAGCAGTCTTTCCCGTGATTGTGATTCCTACTGAACCAGACTTAGAGACCATTTAAAGGCTCAGGAACCCTTTGCAGGTGTTATCGCTTAATTAGCTGATTAGAGTGGGACACTTTGAGCCTAAAATATTGCACCTTTTCATAATATTCTAATTTTCTGAGATTGTGGATTTGGGGTTTTCATGAGCTGTAAGCCGTAATCATCACAATTATGACAAATCATGGCTTGAACTATCTTGCTTTGCATGCAATGAGTCTATCTCATATATTGGTTTCACCTTTTAAGTTGCATTACTGAAATAAATGAACTTTTGGATGATATTCTAATTTTTTGAGTTTCACCTGTAATATCTATCTGTATATGGGATGGTGGGGGTGTAGCCTACTCATGGTATAGAGTCAAGAACCACCAAGTGGGAACCAGCCTCCAGACATGTTGTCCCCTGGTTTTCTCAAAAATAATTTTTTGATGCTAATATGCCATCTAAGAGCAGTTCCATAATCTGTGCTCTTATGGTTCCTGCATCATTGGCTTGTTTGAACACTGAAGGCTGGCCAGTCAATGCAGAGCTTCTGCTCAACTGCCAGGAAAGCCAAACCTGGATCCGAGGCTGCCCCTAAATAAGTTGATAAGGCTTTGGGATAAGGCTAAAAACAAAGGTTCACGGTCTATGTTTGCAATTTCATTAAGCACGGCATGAAAGCCACTTTATTCCTTGCTCTAGATCTTGAATGGTTTGGGGCTGGGTCCTTCAGGGCCGCCCATTCCTCCCACCGCCTTTTTCTCAGTGATCCCATATCCCGAGAAACGACCAGCACAAGTTGCCTCGGAATCTCTCAAGCACTTCACCTTCATTATTCCTGAAGAGCTGAATCCAGAGGAGGACAAAAAGGAGGGTGAGAGTGGTGTGGAGACTCCAGCAAGTCTCCCTGTGGCAAAGGTACGGAGTTGCTGCTTAGAGGTATCTGGGCTGCATGGAGTAGCTTGGTTGACAGATGCTGACATTGCTTTTTAGGGTGTAAGCCCAAATCCTGCCAGTAAATGTGCTGGTAAATGTCTCCTCTGACATGAACAGACAGAGGAGTATCTCTCCATCCTTTGACCTTTAGTGTATGGCCTGGGACAGTGCCCAACTGAGGTGAGTTCAGAAGATGGGTACCAAGATGGGGAAGGGTCTGGCCACCAGCCCTTCTAAGAAGTGCTCAAAGGATTTGGGTAATTAGAGTTTATTTTTTCTCTTTAAAAAAGCAAGAAAACTTAGGGAAAATACAATGCAATCATAACAAAATAACGGAGTTGGAAGGCACCTCGGAGGTTTTATATTCCAACCCCCTGCTCGTGCAAGAGGCCCCATACCAATTCAGATAAGTGACTGTCCAGTCTCTTCTTAAAAGCTTCCACTGATGGACCACCCCAACTTCAGAATTCCAGCCCAAGGTAGGGAGGGGAGCTTGTGTGCCATGTTAGTGAAATGGGCAGCCTGCCAGCTCAACTGCCCTCTCTGCCTCAGGCTAGAAAGAAAGTCTTTCTGAGGGACTTTTGCAAGTTGTAATCTGGTGCTGAGTTGCAGGAGGGAGAGGAGACGAATCAGCACTGAGCCATTGGTACAAAGGATGAGGCCCAGAAAAGATGCTCCTTAAATATTCACAGCATTTATCTGATAGTTATAGTATGTGGTTTAGTCTGAAAAGATTCCTGTCTGTAGGCAAAAAAGCAGTCAAGAAACTATTTTGAGCGATTCATCATGTGTCGTTCTTGGTTTCCCCATGCCTGACACTTCATAAGCAAGTTGTGCCTGGTTTTGCAGTTCTAATAGTGCATTCTTGTGTTCTTCCTCAATCTTATTAATAAAACTTACAGATAAAATCTCTGAAAGAAGTTCTCTTGGCATTAACCATGTCCAGTCTGGCTGCTGCCCCAAAATACTTCATCCTTGATACAGTGAAAGGAAATAGAGTTGCTTAATATATATATTGCCTTGCACTACATCTTGGAATGTAAATATGCTACTCCATTCACAAAGTGATTTTCTGAGAGATCATGTCCAAATGTGTCCATTCTCTGAGAAAAGTTGATTCCTACTAGCACAAAGATCAAGTGGTACTCCTTTATGGTTATCCACTAGCTAGCCAATGATATGAAGATATATAACCTAAAATGTTTCTGTTAGCACTGCTAAGATTATGGTGGTTGGACTTCCTGATTCCTAGTTTCACACTTTCCTTCTTGAGGGGACCTTGGTGCTCTCTGAGTCTCTGACTTTTCTTGCAGATGTTTCATTGTCCAAACTAGGTAACATCATCAGTGCTGGTAAGGAGCGGGTTTGCTCTCAGTTGATGTTCTAATGGCTTGCCCTGTCAGTGTTGGTGGGGTTGGTCTTTGGTTGGGCTGTTTACAATTGGCTTGTTTGGCAATTCCTCAATTGGGGTATTGTTTACTTGATTGTTGGTTTGATATTAATCTTTGTTGAATGTTAATGTTAATATTAATGTTGATATTCTCATTTATTGGCTTTCTGTCTTGCTATGTTTCTACTGGCTTTCAGGAGGATCTAGCCACCCCTACTCGAGGCAAGTCCAGGAAGGAGAAACCCGAGGTCTCCCGTGAAGCCCCAAAGGAAAAGAAAGGTGCCTCTCGCAGCAGAAAAGGCATCCATCCCAGTCCCGGCACCATGACCACGCTGTCTGAGCTTGATCAGAGCAGCCCCACCACAGAGGCCTCCAGTGAGAAGCTGCTCAGGTTAGGATCCTGAGGCACAAGCCCCCGTGGGGGGGAGGAGAAGAAGAACCTTGATAGATCGGCCTGCCGTTGCTGTCCGTGACAGGGAGATGAGGAAATGCTGTGGGCCACTCCCCAGTACAGAAATAACCATTTCTTTTGAAATGCCCATTTTTCTGTCTTTTTTCTGTTTTTAATTCTTGTTGACTTTAAATCTTATCCTATGGGCTTCCTATGGGTTTATGCTTGTTCCTTGAACCTTCTGAGGTTTTGTCTGTTTCTAAATCCACATGGAGGGAAGTAAGCAGTGGGGTACCACAAAGCTCCGTCCTAGGCCTAGTACTCATCAATATCTTCCTAAATGGCTTAGATGAGGGAATAGAAGGGGAACTAAGCAAATTTGCAGTTGATACTAAACTGGCAGGAATAGCCAACATCCCAGAAGACCAGCTCAGGATCCAAATGGACCTTGACAGATTTGAATAATGGGCCCTGTCCATGGGGAAGGAAGGACTTCTTCCCCAATGTCTCAGGGGCATCTTTTTCAGAAAACAGGAGAACTTTCTCCTGTGATGGAGCAGAGAGTTCTGCGCCCATGAAGCTTGCATTCAAAAGTTTGCCCTTAGAGACACTGGCTTAAAGCAGATCTGTTGTGCTTTGTATTCCACAGGTTGAACTGCTTTCGCTGGATTGTCCCTGCTAATGGGGAAGTTTCGATGCGCATCCATTTCTCTTCCACCAAAACAGGACTCTTTGATCAGGTTCTAAATTTTGAAATCCTTGGAACTCGGAGACAGTATCAGGTGTGCTGCAGGGGCACCTGCACGTACCCTACCATCTGCCAGGATCCCACGTAAGCAGGAGGAAACAGCCCCGCCTCGTCACGGGCATCTTCCATGCTAAGTCACAGAGCAATGAAGCTAGGCACATTGTGGCCCTTATTGTGTCCTCCAGTGTGGATGCAAGAGGCCCCCCAGCTTGGCCTTTAGCTGAGGAGACACCTGTCTGTGGCATCTTTTCATGAGTAAAGGATGCTACCTTGTGGGTTTTTTCTGCCTTTTTGAAGTTAGTAGTCAGAAACTGAATTGGAAATCGAATAACATTACTGTGACCAAATCTCCTCTTAGCATCTGAATTGCTTTGGGTTACATGTGATTTTATGTTTCAACATGATGAGGCTGAGCCAGTTACTAAAAAGTTGTCTTCCTATAGACAGCAAAATAAATGTGGATTTTCCATCTAAAATGGGTGGGAATTACATTATCCTAAGAATGAAGATTGTACTTTTCAACAGACTTAAGGGAATTGCTCTGTAGAGAGTCTGGTCTGCATTAGATCAGTTTCCTTGTTCCTCAGGAAACCAGCGGGGTTCTTTCGTAGGTTGCTTGCATCAGCTCCTGCCCATGTCTTGTATGCTTGGATCTCTTATTTTGTTCAGCTGCTGATGCATCTGTGCTTCTCTGATCCAGGATAGTGTTCCCCCATCGTAAGAAGACTATCAAGCCTGATGAAATTGTCTACAAGAAATACATCCTGAGCTTGGGAGTATTCCACTTTGGTCCCTTGCTTTGTGGCAAGTCAAGAGAAAAGTAAGTGTTTGTGGGATATAAGAGGGGGATCAAGGAAAGCGCAAGGGAATTTTCAAAAAGAGATTCTTTTTTTTCATCAACGCAATCAAAAGCAACGTTGGGCTGAAGGAGTTTTCTGGCCTCTTCACATTTCTGAGTGGGAAAGACCCTGAAGAATATAACAATAGCCAGAAGAGCCTGATTGTGGAGTAGGGAAGTGCAAGCTGAATTGCCTTTTCATATGTCTAAAAGAAGATGCTTAAGAGAATGTGTAACATCAGGATTACATTGTTTTGGTGTTATTTATTTATTCATTGATTTAATCAAGTTTATAGAACCACCTAACTCGACTGACTCTTACAGTATAAGCTTCAGGGGTGGGATTCTACCGGTTCAGACTGGTTCTATAGAACCGGTTGTTATGATTCTGTGCAGTTTGGAGAACCAGCAAATTGTGCCCCTGGCTGGCCCCGCCCCTCTCCACTTGTCCCTCCCCTCCCAGTCAGTCCTTATTGCTCATGCGCAACATGGCATACATGCCCGACATTGCTGACTGTTTTCTTTCCTGCCCAGTCACTCCTTAAGGTATTTCTTTTCCCCCCTCCCGATGATCAGCTGTTCCTATGATCAGCTGTGCCAGTATTCCCCTCGCTTACTTACTGCTTTGCCCAGGAGGCTTCCCTGAGGCCCTGAGGACAAAAAATGGAGGGGGGCACAGCACGCCCCCAACTCAATTTTTTGTCTTCCTGAGCCACAAGGAAGCCTTCTGAGAGCAAAAATGCCCCTCCCCAGGAGGCTTCCCTGAGGCCCAGAAGGGCAAAGGGGGGGGTGCTGTAAAAAAACCCACGCCTGCCTGTCACATGGCCATGCCCACCTAGCCACATCCACAGAACCAATTGTTAACAAATTTGAATCCCACCCCTGATAAACTTACAGTATAAGCAACCAACAAAAACCTCAATAAGGTGGTTGAAACAACAATAAATATAGCAGCAACCCAAAGAACCTTTGGCCCCTGTCTTCTCTCCTCTGCTTCCCTCCTGTGCTCTCTAGGTACAAGGCTGCGCGATATCCCAACCACTTTGAAAAACTCACCATTCTCAACATCTCCCCTTTGGAGGTCGAAGTGCACTTCTTCTTCCAGCAGGACTCCAGGGCAGTCACGTACCTCTTGGACCCACCCATGCTGATGCTAAAGCCGAACCAGAAGCAAGTAAGGGCAGCAGGCAGTTGCTTTCCCTGACAGCCTTCTCTGTCAGAGGAGATGCCACTCAGGCCCTTTCCTGTCCTTCCAGGTGTTGACTGTCTGGGCTTACCCAACAGCGGCTGGTGTGTTTGAAGACAGCATTGTCTGTTGTGTGAAGGAGAATCCGGAGCCGGTCACCTTCCGGATCTGCTGCCAGGGGGTTCGCCCAGAAGTGGAGTTGGACCGCCGACAGCTGCATTTTGAAAAGTTGCTGCTGCACAGGTTGGGCTTTAGGAGATCAACCTACTTTAGCCATCCATTTGTCTCTTCCCTTCATCTGGAACATTGGGGGAGGGGAGTTATTTTAGGGGATTTTTGACCAGCCTTCTGGCCTTAGATATCATAATGCTGCTAAAGTCTAAATCTATTTGATTGGGATTGGGATTGGGTTTGGAGGGGTATCATTGAATATGGCCATCTGGTTTTCAACAGCAAATGGCCATCCTGCTATAGGCTTTGTAGAAGACTCTGTTTTCCCAAAACTTTGATTAATAGGTCATATTACTTGCTATTTATATGTACACTGTGAGCTTATGCACCAGAGACAAATTTCTTGTGTGTCCAATCACACTTGGCCAATAAAGAATTCTATTCTATTTCTATTTCTATTTATTTTATCTATTTATTTGATTTGTCAGTCGCTTACAAGAGTAAAAGTATAAACATGAGTAAGAATACAGGAAATAGGTACGAATAAATGGGGACAATAGGACAGGGACAGTAGGCACGATGGTGCCCTTATGCATGCCCCTTACAGACCTCTTAGGAAAAGGGTGAGGTCAATAGTAGATAGTTTGAGGTTAAAGGAGTGGGGGTTAGAGGATGTAAAAACAGTCAGGTAGTGCATTCCAGGCATTGACCATTCTGTTGCTGAAGTCGTACTTTCTGCAATCGAGTTTGAAGTGGTTGACATTGAGTTTGTATCTGCTGTGTGCTCTTGTATTGTTGTAGTTGAAGCTGAAATAGTCATTGACTGGTAGGACATTGTAGCAGATAATTTTGTGTGCTACGCTTAAGTCTAACTGCAGAGGTGGCATAGTTCAAGGTTGTCCAAGCCCAAAATCTCAAGCCTGGTGATAGAGGGTATTCTGTTGCAAGCAGAGGAGTGTAGTATTCTTCTCGTGAAATACTTCTGGGCTGGCTTGATAGTATTAATGTCCGATATGCAGTGCGAATTCCAGACTGATGAGCTGTATTCGAGTATTGGTCTGGCAAAAGTTTTGTATGCTCTAGTTAACAATTTGATATTTCCGGAGGAGAAGCTTCATAAGATTAGATTTACAACTCTTAATACCTTTTTGGCAATGCTGTTACAGTGAGCTCTGGTGCTTAGGTCATTTGATATGAGAACTCCAAGGTCCTTGACAGAGTGAGGATCATCAATGAGGTCATATCCACCTAGTTTGTATTTGGTGTACTGATTTTTTTTATCAATGTGTAGAACAGAGCATTTGTTGGCCGAGATTTGGAGTTGCCAATTGTTTGACCATTCAGACACATAATCACACTTTAAACGACAGTAGCATTGTTGGTGGTGTTGAATAGTTTTACGTCATCCGCAAATAGGACGCAGTTGCTTATAAGGTGATCGCAAAGGTCATTTATATAGAGTATAAAGAGTGTGGGTCCTAGAACGCTGCCTTGGGGGACACCGGTGTTAACTGGAGCAGAGTTTGATATAGCGCTTTCCATTTCTATTTCTGTTTCTGTTTCTATTTCTACTCCATCCCATCCCATCCCAATTTTCAGCGGTAAAAGGCAAGTGCCAATGCGGATAGGGTTTCTGTTTGAGTAGGACTACTACTCTAGATGGCCAGAGACTTGAAATATGTTAACGGTATGTTGAACATGGAGTTGTGGTCCTTCCTGCTTCTCCTTAGCAAAAGAAATTCCATGGCACTGTTTATGGCAGGACTTCAGATCATAAAATCTAAGGATTTTACTGTCAGTCTTCCAAGTAACAAATCCCCTGAATAAAAATGTAAGGCATCCATCTTTTGTTAAAGTCTGTTTATTAAGGATCTATTAAATTGGTAAGAAACTGGTGTAATTCTTATTCTAGCTAGATCCCGGAATTACACCTAATAAAAGCAAACATTTGGAACTTCCCCCCAGAGTCACAATCTCCAATCAATTCTCAGCCTATCAGTCCGGTGACTCCCAACTCCACCTTCTTCCAGCTGCAGGCATCTTCTCTGTTCTCACAGGAAAGAATGCCACCTAGACACCCTCCCTCCCTTGTCTCTATATCCCCCCTCTCACCAGCTAAAGAGTGGCGAGCCTCAAGTAGCACTTAAATTCTTTTGCAGAAAGCCTAAAGAAGCTAAGGGGAAAAAAATAGACAAAAGCTAGAAAAATATGTTTCTATTGTGTTATTATAATAAATTGGTTTTTAATGTTTTATTGGATTGTTTTTAAAAAAAAATCTGTATGAGCCACCCAGAGTTGCTTAGATGAAATGGGTGGCCATACAAATTCAATAAAGTAAATAAGATACATTAATATAAATACATAAATAACTTCATATTTGAAAAGTAATCCAAATGAAATAATTCAGAAAAACAAGGCCTAATACTGCAGCTAGGCTGAATTTACGCCTGAAGTTGGGATTTCAAAATATATTCGCATCTGCCCGGCTTCTCTTGTTTTTGCAGAAAGGAAACAAAATCACTTTACCTAAAGAACGTGACTCCCCTGCCAGTCGCCTGGCGGATCAGTGGCCTGGAGAACATTGGCGACGACTTCTGCTTGTCTGAGGACATCGGCATTATCGAGCCCTTCACTGAGCACTGCCTGCTGGTCAGCTTCAAGGCCACAAAGGCCCTCAACCTCAAGAAGGCTATCCGGCTGGAGGTGAGGCCTTGGCAAAGCAAAGGTTGCTGGATTGGATTGTGATGAGACCATTAGCAAGAGATGCAAGGATTGTGATCAGTTTCCATTTCATGACCAGTTTCCTAACAAATCCCCATCCTTGACAAGTACTGACATCACAAGAGGCTGGGGCAACCCAAAATGAGCCTTCTCTGGGTTGCAGGGCCCACAAAGCTAAGTAGGGCAGGGAAGATGTCCAGCTCCATCTGCATCAGAGACATGGGACTGGAGGGAGAGGAGGCAGCGACTTCTGGCATGGGAAGCGGAAGGACAGGCAGCACTGCAGAAGCAGCAAGAACCAGAGGAGGAATTTGCTCCTCAAGACAATACAGCCACATTACAGGGTTTCTTGTGGGCTCTTGGGGAGTTGGTGGGAGAGGAGAGGATCTAAGAGCATGGGGGCCGGGGGGGCATGAAGACTGATGGGGAGAAGGGGCAATCTTGAGGGACAGGAGAAGAGCAGCAAACAAGACAAAATGGTCAGCCAAAAGCCATCTGAGTCCAGGCCAACACAGACACCCCGCTATCCCAGTTTTCAGAAAGATAAGGCTTGCAAGATTTTGTTGCTGTAACCTTATAATAAAAAAAAATATTGGCCCTCTGGACTTTGGTTTCTTAGTTTCTTACTTCGAAGGGCTGATAGGATCATCTATCATGTCTCAGGAATTGTGTCTTTTCTGTCACAATCTGTGGCTCGAACAGTATTCTTCCCCAATTATTTATTTGCTATTTATTCATCACAATACACACAATACCCTTCAATCACACAATACCCTTGGCAGCTCATATAATGTGCAGGAGTATATTTATGAAGACAGGGTCTCTTCTACAACAGGCAGCGCCATGGGCTGACCCCGCCAGCTACAGTATCCATCGGAATAACAATCCTTGTGGTCATTTTAGGTTTCTGATGCAGAAAATATTCTGGGAATTGTTCAGATTGAAAATATACAGATTGTTGCTGAGGCCTATGATGTCGCCCTGGATATCAGTTTCCCCAAAGGTAAGTTATCATGTATTTATTTAAATTAAATTAAAATTAAGATTCTTTTGAAACTCTGAGGATTTTCAGTTGAGTACTCACTGGGAAGCATTTGAGGAGAGTCAGTTGTGTCTGTCCGTCCGTCCATCCATCCCCCATTACTTCCCTTGGTTCGCAGCCTTTTCTGCTGCACCTGCTTTCCAACTGACCTTCCTCTTTGGGATCAGAAGACAGTGATGGAGGTTGGATCCTTCCTCTCAAAGGAAGCACTTTTCAACACATTTTTATTTTATTCAGAAAGTTAAAATACAAAGAGAAAAAAGAAAGCTTACAAAAACAATGCAAAGCTAAACAAAACATTGAAAGACTGTACATTACAAAAGAGGAAAAAACAAAATGACACATTTAAATATGTTGCCCCCCTACATGGCATAGGGCCTGGCTACATGAGGGATTGCCTCTCTCCTGTAACATCGGTCTGGACAACTTCATCCAGCGGGGTTGGTGTGCTCTTGGTTGCTTCAGTAAAATAATGTCTCCGCTCAGGACTGTAATGAGGTCGTTCCCACACCCACACCCCAGATCTGGATACCCCCACTCCATGAAGCTCTTCACCCTAGAGGGAGGGAAATAAATCCCTCCCTTCATTGCACTTGACATCTTTTTGTTTTATTGGGTTTTTCTTTTATAGTTTCTTTGACATTTGAAGTTTGTTGTCAGGTTGAGGGTGTGTTGTCGAGCAAAGGCCCAATCAGAGCTGAGCATCAGCACCTGTCAGTGGGGCATTTCTAGGATGGTCTGCGACAAGTGAGAAACTTCGGCCTGGTGTTTCTGCTCACCAGAGTCAGGCAGAAGCATTATGGAAGAAAGTTGTGAGCATTTTCCTCGGCTTCATGCCATCTTTTCTGTTTGTGGCCCTAACAGGAACAAATGGTGGTTTGGAATTTGGGGTTGTCAGAGTTATGGATGAAGCTAAGCAGATGTTATCAATGAAGAACAAAGGCAAATACGAGATTGCTTTCAGGTAAGCCCTGCTCCTCAGGAAATCCCCTTTGTTCTCCCTTTGCTCCCTGCTTCAGTATCATTAATTAAAGTTTTATACCTCAGTGAAAGCCTCAAAGATTAATCATTTGAGTTCACCTCACTCACTTTTGTCCTGCAATTCTAACAATCCAAATCCCGCATGCCCTTTTAAAGTCTGCATTGTTCATATTTTATTTGACTGTTAATATTTGAGGCCTTTTTTATTTTGAAATGTGTGCATGCATGCTTTTAATCCGGAATGCTCCCCTTGCCACTGTGGGCTGCATGCTGGTTGGAGAGGCACACTGGCTTTTGCAAAACTCTGTGAGAGTTAGACTAAGAAATTGTGGTTGGGTGGATGGATGGGCAATTGAAATGATGAGATCTCTCACCACAAATGTCCTATCAGCTGTTAAAGAAACAGATGCAAGAGATTGTGGATTTTTAGGATTGTGTTCTTCTTCCCCAGCTTGGTTATTGAATCCACAGAATATGGGAAGTCTAACCTGGGTCAGCTGTTCACCATCCAGCCCCAGAAGGGGAATCTGAGCCCCAATGACCGCCCTACACAAGTCCAGATTGTCTTCCATTCGAAGAAGGAAGTGAAAATTGAGGACAAGCCTGTTCTGCAGTGCCATGTAAGACCCCGGGTGTAACTGGCTGGAAAGAAGGTGGCTCAGCTAGCATTAGACCCAACAAGGTGGGAGCCAGCCTGAGTCTCTTCTCCCCCTTGTTCTAGGTGATTGAGCCTTCCCTCTGTGAGGGGGGGGAGACCATTGCCACCATCCCCATCCGATTGTCAGTGCTGTCCTTATTCAGCAAGTACAATATTGTCCCTCCATCTGTCATTAACTTTGGGCCAATCATGAATGGCACCCGGAAGACCAGCAGCTTCACCATCGAGAACAAGGGCGTCCTGGACTTTAAGTTCACCACCTGCAAGCAAGTCCGTGATGTTGTGATTACAGCAAGGAAAGGGTGAGTTTCATCTTCAGGGATCAGGCCTGGGATCTGTTAGCCCGATTTGTTCTGTGCGTGGAATCAGGTGCCCATAGAGCAGGGACGTTTTCTAAATATTTATCATTAACAAGAGCAGCAGAATTTCATTTCCTGGCACAGCCGCATCTTTTTATGTGCTCATGTGTTTCTTGAGATTTATTTATTGTGTTAAAGTTCTCAGAGCAGGTTACAAAATTATTTAAAATATTAAAACTTTCTTATAACAAGAAATGGCAATATGTAACTAGCACAAAAAAGAGATAAATATTCACATGTAGAGGTGTTTGAAAATGAAATCAATACAATCTATAGAAATACCTGGAAGAAGGGAAATGTTTTTGCCTGGCAAAAGGATTCATTTTCTTTAGAAGTTTCCTAAATGTGGCAGCACTTAGAGATTGCTGTCTGCCAAAATGAAGCAGAAGTCACTCTGGCCCAGAGAGCGGTCTAAAGGTTGGTACCCAATTGTAAATTTTAATTTTAATCACACCCTTGGAAGAAATCTTAATGGTCAATTCATTCAACTGGGATCTACTAGAACATCTCTGATAGATGACCTTTGAAGATCTCTGGCAAAAGGGAACTTCCCATATAATGAGACACTTAAGTGACAGCCTGTTCCACTGCACGATGCAGCTCCTCCTGGTGTCTACCCTGAAGGTTCTTTATTGGACAGGTATAGGTAGTACAGGTAGTACAATAAAGTATTTACAACCACTTGTTCAGCAACCATTCAAAGTTATGATGATGCTGAACTGGAAGGACTTAGAGCCATTGCAACATGCCACAGTCCCACGATCACAATTTCTGAGGTTCTCTGCCAGCTTCCCACAAGCGAAGCCCATGGGGAAGCCATCAGGAAGGCTGATTTAGGAGTCTTCTTGTTTTGGTCCCTCTTCTTGGGGGACAATGGTCCTACTTCAGTCAGGAATTTGCATATTTACAATCAGGTCACACTGGGTTTGGATGATCTCAGAGGTGCTCTCAGATGGGATTGAAGGCTAGCCTGTCGTCAACATGTTGCCCCCTCCTTGATTTAACTTTTTCCACTTAGTGTTTTACCATGAGAAATTTTGGGGAACGGAGTAGGGAACTGCAGCCCTCACAGCTGGTCTGCTCTTTCCTTGAGAAATGAAATGACACTTCAAAGGAAGGAAAGGCACACATACATCAAATGTTCTTGTGAGAACCCTCACAGTTACAACAATCCAGGAGTGTAAAATGTGGACGTGGAAGCAGAGCTCAGATTCTCCACAAAGACCCGCTGGGGGCGGGATCTCCCAACTTGGCCAGTGTGGGTGTGTGGTCTCTCTTTTGATTCGTTTGGGGAGGTCTATAATGGCCCTGGGAAGGTGAGTGTGGGTGTAAAGCACATTCTCAGAAAGTGGACTGTGCATCTTTGCATGACCTTCCCTGCATGTGCTCTGAGACTGCAGATAAGGTTCCATCTATTTTGTAATGCATCGTCTTTCAGAAACTCTAACATCAAAAGTTCCCGTTCCCGTGACACAGACCTCAGCCGGCAGAACGCTTTTATGAGCACGGGCAGGCAAAGCAAACACGCGGACTCTTTGCAGAAAGACATGAACCTGATAGGGCAGGTAGGCAAAGGATGGCTTCACCTAGTTTGCACTTCTCCCATTCTGACTTCTGGCCTTGATTAGGCAACGTTCATGCTTTATTTGGGGAGAACGGGCTTGGGGCAGGATTTGCCCATCCAGGTTTCTCCATGCTGCTCCAGGACCTCAAGCCCTGGAATGTATCCAAGGGAAACAGGGCCAGGGACATATGATCCAGAAAGTGTGGCTCCAGTGGGGAGGCGTACACTTGGGGTGCTTCTCTGTAAATCAAGGAAAGACGTTGCCTGTGTCACTTTGCCCTCTTCTCACTGACCCTTGAGAAACAATTGCCACCGCTGAGTCGCCAGGACTCCTTTGCAGGCTTGTTTGTTTGTTTGCATCTCCCTCTCTTGCTGGAGAACAGCTGGTATCAGCCAGCAGTTGTTTAAGAGAAAGCAACCCCTTGTCTTTTCCACAGGCTCGCTTCTCTCTCGGTATGTTCACTGTATCTCCGGGGTATGGAAACATTGCTGCAGGAGGCCATCAGGTCATCACGGTGGATTGCTTTGCTGAGCCTGCTGGGAAGTGTGAAGAATACCTGATCATTGAGATCACAGACCGAGACCCCGAAGACAGTCCAGGAGGCATCCTCTACACTCTCGTTGCAGAGTCCTGCATCCCAGGTAGGCAGACCTGCTCCTGGCTTGCACTGCCTGGGGATACACACCATGGTTTACACTCCAGAACCAGGAAATCAGGTTTCATTTTTCCTGAGAAGCAAGCTATTAAACATGTAATTGTCCCTTAGATGAAGGCCTGGTTTAGAAAGTTATAATATATAATAAATATAATATATTAATATATATAATAAAAGGAACCATTATTATAATTATACATTCCGTACATCCAACTGAATATACTATGTTTCCTAGGTTCATTTCTTCTTCAGAATTTTTATATTGTGTTCCACCCAATTGTACCATTTGTCCCATATCCTATAATAATCTGAATCTTCCTTCCCATTTAATTTAAGTGTAAGTCTCTCCATTTCAGCACACTCATATGTTTTTTGAATAATAATGTGTAGAGGTGGTAAGTTAGGTTTTTTCCAATATTGCGCTAGAGAGACCCGTGTGGCTGTTAATAAGTGAATAATCAAATATTTATCTTTGAGGGGATAATTTCCTTTAATCATTCCCAGGAGAAACAGTTTCGGCTTCCACTACAGTCTACATTTTGTAATTTCTTCTATCCACTTTTTTATTTCTATCCAATATTTCTTTGTTTCAGGGCATGTCCACCAAAGATAAAAATAAGTGCCTATTTTCTCTTTGCATTTCCAGCAATTTCACTGGTGGCTTTTAAGAAGAGACTAGGCAGTCACTTAACTGAACTGGTATAGGTTCTCCTGCTTGAGCAGGGGGCTGGATTAGAAGACCTCCAAGGTCCCTTCCATATTCCTATCCTATTCTATCTTATCCTATTCTACTCAAGGAGGAGGAAGGGGGGGGAGGAGGACAATGCAACTTTTGTCTCAGTTGTTTCATCTCAGCAGAGACCTTTCAGGGGAGAATCTCTTTCTAGCAGCCCTGAAGGTGGTGCAAAAGGCAACTTCGGAGTTCTCAGGTTGAAGGCAGGCAGCTGATGTTAGAAGGAGGGGTTGGGGAATGCTGATTAATTGCCAGGATCCTTGCTGAAATTGCCTCCTGCAGTTCCTGTGGTGCATGTGATGAGGAAAAAGTCTCTGAGACTTGGTGTCATTTTGATTTCCCAAGGATTTTTGACTGACAATCCAGGGATCATTTACGAGGAGCATCGGATCTGTAACAGTGGCAACCTCAGCCAGGTGCTGAAGACTGTAGGCTGCGAAGGTGTGTTTGTGACTGACGAGAACAAGTTTCTTTTTAACAATGTCCTGGTTGGGCACCAGGCAGCAGCCCGCTTCAAGATCTGCAACCCTGGCCGGATCCCCTGCGATGTTGTCATGACCACAAAGCCCATTTCTGCCAAGGTAAGAGAAGGACAAAGAGTGTTTGCATCACATGTTTTGTAACATTGTCCCATTCCATTTCATGGGAGGCTTGTAAGGACATTAATCATGTGGCAATTTGGTGAGCGCTTGCACCCTCCTGTCTTGTGAATGGGTAGTTGCTCTTGAAGCCATTGGTTTAGAGAGGCCAATCCCACAGGGCTGTTCCTGACTTTTCTTACAATAGACAGGAAGCCAAGGTTGTCCATTCCCATTACAACAGGCAGGCTGAGTCAGGAAATAGCAATAGCCCTTAGATTTATATGCCACTTCACAGTGCTTTTACAGCCCTCTCTAAGCAGTTGACAGAGTCAGCCTCTTGCCCCCAATAATCTGGGTCCACATTTCGCCCACCTCAGGAAGATGGAAGGCTGAGTCAATCTTGAGCCTGGTGAAGATCAAACTGCCAAAGTGCCAACAGTCAGATGAATTAGCTGCAGTACTGCAATCTAACCACAGCGCCACCATGGCTCTTAAAGAGCCAAACTCCGTAGCCTGTAAAGGGTGGAGGTGTGGATGGTGGGTGGGGTCCTCAGATCTTTCTCTGGGGTGATTCCTGAAGTTCTGCTTGCTCTATGGATGTTTCCTCAGTCCACTGCCCGAATCAGCGACACCTTTGAGCTCCATCCTGTGCGCATGTCCATCGCCAGTCATTCGCATGCCTTTGCAACCCTGACCTTCTCACCACAGGCCATGCAAAACTACCAGTGCATTTTTGAGGCTTCAGTAGATGCAATGCCCAGGTAATTCCCAATTGGCTACTGAAGAGGGCACGTTTCTTAATCTGCACATAAGAACAGTGATTTCTCTTGTCTTTCAGTGTGGTTGCCAGATCAAGAGCTCTGTCCTTTGAAGTCAGTGGAGATGGCAGCCTTCCTCAGATCACCATTGTGCGCCCTGTTCTTCGCAATAAAAAGGGAAACCCGCTCCTCCTCTTCCGAAAGCTCCTCTTAGGTTACACGGAGGCACTTCCCCTTGTCCTTAAGAACAGCGGCAGCCTTTTAGTCCAGGTAGCGACCAGTGCTCAGAAGAGCAATCGCAGGCTGGCATGGGGGTCTTGAGGGGGGCATGCTTAGAGCACCACTGTGGCAAAGGAAGTGCTCTCTCTGCCCTCTCTCCGTGCTGGGCTATTAGTGCTGCTCCCTTGTTTCCACTCCTTTGAGAGCTGCCCTTTTTTCAGGGATCGTAAAACAAGGGCAGCTGAGATGGGGGTGTGGGGTGGGGGGTAGAAGGACAAGGGAAGGCAGACTGGGGAAATCCAGTGTTCCTGATGTAGCCTACAGGCTGCCAATTGAAAGCAGAGCTGTGTGAAGCTTTCTGAGACTCAAGACTTTACCCTAAAAATGTTGGGTGCTGAATAACTATGAGGAGAGCTAGACAATAGCAGAGGTTTCCTTACCAGGTTCCTCAAGGCCTTCAACAGTGGCACAGCTTCTAATGCCCTGAAAAGTTCCTAAAAATCCAGGGCTACTTTGGAGAGTGCTTCTGCCTTGAAGAGAGCGTCCGTTGAACTGTACTGCACAGTCAAACATCAGCACAAGAAATATGTCATGACAGTTTGTATTAGATCATAAAATGCTTTAGAATAATGTTGTGTCATGAGATGTTTTATAAAGTTTGCCAAATTTCAGTTCCATGGAAGCCATGGGTCCCATTTCAGGGTGTTTATGTCTGCATTGCTCCCTCTCGCAGTTGTACCTGGATGTGTCCGATGAGAGTGGGGCCTTCACCCTGAGGCCCAGGCCCACCACCCAGTGCATTTACCTCTCTTCTCAGAACGAGGAGAGCGAGCCCAGTGATGGAGGTAAAAGCTGCCTCTTCTGCCTGGGGCAAGGGATCAGGGCTGAGTGCGAGTGCAGCACTAGCTGCCTTCGGCCCACTATGGATCTCTGCTGCAATGCCAGGGAACTCTTTCCAGGCTTTTAGCACTCACACTTGCTCTTTGTATCTTTGTAGCCCGAAAACCACACACGGCCTCCTTGGTGCTGCACAACGGGGAGGCGGCTGAGTTGGATGTGATTTTCCAGCCCAGCTTGGTCCAGCGGGTGGAAGGGCTGATCCACCTCTCTATTGTGGACAACCAGTATGAGGAAACCAGCATCCAGATGGTTGGCGAAGGCTACCAGGATAACGTCACACTAGACAATGTTCATAGCCCAGTGGCCGATGCAGAAGACATTGAGGGGCAGCTGGATGAGAACACAGGAGAGGGTGAGCCAGCCTGAGAAACTGCAGAGGGTGTGGAAGGCGGGCGGGAAAGGCCCTTCTTGTGACCCAAGGCTTGCAGGACAAAGGGCCCAAATCACTTGTTCCTCTTCCTTTGCCCAGCAAGAGGGCATCCACCACCGGGAGACCCAGCCTTGCTTGAGGAGGCTAGGCCAGGCCGCTCCCACCCAGTTTCCTCCTCCTGAAAGAGAAGAGGTCTGAATATTGGAGGTTGTCTCTCAGTTCATCATCTGTACGCTTTCCCTCCCCCTCCTTAATTCACGATCTGGCCACACTGGATGCCGTCCTTGACGGGAAGGGTGGGAGATGCGCAACTTGAGGGTGAGGCAAGGCCAGCAGAGCCTGCGGTGCATTGTCCCTCCTTCCACTTCACTTGGTCTTGCCAGTGCAGGGGATGGGAAGGGATCCGGGTGCGGCTGCCGGAGGGGTGCTGACCACTTACCCTCTTCTCTGACAGCAGTGAGAACGGACTACATCCAGTTTGGAGATTGCCACATTGGGAAGCTCTATCAGGCTGCATTCTCAATCACAAATCACAGCAAGTTGGACGTGATGAGATTTGAATGGCCTGCTGTGGGCCCCTGCCAGTTCTCCCCACAGGTAGGCTGGTGCTACTCCAATTGCCAGATTCAAATGCGATTCCTAACTTTGTCAGGCCTGGGACTTCCCATGTTTGGTCCTCGGAGGGATCTGTGGCATCCTGGGGGGGAGGGCTATGTGGGGGGGAGTTGCCTCTGAAGGAAGGGGAAGCCAGGCTTTTAAGAGATGTCCAGACATATATTTTGATACCCCACCCCCCCATAGTTAAAACATGGATCAGAATAGTTTGGTCTCATCCACTGGGAGGGAGGCACAAATGAAGTGCTGGGGCTCCATATTCCCATTCCTAATTTCACAGGCTTTTTGTCATGTCACTCAGCAATTCCTGACTTCCAGAGAGATTGTTTTTCAAGTACAGCTTGAGAGCAATGGTAGCGCTTCCTAGATAAGGAAGCCTTTCAGAAGTGCCAGGGCAAGCCTCTTCCAGTTTGTTGCCAAGAAAAATAGGTGAACGTATCTATGAAACGGCCCGGAGCCAATGAATGCTGATTGATTCTCAGAATTTTGTCCATCTCAAAATGTTTGAACTCTTCTCTCCAGGTTGGCCATCTCCATGCAAAGTGCACTAAAAACATCACTCTGGCTTTGAAGTCCAGCCTGCCCATCACCCTCCGGGAGCAACTCCTCAGGTGCAAGGTGTCCAGAATTGCCTTCCAGTGCCCTGCTGACCAGGTCCCGGACTGGGATGACCGCTTGCATACGGTCAAATGGGTGGATGTGTCAAAAGGTGTCACAAGTATACGTCCAGCAAAAAAGAAGGTAAGAAAGCAGAATCTAGGAGTTGTGCCAACTGCCCTTCCTATAGGGTCATCACCGGGGAGGCAGCCACTGTACAGCCCTCCAGATTTTCCTTACCGCCCATCCACTGCCTTCAGCACATTTAGCACCTCTGATTTCATGAATGTAAAGTACCGTATCTGGGCTGCTGTTTCTGCTGCAAAAATCCCGGTGATTTCTGTGCCCCCTTCCTACCCTGTCTAATGGCCATCCAGACATGGCTGGCTAAGTGTAGGGTCTGCGTAGGTGCTGTAGCATGGAAGAAAGGAAGGAGGAAGGGAGGGAGGGAGGGAGAGGTAAGAGAGCCAGCCCTGCTCCACCTCCTTCTTCACTGGTGCTCCTGAGGCAACTGCCATCACAGCCAAGTGCCGTGTGCAGAGAGCACAGACTTTCTAGGACTTTCCTGGTGGTTGCTCTTTCTGGCCTCTTGTCTTGGAGCAGCCACCAAACAAGAGACTTCTGCCTGTAGCACTGACGATGGGCACCAAGCCTTCTGGGCTGCTTCTGACCCTTCTGCTTTTGGGACAGGTGATAGAGACTGATCCAGAACCTGCTCATATGACTGTGGAGGAGAGTAGCCAGGACCTGGCGCTTCGAGTGAGTGCCAACATTGACTTTGCCCAGTATAAAATGGATGAGGATGTCGTGCACTTCAGAGACACGTTGCTCTTCCAAACAAGGGTATTCACGTGAGTAAGATGAGACCAAATAAAATATCATGATCAAGAAGACTCTGCCTTCACCGACATCCTCTTTGCATCTGTCTTTGATTCTTCGGCCCTCACAGCCACCTCCTTTGTATCTCCCTTTGTTATATATCTCAGCTCTGAGCAGAGCCTTCATTTCCTCCCTGCTCTGTTACCCTCTCAGGGTGGAGCTGTCCAACACGGGGAATGTGCAACTGGAGTATTCCTGGAAAGTAGTCATGGAAGAAGGTGGGAAGGCTGTCAACTTTGCTACTGAACCTTTGCCAACAAGCCCAGAAGGTACAGCTTTCTCTGCCCCTTTTCCTCTTGCTCTTCCTTCCCTAACAATCGCTTGTTGCAAGGATCTCAACTTTGCTGCAGATCTTTTGTTTTGTGTTTATGCATTGTCTTCCACCATCCTTTGTGCCTTACAACAGTCTCTGAAGAGGCTATTGCAAATTTGGACTTCAGTTCCCAGAATTCTCAACTAGGATGAGAATTCTTGTTGCCTAGGATGTTCTGGAGCAGAAATCAAAACTCTGGAGGATACTGAAACTGGGGAAACCAGCTCTGGAAGTTGCAGGGGATGGGGTTTGCTGTGAGTTTAAACTAGAAAATGCTTCTGTTAGTAGATGAGTCTCTCAAAATATGATTCATTTTAAAGTGAGCAGCTTTCCTCATTTAATATCCTACAGCCTGGGAATTTCTGGTGGGAACCATTTTGGGAAGCAAACAGAAGGTCAGTCGAAAGAAAGTACATATTTACAGAAATGTTGTGTGAATAAACTGTTTCTTTTGCCAGGGAACCCATCTAGAGCATCAACTGTTTCCATCAAGGTCCAGCCTAGCCGGCCCTCCAGCCAGCTGGGAAGCCTCCTGGAGAGTTTCTCTTCCTACGTCTTCCCAGTAGTCACCTGCCCTCCATTCTTCATGGAGCCCAGCAGTGGGAAGATCCCTCCAGGGAAATCTCAGTCCCTCCAAGTTAAATTCTTTCCCCAGGAAGTAGGAGAGTTTGAGGGTCGGCTACTCTGCAGGTAAGAAACTAGAGGTGGTATTCAGCAGGTTCTGACCAGTTTGGGAAAACTGGTAGCGGAAATTTTGAGCAGTTCAGAGAACTGGCAAATACCACCTCTGACTGGAGATTTTGCAGTATTCTTCCTCTGTCACACCCACCAAGCCACGTCCACAGAATCAGTAGTAAAAAAAATTGAATCCCATCATTGTAAGAAACCATCTCATTCAGCCATGGTGGGCACATTTTATAGCAAAATAGGTTAAATCTTCGCCAGGTAGGTGCAGCTTTCCCTCCACAATTCTGTCCTTTTGCCGTGGCAATGTTATTACTGCCATGTTGAGTCTCCCCTGAATGTATTGGCAAGAGAGGACACGAAGAGCAAAAGGTGGCATCTCACCTTGAGAAAATTGATTCCTATTATTTAAACCAAATTTGTCTGGAACAACATTTGGATTATTATATGGAACTGACTGAATTCTTTACCCTTTTGTTGTTGGAGTGAATGTGGAGCAACCAGATTACTCAGAGCAGGTCTACAAGTTAGCATTTTTTGTGCCAACATTTTGAATGTTAGAAGTTGGTTGGGCTTCATGGCTGACAAGAATCGAATGGATTCTAAGCCTTAAGGTTGCTGTGGGGATGAAAATGTTAAGTCAGAAGAGCCTTGGTGGTGCAGGCTGTTAAACGCCTAGCACTTAGTTCCAGCTGCCTGCAATTAGTTCAGGCTCGAATCCCACCAGGCTCAAGGTTGACTCAGCCTTCCATCCTTTCGGGGTAGGTAAATTGAGGACCCAAGATTGTTGGGGGCAATAAGCTGACTTTGTAAAAATGCCACTTAGTAATAAGCAGGCATATACAATGGAATGAAGGCTATTGCTGAGCACATTGGTTGTGCTCCAAAAAATTGTAAGCCGCCCTGAGTCTCCGGAGAAGGGCGGCATATAAATGCAAAAAAAAAAAAAAAGTCAGAAACAATAAGGGTTCTCCAAGGAGGTTAAAATATGGTAGAGGGAGAGACTTCTGATTGACATCGTGATGTGACGGCTGGAAAATAGTGGGCCCTGCAAAATTCAGCTGGTAACTGCTGTCGGGAGATCCTTCGAGGTCATAGCCGCCTTGGAGGGGTGGTGAAGGAAGGAGAGGCGCTTCGCTGACCACGAGGAAATCACAATTTCCTTGTTAGGTCTGAAGCAAGCTCTCCCCGAACGACAGCAGGGACGACAGCCATTTTTTGGGCTGTCACGAAGCTGGGACAACCAGGACCACAAGTTTGGAAGTAACAACAAGAATATTAAAAGATAACTCCTAAGTTTAAGATAGTGGCGGATTGACACTTGGAGAAAAAAAACTGAGAACAAAGAGGCGAAAGAAATCTAAGACAAGCTATTAAACACAGAAAGCTTGGAAAAAGCTTAAATAATTTGAAAGGCAATCTTTGGGAGAAATTTATCTGGTTTATTTTATTTTTAAACCCCCTGGATTTAATTGGAAAATCAGCTGTTTTTGACAACTGTTTAATATTGGATTTGGATTAAGAGAGCCATCTACTGGAGGAAGACAAGTACTACAGCACTATAGCTGCAGCATACTAGAGAACCCTAACCCTCTTCTTTGAGTCTCACTTTTGCCCAAGCTTAATTTAAGGGGGAAGGCTCCTCAACAGGAATTAGAAAAATCTCATCCAGGTGGATCACACTGTTCCTCAGTTTCTATGCTTGCTTCATCAGTCAGTTGTCACAGCTTTGGTCAGGCATGCAATGGCCATCTTTTTCTTCCTGCCAGCATGAGAGCTTCTTCTGAATGATTTGGGCCCCTCAGAACCTCCTAGCAGGTTGAATTTGGTGCGATCCCACAGAGCCCCATGGAGATGCACCATGTTGGCACTTCAGCCCCACCCACTTCCCCAATCTCCTGTGACAGCCCCTCAAGTTAAGTTTATGGTTAGCGTCACCTTACAGGGAAGATGAGCAACACAGAAGATAGATAGATAGATAGATAGATAGATAGATAGATAGATAGATAGATAGATAGATAGATAGATAAATAAATAAATAAATAAATGTACTGGAAGACAGCTATCAATGTCCCTTCTGATCCTTCTCTTTGATAGGCCAGATTATTCTTCTATCAGTCTATCCTTTTTTTCAGATAGGCCAGACCTAGGTCCCTCAACCATTTGCCATATGAATTAGCCTTCAGACCCTTTATCGTCTTTGTTGTTCTTTTCTACACCCTTTCTAAGGTTTCAGCATCATTTTTGTATTGTGGTGGCCAGAATTGGATGCAGCATTCCAAAGGGTGGGATCACCAGTAGAGTATAAAATGGTACTATCCTCATGATCTTGATGCTATCCTTCTGTTGATACAATTTAGGACTGCACTGGCTGTTTTTGGCAGCTGCAGCACACTGCTGGCTCATACTTAAGTGGTGATCCACTCGAACTTCTAGATCCCCCTCACAGTTAATACTGTTTTTTTTTAAGAATTTTATTAATGAACAACAAACAAAAAAAAGACATTAAAAACAATGAACGTGATGCATACTTAACGAAAAATACAAATTTACATATGTACATAAATATTAATTATCTTAGCTACAGTTACTCCATTCTTTTTTTTTAAGCCAGTGGTAAAACTTCTCCCAAATTCTATAATAATCAGATTCAGTCTTATCTTTTAATTCTTGAGTTATTCTATCCATTTCAGCGCATGACCAAATTTTTCTAATTATTTCCATCTCTTCTGGTATATCATTTCCTTTCCATCTCTGGGCAAAAGCTAGTCTCGCGGCAGTGGTGACATGGATTATTAAATATATTACCTCTTTATTGTATTTCCCCACATTGATTCCTAATAAGAAAATTTCGGGTTTGGGCTCCATTTTAATTTTACACGTCTCTTCTAACCAGTTTCTGATTTTCAACCAATATGTTTGGGCTTTTTCACATTTCCACCATACATGGTAATATGTTGCAATTTCTTTATTGCATTTCCAACATTTAGGAGATACTTTTGGATACATTTTTGCTAATTTTGATGGGGAGATGTGCCATCGATAAAACATTTTTAGTAAATTTTCTTTATATGATGCTGCCAGAGTAATTTTCCTATTCCTATCCCATAACATTTGCCAATCTTCCAAATTTGTACCATATCCAAAGTCTTTCATCCAGGCCAGCATCGACTTACAACAATTCAAGCAGGTACAGGGGTGGGATGCTACAGGTTCTGCCTGGCTCTATAGAACTGGTAGCTCTGAAGAGCAGCAGACACTGAATTGGTTCTGTTTGCTGCTGTTTGGCCCACCTGCCTGGCCGGGCTCTTACCTGACCTTTATTTCCTGCTTTTTCAACCTCAGCTGCTTTGCGCGGCACAGCTGAGGTTGAAAAAACAGGAAAAGGGTGGCTTTTCAAACGCTGCGCACCTGCGCGCAACACTTTTCAGCTGTCTGGGCAACACAGCTTAAGTTTTTTTATACACGCGCAAAACGTAGTCACCAAACCAGTAGTAGCACCGATTGAATCCTACCCCTGAGCAGGTACCTTGCCAGATGGCTCAACTAGAAAAATATTTGAGAACATTATTTTATGCAGAGATGACCTCTGTTTATGCCTGCTGTTCTTCAGCTCTCTCTGGGCACCTGGTGATGAAGGGACAGGTGATTCAGTGCAAAGCAAGCACATGCGTAGGCTGTGGAACATCCTTAAACCGTTGTTTTGCATTCACTCCTCATCCAGGCTTCTTTCTTTCCAGGATGCCTAATCTGAAGCTAGATGAGGAGGGCCCCGTTGTTGCTGTGAAAGGGAAGAGTCTCCTGCCATATTGCCACTTTGAGCTGGAAGACTCTGATTACATCACTGCAAACAGGCGCAATTCGGACTTGCGAGGACCAGGAGGGATGAGTCTGGACCCTCAAACGAAAGTGATTGAATTCACGTCTGTGGGAGTCCATGTCAAGAACAGCAGGTGAGTATCAAGCCAACTGAGGAACGTTCTTTGACCATTTGGAAGCTTCATCGTCATCCAGCAGAGCCATATTTGGCTTTGGCCCTGGGGTGGTTCCTTCTTTTCAATCCTGGGGTTAGAACTTGCCCCCCTTGCCATTGGCCCTTGAGAGACTCTTCCAGACTCTCCTTCCTACGCTGGCCCTCCCCAGCTGGATTGTTCATGTGTTCATCTGCACTTTTCCCTCTAAACATGAAACAGTTTTTAGGGATTCACTTAAGTAAAATTTTAGGTGGCTATTTCAATACAGTTTATGGGTCCCTTGTTATTTTATAAAATAACTGTGTTATGATGATTTAATTTCTATCCTTAATATGCATTTTATTATTTTATTATTTTTTATTTATATGGCTACCCTGGTTTAAGGTATTTGTGGATAGATGTACAGATAGTCCTTGACTCATTACCACAATTGGGACCGGAATCTTGGTAGTTGAGCAAACTAGTCGTTAAGTGAGACATCATATGACTGCTTCATTCAATGACTGCAATCCCAGCCCTTCTGGCACTAAAGGCAGTTTGGTAAAGTAGGTAGTGTGGGGTGCCTCAGGGGGCTGGGGGAGGCCCAGGCCTAATGCTCTCTGCGGAAACCCAAATGGAAACCACTGACTTTCTGGGGAAGCCCACAGGGGAGATTTCAGGTGGCAGTTGGATTGGTCAAAACCACAAAGTAATTGCCAAGTGCTCAAGTTGCAATCAAGTTACTGTGATGTATGTGTGTGTGGTTGTGTGTGGTTGTGTATGTGTGCAAATTTTGTAATGGTTGGAAGTGCTTTGGAGGGTTAAATTCAGGAGTTTTTTTATCATGTCTTCTGAGTGCTAGTTGGTGTTTCATGGTAGCTGTTGCATTGTATGTTGTAGATGATCCCTGTTTTTTTCTTCTGGAGCTGCCAGGCCTTTCAGTTTACTCAAGGCATTTTGGAGCAGTTTAGTTGGTTTGTGTGCTGTGGTGGTTGTAACAGTTGATTGGTGGTTTCTGAGATGTTTTTGATATATGGCAGTGTTATCCTTTTCACAGTTTGTGTTAGATTTGAGTAATCAGGCACTTTTTGATAAAGTTGTATGGGTGCCCATTTTATTGGAAGATGTATAGATGATCTCTTTCCTTTTGCTGATATGCACGATTGCTACACTATGTTTGTGCTTATCTAAATAATGTTCTTAAACCACTTTTCTTGTGGGAGGCTGGGTGGTTACTTTGATAGTACTTTGATACTTTGAGTGCGTGGCTGGTGTGGATAGTTTAAGATAGACCTGTGTTTCTCATTGGCCATCACGGACGCTGCTGATGAGGCTGTCCAGGTAGGGTTATGTGTTGTTGTTTTTGTCTCCCCTTGTAAATTTTATTCCTTTAAAGACATCATTGATGGTCTCATGTGTGTTCTGTAGTTGATCCTTTTTTATTATGACAAAGGTATACCAGATCGATACTCACCTATAGGTTCTAGGTGTTGCATTACGGTCTCCTGAAAACAGTGATCTCATGGCTGTTCCTTTGATTGGTTGTGATAGGCAAAGGCTGAGGAGATAATGTGTTTGCTTATGTGCATGTGTATATTTAAAGTTATTTATTTGTTTGTTTATTTTTAAATCTTGCACGTTTCTCTTTCTTTTTTTTTTTTTTTTTAAAAGTTTTATTTTTCCAAAAACACAAACATAACAAACAAACATACAACACATAAATCCATATCAATTTCAAGTATGTCGGTCGGTCAAAAATCACAGTGCCTACCCCTCATTATTCATACTCAATATTACAAAAAGGAAAAGCTATAATCCTTATTATTAATCCTTTGTCATATTATAATCTCTATATTATTTCAACAGTTCTATCTTTATATTCCATATATATCCCATATATTACCAAATATCTATCTATCTTTATATTCCCAAAAATACATTACCAAACTTTTTTGTCTAACCATTGATAAAACATATTCCATATCTTATAAAACTGCTTTTCTTCTTGATCCCTAATTTCAAATGTTAATCTACTCATTTCGCACAATCCAAAATCTTCTTAATCACTTCCTCCTGCGTAGGTGTCTTATCATTTCTCCAGTTTTTAGCAAATACAATTCTAGCGGCTGTCAGTACATTAACAATCAGATATTTCAAATCTTTGTTAAATGTCTCTGGGACAATTCCCAACAGGAATATCTCAGGTTTCAAGTCTATATGTTGTTGTATCATTTTTCCAGCCACATGTGGATTTTAGTCCAGTATCTTTTAGCATCAACGCAAGTCCACCACATGTGGTAGTAGGAGCCAGGTATCTGGTGACATTTCCAACACTTATCCGATTTATCCTTGAACATTCTTGCAATCCTTCTCGGGATAGGTGCCACCTGTAAAACATCTTATACAAATTTTCTTTATATGCAGTTGACATTGTCATTTTATAATTCTGATCCCACAGTGTTTGCCATCTCTCTAAATCTATCCCATAACCAAAATTTTTCCCCAAGCAATCATTGTTTCCTTAACCTGCTCCTCTTCCATTCTAACTTCTAATAAATAACCGTAAAGTTTTTAATCATTTTTCGTTCGTGCCCATCAAAATTTTATCTAATTCAGTTTGCTTTTTATAAATCCCTTCATTCTTAACATCCTCATCATATCTAGATTGTACTTGCAAATATGAAAACCAATTCATTTTTATACCTTGTTCTTGTAGTGTTTGCATCGATTTGAGTTCACCCTTTTCATTTAAAATCTCTTCATATCTAACTGTTTGTTCCTTCTTGTATATTATTGCATATGAAAAGCTTCAATAGTAGATACCCATAATGGAATTTGTATATAATGTTGTTTTCTGGTTTTTCCCAATTTAAAACAAAGCTTCTAACATAGTGTCTTCTAAAATATCCTTGTTTTTAGTTCCCTTATACCATAAGAAAGCATGCCATCCTAGTAATAGATCATGACCCTCTAAAGTTAACAATCTATTGTTTCTCAATGTTATCCATTCTTTCACCCACATCAGGCTTGCAGCTTGATAATACAATTCCCAATTTGGTAGTGCGAATCCCCTCTTGACCTTGCATCTTGTAATAGCTTAAATTTGATTCTTGGCTTTTTGCCCTGCCATATGAATTTTGATGTGATTTTATTTAAATCTTCAAAGTATTCTTTCCCAAGTCTAATTGGAATTGTCTGAAATAAGTATAAGATTCTGGGTAAAACATTCATCTTAACTGTCGATATTCTGCCAATAAGAGATAATTGCATATTTTCCCATCTTTTAAGATCTGTCGCTATCTGCTGTTTGAGTTTTATATAATTATCTTCTTTCAATGTACTGCATCTTGATGTTATATTTATTCCCAAATATTTAACTTTATTTGCAATCTGGATCTCTAATAAATCTTCTAAATCTTTCTTGCTTTTGCTAACATATTCTTTGTTAGGATCTTTGTTTTATCTTTATTAATTTTTAAACCTGCCACCATTCCATATTCTTCTATTTGTTCTATCAACTTAGGTGCTGATTTAAGTGGATCCTCTAGTATGAATACCAAATCATCTGCAAACGCCTGTAGTTTATATTCTTCTTTTTAATTTTCATTCCTTTTATTTCTTCATCTTCTCTGATAGCTCTATTCAGTACTTCTAGTGTTAAAACAAACAGCAGGGGTGACAGAGGACAACCTTGTCTGGTTCCTTTTCTTATCCCTATAGATTCTGTCAGCTCTCCATTTACCAATATCTTTGCTGTTTGATTATTATATATTGCCTCAATAGCTTGTATAAAGTTTTTCCAAAGCCCATTTGCATCATTTGCAATATCATAAACCGCCAGTTCACATTGTCAAATGCTTTTGAGCATCTAAAAACATCAGTGCCATCTGTTTTTCAGAATGTGTTTCATAATACTCCAGAGTATCTAAAATTATTCTCACATTTTGCTTAATTTGTCGTTTTGGCAAAAATCCATTTTGATCCGTGTGGATAAATTCATTTAAGTATCTTTTCATTCTTTCTGCCAAAATTGAAGCAAAAATTTTATAATCTGAATTCAACAATGAGATAGGTCTATAATTTTTAACTTGTTGTAGATCCATTTCTTCTTTAGGTATTAGGGTAATATAAGCTTCCAACCATGTCTCAGGTATTCTCTTTTTAATAAACTTCATTCATCACTTCTAGAAGGGAGTGCTTAACACTTCCTGGAAGGTCCTGTAAAATTCCGGTAGACCATCTGGGCCTGGTGCTTTTCCTGTATTTTGTTTCTTCAAGGCTTCTGTTAATTCCATCATGGTTATGTTCCCTTCTAACATTGTCTCAATATCTTCAGGTATCTGTGGTAGTCTTGTCTTTTGTAAATACTTTTCAATTTTTTCTTCTAGGATATCTTCTTGGGAGTACAGTTTTTCATAGTAGTCTCGGATAATTTTTTCTTTTCATCATTCCCATGCTGTATATTCCTTTTCCATCTATTAATTGGCCAATTTTCTTTATTTCTCTTTCCTTTCTAATTTTATACGCTAACCACCTTCCTGGCTTATTACCGTTTTCAAAGTAATTTTGTTTAGCTTTAATCTTTTGAGCGATTTCTTCCTTGTCCATTAGAGCCATTTTATGTTTAATCACATCCATTTTCCTTTTAATATCTTTCCCTTGCGGTGATTGTTGTAATTCTTCTTCCAATTTCCTAAAATCATCTTCCAAGATTTTGAGTGTCTTCTTCCGTTTAATATTTCTTTTCCTTATATAGTCAATTATCAAACCTCTTGTATAAGCCTTCATCGCATCCCAACGAGTTTGTAGAGATGTATCTTCTTTTCTATTTTCCTTGAAAAAAAGGTAAGTTCTGCCTCAATTTTCTTTTTAAATTCTTCTTCTTTCAAGATCATATTATTTAATGTCCATCTCGATCTTCTCCTCTGTCCTTTCCAGGCAACTGTCAATGGATTGTGATCCGCCCAGATCCCACTTTCAATTTGAATTTTCTGTATATCGGGAGCATATCTGCAGATGCCCATACCATATCTATTCTTGACCATGATTCATGTCTATTTGAATAAAAAGTAAATTCTTTGTTTCCAATATTTCTCTCTCTCCATATGTCTTTAATATTCATTTCTTCTATCATTTGAAAGAAGGACTTGGGTAGCTTTTTTCTAATTTTCTTTTTGGTTCTTTCAGATTTATAATCAAGCTGGTCATTAATTATCCCATTAAAATCTCCCATCAGAAAGATATTTGCATAGTCTAATTCAATCACTTTTTGATATAATTTCTTATAGAATTCTTCTTGATTCTCACTTGGTGCATATATTGCTATCAGAAGCATTTTAGTGTTGTTATCTATTATCTCCACTATTAAAATCCTCCCATCTTCATCTGTATAAATCAATTCTGCAGTAATTGTATCTTTAATATATAAAGCCACTCCTCTTTTTTTACATTGCCAATGATGTAAATAGCTTTCCTAACTTTCTTTGCCTTAATACATATTCATTTTGCTTTTTAATATGGACCTCTTGCAGACAAATTATATCAAATTTTAATTTCTCTAATTTATGAAATATTTTCCTTCTTTTAACAATTGAATTGAGTCCATTTATATTCATTGAGATCAATTTTTCCCTTCCATTTAAGTCTTATATATAGGTTGTTTTGCTCTAGTCGTTCTAACTTCTTTTTGTTCTCTAGGTAGACCGCCTACTGCTCCAAGTTGTTCTTCTTCTTCACTTATCATTGCACCTTCCTTTGGAAGTTCCACAATCAGTTCTTCATGTCCTCCATTTCCCTCTTTTCCTCTAAAATAGCTCTCATAGAATAACTCTGCCTTCTCCACTGTGTCGATTCTATGTCTTTGTTCCCCAGACAAACAAGAGGCCTTCTGGTATTAGCCATCTATAATTTATCCCTCTCTTCAATAATTCTCTGGATAAAATGCATATTCTCCTCTCCTCTCTCTTATTCTTCTTGGTATCTGTTTCAATACCGTGACATCTTTATTGTTGTGCTTCAGCTGCCTTGTCTCTGACTGTTTGCAAAATTTGTGATTTAATACTCTTCTTAGTAAATCTAATATGAATTTCTCTTGGAGCTTATTCCTCGTTGCATATCTTGTAAAGACACGAAATGCTTCATCTATTCCATCCCTCATCTTCTCTTCCGTTATTTCTAACAGTTCTGCCAAAATCTGTGTCATTTTCTCCAGTAGATTTTCACCCTTCTCTTCCTCAACATTTTGGAATCTCAAATAGAATTCGATCTATCAACTTCACCTTATTATCTTAATCTGGTATTAAAACTCTTCATTTCCTTGTCTCTTTGTTCTTGCTGCTCTTCAATTTTCTTCATCCTCTCACCATATTTCTCCATTATTTGCTGTAAAACCTTTATATTTTCATCTGTCTTGTCTAACTTTTTATCTGTCTTGTCTAGCTTTTCATCTGTCTTGTCTAGCTTTTTATCTGTCTTGTCTAGCTTCTGTTCAATTATCTCTGTTCTTTTTCCAATCTCACCTACTGCTTGTAATATCTTCTGTATTGCCTCTTCTGTTGTGGGAGCCGTTACTTGTGGAATTGAAGGTGGAGTTGGAGTCGCCGCGAGACGGAGGTGATCTTGACTCCTGAGATCACCTCTGATACTGCCGCTTCGGGACGGTCCCCGGGATCTAAACTGACTCGTAGGGTTGGTGAAAGTTGGGGGCGCCTCCTGTTGATCCCAGGGATGTCGCAAAGTCCCTGGTTGATCCAGGACAGCCTTTACCCAGCCGCTGAGGCAGCCATCGGGCTGAAGAAGCTGTGACAGCTCCAGAGGAATGAGATTGGAAGAAGTTTGTCGGTCGGTGAGATCATCTTGTTTTAACCCTTTGGGAACATCCTAGCAACTCTAATGGTGTGAAATTGAGAGTGATATGGAATAGGCGGAAGAGATTGTGTTTGAAAGTAAAGGTTTTGTTTCTTCTTTCTTTTTATGGCTTTAAAGACTTTCCTTTTACTTTTTCCTCTTGGGACTCTCTGAATACCTTTTACATTTTGTTGAATCTTGTCTCTTTTTCCTTTTTGGCATTAGGGGCTCTAACGTAATTTGGTTATTTTGATTTGATTACTTTTTATTTTTGCATATAAGAAATGGCCACCGAGATTTTTACTGTCCTTCTTGTTTTGAATAAGACAGGAAGTGATACATTTTGGAAGTCACTTGGCAAGGAAGTGAAAGTTGGTTGTAAGATACAATATTGCTACTAGAGACCTGTTATCTTATATAAACATACACACTTGCAAGGACTGTATCCAAGGCTCCGTTGATTAGAAAGTGCTGGATAGGTGCTTTTGAATATCTCTGAGCCTTCAGTTTGGAACTGAAGAATAAAATGACCTTGGAGAGCTTTTTAAAATAAAAGAATTGGATCTCTTCGAGAGGCAAAAACAGAGGAGCTGCTATCTTCCTGCCTTCACTAGTTAAGCTCTGGACTCTGCATAGTGGCAATGGAATAAAGAGTGATATTGCTTCCTGCCAAGACTTTTATTGTTTGGAATTTAATTTTTATAATTTGAGCCCCTAAAAATATTTTTTGTTATTCCTAAAGGGAATTTTACTATTTTACTATTTTTTATCCTTTTTCTTATTGATACCTTCCTATTTTTTAACTCTTAGCCTTTTTTCTTTTGAGAGTTGGTTTTTTTTTTTTTTTCTACGCATTGGAAACAAGATAGTTAACTATTGGACTTTTTTTTTATTATCCTATTTCCTTTTTAAATTCAAGTTTTAAATTCTTGCCTTTTCTAAATTATTGTTGTATTATTGATATGTAATTGAACCCCTTTTTTTCCTTTACTATTCTTTTTCCTTTTTTTCTTGTTAAAAGGATTGTTCTTCTCCTTTTATAACACTAATTTTTATTTTTATTTTTTGCTTATTGGCCTTCTTTTTTTTTTTTTTTTCCTTCCTTCTTTTTGGAATTGGTTCTGACAACCTCTGCAACAATGAGTTTCTCTTTCTTTTGTTGCTTTAGGATTTTGTGATAATATTTTTTCATATACATTGAAGTAACATTGCAATAAAGGTAGAAAAATGTTATGGAGTATGTTGTTTGGGAATAAGAATTTATGTATGCTTTTCTGCGTGAAAGATGCTGTGTTGTCATTTGATAACCAATTTTTGCAGCAAATACAAGACTGTACAACAAGGAGTATCAATCTAAAAATTAATTCATTGCAGACTGAGGTAATTTGGTGTGCCAAGGAAAGTCAAGTGAAAAATTCCCAATCTAAATATTCTTGGCCAAAAAATTGAGTCATTCTGTACCTTGACAGAATGATGGGTAAAGAGGGAACACATTGCGATGTCAAGTCCTGGTAGAGGGACAGTGGTACAAACTCCAACCACCCACTCCTATGGTGTCTTATAGGGTTACCTGGTTGGTTAAAGGAATTCAAATTGAAGGCTCTTCTGCCTGTGATATCTGGAAGTAGGAATTGGTACACCACGAGAAACACACACATTGAGGAAATGAAACAGTTCCAGAGTAGTTCTGTAAAACAAGAGATCCAGTGAAGAATGTATGAATGATAACTGAATATGGGCTGATTTCAAAAGTGAAATTACTTGTGGTAGAGAGGGGGGAAATCAATGGGGATCCAGTTGCAAGCAAATATATGAAGGAAGGGTGGATGACCTTAGACAAAGAGGTTGAATGGGGTGAAGAGAGTCTCCCAAAGAGAGATGCATCTGTGTCTGCTCTCTTCTGAACAGCAAACGCCAGGTGCCAACATTGCATGGCAAACTCTGCTCCATTGGTGTGTGTGTGTGAGAGAGAGAGAGAGAGACTAATATTGTGATGCGCTAGAAAAGGGGTAAGGGTGGCATTGCAATGTCATGACGTTGCTTTCAGCCCTCTGACATTTAAAGAATATTTCTACCTTCCCTTCTGGCCTTTAGAAGGGACTGAAGACTTGGCTTTACCATCTTGTTTGAGATCCAGTCATGGTGGCATGGATGCTGCTAAACAGTTACATCTTTAGCAGGCTGGAATGTACTTTTTCAGATTGTGGTTGTTACGTTTACATAGCTTTTTCCCCATTTCTTTTAGTGTTTGTAATGGCTTTTGTTGTATGGTTTTGGTTAAAGTTTGCTTTTTTTGTGTGTGAGTATATTCATTTTGTGAGCTGCCCAGAATCAGATACGTGAGACGGACCGAGAGAAAGTACAAAAGGCATTCCCCGAAATCCTGAATGAAGGGAGAAAGGTTTGCAAGGTTTCCTTTCCTTTTTCTTATCCAGTGCTTGTAATTCCTCAGCATGTTGTTTCTTTCTTCCTTTCTGGGCCTCACATGACAAAAGGGAAAAGTGTGATAGGTGTGTGTCCATGGAGCTCAGGCACCCAGTTCATTATGTAGTGCCAGTCCAGCCGAAACGTGGAGAGAGTTTGAGCCTCAACTAATGGAACCGAATCTCTTGGTGAAGGGTAGTTTTGTAGCTCTTTCCTCTACATAAAGACTCATTTCAAACACATTAAAAGGCCTGCTGCTTCAATGTGACGAAAGAGAAACACCTGGCTAGGTAGTCCTTATGATCCCCTTCTCTTCATGGCAGGAGCTTTGCCATCCTGAACCCCACCAACGCCACCTACTCTTTCCAGTGGAGGTGTGAGCAGCAGGAGGAGAGGAAGACTCCCCCAGCCTTCATCTGTTTCACTGAGCGGGGGCTCCTTCGGCCAGAGAAGAAGATAGAGGTGCGCGTGTGAAAAGGGGGGCTCGAGCCCAGCAAGCTCGGCTGCTCTGAGCCCCTTCTGCTCTGGAGCACTCGGTGGTGGCTTGAAGGCAATTCCCAGCTGCTGGGCTCCTCTTCTGCTTCAGCCCCTCATAGGGCTCTTTCCTTTCTTTCCCCCAGGGTGTGGTGGCTCTCCTTCTCGGGGGGGGCAGGGGGGACAGATACGGAATGCTGGGATATTTGCTCCTGCCTTAATCTCTTTTCCAGCAGTTTGGAAGCGAGGGCAGAAGGCTTCTCAGCTGGTAGAAAACCTTCTGTGGCCCTTCACACAGCAGTGAAAGACTCACCCAAGTCTTTGATATACTGTAATATTTTAAATCTTATTTAACCTTTAAACATCCAACAGTTAAATGCTGTTTTGGAATTCTAGCACACTTTTAAAGGCTTTGGAATTAAAACACCAAATTCGGGATCCCTGTTGTTCCATTATCCTGCCCAGTGAGAACCATCCTGTGCCAGAACTTTGCATCTGACTTTTCCTCTCTAGATCATATTCGAATTCATTCCCAAACATCTGGATGTTACTGAATCCTTCTGGACCTTCACCATTTCCGAACACAACATCACGGTCCCTTTCCTCCTGGTGGGCCACACCACCGACCCGGCTGTCTCTTTCGAGAAAGTCCACCTGAACCTCCACTTGCTTCTGATTGGTAAGAGCAGTCCCGGAGGACTCGGGTGCTCGGGGGCCCCGTGGCTCCTGCTCCTCCTCCCTTTCGGCAGCCCCAGGGCCACGAGGGGCACTGCATGCAAGGCAGCCTTCCGTCAGCTCTGCTAAAAATAGTCTTTCCACTTTAATTCTGATGTACAGGTAATCCCTGACTTACAACAATTCATTTAGTGACCATTCAAAGTTACAACAGCACTGCAAAAAATGACTTAGGACCATTTTTTCACAGTTATGACATTTGCAGCATCCCCACGCTCTGTGTGATCCAAATTCAGATGCTGGGCAACTGGTTCATACTTATGACCATTGCAGTGATCCCCTTTTGCGACCTTCTGCCAAGCAAAGTCAATGGGGAAGCCGCATTCACTTAACAGCCAGGTTACCAATTTGTCAACTGCAGTGATTCACTTAACAACTGGAGGAAGAAATGTCATAAAAAGGGGCAAAACTCACTTAACAAATGTCTCACTTAACAACCAAAATGTTGGGTTCAGTTGTGATTTTGAAGTCGAGGACTCCCAGTAATCATTTGGATTACAAAGCAGAGAAAACCTCACGGGACAAGGAGAAATTTCAGCTCCTGCAGCTGATTTCAACCTTCTGCTCTTTCAAGTGCACAGAAAGAAAAACGCAATGCAGGCGTTAAATCAGGTCACCTGGAGGAGGAGCCTCCCTTGCATTTCCCACTCCTCCCTCCCTCCCTTCTCTCCCTTCCCTCCCATCCCCTCCCTTTCCCTCCCCTCCCCTCCCCTCCCTTCCCTTCCCTTCCCTTCCCTTCCCTTCCCTTCCCTTCCCTTCCCTTCCCTTCCCTTCCCTCCCTATGAGTTCAGGTCTTCAGGGAAGAGATGCTGTCCTTGGGGAAGTTGCTCTCTGACAGGACCAAATGGATTCTGATACCTACAGAAAAGCCCCCTTTTGGCTTTTTGTAGGACCTCTAGGATCTTAGTGTTCTTTACAGATATGGGCCATTCTGATACATGGTGTTTGTTTATAGGCCAATTTTTAAAAAGATTGTCCTTTTCATTTCTGTTGGTCAGAGAGCTCTTTAGAGAACGTGGGCAGTTTTATGTGGTTTGTGGATGCTGTCTTTGTACTCACTGCATCAGTCATGAAAGCTCTTGAAACTCCTCCCTCCCACTGGCCCCCAGGCGATCCTTCTTCAGCTGCACAGGGGCCTCCTTGCCTGGATTCCAATTGGTCCCCTACCAGGTTCTTTCCACCAAGTTTAGCTAAGGCTTGAGAGAACCAGCAAGTAATTTTAAAGTGTAAAATGAGGAGAAAAGAAGAATGCCAGAGAGGAAGAACGATGTTCTTCTTCATGGCTGAAATGAGGAGGGCCTCCACCCTCTGGGACCGCTGGAGGGCTGTGATGACCTTCTCTTCCCCTGGCACTGGCTGGGATAGAGGAAGCCCACAAAAGTTGTTCTCTGTGGAGGGTCTGACGTTGTTGTGGTGTTTGTGGGTTGTGTTCATTTTTGTTTCATAGAATGTGGCCATGAGCCACCTAGGATTAACATATTGTACCTAAGATAGGCAGGCTATCTTGCTTAAAACCAGGTTACATAGAAAGCATTTTAATGAAAACTGGCCTTTAGATTCAAAGGAAAAAGTTATAGAATAGGAGGGGGATTTCTAAATTTCTGGCAAATTGGGACACAGGATTCATTTGGGACGTGGTGCAGTGAGGAACCCAAAGGCAAACCCATCCCTCTTCCCAGGAATCCTCTGTAGCTGCTACCCAGAAGTATCAGCGGTGGCCAGGATGGAGCTCTCCAAACCAGAAGAAACATTTGTTTCCCGTGATTTAGGAATTCTGCTGGGGCATCTTAAAAGCCTTCTTTTGCCACCACATTGCAATCAGTTACTAAGATCTGTTTCACAAGTTTTTGCCAAGCCGTTTTATCTCGAATGAAGAGATAAATTTAATCCCTAAATTCCCTGAATTCCACACTGCAAAGGCCTCTCTCTTTCCAGGACATGAAGCTCGTGAGTGCATCCATATCCACAATGATGAGAACAAAGCCTACACGTTTGCTTTCCGAGACTCTTCCCGTTTTTCAGAGGGGCGAATCAACTGCTTGAGCGTGCAGCCCATGGAAGGGCTGGTCCTGCCTCATTCCAGGTGAAGGAGAGAGAGAATCAGGTGCTAAAGGGGGCAAGCAGCCCACCAGGATGAGACTTGATGTGGCTTTGAGGTAGCTTAAGAGATGTTTGTGTGGCTTATAGAAGGGATGAACAAGGGGACTATTGTGGAGGGCCAAACCAATGTAACCTGGTTTGAGGTCCTCAAACTCCATCACCTCAACTCTTCATGTTGCTCCAGGTGAGAGGTGTGCTGTGCAAGTGCAGAAAAGCACTTCTCCTCGCTCTCCCTCAGCTGCCAGCTGACTGAAGGAGCACCCAGTGACTGCATAGAGTTGGACCCAAACAGTGGTGGGATTCAAAATTTTTTACTACTGGTTCTGTGGGCGTGGCGTGGCTTGGGTGTGGCTTGGGCGTGGCAGGGGAAGGATACTGCAAAATCCCCATTCCCTCTCCACCCCACTAACCTGTTTTTCAGCTCTGTTCAGCTTCTTTTGTGCAGGTCAACAAAAGAAGACCCAGCCAATCATCTGGGACTCAATGGGAGGCAGAGAAGAGATGGGGTTGGCGTGGCCAGTCAGAGATGGTATTTACTGGTTCTCCGAACTACTCAAAATTTCTGCTACCAGTTCTCCAGAATACCACCTCTGGACCCAACTTCCTTCTTCTCCTCTGGCACATTTATTTACATTTGATTTCTCATTTCTGATTGACTTCACATGAGCCGGGCACTGTGGGCAGGGACAGCCAAATGCTCAGTTGCAGAGGTGGTATTCAGCCAATTCTGACCAGTTCTGGAGAACCGGTAGAGGAAATTTTGGGTAGGATGGAGAACTGGCAAATACTACATCTGACTGGAGATTTTACATATCCTTCCCCTGCCATGCTCACCAAGCCATGCCCACAGAACTGGTAGTAAAAAAATTGAATCCCACCACTGGTCAGTTGTGGCCAAGGGGGCTGTGGAATGCCCAGTCTGGCTTGCAAGATGGATGGATGGATGGGAAGAAGATGGTTTAGGAGATTGATCGGGGGTGGGGAGTGCCTCAAATGTATCATACTCACTGCTGTTTTTATTTCTGGTTCGGTTATTTTTTGGACTCTTTTAATCTGATGTAGCCTCCCAGAATTGCAATTTGCAAGTTGGTCATAAAAATTGATTAACTAAATGTACAAAAATAGAAGTATAGGTAGTCCTCAGCTTACAACAGTTCATTTAGTGACCATTTGAAGTTACAGCAGCACTGAAAAAAGTGACTTATGACCATTTTTCACACTGTTGGGACATCCCCATGGTCACATGATCACAATTCAAACACTTGGCAACTGACTCATATTTATGATGGTTACCAAGATGTTGTCATCCTCTTTTTCCAGTGGTGGGATCCAACAAATTTAACAACTGATTTGTCCTAAAGTCTGGGTGGGGGTGGCTGGGGGTGGTGGTCATGTGACTGAGTGGGCATGGCCAAATCAATGTCACTCACGGCAAGGTGGGGTGGCGCAGGTGAGTCGCAATGGTGGTGGTGATGGCCAGAGCCTTAGACGTACCTTTGTGTAGCAACAGCAATGGTGATTCTTCAACACTCTTGCTGTCTGACACTCAGGGTTTTTAAAAAGGTTTTTGCAGCAGGAAATGGTGGGCAGCTACTTCCGGCCTTTGTTGGTGCAACTGGGCACACTACCTCACCCTGAGACACTGGCCTCCAGTCGCCACCTCTTTGCCGGTCGGAACTGAGCCTGAAGTGGCAGCTGGAGGCTTCTCATGCCGGCAAAGGGGCAATGGCTGCAGGCTTCTCGGTGGGGAGCTCGGCTGCTTTTTGGGCCCTGTTCTGGACTGCTGCCTGCTCGACCTCCGCTCTGCCTCGGGTCCCACATCCAGCCTGCCACAAGGAGACATGCCACTTCCAGGCCAGCCTGGCTGGCAGATGGGCAAACAGGTGGCCCTTGGGGGAGGCATTTTCTCTCAGGCCTCCTACCTGGAAGGCCCCTCAGAAGCTGAAGCTGGGCCCAAAAGGCAGCCGAGCTGCATCGTGTTTCCCCCCACCAAGCGGTCCTTAGGCTGAGTGCAGCAAGCCCGGAGCGGATCTTCCTTCCCCGCCATCAGACTTACCTTCCAGCCCATGGGGCTCGCACCATTTCTCACAGCAGCGGCCTGACCTGGGGCAAAGAGCAAGTGGGTGGCATACGGGCGGAGGCCCCGGGAAATGCCAGAGCCAGGGGCTGGCACGTCCCCTGACCTTAGGCAAAGGGCAAGCGGGCGGAAGGGTGGTGAGAGCCAGGCCCAAAAAGTGGCTGAATGTCGCCGTGTCCACCCCAAGGTGGCCCTTCGGCTGCGCACCTTACCTTCACAGGCAGCCGCGGTGAGCAGAGCGGGCGCAAAGATCAGCTGGGCTGCATGGTCTGGGCAAGCGAGCAAAGGAGCCAGAGTGGTGGGTGTGAGCATGGGTGCTGGCATGACTCTACCTACCAGCCAAGGCGGGCGGGGCCAGACAGTGGTGGGATTTGGTGGTTGTGCATAATCTTAACAATCAGTTTGCCTGAATCAGTCCAAACCAGTGAATCCCACCTCTGCCCTTTTCCAACCTTCTGACTAGCAAGGTCAAAGGGGAAGCCAGTTTCACTTAAGAACTGTGTTACTAATTTAACAATTGCAATGATTCACTTAACAACTGGGGCAAGAAAGGTCATGCAATGGAGCAAAATTCACTTAACCAATGTCTCACTTAGCAACAAAAATTTGGGGCTCAAAGAGCCTTGGTGGTGCCGGCTGTTAAATGCCTAGCACTTAAGTTCCAGCTGCCTGCAATTAGTTCAGGCTTGAATCCCACCAGGCTCAAGGTTGACTCAGCCTTCCATCCTCTCAGGGTAGGTAAACTGAGGACCCAAGATTGCTGGGGGCAATAAGCTGACTTTGTAAAAATGCCGCTTAGTAATCAGCAGGCATATACAATGGAAGGAAGGCTATTGCTGAGCGCATTGGGTTGTATCCCAAAAATTGTAAGCCCCCCTGAGTCTTCGGAGAAGGGCGGCATATAAATGTAATTTTAAAAAAATTGTGGTTGTAAATCAAGGAATACGTGTATTTCTTTTTTTAAAAAAAATGTTTTACAGGATTTTTTCCCTGAGATTTTGCTGAGGCCTTCCTTGTTGTTTTAGGGTCCTTGGATGTAACTATTGTGCTCATCCATTAAGTGGAATGCTTGTTCTTTAATTTCTTGAATTCTGATTTTGCACAGAGGTAAACAGCCAACTTGCTATCAACAGCAGATCTGGACAGGTCCACTTTTTTATTGGAAGGTGCCCAGGAACCAAGGACCAGCATTTTAAAAATTTGGCATTTCTTATTCATTTATTCATTCATCCAATTTATATGGCTGCTTATCTCATCCTACCTGAGTTGCTAACAATAATTAAAACAATGTAGAAACACCAAAGAATACAGAATCAAGGGGATGCCCATCAGGTGCGGCCAAGGCAGAAGCCCAGAAATCAACCCAACCACTGCATGGGCTCTGACATGCACCCAGATCCCAGGCCCAGAGAGCTAACTCAACCCAGCAAATGTGTTTTCTCACCAGATTCCCCATTCACATCCACTTCACACCAACCCAGGAAGGGGAAGTGAATTTTAACCTTCTCTGTGATGTCAAGAAGAAAAGCCAGCCACTCTGTCTGAATGTCAAAGCCACTGGCCACACCATGAATGTCTCCGTGAAGTGTGAAGAACACCACGGGGTGGTGACTGAGCTGAAGCCTGAGCTTCCGAAGCAGATCCACTTCCGTGAGGTGAGAGGGCCATGAGCAGAGCAGGGCTGGCCTGAACATACATGCAGGAAGCTTGGAGACCTTCTGGCTGCAAGCCCTTCTTCAGTGGGCTTTGCTTCATGGCTTCCTACTCAGCATCTTCAGTTCTGTGGTAGAAAAGGATCAGCTGCATGTCCTGGCCAATTCAATCCCCTCCCCCCCACCCAAGAATCTCTTTCTTCCTCTACCCTGTGGATTAGAAGCTTTATGATTCGGGTTTTATAGCCATCACTCATGGCCATCCCAAAAGGTAGCCCAGAGTCATCTTCTCCTTCTTGAATGATCAGACCAGAGTCTGAACTCCTTGGGAGCTAAAAGTTTGTTGGGCTTACTTGTTTTTCAGGAGCCCTCAACATTTCAGGGGCACATTAGGAATTTCATCTTGTTTCCAAATTGATGTAAAAGTCCACCAAAAGTACACAATCATAACTGTCCATCATTGATATTTTGTAAGAAAAAAATATTGTTTAAGAAAATATGGGGCCTGAAATAACTTTTGGTAATATAGCAGTACCAGAGGCTGCTACTTAATTTTGCCAAAAATGTCAGCTTTTCTGTAGGTCCTTGTGTTTGTGATGGTGGTGGATACTGAAGGAAGACACAATGGCTGCCTTGGGTACCACAGGGACCATTCCCTCCTTACTTGACAGAAATTTAGACCAATACCCTGAAAGGAGATTTGATTTTCCTGAATGATTGTTTGTATTATTAAACTCAACTTGGTTTGGAGTCTAATTACATCCCAGAGTGTCCCCTTACATCCTCTCCTTCCTTCCTGCTGGGATTGTTGAGGAAGGTGGGAAGGCGGGGGGCACAGATTCTGAGGGCCTCACGAAATATGGCATTTCACAGGAACATCCCTGGAGGGTGGAGGCAGAAATGCTGATCTCTTGATACCTGAGGGGCTGCACTGGAATTCCCTCCCCGGGAACCCCAACCACAGACTCCCTGGACTTTCTTTTAGAGCCTCTCTCTCTCTGGGTGTGGAGCATCCTTCCATTCTCGGGGCCTGTGGTTGGGAGCTGCTGTACCATGAAGTCTGGCCACCTCACTGATGGGCAGTGAGGAAGACCAACTGCCTTGGAAGAGGAGGGTGGTGGAGGAGGAAATGCAAGGCAGGGCCATCTTTGAGGAGAGGCTGGCAGACCTTCCAGCTGGAGGGAGGGGATGAAGCGACTAACCACCTTCTCTCTGCTCTGGACAGATGCAAGTCAACGATTACGCAAAGTGCAACTTCTCCATCCTCAACACTGGCAAATTCAACTTCACCTTTTCCTGGGAATTCTGCAACGGCAAGAAGTTCCGGCAGTATTTTGCCCTCTCCCCAGAGAGTGGCACTGTGGAAGCTGGAGAGCGGGTGGAGGCCAGGCTCTCCTTCCACCCACTGAAGGCCTTCTCTTTAAAGGACATGGAACTCAAGCTGCAGGTAGGAACCCAAGGCTTCTGTTGCCCATGACTGTACCATGAAGCCCTGGATGTCTAGCACCAGCTCCAGGCAGGGCAGCCTGGTCCAAGGAGGAAGGAAGCACTCTCAGCCAGCAGGAGTACTGGTCGGAGCAGGAGGACAGTCATTTATGCTCCTAGATCCAACTTTGCTCCTGAATGACCAGGTCACAAGGCTCTGATGGGGAAAAGAGGAGCAGGAAGGAGCAGGGTAGGTTTGTGCCTTGTGTTAAGAAGGAGGTATAAAAAAGAAGGAGGTATAAAAATATTGGGGAGAAAAATCCCCTGGTTGAAGTCTCTTTCTGGAGAAACTGTATCTAGACATGGTCCCAGGCCTATCCTCGTTTACTCAACGCCCTTGGTCTTTAACAAGACTTGCTCCCAGCTAAATCCAGCTGTTTTTTTTAATATACAGTATTCCTATTCTGCAGTTATTGCATTCAAAGTGAATTTGTAGTGATTACATCAACATAACAATTACATCCTTTACATGCTCACTTATGTTTATGGACATACTGGGTCTCCCTGTGATTTTGGAGAAAAAGTGGCATATAAAATAGTAACACTCTGTTTGACTGCAACAACTATTAAATAAATGAGCTTTTGGTGGTCCCCAAGCTAGTTTTCTGCAGCAAAACCACATTAGTGGCTCTTTTGTTTGTGGTGTTGCAGTGGCCAAGTCTTGTGTCAGGATTCTGGCAGTTACCCCAATTAAATCACGTCACCTGACAGCAAGTCTACCTCACTTCAGAGAAATCAGCCAGCCACAGCCAGCTGTGCTTGCTTCAGATGCCCCCCATGTCCCCCTCATTGATGGGATGTTTTCTGCACATGTCTGACAAACACACCATTGTTTCAGACACCTCAGATTCCGGGATATCAACCATTGATCTCAGGGTGACTTATCTTTTAACAAAGAATTGACTCAGAAATAACTGATCTAAAATTCATCAGATGATCTTTAAATCCTATACAGCTTGGTTTACCCAGAGATCAAACTTTCTCATAACATTACACATGTTAATGGGCTTGCAAATGGAAGAATATCTGTGTCAGGGTTCCAAGTAACACCCCCAATAGAATTAGAACTCTGAGGCAGGTATCTTCCTCAAAGCATAAGTTTATTGGAGGTGTCATCATGAGGTGCTGCATGAGCACTTGTACAAAGGGGTCCTAGTTTACCTAGCCATTTTCCCACCTGATGGCCAGACCCCCTTTGTCCAGCCAAGCGAGACTTAGGATGAGCGACTCCATCATTTTTGGGGCTACCACAAAATGTATGAGCTGCCAATGGCATCCCATCTCCAGTCTCACGAGCTCGGTGACTAAAGTGACTGGGGCTCTGCCTTATTAACTTCCCATCGACTTGCTTGAAGCGTATGGGGCGCCCCAGGGGCTTAGTGTATATTCCTAGCTTCTGGATGGGAGGGAGGCTAATTAGGCACCTGGTGCATCCAATGTCTATTATGGCTTCTATGTGCCTCTGGGCACATAATACATAATAATAATTCAGGACGTTATCACTGACCTTGCTGCTCTTGCTGGTGGTTCCTGGAGAGGGTTCCGGAGCCAGAGTTTCTCCCCCCTTTGAAGGTGGGGGAAGAACCGAGCAAGTTTTTCTCTGTTCTGCAGCTTCTGTGGAGTTCTCTTCACTTTAGAACTCGGCGGAGTCCGGACTTGAGGGATGGGGGATGGACCTAGGCACTCTGACACTTGGTGGTCTTACTGGCCACATCTGAAGCACTTGACCATGGAAGGAGGGGCTGGCTTCAGTTCTCCGACCAGCTTTACAGTGGTCCGACGTCCCAAGGGCTGCTTAAGGGCATTTCCCCAAAGTTGGTTTCCAATGAGCGTGGATTTCAAGGTCCATAGCCACTGCTATCAGATACCAGAATTGTATGCAGTCAGGGATCTCTCTGAAGGCACAAGCTTGCCTAAAGTCCTGGTCCAGGGCCTCTTTAAACTGGTGAATGAAAAGGTGTTCTGACCAGTCTCTTCATTTTCCCGCCACTCTCCAGAATTCCCAGATGGATTCTTTCGCGGCTGTCCCCTCTGCTTCAGGTCCTTCATTTCAGCTTCTGCTTCTTCTTTCTGGGAAGTATCCTCGAATCGGGTCCTCAGCAGCTAGACGAATTCATTGGCGTCCTCTAGTTCTGGGGCCCCTTCATCGTGTAATTGGGTTATCCAGTTGGCTGCGTCTCCTTCAGTCAGCCTGTCTGCAATCGCTGCGATTATTTCCTGGCCTGATTGGTACTGAGCCCCAGAGCGACCAAGATGGGACCAGATTCGGTTCAGGAAGTACACCGATTTACCTGGGGTTCCGCCAAATGTGTCTTTGAGCAGTGGAGGAGGGGCGGCTGGCTGTGCCGGCTGCAGAGCTGGAGCTGGCTGAGGAACTGGGACTGGCATCCATTGGCACTGCACCCAATCCTGGCCAGGGTAGAATGCTCATCCAGGAGGAATTGGGTCTGCAGTGGGCAGTCAGAGGGGTGGTTGGCAAGGTGGTCTATTGGGCCTCAGAAAGCCTATGGTCTGCCTCCATGTCCCCAGACTGGAATGACTCAGAGGCCCTGGCTGCTGACTAGCGAAGGGTCCTGGTGGAGCCTATCATCCCAGTAAACTGGACTCGCCGGGGAAGACTCAGGCGCAGTCCACTCTGAGCCGAGTTGAATGAAGCTGTCGTTCCACTCTGGACTGTTGTGCTCCCTTGGGCTGGGAAGGTGAACGTGGGTTGAGCCAGAATCCAGCCAGGCCAGCTGCTTGGAGGGAGTTGAGCAATGCTGCCCATGCTGAGCTGACTGAATCTCTCCAGGAGATCGGCTAACAATTGGCTTTGAGATGGTGGCAGGAGGCCCCACTGCCTAGACTCACTGACCTCAAGGGGCTCGTTGCGCTCCATTTGAAGACTGTGGTGCGCTCAGCCCGGTCCGATACGATCTGGGGTTCCTGTAGCATCAGCCCTCCAACCAATTTTTGAGGTTGTGGGATTCCCGTAGCTTCGCTCCATTTGGAAGTATCCATCTGCGTGATCTGCCAAGGCACCAGTTCTTTGGGCCAGACGCCCTGCCAAAGCTCGGCCTTTGCAGCTTCCGCTTCAGCCACCACACCTGCCAAGGGTGTGCTAAGGACCCCGGACAGCGGACCTGCAGCACAGGGAGCTGCTTGGTAGTTTTGAAAGGAGATTAGGTTAATGTCCGGGTTCCAAGTAACACCCCCAAAAGAATTAAAACTCTGAGGCAAGTATCTTCCTCTAAGCATAAATGTTTTGGAGATGTCATATTGGCACATCTGGGGAAACCCCGAATCTGAAGCCCTGTATTTTCCACACCCAAAGTAGACTTTCCCTTGCATCCACATCTGTATCACATGGTCCAATCAGATCAGCGACCCAACTTCAGCCAACTTCTATCATGCCTTCCCAGGTGCTGGCTAGATGTCCTTGGCTCCCAACAGAAAGAATGTTGTTATAATTACACAACACTATCTTTACCTCCCCACTCCTGTTCCCACAGCTTGCTCAGCCACCGCTGTGGCAGCCCTGTAGACTCTCATTTAAGATGGCTATAGGGCTGACAATCTGATCCCTCTTAATAGGATACTTTCCACTGCCTGCACCTTTTATGTTTCTAGTGTTGCTAGCCTCACCATGTACTTTTTTGTGTTTTGTTGTTAAATTTCTCAACATGTGTTGTTATTAAATAAAACATGTTGAATTCATTGATGTAGCCTAGTGCAGAATAATCTATCAGCAATGCAATTATTTATAAATTGTCAGTGATGGTAAAGTAAATGATAAAGCCTCTTTGGAGATGGCCAGGTGCTCTGTTCTGCTCTGCTCTGCTGAGACTGTGTCTTCCTTCTTTCATAGATAAGCCACGGCCCTACATTTACATGTGTGTTGCAAGGTTCAGTGTTGGCTCCCAGTATCCATTTCTCAGCCCTCAGAGTGGACTTTGGCAACTGTTTCATCTACCAAGCTGGGATGCCCATTTCCAAGAGAATCTTGGTGATCACTAATAAAGACAGCAGGAAAGCCAGGTGAGCTGCAGCCTCTTGAGGCGAGTACTGGTGGGATGGAGCATGTGTGAGGAGAATGCACGTCAAGTCAGAACGCCCTCCCTCTCATCCATCTGTCCACCGACATTCCCAAACAAACACAAAATGGTTTTATTGCAAAGGATTACCGAAGCCAGTGTATTAAAAGTTCTCCATGTAACAAAAGCCAGGAATCCTCCCATCCCAAGGTTCGGACTCTCCCCCTTGGGGCTCTTATTTCCCAAATGGCACCACAGGGCCCAAATTCATTGGAGGTACCAGAACTTGCAAGACTGGAAGGTGCTGGATTCAAAACCAGCAGGCTCCTTGCCTTTCCTCAGTCTTAACCCCTTTCTCCTCTTGGAATCAGACAATGTGGGAAGGGGTCAGTGAGATTTTCAAGTGTTTTATAATGCAGGACAAATCACTTCTGGGGAAATAAACCTAATTTTAACACACATGGGATTGAATGCTGGTTTATTTAGATTTGTTACTTTTGGAAACTGGTGGCAACACAAGGAAGTCAGGTGTTCCCAATACAGTTTGCAAAGCCAAATAACCACCTTCTTCTTATCTCTTCAAAGTGTGGAGTGCTTGTTCATCAACACAGCTTACCTTGAGGTCAGTTTCCATTCTGAAGCTCTAAATCCCGGAGAAAAGGTGGAGATTCCCATCAGCTTCTATCCTCGAGAAGCCATTTCCTACCATGAAGTTGTCGCCTTTGAAATAAATGGGATCTTACAGCGGACCGTAGAGATCTTTGGGAAGGGCATTGAGATGAAGGTGAGATTAGGCAGGCTCCTGGAAGAAAAGGGTGCAGGGAGTGAGTCAGCCTTCACAGCCTGGTCACCTGCTGCTCAGAGTGCCTCTTCTGTGGGCAAGGGGTTTCAGCACCTCCTGCCTGGTTACTCCTGCAGTTTTGAGAAGTCCACATTAAAAGCAAGGAGCTAGGCTTTTAGGAGCTGCTTCTCACCCCCACTATGGTCACCTATTGCAGGGGGGGCTAAATGGTCCTGATCTTCTATGCACACAATTAAAACGAGTTTGCACATTCATGATTTGAAAGTGGAGCTTGATTATTTTTTTTAAAGGAGATTTGGGACTTCTGAAGAAAAATTTGCAGCTACCTCTGAGTAATCTGGCCAGCTTCAAAGCACCAACATTTGAGCCTAGAAAGCTTTTTCAGAAGATTGCTGATATTGTGTTGTGATGTTTCAAAAAAAGAAAGGAAAGGAAAGGAAAGGAAAGGGAAGGGAAGGGAAGGGAAGGGAAGGGAAGGGAAGGGAAGGAGGGAGGAAGGAAGGAAGGAAAGAAGGAGAACGAGAGAGAGAGAGAGCGCTGGGCCAAACCAGCACATCAGGACCCCACCCTGACTGCGACATGCAGCAGCCTAGGGCAGGACGCCATTGACTCCTTCCCTCTCTGGTTCAGCCCTCTGATCTCCTCCCCATTCTTTCTTGTCTCCCCCGCCCAATTCATTCCACTTATTCTTTTCCTTAATCCTGCCTGTTTCCCACTCATAGATAGATGTTGTGGAGCCTCCCCAGAAAGTATTGAAATTTGGAGCTATCCCTCCAGGGCACATTGTGAAGAAGGGAGTCACACTAGTGAACAACAGTGTCACATTTGTCGTGTTCAGCCTAAGTTTTGTGGCTTCCATCCCGGAATTGCAGGAAGCAAAGGTAGGACTTGTCCCTCCTGAGATGATGCCCAAGAGGGCCTCAGCAGGGTGAGGGGCTGGTGGGTACTCCTGCCCTGAGGGATTCAAGGGGCTGCTTCTGCCCTCCAACTCCAGACGAAATAGGGGCTGCTGGGTGGGCCTCCTGTGGGGTCAAAATCTGCATGTAAAGTTCCACTTTCTGTGGGGCAAGGTGGAAGAGCAGGAGGCAGTAGAAGAATGTGGGTGAGAAGTGCACTGTGGGCCTCCTGGTCTCTGGGGCAGAACCCAAACTCAGAATTTGTTTGGAGCCAGACCATATTCCATGCATCTGGAGGAAGACCAGCTATTTCTCCCAACTGAAAAGATCTCCCAGTTGAACCTCTGCCTGTCCTGCAGTGTTGCTGGACAGATTGGCCAGTTGGGACTCTTTGCAGGAGAGCAGCATCCCGCATCATGGCGTCTTTTCCACTGGGTGTCTTTGGACAGGTGCTCACTATGTCTCCCAGTGGTGAAATCACATTGAAGCCCCAGGGGGGCACCTGTCACGTGGAGGTGACATTCAGTCCGAAGAGCCGCATCCTGCCCTTCTCTGAGGAGGTTCTGCTCGAGTGCCAGGGGGTCCTGAACTCCCTCTTCATTGTGCAAGGCTGCTGCCAGGGCATTGAAGTCCACCTGGACCAGGATCACATCCCTTTTGGAGCTGTGGTGCTGCGGAGCCAGGCTTCTCGGCGCATCGTGATGCAGAACTCTGGAGACCTCGGAGTGGGGTAAGCCAGGCAGTCCTATCAGGGGGGCTTCTGTGCCCCTTCTGGCCTGGAATGGGATGTTTAGGCACCAACCCTTGGCCGTGCCTCCAGCCACCCACCTCAGCCAATTCACAGCCAGCTTTCTTCTTCCACTGGTGCTCCCCTGGCTATTTTCCATGGCCAATGGGCCCCTGTCCCTCCCCCCTTGCCCTTTGTCCGCGCCCATTTGCCCAGACACTGTTTTACCCGGGCAGTTTGCTGCATGGGACCAATAACCCCCAGCCAATCAGGTGGCAGGCAGAAGCAATGGTGCTGTGGGGGCAGTGTGCGATTAGCGATAGGCAGGGTGATTGCAGCGGCTGTGGGTTGGGCAGCATGTGATGCAAAAACATTTTTAAAGGTCTGAGGCTGCTCTGCAATTTTTTAAAAAAGGGGCTGCACTTTTAATTGACCCAATTGGTCAATTGGGTGGCTCCAGAGTATGGTTCTGACAGGTTGTGCAGAGCGGGACAGGCCCCAAGTTATAAAAAGCTGTTGGAAACGGCAAAGCTGCAGTGTGAAAGCATCCTGCTGCTGCGGTCTGTGCAGATCTGTCACCAGGACCAGAGAGGAGTGGAGGGGGGAGTAGCAGCCACCATGGCCACTGGGGAGGCAGACAGGCGAGAGTGTATTGGGGGGATACCAGGAACGGAAGTAGGGATGCCTATAGGGGGCTTCACAGAGAAACAAAAGGCGGGGAAGAGGAGCCAGCCCTTAGGAGTTCTGGAGAGAGAAGAATGGAAATTGTGATTGTGGGCAGGGGGTGTATGTTTCTGTAGCACTACCTGAGTGTGTAAGTGTGAATAGAGTATGGAAACTCCATAATAGGGACAGATTTGGGGCTTTGCAGTTTGTGGCTTCTTCCAACATGCTAAAGAAGTCCCAGCACGTTTTATCTGTGGAGGGATCAAATGGGTCTCTGCATGGCTCTCAGCTCACCTCTCCCAGACCCCTTTCCTGCTCTGTTCATGCCAGTCTGGTTTCTGTTCCCCTTCCTCCAGCAGAAAATCCTTTTGATGTCTAGCTTTAGTCTCCTTCCTTGCATTTTTAACTTACTGGTTCAAATCTTGCCTTCTAATCCACTCTTTTTATGTTAACTTCAGGTTCTTCTGAAGTCCATTATCGTATTTTCCCTGAGTCATTTTTCCTGTAAGCTAAATATGTCCAGGTCCTTAATCAACCACAGTGGAGAATAGCTGTTAATCTGTTTTGTTCCCCGTTAGTGGATGTCCTTTTTATTTGGGAGTGGGAGAAGGAGGGAAGGAGAAGCTGGATGATGAAAGCAGGGAGAGGGCAGAGGAAGTTGGGAGTGGGAGGCACCATGTTACAGTGGTTCGCCTCCTATCTCTCTGGCCGGTCGCAGTCGGTGTTGGTAGGACAGAGGTCGACCCCCTGGCCGCTCATTTATGGGGTGCCTCAGGGCTCGGTCCTCTCTCCCCTCCTATTTAATATCTACATGAAACCGCTGGGTGAGATCATCTGACAACATGGGGTGGGATATCAGCAATATGCGGATGACACCCATCTGTCTATCTCCGCCCCATGCCCATTCAGTGAAGCAGTGGATGTGATGTGCCGGTGCCTGGAAGCTGTGAGGGTCTGGATGGGAGTCAACAGGCTCAGACTTAACCCAGACAAGACGGAGTGGCTGTGCATACTGCCCCCCAGAGACCATGTTGATTTTCCATCTTTGGTTCTGGGTGGGGAGAAATTGTCCCCCTCAGAACGGGTTTGCAATCTGGGTGTCCTCCTAGACCCACGGCTGAAATTGGAGGAACACTTATCAGTCGTGGCTAGGGGAACTTTTGCACAGGTCCGCCTTGTGCACCAATTGCGACCCTACCTGGACCGGGAGGTTCTTCTCACAGTCACTCATTCCCTAGTCACCTCATGACTGGATTATTGCAATGCACTCTACATGGGGCTACCCTTGAAGAGCATTCGGAGACTTCAGTTGGTCTAGAACGCAGCCGCACGCACTGTTGTGGGTGTCCTGAGGTACACCCACATATCACCAATTCTTCGCGAGCTGCACTGGCTTCCTATTAGTCTCCAGGTGCAATTCAAGGTGTTGGTCATTACCTATAAAGCCCTATATGGCTCAGGACCAGGTTATCTCCAGAATCGTCTCCTACCCTGCGTCTCCCTGCGACCAGTAAGATCCCACAGGGTCGGTCTCCTCCGGGTTCCATCAGCTAAACAATGCCGAATGGCGGGCCCACGGGAGAGGGCCTTCTCTGTGGCTGCTGCGGCTCTCTGGAACCAGCTACCTCCCGAGGTCCGGACTGCCTCCACCCTACTGGCCTTCCGCAAAGCAGTCAAAACCTGGCTTTTCCGGCAGGAATGGGGCTGTTGATCTCGTGACTGAGATCTAGCAAGATCCGGCCCTTCTGTTGTTTGCTGTTTTTTAAATTGTTTAAAAATTTTTTACAATGTAATTCTTTGTGTTTTTTGCTGTGAGCCGCCCGGAGTCCTTTGGGAGTTGGGTGGCATATAAGTTTAATTAATTAAATAAATAAATAAATAAAGTTTTTAAGCCAGTGGTTCATTTCTAAAATCTTTTGCTCCCTCATAGGATGTTGGCCTTTTGTTGGAAGTCGAGATGAAAACACCAGTTGTACTCGTAATTCTTTAACTTTCTTCCCTAGCTGTTCATAATCTTGTTTTCAGATTAATTGTTGCATCATTGATTCCCACATGTAGAAAAAGTGGTAGTAATTTGTGGAGTTGAATATTTTAGTAAGATACTCAGTTACATCTTTGGTTTTTGCTCCAGGGAGACTATATACCTTCCTAGATTGACTGCCAGGTCTGCAGACTATAGTTTCTGTTCTCCTAAGAACTGAATCTCCTATCACCAATAATCACATTTTTTTCTCCTAGGGAAGTCTCACTCTTTTGTGAGTGTCCGTATATTTTCTTCCAGAGGGAGGCTATGAAAGCAATTGTTCAGTTCCAGAGGGGCTTCAGTGGACTGGGCTAGGGTAGATAGTAGGGGCTTTGCTCTTGGTTGTTTTCTTCTAAAATTTCCATTGGTCTTGCTCTTTAGGTATAGCAGGGGTGGGATTCAAATATCCCAGCAATCAGTTCGCTGCCCAGTTGCTGGGTGGGTGTGGCCATGGTGGCCGTGGCCTACCAGAACTTCCTGTGGCTTCCGGTGGGCCTCCAGAGCCCGGGGGAGGCCATTTTTGCCCCCCCAAGGGTCCACAGGCTTCCCCCGAGCCTCTGGCAGGGCGAAAACAGCCTCCCCCAGGCTCTGGAGGCCCACCGGAAGCCAGAAACAGGCCTGTTTCATGACTTCCGGGAGGGCCATTTTTCGCCCTCCCAAGGATCCAGAGGCCTCTCTGAGGACCTGGAAGCCGGAAACAGGCCCATTTCCAGACTTCTGGAAGGGCCCTTTTCCCCCTTCCCAGAGCCTCCACGTAGACCCTGCACTTACCTGCATCATGTGGAGACTCCTGGGAGAGGAGGGGTGGGGAGGGCCAGTCAGTTGGTTGAAATACTGGTTCAGCAAACCAGATGCAACTTTAATATCTGGTTCGCCCAAACCGGTGCAATCCCATCCCTGATATTTTTACAGAAGCTGTTTGTTCCCTATTGTGTTCAATTCTGGTGTATTGGTTTTCTTCTTTGTATTCATATATGGGGTCATCATTAGTTTTTTTAGAAGCTGTTTGTTCCCTATTGTATTTTATTTTGGTGTAATCTTTTTGTTTAGGTTTGGATTTCTCACTTTGTTCACTGAATTTCAGAGTAGCTAGAGTTGCCTCTAGACCCTTTAGTTTTTCTTCTAGTAATCTGGTTATTACTGAAGTTCTCCTTGCCAGAGAGCAGGTTGTCTGTGTGGCTACCGCCCTTAGGGCATCTGCCCATCCCACTAGACCAGGGAGGGTAGATGCACTCCAGGTCCCTCCTTAAATATTGTGATCTAAGTGGGATCTAGGAAGAGTGCCTTTTTCATAGAGGCCCCTGTTCTATGGGACATCCTTTTTTCTGGCAGCCCCACCCCCCTTACATTTTTGGAAAGCCAGAATTGTCTCTGGGATTAGGTGAAGCTAAAGTTAGAAGCTAGTGCTGTTGTTCACATCAAGGGTATGTGCGGATGGGTTGAGCTTCCAGGTCAGTTCACTTTGTTTTTATTGTTTGATTTCATCTTTTGTATGTGTGTTGTTATAACTACTCACAGTTGTGGTTTTAGGATGGGTGGCTATAAAGGTTTTTGAAATAAATAACGAAGCCAACTCAGTAAGTATAGTTGTCCACAGGAGTTTAGGACAACTCTCCGTGGCCAACTTGCCATGACCAACTCACTGCAGGACAAGAGTTACATTAATATTGAAGAAATGGTGGAATAGAATCATTAAGAAAGGATGCCAAAGGAGGGAGTGCAGGAACCTTCCTAGCAGGATAAGGCCCAAACTACAGCAACCTTCCCGGCTCTCCCTCCGCTGCTGGATCCCGTTCAAAGGGCCAATGACGGGTGACCAAGAGCACCATGACTGCGGTTCTTGTTCTCTTTCCACCCTGCCCCTGCCAGCTGACCAACCGTGATGAAGACCTTTCCTCTGACATGAGGACTTCGGGCCTCTTAATGGCTGTCCTTTGCCCTACACCAATTTCGTGTTAGGTGGAGCTCTTGCATGATTTTTCAGAAGTTGGTTAAAACACTATTTTCCTGAACATTTGGAGAGGCTCAGCTTTTAGCTATGGGACTGAATGGCTTTGGTGTGTTATTTGATTGATTATGGATTTGCAGTATGTAAATGTGAGCCTTCGGAGGTTTCTGATTGGGGTGATGATACCTAGAAGGAAGAGACACATGTTCAATTTTAACCAATGGAAACCACAACAAGCCTTACATCATCCTAATGCAAGTTTGCCTGCTAGGTGAGGTGTCATTTCTACTCAAGCTACTTTATTCTAGATCCTTGCACAGCAGGTGCTTGATGCCTGACTGAATTCAGTTTATCTCAAACAAATTGCCCCATCAGAGCCCATCAATGCTTTCATAAGAAGCCACCAGAAACCCGTGCTTTGCTAGAGTGGGAGATTTTGGGAAAGGGAAAATCACTTCCATAGGAGTGTGGCATTGCTAGGAGCCCTTCTCTTGCAGCTTTCTCAGCATCTGTCCTCTGATGCCACTTGCTCCCCGACCCGCCTGTTCCCAAGACTTGCTGGCATTTTGCAATGCATGGGGGGTGGGGGTGAAGGCGGCAGAGGAAGCTGGCTGGCTGAGGAATTCTGGGAGTTGAAATCCACAAGTCATAAAGTTACCAAGTTTGGAGACTCCTGTCTTAAGCTTTCCAGTTTCCTGAGTGTGCACAACTCCTGAGGGGAACCATTTTCATTTTCTTTCAAAGCTTCCGATGGGATGCCAAACGCTTCAGACCAGACTTCTCCATCAAACCGATAGAAGGTTACATTTCTCCAGGAACAAGCGTCCCCTTTGAAGTGACCTTCCACCCTTGTGAGCAGAGTCAGGACATCTGCTATGAAAACCTCCCGTGTCATATCCAAGGAGGAGAACCCGTGAGACTCACACTGAGTGGAATGTGCGTGAGCGTCCCGCCTGTTAAAGAGGTGACTGATGGGGCACCCTGAGCTGGGAACACCTGGGCAAGAGCAAGGATGGTACAAATCTAGTCTAAGGTGTAAATGGGCCACTCCTGGCACCCAAATGTAATGCAAGTCAAGTTACAGGAACCTTGGTAAAAGGAGCCATCAGAACAGAGATTAAAACAGAGATGGTTTCTCTCCATCTACTCAGTCTGTGATGCAGCCTCTTCAAAGTCAGTCACCCCCCAGTCTATCTACACACCTCCAGAGCCTTTGATGTGAAGGGTGGCTCTGTGCCAGAGTTGGGAAGGTTCAGTGTCTTTGGCTGCAATGGCCATCTCTGGGCAGGAGAGCCTGGAGCCTTCTCAGTCTTTATGCTCAGTCTATATGTGAGGGGGCAAACTCATCAGGTGGTGGTCAAGAAGGGGGACGTGGGTCAGGAAGTGTTGCTTTTGGTTTTAATAATACTGTACAAACTCTCCAGAACAGGACATTGAAATGTGAAGATTTGTGCCTAATTTATTTACTGCTCATTAGTTCCTATGTCTCTCTCAAGATGGCCTCTACAAGCCATAGATACCCCTTTGGTTCCTTCAATGTTCATCTTCATTTTTTTAAGAGAGAAGATGTGTTGAAAAATGAAGACTGGGACTCGGCCTCAACTTGATTTTCAGCATTGAACCAGGGCCCCCACAGATGCCCCAGGCCTGCATAGATCATAGAACTAACAGGGGCTGCAAGTGTGTCTCAAGCTGAGCTAAGCAGTTGAGATACCTACAAGAAACAGGATGGGGTTGGAAGCCTTTTGAAGGCCCACTCAGAAACTAACACTGCATAAACTCCTTTATTGTTACAGAGTATAAGAATTTTGAAAACCTGACAGAAATTCTCTCTATCCCCTCTTATAGCAAAGAGAATCTCATTCCCTCTTGTTTAGCCGAGTCAATGTGAATTTTATTCGAGAGTTGCTGACTTTGTTTCAAGGCAATCTCCCCCCCACCTTACCCTCTTGCATGTCAGTTTTTTCTCTTTAATGGCAGCCATTGTGTGAGTCTGCCCCTAACATGCCATCAGTGTTGTATCAATTTTGGCAGAAGTGCTCCTATTTTGAATCTACATGACACTTTTCCAAGAGGTCATACATTAGATGAAATGCATGAGCATGAAATTGGTCAACTGCCAGAAGCGCTGAAGATAATGGCAGCTCACAAATCTGATAAGTAGACAAAGAAATGCCTTATCCAGATAAAGGGGCTCAGACATCTCAAGTAATAACACAGCATTGTGTTTGAAGGGGCGGGGAAGACTTCTTTTAATCCATATAAGGATCTAGTGCAGAGATGGGAAGGGCGGTGGTCTCTCTGGATCACTCTGGCTCCTTTTTTCTTGGTATCTTCAGAGGGGAGGTCCTCTCCATCTTATTTTGGACCAATGATTTGTCTGGTGAGGTTTTCAAGGAAAGAAAGGTCTGCACTTCTTAGCAAACCATCCATGCATTTTAAGTCCAACAGTGGAATGAATGAAAAGCACAGATTCTTCCATGTAAATAAAATTCAGAAATATTTTTAGTGCTTGTCTTTTAGTAAAAGTGACCTAAAAAGATGTTACAGACTGATTTCTGACTACCATAAACATGGCTCTTCCATTATTTCTTGCAGGTGGTGAATTTCATATGCCAGGTGCGTGGAAAACAGACGCAGACCATCATGCTATCCAACAAAACTAACCAACCATGGATGTTGCGGCCCATTATTGAGGGAGAACAGTGGAAAGGGCCAGAGTACGTCAGGGTGGAAGCCCACCAGCAGAACAAGCCCTATGAAGTCACATACAGGCCTCTGGCTATGAATGTAGAAAACAAGAAGGACCAGGTATCCCAGAAACAAATAGCAAAAGGAGGGGAAAGATGGGGGGGCTGGGGGCCTCAGAAGCTGGGCTGGATGAGGGTTGTTGTATGCAAAGTGGGATCCTTGCATTTCTTTGTACATTCAGTTGCCATTTTATTAGAACCACACTGCCCATAAAAGCTTGAAGCCTGACCAACCCTGTTCCTTTTGTGCATGAACCCCATCCAAGCAAATTCTTGGCTTCAGGAGCAAGTAGTCCTGTGGTTGTTGCTGCTACAGATGCTTCTTGCTCATCAGCAGCATTCTTTATTTTAGGCCTCTTTATTTTTGTTTTGTACCAGAGCTTGTCAAGGTAACTTGGATGGAAAGTTCATGCCTCTTTCAAGTAGAGGGTGAATCACAATGAGCTGAGAATTAACATGCAAAAAAGGCCAGATGTAGTAAAGAAGCTGAATCCAGAGCAGAGAACTTCCATGGGTGGGCCCAACAGTCCTTGGGAGAGAAGGGGTTCCTGGCCCTTCTTGTGGTATCTCCCAAACTCTCCATAGCGGAAGCCTACAGTCGTGTCCAGTTAAGACTAGCTACTCTTTGGAGGTCCCAGTGCTCTGATTTAGCCTTACTTACCTGATAGTTTAAAGCAGTGGATTTGGATAGCTGCTTATGAGCAGGATCGCCCAAAATTTTCTGCTGCCTGGCCCTAGGTCAGACAGCATCACAAGTATGGTGATACTTGTGCTGGAGAAGCTTATTTGAGTTAACTGTTTGGAAAAGCAGCAATCATAGCTGCCCATCACAGGGGAAGAAGGCTTGTCTAGCTAGTTGGGCTCTTGCGAACTCTTGCAAGTTAAGAAAGTTCGTTTTCCTAAAACTCTCCTGAGTAGCCTCAATCATGGGAGACGTGACCATCTCTGTTGGGAATGGCTTGGACCAATGAAGAGATGTTGCCTGAAACTCTCCTCTTTTCTCCAGGGCTCTGTCTTCTTCCCCCTCCCAGATGGTACAGGGCTGCTTTACCTCCTGCAAGGCACTGCTGAGCCTCCCAAGTCAGCTGGGAACATCATGAGGGAAATTCCGTGCAAAACATCCTACACAGAACTGCTTCCCATCACCAACTGGTTGAACAAGCTGCAAAGGCAAATTGGAAAAAGGGCTGGGCAGGGCTGGCAATTTCCCCCCAGGCAGCAGAGAAGACCTGAGAGAAAGGGGGGAGGGGGAGGAGGCTGCAATCACACAGGAGCCCACAGGTTTCAATGGGGTTACAGTTTGCACCCCCAATTTTCCTTTGGTTGTTTGAGGCCCCCATTGTTTTCTCCAGCCATTGATCCTAGGATCTACCGAAGCAACAGGAGAGAGGTGTTTGTTGCCTTATTTATAAAAATAATGAAGGTGGGGTATAAATAAAATAAACCCCCAAGATCTCTAAAGTTACCTTGTTTCATCTTGCCTGTTCTTGGGGGCTTCTGTGCCCCTTTGAAGAGAAAATATATTGCTAGTGAAGCACTGTTAGGATAGAAAAAGCTTTCATGAGTGTCAATGGTATTGACTGCCTGGCTGGGTCAGAACTTGGAGACCCGTTCATGGGGAGTGTAATTGTTTGGCCAGCCGGACTGGAAGCAGTTAATCCAAAGAGTCTCTCCTTGCTAACATTTATTTGGAAGGAAGGTTACATTACAACAACTCCATCCTTCCTTTCAAATTCTGTAGGGCATCACTAGGATGTTTTGTCTCTTTTGTGAAAGCAGGGGCCAGTCTACGCTGCACTGGCAACGTCAATTACACCTCTTCCACAGCAACAAGTTAAGCGGACCATTCCTGCTGCAGAGGAGGCTAGAATGTTCCTTTGGGATTTAATAAGAATGTTATTGTTATTACTATTTATTAAATTTCACATATTTCCCCCTCTACATGAAATTGCTGGGAGATTTTCTGAAATGTATTTTGAAATTCAGGCCAATTACAAATAACTGGATAATAGATCCAATAAGGGTGAGAATCTGAGCCATAATCCAAGATACATGTAATCCTTGGTTAATGGCAGTAATTGGGACCAGGAATTCCTTCATTAAGCAATGCACTTGGGAAGTGCAGCATCACATGATCACACCAACATTACGGGATCACCTTTTGTGATCTCCTGCCGGCTTCTCCATTGATTTTGCTTGTTGGAAAGTGGCAGCGAATGTTACAAATGGTTGATCGTGTGGACCCTACAGGACACTGCAATTATTATTAAGTGCAAGCCAGTGGCCAAGTACCCAGCTCACAATCACATGATTACAGAGGTATTGGTGAAGCTGGAACTGTGAGGACCAGTCAGTTCATTCAGTGCCAACCTGTCTATGAATGGGCACCGAGGGAGTGGTTGCTAAACAAGCTCTGCATATTCCTGGGTAATTCAAAGGCAGTTGAGTCAACTTGTGCACAGAGAGAAAATTCTACTTCTCCTGTCATTCCTGTCCAGGATTACATTCTGAGCCTAATGTGGCAATTGAGATGTAATATTTTCTTAACTAGGTTTCTAATTTTTTTAACTATCTGCATCACAATAATTCTATTTTTCTTTCTTGTTAATTACCTTGAGCACCATTTTTAGTGGAAGGTTGGGGGGGGGATAAATTAGAGAACTGGATCTATCAATCCATCTGAAAATTGAAAACCTGGCAATTCTACGATAGGGTAGATGTGGTTGTTTTTATTTAGTAGAAAAGGCACGGGGGTGAAAAACGGGATGTCGGTCAGTTTTAGGCTGGGAACTGAATGGCTCCCTCTTCTGACTAGGTTCCGGGTAATACTTGACATGATAAAGCCAGAAAAACTGGAAGTCACAACCACCCTGAAAACTCTGGACTATATTGAAGTACCAGCTTCCACCAAGAAGGACCACAAGCTCACCTTCTTCTCTTACAAAGAGGGCATGTACACCGCCAAGGTAAAGAGCCCCACTTGTTTCTGGGACCCTGACAGCTTCTCAGGCTTTTTCTTGACAAAGAGCATCTCTGTATAAGGAGCAGCTCTTTGCATGTCCTCCTGAACCTTTGGCACAATTTGATTCAGAAACTTAAATACAATTTTCTGGTGACATTTGGTCATTGCTTTTCATAGGAATATGTATCAGCTGAGAAAAAATATCTTGCCTTTTACACCTTTTTTTCCTGTAGCCTGACCAAGCTGGACCGCTGAGAGAAAGTAGACCTCGGAATTGCTTCATGGATGCTCTCTGCCTCCCACTCAGAGGGAGAGGCAGGCAGAAGGGTCAGCCTGAATGCCAGAGGCCTTTTGCCTTTAATCTGCCCGGCCTTGCATGGACTCCAACAGGACGACTAGGGCTGCTTGATTAGATCGTTCCCGAGACTCTCCTGTCATTTCAGGTCACCTTCCGCAATGAGGCCACCCAGGAATTCTTATTCTATCTGATCACGTTTAAAGCCACCCCATGTGGCCCACTAGGCACCCTCGAGTTGACCACAACTGTCCGGCAAAGCACCGCCTCCTCAGTCAAGGTGGAGAACCCGCTGCACTACCAGGTGTCCTTCAATACGGACTGCAAGGTGCCAGACATCAACCTGCCTCCTCAATTCATGGTCCCTGCTCAGTCTGAGGTACAAGCCTGTCTTGGTAACCCGCCAGGCCCCAGAGTTTAGCAGACCCTTTTACCCTGACCTCCTGCTTGCTTTTATTTCCATTCTTTGAGAAACTTGAGTTTCTTTTCTTTTCCTGGCTTTTGTTCAATCCTTTCCTCTTCCTTCTTTCCACCTCTTGCAGATATCATACAAGCCTTACCTCTAAAGAAGGCCGTAGTCCAATTCCCTGCCTGCCCAAGGCAGGAGACTCTGTACCATCGTGGACAATGGCTGTCCAATCTCTCCTTGAATATGTTTCTTGTTCCTTATATATTGAAAGAAACTGTCTGTTATTCCTGACATTTGTTGCAAGTCTTAGTTCATTCTTAACCTTAGCCTTCCTGACTCCTTCCTTACAGATTCAGGACATTTGCTGATATTCAGTTTTAGTTATGTGCTCTCTTTCCCTTTTTTATAATTATCCTTTTTGTCCCTCAGTGTCAGAGTTTTCTTAATGTAGCAGCCTTGACTACCATCACTCACAGTACCGAGCAAGGGAGTGAGGAATGTAGTGGTTCTTCTCCTTTCCATGTGGTGCTCCAAGACTGCGTGGACAGGTGGTGTTGACCCATGCCTTGTTCAAATTTAACAAACACAAACTCTGTAAAAAAGCAAAACTTTTTTAATGCGGTGCTGGGAATTCTGCATTCCCAGCCAAGAGTCAGTTAAAGCTAATTGTCCGATATCAAAAGCAAGGCCTTTCAAGGTTGCGAAAGGCTGCCAAGAACAAAAAACTAATTACTGATTAAATATCCACCAACAGAAGTTTCAAAAACAAACTGGAATAAGCAGGGCTTCGATGAGAACTCTGAGTCTAAATAACTTCTTTGCTTTTTGCAAAGAACACATCCCCAAAGGCTGGCTTTTATCCCTTATGGGAGGGGCCATCACCTTCCAGCCTTACTCCTGAGTTTGTTTATTTATTTATTTATTTATTTATTTATTTATTTATTTATTTATTTATTTATTCGACTTATATGCCGCCTCTCGAAAGGACTCGGGCTTACAAAATAAAATCACACAACAATAAGTTAGATATAACCGGATTAAACAATCAAGCCGAATTAACACTAAAATCGCAGCATTAAAACTCTAAAAAACCACCCCACCCCAGGGTCACAGCCCGGGTTGATTAAACAACCAGGTCTTCAGGTCGCGACGGAAAGTGCGGAGGTCAGGGGCCAGGCGGAGCTCCAGGGGAAGTTGATTCCAGAGGCCAGGGGCCGCAACAGAGTAGGCCCGTCGTCGGGACCGCCAGCCGGCACTGTCCGCTGACGGGAGAGCCCCTGTCTGTGAGATCGCACAGGGCGGTTAGTGTTCGATGTCGGCAACAGTCGCCCCTTAAATAATAGGGACCCATGTCATGAAGGACTTTGTATGTTAAAGTTAGAACCTTGAACCTCACTCGGCGCAACCGGCAACCAATGCAGGCCGCGCAGGAGGGGGGCAACATGGGAGAACCGGGAACTCCCATCACCACCAGCGCCGCATTTTGCACCAGCTGCAATCTCCGGATGGTGTGCAAGGGCAGTCCTAGATAGAGAGCGTTGCAGTAGTCGCGAAGTAACAAGGGCATGAGTGACCGTCGCAGGGCATCGCGGTCCAGAACGGGCGAAGCTGGCGAACCAGCCGGACCTGGGCAAAAGCCCCCTGGTGACGGCTCCCACCTGCTCCTCCAACTGGGCCGTGCATCCAGGAGGACCCCAGGTTCCTAGCCCTATCCACAGGGGGCAGCACCACTCCCCTATGGTCAGCGATGGACATTCCAAACTGGACCGCGATGCGGTATGTACAGCCACTCAGTCTTGGCGGGTTGAGTCGAAGCATATTTCCGTCCATCCAGATCCGCACGCATCCAGACAGCGAGTCATCACGGAGAGGGCATCACTGATCTGGCCTGGGGTGGAGATATATAACTGTGTATCATCAGCATATTGATGATACCTCACCCCAAAACCACGAATGATCTCACCCAGCGGTTTCATGTAGATATTAAATAAAAGGGGAGAGAGGACCGACCCCTGAGGGACCCCACAAGTGAGTGCCCTCGGGGCGATCTCTGCCCCCTGCTAACACCGATTGCGACCGCCCAGGTAGGGAGAGAGCCACCAAAAACAGTGCCCCCACCCCAACCCCGAGGCGTCAAAAGGATACCATGGTCGATGGTATCGAAAGCCGCTGAGAGGTCTAACAGGACCAGGACAGAGGAAAAACCCCTGTCCCGCGCCCTCCAGAGATCATCCATCAGTGCGACCAATGCCGTCTCCGTGCTGAAACCAGGTCGGAAGCCCGATTGGCACGGATCTAGGTAGTCCGTTTCATCCAGGAAAAGCGGAAATTGTCTGGCCACCACACTCTCAACAACCAAAAAAAGCGAAGGTTGGAGACTGGACGAAAGTTATCTAACACAGTCGGGTCCAGGGCAGGCTTCTTCAGGAGGGGTCTCACCACCGCCTCTTTCAGGGCGGAGGGGAAAACACCCTCCCTTAGCGGCGTTGACCACTGCCCGGATCCATCCGCAGGTGACCTCCCTGGCAGCATAAGACAGCCAGGAAGGGCACGGGTCCAACAAACATGTGGTGGAACTCAGGCGCATAATCCCGTCCACTTCATCCTCGGAAACAGGATCGAACTCATCCCAGAACATACTGGCCAGACTACCTGTATCCCGCTCCTCAGACCACTGCAAATCAGTGGACAACCCGCTCGAATTGAGTGATCTTATCCGACAGATATTGACCAAATTCCTCAGCCCTTCCCATGCGGATCCGCCCCTCCCCAGAACAAAGGAGAGAGCGTAACCCGAACAGGGCGGCTGGGTTATCTCGGGCGCTATGAGGCGGAGAGATAAGACCTTCTCGCCACCCTCATAGCTCCCAGGTAAGTCCTAATATGGGCTCTTAACTGGGTTCGGTCGAACTGAGGCGGGTGGCCCTCCACCTGCTCTCTAAGCCCCTCCGACGGCTTCATCTCCCGGAGCTCCTCTGAATACCAGGGAGCCATCCGAGATCCGGCGTGTGAGGGGACATGGGGACAACCCTGTCAAGGGCCTCGGCGCCCGCTGCCAAGCGCCGTCAGATCCTCAACAGAGCTGTGAGTAAGGGAAGAGGGAAAAGGCCCCAGTTCCGCCTGGAACCGCTCAGGGTCCATAAGGCCTGGGGAACCATCTAGAGGCTCCCTGTCCCAGCAGTGGGGGGTGGCCTTTTGGAAAACCAGCCGCAGGAGATAGTGATCAGACCATGGAACGGGCAGAGCCATATGAACAGGTTGCCCTCTGTCACTACGCCACCACTCAGAGACAAAAACTAGGTCTAGAGTGTTCCCCCCCTCATGAGTGGGGCCATAAATTAATTGGGTCAGGCCCATGGCTTCCATAGAAGTCATGAATTCCCGGGCCAATCCTGACGATCCCCAGGGAAGGCAGGTTAAAGTCCCCAGGACTATAAGGCCTGGGAACTCCACCGCCACCCCCGAGAGGACGTCAAGAAGTCCCGGCAGGGCCGCTGTCACACAGCTGGGAGAGAGGTATGTGAGCAGCAAGCCCACCTGACCGTTAGGCCCCCACTTCAGGAGAAAGGTCTCACTTCCGCCTATCTCTGGGATAGTGACCTCCCTTGGAAGCAAGGTCTCCTGATAACCACAGCCACCCGCCACCCCTTCCCTGGGCCCGTGGCGGCACAACCCAAAACCTGGAGGGCATAATTCAACCAGAGGGACACCACCCTCCGGGCCCAACCAGGTCTCGGTGATACAAGCCAGGTCCGCAGCCTCCTCCTCAATAATCTCATGGAGGAGGGTGGCTTTATTAGCCACGGACCTGGCATTAAAGTACACCAGCCTAAGTCCAGGGGTCCCTGTTCCTGAACTCCCCGGGGAGGAGGCCATAGGGTCGGAGCGAACAACCGCACAAAGCTGGCGGGTGCGCACTCCCAACATATGATACGGCCCTATGCCTCGACGTTGCCCTTGCTGCTCCAGCTGCTCTTTCCTTCAAGCAGCCCTGTGCGCATGCGCACTGGGCACAGGCTCCCCGGGATCCTTTGCGTCACTGCTGCCAGACTCCACAAGCCCCGAAGGCAGCTTCCCACTCTCCGATAGTCCTGGCCCCATCCCTGCATCACACACAAGCCCCTCATCCGAGTCCTTGCTCTCAGAGACCTCTGCAGTCTGCACCTGCTGCCGGTGAACCACAACAGGTAGAGAGGTGGACTCCATGTTTCTCTCACTTGTGTGGGCTGCAGGGCTTGATGCTTTCCCCTTTAATATCCACATGAAACTGATGGAAGAGATCCTGCACTGGTTCAGGGTGAGTAATATGTCTTAATCACAGACCATATTCCATGGTCATAATTGAGGATCACCTGAATCTTTGAAGATTTCATGGAATAAGACCTGAGTTTGCTACCCCTAAGTGGCTTTCTCTCTGGCCCTCCTTGCCACACTGAATTCTTGCACACACAGTCCCTCCTGCGGCCAGCTAGGGTCTTCTTAGGGCTCTTTCTCATGCTCTACCTTTTCAGCATTCTTCTTTTACTGTTCAAAAATGCTCTCTGCTCCTCTGACCTTCAGTGAGTCTGCAAACAAGCCCCCAGTAGGGGCCGCTGTGTTCCTCTTGGAGAGAATGGCTCCCTTTCCCTGGTTGCCCCCTCCCCCCTTAACCAACTGGGGGGAGGGAGGAAATGCGGGGCAGCGGTGGTTTTTGCTGCCCCTGCTGTGGCCTGTCACACTTCTGACTTGTTGTATTAACACCTTTTGGTGGATTTTCACAACACACTGAGTGGCCAACTAACCGCACAGCTAAGTGATTCTAATGTGATGTGTTGGCTGTGAGAACCCCAGACCTGCCTTTCTCTTCTAGGCCTTGTGGATTCAGAGCTCACCTCGCTTCCCCTATTCCTGTTTGGCTCCCCCACCCCCGTCCCTTTGGTGTCCCTGTTCTCTTCCCCATCATGGGCCCTCCGCAGCCCTGTGGTTCCTCCTCCTCCTCTTGGTCCCGGAGGCAGGCGGGAGGGCCCAGGACCCTCTCCTCCTGCCCCCTCGACTGAGCCACTTCCTGTCTTGCCAGGGGACGCTGGTCTTTGAGTTCCTGCCAATGAGGCCAGGGGAAACCAGCGGGCGCCTGGCCCTCAACAGCAGCGACCTGGGCTCTTTCCAGTACGACCTCATCCTAAAGGCCACGCCAGGTCGCCCAGAGAAGCCCCTCTGCTTCTCCACCATGCTGGGCAGCAGCCAGAGCTTGGTGGCCAAGATCGTCAACTACACCCGCCAAAAGACGGAGTATTCCACCAAGGTGAGCTGGCAGGGAGGCCCTCGGCCGCTGCGGTGCGCGCCCGCCAGGTGCATCGGGGGTGGCGGCGGGTCCGGAGCGAGGCCGACGCGTCTCTTCCCCTCACCTCCCCACAGATCGACTGCCCGGACTTCCAAGCCGAGAAAGTCATCAGCGCGCCCGCGGGCGCCCAGACGGGCACGGAGGTGGGCGTGGAGGTGACCTTCGAGCCCTGCCAGCTGGGCGAGGCCCGCGGGACCCTCCTGCTCTCCTCGGCAGCGGGCGGCGACTACCTGATCCCGCTGCGGGGAACGGCGCTGTCCCCCCGGCCGCAGGGCCCGGTGCAGATCCGGCTGGGTGCCAGCGCGGTGCTGCCCTTCAAGAACGTCTTCCTGCAGCCCACGGCCTTCAGCTACGCCGTGGACAGCGCCGCCTTCTCGGTGCGCGCCGCCGAGACCATACGCCCCAAGAAGACGACCACCATCTCCGTGGCCTTCGAGGGCGCCGGCGGCGGGAACAAGGCGCCGGTCACCGGCAAGCTGGTGGTCTCGTGCCCGCGCGCCGCCGGGCTGGGCTCGCCCGTCAGCTGGGTCTACTACCTGAGGGGGGTCCCGCCGGAGAAGTAGTGCGTGAAATAAAGTTGTTCTCGGAAAGGAAAGCGCGTCCGCCACCTCATTTGGGACGGGAGGACTTCCGGGTCGCGGGGCTTCGGAGGGAGTCACGGGTTCCGGTCCCTCGGCCTCCACGCAGGGGGCGCTGTTTCGTCCCGTGGGGTGGGATGACGTCACGCGGGGCGGGAGGCGCGCTGGGACTGCAGCTGACCCGGAAGCAGCAGGCGCGGCGTCATGTGACAGCCAACATGGCCGCCGCCCGGTAGCCGGTTCCGCTGCTGGCCTTTGCGCGGCCGCGATGAACGCGGAGAAGGACTTCGCGCCGCTGACGCCCAGCATCGTACGCGCCCTGAACGACAAGCTGTACGAGAAGCGGAAGGTGGCGGCGCTGGAGATCGAGAAGTGAGACGGGCGGGCTGGGGTCGGGCGGGCTGGGGCCTGGTGGGCGGCGAGGCAGGCCCAGACTCGGCTCTCTCCTCTTGCAGGCTGGTGCGCGAGTTCGTGGCGCAGAACAGCACGGCGCAGATCAAGCACGTGATCCAGACGCTTTCGGTGGAGTTCGCGCTCTCGCAGCACCCCCACAGCCGCAAAGGGGGGCTCATCGGCCTGGCCGCCTGCTCCATCGCCCTGGGCAAGGTGGGCGCTGCCGGGCCAGGCCAGAGGCGGGCGGGCGGCGGGCTGGCCAAGCTTCGGCGCCCGGCATCCCGCTGTGCTCGGGCTCCGAGGACTCTGGAAGCCGGGCAGAGAAGCGGGCGGGGGATGAAGGTTGACTTGTGGCTCTTCGCCAGTCAAGGGAGACCCCCCCCCCGAGGGTCGAGGTGGGGGCGTGAGCGGGATTTGAGATGTGCCCCCCTCCCACCCTAGGAAAGCCCGGGGTGGCTGAGGCGTTGCCCGCAGATAACTGGAGGGGCTCTGGGATAGGGAGTTAGATCTGCTCCCAGCCTGAGATCCTGGACCATGTTACTGGATCGGTGATGGAGTACCCCAGTGCGAATGGAGTGGTGTCTGAGGCGGCCTCCATGACAGTTTGGACCTGCAGTTAATCCCCCCTTTTCCCTACGGGCCACCATGGTGCAAAACGTTCACCAATCACAAATGTTCATTTTGTTATGGCAAGCAGTCTGCAATGTCAGGGCATCTGCTCTGCGTGTCCTTGGGATGCCAGCAATGTCCCATGGTGCTGACAGAGCTGGAATACTCACTTGCATTCCAACCATTCCCTCCCTGTTCTTGTCAAGCTGCAAGAGGAGAAAAAATGTAGGTGAAAATGCGGCTCAGTTTTGACATGCTGACCCCGTCCCCAGAAGAAGGGTAGACCTGATACAATAATAAATTACTGAACAAGCACCTACCATTGCAATCCCTATTGGGGCTGCTGAGGATATTTAGGGTGAAACCTTGCTGGCCTAACATCTAGAGCAGCCACCCACTCAGCATCCACTAACAGGTAGCCTTTCTACAACACTAGATATTATAGTTTTCCCTTGTAGTTTCTGGAATCAAGTATCCTTTTCACATAATGTTCTTCTCCCCTAACTAGCATAGGAGGAGGAGGTACTTCTCTGACAGGTCACAGTCCTGAGTCTCAGAAGGGTTTTAAAAGACTGCAATTAAATACTGGATGGATCTGTCTAAGGCTTTTTGGTAATCTCAGCTCCACTGTCATTGGATTTACAATCCGATTGATTGGAAAGACCCTATATATTTGGGACCTAATTTTTTTACAAGGTTGCCTCTGGTTCAGAATTTTTGTGGACAAATACACCTTTATTCCCCACTCTAAATTCTCTCTGGGGGGCATCTTGGCTAGGATCTGGACTGAAGGAATCCTTGGGCATGCCATAAAGTGTACTTGTTTCAAGAACAGGTTAAACACAGTCCAGATTACGGTGTTCCCAGCACTCACAGGCAGCTCCATTGAGTGAAAAAGAAATATGGGTGAAAGTGTGAATCAGTCTTGATACTGTATCTTTAGTTGTGTGCCAAACCAGACAGTTAAAGAGGTGCAAATGACAGCCTCAATAATTCCTCTGTAGAACTATATCAACAGCTCCTTTGGAAGCCTGAGCTTTCTGAGATGGTGCAGGAAGAACATGCTTTGTTGTGGTTTATTTTTGAGGACATTTTTGATGTTAGGTATCCATTTCAAGTCCTGAGAGATTATAGAACCCAGAAACTGGGAAGGTCTTTACTGGTGAAAACTGTGTTGTCTAATATTGTAAGAGGTGATAAAATAGGAGGGCTTCTCTTAACATGTACTATCTGTACAATTTTGAGTGTGTTCAGTTCAAAATTGTTCTGGCTGCAACATAGGCCAGTTAAGGTAAAATTAAAGGTAGAAGTCTGCTTACAGTCCTGCTTTGAGGCATATGCTAGCTAGGCATTTGTTGGATTAAGTTGTTCAAGTCTGCTCTAAGTTGGAGCTGTGAGGGGGATCCCATTTAACTGAAGCACTCTCTGGTGTGGTTACTTGGGAGGAGTTTGTTAGTACTGAGGAAGTGGTCAAGTTCTCAAAACTGTTAGCTCAGCCATCTGAACGTTCGTTTCATGTCCTTCCTGAGTAGTCAAAATTTTCTTGGGGGAGACATGAGATTGGGTCCTGAGGCAGTGATGAATCCTTATTTGAGAAAAAGAAGAGTAGTCCTGCCATCAGCAAGCCATTTCAGGTCCCAACCTTGTTAGGCAACTTTTGTCCTGTCTCCAATTTCCTTTCTACAGAAAATTGTTGAGAAAGTAGTCATGCTATAACTTCAGAGAACTCTGAGAAAATGGATGATTAGTCTGTTCATTGGTCTTCATATAGGATTGCAAACAACATTTGTCATACTTATGGGAGCAGGATGAGGATGGACATCCTCTCCTTGACTTCTCATTGGCCTTTGAAACCACTGATCATGATATCTGGACTGACTTGAGGACTTGTGGAGGGAATAGTGTACATCGGTTCTCCTCTTTCTTCTGGGATCAGTTCTAGTTGGTATTGGTGGGGTGGGGAGAAATAAGCAACAGCCTTTCTTTTTGGAGGCGCCTCAGTGCTTGGTGTCCTTCCCATGCCTGTTTTAACATCCATATGAAACTGGGGGATAAGATGTCACCTTTGTGCCCTGTGTGACAGAATGGTGCCATAAAGGTTCTGTCTTGATATCTGAGTGGCACAGAATAGGTGTGAGCACAACCATAGCACTACTGTAGGCTCTGGATTTTAGCATTGCATCCAGCCAAGAGTTTTCCATCTCCTCCATCAGTATTTCTCTACTGTGGTTACGTCACGCAAGCCACTTGGTGACAATGGATGGATTGCACTAAACCTGAACAGAACTGGTTCTCAATTTGAACATCTGCCTCATTTCATCAGGTGGCAGCCATAGCAGAAGAGCTTTTGCACAGATTTGTCTTGTTACCAATTGCACCCTGCATTATTCATAATTCATGCCTTGGTCACCTTCTCTCTGAATTACTGCAATACACTCTATGTAGGGCTGCTCTTGAAAGCCATTGAGTTGATCCAGAATACAGTGGCCTAGGCAGTCATAAATGCACTTTTATGTTCACATGTCACACCTCGGCTTGGAAAGCTGTGTTGGCCTTCACTCTGCTTCTGGTGCAGTTCATGGTGTTGGTTGTTACCTCTAAAGTTCTTCATGCTACAGGATCAGGTTGTTTCCAGGACCACTTCTCTTTGGTGGTTTCTAGCCATACTACTCAATCCAGCATGCTGCAGGTCCTATCAGTCAGAGAATGTTGTCTTGTGGTATATTTGGAAAGTGCTATGTTTGCCCTTAGGAAGGCTGGGCAAGGTGGTTGGAATGTGGTTGACATTTGTCTACATTAGTTTGGCTGGGCTCTTTTGGTCTTTGCAAACTTCTGGGCCCTTTGATTTCAGTCCACAATTCTTATTTATTTATGAATGAAATCTATACACTACGCAGTTCAGAGTCTATGAGTGGTTTACAAGCCAACCCCTACCCCACTTTAAAAATCTGTACAAAAGTCAGAGTTAAAGGGGGTGGGGGAATAACCTCCAGCCAGCATCCACCCCAGTGTTGCCATCCACTCTGCCAGTGGTCAGAACCAGGTTTTAACATTCTTCTGGAAGGCTAGCAGAGTAGGGGCCAACCTTACCTCAGGGGCAGGATGTTCTGCAGCAGTGGAAAAGGCTGTCTTTCTAGACCCTGCCAGCTGGAAATTTTTAGCTGATGAGTCCATAACGTGCCTTTTGTGTTTGATCAGGGGTACCAATCAGTGTAGTTGGGGCAAGATGGTTCCTCAGGTATCCTGGTCGCATGCCACCAAGGGCTTTGAAGGTGATAACCTACACCTTTTTTTAAAAATTACATTTATATGCCTCCCTTCTCCGAAGAGAATACACCTTGAATTGGACCTGGAAGCAATCTGGTACCCAATGCAGCTCATGCAACAGAGGTGTTGCACAGTCCTCTGCACAATTTTAGGGGTGCCCAGAATCATCTGTACCACCGCATTCTGCATCAGTTGCAGCTTCCAGATACTCTTTAAGGGCAGCCGCATGGAGAGTGCATTGCAGTAGTTCCTACAGGAGATAAGTAGGGCATGAGAGAAGAGCTGCTCCATTTAGGAAAGATCACAGCTGATGTACAACACAAAATTGAGCCAAGGCCCTCCTAGCCCCAACTGGCACCTGTTCTTTAAGTAGGAGTCGTGAGTCCAGGGGGATCTGCAGATTATGTACCAGATATAGAAGAGCCTCTCACCCACAGCCGCTGTGTCTTCCCATGGCTCAGCTGAAGCCTTTCTTTTCTCCACCCAGACACCCACAGCCTCCAGGTACTGCGAGGCGACCCCCAGCACACCTAGTTCATCCCGGATGGGGATGTACAATTGGGACAGATGAGCTCACCCAGTGGCTTCATGTAGATGTAAAGGGGAAGACGGAGCAAGGATTAGGACAGGGCGGCAAAAGCCTATGCTACAAATTAGGTTTTTCTCATGTCCTTTCTGAGAGGGAAGAATTTACTGAGAATTAGAAATGTAATAGAAAAAATAAAAACTGAGTTATTGGTTCATGTTTACAAGCTGACCTTAAGCTAAGCTTGGATAAACTAAGAAATTGCTGTCAGAATGAGATTCCGAGTCATTGTTTTTGCTGAACCAAGCTGCTTTCTTCTTGGGGTCTCTATCAGCAATTGGGATGGTGGGGAGACAGTAGGACAGCAGCAGTTTGGAAAAGGGGCAGACCAAAAGCAGGACTTAGCTGCTCCTTTCCCACACTCATTTCATGGGAGGTCTCAGGAGTGAGCTCTTCTGTGAGGGGAGCGTCCCTTTTAGTGAGTGGCATCTTGGGTCAAGCTCCAGACTCAGCAGTCCCAGGTCATGGAGCTGAAAGGAGGCTGAAAAGATAACAAGCAGCCAAGAATGCCCTGCAGGCCAAAGTTATTGTGGGGCGGGCTCTTTAGCTTAGGGCAAAGGAGGTGAGGCACCTCATCTTAAAATAACAGGGGCCACGAGTTTTGATGGCATTGGGTGACCCAAGGACAAAGAGATGGTAGTTGTCTCCCACTGCCATGCCCGAGGCCAGTCCTGATGTTCTCCATTGCGGCTTGGTTGCCAGGATTCTGGTCTGTACCTGAAGGAGCTCATCGAGCCGGTGCTGACGTGCTTTGGAGATGCTGACAGCCGGTTGCGCTATTATGCCTGTGAGGCCCTGTACAACATTGTGAAGGTGGCCCGGGGCGCCATTGTCCCCCATTTCAACGTGCTGTTTGATGGCCTGAGCAAGGTAATCACTGATGAGCAGAGTCTGGAGATGGAAAACAGTTCCTGGGTGGCGGGGGGTGTCCCCCAGCAATCTGGAAAAGGGGAGGAGGAACATTCATGTCCTTGGGGCTCCCAGGATGAGTTCTGGCCTCTGAAACAGCCAGGCACCAGAGCATTTGCACGCAGCATCAGTACAGGGCGCTGGAGGCTGCCTCAACGATTGATGTTCCTTGGGGTGGGACCTGTCCTGGGTTCCACCCCATCCAGGCTCCCTCAAGGGCCTCCGAAGATGGATGGGGCGCAAGGGCAAAGGCCTCCATATGCAGCAGGAGGGAAGCTGCAGTGCCAACCTGGGTCTTGGGAGCAGTGGGAGGTTCTGCATGTCCTGCCCATCTTTTGTCCTTCCCAGCTTGCTGCAGATCCTGACCCAAATGTCAAAAGCGGCTCTGAGCTTCTGGATCGCCTTCTGAAGGTACTGCTCCCTTCCTGCTTGTCCATTGAAACCGGGGGGACGGGGATGGGACTGGAGGGAAGGCCTGAAGAGGGGAAACAGCTGAGATTTTGGGGGCAGCCCTGAACCAGAAGGTGGGATTTACTGAAGAAATTTTCCCTCTTGGCTTTCAGCCTACGCAGGAACAGTTGAGGTATAGGGAAAGGTCCAGTGTTGGGACCCTTGAGGGCTCTTGTCTTGCATGTGTGCCTGGTCCTTTCCGAGTCGTCCCATCCCACTTCTAGGACACCACTTGCTTCTCTGACATCTTGAGATTCCCTGTCTTCACTAACCAGGGAAACATGGGCAAGTGGCGTGGTGTGAGTGCCAGTCCCTGGAGCTACCTGCAACTGCCCCATGTTAATGGAATGTTTTAAAAGCTGCCTCCTCCTCCATCCACCCAGGGCTGGAAAGGCAACCTGGCCTTGCAGCAGGAGTTGCTACGGCTGGCTGTGCCTTTCCTGCTCCCTACTGGCAATAGAGCTGAGATGGTGCAGGTCTGGGGACAGGCCTCACTCCATGCTGGGCCACAAACAGCCACGTATCTGTTGAGTAGTCAGAAATGGGAAGGTGCTCCCTTTTCCTGAGCTTCTAAATCAGACAGGCTGAGGCTTAAAAGAGTAAAATCAGGAGTTAACAGGCATTTGAAAAATAAAAGCAGATTTGTTAAAAGAATAAATGTAGCATGAAATACAGAATATAATATTTTATTTATTTTATATTGGGATTTCTATGCCACCCTATCTCCCGAAGGACTCAGGGTGGCTCACAACAATAATAAAAACATACAATACAAATATTAAAAAGCCAATTAAACAACATCCCAATATAATAATTAACATTAGCAAACCAGTACTAAAAACCCCACCCCCTCCATCAGTCCAGGTCAGCAAGCTGAAAAAGCCATGTTTTCAGGCCACGATGGAAGGATTGAAGTCAGGAGTCACCCGAAGCTCCAGGGGCAATTGATTCCACAGGGTGGGCGCTCCCACAGAAAAGGCCCTATCCCTAGGGATCGCCAGCTGACACTGTCTGGGCGACGGCACCCCAAGGAGGCCCTGCTTGTGTGAGCGCACGGGACGTTGGGAAGTCGTTGCTGGCAGCAGAGGTTCCCGCAAATACCCCGGTCCTAAGCCATGTAGGGCTTTATAGGTGAGTACCAGCACCTTGAATCTCACCTGGAGGGCAACTGGCAGCCAATGCAGCTCACGCAGGAGGGGTGTAACATGGGAGTATCGGGATAATCCCATCACAACCCGCACAGCTGCATTCTGAACCAGTTGGAGCCTCTGAGTGGTCCTCAACGGCAGCCCCATGTAGAGAGCATTGCAGTAGTCTAACCGGGAGGTAACGAGCGCATGAGTAACCATACATAAGGCATCTCGGTCCAGATAGGGACGCAATTGGTGCACCAGGTGAACCTGGGCAAATGCCCCCCTGGCCACGGCTCCCACCTGATCCTCCAAACTGAGCCGTGCATCCAGGAGGACGCCCAAGTTGTGCACCCCATCTACGGGGGGTAACACCTCTCCCCCCATAACTAAAGATGGAACATCCTGGATAACCCGAGATGCCGGTACGTACAGCCACTCGGTCTTGGCCGGGTTGAGCTGAAGCCTGTTCCTCCTCATCCAGATCCGTACCGCTTCCAGGCACCGGGACATCATGTTGAGGGCATCACTGGGTTGGTTTGGGGTGGAGATGAAAAGCTGGGTATCATCAGCATACTGATGGTACCTCTTCCCAAAACCACAGATGATCTCACCCAGCGGCTTCATATAGATGTTGAACAAGAGGGGAGAAAGAACCGACCCCTGGGGCACCCCACAAAGGAGGGGCCTCGGGGTCGATCTCTGCCTCCCTGCCAACACCACCTGCATATGACCCGAGAGGTAGGAGGAGAACCACCGTAGAACAGTGCCTCCCACCCCCAGCCCCTCGAGGCGTCGCAGTAGGATACGATGGTCAATGGTATCGAAAGCTGCTGAGAGATCTAATAATCTAATAGGAATAACCTCTGTCCCGAGCCCTCCAGAGATCATCCACCAGTGCGACCACTGCCGTCTCAGTGCTGTACCCGGGCCTGAAACCCGATTGATACGGATCCAGATAATCAGTTTCCTCCAGGAACACCAGGAGCTGTCGGGCCACCATGCTCTCAACAACCTTCGCAACAAAGTGAAGGTTGGAGACAGGACGAAAGTTAAAATAGCCGGGTCCAGGGCAGCCTTCTTGAACTCCTGATCCATCCTCGATGCCCCACCCAGAGAGGGGAGGTTGAAATCCCCCAGCACAATAAGCCTGGGGAACTCAACCACCACCCCTGATAGCACATTGAGTAGATCAGGCAGGGCCGTTGTCACGCAGCTGGGAGAAAGGTATGTAAGCAACAGGCCCAACTGACCCCCAGGGCCCCACCTCAGGAGGAGAGATTCACACCTGCCTATCTGAGGGACAGTAGTCTCCCTCGGACAAAGGGCCTCCCTGATAACGACAGCCATCCCCCTACCCCTACGCTGCGCTTGAGGCTGGTGCAGCACACGGAAACCTGGCGGGCATAACTCCAACAGAAGGACTTCTCCCTCTGGGCCCAACCAGGTCTCCGTAATGCAGGCCAGGTCCGTGTCTTCCTCCTCGATCAATTCCCAGATGAGGGGAGCTTTGTTCATCACGGACCTGGCATTCAAATAGACCAACCTGAGCTCAGAGCTCTGATCTCCCATATCCCCAGAGAAGCAGGCAGAAACAAGGGGGTCAGAGTGCGCCACCGCTCAAAGGCAGCAGGGACGCGCTCCCAAACTCCAATATGGCCCCCTGTCCATACCTCTGCTGCGCTTCCCTATCACCATAGGAATCGCAAATCCCACCCTATCCCCTAGAGTCCCGGTGTGCCCCAACACCCCCCCCTGCCGTGACCCTTTCCTGACCTGGACTGAGATTGATCCGGTAGAGCCCCCCCAAGCTCCAACTGGACCTCACATCCCACCCCCCTCTCAGATCCCCTTAAAAATTTGGATAAAAAATTCAACGAAGGGCCATTAAAACCCCTCTTTTTACCAAACCTAAGACCCTTGCCCCTATCTGCGCAGTGCCACCTCTCAGGATCCCAACATCCATCTTTAAGGTAGGCCTTAGATAGTCCGACAGGCCACACCAGGGACAGAGGGGAATTCCCCAGGGCCTGTAGCTTTGCAGCTGAGTAAGTCCGTACAGTCATAGATCACAACAGAATGGAGAGAAGATTGTTGTACAATGGTAAAGATGGCCAGATGACAAACGATCGGTCCAGGTGTAATCCAAGCAATTCGGAGCAATCCAGTCCCGGGAACCCTCTCACGATAGCTGGGAAGTCCAGGTGAAAAAGGACCAGCCACCACTCTCTCACCGTGGTGGCACTCCAAACGCTCGCCCGGCATAATCCAGCAGGGTGACACACCCAGCCAACACTGTCCTCACACAACAGCCTGGCTGGGTGTACGACAGAATATTTCCACTACCACCCTGTCACGGCGGTGGGCATCATCCATCCCGACAGGCAAAACATCCGGAACCAATGAAATGGGAGGGGAGGCATCCCCGGCACTAAGTCTCCAGGCAAACAATGGTCCTCAGGCCGGCATAACAGAAACAGGCAACCAGACAACCCCCGCACCAGCCAATGCCATCCGGGGGCCGCCGACCGTCTCCAAGCCAGGCTGCAAGGTTTCATGGCTGCCCTAGCCAGGACTCCAACACTGTCCGCCCAGGGCCAAGACCCGAGGCCATCCCAGCCCAGGCTCCAGCAGCCCCTGGGACAGGCCCAGAGGCCACCCCAGCACAGGCCCCAGAGGCCCCAGGCCTAACTGCTGCACAGTACTGTGTGACAATTGAAGCAAGGCATTTTGTAGTAAGATAATATGTGACCACAATCTGATTCAGACAATGACAAAAGTTTTCCCAGTTTTACAGAAATCCTACAAAAAGAAGCATTTAAAACTTTTTAAATCTCAAGTGGCTTTTAGAAAGTTTCTTGCCTTTCATTATTAAAATAAATAGAAGAGAAAAAAGAACAAAACTGAACAAAATGTTGAATTCGTTTTGGAAAGCCTTGTAGGAGAAACTCTTAGACAACAACCTTTTTGCTCCAGTAGTTGAAACTGAAAACGCTCCTGGTGAGGCAACCAGCTTAGGGAAATGGGGTGAAGAGAGCAGAATAGAATTCGCTATTGGCCAAGTGTGATTGGACACGAGGAATTTGCCTTGGTGCATAGGGAGAGCTGTAGGGCTCCACAGAGTTCTGGACCCGGAGGGCCTTGCAGCTTGCCTGCTGTGAGGAGCATCCATGACTGGCTGCAGGGATGGGCGGGTAAGAGTGGCCACTTCTTCCTCTCTCCTCTCTGCCTTGGCAGGACATTGTGACAGAGAGCAGCCGCTTTGACCTGGTGAGCTTCATCCCGCTGCTGCGAGAGCGGATTTACTCCAACAACCAGTATGCCCGGCAGTTCATCATCTCCTGGGTGAGCGGCAGGAGTGCGTGGTTTCTCTGCTCAGCTCCTGTTACTCTGAGGCGGCTCTGGAAGGAGGGGTCTCGCTTCTCCTTGGCCCCATTTGGAACACCTGAAATCTCACTGCAGATAACGGGCTTAGCTCATGTTGCCCCTGGAGTGCTTTTGTGGGTGGCTTCACAGTCCTGAGTTGGCCCCAACCTCCAGAGTGACCAAAGATCGCTCTTTTCAAGGATGGAAGACTTCAAGAGTGACCCCATTTTCCTTTTTGTCCTGATTTCTCCAGCATCCAGAGAGAAGTGTTACAGGTGTTTATAGGCAATAAGCCATGGTTTACGACTACAGTGGCTAGGTCCAGCTGTGTTGGTAAACCAAACAATGTATGTACATTATGGCTTATGTGGGTGGGACCCATTTGGTGCTTTCAAAGCCCAGCTGAGATGGCAGCCCCTGAACGGATTCTTGAAGTATTGTGGGAACTTGGTGTCTCCCCACAGCAGCAACCCTGCTGAGAGGGAAGATGGCTGGCCCAGCGTCGGCCATGGAGCTCCCTGACCAAGTGGGCACTGAACCCACAGTTGTCCAGTCCGCATCCCGTGTGTCCCTTTCCTGTGATGTGGCTGTTGACGGGATCCACAGTCCCCAGGCTGGCTGAGCCCCTGAACTCTTGTGCTACTGCAGCTCTCTAACTCTGTGGTTTTGCTCCCTCGCATGCTAGATTTTGGTGCTGGAATCTGTTCCTGACATTAATCTTCTGGATTACCTGCCAGAGATTCTAGACGGACTCTTCCAGATCCTAGGCGACAATAGCAAGGAGATCCGTAAAATGTGAGGACACTGTTGGGTCTGGGAATGGGTGTCTGGCAACTGAGCTGCCAGTCTAAGCGTGAGGAGGGGAGGGAGATGCACAGCTCTCGGAGCCTTGAAAAGCTGCCTGAGCTGCTGGTCAGCTGCCGTGGTCCGAATCCTTCCAGCAGCGCAGTCTGAAGTGGGCTTGTTTGAAATGGGCAGGGCTTCCTGTTACCCAAAGTCAACCTACAGGCAACCCTGCAGAGCAGCTGGCTGCCCCCTGGCTGTGGGTGGGAGGGCAGCGTGGGCGTTTCCTGAGCCCTAACTCTCCTTCCAAAGTGCAGAAGAAAATCCTACAGTCTGCAGGGAACAAGTTTTGTGTCAGGAGGTTTGGCTGGTTGCTGTCTTTTCTGGAAATATGCTTCTTATCATCCTAAGCTTCTTTTCATTCCTGGCCTTGTCCTCCAGGTGTGAAGTGGCACTGGGAGAATTTCTCAAAGAGATCAAGAAGACCCCTGCCAATGTCAAATTCGCTGAGATGGCCAACATCCTGGTCATTCACTGCCAGGCCTCCGGTATGCCTACGTTAATCTCTGGTGTGCATCTTGCTAAGCGTCCGGTATCTCTCTGTACCTGATGTTTTGCAAACACGGAGTGAGTCAAACAGGAGATAGCCACAAAGTGCGCCAAGCCCATGTGCTCCAGGCTCAGCAGGGCACAGCAACATCTTCCCAACATGGCAGCTCCTTTCCAGCTTCTCAAGGACCCGGCCCAACCACTCTTGGCTGGCTGGTCCCTCTCAGCATTTGTGTGTTATGGGGAATTGAGGCTCTTAGGCCTGCGACATGGCAGAGTTTGTCCCCACTGGATGGAAGAATAGGAGAAGTGGGGAGGGCTGTTTGGAATCGGTCAGAAATGTCTTGCTCAGCCTGCAGATGGCTGGCCTAGAAGATGCCAGGGGGTCCCACTTCCTATTGCTGCATTAGGAGTGCCAGAGAGGAAACGGGCAGATGAAGGGCAGGAATGGCTGATGCTGTTCCAATTCACCTCAGGATGCAGGGAATGTGACCTCTGCGCGTATAGCCTTGCATCCCCTCTGTAGGGCCTCTTCCCTCTCTGACCAAAGAAGTGACAACTTGCCTGTTGTGCTTTGCAGCATGGCGGCAAGCGGGTTCCATTCCCCACCCCCACCCCCCCGGCTAGCCTGCCCTGTGGCCTCTGCTGCCCTCCAGACCATTTTACCTTGGCTGCCTAATTGAACGGGCCCCAGAAGAAACCCTTTCACTCGCCTATTCATTTCCCCCAAAGGCTGACTTCATGTGACTCACTAGATCTTTAATGGACTCGATGGATGCAGCCATTTCTTCATGCTGACCTTTTTACATCACCAAATCAAACGTTTTTTGTTTATTACACGGACAGCCCCTTTCACAAAGACCTCAGAAAGTGCCCAGCATATTCAGGCCCAGCAACGGCTTAAAAGCAAAAGTCGCCAAGCCTGGCTCCCGAATAGCTGCTGCAGGTATTCTGCAGCCAGACTCCCAAAAGCAGAGGGGTTGTGTCTGGGTGGGGCAAGGAAGTCGTCAAGGGCAGGTGTTTCAAAAGGGGGCATTTTTCTTTTCCTGAGCTGACACTTCTTCCATTGGGTCTTAATTCATCCAGCTGAATTAAGGGTTGCTGAAACACAGGGACTGGTCAGTGCAAGCCAGGAAGCTCTTGCGGCCCTAATGCAGGTGGGCTGTTTAGGATGGGAGGTGAAGTCCTGTTCTCTCAAAGGACTGGCAAGAATGCTGAACTGGCTTGCTGGTGAATCGGCTGAAAAAGAAAACAGGTCAAGGGGGAAAAAACCTTTTTAAAAATGGGGACATTTTGCATGCAAAGTCAAGATGATGACCCCCGTCAGCTATTGGAGCATGGCTGGCATGGAACCAAACCTGCAGAAATGCAAGAATATTTGCGTGCATGCAAATAAGTTTTATGTTTTCCCCAAAAGAGATCTATACAGGTAGTTCTCATTCAGGGCCCACAATTGGGATCAGAATGTCTGTTGCTAAGTGGAAAGTCAGGTGACCACAACTGCTTTCCTTTTCCCCAACCCTTCAAAAGGCTCAGCTGGTGCTGGGATAATGAGCAAGAGAGGAAGTCAGGTTTATCTTGACATTCTTTGGCCAGGAAGGATTACAATAGACTAAGCAGCTGCACCTGGGGAAATACACATCCAAAGCAATGTATTGGCACCATCAGCTATGAGGGCCCTGTGCAAAGAGCCTGGTGCAGTAGTGTTGTCATTGTTGTTTGTTACATTTATTTGCCTCCCATCTCGCTCTGGGGCTATTCTAAGCAGCATCCCTGCTTATTCTCTTGGCCTTCCTTCCTCTCACCTCTCTGTTGTGCAAGGGGGGGGGGGAGGAAAATCAAACAGGTCAGGCACAGGGCAAGGTGTATTGGCTGTAAGTGGGATCATTCACACACACTGCAGGGGGGAGATGAGGACGTTGGCCATAAAGTTATTTTTTCAGTGCTGTTGCAACTTCAAATGGTTGCTGATTGAGGCAGCTGGTAAGTGTTCCTGTATCTGCTAAAACCCTCTCATCAAGCGCAACCTGTGTCCTGCTTCCTTTAGCTTCAGGTGCATTTGGCATTTTTTCTCTTTCTGGGAGATGAGGGCAGAGGTGCCCCTTGGCTTATGAAACCTGCGGGTGGCACCTGGGGTAGAAGCAGCAGCAAGCTTTCACTGTTTGCATTTCTTTTCCCACAGATGATCTCATCCAGCTGACAGCCATGTGTTGGATGCGGGAGTTCATCCAGCTGGCCGGCCGGGTGATGCTTCCCTATTCTTCTGGGATCTTGACAGCCGTCCTGCCCTGCCTGTCATACGACGACCGCAAGAAGAGTATCTGCTCCTGCCTTGCAGGGGGTAGGCCCCCAGGGGAGGGGGCTGCTGCTTTTCTGGCCTGACAGAATCCTTGGGGGGCGGGGTTGTGGCTCTGCTGGTGAGGCTTGGAATCTGAGGGTTCCTCCCGCTTCCCTGGGTGGAGATCAGCCGGGAACTCCTGGGCGAGAGAGCAAGCTCACAAGGGGTTTGTTTTTGTTTGCTTGGAATGAGCAAGAGGGCCTCGTCTCTGGGCTGACCCACCAGGATGCAGTTTGGAAAGCAGGTCTGTGTGTGTGAGAGAGGGGGGGTGGGAGGAGGGGGAGAGGGGGAGAAGGAGCTTTTCACATAAAAGTTTTTTGGGGAAGGTCAGGACTTTTGTTCTCCAGATTGCACTTGGCAGCCTTTTTCTCTCTCTCTGCTTCAGTGGTTACCTCAAATTCTAAACTTTGACATTAACATAAATTGTTGGTGGCAGAAATGGTAGTACAAATCAAGAAGCCAAACGGGCCTCCCTCCTCTTGCACGCAGTCCCAAAAGAGGGGACTCTTTGGTCGTCTAGTAACCACACAGGGGTGTCGGCCCCCAAAACTCTCTTGCTCACCAGGGACCTTCTCCAGGTGAACCGGGGGGGGGGTTTCTTGGGGGCCCTGTCTAACGAGCAAGTGCAGCCTTGCTACCCATGCAGGAGCTTTGGTTGGGCCCTGACTTCTTGGTGGCCCTCGCAAGCCAGACAGTGCAAGGGAGCAAGAGGGGTGCCTAGCTGTGTGGAGAGGAGACAGAGAACCTGCGTTGCCCTCCGTGTTGTGCCCCAGCCTGCGTTTCCCAGTCCCTGAAATCATTGCAAAGTCCCAGGAGCCCTTTTGAGCATTGGGGCCGGGCAGGAGGAGCTCCCTTTGATCCCAACCTCCCCACCTGAGGGTCTGAGGCTCCCCAGTGTGGGGGGTCTCCTGGCTCCTGGCCTTTGTTGGAAAACCTTCTTTGATCAGTGAAATACAGATATTAAGGAGGTGGCCGCCGTGTGCAATCAAAGCTTGATGAAGTTAGTGACCCCAGAAGATGACGAAGCAGACGAGGGCAGGGAGCCCCTGCCAGCTCCTCAAAGAGAGGCTGGCCAAGAAGAGGCTGGCCCCAAGGCAGAGCAGCCCCCGAGTGGTGAGTCCTGTTTTCCAAGCCCTGGAATATCCAGGAGTTTCTTCCTATACCTGAGGCGGCAGCAGCCTCTCCATCTTCTCGGGGCTAAGAGGACTTTGCTTGGGCATCTGGGGCTCAAAGAGCCTGAAGGGCAAATTGCTGAGCCATCCGGGACCAGGTGTCCAGTTCCACCTTCTTCAGCCAGGCGATGGGGTTCCCCTTAAGCAGTTTAGGGCTCTGAAGTGGCTTCGGTTTCCCCTGGATCCCCTCCCTTAAGATTGCCCAGGCAGGAGCTTGCTGCTACCCAAAGTGGCCGGCTCTTCCTTGGTTGGTCTGCAACCGATGCTGCAGACGTGAAGGGAGTATTGCGAAGGGAAGCCCCTCGTGAATTTATAGATAATGGGAGTCTCCTTTGCCCTTGTGAACTTGCTTTCTCCAGTTTGGTTGTTGCTTTGAATTGCGGGTCCCTTTTGGTTCCCCTACTTTCCCACCATTTCTCAGATAATGGATTAAGAAGCCCTTCTGGGCTCCTCGCAACCTGCACTGAGTTCCTTACTTATGTGGGGCAGTTGCCAGCTCAGCTTCAATGGCCCGTTTGCTTTGTAACCTTTTGCTTGAGTTGCTGCAGAGCCAGCAGGTGGCCTGGATGCTGCCGAGGGGCCAGAGAGCTGCTGAGGCCACGTGCCCCAAGTTCAGAAAGTGCTGGCCCAAAGGCCTGGGAATGGAGGCTCTGGACAGCTGTGGTCAGGCAGTTCCCAGCTGCTCTCCCTAGAATTTCAACTGGATAGTCCCACTTGGGGGGAGGTGGGTTTTTCTCCCCAAAAGATGCATGCTTCCCCTCTCAGAGAAGCCAGGCCTGGGGGCAGACGGAGGGCTGCTGCTTGTCACGTTCCCTCCTCTGGAGCTGCCTGACCTCGAGTCCGTTGCTCTTCAGGCATCGTCCATGGCTGTGGCAAGCCCTGCAGAGAGCTTGTGCCTTGCTGATGTAGTGACGGGGGGTGATGGTTTGCTTTCCACTCCTCTGGCAGGCAGAGCTGGGCCTGGGAAGAAAGGAGTTTGCCCCCCAGCTTCTTTCCAGGTTGATTTGGGGGAGGGCTGAAGCTTACCTGCAGTCTCTTCTTTTAGGATGCCTGGATGTCTCCAGTGAGTCGGATTTTAGTAGCACCAGCATCTTTGTGCCTGCCAGGTCAGTTATTCCTACTGTTTTGAAAGAGTGGTGGTGGGGGGTCTGGAGGAGGCGGCGGCTTCGTGTGCCAGGAGGTATTTGGGGGTGTGTGGAGTGAGCAGATCACTCTTTCAGGCTGCTTGCAGGGGCAGCTGTTCCCAGCACTGTCATCTGGTTCCCAGCAGCCCTTATGTTTCCCTCTAAGGGAAATTAGCAGGCCCAAACCAGGAGCAGAATTCAGTCGCAGGGTTTAGTTCCCCACATGTACCGTTTTTCTAACTCTGAAGGGGGGAGGGGCTGGTCCGTAGGCATCTCCAAGCTTTGAGCCCTCAGCCGCCAAAGGGCCTCTGAGGAAGGAGCTCCCTTGGGGTGCTCTCCTGCGGCTCTGCTGAGATTTTGGGAAGCCTCCATTTTTGCTAGGTGTACCTAACCCTGTGAGATGGGTTGAGCAGAGAGAGAGCAACCAGCCCAAAGTCCCTCAGCCGGCCTAAGGTGGGATTAGAACTCAGCCTCTCCTGATTCCTCGCTTGGTGCCTTAACCACTAGACCACTCTGCTTCTCCTGCTTTTATCTGCAGCATGGAGAGGACTTGTGTGACCCTGAACCTTGATGGAATTGTGCAGGTCCTGGATTGCCACCTTCGTGATTCCACGACTGGGATGATGACGCGCATTGCAGTCTTGAAGTGGCTGTACCACCTGTACATCAAGACTCCACGCAAGGTAGGCCTTCAGATCCAACCTGATCTTGAGAAATGGGTTTCATTGCTACTGGCCTTTGTTTAGATTGGAAAGGAGCCGTTTAAATAGCAACTCTAATGTCGCCTGAACCAAGCAAATCATTTCTTGATGCTTCCTTAGATATTACTCAGAAATAAGAAGTGTTCTTCATTTACCCATGTGATAAATTCATTATGTTTGGTTCACACAAAGCAGCATATCTACCACTGGTTGCTTGCCACATGAGAAGCCCTTTTCTCTGCTTGAAACCAAAAAAGGGGTGCAGGGAAAGGTCAGTCACAGAAACACAATGGAGCCTCTTTTGGCAGCTGTAGCTGCTGCTTTGTACACCAAAGCTCTGGGCATGGCAGCCATAAATATGCTTCCCATTTAATGATCATTTCAATTACCATTCAGCCTGTCTGGACTGAAGCACCTTCCAAGTTCTCTGAAGTGGAGGCCTAGGCTTTCAGGGATCTAACACTGGAATCATTTCTCCATCAAAAGACCTTCAAAGAAGTGGGCTTAATAGGCAAAGTCATAACCGGGCAGGAGAGAGAGAATCTGGATGTTCACACCCTTGGAAAAATGAGTTTTAACCCCTTAGGAAAGGAAAATGGGTCTTCGTGTATGTGATTTGTACTCATCACAATGAACCAAATAGAACAGTGAAACCCTGAAGGGTAAAGGGGGCACAGTTGTGCCCTACGTGAAGACAAAGAATTATTGCTGGTGACTTGTGAGACACAACAATTTCCAAGAATTCTGGAAGATCCTTCCCCTCAAAGCGAGATTGGCCCATCCTTGATATCCTTCGTGAAACCCTTTAAAACAGAGGCGGGGATCTCAAGGAAATGGTGAACTGGTGAGGTGATCACATTGTCTAGAACTTTGAATCTGCTCTCCCCTAGTCCTTTGATGTTTTTTATTGTGAAATATTTTAATGTTGTTCCTTTCACGGCTTGTTCACCACTCACAGTCACATTTTGTGAGATAGATGTCTATAGATACGATGAATTAAATAAATCACTAAGCCCAGTGATAATTCTGTCTGCCTGCCAAAACGGGATGTCTCTAATGTGTTTCTGGTAACACCTTCAGGTCTTTTTAGAAGCTGGGCTGGAACATGGTAGGATTGACTTTTTTTTTAGTATTCTGTGTTCAGTTTTCTGGCCTATCCAGACAAGAATAAGAAATGCTTCCTGATAATATATTTGAGGATAGGCTCCAGGGAGTAAGGAGAAATATCATAGAGACAAAAGATTCTTCCAAGAAAGTGAAGCTCCATCATCAGGCACTTGGGAGATGTAGGAAGGATGAACCAGATCCGGAGGACTCAGGTGCTGTTTCCTTTCATCTGATCTGTCTGTGGAAGAGAACTAGGAAGCACAGGAGAATACTGTAAGTGAACAATGGCATTTTCAAGTGCTGTCACCAGAAGAGAATTGACTGCTGGGACTATGATTGGAATTTTCTACAAAAAGGATGGGTCATCCTCATTACAACAAGTGATCCAAACTTTAGAGAAGATCAAGAAGACTGATCTGTTCCATTGACAGATCAAATGCCCTCGGGGACACTGATGAGCGGGCTGGTTAAGAATGAGTTGATGCCGTAATGAACGGGTAGACAGCTGTTTAGAAAAACATTTCACAGGGCGCGGGGCAACTTGCCACAGGACAATTCAACAATTTAATTTAATTGTTCTCATTCATGTTTTAGTTTGTCCCTCCTTTTGCATCCTTTCTTTAATGATTCTATTCCACCATTTCTTCAATATTATTGTAACTCTTGTCCTGTGGCGAGTTGTCCTAGACCCACAATGAAGGACATTTCTGAAGTCCCTGCCCTGCCTCTTGCTTGACCAGACATGCCTCGAAGGCCGACAGAGAATTGGAAATATAGCAGCACTTTAATTCCCCAAAGAGGAAGGAGGGTGGGCAGTTAATTCAAGGCTGTGGGGTGCAGAATTGTTGGTTTAAATGGCAAAAGGTGGTTCAGAGGCTTTAAAAGAGACCTCCTAAGAGCAATGACCAAGGGAAGCCGTGGCCTCTCCTTTGTTGAACGAGAAGTTGGGCCCCACAGCCTCAGTGTCCTCTTTGGTTTCACGATTTTACCAAAATTAGAACAGTCTGTTAGACCGCTCAGATGTCTGACACCATCTTGTTTAGTTTTAAAGTTTTGTTTTATTCCTGATTTTCTGCAAGCATAACTATAACTATTTTTGTTAGCATGACCATGCTGTAAACTCTTTTGAGATTGTAGGCCATGATGGTTGTGAGGTGTTACCCCTCCACAGGCAAGGGGAGTGGCCTCAAAGGGGTGTGTGGAGCAACACAAGGCAGGGATAGAGTGTGAGGAAGGTGGGCAGGTGCGAAATATGGTATATAAATAAAACATTCCATGATGCTTTTTGACCTGTCCCTTTGAAGGTTTCTCTGCTTTTCAGATGTTCCGGCACACGGACAGCTTATTCCCAATCTTATTGAAGACATTGTCTGATGACTCTGACGAGGTAAGGGGACTTTCTCTGCTGTTTTATTGTTCACTCTGCAAAGCATCTTCGGGAGCTGCTTCATCCCGCCCATGGGTGTCGCAGTTCCTCTGTCTCAGGGAGGCAGAGATTTCTGAACTCCTTTTGCATGACTCTTGACTAATCTACTGCAGTGTTTTTGAAATGTCCCGTCCTTTGGCCCCTGCATCAATAAAATGAATTTGTGTTACCCCTGTTTTTGTTTAGTTTTGTTCCCCCACCATAGCCATTTTCACTGTTAACTCTCATTGATCGTTATTGCCTGTTTAACTTTCTGGGAATTGCCCAGAGTTGGGCAGTGGGCAGCCTTGGACGCTGAACGAAGGAATTCTTTCTCGCTGGGAAAAGAGTGAGCTTTGGAGAGCTGGTTCCTCGCAGTGAGCTCTGAGCTTCCCAGGAAGGGAAGGGCCTCTCTGGACTTTGGATCCAACCAGGGATTCCTCCCAGCTTTTGTGCAGACATGGAGGTAATAACATGCAGGCCTATTTCCACCTCTTCTCTTTAGTTTTTCTCTCTCAGAGGAGACAGCTCCTTTGTGTGTTCTTAATGACATGTCCATTTAGCTTTGACAATGCAAAATGTGAAATTTAGTTCCTCTCCTCCTGTGATGCTGCCAAGAAAACAAGATCGCTATGTCTGTGTGGTCCCCAAGCCATGGTTTTCTGCGGTTCTCTCCCCCCACTTTCCCCCCCCCCCACCATCCTTTCTAGCTCTTGGAAGGAGCATCTTAAGGTGATGGCTTCTTTTTTTTTATTATGTAATTTTTTTATTTTCCAAAGACAAACAAAACAAACATAAAAACATAAACCAATAACAATTTCAAGTGTGTCGGTTGGTCGCAAATCTCAGTGCCATCTCCTCACCATCAATACTCTCTATTATAGAAAAGAAAAAAACTATACAATGCAAACAAAAAGTAATAGAAGAAAAAAGAAAGGTACAACTACCTATTTTCTATTTAGATAAATCTCAAAAAAAACCTTATACATTTTAATTCATACATTACCTAAATTATCTCCTCTATTAACCAGTATCATTATTATTAACTCTCTACAATATTATAATCTTTATATTGTATTTTCATTCAACAGTTTAATTTATCTCCCTTATATCCATATATTACCAAGCTTTTTTATCTAGCCATTGATAAAACATACTCCATATCTTGTAAAACTGTTTTTCTTCTTGATCTCTAATTTCAAATGTTAATCTACTCATTTTGGCACAGTCCAAAATTTTCTTAATCACTTCCTCCTGCGCAGGTATCTTGTCGTTTCTCCAATTTTTAGCAAATACAATTCTAGCAGCTGTCAATACATTAATAATCAGATATTTCAATTCTTTGCTGAATGTCTCTGGTACAATTCCCAGTAAAAATATCTCAGGTTTCAAGTCTATATGTTATTGTATCATTTTTTCCAACCACGTGTGGATTTTAGTCCAATATCTTTTTGCATCAGCGCAAATCCACCACATATGGTAATAGGAACCTGGTATCTGGTGACATTTCCAACACTTGTCCGATTTATCCTTAAACATTCTTGCAATCCTTCTCGGGGATAAGTGCCACCTGTAAAACATCTTATACAAATTTTCTTTATATGCAGTTGACATTGTCATTTTATAGTTCTGATCCCATAATGTTTGCCATTTCTCTAAATCTATCCCATAACCAAAAATTTTCCCCAAGCAATCATTGTTTCCTTAACCTGTTCCTCCTCCATTTTAACTTCTAATAAGTGTCCATAAAGTTTTTAAATTACTTTTTCATTGGTACCCATCAAAATTTTATCCAATTCAGTTTGCTTATTATAAATACCTTCAACCTTAACATCCTCATCATATCTAGATTGTATTTGCAGATATGAAAACCAATTCATTTTTATTTCTTGTTCTTGTAGTGTTTGCATCGATTTGAGTTCACCCTTTACATTTAAAATCTCTCCATATCTAATTGTTTGTTCCTTTTTATATATTATTGGATATGAAAAAGCTTCAATAGTAGATACCCATAACGGAATTCGTATATAGTGTTGTTTCTTAATTTTTTCCCAGTTTAAAAACAAGGCTTCTCGAATATAATATCTTTCTAAAATATCCTTGCTTTTTTGTTCCCTTATACCATAAAAAAGCATGCCATCCTAGTAGTAAATCATGACCTTCTAAAGTTAATAATCTATTATTTCTCAGCGTTATCCATTCCTTCACCCACATCAGACTTGCAGCTTGATAATACAATTCCCAACTGGGCAGTGCAAACCCCCCCTCTTAATCTTGCATCTTGTAATAGTTTAAGTTTAATTCTTGGTTTTTTGCCATGCCATATAAATTTTGATACCATTTTGTTTAAATCCTCAAAAAAACTCTTTCCCCAGTCTAATTGGTATCGTTTGAAATAAATATAAAATTCTAGGTAATACGTTCCTCTTAACTGTTGATATTCTACCAATAAGAGATAATTGCATATTTTCCCACCTTTCCAGATCTGTCGCTATCTGCTGCTTAAGTTTAATATAATTATTTTCTTTCAGTGTACTACATCTTGATGTAATATATATTCCTAAGTATTTAACCTTACTTGTGATCTGAATCTCTAATATATCTTCTAGCTCTTTCTTATGTTTTGCTAACATATTCTTTGTTAGGATCTTTGTTTTATCTTTATTAATTTTTAAACCTGCCACCATTCCATATTCTTCTATTTTCTCTATCAATTTGGGTGCTGATTTAAGTGGATCCTCTAATATGAATACCAGATCATCTGCAAACGCCTGCAGTTTATATTCTTCTTTTTTAATTTTCATTCCTTTTATTTCTTCATCTTCTCTAATGGCTCTATTCAGCACTTCTAATGTTAAAACAAACAGCAGAGGCGACAGAGGGCAACCTCGTCTAGTTCCTTTTCTTATCTCTATAGATTCTGTCAATTCTCCATTTACCAAAATCTTCGCTGTTTGCTTGTTGTATATTGTCTCAATGGCCTGTATAAATTTTTTCCCAAAGCCCATTTGTGCCATTTGCAATATAATGAAACTCCAATTCAAATTATCGAAGGCTTTTTGTGCATCTAAAAATATCAGTGCCATCTGTTTTTCAGGATGTGCTTCATAGTATTCCAAAGTATCTAAAATTATTCTCACATTTTGCTTAATTTGTCATTTTGGCAAAAATCCATTTTGATCCGTATGAATAAATTCATTTAGATATCTTTTTATTCTTTCTGCCAGAATTGAAGCAAAAATTTTATAGGAAATAGGTCTATAATTTTTAACTTGTTGTAAGTCCATTTCTTCTTTAGGTATAAGGGTAATATAAGCTTCCAACCATGTCTCAGGTATTCTCTTTTTTAATAACACTTCATTCATAACTTCTAGAAGATGGGTGCTTAACACCTCCTGAAAGGTCTTGTAGAATTCCGCCGGTAAGCCATCTGGACCTCGTGCTTTTCCTATATTTTGTTTTTTCAAGGCTTCTGTCAATTCCATCATGGTTATATTCCCTTCTAACATTGTTTCAATATCTTTAGGTATTTGTGGTAGTCTTGCCTTTTGTAAATATTTTTTAATTTTTTCTTCTGTGGTGTCTTCTTGAGAATATAGTTTTTCACAGTAATCTCGAATAATTCTTTTCTTTTCAACATTACCATATTGAACATTCCCTCTTCCGTCTATTAATTGGTTAATTTTCTTTGCTTCCCTTTCCTTTCTAAGTCTATACGCTAGCCATCTTCCTGGTTTACTTGCATTTTCAAAATAATTTTGTTTAACACAGCCCTGGGCAAACTACGGCCCAGGGGCCGGATCCGGCCCGTTTGGCTGTTCTATCCAGCCCGCGGAGCCGAAAGAGCGGAGGGTTCTCTTGCTCTCCCAGAAGGCTACGTGAAGTAATCTAACTTTGAATTTATATTAGTTCACACAAACACTCCATCCATGCTTTTGTTCCGGCCCTCCGGTCCAGTTTAAGAACCCATTGTGGCCCTCGAGTCAAAAAGTTTGCCCACCCCTGGTTTAACACCTTTAATCTTTTGGGCAAGTTCTTCCTTTTCCATTAAACCCATTTTATGTTTAGTCATATCCATTTTCATTTTAATGTCTTTTCTTTGTGATGATTGTTGTAACTCTTTTTCTAATTTTATAAAATCATCTTCCAGTATTTTAAATGTCTTTTTCTGTTTAATGTTCCTTTTCCTTGTATAGTCAGTTATTATTCCTCTTGTATAAGCCTTCATCGCATCCCAACGAGTTTGCAGTGATGTATCTTCTTTTTTATTTTCTTTAAAAAAAACCAAGCTCTATCTCAATTTTCTTTTTAAACTCTTCTTCTTTCAAGATCATATTATTTAATGTCCATCTAGATCTTCTCTTCTGTCCTTTCCAAACAACTGTCAGTGGATTATGATCCACCCAAGTCCCAACTTCTACTTGAATTTCTTTTATATTAGAAAGCATGTCTGCAGATGCCCATATCATATCTATTCTTGACCATGATTCATGCCTATTTGAATAGAAGGTAAATTTTTTATTTCCAATATTTCTCTCTCTCCATATATCTTTAATGTTCATTTCTTCTGTCATTTGAAAAAAGGACTTAGGTAGCTTTCATCTTTCTTTTTAGTTCTTCCTGGTTTATAGTTGAGTTGATTATTAATTATCCCTTTAAAATCTCCCATCAAAAAATATTTACATAGTCCAGTTCAGTCAGTTTTTGGTGTAACTTCTTGTAAAATTCTCGATTCTCACTTGGTGCATATATTGCTATCAAAAGTGTTTTAATGTTGTTATCCATTATCTCCACCATTAAAATCCTCCCATCCTCATCTGTATAAATCAATTCCGTAGTAATTGTATCTTTGATGTACAGGGCCAGTCCTCTCTTTTTACATTGTGCCAATGACGTAAATAATTTTCCTAACTTTCTTAAGGTGATGGTTTCTAATGACTCAGATCTTTCTACTTGATGTTAACTTTGGTTGAAATAAACAGAAACCGCTGCCGTTCTTGGATCGTGTGCTTGTTGGTATCGATTGATTGGTGGGCCTTTTCCCCTCGTTAACTCCTCCTCTGCTGGGATTGCCAGAGGTTGGTCTCTCGCAAGGGCTGATGTCCCTGAGGGCGCTTGGACTTCTCAGCGAGAACCATGTTGTGGCCTTGAAAGAGCCTTGGCTCATCCCTTCATTTCCTGCATGAGAAGCTCTAGGTGTTTGTTTGTTTATTTGTTTTGTTTATTTGAACTTGTATGCCGCCCCATCTCTGAAGACTCGGGGCGGCTCACAACTAAAAACACAGAACAATAAATATTTAAAAAAACATTAAACCAAAACAAGCCCAAATATAAAACACGACAATAATATACATTAAAAACCATCCCAAAGTGGGCATGACTGGAGGAAGCGACTGGGAGACTTGAGGCTGTCTGTTTGCAAGGGGAAACTGAGGCATGGGTGGGAATATGTGGGTGCTCTACACTTTTATACATTTAAACCGCTAAATCAAGCCAAAGGAAGCACCTGTTTGTGGAAAGAACTTCCCATTTCTGCTTGGTAGAAGGCTAGTGGTGGCATCACCCAGGTTGTCTCTGGGGTGGCTCTGTTCCTTTCGCTGGCATGGAGGCTCTCGAGAGTTTTCAAAGGGCCAGTGGTTTGCTCTGATGGGCAGAGGCTCTGCCTTGCCTGCGCTGAGCACCCTTGGCAAGCCTCAAAGCCCCATCTGGCCCGTTGGCATGAGTCGGTCATTCTAGAGGGGGCCCTTGAGGGGCCGCTTGGGCTGTGCTCAGGCGGAGTGCAGCCCCTGGGTGTGTTCCCACCTGAAAGAAGACTTTAGGAAACGGCCATGTCTCTTCTGTGGCAATTGTGCATCTCTTGGATGAGCCTGGAAATTGGAGTCTGAAAAGGGTCTTGGCATCTGAAGGGCCTCTCTCAAGCCAGCTCCGTGGCATTTCCGGGGGGCAGGCAGGGACAGAGGTGTCCTCCACCCCGCCTCTCCTTCTTCTTCCTGCGCAGAATGGCTTACATCAGTTCCAGAGACACCCCCCCCCCCAGCCTTCCTCCGTGCAGCAGAGACACCCTGACAGCCCACTGTGGGATTCTGGCCGCTTTGCCCCACGGACATCCTGAGCTCTGGCAGCATTTCATGCTGTAGATTTAAGGCAAATTGGACCTAACTCCACTGCAGACCTCCTTGCCTCAATCCTTTCAGGGTGGCAGAGCTGCTCCAGCATAGCAGTGGGGGAGGGTGTGAGGGTGTGTCTGTGCACACACATCTGTATGTCTGCCTTCGAGCCGCAGGAGGAAATGCTTGCAGAGCTGGGAGACCAGGCATGTAACTCTGGTTGCAGCCAAAATCTCTTGGGGTGCGGGCAAAGTCAGCTGCTTCCCTTGGGATGATCTAACTCCCCTCTGAGCCAGCCCAGCGCAAAGACCCCCTGCATTTTCCTAAAATCCTTGGTCTTAGTCTCTCTGCCAATCAGCAGAAAGTCATCTGAGCACTGGTGGTGGAAGATGAATACCAGCTGCCTCCTTTCATCTTCATGGGATGCCAAGGGGAACAAAGGGGTCCTTGTTCACAATGTAAACCCCTCCAGCATGCCTGTTCGCTGCCATTTTTCCCACCGTCCATGTTTCCTTGGAGAGTTGAGCCAGGCTCCCAGGGTGTCCGAAAGAGGCCCAGATGCTCCTTCCGAGGGGCTTCTGCAGTTCCCTCTGCTGGAGCAGAGAGTTGGGAGGAGGCCCATCTGCTGTGGGGCGGGAGGGGAGGGGTTCTGCCAGGGCTGGGGACTGGGAGCTGGAGGTGCCGCTGAGGAAGGAGCAGCTGACGGCTCCCCTGGCCCTGGCCCTGTTGCCATGGCAGTGCTGGGCATTGGTGCCCTGGCAGGATGTGGCTTTCCTTTCTCCTTGCCAGCTTCTCCTGCAGCTCGCACCACACTGAGCGAAGAGCTGCCTGGGGTGGGCTCCCTGGAGAGATGTGTCCTGCATGTGAACAGCTGCTCTCCCCCACCCCACCCCCGGTGGGTGCCCCCAAGGAGGGTTCTGCAGGTGGACTCCTGGGGGAGGGACTGCCTGGTGGTTTGTTCCCAGGGCAACGGGGGATGCTGGGCTTCTAGAGCGAGGGATGGGCTTCTTGACTGTCTTAGAGGATTCCCGAATGAGACAAAAGTCCTTTCATCCCTTCCATGATGGAAACCCAAATAATAGGGAAGCAGGAAAGAGAGTCAAGGAGAAGAGTGTGGCAGAGATGCCCCCTTCTCGGAGGCTGAACCCTCTCAGGTCTCTTCTTCCTCTCAATGAGGTTAAAACCAGGACCTGGGAGGAGATGACAGGCTGTGGCTAGTGTTCACCCTGGACATTTCACTCTTTTCTTTTCCTGCTTTCTTTCCTTTTTTCCTTTCCCTATATAGCCACCCAGCCTGCAAATATGACTCTGGGTGGCTAACAATAGATGAAAACAATAAAATAATATTAAAGACCAGGAATATATATTGATAAGCATGTCCCATTTCTGCATTATTTCCCCCAATGCTTCACCTGCTGCTGTGATGGGCTCCTTTGCAGGCCTCCAAGGCTGCCTCTTCACTGAGTCTCCAGGTCTGCTTTGGCAGCCTCCAGGGTCTCCTTGAGATCAGCAGAGGGCAACTGACCCTCATTGCTTTCTGTTAGGCGTTTGGTTGCCCAGGGTGAAGGTAGGATGCGCTGGTTAGCTTCTGCACACACACTGTGGCTGTTGGCTTCATGTGTTAGATTTATACTCTTCCCTTTCCATCAGGGACTCAAGTTTCCTGCCCTTGTGGCACCTCATGAGATAATTGGGCTTCGTGAGGTTCCCCGTTGGGGGCCTGAATTTGAATCTCCTCTGTCCTTGTCCAACAAGTTTCTCTCCTGAAACTGAGAGCAACCCGCTTACCAGCATGTGCCTGGAGTGAGCCCAATCTTACCTTTTGGAAGTCCCACAGTGCATCTTGAAAGGACCCCAAGGCACGGTGGGGCAGCGGGACAAAGGACACCTATGAGGAGAGACTGAATACAAGTCCCAACTCTCAGCTGACCTCATGAATTCTGGGATGCCTCTTCAGAGTTGCAGAGAATCTGAAGGAGGATTCAGTTTCTGCTCTCAGGATGTTTGCCTTCTGGGTCAGTCTGTGCGGCAGCAGCAGCAGCTGCTGCTGCTGCACTTCAGGAAACAGCCATGATGGCCATCAGCTGGATCTGCTGGCTCAAGTGCAGCCTGATAGCCTACACCAGGAGGAGTTTTTGGAGAGCCGGGAACAGAAATGAATTCAGGGACAGCACGTTGCTTGTGAATTTCTGTCTTTTCCTCTCTCCATTTTCATGGTTGAATTTAAGGAGTGGTAAGGGTGGAGAAACCCAGAATTACAAGAATCATCTTCAGTAGGATGATTATGATGATGATGGTGATCTATCAAGTTGACATCAACTCTTAGCAACCACATAGGTGGATCTCCATGATGAGGTCCCTTAACTCGGTCTTTCATGTCTTTCAACATTGCCCCCCCCCCACCTGAGTCTTTGTTACCAATTGTCCTCTTCTTCCCTTCCCTTCCTCTTTTCCCAGCATCAGAACATTCTCCAAAGAGTGGAGTCTACTCCTCATGTCTGAAACAGGATAGTTTTAGTGGGTTGTTTGTATCCTGAATGCATGGTGGAAAGAGTCCTCATGGCCAGGAGGGAAGGAGTGCCTCCTGTCTCAGCAATGAGTTTACTGGGTTGATTTGTTCAACACTGATTTGTGTTCTAGGTGGTCTGAGTTTCCCCCAAGAAATGTTACCAGTCCACTCATACAGGAAGCGTTGCAGTGGCCTTGGGGGTCAGTCCCTAAAATAGTAATTATTGTGCTTTGCATTTGTTTATTTTCTTGCTGAATTCTTTGTGTTTCTTTCCAGTCCTTACTAAATATTCTTCCACAAAATAGCACCTTCATGCATAAGCTTTAAATTTGATGTAAACAATAAACCTAATTGCTGCATTTATTTATTTTTATTTTATTTCATTCCATCCATCTCAACATATGACTTGGGTGGGGTACATCATAAATATATAACACAAGTAAAGCAATACAAAATAAATAGGGCCTTGGTGGCTCAGGCTGTTAATTGCCTGCACTTAAGTTCCAGCTGCCTACAACTGCTGTAGGCTCAAATCCCACCAGGCTCAAGGTTGACTCAGGGTAGGTAAATTGAAGACCCAAGATTGTTGGGGGCAATAAGCTGACTTTGTAAAAATGCCGCTTAGTAATAAGCAGGCATATACAATGGAATGAAGGCTATTGCTGAGCACACTGGGTTGTATCCCAAAAAATTGTAAGCCGCCCTGAGTCTCCGGAGAAGGGCAGCATATAAATGTAATTAAAAAATAAATAAATAAAAATATATGTGCTTGCCAAGTGAAACTATTGCCAGAGATGTTAATATAGCCAAAGAATGGGTTCCTTAAGAAACTCGGGCTCAGGCACATGACCAGCTCTTCCAAGTCCCAAGGGAGGAAGGGCTTTAAAGGTGACAAGCACCTTGGATTGTACCCAGAAGCACACTGGAAGCCAATGTAGTACAGTGGTGCTACGTGCTTGGGCCATTACCTACCTCCCCGATCCATAACTCAGCTGAGTCCCTAGCGGACGCCTGGCAACAGGCTGCCTCAGGGGTGCTCGACCGGATTGTCCCCTTGCGGCCCTTAACCCGACGCAGATCCCGGTTAGCTCCCTGGTTTTCCACGGAGCTGCGGGAAATGAAGCATCGGAGGAGGGGCCTAGAGAGCTGTTGGAGGTCCACCCAGTCCGAATCTGACCAATCCCAGTTGAGATCCTTTACAAGGACTTACCTGGCAGCGATGGGAGCGGCAAAGAAGGCTTACTTCTCTGCTCTCATCGCATCCGCAGATAATCGCCCAGCCGCCTTGTTTAGGGTCACACTCTCCCTCCTTGATCAGGGGGTGAGGGAAGACCCTTTGCAGGGGCGGGCCGAGGAGTTTGGTTAACATCTGCTGCATAAGATCACTCGGATTTGGGCTGGTTTGGGCACCAATTGGCTTGAGTCGGACGTGGAGGCGATGTCGAGTCTTGTTGAGGTTATCTGGGATGAGTTTGACCCTGTGACCTTAGATGCGATGGACAGGATTATGTGGAGGCTGAGTGTCACTACGTGTTTATTGGACCCGTGCCCCTCCTGGCTGGTGTATGCCGCCCGGGAGGGTACATGTGGCTGGCTCCAGGCAATTACCAACGCTTCATTGTGGGAGGGGTCCTTCCCTGCCGCCTTGAAAAAGGCGGTGGTGAGACCCTTCCTTAAGAAGCCTGCCTTGGACCCAGCCAATGTGAACAACTTCCATCCCGACTTAGACAAAAAATTGTCCTTAAAGGAACCACCCTCTCCCTCAAGCAATTATTAACATCTGCCCTGACCAATTACAGGTCCCTTCCTTGGCAGCCTTAACCAACCGGAGGGGCAAGATTTAAGAGGGGGGGGGCTGCAAGAGCCACACCCACTTCCTCAGGGGCAAGGGGACCAAATTTCCTGCAGGTGCCCTTGAAAGTCTTGGCTGCCCATTTCCTCGTGGCCTCTGTCAGCCATTTTCTCTCCTGCTGATCCCAGGTTATTCTCAAGGACCTTGAAGTCTTGGCAGAGATTGCCTCCTCCCCAGCTGGCCAGATGGAAGGCCGAGGGCTGCAGGAGGGCCCCGGGCTCCGGTTGGACCTGCCTGTACCCATTTCAGCCAAAAGTAGCCAGGCTGTCTCCTCCTCCGGTAAGTGCTTCATTGCCAGCTGTTCCCCGGCAAAGGCAGCAGGTTCTGAGCAGCCCTGGCGTTTGGCTTCTCATTCCAAGGGTGGCCTTGTATGGATAGAAGTTGCTCCTCCTGATGGTGGAAGAGCAAAGCCTTCTGCCTCGTCTGCTTCAGACATGAGGTTCTCCTCGCGGGTTGTGCTGCTGCGGGTTTGGGGGAACAGAGCAAGGCCTTTCCAGGATGCATTGTGATGCTTGTAAGGACAGGATTTCTTTTGTGCCAATGGTATTGTAATGGAATCAAAATCTTGGCTTTCTTCACCTCATCTTAAAGCCAATTGCTTGGCCTTGTCCCTGCATGCCAAACCTGAGCGGGACAAAATGAAGAGTGGTCTCTGTAAAAAGTAGCTGAGGGATGCCAGGAGAGGGTGCTGCAAGGCTGTTGGCTCTGTGAGGACTGTCCCATTTGGGGGAGCTGAGTGCCATGGGGCTGGGAAGGCCACCGAGGCTGCCTTGCTCTTGTGGTAGCATGGAAGAGGCGGTGGTTACTCTGGAAGCCTCCATTGCATTGACCATTGCAGGTGGGGGGGGGGGCGGCTTGGAATTGGGCTGGGTGGGTGGGTGGTGACCAGCCTTTGATTTCTTTCCTAGTATGATTTGATTGCTTATTAGTAACCTATGACTATCGCTAAGTGTTATATCTTACGATTCTTGATGAATGTATTTTTTCCTGTATGTACACTGAGAGCATATGCATCAAAGACAAATTCCTTGTGTGTCCAATCACACTTGGCCAATCAAGAATTCTATTCACACACAGCTACATGTTTGGCTGTTGGGTTTTACAAAAGGTTGCCATTTTGCAAGGAGCCCTTTCTTCCCTGAGGATCTGAGCAGACTCTTAATTCCTGTTTTGGAGCAAAAGTCTGCTGAGCTTATTCTCTGGCACCAGGCAGTTCTGCTCCATTGTCCAACCTAAAGCACGCCTGGCCCTTGTGGGTGACTCTGCTGGAGGTTCTCTCAGTTCATTCTGGAGTTCATGGCCTTCTGTATATCTAGGTAGGAAAGGATGTTTCTCCATGTTTGAGTGCACCTTGTCTGTCTTTTCTAACCATTAATGCTCGTGAAGAAGCATTAGAGGAAATGAAGCACGGCTTTCAATCTTCAGATAGGTAATTCAGCCTACAGAAGTCTTGGCAATAGGGAGGATTTCTGGGAGAAAGTCCTCACCAGGTGAAAAACAACCTGGTTTGGAAGCCTGTGATAGAAAATTAGAGAGATCCAGAAAATGAGAAGCACCTCTGGGAAAATTTTTCAGATTCACATCAAAGTAGGTGGTCCTTCCCTTAAATAGGGCTAAAAGGGGCAGTGAAGGTAAGTTGTTTGCAGGCCTGGCCTTGGGACTGTTTGTCTTGTTTATCCAGATTCTTTGGGAGACAAAAATCCATCCATGATGGATTTTTGGAGGTTAGTTCTGAGCAATTAAACAAGATGTTTTGTCTTGCCAGGAGATTTCCATTGTCAACTTCTCATGGAACTGTTAGACATTCAGATGAGCTTTTAAAATAAACTACTGAAAATACGTTTATTGTGAAAAGTGAATAATGGTCTCTTCAGCCAGCTTCTCTGAGATATTGTGTTGTGCAGGGTTGTCTCTGCACCCTCAGAAGGACATGCATGGCTCACTTGTTGCAGGAACTCCAGAAACATTGGACCATTTTTTCCTTCTACTTGGGACCTGCAGGAGGAACAGACTCCTTTGGTTCAGGAAAGGGAACAAGGAGTCCTCGCTAACAACGCTCTGCAAATTCCTTTGTTGTCTGCAGAACAGGCGGGGTCTCCATTCCTCTTCTTTAAATAACCTCCTCTGTTTTCCTACCAGGAGCCAAGAGCATGGGGTGCTCTCCCTCTACTCCCACCATGAATTCCTACTTCTACCAGTTCATGATCAACTTACTCAAGAGGTTCAGCAGTGAGCGGAAGCTGCTGGAGATCCGGGGAGCTTTCATCATTAGGTGAGCCCAGGCTACATCTTCTCCTGCCTCTGAATAGTTTGTCCTTCATGGGTTGCCATGGTTTGAGCTTTCTGCCAGCTGTATGATAGGCTCTGGGCTCTGGTCCTTTTCTGGAGATGGGGCCAGAAGGAACAACCTCCTGACCATCAAGTAACAGCAGTACTGCTTGGTCCTCATGGAAGGGAAAAATTTGCCAGCACTTGCTAAAGGGTCTAAAATTATATGCCTGTGTTTCGGAATGCTCTTCAGCAGCTGACCATTTTGAAATCTGGAATTATCCTGAGGTAAATTCCTCTTGGTTTTTCCAAATTAATTACCTTCCAGGCCCCGTTTTCAGTTCATTACCACAAACACTGGAGAGAGAGACGTCATTCTTTGTCAATTACTGGACTAACCTCATCCTAGGTTGGCTTGGGTCTGGGGTCCCCAGTGGGCCAGAGCAAGGGGTCCAGCTATAGGGATTACCTGCTGAGGAACAGGAGGAGAAAAAGCAGCTGAATTTCCAGCAAATTCGATTTGGACCAGTGTGGCTACTGCTTGCCTGGGGTCTCCTCCTCTGAAAGGCTCACCTGCCAGCCGGGAGGAGGCAGTTTGGAGGACCAGGCACACATCTGGCAGCTTGAGAGCATGCAGTCACAAAATGGTTGCCACGTGAGACTTGCCTCTAGATAAAATGGTAGCTCCACTGAGCAAGATCGCTCATTAAACCCCATTTGCCTGCCACTTCTAGTTCCAGCGGTTATTCACAAGCGTTCTAGTGCAACTATCCTGATGGCTTGCAACATGCCAGCGTCTAATTTTTATTTTTAAGTAAATCTCAAGTGGGCAGAGATCCCAGATCCCAGAGGGAGGGCAGGTGGGAGAACCGCAAGGTGGCAGCAGCCGTGGGGAGTTCCAGAGGGGAGGCTCAGGAAGGGCCTGAGTGAGATTCTTGGGGTCTCCTGAATGGGGTGGCCATCCAGGGTTGGAAATTGCCCAGCCAGAGGCAAAAGCAGAACAGGCTCTGAAGACACATGCCTACACACAAGGTGCAAAGGAGCCCCTTGCCTTGGGCTTATCTTGGCCATCTCGGGGGAGGTGGGTGTTGCAGGGCGCCCTCCCTCTGCGCTGCAGTCTCTCAAACTGGGCGCTGTTTTTCTTGGTGTCGCGCAGGCAGCTCTGCCTACTCTTGAATGCAGAGAACATCTTCCACTCCATGGCAGACATCCTCCTGCGGGAGGAGGACCTCCGCTTCGCTTCCACCATGGTCCACACCCTCAACACCATCCTTCTGACATCTTCTGAGCTCTTCCAGCTGAGGAACCAACTCAAGGATCTGAAGAGCCCGGTAGGTTGGAGACAGGCTCTCCTGTCTCCCCGCGTGAGCTCCTGGGCTCCCTCCCAGCCCTCCAAGCTTGGCTTCCTAGGTGGCACCCCCATCTTCAAATGGAGAGGTGTGTTTCCCCCCTGCCCCTGGATTGTGGTGTGGGGCTACAGGGAGGGAGGGGGCACGAGCATTTCCACAACCAGAAGCTCGCTCTGCCCGGCCAAGGAGCCTCTTGGGCCCACAGTCTCCTCCATGAACCTTGAGCTAGTCCGATTTGGACCAACCTAAGCTGAGGTCAGCAGTGAAAATTGCTTCCCTCTAATCCTACCCATCTCCCACCCTTTCGGTCCCAGGAATCTCCTGGAGAAGGGCGTTGAGCCGTTCTCTCCAATAAGGCAGAAGAAGGCCCTGCAGGGGGCACCTAGGGAGTGGCCAGCAAGGTCTTTGCAATGGCGAGTGTTGTGCCACTGTCATGGACCCCTTCTGGGCTTGTGGGGGAGAGGCAAATTCCATGTGGCCCTGGGTGGCTTCTTCTGTGCTGCTGCCCTTCAGCCAGGCTGGCAGAGCCCAGCAGGCCAGGCACCCAACTGGGTGGCTAATTCCCTGGCAGAGACGGCTGCCTTCGCTGCTGGGCAATTTTTCTTTTTCCTTCCTACAGTTTTCACAGTTTTGAAGGTAAACATTTGCTCAATTCTGTTTCGGTATCACTTTATGGAAGTGTTAAAAGTGTGAATCTGCATAAAACCCCCTGTGCCTTTTTCTACGCTGTTTCACACTCCACTTTGTTTTGCAAGCTGTTTCTTCCATGTGGGACTGAAACTTTCAGAAAACACAAAACTAAGTAGACCTGAGCTGCAAGTGATTTTTCCCCCCTCCCCGCTTCCCCGCATGCTTTGTTTCCCCAGGAAAGCCGCAACCTCTTCTGCTGTCTGTACCGCTCCTGGTGCCACAATCCAGTCACCACCGTTTCCCTGTGCTTCCTTACTCAGAATTACAAGCACGCCTACGACCTCATTCAGAAGTTGTATCCTTCCAGGGGTCTGCATGGCTCCCTCCCTCAGGATGCTTCTTGGGGTGGAGAGGAGGGGTGGAAAAGGCTTCCATGGGAAGGAAGGGGGATGGGAGGCTTGCTTTTCTCACCCCACAAGGGCGGCCGCTTCTTCCGATGCTTGCCTAGGGCCTCATTCCACCAGGAGAGGAACTTTAATGGACCACCGTAGGTGATTCAGGGAAGTGAGACACCCAGCCTGGAGTCAGAGGATTTGGCAGAAGGCCGACTGAAGGAAGTTCTACTTCAGATTAGCCCTCCCGAGCCCTTTGATTCATTCCCTGCAGCAGTTTTTGCAGGAGCAGTGGACGCAAGCAGGAGCTTTTCTGTCCAATGGTTCTTCAGCCAGACTGATGGGCAGGTCCCCCTTTCTCAGGGCATTTGGGGCATGGCTGCATTTCCTTGCAACCCTCTTTGGAAATGGCTCCCCGCTCCTGTTGTCGTCCTACCCTGAGGATGGGTGGCTTAACACTCTTGACAAGTTGCTGGATTTCAGAAACTTAGCAATGCAGTTTCAGGAATAAACCTCTGTCGTGCCATGCTAGATGCAGATCATTGTGTGCGCCTCTTTAACCCTCATGTTCTTCAGATGAGGGCAGCTACAATGAGAGCTGCAGTGGCGCAGTGGTTAGAATGCAGGACTGCAAGCTACTTCTGCTGACTGCAGTTTGGCAGTTCAAATCTCACCAGGCTCAAGGTTGACTCAGCCTTCCATCCTTCCGAGGGGGGTAAAATGAGGACCCAGATTGTTGTGGGGGGCAATATGCTGACTATGTAAACCGCTTAAGAGAGGGCTGTGAAGCACTACAAAGCAGAATATAAATCTAAGAGCTATTGCTACAGGAGCCCTGGTGGTTTGCTGCCATTTTCAGTTGAGGCAAGGGGCTTTCAGGAACACCCCAATTCTTTCTTCCCACACCTGTTTTCTATGGATCACCTCCCCACCTTTTGAAGGTTACTCATAAAGAGCCGTGCTGGATTTGGGGGCTCCCCTGCAGTGGAACCCTCTCTGTGTGAGCCTTGAAACTGCCTGGGGAGCCTGTTGGCGTTTAGGTGCCTTGACTACTGATCCAGTGGAGACCTGGAGGTTACAGTCGATTTCCTGATTGAGGTTGACAAGCTGGTCCAGTTGATTGAATGCCCGATCTTTACCTGTGAGTTTTCTTCCTCTCTGATCCTTTTTGCAATATGTTATGTGTTGTGGCAGCCTGTGTATCTTCATATACTTACGTATTTATTAACTTACATAGGCACCCGCACTGGGCAATCTGAAAGCAACAGATTAAAAAGCTCTGTGTACAACAGAAAATGTTAAAACCACAAGTATTAAAACCAAATCAAAGCCAGGCACCATTGGTAAACTTTCACTTGCAGCCCACAGCAAATTCACCTCATCAATCTCACCCTAAACTGGCGTGGGGGGAAAGTCTTCCATAGGGCTTCCTGGTCACCAGAACACGGCAGCTTTTAAGAGAGGGGACTAGGAGCCTGTTTGATCTCGTGGGGCAGGCAGATGTCCATAGAGAGGGGCAGCCCCACAGATAACCTGGTCCCGTGTCATGTGAGGCTTTGAAGAGAATAAGTGGCCCCTCAGATGCCATCCGAAAGAAACTGGGAACCAGTGCAGTTCACACAGAACTAGGACACCCTGAACTATGCATGCTGCCAAATTCTGGACCAATTGTAGTTTCTGAGTAGACTTCAACGGCAGCCCCATGGAGAGTGCATTGCAGTAATCCAAACTGGAAGTGACTCCTGGTCCAGGAAAAGGTTCCCACAGGAGCTGTGAGTGTGTGACTCAGTCAGGGGAAACTGGATTGAAGTGCAAACAGTTGCCAAGCATGATCATGTCCTGTGAGAGTAGGGCTGTGGTGGTTGTGCAACATTTTGTGAGGGCTAAAAATGCTTTTTGGGCCATAAAGCACCCATTCTGTGGCTGTCGTAACTCCAATTTGTCATTAGCGCACTCCTGCACCTGGTCTAGGAGCTCTGCCCCCCTCCCCCAAGTCTTCTCGTCCTGCTGGCTCTCCTACCCAAATGCTCTCCTTCCTTGGATCCCTCCCTTCTGCTTCCTGGGCTTCAACCCATGGTGGGCTGCTGCCCTCCTGCACTTTGGACCCTGCCAGGCCTTGGGCTCTGTTTTGTTTCCCACAAGCAGTCCACCTACCAGATGGCTCCTTGTCACTGGATCCCAGGTTTCAGAAGCAGCTCCAACCTCATGGCTGCAGCCTTTGGCCTGGCTGCATGGGTCATGGCCACCCTGGCTTTCTTCCAGATCTCCGCCTGCAGCTGCTGGACGTGAAAAGCAACCCGTACCTCCTCAAGGCTCTCTACGGGCTGCTGATGCTCCTGCCCCAGAGCAACGCTTTCCAGCTCCTCTCCCACCGGCTGCAGTGCGTCCCAAACCCGGAACTCATGCAAACAGCGTAAGTTGCACCTGGGCCAAATCTGGGATGCCCTGACCAAAGCCCTCCCCTCCCCACTTTCCAAAGGGGCAGCAGGGGCTCAATGGGGAGCCCTCCCGAGGAAGGAAGTGGCCTGTTCCCCACTTGGAAGGCCTGGCTACCTCCAGCCACCTGCTCTCTTCCAAGACTGCACCATCTTTAGCCTTTGGGGTGCCTTCTGCACAAAGGGAGCCATGTCCAAAGTAACCACGCTTTTATTCAGCACAGGCAAAGTGGCTGAAGTGCCTTTGGTCTCTGCCTCAGCACCTCCAAGGGCTTGCTCACCTGCCCTGGGACCCTGCAGCCTTTGCAGAGGGCATGGCCCCCACCCCCTTGAAGGGCCCTCGGGCGTCTTCCAAGCAAAGGTCCCACCAGGCCCTTCTTGGAGCACCTCAGCTGCTTTTTGGACTCCCAGGGTGGGGCTGGCAGGCAGCTGGGACTTTCCCCCCAGGTGCAAAAGTGAGCAGAAGGGTCCCAGGAGACGGCATCTCAGCTCTCCCCCAGCTGGTCCCAGCTCCCTCTATGCTTGGTAACTCCAGAGAGCCGGTCCTCATCCGGAGACCTTCGGCACCCAGCGTGGAAAATTCCCCTTGCACTGTCATCATGGAAACTGGCCCCAGGACAGCAGCTGCCGAGCCATTTGCCGCCACCATCCCCGCAGGGGGCAGAAGGGCTCCTGGGAGATCCCTTGCCCAGCCTCCCTCCCTCCCCTCCTGGCCCTTCCCAGGGAAGCTAGGAAGAAGCCAGGCTGGCCTTGGGCTCCCACACCGGCCCTCCTGGAAGGCTGTGCTGGGAGGTGAGGTCCTTTTCTTCCAGAGCCGGATGGATGGGGCTCCTTGACGGCATTGAGCACTCCAAGGCTTGGAGGGGAGTCTCCCTGCCCCCCCCCCCAGCAGCATCACAACCCCTTGAAGGCTTTTCTGTAGGGCCAGACCCTCTTCCATGCTGCCTGGGCCTTGGGGTGCCTGGAAACCTGGGATTCCCACTCACTACCAGCTGTTCCTTCCCTTTCGGGGGAGGGTTCCTTCCCCCCACCCACTGTTTCCCCAGTGAGTGCAGCATGTCAGCCCCAGGGAATTGGAAGAGGATTTTGGGCCTTCCAGAATGGCCATGTGTCCTAATAGAAATGCCATTCTGTGTGAGGGACAGAAGGTCATCTAGTGCAGCCCTCTCAGGGCACATTGCAGCCACCCTGTCCCTAATGGGCCAGAAGCTGAGGAGCAACATTTGGGGTGGGGGGTGGGGGGTGGAGCCTTCTGCTCACAGAAGGGGGAAGAGACTTCCCAGTCAGGAGGGTGGGGCAGCAAAGAGCATCTCCTCTTTGTGGAGTGGATGGGCCATTGGTCAGCCCAGCCTCTCTTCTAAAACCGCATTATGGAGGTTCATGTCACCCCCATTTTCTTAGGGCTGTCAGGCAGGTCCAGCGTGTTGAAAGCCAGGAGAAAATTTGCTTGAGCCTTGTGGGAAACCAAAGGAAATAGACCCACCCCGAAACGCAGACTGCTGGGGTCCGGTGGGGAGATGGGATAATCATCCTCACTGGCATCCTGAATGTGGGTCCCAAAGGGGAAGAGCTGCGCCAGGGCTAACGCCCCTTTGCAGTGGGGCTGGGCTGCCTTTGTATGCAAATCCTCCTCTGGGCTCTTCATGAGGAAGGGGGCCAGGAGACCCGGAGACCCCACCATCCCTGCCTCTTCCAGCCACCCTCAGAGGTGGGGACTGGGTCAATCTGGCTGGATGGGAGCTCCAAACTCCTGTTCTGCAGCCCTGCTTGTCTTCGGTCCTCTCTGGGCTTGGGCTGGGAGGCAAGTGGCGATTCTGCCACCTGCTGGACGGCAGAGCCTGCTTGAAGACTGGCGGGGGTGGGCGGCCTCAGGATTGCCTCGAGGGGTCCCGGTGCCGAGCCCCCCTGTGAGCCCACTGGAACAGCTGACCCTCCACCCTCTTTCCGCAGGGACCCTGCCAAGGCCGGCCAGGCCGCCAGGAAGACAGTCGTCGGCCCGGCCATCGACTATGTGGAGCTGCTGCAGCACTTCGAGAGGGTCCAGGGCAAGCACCTGCAGGGCCGGCACCAGCGGGCCGTGCGGGCGGGGGAGGCGCCGGAGCGCCGCGGGGCGGCCACCTTCTGACGATCCGAACGAGGATGGGCCCCCTCCGTTCCCCACGGGCTTGCCTGGCCGGAGCCGCGCAGCCCGCCCGGCCTTCCTTCGGCCGACCGCACCGGAGTGGCGGGGCCGGACCTTCGGGGGGGAGGGGGCTGGCCGTGCGCGCTGGTCCGCGTGTGTGTCGCCCGGCCCCCGCAGGTCTCCCCGCTGCCACGGGCGGCTTGCTGGCCCGCGAACCGCGCATCCCGTTGCTTGAAGGAGAGAGATTGAAATAAAGGACTGGAAAGGCTCCCCTCGCCCGGAGACTCTGTGGGCTGTTTGGCGCAGCGCTAGCGCGGCCGCTTCTGCTAGACGTCGCCCAGGCACTGGGGGCAGGGCGGGCGGTGCCCAAGTCGGGGTCTTGGTAGGAGAGCCGGTCGGGGGGGGGGGTTCCATTGTAAGAGGCTGCCGAGAAGGAGGCGCGAAGCGGCAGCGGGCGGCGGTGCTCGGGGACCGTCCCGGAGAGAGGAGCCCCTTCGCCTGCCAGACGCTCCGCGAGAGCGATGGGCGCCCACCGCCTCACGCCCAGCAGACCCTCCGGGGTTCCCAGGCCCTGCTGACGGCGGTCCGGTCCCAGCGCGCCGTGTCAGTTGCCGGGGCTCCGCTGAGACGCGACGGGGCGCCCCTCCCCGCCCACGTGACCGGAGCGCGCCCCCCCCTCCCCGCGTCGGCATCCGAGGCGCGCGCCCGCCCCCTGCCGGCCCAGCGGCGCCCCCGCCACCCGCAGCCCATGGCCCGCCGCCGCCGTGTCCCCCGCGCCTCGCCCTCGCCGGCCCCGCCGCCGCCAGCCGCCCCGGCCGGGAAGTGACCGAGCGGGCGCGCCGCCGCCGCAGAGCCTCGCCCGGCGCGTCGCAGCAGCGCAGCGGAACGGAGCAAGCGGGCGGGCGGGCGGGCGGGCGGCCATGGAGGCGGCGGAGAAGGAGTGCGGGGCGCTGGGCGGCCTCTTCCAGGCCATCGTCAACGACATGAAGGTGAGCGGCGCGCAGTGAGGGCGCCTCTGGGGAGGGGCAGCTTGCGGGGAGCCGGGCGGGCGGCAGCGGGTCGTGGGCGCCCCCGTCCGGCCTCGCCCTTCCGACGCCCCTCTGGCCGACGCCGGCAGGGCTTCGGGGCGGCCCGGCTCGCAGCTTGCGGGGAGGCGCCGGTCCCGTGTCCCGGTGCTGGGCGGGGCAGAGAGCCCTGGCCGCGGCGGGCAGCGCCTTCTCGAGCCGGGGGCGCTTCGGAGCCCCTCGTACGCGGGGGGGGGATGCTTGCCCGCAGGAGCCGCAGACGCTGCGCCCGGCCTCCGGATGGCTGTCCAGCGAAAATGGCCCTCCGCCGCCCCCCGCCCTTCACAGGTGCAGCCGGGAGCGGGGATGTTCGGGCGGCGCCGGGGGCTGGGAGGGGCCGGACGCCGACCCCGCTGCCTCGGGAGGGGGCTTCCCCGCGCTCGCCCGCCGGGCCCTTTGCTGGTGGGGCAGCGCTACAGTGTCGCCTTCGCCGCAGGGCAGCTGCCTGTGCGGGCCGCCTCGGGGCATCTCCTATCTGGGCAGGCCGAGGGAATCTTCGCTGCCTTCCCTGTTTCTGCCCCTGCGAGGGCGAGGGGCTCCGCCGGGGACTCCCGCGACATCCGCCGCCTTGGCTTTGGGGCTGCGGCCTGCAGGCGCGCTGCCCGGTGGAGAGAACGCGCTGGGGGCCCTCGGGGGCTGCTGCTCCGGCTCGGCGCTGGCCATTCTTCCCCCCCTTCCTGCATGCGCGTCTTTGGGTGGGGTTTACAATCTGACTCTTCCCTGCCCCCAAACTGCCTGCCTTGAGATTCCCCAATACCGGGCAGTTGGCCGACTTCTTGTCCCTTTCCAGCCAGCACAGTTGATGAGTTCTGGGCCCCCTCGAGGAGGAAAGCAAAGGGCCAGCAGTGCGGATCCGCCCAGGAGGGCAAGAAGGGAATGAGCACAAGTGGCTAGTGGTGGGTGTCTCTTCCCAGAGGCAGGGAAGTGAGGCGCATGAGGGACTCCAGCAGGCAAAGCAGGGGTGGCTGGTCCTTTGGAAGGGCTGAGTTCTTTGCTGCCACAGGAGAGAAAGAGGACAACTACCTGTCCCAGGTTGGCCAGCTGTTCCCTGCTGGATGCTCAGGACCATCCTGGGCGTCCAGCATTACTCTTTGAGTGAGAAGGCGGTTCAGAAATTCTGGCCTAGGCTTTCCCTTTTACATATACAAGTTTTATTTATACATGAGTGCTTAGTAATCAGTGTAATGTCTGGGTCAATGTACCTATATATTTCCTCCCACAAGAGGGGAGGAACTGCTGGGTGCAGTGCATTTCCTACCTTGGATTACTCAAAACTGCCCGGATCAGGCCAAAAAAAGGGCCCAGGGAGCTGGAGCCAGGTTCTTTGCTGTCCAACATGGGCTGTGATTGGAGAGCCCCACCACAGCCTTTCCAGAATGGCTACTCTGGGTCAATTTTGGCCCAGGCTGAATGATTACAAGTGTAGTTTGGGTCTCTAAGACTGCTCCAGTTCACTTCTGAGTAGTGATGGTATGCTGCTGGTTCAGCTCAGTTCTGCTGAGCCGGTAGCAGCGATGAGCAGCGGAGACAGAACCAGTTCTCTCCGCCACTCTGCTGTTGCACCCACCTGCCTCCCCAGGCTCCCATACTGACCTTTATTCCCTGCTTTTCAAGCGCAGCTGTTTTGCGCGGTACAGAAGAGTGCCGCACGGCAGCTACTGAAATGACCGGGAGAGTGCAGGCTTGCAGGAGGCAAGTTGGACCGCCTCTGTGCCTGTGCAAAGTTTGTATTTGGCGCACGTGTACACGCAAAGTATGTGCACATGCACAAAGTGCACCCACCAAGCCACACCCACCAAACCGGTGGTAAAACTTTTTGAATCCCACCACTGCTTCTGAGAGTTTCTCTGCATCTCCAAATAAAGGTCCCTTTCACCAAGTGTTGTCTTCAAATGTGGCTGCAGGTGGCCAAGTTACAACCCCCCTTCTCTGAAAAGATGAAGAAGAGGGAGAAAAGGAACAAAGATGGCCCTGAGCTGCTTTTCAGCGTGGAAGTTTTTCTCCAGTCTCAGGATTCTCACTGAGGCGTCTTTTAAAATAACATTTTTAAGATGTAAAATCTGCTTTATCTATCAATATTTTGATAGTGTTTCTGTTGATAGATTCTAAGTAAAATAAAACCTGGCCAGGAATCTACCCATGGAAAATACAGGGAAGGCCTCATAACTGTTCTGTTGTGCTGAGATTGAGCTCTTGAGACCCTCCCAGGATTCCCAGCAGTTGGACTCTGCCAGGGAATTCACCGGAAGTTACGGGAAGTTACGTTGAGCTGCTTTGCCTGCTTCTTCTTTTGCTGGGGGGAGTAACCATGGTCTGGCTGTGTAGCCCCCCTCCCCCCACATGCCTCACTTGATGACTGAACTGATACTGCGTTTACATGACACTTGAACAGGAAAGGGACCAAATGGGCGGGATCCCATAAGCTGAGCGGGTGATGCAAATTTAAGTCCAGAAATCTGGAAGCACCTTGAGCATCACAGGGAGCAGTTTCCAGAGACCAAAAGTAAAAACCGTTGGACAGTAGAATCAATAGCCAAAGACCGGTGGAATTTTCTTTATTCGATGGGCCCAAGCAGACTCCCGACTTTGGGGGTGCTCCAATTTGATTCTTTCCTTGGGCAGGAATTGGCCTCTCTGCCTCAAGAGCCACTTCTAAGTCTGGCATTGTAGGAATTACGTCCAATTATGTAGGAATTGCTACTTGAGAGGAGAAAAGGACAAGTTTGCCATGAAAGTCTACTTTAGATATTAGGGGAGGAAGAGATAATGCAGTGGAGCTGAGAGAGAAGGACCTCTCCTATAGTCTTAGTTACTGTGTGAGATTCCTATGAAAGGAGGGAACCTCATCCTCAGAAAATTGCTAAAATGGGACTTTATTACTCTCTCTAATATTGCGAAGGGAGTGAAATTTAACAGATGCAGAGAGCTCCTTCCAGACGTAAGCAACATATATGACTTAAGCATTTATCTATGGCTATGGAAGCCAAAGGCACATGCACCTTGAAAACTGCAGGTGGTACTGGCCATAGAGTTAGGATTCCCCCTTTTATTCCCCCCCCCCCGGTCTCTTCTCTGTCTCCATCTCATGAGGGAGACCAAAGATACCTTTGTCTTGCCTCCTGTTAGAGGAGGAAAAAGGAAGCCACCCAGGAATGGGGCCTTGGTGGCTCAGGCTGTTAAATGCCTGCACTTAAGATCCAGCTGTCTACAATTACTGTAGGCTCGAATCCCACCAGGCTCAAGGTTGACTCAGCCTTCCATCCTCTCGGCGTAGGTAAATGGAGGACCCAAGATTGTTGGGGGCAATTAGCTGACCTTGTAAAAATGCCGCTTAGTAATAAGCAGGCATATACAATGGAATGAAGGCTATTGCTGAGCGCATTGGGTTGTATCCCAAAAAATTGTAAGCCGCCCTGAGTCTTCGGAGAAGGGCGGCATATAAATGTAATTAAAAAAAAAGAATGGAGGGGCCATAGCAACCATGGGAGCTAGATGTTCACGGGTTCTTCTGTCTGAGGCACACTAATTGTTCAGAGGTTCAGAATTATGGGCAAGAATTAGAAGACCATGCTTCCAAAATTTGGAATCTCTAGCAATGACCTTCCTAAGGGCAAGACAAGAAGCTGTGGGGAAAAAAATCAGTGTAGAAATGAGGAATTTCCTGACAGTGAGAACAAATAATCCGAGGAATGGCTTGCCTTCAGAAGTTGTGAGTTCTGCATCACTGGAACTTTTCAAGAAAAGAATGGACAACCATTTGTCTAGAATGGAATTGGGTCTCCTACCTTGAGCAGGCAGTTGGACGAGACCGCCAAAGCCCCTTCCAACCCTGTCATTGTGATTTCACAATTTCTCGATCTTCTCTAGAGCCTTAAGAGCTCAGCCTCCCAGCTCTGAGAAGTCACAAGCACAAGAAAGGATGTCTCGGTCCCTCTCCCCATAATAACCCCTTCCGGTATTGCACATGTAGTTGCAGGCGGCTTCCTTAGAAGAAGAAGCTGTATGTCTTTATTTAATTATTAAATTTTATGTGCCACTCCTCCAAGGTGTCTAAGCAGGTGTTAGTCTAAGGTGACTCTCAGATCTGGCAAGAGTTCTCTCGTTAGGCTGATCCTTCTTCAAGAGCAGCACAAAATAGTCCCATATTTATCTTGCATGTGGCATATGGGGGGGGAGGGGGGCAGCAGAGTGTCTCTGTTTGAGCATATGTTTGGAAAGGTCTTCTGAGCAACACATTGTAAAATTGCGTAGGTTGTGTTGTTGGAGTACTCTCGTGTCTCCTGGGTGGCGGCTGTTTATCTCATGCTTTGAGGGGAACCCAGCATCCTTCCATTCTGCTCCCTGCTGTAAACATTCCGGCAATGATGCCTTTGTCCATCAGGCCGTGTCAGTGTGGACAGCGGTCCCTGGATTGCTTGGTATCCTGGCAGTTGACCTGAGGATGGCAGTGCCTGCCCAGGTCACCCAAAGCAAGGCAGTCAGTAAGCGAGATCGTGGATTTAGGGAGCTGCTGGGGCCCCCCACTGGAGTCCAAGGAAGAGCACTTGCTCGGGAGGGAAGCTTTGGTTCTCCTCCCAGGGGAATGCTCTTCGTTGGGCTGTGGAAGGGACATGAAAGCGTTTGGGCAGTGCCATGGCCTGGCACTTTGCCCTCAAGTGGAGGGTGGCTGCGTGTGGACTCAGTGGGGCCTCATTTTCTCTGCTGAGGTCAGATGGAGCCTTCTCGCCTGTCAGGCTGCAAGCCGCCATTACAAACGCCGTCCCTGTTACAATGAGCCCTGTACCCGAAATGAAGGAGCCTCCCTCTGGCCTTGTCTGATGCCAGGGATGGATATCTGCCTGTCTAAAGCTTCTTCCCAGTGATCTCAGCCCTGCAGAGCACTCCACAGTTCCTGAAAATATATTTGTTATGACTAGGAGATGCGTATATCCCTGTGGATTTGGCAACCCCTCTGTGGCTGCAGTCTTGGCTTTGGGCCTCAGTTTTGCATAACTCGGTATCAAAGGCCCACTTTTCTGTCTCCCTGCCCCCCAATTTGGGTCTCTCCATTCCTCACTTCCCATAAGGCCTCCCTCAGTGCTTGGTGTGCCAAATCAGGGGGCTTGAAGGTGGCTGCAGCTCTTACTTGTTCTTCTCTGGCTTTGTTTCTCCTTTGATTCAGCAGAAGAGCCCAAGGGTGGGTTTCCTTCCTTTCCTTTGGTGGCGGGGGAGGCGCATTCTTGCAAGCATGTCAGTGGAAACACTCACAGTCCATTCAACAGGCCCCATCCCGCAATCTCAGCTAAGAAAAGCCTTGCTTGACACTCTCTGCTGAATAGGTCCCTCCCAAGGGCCTGTTTGGGCCTTTCGGGGCCTGCCAGTCTGAATGTATTTGACGGAGCGCAGCCACCACTCCAATCCCGGCCGACTCCCTTGCGTAACCAAACGATGCTGATGTCTGCCTGGGAGCAGCAGCTCCACACCTCAAGCCGTTTGGGCCGCAGCCACAATTTAAAGGCCTTCCTGAAACTGAAGAGGGGAGATAAGATGCGGGTGACCGGCTTTATGATGGTCATGACTTAATGAGCAGCTTCCTCTGTGCCACAGTTCCTTAGTCAAAGAATGGTGGCTTGAGAAGTGCCGCTGCTGCTTCCAGGCCTCCTCATTTCTCATCCCCATCATAATGCAGCTTCTGGCCTCACCTTTTGTCGATGTGGCAAAAAACCATGTCCCTCTCCTCAAACCCACCGCAGGTGACCTTGCAAAAGAGTCCCCTCGTCAGGACTTGCCCATCTGGTGTCCAGATTCAAGCAGACCTGTAGTTTGCGCCCCTCCTTCCCTTATAGTGTTTGGTTCCCCTTAAAAAGGCCAGCAGCCAAAATCCACAGGTGAAAAAGAACAGAGAAAACCATCACTGCTTCCATTGCAGGCCTGAAGATGGCCTGTGACCCAGAGCCATTGGTCTGGTTGGCTCTTTGTCTTTGGCAGTGGCTTTCCAGGCAGCTCCTGGTGTGCTTATCTCCCCATAGCTCCTCTGTAAGCAAGAAGCCCCGAAGGGCACTGTGGTTGCCCATTTCTAGCACAGCATCTGCCTCTCACAGCTGCCACGACCTCCCCAAGTGCCCTCTGGGGCTGAGTGTGTCCATTAATTGTGGGCCAATTGAATAGCTCCATCGGATGGGTGGCAGCTGCCTGAAGACTCTGGCCGTCCTTACAGTTTCTGGCTGGGGCCAGACTCTGCTCCCATTGATGGGTCCGTTTCCACGGGAGGATCAGGGCCTCCAGGGGCCATCCATTGCTTGGAGAAAGGCTCGGATGTCCTCGTTCTTGTGGCTTCCCAGATGTTGCTTGCCTTTTCCACAGCATTGTCTGCTCTGAGTGGGTCTCATTGATTTCATCTCCCACTGATTCCATCCACAGGGCAGCCTGATTGATGTGACACGTGTTCTGCTTCAACGGGATTCAACTCCAAGGGGTTGTTTGTGGGGACCAACCCAGCACAAGTCCAAAGGCAGCAAGGCAGTGGCCCCTCAGATGAACCCTGCTCTGTATTCCAGCATCCCCACAAAGGGGCTCATTGCTCTTCCTTGCCAGGAATGCCATGATTGCAGCATTATTCCTTTCTTTGTTCAAATAATGGAAAGTTTTGGGTAGAGGAGATGGCATGCCTGATGGCAAGGCAGGAGACTCCTACTGACTGTTAACCCTGCCTGGCTCCTGCGCATTCCCCACTCAGTCCCATCACGGGTCCAGGGAGGGAGGCCCTCCCTCTTTCGCAGGCTCCCAGGTGCAGAGCAGCTGGGAAGGGAAGGAGACTCAACTTGCTGGGAGCCTCATTTCAGGCAAACTAAAAAGCACAGGTAGTTGTTGAACGGGGTGTCTTGATACTCCGCCACTTGTTTGTGTGTGAAGGGAGCAGATCAGATGTTTCTAATTACAGCAGGGGGAGGGGGCTTTCCTCCTTCTGGGAGTGGGCAGAAGGAGAGGGGCTGAACTGGAACTCCTCAGTTTAGAGCCCCATCTCTGCTTTGGGTCCACACTTGGAAAAATCTTGTGCCTGCTGGCTTTTGGAAATGCACAGCATTCTTCCACAGGAACATTGAAAGAAGCTCAGGCCTGGCCTTCAGCACTTCTCCCCCTGCCCTGCTGAAATGAGGGCTGCGAGGAGGAGGAGGAGGCACCTGGCTTTGGAGGCAGAGCAGCACCTCAGCTCAGCTCCTGGGAAAGGGCACAGCCAAAGAGAAGCTGGGCTGCTTCACTCCTCCGTTCGCCCCCACTGACTTGGGCGAGAGCAGCTCTTGTGGGTTGCCGTGCTGCCAATGCAGGCAGTTGGGGCCACACAGAGCCCAGTGCAGGAATCCTCCCCATACTGGAGCCCAAAGGAGCAGCCACAAAGGGAGGCGCAAGTGGCCCAGGCCCACCCAGATGAGATGCTGATCCCCACGGAGTGCTTTCAAGCAGAAAGGGGCACCAGAGCCCAGCTCAGCCAGCCCTCCCCACCAGCGCTCAGGGGGATCTGGGGATTACCCCCTTTTTCTAAGATCAGGCAAAATCTGCTCCTGGCAACATCTTCCATGTCTGGCCTGCTAGGACGAGCCTTAGTCTTTGGCCTCCTCACAGCCAGGCCAAGAGCAGGCAGGGGCTTTGGGCAGGCCATGCCCCCTGCTCTGGGTCCAGACAAGTGTTTCCACCTCTAGGTGTGGTCTTACTAAGGCTTTACAGAATGGTATTAGTACCTCCCTCAATCTTGATTGTATCCCTCTGTTAATGCAACTTAGGATTTTATTAGCTTTTTTGGCTGTTGCTGCACATGGCTGGCTCCTATTTAGCTGGTTGTCCACTAAGACTCCAAGATCCCTCTCAGTTACTGCTATTGAGCCTGGTTTCACCCAGTTTATATGTGTCCTTTTGGTTTTTCTTGCTTAAGTGTAGGACTTTACTTTTCTCTACATTGAATTTCATTTTGTTAGATATGGCCCAGTGTTCTAGTCTGTCAAGGTCCATCTGGATCTTGAGCCTATCTTCTTGGGTGTTAGCTATTCTTGCCAGCTTAATATCATCTGCAAATTTGGTAAGTGCCCCTTCTATTCCCTCACCTAAGTTGTTAATGAAGATATTGAAGAGTACTGGGCCTAAGATTGTGGCACCCCACTGCTTACGTCCCTAGTATGATTTGATTGCTGATTGTACCCTATGACTATCATTAAGTGTTGTACGTTATGATTCTTGATTTTTAACGAATATCTTTTATGTATACTGAGAGTATTTTACACCAAGACAAATTCCTTGTGTGTCCAATCACACTTGGCCAATAAAGTATTCTATTCTGTTCTAGACGTTGTACCGCTAAGGACGTGATCTGTTTTTTTTTAATAATTTTTTTTATTATTTTCCAAAGATAAACAAAACAAACAAACATAAAAACATAAACCAATAACAATTTCAAGTGTGTCGGTCAGTCACAAATCTCAGTGCCATCTCCTCACCATCAATACTCTCTATTACAGAAAAAAAACCTATACAATGCAAACAAAAAGTAATAGAAAAAAGAAAGGTACAACCACCTATTTTCTATTTAAATAGATCTCAAAAAAAAAGGTATGCATTTTAATTCATACATTACCTGAGTTATCTCCTCTATTAACCAATATTATTATTATTAACTCTCTACAGTATTATAATCTCTATATTATATTTTCATTCAACAATTTAATTTATCTCCATTATCTCCATATATTACCAAGCTTTTTTATCTAACCATTGATAAAACATACTCCATATCTTATAAAACTGTTTTTCTTCTTGATCTCTAATTTCAAATGTTAATCTACTCATTTCAGCACAGTCCAAAATTTTCTTAATCACTTCCTCCTGCGCAGGTATCTTGTCGTTTCTCCAGTTTTTAGCAAATACAATTCTAGCAGCTGTTAATACATTAATAAACAGATATTTCAATTCTTTGCTGAATGTCTCTGGTACAATTCCCAGTAAAAATATCTCAGGTTTCAAGTCTATATGTTGTTGTATCATTTTTTCCAACCACGTGTGGATTTTAGTCCAATATATTTTTGCATCAGCACAAGTCCACCACATATGGTAATAAGAGCCTGGTATCTGCTGACATTTCCAACACTTGTCCGATTTATCCTTAAACATTCTTGCAATCCTTCTCGGGGATAGGTGCCACCTATAAAACATCTTATTCAAATTTTCTTTATATGCAGTTGACATTGTCATTTTATAATTCTGATCCCATAATGTTTGCCATCTCTCTAAATCTATCCCATAACCCAAAATTTTTCCCCAAGCTATCATTGTTTCCTTAACCTGTTCCTCCTTCATTTTAACTTCTAATAAGTGTCCATAAACTTTTTAAATTACTTTTTCATTGGTACCCATCAAAATTTTATCCAATTCAGTCTGCTTATTATAAATACCTTCAACCTTAACATCCTCATCATATCTAGATTGTATTTGCAAATATGAAAACCAATTCATTTTTATTCCTTGTTCTTGTAGTGTTTGCATCGATTTGAGTTCACCCTTTACATTTAAAATCTGTCCATATCTAATTGTTTGTTCCTTTTTATATATTATTGGATATGAAAAAGCTTCAATAGTAGATACCCATAATGGAATTCGTATATAGTGATCTGTTTTTAACAACCCTGTGCTGACTGCTAGTTATTACTTTATTTGTTTCTAGATGTTGGCAGATCTGTTTTTTTATTATCTTTTCCAGTATCTTCCCAGGTGCTGAGGTTAGGCTGATTGGTCTGCAGTTTCCTGGGTCTGTTTTTTTTCCCTTTTTTGAAGATGAGAACCACATCAGCTCTTTTCCAGTCCTCTGGTAGTTCCCCGGTGCTCCAGGTTTTTGAAAGATATGATGCAGTGGTTCTGAGATGACCTCTGCCAGCTTCTTTAAAACTCTGGGATGTGATCCGTCAGGCCCTGGTTGTGTTGACCTGGGGCTGGGCAGCAAAGGAACACAGCTGGAGTGAAGGTTTCACTCCCGTTTATTGCTCAAACCTTTCCCCCCAAACTTCCCACAGTTCCCTGTAAATCCAAGAGCAACGCTCCAAACACACACACACACACACACACACACACACACACACGTCCACTAGTTCCTGGCTGCTGTGAGTCAAGAGGAGCAGACGGAGTTCAGGGAACTTGGTTCCAGGGAGGCCTCGGCCCACGGAAGGGTTGCTGGGGCTGCAGCACAACCTGAAGCAGAGCTGTGTTGCTGGGTTTAGCAGAAGCCTGTAGAGCGGTGGAGACTCTCTGGAAAGCAAGGAGACTGTTGAGAGATCAAGTTGAAATTGAGCATTGTCTTGTGTCCCAGAAGAGCCACCGAGTGTCTGGGGAGGGTTGGCAGATTCCATGTCTTACCTTACAAACAGATTAGACCGCACCTGGCGTGGCCAAAGGTACCAAAGTGGCATGACCTGTTTGCTCTGAGCAGGGCTGGGACAGGCCCAGATCTGGGGGGGGGGGCCTTCTGACTTGGGGGAAGGAGTTGGCTCCAGCAGGACCTTTCTGGCACCCCAGGGAAAGGATCAGCCTCTTCCCCCTGCCCCCTTTATGGGTCTCTGCTGTCAACCAGAGAAGGGAGAGGCATCCCAGCTGGGGGTACTGAACCTCTTTTCTCCTTGTCTTCCAGAGCTCCTACCCTGTCTGGGAAGACTTCAACTCAAAAGCCACGAAGCTCCACTCTCAGCTGCGGTGAGTTCTGCTGCAGAGCAGCTGCCGTTGGCTTCCCTGCCCAGGAAGCGGATCGCTCCTTTTTCGAGAAATGGTTGTGCTCTTTGTGCCTCTGGTGCTTTATTTTGGTGCTTGTTGTAAAGTGGGCTGCTTATTTGGATGGCTGTTCAAAGAGCTGGGAGTCGGTTTTTGCCCAGTCAGGCTGTCTCCGCTCCGTTAAATGTGCATGGAGGTTTTGCTGTGGGGCTTGTCAAACAATCCAAGTAGATTAAGATAAGCCAGTCCCTCTGACACCCCCTTGTTGATGCTTCTAGAGAACTGGGGGTGGGAGGCTGCTGCTCCTCTGAACAGCTGGATCCGCCAGCTGCCCAACCCAGCTGTTCCAGGCTTTAAAGGCAGCACCTTCAATTGTGCCTGGCCAGCAGCTGGCGGCTGGTGGAGATTTTTCAGGGCCAACCACACGCAACGTTCCCTTTTCCTTGCCAGAGATTTGCAGTTGCAGTTCCAATGGGAACATCCAGAAATGTTTCCCGCAGCCTCATGCAATCTTTCTGCACTGGATGTAAGTCCTGGATTGTCTCTGTTGATGGCCTTGTCTTCTCCCCACACCCACATCCCAGGCTGGGGCCAGGTGGAGGGGAAGGGCGGCTGGGCTGAACCCACTTTCTTGATGCCTTTATTGGCTGGAATTGTTTATAACCTGCCCATCTGGATAACAATCCTCCCATAGTAGCTTTCCTTTCTAAGTAGAAATTTGATAAATGTTATTTAAAAATGACCAAGGAATTCTGGGGACTCTCTCGGCATATCCAGGAAGTGGGACGAGTCAGGTATGTGGCTTCTGGGGTAGCCCCAGGCATTAAGCTGCTCTTTAAGTGGAAAGGGGAGATTAAATGTTTTAATTGAGTTTAATGACCCTCCCTGTCTTCGCTGACACTGCAGAAAGGGAAGGCTGAGTACAGGAGCTGAGAAGCCCCCTCAAAATGGGCCTCCCTGCAGTTTGGGGGCTTCTTCCCTCTTTCTAACCCTTAAACTTTCCTTGCATAGGAATCCCCAGCAGGCATCTTTGACCCAGATGAAAAAACACAAGGCACAGGTGGTCGTGATGGCGGGGAGAGAGAGATCGCTAACCCATCAGGAAGCAGCTCAAGACTCCCAAGGATCTTGAGAGACTTGAACCCTGGGTTATAGCTAAGCATATGTTGTGTAATAGTGAGAAGTGAAGTCTTGCCACAGGTAGGGAAAGTCAGGTGCACAGAGGTGTCAGATAGCTGGCTAAGCCAGAGACAAGGCGCCACTGATTCTGCCAATGCTCAGTGGGGCCAGTGCAGCCAGGCTGCCTCAAAGGGGGGAGGACCAGGAAGGGCAGCCCTTCCACTCTGGGCCGTGCTGGGCAAATGCCCTGGGATCCCCCCAAGGCAGAAAGGGGACTGGGGGGGGGGATCCTCAGAGAGCACTGAAATGCCTGAGGAAGAGAAAGGGGGGGCGTTATTTTGCAAGGCTTCTGAGGGCTGCTGGATGGGGTCTCACTGGGGCAGGTTGGGTAGGGAGGGCCAAACTCAAAGGAAAGAGGGATTTTCCGACAATGACAATTATGAAGCAGGGGAACAGCTGCCTCCTCAGTTGTGGGTGCTCCATCGCTGGGGTTTTTCAAGCCAAAACTGGGCCCCTGTCTGTCTGGGATACTGTGAGGATTTCCTGGCCTGGGCAGGAGGTTGGACTAGAAGGCCTCCAAAGTCCCTTCCAAGCTAGGTCTGTCATCTTATAATTGTAGGGCAAACATAGTGGCCCAATTGCTTTGTGATTCCAACAGTTGAGGGGAATGCCTTTTCTGACCCTCTGTCTCTCCACTTGTTTTGCTGGTCCATTCCTCTGGAGTCTGTGGATCCCTTTAAGGAGATGCTGTCGTGTGGATGGGTTGCTGTTGTTGCCATGTTGAGGCTATGCAATTGCTCAGCACTGCTGAGAGTGAGAGTCCTTAACTCAGAGGTGGCTCAAGGGAGAAGGGAGGGAGGGAGGGAAGGCTGCAATAATGCTGGAAAAATCAATCGGAGAACATAAAGCACTGGATGGAAGAAGGAAAGAGGCAGGGGAAAAGAATGGAAATGGGTGGGACATGCTGCCGAAAGATGCCAATCACAGAGAAGAAGCTGGGCCACATCAGAGGTGGACAGTGCCAATGGTTGGCCTCCTTGAAATGAGGGAATGAGAGCATGGAAAGTGACCATCTACCCTAAGAGGTGCAGAAAAGGTTGGCTCCTGGGTGGATTGTGGTGGTGGTGCCTGTTGTTACTCTGCGGGGACAGGGCCACCAAGATACGTAACGAAGGGCCCCTCTGGTGTGCCTTGTTCTGGGCGGTGGTGGAGGGGACACAGAGCAGGTGTGGAGAGCACAGAGGGCGAGCAAGCAAAAGGGCTGAAGCATTTTTAAAATCCAGAAGTCCACGCAATAATATTCGGAAGCCCCTCCCTCATTCACCGAACCATAAGGAGGAGGAGCACAGTCATGCCACTTGGGGGTGGGTGGGGCAAAAAGCCCTAGTAATAAGCAGGCAGATACAATGAAGGCTATTGCTGAGTGCATTGGGTTGTGCTCCAAGAAATTGTAAGCCGCCCTGAGTCTCCGGAGAAGGGTGGCATAATAAATGCGAATAAAAAATAAAATAAAATAAAATAAAATAAAAAATGTTTGCAGGATTCTGTTCTTCTATGGCATCAAAATAGAAACCGCTTCAGGCTACCTGTTGAGTTGATTTTCCAGTCTGTTCTGCTTAGGGGTCTGTCCTGGGAGGTGAATCTGAGGGTAGAGGCATTTTGATCTGGTGGGCAGCGGACGGCATGGCAGCAGTAAGATCATCTCTCTGTGCTCCGATAAGTGGAGGGCCTTGTGGTTTGGAGCTCAACTCTCCAAAGGTTTCCAGAGATTATCCTTCTCATCTTTCCTATTACCTTCTCCTATTGGTGTCTTCTATTATCATTCTGTTGTTTGTATCTTATGATTTATAACAGTTGTTTGTATGTACAGTGAGAGCTTATGCACCGGAGACCAATTCCTTGTGGGTCCTTGTGGGTCCAATCACACTTGACCCTAAAGAAGAAAGAATATTTTCTCACTGCATTTCTAAGAACTGCAGAGAAATGGAGGGCTCGTTTTCAGCCCTTGCCCGCCAAAAGAGGCTCAGGATTTTCTTGCATTCTTTATCCTGCTGGGGACTTGGCTGAAAAAGGGCTTGCTTTGGAAGACATGGGATCGGTTGGCTGACAGGGTTAAATTCAGCTGTTGCCCAGAAACAACATGCCCACCACAGATTCCAAAACAGTTAAACAATCATGCTTGGGGCCATCCTCAGTGGAGGTGGGGGTAAGGCAGGAGGGTGGCTGGGTTTAGCCTCTCATATCTGTGAAGCTGAACAGAGTCTGATTCTAAAATCTGGCTTGCATACTTAGAGATCCAGCATGAAGTGGCCCGTGCTGGGAGTTTCTGCTCAAGGAGAGTCTGAATTGAATGAGGCGTATAGATATTAAGGAGTGCCCCCAAAGTTATTTTGTGTCTCTTGGATGAGGATGGCTGTGGCTGCAACAGATCGGAGACAGGCTGGCCATCCTCTAGCTACTGGATCCAGTCTTTTAGATAGATAAGCCACAGGAACTCTTTCAGGACCCAGTCCTTGCTATAAAACACCAAGGGCACATCCCTTCATTTCAGAGGCAGAAAGTTCAAAGCCTGTCATCTGGTCAGGCAAAGCCAAAGCAGAAGCAAGAGCTAATGCATCTTTCAAGCCCTGCCATGCTTTCTGATGTTCCCCTGTCCAATCCCAGGCCATGTCCTTTTGGGTCAATTGATAAAGGGGTTTAGCAATAACAGAATACATCAGAATCCACAATCGTGCATAGCCAGCGATGCCCAAAAAGGTTTGCAGCTGCTTAACATGAGTTGGCACAGGCAGAGCTGAGATGGCTTGCAGGCGGCTCTCATGGAGTAAACGGCAGCCTTTGTGCAGAGCAAAACCCAGGTACTGTATTTCCTGAGTGGACCATTGGACTTTCTTCCTAGATACTGTGTAGCCCTTTTCAGCCAAGTGATTGGGGAGGGCGATTGAAGTACTTTCAACATCCTTCTGGTTTTTCCCTGCTATCAATAAATCATCCCCACATTGCAAAAGGGAAGCTTGTTGGGTGTCAAAGTCTTTAAGATCCTGGGCATAGGTGCTGCAGCAAAAGCTGCTGGACTGTTACGATAGCCCTGTGGCAGGCGAGTCCAAGTTAGCTGGCACTTGGAACCATCTAAAGGATTTTCCCACTCAAAAGCGAAATATGATTGACACCCTTTAGCCAGGGGGATACAGAAGAAGGCATCTTTTAAATCTATGGCCGTATACCAACTCTGGTTGCTAGAAAGCGTAGTCAGCAAAGTATAAGGATTAGCCATGATGGGGTGGAGTGGGCGGAGCCTAATGTAGGCTTCCCTTAGATCATGAACCATTCTCCAAGACCCATCAGGTTTTGGGACAGGAAAAATTGGCATTGACCAATATGATTGTGTGTGAACAAAGAGACCAGTTTTCAGGAAAAGTTCAACCTGAGGCTTAATGCCAAGCCTAGCTTCCTGTCTGATGGGATGCTGGTGGATTGCAATTGGTTGAGCGTCTGGGAGGAGCTGAGCCATGTGGGGTGTGGCAAATTTTGCAGATGGGAGAATCATGTGTCTTAATAGAAGAGGGATTGTCAGATCCATCTATCTGCCATTCTTCAATGGAAGAGGAAGGGGGGGAAGTTGGTATAAGTAATCCTTTTTGATGTAACCTGAATATATTAAATCTTATATTGAATCTGTATAACATGATATACAACTGGAGGACTGGAGCCAGATGGCTAGAAACCTGTCAACTCTTGGAGAGATAACAAGAGGAGAAGGGGCCATAAAAATTCCAGCTCTGGAAGATACTCCCTGGGAAACTCTTCTAAGATACATTCCCAGAAAAGGGGAGGGGGGAATTAATATGTTGGTTCTTTGTTTGACAAAATCCACATCAGAATAAGGGGAGGGGTTCTAACTCCCTTTATCTGTTACTGTATGCCTGGAAGCATCTTAGATTCTGCTTTGATTAGTACTGGAATCATTTCCTTTCAATAAAGAATTCCTTTTGAAGTGTCTAGCTTTCAGAAGTTCATTCTTTTTTCGGTTGAAGGGGAAAAAGTCCATTGCTTACAGGGATGTAACTGATTGCAGGCATGTATTTATAATTGTTTTACAACAAGTGAAAGGTTAAGAAAATCTTTTTTATAACAGCAAGATAACAAATGCCTATAGAGTTAATGCTATAATATATTTTACTACATTTCTTTATTTATTTATTACTATCCCCTTCAATATGTTGTGTAGGGTAGAAGGGGGATGTCTTGAATACAAGGGATGCGTCCTAAGAGCTGCTCAGTGAGTACTTTTTCGCAGAGCCTGTTGTAGGGAAGAATATAAAGTAGCCAGTTTCCAGGGAACAGAAAAGTGAACAAAGGGCTGACTAGAGTTTGGACTGCAGTTTGGCAGAGAATTTTAAGGAGCAGCTTGTAACAAACTTCCCCTCAAAGTCAACAGCGTGCTTTTGGCTTACCTTTCCGTCCTAAGAAAGGAAGAAGAAGACACAGCAGCCTGTCTGCTAAGGCTGTGCAGAGCTTTCAAAGAAGGTGCTTTGTGAAGTACATTGGTGTGAAAAAGAATCACCTCTCCTCAAAGCATTAAAGCAACTGCATCCTTTGGGACGATTGGTTGCTCCAAACGCTGCCTCCATCCGTGTGTCCCTGCACTAAAGCAGTTGCACAGCGAAGAAAACGAGAGTAGAACAAGTGTGTGCTAGATAGATGCCTCTGCTTGTAAGAGGGGTTGCCTGCCAGGAGTGTGTCTGCAGAAGAGCTCCTGGTCAGCTTTTCTTTCAGATACACATATTGAAGATGGGAAGGAAGTGCAAGAGAACTTGGTGGTGTTTATAATTCCATGTTTTTGGATGCATCCATCTAAACCTCCATCTGGGCCTGACTGACTAAGAGGTCATTCGTGTGCAGATGAGCCCCATCTCTGCTCCAGCTCAGCGCAAGAGGCTGCTTCGGACTGGAATGTCTCAATAGCTGGAGTCGCCTAGGCTTGCCCCCTGCCCCGCCACCCCAGAGAAAGGAAGAAGCCCTTTTGCGATAAGCCGGGTCTTGTGTGTTGCCTTGATTTGTGTCATGCTGAAGTTTTGCACACTTTTGATGTAAGGAGGAGCTTTTCCAGGCCAGCAGGCACATTTGATTTTTCTACTGGGGAGAGTCTGGCTGAAGGTAGTTCGGTGAGTGTTTGGGTTGGTGAGAGGAATGAGCCCAGCCAGGAAATCAACTTGGCAGGTAGTCTAAATCCCATTGCATTGAGATTGGCTATCATAAAAGAACTCCACACTGCCCCCTTTCCCTTCTTCTGTCCCAGACAATTAGGGAAGGGTCTGCCTGAGCTCCTTCCAAAGGTTATTTCCCTGCTCCAGACTTCAGAAAGCTTCAGCCCCCTTTTGCCCAAGAAGCCGCCTCCACCTGTCTCTGCCAAGGTTGCCTTCCTCATGTCCTGCAGCTTCCCCCCATGTGAGGCTCCACTCTCCTACAAAGGCCCCCCTCTCAACCTGAGCCCCTCTTTCTTCCTAGGACCACCATATTGGCTGCAGTGGCATTCCTGGAGGCCTTCCAGAGAGTGGCAGACATGGCCACCAACACCAGAGGTAAGGAGCTATGGGGAGCTTTGGGGAGGCAAAATGGTGTCGCCCCTGGGAAGGCCCTTGGAGGGGGAGTTTCGTTGGCCCAGTTCTGGGAATCCTTCTCCTTCTGGCACCACCCCATGAACTTGGACCTGGGGCCAGGAAGGTCTCTTCCAAAGAGGGAGCGAGCAGCTGTCCCCCCCTTTTAATTGGGACTCTTACCCTCCCGTTCGGTCCATCCCTTGTGTGCATGGGTTCCCAGTGTGAGGAGCACGCACATTCCTGTTTTTCTTTTTGATCCTTTGGTTCCCGGAGAAGAGTTGGCCTGAAAAATGAACATTTCAGAGCATTTTTTTCCTGTTTGAAGCCCCAGAGCAGAGAGAAGTGGCATGCCCAGAAAGGGTTGTTTGCTGGTGAATTTCAGTCTGGATCGCAGATTGGCTAGGGAGGAGGCATCTCTGGAGACTCTCTGAGGAGTATCAGTGCCTCTGGGCAGAGAGTGGATTTCTGCTGCAGAATTTGTCCCTCCCCTCCCCAGGCACAGAGGTCTTGCCCCAATGAACATATTGTGTGTGTTAAACACGATGCTCTAAACAGGCACTCTGTGCGTGTGTGTGTGTGTGTGTGTTTGCATGTATTCATCTTCGCCAGAAAGGAGGTTGAGGGCAGGGATCCTTTTAAAAAGGCCTTTGCATCATCAAGAGGAAGGATCCTTAAGGGGAGCTGGGGGGGGGCTTATTTTCTCATATATCCCCTCCATATGTTGCCTTTAACGCCCCTGCTCCCCAGTTTTTAAAATTGCAATTATTAGCCAAACCAGTACATGTTTAATAACTATGTCCATGGTAGGTTTGAATCCCCACCCTGGTTTTGGTGGGCTTCCCTGCCAAGGGATCTAGGAGAGGGCTGGGAGGGGTGCAGCCCTTTGGAAGAGAGGGCAGAAGGGCAAGAGGGGTGGGGAGAAAAAGCCACCCCCAAGAAGAGCTGGGTGCACTTCTGGTGGCAAAACCTCCATTTCGGGTAGGTGGGCATCCTGAACTACTCCAGGAGACTCTTCAAGAAACCAGGGAGGGAGCCGGTCTCAGAGTGGGGGTGGCATTGGGTCACCTGAGGGTGGGAAGTCTCTGTGCGGGGGAGGCCCAGAGAAACCCCTCCCAGTGCCCCCCTGGGGGAGGAGGGTAGCCACTGAAATCCTCCAGTTAGCCTGGAGAGAGAGAGAGGATGCTCGCCTTGCACCCTCCCACCTTCTCCCACCGCTTTTAGCCAACTCTGTTTCTCCCTCACTTTGACCCCCCCCCCCCGCTCTTGTCTGTGAGGGGCTCCTAGCAGTCTGGGCAGGCCCAGCCTGTGGCTCTGCTGGCTGATTCGCCTGAAGGAGAGGCGGCCTCAATGAGGGGAAGTGAATGAGAACCTCGAGGAGTTTCTTTAAGGAGATTTGTTGAAAGTGAATAGAAGGAGGTTGAGAAAAAGTGTTGGCAACCTTTGATTTTAGAGCCAGGTTTACCTCAGAGTCTTTTTCCGGTATCAATTCCTAGCGGATTCTCTTTGAAGAGAAAACTCGGACTGTCCGGGGTTTTCCAGCCACTTCTGATTCTCAGGCTCTGAACAGACCACCAGCTCCCAAAGCAGCCTGCCCCACAGAAACACGCCCCAGCGATGCCAAAGCAATAGCGGGTGGCCAGCCCTTTCTCCCCCCCCCTTCTCTGTCTCTTTTCTTTCCTGACGGGAACGCTCAGAATCTGCTTTGTAGGTAGCACCCCAGAGAGGCTCTGGCTTCCATGGAGGGGCGGGGAGAGATCAGAGCAGTGATGGACTCTGCTGGGCTTTGCAACAGCCCGGAGTGAGGCCTCAGCCAGCATCCAGGGAAGGGGGGGCTGCCTCCCGCCTCATGCTTCCTGGCCCCTGGGCCTCCTTGTGGCACGACTCTGCTGCTGTTGCTGCAAGGAGTGGACTTCCAGCTGGCTGTTTTTCCTTGGGGGGGCGGATACAGCGGGGACTTACAGCATGGACCAGATATGGTTGGGTAGGGTTGGATTGTGGAACTGATCAGAGAACAAAATCCTTGAAGGTAAGATGGCGGCTGCTTCGTTGTGCCACTGCCAGAGGACATCGCAACTCTTAACCAATGGTCGTCCTTGCGGGGCGGGGGGCGGGCTCTGGGAGATGCCTCCAGGACTCCAGCCTGCCTTTGGCCCATGCCCTCCAGGAGGCCCAGGGTGGGCTGACCTAGTCCATGATGGCTTTGCTGGTCTGTCTCTTCAGTTTTTCCCCCAGTGGGCTGACCTTTTGCTCCCGGCCTTTGCCAGTTAATCACAGAGGAGCCTCTTTTCTCTCCAGGAGCCACAAGGGATATCGGCTCGGCACTGACCCGGATGTGCATGCGCCACCGCAGCATCGAGACCAAGCTGAGACACTTCACCAAGTAAGTGTTCTGATTCTCTTGTGCAGCTCCATTGCACAACTCTATTGCCCAGAGACATTTCCCTCTCAGAAACAATGGGGGAGCAATGGACTTTGAGGTGGGGGGAGGGGCCTGAAGGAGTGCCTTCTGTAGCAGGCGGCCACTTCCTGGGCCAGTCTTGCTCCCTCTGCTCGGTGGCCTTTCTCACACTCCAGGTGGGTCTCCCTCCCCCCTCCCCGTGGTGTTGGGAGTCCCGGGCATTTTTCTGACATGCAGAGCAGAGGTGCCCACAAAACCTCCAACCTGGGGAGTTGGGGAGATCCCCTGGACTGCTCAGTAGCCCATCTGGCATGTCAGCAGACAATGGGTACTGTCCTTTGCTGCAGTCAAGATCAGAAACGCAGGGCGTGCTGGCTCTAGCAAGCCTTCGCTGGGCCCATTCTGAACCCTCCTTCCCTTTAGCCCTGCGCCCAGAAAGGCTTCGTGCCCAGTGGAAGCAGGAAGAGCTGGGTTGAGGGGTGTGGAGGCTGTGCTTGGTTCCAGAAGGCGTCACTTGGCAAGGCAGCGTTTTCTCTGTGTGTGTGTGTATGTTTCCCTCCCTCCCTCCCTCCCTCCCTCTCTCTCTCACACACACACACACACACACACACACACAGTCTGTTCAAGGGGGATCCCATTTCCAGGCTGCTTTGTTTAGGGCAAAAAAAGAGGAAGGTGGCTTTCGCTGGCTGGAGGCTTCCTCATCCTTCCCTGCCCCCTGGGGCTGCTTCAAGAGATGGGGTAGCTGCTCCACTGCTCTTCTCGGCCCTGGCCAAAGGAAGCTGCTCCAGAGGAAGCTCACCTCTTCCTTTCTCTGTGGCTGCAGTGCCCTCATGGAGAGCCTGATCAACCCCCTGCAGGAGAGGATCGAGGACTGGAAGAAGACCGCCAACCAGCTTGACAAGGACCATGCAAAAGGTAGAGCAGCTGCCCTTTGGAGCCACGCAGGGAAGGAGCTGGCAGGGCGTGCAGCCACCTGGGGTGACTGGAAGTGGGAGAAAGCTGTGGGTTATGGCCCTCAGGGCTTGTCTTCTGCCCCTGGGAAAGCCTATGGCTGAGGTGTTGGGGAGCTTCACGGTGGCCTCTTTCCTGCCTCTTCAGAGTACAAACGAGCCCGCCACGAGATAAAGAAGAAGTCTTCTGACACACTGAAGCTTCAGAAGAAAGCCCGCAAAGGTGAGGATCTGAGGGTGTGGAAGGGAAGGGAACCCCTTTGGCGTCTCCATAGGTGAGGTGATGTGCAGGGACAGCGGCTAAGCTGGTAGAAGTGGACAGTCTTCTCCTCAGGGCAGGAAAACGGAAGGGCAGCCTTAATGGGAACTTGCATCCTTGAGAGAATTCAGCTGCTGTTGCTCTCCACGCTTGAAAGGTGGCAGCAGCTGACATCCAGAATGTCAGAAAGAAAGACGGCTGCCTAGAAGCCACCTTCCCTCTTCCCAGTGTTTATCGTTGGCCTTCCTGGCCAGGGCACTCTGGAAGGAGCAGGGGATTGGAAGCTACCAGACCCAGCTGGCAGGAGAGCAAGCGGCACCTGAGCACCTGTCCGCTGGCTTTCCCTGGATGGGGTGGAAAGAGGCAGATGTTTCCAGAAGGTTCTGCATCTGGTACTTTCTGCAGAGGGGGAAGGGTGCGGAGGAGGAAGAGGAGGAAGCTTCCATTGAAGATTGTGTGGGACCTGAAATGTGCTCAGGGTGGCAGCTTTGGGGCGTTCTCCGATTTCGCTCTACCCTCCTGCAAGGTCCTTGCTCAAGGGAACCTCTTGCTCCATCTGGGTGTGATTGAAAAGCTAATCACAGGGAGGGGGAGGGGGTGCCTCCCTGGGGGAAAGCGGCAAAGGAGTTTGGGCGGGGGGGGGATCTGTGTACCTGCCTTCTTTCACACATTCTTGTCTTTCTCCTCTTTTTCTCCTTCCCACATTCTTCTGTAGAGCTACTTGGTAAGTCCAATGCTGCCAACCCAGCTCCCTCCCTCCCTCCCTCCCTCCCTCCTCCATGGCCTTTGCTTTGCGCCCTCTTCCTTCACCATCCCACCCAGCTGGGCCTGAAATGAAAGATAACCTCATAGGCCACCGTAGCTGGATCCCTTGAAGTTCCCAGGGACCTGACTCGAGTTTCACCTTGGTTCTCCTTCAGAAGGAAGCCCTTGCTTTCTCCTCTCCCCAGGGATTGAAATCATCCTTGATCTCAGATCTTACATTGTAGAGGGCCACGTGAGCAAAGGAGAGCTGTTTCAAGAGCTCTGTTCGTATAAATTGCTTCTTTTCTGCCCTGCTGGCAAATCTAGTAAATCCACTCACTTCATTGACATAAATACAGCATTATAGGACCCTGTAGATCAAAGGAACCATCAAGCCAGACACAAGACTGAGCACAGAAATCCAGACTTCCTGACGGCTGGATCTCTGTGAACAAGAGCCCGCCAGTTCTCTGGGTCCACAGTCTTTATTGGGAATTTTTAAATCTTTATTTACTTTTATATATGCAGATTAAAACATTTCTGTATTGCCATAATTCATCACCACTCAAGGCCACTTATACGGTAAACTTTAACTTCAAATCTGCCTCCTTGTTACTCAGACCTGTTATTCTGGGCCTTGCCCTCTTGATACAAGATAGAACCAGTCTTGAACTTGTGTGATATCCTTTCAGGACATTAAAGAGGGCCCTCCTCCTCTCAAGCTCTCTTCATAGGATCTGGCTTCTTATTTGGTGGACACCATCTCTATCCCCATCGATTTTGCTTAAATCCTAGTGTGGTGCTCACAACTGGATTTGCTGCAGAAAGTGGATCTAACCAAAGCAGAATGAAATGGATCCCTGACTTGTGGTTTGGAAGATACACTCCTGTTGGTGCAGCTGAAGGCTGCAGACTGAATTGAGTCGTCTTTTGAGATGCCAAATATTTCCAATAGTCCTGCCCTGCTTCTGTCATTGTCATTGGGAAGGTTTTCTTTCGCTTTGGCTTTTTTGTGTTCAAATCAGTTGATGGCCGATCTCTCCTGGTGGCCGACTGGACAAGTCCCAGCAGTCTTCTTAGCAAGGCTTCTCAGAAGTGGTTTGCCATTATCTCCTTCCGGAGCCTGAGAGGGAGGGACCAGCCCAAGATTACCCTGCTGGCTTTGGGCCCAAGGTGGGACTAGAGCTCACTGCCTCCTGGTTTCTAGCCTGGTGCCCCCAGCATTAGACCAAACTGGCTGTCTTTGGGAGGGACACATCTGCACATACTAAGGAGGAGTTGCACAGAAGTAGATAGCCCAAACCTACTTTTCAGGTGAGCTCATCAGGTACATGGCAGCCCAGGGAGTTCTTGGCCACTTTCAGGGGCTGCAAGTTGTCACACGCATTTGCTTCACCTTTTGCCCTGGCCAGTGGGAGGCTTGGAGTTGGGACATACAGGATTCTGTCCCACCGGAAGTATCCAACTCTCAGGGCTGTCTCAGATCAATTCCTAGGAAGGAAAACCCTTGACTCCATAGATTCAGAGAAAAGGTACTTTTACTAAGAATGAACTGAATGCAGCAAAAGTCAGGCAAGGTCTGAAGCAAACAGGTGTGAAAAAGACACACTGAAACTAGGCCCCAGCCCCAGTAGTCAGGTAGATAGAGTCCAATCATTGGCCAGGAAGATGTTTTGGGAACGTCTCAGCTCCAGGTGCTCCATGCTGCCGTTGAGCATGCTGTTCCCAAGATGGCCTTGAAGATGTTAAACAACCCGAGCTGGCCTCTCTGAGTCCAAACCTCCCCATCTACTCTCACGCCACTTGCACGCTTCCCCTCCCAAATGCCCATTGCTCCCTCCCTCCCCCATTTCCATAGCAGCTGGCAGCAAGCTTGAAGGAAAGCGATGATGACCAAGGCCGACACCAACAAATGACCTTGACTTTTCCTGTCAGCGAAGAAGTTTTGGCCCTTGGCTCCACAGCACCCACCAGAAGGAAGCTTTTATTAATGTACAATTGGAATCTGTCTTTCTGGTAACTTAAATGAATTGCTTTATGTGCTGCACTCTGGAATGATAAAAAACAACTTTGGACTGTCTACATCATTCCTCTTGGTCCCTCTTGGTCCTCTGTTTTGCAGCTCCTTCAGTCTCTCATCAAGGGAATTTGTTTCTAGGCCCCAATCTTCCTAGCTGCACTGAAACCTATTCCAGTTTCTCTGAATCCTCGTGTCATCCTGGTGAGGAATCAAAAACATCCTATAGTTTTGCAACCATATCATGCTGCTGCTCCCTATCCAGTTCATAGCAATGCTTTCTGTCCAGTTGGGCCTGCATCTCTGTGGTTTCAATGGACCAGCTCTCTTTCCATTTTCCAGTGTTGTGAGGCGTCTTTCAGCTGTTTTATGCCCCAGCTGGGATCAGTTCTAATAGTGTGTAAGCATTGTGGGGTTTTGGCCACCTCATATCCTTTTACCTCTGAGCATTCCAAGAAAACGGCTTTCAGTATGTAATCAGTCAGGTGAGGTTCAGTTAAAAACCTTTTCACACGTATTACTGCCCAAACTGGCTACCCAGCATTCTGTATCTGTTTCCTAAGCTTGGTTCTGTTCAATCTCATCCCATTTGCCTGTTTCCTACAGCTCTGCCAAACGGGGTCTAGAGAATCCACTTGATTTTGATCCTGTGACTGGAGGGGGTGTTTGCCATGGTTGTGGAAAGTGGTCGGAGTCACTTTTTTCAGTGCAGTTATAACTTCAGAGGTCACTAAATGAACGGTTGTAAGTCAAGGACTACCTGTCTCTACCTGTCTTCTGGAGGGCGCAGCTCCAGCCTCTTGGCTCTTCTTCTCATGTGGAGGCTGGTTTCCCCCCTCAGAGGCTCCTTGGCTGCCAAGAGATGGCCTCTTGTCCCTGGTTGTCCTTTGGGAGAACCGGGGCCTGCTTGACCAACTGACTGGGGCCTCCGCATTGCAGGCCAGGGACACCCTCAGGCAGCAGTGGCTTCTCCAGGGAGGCCGGTTCCTTTGCAAACAGGAACGTCAGTGCGGGTCTCGCCTGGGAGCTTTTTCTGCACTTAGACTCAGCCAGTGCGAGGGAGCCATCGTGGCTATATGCGGTCAGTGCTAAGTACCTCAGAAAAGTGCATATTCTTGTATGACTAATAAGACACACATAATAAAAGGATCCAAGCTGGGTTTCATTTCGGGCCTGTGCAAAATGCTCACCAGCCCCTCTCCTGCCTCCTCCTCCTCTTTCTCTCTGGTCCAGCTCTCTTCTCTGGGGATATCAGACTGGGGACCAATGCTGAGATCCACCCTCTGGTCCCAGAGGCAGCAGCGCCTCTGGGATCCCCAAGAGTGCCGATGGATGCAAAATGGGCCAAGCCCATGGGATGTGGACCCCCATTTTCAAGAGGGCACTTCCATCCTTCTGAAAGGGCGAAACAAACCAGCTGATTTCCAGCTATTTACTCGGCTCACCTCTGAGTTGGTGTCAACTTGGCTGACAGAGCCCTTTCTGTGTGAAATTGCCTGTTCGTTGGCATCAGTATTCTTGCCGCCAAGCAGGACGTGAGGTTCTCAGCCTTTGCTCCCCAAATCCTTGGCCTCTGCTTGGCTGTTTCCAGACTTCCCTGATTCTCCCCCCTCCCCCCGCCTTCCATGCATGTGGGCTGCTGGCAGTTGTGGCGGGAAGATTCTTTGAAGGGGAGCAGGATCCACCTGCTGCTTTTGCTGTGACCGGGTGGGAGCCCAACAAATATTTTTTTTTAATTCATATTTATATCCCGCCCTTCTCCAAAGACTCAGGGCGGCTTACTTTTTTTTTTGGAGCACAACCCAATGCGCTCAGCAATAGCCTTCCTTCCATTGTATATGCCTGCTTATTACTAAGCAGCATTTTTACAAAGTCAGCTTATTGCCCCCCACAATCTTGGGTCCCCAATTTACCTACCCCGAGAGGATGGAAGGCTGAGTCAACCCTGAGCCTGGTGGGATTCAAGCCTGCACTAATTGCAGGCAGCTGGAGCTAAGTACTAGGCGTTTAACAGCCTGCACCACCAAGGCTATTGTGCCAGAGCAGCTGTCCTCGGACCTGGTTGGCTCTTGTGCTGTAAATGGGGAGAAAGACAACACACACACACACACACTGTGATTCTGCAAAAGAGGCCGTGTGGCAGCTGGGTTTATTCCTCCTGACCACAGGGGTGGTGGAGAGGCTGATGTGGAGGAGCGCGACAAACTGCAGAAGAGCCGATGGTGGAAGCTCTTCTGCATTTTGGGGTGCCATCCTTTTATCTGGCCTCCCTGGGATGAAGCAAGAGGGAGCCAAAAACCTCCGGTCAGCCAGTCTCTCTAGCCTGCTGGTCCTTCGTGCATGGGTGAGTGATGGTGCCCACTGCGTGAGGAAGGGCAAAAGGGATTTCCATCAAGGAGGCCAAATTCCATCTTGGGGGCTCAAAGCAGCCAAACTGCTTGGGAAGCCAATGAAAGTGAAGAGGCTTTCGGCACTTGGCAGAATCATTGCAGCCCAAAGGACAGAGTTTGGGCCAGGAAAAGTGTCCCTTAGGAGACCCAACTTTCTAGCGTTTGGAAGCCGTAAAAGAGCAGCCCCCTCCTCTTTTGCCTCAAACGCTTTCTGCCCACCTGATATGGAAGCGCTGCTTTTTTTGTGGAAGAGTTTTAAGATGGAAACCGGCAGTGGTGGGATTCAAAGTTTTTACTACCGGTTCTGTGGGCGTGGCTTGGTAGGCGTGGCAGGGCAAGGATACTGTAAAATCTCCCGTCAGAGGTTCTCCAGAACTGGTCAGAACCTGCTGAATGCCACCTCTGGAGACCGGCCTCCTCTCTTGGAAATTGGTTTTGGGCCTGCAGGCTCTTGAGGCCCAAGGAATCAATTCCAAGATATTTGGAGGTCTAAGTTTGTCAAATGGTCTTCTCATTAATTTCCCACCTTTATTTATATCTAAATAGAAAATGCATATATATTCAAATAACTTTGTTGTCACTTTGAATGTACATATACATTGAATTGGCATGTAGTGAAATGAAATTTTGTTGCATACAGTTCTCAAAGGGTCACCACCTCCAATGTACAGTACATAAACTAAATAAAACAAACAAATAAATAATTATGCTGTATATATCTTGGATACTTGATCATCAGATCATTCTGCCTTGCTCTTCCTGGCCTCCTCAGCCTGGTGGTGAAGCTGAGGCATCATCTGGATGTAAAGTAGCCAAAGGTGTGCCAAGAAATTCAAAGGCAAAGCTTGCTGCGGTAGTTTGGTTTAGTGTGTGGCAGGTGGAAAGCCAGAGCTACTCCCGAGGAGAGCCTTGGCCCGGGGCCAGGGGAAAGAAGCCATGATGGTCTCATCTGTTATTTACAGGCAGGGGGGACCTCCAGCCTCAGCTGGACAATGCCCTGCAGGACGTGAATGACCTGTACCTCCTGCTGGAGGAGACGGAGAAGCAGGCAGTCCGCAGGGCCCTGGTGGAGGAACGGGGCCGGTTCTGCACCTTCATCGCATACCTGCAGCCGGTGGTGGTAGGTGCCTTTATTTCCAGAGTCAGTCGCAGCTCTTGTAGGAACTGGGCAACTGTCCAAGGGGCTCCCCTCCCTTTGCTTGGGCAGATCTTGGCTTTTAAGCCTGGGAACAAACTGTTGGCTCTCGTTGCCCACGTAAAATGCTGCTATCAGTCCAGTTCTGCTTGTGCCTGCCCATGTCCAGTGTCCTGCTTTCAGGCATGCGGAGTGGAGCCTCTGCAACAAAGAGAATTTATGTCCAGGGCATCATAATGAGCTGCTCCCAGGAATGCTGGAAAGGATGATGTACCTTGCCAAACTTGGCATCCAGAATCTGAATGTGAAGAAGAGGAAGGTCCCCTCTTGGGTGTTTGGGTACCAGGTGCCAACGCAGAGGATCCAGGTCTTTCTCTCTTGAGGAGAGTTGAGGTGGAGAAGCTGAGGTGGCTTTCCTAGACTGGCCTCTTTGCTTCATCCCAGAGTGGCATCTGAGGCAATGCGAAATTAGAGACAAAGTAGGAGGTTTCTTGAAAATCCCAGTTAAGAATTGATCTTGGCTTTTCCTTTGGCTCCTTTGTCCGATTTTTTTACCCTGTGAGTTTTGGGATCAATATTTATTGTCTGGAAGATGCTCTGCAAGTTAAAACCTACGAGGTTTGGGGCCTTTCCCTTTTCCCCATTGCTTTCCATGTTGAATTTGTCTTTGAGAGTCCTTCTGGCTGCTCTTCCCTGCCAGCCATTGTGGGAGCAGCAGAGAAGGAAAGAGGCACCAGTTTCCTTGCCCTTCTTCCCAAGAGGGCAAAAGGGTGGCTGGTGGCAGCCAAATGAGCAGGCTGTGCCCACAAGGGGGAGGGGGCTACATAAGTGGGCGGGGGCCTTGGGAATGGGCCAGGACAAGTTTTAGGAGGCCTTGGGTAGCCCCTGCTCTTTGGGGGACCAAGGGGGACACAGTGTCTGGTGGTAGCAGCAGTCCCTCTCCCCCCCCTCAAATTCCAGATTCAGACAAAATGGCATGTCTCTGTAAACCCCCTGCTGATGTGGCTCCAGTTCTCTATCCTTTTCCCATCATCCTCCGACCTCCTAGGACAGAGGTGGGCAACTATGGCCCCTTTAAGATCTGCGGACTTCAACTCCCAGAATTCCTGAACCAGCATGGCTGGCTTAGGAATTCTGGAAGTTGAAGTCTACAGATCGTAAAGGGGCCATAGTTGCCCACCGCTGTCCTAGAAGGTCCTGCTGGTCACCCCAGCATTTCCTTTCTCTTGGGGTCCAGCTAGGCTGCCAGTCAACAGGACCCAACACCAGCCTCCCTTCCACTGTTGTTCTTGCATTGCTGTGATACCAGCTGCCCTCCCTCCCTCCAGAGATAAGACCAAACCTCCTCCTCCTCCGTAAACGTATCCAGCCTCCTTGGGGGCCGGCCCTGGGAGATGCCTGATGGCCCCTCTGGGTTGGGCCTCCGGGCACACAGACTTTGGGGTTAGCAAGTCACAGGATTGGGCTGACCCTCCCTATCCCAGAGAGGAACAGCGGTATTCAGAAGGAAGGAAAAACCTTAGACATCCAGGAGGCTGAAAATGTACCATCACTTGCTGAAGAACTCGGAGTAGAGAACAGTCTTGTGGCTGTTCTCCCAGCTGATGCTTTGCTTGGCCCAAGCAGACGAGGCAGAGGAGCATCTCTGGTTTGGTGCTTGGCAACTCACCAATATTGGCACCTGTTGCCACCTTTGGTGCCAATCCAGTTTGTCATTAAGCGTTTTTGAAGGTTTGAATGTGAGCACAAACATTTAAGGTGTTTGTGGTTCTCCATAAGATCACATAGGCAAATTCTCAAATTGCCCTTTTTGTCCACTGTTCTTAATTCTGAATTTTTTAATGTTTGTCTTTGGACTAAAGGGAAGAAAGTTTGCCTGGAATGATGTTTTTTTTTAAATTTCAGTAATGTAACTGTAATCCCAGCAGGTTTCACATGGATTAACCTGAGTTACATTTCTAATTTCTGAAATTACACAAAACCTCAGCTGGCAGATCCAGCCCTTTGTGGCTTCTGCACAGTCCGTAGCATTGTGCAGCTGAAATGTAGTAGCAGAACTCGGAGGCTCAGTAGAGATCAGGAGCAAGCAGGAAATGGAGAAGAGGCTGGGAAGCCCCCAGATCAGATGAGAAGGCCGGAGGATCACAAGAATCCATCCACCTTGTCCTCCACACACCTAGTGTGGCTCCCTCTTGCTCCCTTTTACCGGACTCCGTGGGTTCTGAAGCCAAAGTAGGCACATTGGGTGACAAGGCCTCAGGGACCGCGACCTTTCCTGGCCTAGAAAGTAGGGCTCCCCTTGACCAGGGAAAGAGCAAGTTCTGGTGTGTTGGGGCTGCTTCGGGGTTATTGCCTGCGCATGGCCAAGGCTCACCCTTTGCTTTACCCTTTTGCAGAACGGAGAGATCACCATGCTGGGAGAGATCACCCACCTTCAGGGCATCATTGATGATCTAGTGGTGCTGACAGCAGATCCACATAAACTGCCAACAGCCAGTGAGCAGGTAGAGAAGGTCCATGTGCCCCTTGGGCTGAAGGGGGATCCACACAGGGCTTTGCAGCCTCCACTTTCCCCCAGAGTCTGCCGTCCAGAGTCTGCCATGCTGTGCGCTCAGAGAACAGGTTCCAGTCCGCTTCGAGGACTTAAAATGCGGCCAGGTCTCTCCCCTCCCCTCTCCCCATGTCTTTACTCAGGACTGAAGTCTGCAGGCAGCCAGGGCCACAAGGCCCAGATTGCCTGCAGAGCTGCCAGCATTGATGAGTTTCTGCTGGGCCAGGCAGGGATGTGGCCATAGCAAAGCAGAATGCCCACCCAGAGCCTGGTCACCTTCAACTCCTCCTGAGGAAGAACAAGTTCAAGCATGGGACTGTGTGAATCCACTGGGCTTTCCAGGGAGCCTTCCTGGATCCAGTTCCCTAGAATGCAACCTTTTGAAATGACTTCTCCTGCCTTCACTTGCCTTTTGTGTTTGCCGATGGCTTAAACCGTAAGACACAGAGCAAGAACCCTCAATGCTCTTCGTTTCTTTGAATGGAGGCAGGATTGTTATGCAGAATGGTGATAATTTATGACCATTTAACAGTACTATGAAGTTATGATGGCTTCTGAAAAAGTGACTTACGAGCCACCCTTGAAGTTGTGACCATCCCGCCATCCCCGTGGCCACAGGATTACCATTTCGGCCCTTGGCAACCAGCTCACACTTAACAACAATTGCAGCATCCTGCAGTCATGTGGTCACAATGAGCGACCTTCCAGGCAGCTTCTGGCAAGCAAAGTCAGTGAGGGGGTCGAATTTGCTTAGCGACCATGTGATCCGCTTAACAATTGTGGTGAATCACTTAATAACCACAGGAAAAATGGTTGTAAAATTGGATCCGGACCTGTGATGACTTGCTTAACGACCACATTGCTTAGCAAGTGAAATTCTGGTCCCAACTGTGGTCATGAGTCAAGCGCTATAAGTGTGTGACTAATTGTAATAAAAACCAGTTTGGGCAAAAAGGGAGGGATGCTGATTAAAGGTGTGTCGCCTTTTAATGTGTCACCTTCTAGCTAAGAGAGGTTGGCCCTGGTGGCCCAGTGCTCAGTCCTGCAGCACAGTCCTGCAGGCTACGTCTGCTCACCAGGCTCCAGGTTGACTCAGCCTTCCGTCCTTCCAAGGGGGGTAAAATGAGGACCCAGATGGTTGGGGGCAAGGGGCCGACTCTGTAAACCGCTTAAAGAGGGCTGTGAAGCACTATGAAGTGGTATAGAAGTCTAAGTGCCATTGTTATTTAAAAATCAAGATAATTTAATAAATACTAATAACCAAGAAGGCTGGTTGGGACCAAGGGAAAGTTAATGGTATCTTATCTAGCAAAAATCTCAGATCCAGCTTAATGTCAACTTAGAAACGAAAGGCCCCTGGGCCATGATTAGCCCAAAGAGTACTTTACTAGAGCCAAAGTGGTTAGAGAAGAGGCACAGCTGGATCTGGGGATTCCCCCCTGGTTATCGGTCAATGTTCAATCAGGTGTTTTGGAAATGGTGCCTATCTTCTTGCACCAGCTCTGCATTTTTTGGGTGTGACCTTGAGATGGCCCGTTGGACGGTAGTGCTTTGTTTTGATTCCTGCCTCCCTACCCGCCACTGCTCCCTTCCCCTGTTACTGACATCAGGCTGTCAGCTTGCGATGCGTAGCTTAGCAGAATGACAGCCATGTTCTTTTTTATGAAAGGCAAAAAGGAACAAAATGACCAGATAAATAGCAATAGCACTTAGACTTACATGCCGCTTCACAGTGCTTTCCGACCCTCTCTAAGTGGTTTACAGAGTCAGCACATTGCCCCTAACAATCTGGGTCCTCATTTTACCCACCTCGGAGGATGGAAAGGATTGCAAAACAACAAAGTGGAACAACGACTGATGACCTCCTTTTACTGGTCCACTATAGAAAGCGTCCTCCCATATTGCATGACGGTGTGGTATGCTGGCTTGACAGCCGTGGATAGAAAGGCATTACAGAGGGTGGAGAGCACAGCACAAAACATTGTGGGCTGTTCCCTGATACCACTAGATGACCTCGCTAGGGCTCGCTGCCTTAGAAGAGTGAGGAAAATTCTCAGGGACAACTCACATCCCGGTCAGCATTTCTTCACTCTCCTACCATTAGGTAGGAGACATAGAAGGAGAGCCAGCCACACCAACAGGCTGAAGAACAGTTTCTACCCATGGACTCTCAGACTCCTGAACAGAAAATACTTCATGTCAACATAGACTTATGGGGCCAGCATGTTGCACAATAAGTTCACATGGGGCAATAAGATAAGTAGTGTGTTTGTCACTGGGTTAGGAATTTTTCTTTTTTGTCTTCGCTGTGAGTTGTGTTGGGTGGATGCATGAAGGGAGGCTCAGCCAATCTCATTGTACACATGTTGTACTCTGACAATAAAGGTTGATTTGATTTGATGGAAGCCTGAGTCAACCTTGAGCTTGGTGAGAATTGAACTGCCAAATTGCAGGCAGCCGGCAGGGAGCAGAAGGAGCCTGCAGTACTGCACTCTCACCACTGCGCCATCGTGGCTCATCAATAAAGCTGGTTTTGTAACAGTATTTCTGAAAAGAAGCTCAGAGCTGTCTGAATATGAATCCGCAGCATAAGCGGGCTCAAAAGATTAAGTGCCACATAAGGTTGCCTCCCTAGAAAGCTACTACTGAATGGATATCATCATCATTGTCGTCATCATCATCGTCATCGTAGGTCAGTTCCAGGCTTTTGTGCCCTGGTCGTGCTTCACTTAATGCAACCAGGTTTAATGCAACCCCTTTAAGAAAGCCAGGCAACCAGAAAAGCAACCAGAGGAAAAGGTGGTGCCGAACCAATTCCAAGTGGGGCATCTCTTCCTTGGAGCCAAGAACCAAAGGGCCCCAGCATTGGAGAACAAAGGATTGGAATAGTTTAGGAAGCTAGACTGGGTCTCTGGGTGACTCTATATGAGTTGTTGGTTGAGGGAAATTTTGCCCGAAGGCTTGTGTTCTCCGGCCCCCAGTTCACCAAGAGTGGTGCCTGCAAGGAGTCACAGAGACAGTCAGGCTGATGTCCATCCTACGTGCCTTGGGCTTTGCTTTAAGAAAGGTCTGGTGGAACAAGGAAGCCGACAGCTGTGGCCCTTCACCGGCAGCGTCTTGGCTGCTGTCTGGGTGAATATGGCTTGGCCAAAGGCAGGCAGAGCCTCTCCTTGGTTTGGCATTGCCTCTCGGGCTCTGCTCGGATGGCAAAATCTTTTAGGGCCAGAAATGCCATAAGGACCTGGCTAAAACGACTTTTTCTTGCAGGTGATCAAAGATCTGAAGGGCTCTGATTACAGCTGGTCTTACCAAACCCCTCCATCCTCCCCTAGCAGCTCAGGATCCCGCAAATCCAGCATGTGCAGCAGGTATGTTTGGGTCAGCTTTTCTTTTCCCCGTTAAGTCAGCTCAGAGCTTACGAAGCTTGAGTACGTTCAACGATACCCCAACTGTAACCGCGTCTTGATGGCCAGAGTCCTTGTGACGTACCAAATACTTCCCAAACTGAGTTGCCATGGAATAAAATCCAAGAGCGCCAGGCCTGAACAGCTATGGCCAACGTTGGCTTTGAACGGGAATGAACTCAAGCAACGGCAGTTCTCTCCGTCAGGTCAAGCAAAACATGGTCTTGGATGGTGCTGTAACATCTGTCAACTGGAAGTAGCTGGGAAAAGTTCTGCCCCAATCTTTAAGACGTGTTGCTCTTGATCTCGCCCCAAAATTCTTCATACACATTAAAAGTGCTTCTGCCTTTAGCTGAGGAAAAAATATATATGTTAATTTGTGTAAACTGCAGCATAATAAGTCCCCGATCAGCCTACTTTATTAATCCCAGCTGAAGAGGAGAAGCTGGAAGGCTTGTTCATGGTGGAGGAGGTGTTCCTCTGTAGTCCTTGATTCAGCTTGTATTTGCTGCCCTCCCCCAGAGGTACCGTGCCAGCATGAGCAGGGCATGTAAAGGACGGTTTGGCTTACCTTGCCTCGGGCAACCTCTGACTCCTGCAACCAGTGTCCTCCCTGGGGCTCCCTAGATGCACAGCATCTCACCCGGTTTCACATTTTACTCCCATAGTGTGGCACAACCTGCCAACACCCGCCTGTCCAGTGTCTCATCACACGACTCGGGCTTCATCTCGCAGGATGCCATGTTCTCCAAGCCTCCTTCACCGATGCCCTTGGACATCACCAGCCAGGTGAGCTAAGGGTGAACAAAGAAGGAAGTCCAGGACAAATTTATGGCTCCAGTGACCCCTCCCCATGAAGGCAGGCGGGTGCCGTCTCCTGAAAGAAGCTGGTTGCAGCCTAGAGACGCCCTCCTCTCCTGGGAGCGATTCAAGATTCTCTCCTTCCCCTGGAAATGGAGATGGAGTCTGATTTGTCCCTTTGCACTGGGTTGATTCCATTCTGTTCCTCGGAAAAGGATTGGACCAGTTCCCTTTTGAGGAAGAAGGTGGGCAGTGAGGGAGCCAGGGACCCTGAGCCCTGGGAGGAGGAGCTGGAACTCTCTTGGGAGCCCCTTCTTGGACTGGAGGAAGGAGAGGACATCCCTCGCTTTCCTGGCCCAATCCAAAGGCTAATGCTGGCAGTCCTCCAGCAGCTCTCGAAAGGCGACCCTGGCATGAGGACATCAGCCTGGGGTGGGGTGGGGGCTTCTGGCTCCAGAAGGCTGTCAGGATCTCTCTGGTGACTCACAGTTTGGGAGCTGGAGGTCAAGAGGAGGGAAAATCCAGCTCTCAGGAGATCTCTGTCACTGCAGGTGGGAGGGGGGGAGTCCCCCCCCCCCGTCCTTCATGACGGCCTGGTGAAGGTTTGGACTTCCTCCTCCTCCTCCTCCTCCTCTAGGAGAGGCTGTCCCCATCCTGCCAGCTGCTTTCATTCCTGCCTGTGTCTTGTCCCGTCTCCTCCATCATCTTCCCAGCCTCAGGACAGTCCAACCCTGATGAAATGGCCCAGGGTGGCATGTTGAGGGGAGCTGCTGCCACCCCACGTCAGTCAAGCTGTAGTCTGTCTCTGCTGCTGCTGCCACCGCTGCCACCGCTGCCGCCATCATCCTTCTGAGCCTCCCTAACCGCTTCTTCTCTCCTCTTTGTGCGTGTCTGTTTTGCTGCTGCTGCTGCTGCTGCTGCTGCTGCTGCTGCTGCTGCTGCTGCTGACGACCTCACTTGGGGCCTCCAGAAGTCCTCCAGCTCTGCATCGTCTGAAGCCTCTGAAACTTGCCAGTCTGTTAGTGAATGCAACTCCCCAACCTCGGTTACTTCTGGCTCTGCCAGTGGACTGTATTCAGATGGCCAAAAGGTGAAGCTTGAGTCCCCCACCTACACAAACACACACACACTTTCCCTCCCCTATTTTATTTTGGGGCCCACCTGCACCTGGTAGAGTTGATGCATGCCACATTGAATGGCCTGGGCCTCCTGCCCCAAGGCTGGTTTGGTTGCTTTCTGCTTTCTGTTGGCTGACCAGATTAGGGAGCTCCATGACCAGCTGTGACCATGGACCCCCTGGGCCTGAAGCCTTGTAGACTTCAACTGGTGGGGAGTCCACCCTACCCTTGGCAGGGATAGCTCCTCCCGGGGCTTCCTTGACTTCCACGAGACCAACGCTCTGTCTCCATGAGAGCTTGGAATCCGGCCCATCTCTGGCGGGATCATTCCCCTAGGAGGCCAGGGAAGAGCCTACCTGCCATGGGGAGGATGCAGTCCCTGTCCAAGGACCCAGTAGGCACTTGCCGTCCTCCAGGAGTTGGATGACCGTTGAGCAGACCTGCCCTGTCCTGGGAGGGACCAGTTCTGCTCCCTCCGTTGCCACCCCAGGAACTTGGCGGGGGGGGGGAGATATTTCCAGCCTGTCCATCTTTAGAGCTGCTTCTGCCTTCAATCCAGCCACTAAGGAGTATTTCAGAGGGGAGTGAAAAATGAATGGAAATGGGCTGGTAGAACTAATCCATGACAGGACTGACCCCCAGTTACACCACCGTGAATTTTTCCCTAATGACTTCACTCCCTTGTGGGGGGAGGAGGAAATTGGCCAGGAAGAGTCAGCCACCCTGCCATCCTGCTGTCCGAAGGGGACATCACTGGTTGTTGAGCATGTGCAGAGGGCCAGGCTCACTTGCCTGGAAGAGCCTTAGCTGTAGTCAAGGGTGGCAGGAGGACTTTGGCACTGGACATCAGGACCAGATCAGTCGCAAAGTCTCCTGCGTGTCCCTCTTCCTCAGGGGCCAGTGTCCCAGTGGTGACCTGGCCTAACCCCCGCTTGGTGCAGGCTGTGCTCCATGCTGGGGCCTTGTGGGCTGGAGGCCATCAGTCTGCAGACCTCTAGGGAGCAGTTGGTTTATTTATTATTTTATTACTTTTAAGAACCACCCATCTGGATAGTGTACAACAAAATATTAAAAGCATAAACACAGCATATAAAATAACCGTGTATAAAAGAGGCAAGTAATGTTTAAAAAATTAATTAAAAGGTGGCTTTTCCATGTGCTAACCAGCCCCACGGCTGCAGGCTCCTCTCAGCTTCAGGCTTCTCTCCTTTCCGGAAGGCCAGTAGAGTTCGGGGGGATATCCCACTGAAAGGCTCCAGAATCTTCTGGCAGCCAGGATCCACAGCATCCTTCCTCCTTGGCAGTTGGTCTCCCTGGATCTGGTCCTGCCTTCCAGGGCCATGTCCACTCCCACCTCAGAGGCCGCCCTCAGCCCTCCCTTCCAGCCTTCTACTCTTGGCAGTGGAAGCTTGACAGGCCTTCATGGGGCTCGACTTCCAGCCCCTCACCGTCTTGTGGACCTTTTGCAAAAAACCCGGAAGTGCAGGGAACCTTCCTAAATATTCAGGGACCTCAGGAAAGGACTGGGAAAATGATGGAAACTGCCAAAGGCTGCCATGCCCTTCACAGACACCTGGTCAGGATCTGGATTAAGGGGAGAGTAAATCAAATACCTTTATTAAGCCACACACAAGGCCCCTGCTTACCCAGAACCATTTTGGAGCTTCTGCTTTGTGGAACTGGGCAGAGTATCTGAGAGGGTGTTGTGGTTCACCAGCAGCCATCTCTGCATTGGACGCAGGAACCTCGCACAGTGTGGAAGTCTGGAGAGGACTCAGACAAGGTTCCTGCGTCCAATGCAGAGATGGGCCAGAACCATCTGGGAGTGGGGTGCTGATTCCGGAGCCTCTGGAGTCTGGCAGCAGCGAGACAGAGGAACAAGGGGAACCTGTTCCCAGTGCGTGTGTGCGCAGAGCTGCTAGAAGGCAAGAGCAGCTGAGACAAAAGGAGTGACTCAGGAGTAAGGCTGGGAGGTGATTGCCCGTCCCATAAGGTATAAAGGACAGGCAAAGATGACGAAACCTTTGCAGGAAGCTAAGTCATTCATTCAGTTCAGATTCATTCGTGAAGCTCTTTGTATTTTGGTTGGGTTTTTTTTCTAGTTCATTTGACACTTCTGTTATTGGCAGCACTTCACAGGAAAGAAAGGTGGGTGCTTATCTTGAGGGACTGCTTGAGATTCTTTACTGGCTGGGAATGAAAATTATTTCCAGCATTGCAATAAAACAAGACTTGTTTTTAAAATAAGTGTATGCGTAATTACGGTCTTGGTCAGAACAGAGGGCTGCTGATCCAGGGGATGCCCAGGGCCCTGGCGTAGCAGGATGGTCCTGGCAACTTGGCTTCTGGGTGCCAGCATGGCCTCTTTGGGCCTTGATGGTGTCTCACAGGCCAAGATGGGCCCTCCAAGGCTCAAGAGTTGCTTTGGCCCCCTCCCGTTGCCTCGCCAGTTCCCTTGCCCTCTTTCACAGTGCTGGGATTGCCAGTGATGCCTGCTTTATATTTTTCAGGATTGGTCCAAGCTCCCCCTCTATGAGCAGCCGGGGGTGGCAAATGCTCTGCAGCGCAGAAAGGATCGTGTGGCAGAACCAGGCTCAGCCTCCCTGATTTATCCGGGGCTCAGCTTAGAAGACAGTCCCCGGCCTCGCCTGTCCCCCGCTTCCATTGCTGCCAAGGTATGGCTGGGCCCCAGGAAGCGCCCTTGGGCCACATCAGCTGGTCTGGGGGTTCATTTGGGGCTCTGTTTGGGCCACGGCCTGCCCAGCCCGTGATCCCAGATCCAAGCAGATTCGAGGGAGAGATGCCATGGAGCTGGTTTTACTTCTGGGTGTTTGGATAATTGCTCACTTCCAGTAGACAAAACAGAAAGTGTGAAGTTGAGGGGGACACCAGGGAGATCTTTCCCTTCAATGGGCCCAATTTCAAAAGTGTTTGCATAAGAGATTTTCCAAGGAGGAGGCCTCTGCCTTCCTCGCCAGCTGGGGCTGAAGCAAGTTGCTCTCCACAGAAGAGAGGCCGGGCAAAGGGCTCCCCCATTTAATCCTGCTGCCCAGATAAAAGATCCCAGAAGGCTCTGCAGGCTGAACAACTTAAGCAGCCAGTAAATGCAGCCTTCTGAACCTCTGGCCCTGGCACCTATTCCTGAAGCTGTGAGTCAGTGCGGAAGTAGCCAAGGAACTGGTGTGAGTGTGTGTGTGTGTGATGAGAACTGTGCTTGTCTTTCTGGCTCTCAGTCCCACCTCAGGAGTCTTGCTGACTGCAGCCCCCTCCTCTCTGCTCCCAGGCTAGGTGCCCAGGTGGAGCCAGAGTCAGGACTGCCCTGGAAGCAGAGAGGTAGCAGCTGCAGGATGCTGGCCTCCATTCCTGGCTTCGGAGGTCTGCCTGCCTGAGCACAGGAGCCCTGCTTAGAGCTGGGGGCGGAAGGAGGGGCTTGGGACGCTGCTCTCTCTCTCTCTCTCTCCCTCCCTCTCTCGTTCACATTTCTGAACTGCCCATCTCCCGCCAAGAGGGGCCACTTTGCCCAAGGCGCTGACCCTCTTTCCCTTCTCACCAGCACGGGGAGGAGGTGTCTCCAGCAGCCAGTGACCTGGCCATGGTGCTGACACACGGCCTGAGCCTGGAGCACCAGAAGAGCAGCCGGGATAGCCTGCAGTTCTCCAGCGGCTACAGCACACAGAACACCACTCCATCCTGCTCTGAGGACACCATTCCCTCTCAAGGTAGGAGGCTGGCATCTGGCTGGGCGGGTAGCGTGTGTGGCCAGGCCTCTCCAAGCCACTTCAGGCGATGGCAGATCCCTCATAGCCAGAAAACAGGGTCCTACTCTGGAGGGGAAGAAGCCCAGGAAGGCCGAGAGGCAGAAGCAGCTGCTCTCAGCCAGGCAGCACCTTCCTTGGCCTTCCAGGAGCCCCACATCACCTGGCATGGCACACCTGTCCTCAGCATCCCCCATTGCTGGCTGAAGGCCTCTCCCAGTTCTCCGTTTCTCCCAGCAGTGAAGAGAAGCTGCGGGCACTTGGGCTTCGTTGAGGTTAAGTGTGCTCTGTGCTTTGACTTAGAAGGGGGCAGGCCGAGTCATGACGGCCTCGATGTGCCCCACCCCCCACCCCATTATTTGCCTTGCCTTATGTAGCCACATGCGCTTGAGGCAGCTTTGTGCTGAGGTGGGTTCGGACTCTGGAGCCCGGCTGGCGAGGGGATGCTGCTCTGTATCAGTGACCAACTCCAGAGAGGCTCCAACTGCTTCTGTTAATTTTGCCCACAGTACAAATAAGCCACAATACAAGTGGCTCTGCCTACGCCCCCTCCCCCCATGCCCCTAGGAATTAGGGGGGGCGTCTCTGCCTGTGCCGCTCTCCCCTCCTCTTGGTTTTGCACTGAAGCCAAGTTTTGGTCATGGCCCATTTCTACCAAGGGCGTCCTCTTACTCACGGTCCTTTGCTGGTCCCTGCTGCTGATGCGTCTGTCTGTCCCTTCCTCAGGTTCAGAGTACGACTGCTATTCAGTGAACGGGGACATCGAGGGAGACAACCAGAATGAATTAGACAAATCCTCTACCATCCCTCGCAACAGCAATATTGCTCAAAATTATCGGCGGATGATCCAGACCAAGCGACCGGCTTCAACGGCCGGCCTGCCCATTGGCACCACCTTGCCAACTGGGACGACGCCAGGCGTGGCTACCATCCGTCGCACCCCTTCCACCAAGCCCACAGTTCGCCGAACCGTCTCCAGCGCCGGTCCAATTCCCATCAGACCCCCCATCGTCCCTGTCAAGACCCCCACCGTGCCTGACTCACCCAGTCATGCCAGCCCCCTCCGGATGGGCAGCGAGGAATGTGTCTTCTACGCCGACGATGCCTGCTCGCCGCATGGCCTGGACTTCACCAAAGCCTCCCCCAAGAGGCTGAGCCTGCCCAATGCCAGCTGGGGCGGCAATGCCCTGGAGGTCTCCGGGTATGCCGGGGCCGGGAAGCCTTCCACAGAAGAGGAGCAGCAGCTGGCTGCCAACCGCCACAGCCTGGTGGAAAAGATTGGCGAGCTGGTGGCCAGCGCACACGCCCTGGGAGATGGCCAGTTCCCTTTCCCCACAGCGTTCTCAGACCCTGGTCCTGAGGAGCAGACCCCCATCTTTCCTCCAGCCGCTTCCAACGAGCCCCCTGCTGAAGACATGCTGGTAGCCATCCGCCGTGGGGTGCGTCTTCGTCGAACCATCACCAACGATAGGTCAGCGCCACGTTTTTTGTGATTGCTCTGCTGAGCTGTTGACCCGAACTCCTCCTGAGCGCAAGGCGCCCGGCCTCAGCAAAGGACCGGGTAACGTGACGGAGGCTGGGTGAACTGCCCAAAGGCTGCCATGCCCTTCATGGACACCTGGTCAGGGTCTGGCTTAAAAGGAGACTGAATGAAATGCCTTTGTTATACCCCCCCCCCCAAGGCCCCACTTATCGAAAACCGCTTTGGGGCCTGTTTTCCACCTTGGTCTCCTGTCCCTTGCACTCTTTCTCTCTGCCCTCATCCGCAGCCAAGTGGGAAAGTGGCACCTGCCTCCCGCCCAGCTTGGAGCAGCAGCGGAGGAAGCCCCACCCAAAACAGAGCTCATTTCCCATGGGAAGAAGACCCTTCTGTCCTGTTCTCTGGCTCTTCTCTGCATTCTCCTCCTCCACAATTGGCTCCTCCAAAAGACTCGCAAGACGGAGGAATCTAGCAATCCACCCCCTTCCTGAGATGTGGGCTGTGGGCTGTGCAAGGAGCAGGACCCCTTCCTGGGCTTCCTTGAGAAGAAGACTTCCCCTTCCAGTTGAGGTCTCTCCAGTGAGACTGTCTCAGCCGGGAGGGGACTTCCTTAAGAAGGGTTGCCTTCTTCCTTGCCCAGCCCAGGCCCCTCAAGCCTGGCTTGAGCTTCACAGAGCTTAGAGGACTCCCTGGGGCAGGACAGACAGGGCAGGACAGATGGGCTTTGACACATGATTTAGAGCACAATTTGCATGGAGGCGCATGGGCACATTTGCACCCCTGAGCCTTTCCTACGGCAGAATGCAAGAATGCCTATCAAGAAAGATGGCGGGGGGTGGAGGCCAGGTTCAGACATGGGGAGGATTCTACCTCAAGCGGGTGTGGGCTTTGCAGGCCCTTCCCTGAAGGGGGGCAGTTCTAGTGGGGGAGCAATGCCAGGGTGGGGCATCTTGAACACAGCACTTGCCTCAAACCATCTAAAGGCCTCGGTGTCCCCTGGATCGGGTGTGTGTGTGTGTGGTTTAAAGGTGGCTGATCTGAGGAAGCATCGGGGTAGCTGCCCTTGGGCAGGTTCCTCTCTTCTGGACAAGACTCTTGACCGACTGAAGAAAAGGGGGGTCAGGAGATGCTCCTTTGGTTGATGCTTTGGGGGAGTCGTTTGAACCGAGCATACGCCCTCAGCTCTGCGACCACACAATTGGTCTGGCAGATCACCGTGACCGATGCCTTTGGTTTGACATGCCAGTGCTGGCTGGGCTCACATGATCCACGAAACCAGTCTTGGTTGGCTTGATTTCAGCTCCACATGATGTGCAAGGCCACTCCCTTGGAAGAGCACAAGCAATGCTGAAGCTGCACCAGACAGGGGGAGAATGGCCAAAACACACAAGAAAGTCCTGAAGAGGGACTTTCGGAAGCGGCTCCCCTCTCCTTTCGGGAACCCATGGCAATTCCACGGTGGGATGGTTTTGACGGCCAAGGACAGAAGCTGCGAGGTGAGCCATGGCCCAGACTTGCTTAGCTTCACGCTAGTGGCCTGAGCCGTTGACCTGCCTTGGAGTGAGAGTCAAGGCGTTTCGTCGCGCCTCTCCTTGGCCTCTGCCTGCACCGGGGCTGCTTCCGGGGCAGCTATGCCTCCTGCCTCTGTCTTGCCTCGCTCTCCACCTTGTTCATTCTTGTCTCACCAAACTCTTCTGCACTTTCATCCCCAGCATGTTTTGCGTCAAAAAGGTTTGCCTCATTGTATAGTCCTGACCAGTTTTGTTTACAGATGTGGAATCTGCCTATTTTTGTAGTTGGCAGGAAGGTTTTTAATGGGGATGTTGGCAGAAACGATGCCAAACGTAGCCATAATGCATTTATTCACAGCTGGCACGCGATGCAGCTTTTCCATGGTCTGGATCCAGCTCTAAAGAGATGTGAAGGTACTGCTTCTCCCAAATTCTAATATGGTGATCTTCACTTCTCCCTGAGACTAGAAATTAGTCTCTGTTGGCAAAAGGAAAGTGATGATGGGAAAGAGAAGAGGGTTTTGAAAAGTTGCAGAGTGGAAGAGTAGAAAGTGAACTGCATAGAGACATGAAGACTTGAGAAAACCTGCCTTTCCTTGGGCAGGGCTGGGAAGGGGAGCTGTTGCAACCCTGCTCGTCCTCCGTTTTTAGTTGCAGAGATATTTGATGCTGGGCTTGGCAGGTCTCGTGCATGTGGCATCCAGAGGTGCACATGTGGCACATGAGAATGAAGTGGAGAAAGCAAAATTGAAACTGAATGTTTTCTGCTGTTGCACCAATAAGAATTCCAGTATGTGCACCAGTGGGGGAAAAAGTATATTTAGAAAACTTGAGTTATTTCCAAGAGGCACACACCAAATTTAAGCATGGAACTGGGAAATAGAGGGTAGAAGGTTTTTAGGGCACTGACTTTCCCAACCTGGTGTTGAGCCTTCCAGTTTACACCTCTGGAGAACATGAAGTCCGGCAAGGCCCTGTTCCGAGGGACCAAGAGCTCAGGGCATGAGAGGTTGTGCAGTGGGCTCAGAAGGGCTGGGGGCTTCCTTGGCAGTGCAGAGGCAGCCTGCCCCCATCACCATGAAGGCCTTTGAGGGGACAGCACGGCGGCTCCAGCATGCCAAGCGGAAGGCCTCCCTTGTACATAGCCCTTTCCTTTCCTCCCCACCCAGTTCTACCCGTGTCTCTGTGTGCCACATCATTGTAGGCCCCTCACTCTTTGCTCTTGTGATAACTTTCGTTTTAACACGCCAGCCCTCCCGTGATTCCCACACCCCTCAAATGTGACTGTGCGAGATTGTTGCTTTTTGCTTTTCCAATTTCTTTGTACAATAAGAAACAAACCACCTAAAATGTCTTTCAGCTGATGTAACTGTCCTGGTGCTGTTAACTTGTTCTTCCTTCCCATCCCATAATTTATTTTCCTTCTAGCAGTCTGAGCTTACATACAGCCTTTCTTCCAATTTAGTTATGTGGTTTTTTTTTCATTCAAAATAACCACCGCTACAGGTAACAAATGCACTGTGAAGATTTCAGTATTAATAAAAGCTGTACTGTAATTAATGCAAATCATTCCTCCTCTTTATTCTGCCCTTTCCAATTAAAAAAAAAACTTCAGAGGTTTATCAGTTTCTTCAACCCCACAATTACCAAGCCAAACTCATCTCTACATTTTGTAGCATGGCAGATTCTTACCTGGCTGGACAGAACTGCCTTCAACCCCAATTGATACGGGATACTGGATGATCATGGCTGGGCCGACATCCAGAATGGGAGCCTTGCAGTGAAGCTGCCCAAAGCATTTGTGTGACAAATGGAGGGCATGTTTTGTTGGCCAGGCCATCTCTGCAGCATGGATCGTTTCTGGACTGTTGTGCTGTTGCACTGGGCTGAAGCTACCTAGTCTGGAATAGATACAGAGTTTCCTGCCTGAGCAGGGGGTTGGATGATCTCCAAGGTGCCTTCCAACTGTTGTGTTAAATACATGTGATCCTGAGTTTATATCATCAGAAAAAAAACCCAAGCTTTTGTAGATTTGAGAAATGAGAATTGCCGCACTTTCCATAGCTCAAGAGGCAGTTCTAAGGTTTGTAGGCATGTGAAACTCATAATCCCTTCAGTTCCTCCCAGCTATTTCTGCAATTCTAATCACTGAATTCCAGGTATGCGGATGGCCTGAAGAACTGCCTTCCTCTCCAACAACTGCTTGGGGTGGGGGGCAGCGGAGCAGCCCTGCTGGTAAATCTACATCTTTGGCTGCTGGGGAGAGTGGACATCTCCTCCTGGTGCTATACTCGACTTTCACAACTGGCGCCAGTTTTGTCAAGCAGAAATTGGACTCCGGAAGATTTTCCTATCTTCCACACAACTGTAGTTCCAGTTGAGGACCGCTTGTACTAGAATTGATCTCCCTTCTGCCTTACAACTTGCACAAGCACTTTGCAATCTGTATACTAACAGAGTAGCTTGAAAACCAAAGGATTAAGGTGTTGGGCTGAAAGCCAAATGATGCATGGCAGCAGGAAAAGGCATAGCTGCTTTAAAGATATCCCTGCCTTCGTTCATTTTTCAATCTGAAGCACTGCACAACTCTTACTTTTTAAAGGAAAATGTCTAGGACCCATCCACTGAGCCAACACACATCACAGGAGTAATTTGGCTTAGTCCATTAGCAGAAATGAAGGTCTAAAGAAACCCTGTGTCATTTCTGGTCAAAGCAGCATGGATTTGGACATCAACATGTTTCTTAGCTATGAAAAAAAGGTTGAAATGCAACTCATCCCCACAAAGCTCTGCCAAAGGAGGATTTCCTTAAATCTATGCAGACAGACACTCTAGCAAGCTCTTTTTTTAAATTCTTTAAGATTGTAACCACCATCTCTCTAATGGGCAAAATACTAATTTGATGCAAAACTATTTACAACATAAAAGTTAAAAACAATAGAAACAGTAGGGTGGCCAAGTAGACAAAACTTCCAAAATGCTGGTTAGGAGGAAAATCAGTTCTGGCTTCAAGCCCCCATCACTCCCTGTGGCTTTCTCAGAATGTAGAAGAGAACTGCAGGATGAGACCAATCAGGTCAGCTCACTGTGAAGCTACCGATGGCCCACTGGCAGGGATTTGGGGTGGGGGTTGTGGCATGGCAGCTCTGCTGAAATGGGCTTATGAGACATTATCCCTTGGAGGGCTCGATCTCTGTGGGCTGACTGACTCTGTGGGCTGAAGTCCAGGATAGAAACGGGGTCAAACAAAATGGGGACAGGCAAGGAAGTTTCTTTCAACCCATCTTCAAAATAAGTCCTTATCAAGTCCTCCAACCGCTCAGCTCAGAAAGCATAGCGCGTACGGATGTCCTCTAGTTTCTTTGAGACTTCTGGTGGAGTCCGGTCCAGTTCTTCAGACACGTTCTTCTGTTTGTTGGGCTCCATGGAGTTGAACTGCTCACAGAGGTCCCCATCAATAACATTCTAATAGGAAAAAGAAGGTGGAGATTTCAGTCCCAAGGAACAGCACATACAAGAACAGTTGCAGCAAAAAGTCAATTAACAGCCAGGATGGGCACAACAGATGCCCAATTATTGGATTACCCAAGAGCCAATTTTTAAACTGAACTCACTTAAAAAAATGAATCCAATCTATTTCAAAAGAAAAGCTGTCACTAGACCACAATCCCCAAATGGCCTTGGTGGCTCAGGCTGTTAAATGCCTGCATTTAAGTTCCAGCTGCCTACAAAGTCTAAATAAATAATAAAATAATAATTACTGTAGGCTCGAATCCCACCAGGCTCAAGGTTGACTCAGCCTTCCATCCTCTCGGGGTAGGTAAAGTGAGGCCCCAAGATTGTTGGGGGCAATAAGCTGACTTTGTAAAAATGCCGCTTGGTAATAAGCAGGCATATACAATGGAATGAAGGCTATTGCTGAGCACACTGGGTTGTATCCCAAGAATTGTAAGCCGCCCTGAGTCTTCGGAGAAGGGCGGCATATAAATGTAATTAAAAAAAAAACACCCAAATCTCCCGGCCACCAGGTGCCTCGTGATCAGGGCTGAGCCACCCAAAACCTCGCTGCTGTCACAAGGGAGCCCACGAGAGATCTGCAGGGCTGACCGAGGAACAGCTCCCCTCTGGGAAGGCAGGACAAGGCACCAGAGGGCCCAACCCTGGGTGGTCCAGGCTGAGAAGCTCCTGGAGACAAGAGTAAGAAAATGCTGCCTGCTCCCTGGAGCACACGAAGCGCCTAAAACAGGACGAGGAACAGAGGCGCCTCCTTTCTCTTCCACCTCATCGGGCATCTCTTGACCACCCCAACCTCCCGGGGCAGGGAGGAAAGTTATTTATTTGCTTCCTCTATAAACATTTTTAAATTGACAAGATCAAGGGTAGTGCACAATTAAAACCATACATTCCATTTCATAAAATTGTCTTAAAATTTAAAATATATTAAAGATTGCCCAATATTCACTGCCAGGTTACAAAGGATGGGAGGGGCCCCCTCCAGGAGGAGGCCAACATCTGAGAGGCTCTGCCCCTTTCAGGACCCGCCTGTCTGTCCAGAGGAAGGGCAGGGAACAAGACGGGATGGCACCGAATGCTGCTCAGGAAGCAACAGTTACTTCAAGCTGCCTTGGAGCAACAGCTCTGGCCGAAGAGGCAGAGCAACAACTGTCCTGCAGCAGAGGGCCCAGCTGCCCTTCAAGGGAGATGAGGCTGAAGGGACCGGACCTACCTTCACAGGGAAGTAATAGGAGCGGAAGCTGAGGTGGTCTCGACCACAGAGAGGCGGGTGCTCAGAGCGGAGGTGCATCTCAACATGTTGGAAGAAATCATGATCCTGAAAGAATCAGAGGATGGTCAAGGAGAACAACGTCATTGGACAACCAGCACAGAGTGCAGCTGTTCAACTCTGCAAGAAGGAAGTAGCTGACCACTGATCCTGGATGCAAAGGCAACACAGCTGTGGCAGCTGCTGTCCCCACTGACTGCCAGGGTTGATTCACAGATCTGGCTGGCTGGGGAATGCCCTCTTCCACCTTCCCTACCCCAAGTGTATCCTCCCCAAAGCTTTGTGTTCGCTGGAAACAGCTTCAACTGTAGAATGGAGGGCGGGTTGACAGAACAGCTACATCTTCATCATCCCTTTGGTCACGTCTCCATATGGTGCAGTCTGTACGTGATCCCCCTTGGGGTCACGTACAGACTGGACTCAGGCATCCCTGTGATTTATGCTTAGTGTGAGGGACTGCAAGAGGCCTGAACAACCTCAGGGAGTCACTCTGGATGGACCCCAACTTTCACTTTGAGTTTCATGAGCGTATTTGCAAGTCAAGATGGTTGGAACATGTGTCAGCAAAACCTCCATAGTGCTACTTATGTGCCATTTCTTCCAGTAATATTGGCCCTGACAGGAGTCCAACCACAGCCAACCTTAAGAGTTTACAATGGAGTAATCCACCTGCAGAGGAGTGGAGGGCTCCTTAACAAGGCTCAACTCCGTCTTTCGTAACTCAAGCGCCTGTCTGGATGGCATCATCAACCAGGACAAAACCTTCCAGCACAGCATTCCTCTCTCACCTCATGCGATGTGAACGGAACCAGGATGCCGATGCCTCCAGACAACGTGGTATAAACAAGCGACTCGGAACCTCCGGGGATCAGGGTCGTCTTCTGCAGAGACAGCACCGTTTCTCCTACGTGGTAGTTCATGATCACCTCAGCCTGGGAGTCAGATTAACGGGGATTCAGACAATACTCCTCCTCTTCCCCCCTTGCCCTCCCTGCCCTTCAGGAAGATGAATCCTTCCCAGTAAGAAACAAGACTTTATGATTCCACTTGTGACTAAGCACATGCGCTTAAGAGTGAAGCTGGATGAGGCAGAAGTGCCCAAAACACCTCGGCTTCCCAGGAAACTAAAAGTAGGAAAAACAGTTCTGGTCATGTCAGTGTTAACGAAGGGAAGGGAAGGGAAGGGAAGGGAAGGGAAGGGAAGGGAAGGGAAGGGAAGGGAAGGGAAGGAAGGGAAGGGAAGGGAAGGGAGGGCCAGGTGGGTCTGCTGCTAAAAGATGTTGAGGCCAAAAGATGCAGCACTGAGGGGAACTCTGGTTAAAGTGACCTGACCTGAACAACTTAAGGATGGAGAAGCAACTGAAGTGCCATCTTCTGGCTAAGTTAAGTCTCCAGAGCAGCTCTACTGAGAATCTTGAAAGATCCTCCATGTTATGCTAGAGCCCCTTGAGAAACCACAGAGGGAAAACATAAAGCCGCAGAATCCAATATTCAGAAAGAAATTGGGGGAGGGGGAGAGGGGAGAAGAGACCACCTAGACTCACTACAGACTCTTCAACTTGATGCCGATAGCCAGCAAAATTTTGGAGCAGATTATTAAGCCATACCTTTGTGATTGTTTAGAAAGAACAAAGACTCTGGCATTCTAGATAAGGCATATTAAGCTACCTGTTTTTTATACAACTGACAGTTGACACAGGAACACACATCAGAAAAATTATGCCATGGTGAGCTGGATACAGAGTTGGCTGAACACATTTACCACCCAGCAAGTAAGTTGCATGATTTGGGTGTGGCATTAATGCTGTGCCATTGAACACATTTATGAATGACATGGAGAAGGAATTACAAAACAAAATTATCAAATCTGCAGACAGAATAAAGACAGAAACATCCTAGAACTATCCTGACGTAGACAGATGTTGACAAGGTAGCATGGCAAGAATACCCAAAAGGGCTCTATGCCAGTCCCAAAGAGGCCAAGGGAGGCCGAAGGAGGAGGAAGCTGGGTGGGCAGACAATGAAATCTGGTGGAGCTGCCTACAGGTTCAGAAGAGGGATCACATCCCTTTCACCTTTCTTATTTGACCTGTACCTTTAAGTATTTATGAGGAAGAAAGAACCTGAAGAATCAAAACCTGGAGTAATGACTGGAGGAAGGAACAACCAGAAACTTTCATATGCTGATGACACAACTCTCCTGCTAAGAAACAACCAAATCAAACACGAAACATCTGATCAAAAGAATTAAAGAAAAAGCAAGCAAATTTGACCTCTTCCTGGATGTCAAAAAGAGTGAAGTTATGACAACCACCAGGGATGGAAAAGTCAAAATAAACAACTGATGAAGACAGCAAGGGGGTGTGAGAATTCATTCTCCTAGGATCGCAGATTGATCAAAGGGGTGAATGCAGCCCAGAAATAAAGTATTGCACTGCACAGCAAGGATGAGCATGAATCGAGCGTGGAAAAGCAAGGGCCTCAGACTAGTGCTAAGAGCAGAGGTTCGGCTGCACTACTGCATTTCCTGAAGCTGCAAAAGGCAGGAGGAAAACCAGCTCATTCAAGCAAGCGGCTGGGTGGAGAAGAGACCTGCACACTCCTTGGACAGCAAAAGTGTGTAAAATCAGACATATCACTGGAAGGCCAAAATCACAAAATTCCATCTTACTTGTTTCAACTGTGTCATGGGAACAAAGTCTCTGGGAAAGAGAGTTTTGCTCAGAACCGTTAAGAATGTTTTGCCAAAAGACACTGTTTTAATGCTTTTTCCATTATGTTTTTTTATTGTGTGGTAAGCCACCCAGTCACTTGGATAGTGAAATGGATGGCAGGTAAGTTTAACAACTAAATAAATTTAGTGAATGAAAAAAAATCACACCTAACTGGAAGTTGCTTTTGCTCTGGTGCATAAAAACCATCAATTCCACTAGAATTGATTTTTCAATCATTAGTTTTCTCAGGTTTTTAACGTAGTAATTAGTTTTTTCGTTGCAGATGAGAGCAGATGACAAATAATGGAAAAAAGGAAGGGCCCTAGTAGAGCCATCCTAGGAAGGACCTACTTTTTGGGATGCGCCATTGAGAAGGCCCCTGTCCCACAAAGCCTTGTTGCCAGTCGGGTCCTCATCGACCTCGTCATTCGTGTTGGGCGGCAGCCTTACCTGCATGGGAAGGAAAGGAGTCACCGCACTGCTTGCAAATGGTTCTCCACAGAGGAGCCCCCTGGGAGATGGCTGGGAGCCTTAAAGCAGGAGAGCAAAGGGTCAGGCTGTTCCTTCTCGCCAAGAGCCAAGGGAGCTTTTGACCTGTGGGCCCTTCGGGCAAGTCCTCTGGAGAGTCAAGATGGCTTTTCTCTGGCCCTGTTCAGCAGAGGGCAGGGGAAACGCAAGCACTCTGGATCCCTTCCGAGAGCAGCGAGGGGTAAACCTGACCTTGACCCTCTCCACTGCCTGCCCTCCCCTTCTGGCTGGCTCTGAGGCCTTGCCTGGGACACTTTTTGTTGCAAGAACAAGAGATTCCCTCAGCCAAAATCAATAGTGGTCAGATTTGGCAGGGGACGGAGAGGCGGGGGGCCTATCACGAGAAGGGAGCGCGCCTCCGCTGTCTTTGAACTGTGGCGCGCTCCGACTCCCATGCCTCTGCCCACTCCCCCGGGGATACGGGATCCAGAGCCCCGGCTGGTGTATTTTAATGCCAGGTCCGTGGTTAACAAGGCATCCCTCCTCTGTGAACTAATTGAGGAGGCGGCCGCGGACCTGGCCTGCATCACTGAGACCTGGTTGGGGCCGGAGGGAGGAGTCCCTCTGGTTGATTTATACCACCCAGGTTTTCAGGTTTTGCACCAGCCTCGAGCTCAGGGTAGGGGGTGGCGTTATTCGGGAGACCTTGATTCCAAGGGAGGTCACTGTTCTGCAGATAGGCAGGTGTGAGGCTCTCCTCTTGCGTTTGGGGCCTAGGGGTCGGTTGGGCCTGTTGCTTGCATACCTTTCTCCCAGCTGTGTAGCAACGGCCCTGCCTGGGCTCCTCGATGCCCTCTCGGGAGTGGCGGTGGAGTTCCCAGGCCTTTTGGTCTTGGGTGACTTTAACCTGCCCTCCTTGGGAGGGGCGTCGGGTTTGAGCCAGGAGCTCATGGCCTCCATGGCGGCTATGGGCCTGACCCAGATGATACAGGGCCCTACGCATGAGGGGGTAACACACTCAACCTTTTTTATCTCGGAGCAGTGGTGTAGTGATCTGGGGGTGGGCATTGTGGATGCCCAACCCGTAGCATGGTCAGATCACTATCTCCTACGGCTGGTCTTCCAGCAGGACGCCCCACGCCGCTGGGATGAGAAACCGCCAAGATGGTTCCGCCCCAGACGCCTGATGGACCCTGAGAGGTTCCAGGCGGAGCTGGGGTCTCTGCCTGCCTCCCTTATCCACAGCTCGGCTGAGGTGCTGGCGGCTGCTTGGCAACAGGCTGCCGCTGAGGCCCTCGACCGAGTTGTCCCCTTGTGTCCCCTCACTCGCCGCAGATCCCAGATGGCTCCTTGGTTTACAGAGGAGCTCCGGGAGATGAAGCGGCGTAGGAGGGGTTTAGAGAACAGATGGAGGTCGACCCGTTCCGAATCCGACCGAACCCAGTTAAGAGCTTATATTAGGACTTAGCTGGTAGCTCTGGGGGCAGCGAGGAGGGCTTACCTCTCCGCCCTCATAGCGTCCGCAGATAATCGCCCAGCCACCCTGTTCAGGGTCACTCGCTTCCTTTTACATCAGGAGGTGGAGATGGACCCTTTGCGGGGTAGGGCTGAGGAATTTGGACATCTGTCAGATAAGATCGCTCGGATCCGGGAAGGGCTGAGCTCTAATGGGCAGTGGTCTGAGGAGGGAGAGTCTGCCCGATGTCATCTGGGCTGAGTTTGATCCTGTTTCTGAGGATGAAGTGGACAGGATTATGCGACGACTGAGTTCCACCACATGTTTATTGGACCCGTGTCCTTCCTGGATGGTATATGCCTCCACGGAGGCCACATGCGGCTGGCTCCGGGCAGTGGTCAACACTTCGTTGAGGGAGGGTTCTTTCCCCGCTGCCTTGAAAAAAGCAGTGGTGAGATCCCTCCTGAAGAAGCCTGCTCTGGACCCAGCCATTTTAAACAACTTTCATCCAGTCTCCAACCTTCACTTTTTGGTGAAGGTTGTTGAGAGTGTGGTGGCTCAGCAGTTTCCGCTTTTCCTGGAGGAAGCGGACTATCTAAATCTGTATCAGTCGGGCTTCTGGCCCGGGTTCAGCACGGAGACAGCATTGGTTGCACTGATGGATGATCTCTGGAGGGCGCGGGACAGGGGACTTTCCTCTGTCCTAGTCCTATTAGATCTCTCAGCGGCTTTCGATACCATCGAACATGGTATCCTATTGCAGCGCCTCGGGGGTTGGGAGTGGGAGGCACTGTTCTGCAGTGGTTCTCCTCCTACCTTTCGGGCTTAATCGGTGTTGGCAGGGGGGCAGAGGTCGACCCCGAGGGCACTCACATGTGGGGTCCCTCAGGGGTCGGTCCTCTCACCCCTCCTGTTCAACATCTATATGAAGCCTCTGGGCGAGATCATCCATGGCTTTGGGGTGAGGTATCACCAGTACGCTGATGATACCCAGTTGTATATCTCCACCCCAAGCCAAATCAGTGATGCCCTCTCCGTGATGACCCGGTGTCTGGATGCGGTACAGATCTGGATGGGCAGGAACGGACTACAGCTCAATCCGTCTAAGACTGAGTGGTTGTGCGTATAGGCATCTCGGCCCAGTCAACAGATTCCATCATTGGTCATAGGGGGAGAGGTGTTGTCCCCTGTGGACAGGGCTCGGAACCTGGGAGTCCTCCTGGACTCATGGCTCAGTTTGGAGGAGCAGGTGGGGGCTGTGACCAGGGGGGCTTTTGCCCAGGTCTGACTGGTTCGCCAGCTGCGCCCATATCTGGACCGAGATGCCCTTCGCACGATCACTCATGCACTTGTGACGTCCCGACTTGACTACTGCAATGCCCTCTATCTAGGACTGCCCTTGCATACCATCCGGAGGTTTCAGCTGGTGCAAAATGCAGCTGCGCAGGTTGTGATGGGAGCTTCCCGATACTCCCATGTTACACCCCTCCTGCACGAGCTGCATTGGCTGCCGGTAGCCCTCCGGGTGAGATTCAAGGTGCTGGTTTTAACATTCAAAGTCCTTTACGACTTGGGTCCAGGGTACTTGCGGGAGCGTCTCCTGCCAATATCGAATACCGATCGCCCTGTGCGTGCACACAGACGGGGACTCCTTGGGGTGCCGTCGGCTAGACAATGTTGGCTGGCGGTGCCTCTGGGGAGGGCCTACTCTGTTGCGGCCCCCGCCTTGTGGAATCAACTTCCTTTGGAGCTCCGTTTGGCTCCTGATCTTCTCTTTCGCCGTGATTTGAAGACCTGGTTGTTTGAACAGGCTGGGCTGGACTGACCTCCTGGGGGGTGGTTAAATTTATTTTGATTGTTTTATTGATTGGGCTTGTTTGGTTTAATTTCTTTTTAAATATTTATTGTTGTCTTTTAATTGTGAGCCGCCCCGAGTCCTTTGAAGAGGGGGCGGCATACAAGTCCAATTATAAATAAATAAAATAAATAAATAGGAAAATGCAAAGTGATAGGCAGGTTTCAAAGCAGCCCCTCCGAAGGGCGAGACTCCACCTTGCAGGCCATGTGCTCTGGTGTCACCTGGATTTTACTGCTAAGATCCAAACTATCGGTGGACGCTTTCCCAAGTCAGCCCAGCTCCTCTCAGGCCAACTCACCACACAGATGTTGCCAAACTTGTCAGCTCCAGCCACCGTGTCATAGTCCAGGAGGCAGGCAGTGGTGACCCAGCGGGGGTGGGTGTCGTCTGCAAAAATGATCAGCTGGTTTTCATTTCTCTTGTATCGAACCCAGATGAAGCTTTCCTGGACATCAGACACAATCACCCTGTGCCCGACTGTCTGAATCCCACAGATGGAGTTGGCAATGTGCTGTATGGAAAAGCAGTTCAGAAAAGGACTTGTGAATCCAGACAGAATCTGGGCACAAGAACTGTTATCACTCTCACCTGAGTTCAGTCCCAATGGAAGAGCCTGCTGGATTTCCATGAGATCCAGACAAGCGTCCTGAAGCCCCTCAATTCAGGCAGGAACCCAAAACAGGACTGCTTTGGGCAACAAGGGCGAAACGGCAGCCTTGCCAGCACCACTGTGTTTGGGGAAGGAGCAGTGACAAGCAAGGCAGAGCTGGGCTTGCATGCTACCCTGGTCAGGGAGGATGCCAACAAGGCTACAGGATAAGGAACCATCCCTCTCAGCTCCTCCACGCAGGACAAGGCCTGACTGCTCTGCGGCTGTACCCAAAGGCTGGAAAGTTCATGCATGCGCGCGCATGCGCGCACACACACACACACACACACAGAGCAGTGGCCTGGCAGACCCCTCCTCTATGCTGCCCAAGCAGAAGCCTTGCTCTTCATGTGTCCAGGGAGTGGCTGGGGGGTGTTTCCAGAAGTTGCCCACAAAGGCTGGCAGAAAATCAATCCAATTCAGCTGCTCTCTCCCAGCCACTCTAAGTGGCACATTTACTGGCAGTTAAGGTATCTGAGAGAGGTGTGACTGCAGGGATCTCCTTTCCAGCATTTTAAATGTGTGAACTACACGTTGCAAGTTCTAAACTCTTAAGAAAGACAACCGACAGCCAAGAGGGACCTTCACTGGGACAGCCCTCTGCAACTCCCTGTGGAGAACCCAAAACTCCCACAGGAGGCCAGCCTGGAACTGGGACATGGCCCAAAGGCCCAGGCCCCTTGCTCCCAGTGGCTGGAGAAGTGCCAGCTCTTCTGGCAGGGCAACCCGCGTACCTTATTCTCACACTTCCGGAGCAGCTTCTTCTTGCCCAAATCATAGACTCGCAGCAGCTTCCCCACGCCAATCAGCACCCTCCCTTGGAAGGGGGCAATAGCTGCGGGCACCTCCTCCACTGGCGTCTGGATGCAAAGGAAGAGCAGGCCCTGAGACGCTGAAGCCCAAGGGAGGTCGGCCCCGAGCCTCTCGGGCCAACCCGCCATCTGGAGCCCCTCTTGAGACTCGGCATCAGTGGGCAGGTGGGCAGACATGCTGCTAAACAGGCTCTCGGGGCAGCTGGGCAGCCCTTCTGACAACGCACAAGAGAAGGGAAGAGGCCTCCTCCGGCAGCTCCCATTCCCAGAGCCGGCTGCCTGCTCGAGAGGAAGCATCTCCCGGCCACTGGCCAGAGAGCGGCAGCAAAGGTGGCCCAGGGTTTTCTCGTCAGCCCCGGACAAGATGCTCCCTCCCAAGGCCTGCCATTGGGCCCCAATCCTGCCCTTCCTGAACTGCTCCTGAAAGCAGCTCCCTGAGGCTCCCTTCCAACCTCCAGCGCTGGCGGGAGAATTCTGGGAGTCGAAGCCCACAAGCCTTAAAAGGTTGGAGACCCCAGAGGCTCCAGAGTCTGAGCTCTGCCTTTTGCCTTATGTGAGAAGGACCCCCCTCACCCTCACCCCCCACAAGGCTCACCTTGTGCAGGAACTCGAGCTTCTCACCATTATTCACCAGCTTGTAAGTGTAGACAAACCCTCCGGCAACCGAACGTGGGTTCAGAATGAGGTCTTTGGCCACGCCCACCAAGACATGCCAGTCGTCGCCCGTGTTGGCAAAGCGGCACACGGCCACACTGAGGGCAAGCACAGGAACCCCAAGTGGGTCAGAGCCCTGGGACTTGGGAGGGGAGGGGGCCCAGGAAGGGGTGGGTAGGGGGCAGGCCTCTCAATTCCCACTTTCACACGAGCCAAAAGGAAGCATCTTCCTCAGAGCTCAGGCTATCAAAGGGCAAGCAGAGACTTTGTGCCGGGAAGCCACATGCCCCAAGGCAATCAAGAAGAGCTGCAGTTACCTGAAGGCGGCCTCATTCTGCTCCAGCTGCACAAGGTCCAAAGTGTTTCCCTGGATGGGGTTCATCACCCTGACCACTGAGGCCCACTGCCCATTTCCTGCTTTGGGAGCCCCAAAAATGGACTCCGGAAGGTTCTCGTTCAGGAAAGCAGCCGCCATCTCGGCAGCAAGTTCCCTCTCGTCTTCTCCTGCAGCTTCCACCATTTCCTGTGATGCAGAGAGGAGAAGAGAATGGAGGGCATGCCCTGGTGGTGGTGGGGGGGTGGTCTCTTTTCCCCAACCCAAAGACCTCTGGAGTCCAGGCCCGACTCTGGTTGTGGAAAAGCTGGACCTGCTCTGGTCCAGGGAAAAGATCCCTATGGCCTCAGGCTGTGGAGCAGAGCAGGACAGGTGGCACAGAGGCTGAGCTGCCCATCGGTCACTCACCTTCCGACCAGCTGCACCTTTTCTGACAGAGTGTCAGAAAACCTCCCAAAGGGAAAACCCAGGATGGAGCCACCATGTCCCACATTCTGGGTGTTTCTAAGCTTAGGCGGATCTGAGCGGCCTTCTTAGAAGGTGCTCAGCAGCCCCAAAGTAGAGAGGGAGAAGCAGTCTCCCTCCCATATCCACTCCCTTCAGCAGCCAGCACGTGTCAGACTCCCAAGGAGGAGCTGGAAGGCAGCCCCAAAGTGACTGAAAGCGCCTCTGGAAGAGGGAGGGAGGCAGGCAGGCAGGCAGCGGATCGGATCAGAGAGGAACCCAAGGCTGCTTCTGCCCATGTCTGGAGAAGGGAACTGTTTCGGCCCCAGGCCCCTGGGCTGATGGCTTCCTGCACTGCAACGGCTGCCTCCCCTGATCCTGAGCACCGTGACCAGAGGCCTCTTCTTCCTCCCCAGGGCAGATGGGGCAGAGAGCAGAGCAGAAGCCGGACAGAGGAGGAAGGGGCAGAGAGGCATTGGGCTCCTCCAGCTACCTCGGCCATCTGCTGCTTCCGCTGGGCTTTGGTTGCCTCGGTGTAAGCATTGTGGTCAGTCTCGATGATGATCAGGTTGCTGCTCTCGGGGTGGATCACAAACTTGCGGGGCGTGTATTGTAACGGGAAGGCCACCTGGTTGAAGACTGCGCCAAGTTTCTCCAGGGCTAAAATCCTGTGGGAGCCAAAAGTCACTGCTGCCTGCGGGAGCCTGCGGCTGCCTCACCAGGACTGCCCAAGAGGGATGGGAGCCCACGTTTGCCTCTGCTCACTTCTTTGCTGCACACACAACACCCCCCCCCCGCACCCTCACCCTCACGGTTTTCACACGAGGAGGGGAAGAAGTACTTCTTATCCTGGAAAACAGATCCAGCAGGTGATGCTGCTGGATCCTGAGTTGCTTCACACTCATGCATCTCTTTCCCACCATTAAAAGCATGAGAAAAGAGCAGAGCTCACTCCAAGGCGGCCCACCCCTTGCCCTCTTTCCCCAGGAGGAAGGGGCACCCGGTCAGCCTAAAGATCCCCACGCCCCCTGCTCTGCCCCAACTACACAAACCTCAGGGTGTTGGTGGAAATGGCCACAATCCCCTCCGGGCACTGCTCTGAGGCAAAGCCAGAGGCAAACTCCAGGGTCTCGTAGGAGAGGGGGGTGAGGTGGAAGCGCGACTGGTAAGAGTAGCTCAGCCAAGAGCGGCTGGACATCGCCAGGACCTGGAGTGGAGCGAGAGCAGAGACAAAGCGTGGCCGACTTCTCCCTGGGGCTTCTTCCGTGTAGGAAGTACCGCCGGGCAGAAGCCAGGTCCAAGATCCTGCTGGCATCCAGGGGGGTCGCACAGGCCGAGCATCAAAAATGTTTCTAGGGAGCCCTAAAACAGACCCTGTTCCATCAAGAACGGCGGATCAGGGTTTGTAAACAGTTCACAAACAACTCGGAAGTTTCGACGTGCTCCAAGTGAAGCCAGGTTGGAAAAGACTCCCTGAGGTCTTTTTTCCTGAGTTTTTTTGACTGCTGCATAGGACATTAAAGGCCATGAGGGGAAAAAAGGGTCCTCACTTGACTGACCAGCTCTGCCCTACCTGAAGGATGCTGGCAAAATGTAAGTGATCAGGCTGAGCCTGAGGGAGGGGTCAGGGGTGTCATCAGCCTCGCCCTTTGCACCCACAACAGGGGAAGTGCAGCCCTCCTTGACTTTTTTTTTAAATTACATTTATATGCCGCCCTTCTCCGAAGACTCAGGGCGGCTTACAATTTTTGGGATACAACCCAATGCGCTCAGCAATAGCCTTCATTCCATTGTATATGCCTGCTTATTACTAAGCGGCATTTTTACAAAGTCAGCTTATTGCTCCCAACAATCTTGGGTCCTCGATTTACCTACCCCGAGAGGATGGAAGGCTGAGTCAACCTTGAGCCTGGTGGGATTCGAGCCTACAGTCATTGTAGGCAGCTGGATCTTAAGTGCAGGCATTTAACAGCCTGAGCCACCAAGGCCCCTACACTGACTTTTCATCTACCACCAATTTGTTCATAGTTCAGAGGTGGAATAAAGTGGCCCTCATTTTGGAGCTAGGCTTGGCTCCCGATTTCTTGGGCCTGGCAAAAACTGCCAGTGAATCTTCACATTTTCTGACCTGCATTTTCAGGTTTCTGAAGTTACTACCAAACAACCCCTCACTTAGCCAGCTCAGTTGTAACAAAAGCATAACAGAACAAGGGGCTGTGGCTGATCCTTTCGACTGCAGCAGCTGCCACAATGTCCCATAGTTATATTACTGCTACTTGCGACCTTCCTGCTGGCTTCTGACAAGCAGTCTAGCTGGCAAGAAGACAGTCATGTGACATCACCCTCAGCAATCACACACCATTCACTTCACAACCACAACCAGAACTGCTGTTGTAAGTCACAATTTTTTGCTTTATGAGTGTATTGCATACTTTCCAATCCCAATTTCATCCACAGCTCAGGGCTCCCTGTCCAAAATGTCTTAAAATCCCCAGCACCTGATCACAATCGCAGCATCTTCAAGAACAAGCGACATAAACATCGAATATCATCCCTACTGTACAAAGAGACTCAGACAAGCTTCTTGTTTTTCTACATAAACTTTTCCAGATAAACTCGTCTTCCCCGCTCCCTCCTCTCCAACAATATTCCTGCCAGCCGTATGCACACCTGTATACAAACACAGCTGCTACTTTTATTCTGCATTTGAGAGAAAAAATAAAGCTTCATAAACTATGTCTCACTACGCCCCTTTAAAAATCCCAATTAATATTCCTGTGTTAAGTTTTCTCTTCGTCCCTGGGATTGCCTTGCATTCCATGGCAATGTGTCCCACTCACTGCTTCCTGGCCTTGCATCCGGACTCTGAACAGCTTCACAGGGCGGGACCCAAGGTACCTGGTCCTTGTGTCAGACAGATCACCAGTGACAGGATCAAGGACGGTTCGGAGGAGCACACCATTCTAGATTGCAAACACAGAGAACCAAAAGGAGAGAGGAGCAGCTAGTTAATTCCAGGGTCCAAGTCGGCCTTGATTCCAATGCCTTTATCACTGCAAGCTCCTCTCTGACCTGAGCATGGATAGGCACAGCACCACCATTACTAAAGTATACAAACCCTTCTAACTTTTCCAAATTAAGAAATGAGGCATTTTGAAATGCAGCCAACAACAGCAGAATCTTTGCAGTGAAGAGGGGGGTGGGCGGAGCCGGCGTCACAGCAGGACTGAGGTGATTTCAGCTCCTGAAATCACCTCCGATATCACGGTTGCAGGGCGGTTCCTCGGGACCTAAGCTGACTTGTAGAGTCGGTGAATGTATGGGGCACCTCCTGCTGATCCCAGGGACATCGCAAAGTCCCTGGTTGATCCAGGACAGCCCCTTTGCCAGCAGCGGACTGAGCCAGCCATCAAGCTGCTGAAGCTGTGACAGCTCCGGAAGAAGGAGATTGGAAGAAGTGTGTCGGAGATGGGCAAGTTTCACAAGAAGCCACCTGCATGTTAGTGAAAGTTTCCATCTTCTCATCCTTTGGAAAAAATCTCCCCTCTACGGCATTCAAGGCATGAAGATGACTTTTTTTGGCATTTTTCCTGTTTCGTTTGATTGTAAAAGGAGTTGGCATAAAATAAAATCTGGCAATATGAAGGGATGGGGAGGAGAAACGGAGAATGTACCGACAGATTTTTCGCTGCTGGACTGACTGCCAGTGGATGTGGCTATTTGCTAGAGCAAGCTGCAGAAGGGCTGCCCTGCCTGACTGGAGCATGGAAGCCCAACCAAAGATTGATTCGAGGCTGGAAAGAGTCCCTGGGGATTCCTCACCTGTAAGCCAATGTTCAGGTACAAAAACCCAATGGAGCTCCGTTCTCCCAACTCATCTTGCTTCTCGGCGCCACCCATTTCCACAATGCACAAGGATTCTGGCTGTGCAGGGAGAGCCTGCATGCTCAGAGGCTGCAGACAGTCCTGGGGAGAACAAAGGGCCCACTGTTACTCGGGAGCAGGGAGGGAGAAACCAACTGCTGATTCCCTGTTGCATTAACACATGTTCAGAGCCATCTGGAGCGCAAGAGGAGAGGCAGCTATTTTCCACCCAAGCCTCAAGTTAGGCTTTTAATTTTTTCATGGATTTCTACTGGTAAGCAATGTTCTTTTACTAATGTTTCAGAATCCTTATTTGTTGGGGCTAGAAATGTGTCTTTCTTCCAGAATGCCCAGAAGCAGAGGCTGCCGCTTCAGATGGGGAGAAAGATGGCATGCCAGGCATTTAGTTAAAATAGGGCTAAAGTGAATGAAATTGGGGGGGGGGTCAACGGCTCTTGCAGCGTTTCCAAGATGCTCCTTGTTTTTAAGCACTCATCTTCAGCAGGCCCCATGCTCAAAATATTCTCATCCAGAGAAAATGAAGCATGCACCTTAGCATAATAAACCAGTAATGCAGATAATACTTCAAGCCAGCCACTTACTGAGGGATCCAGGGAAATGATCCGTACAGTGTTGTCTACCAGCCCAACCGCAAGGAACCTGGAGCGCTGCTCTCCTGGTGGAACGTTTGCCAAACTCATGCAAACAACATCGGCCGACATCTCCTTCCTTTCCGTGTATTCATTCAGTTGCCCAGACTAGGAAGCAAAGAGACGAGAAAAGGCGGCCAATGAAACGGAAAGGGGCTAAACTGACATGGACTCTCATGGCAGGCAGCGATCAACTGGCCCTTCGGCTGCTTGGCATTACATCCACTTGCAGTGTCCTGCAGCCACTTTTGACAAAACTGGCCCATAGCAAACAATGGGTTCGCTTAATAACTATCACAAAAAAAGGTTGTAAAATCGGATCAGTTGTGCGAGTGACCTGCTTTATGACTGTCACAATGCACAGCCATATTAGCAGGCCCCATTACAGTTGTAAGTCAAGGATGGCCCATTTTTCCAAGCCGTCCTTTTAAAGCAACTGGCCACCGCTGAGTTGGCAAGAGAAGGCTGTGAAGGCTGGCCATCTTGGGAAGGTCGTGGCATTTGGAAGAGGATCGTCCAAATGACAACACTTCCTGGTCTGGACTGAGAGCAGACCACCAGCCTTTGCTACGAGAGGCTCTGCTCCATCAAGGCCGTCCTGCTCAGAGCCCCAAACCAATCTCCAGCCCCATCAATCCTCCTTTACAACCCAGCTCAGATCTACTTTCTATGCTCACGTACTGGATCCATCTCGAAGTAAACCAGCTCTCCTCCGGTCAGCGCGATCACCACTTGTCTCTGGTTCACAGCACATTTGACAATGGTTTTCTTCCCAGGTGTCTTCCATTCGTTAACTCGTTTATCTGCTCTTATGTGCCTGATGCCGTCAGGATAAACCTGAAAGGAGGCGATGAAGAGGTGCTGAAAAGGCTGCAGCAGTCATTGCTTGCCCACCACAAAGAGATGCCCCTTATGGTTAGCAATTCTCTTACAATTCGTGATCATTAAACTTTCCATTCCAAGTAATCTAGGAAGGAGGAGCAGCTCAGTAACCAGCAATTTGAGAAGTACTACAGTTGTTTTTAAAAAATAAGCCCATGAACACAAACCTGAATATTTACTCTTTTAAAAAAAAGGATATAACAAAAAGACATTTTCAGAAGCATCTGTGGCAAGAAGACACTAATGGAAACCTCCAAATAAGGGCTAGTATTTTTCAGGAAGTGTCAATTCGGTCACTCTGGGAACAGTTAGCTCCTTTTTTTAGAAGTGAATTTTTTGGAAGAGGGAGCAGTTAAGGGCAAGTTCCTTGGGATGGTAAGTTTTGCACATCCTAAGAAATCTGTATTATTCAAATCATAAAAACAGCTGATAAGCAGAGTGACTCTGTGCTCTGGCAGCCACCTGAAATTCACTTACACTGATCACACCAGTACTGTGCTACCCTCTTCCCTGGTTGCAAGCCAGCAGCTGTTAATCCAACCCTAATACTCATCCACTTATAAAGTAATGTTCCCAACAAGACAGCCACAACATCACATTGCTGTTTGGACCTTAGTAAGAAACAGCCCATCTGTCAGCCCTCCTGGGTAACCCAGGCAGAAATAGGACACGAAGAGCTGAATTAACAAAATCCGGCAAGATTGAAAGCACCCATTTCCCATCTTCAAATTTCATTGTTTGCTCCATTCAGGCGGTTCCTCCCTCTGGCTGCTAAGCCACTGGGGCTTAATCGTGTTTCCTAGGCAGCATCTCTTCTCCCTTTTCGTCAAAGTTACCCATGGATTCCATCCCACCAGCAATGATTTTGGGGGTGGGGGGTTGGGAAGCAAGATGCAAAAAGAAAAGAAAAAAGGGCCCAAAAACTCACATAACTGTCTCAAAATCAAGCCCTCCCTCATGGTGAGTAGTTTCACTTAATGGATAAAATAAAAGGGCAAGGCAGCTGTTAAGCCGTGGCCTTACCTGCACCAAGGCATCATCTCCCAGCAGTGAGCAGGACAAGGTGGGTGTGGTCCCAAGGAACCCTGAGTCTGTCACTTCCTCCACGGTTTCTCCAATAGACAGGACTAGGGTGGCATTGACGAAAGACACAATGATGTAAGCATCAAATTCATCTGGTGGGAGAAGAGGAAGGGAAGATTAGAGGGAGGTCTGTGATGTAAAGATGATCCTACAGCATTTCTGATAATTGCCATAAGGCACCCAAGGGGAAAATGTTCCACCACTAGGAAGCCATGGCTAATCTTCAGGAAACCAAATTTGACATCAGGTAAAAAATATCAGTAACCTCAGGTTTCTGATGTGAACCTAGAGAGTAAGAGCAGTTCCATCCAAAGCCTGGAGGTGCAAAAGTCCAGAACTGAATTCTGAGAGCAATCACATGATCAATGGTGTGATCAATCTGCAAAACCATCAGGCTTATTTAGGAATCAAGGAGCTGGAAAGATACACGGAGGCCATGGAGTTCATGGATCCAAATGTCGGCCTCCGGCCTGCAGAGGGCACTCTGGCTTCTGCTTGAGCACCGCTGCAAAGAAAGGGAAGCCCTCCATCTCTTGGGTCCTTGGTTTGACTCTCAATTTTCCCGTTCATAATCAGCATAATCTTCATAATCCACATAATCCACAATTGCTTCCCTGCAATTGATTCTCCACTGGAAACTATTATGGTTTGTTTCAATTTTTTGATGCCTCCATAAACACTCAGTTGCAGACCCAAGTGCTTAGTGGCATAGACAAGACTGTGAGAATGCACAAGAGACTCCAAAAACCCACAGCTCCTGTGCCTCATAGGCGTGAATAATGCCAGCCATCTTATTAGAAGTTGGGTGGGCCAAGCCACGTAACACCAAGGCTATCCTGTTAAACTAATCCCAGCATCAGATTGGGTGCTCCAGGGCCTATGCAAGGTCAACACCCGAGGCCAGATCGCACAGCTTAAGCCAGAAAGTGAATCGTGTCTTGCAAAGCTGCAGTCAAGGCTGCCATCACTTGGGTTGAAAACGTTTAGATGCCAGGCGCATGGCTGCTGCCACTAGAAACCAAGGGCGGCACGTTAGACAAGCCTAGCAGAGAAGCAGCGCTTGCTTTTTCCAAAGGGTTGTTAGTAAGGTCACTGTGGAAACCGTGAAAGTCCTTCAAAGGCCTAACAAATGAGGCCAGTGAAAGTCAACTGTCTGGTCAGCAGGACCCTCAAAAGGTATCCTTCTCATTCACAAACCATCTTCCACCCTGAGGCCAAGAATGGAAAATCTGTCCAAGTCAGGTCAAGTCATGACCAAAACAAAAAGAGAGAGTACTCTTGATAAGAGGACATGCACCTGTGAACCTAACCAGTGCTAATGTCTTTGTTGGCTCTGTATTAAGCTTCAACATAATCTTTAGGCCAGCAATCAGATCACACAAGCCCCTCAGGGAAGAGATGATGGCCACATTCCCAATCAGCCTCTGGCCCTGCAGTCAGATAACAGAACCCAGACGTGGCATTTCACAGTAGCAAAGAGAAGGCAGTCATCTCCTCCCTGTAGTAAGGGGCCAATGACCCTGGAAGGCTCAAGACCATTCTTTCAGCGAAACACAGATTGGTGGTGGCAGGAATCTTTTACAATGCAATGTTCTGCAGTTTTTTGCTGGGATCTGGGAAAAAACTCCCATTGCAAGAATAGATTGGCTTAACAACCATGTGATTTGCTTAATGACTGTGGTCACTTGCTTTACAACTGTCCTAAAAATCGTTGTAAAATCAGGTCACATGGACATTCCAGGCTCAACTGTGATTGTTAAGTGAAGACTACCTGTATACAACTTTAATGTCACTCAGGTGGCAACCAAAAAACTTCCTGATAGCTTTTTACTCCTCCTCCTCCCAAGAACAAACAGAAAAGCTTCAGAATAAGGGTTGGCATTGTAGGTCATCTGCACTCCTTCTAGAGTCTCAACATCTTTTTTACAGTGTGGTGACCAAAACTGGATGCTGTCAGCCCTGAAGCCATTTTTTATGCTGGAGCCATTTTGAGCATCTTCAAGGCTGACACGTAAAACTCAATTCAGCTATAAAACTTGAGACTGAGATTGAGCGGTCTTACTAAGGCTTTACAGAGTAGTATTAGTACCTCAATTGATCTTGATTGAATCCCTCTGTTAATGCAACTTAGGATTGCATTGACTTTTTTGGCTGCCGCCACACCCCGCTGGCTCATATTCAGCTGGTTGTCCACTAAGACTTCGAGATTCCTCACAGTTACTGCTATTGAGTCTGGTTTCACCCAGTCATTTTGCTTTTTCTTGCCATTTTCTTTTTTCTTGACTTTACTTTTTCCTACATTTTCTACACTGAATTTCATTTTTTTAGACACAGCCCAGGGCTCAAGTCTGTCAAGATCCATCTGGATCTTGAGCCTATCTTCTAGGGTGTTAAATATTCCTGCCAGCTTAGGATCATATGCAAATTTGGTAAATTCCCCTTCTATTCCCTCATCTAAGTCATTTATGAAAATATTGAGGAGTACTGGGCCTAAGACGAAATCTTGCTTACTTCCCTCCGTTGTAGATTCTAACTTAGACTGTAGGCTCAAACCGTTGAGTACGCTTTGTCAGCCAATTGCAAATCCATCTGGTGGTGATGCTATCTATCCCACTTTTTTCTAACTTACCAAGAAGTAGGTTGCGGTCTACTTTGTCCAATGCTTTACAAGATATAAAGATATTCTAAATGAACAAGGGGAACTAAAATTGAAACAAAAACTGGAAAATCAAGGAATTGATTTGGCTTGGTGGGGCCATTCATCCAAATACAATCAAGATACAAGAAAGATGCAGAATTGTATGGATTTTATAAAGAACCTTTAGAACTAGACCAGATATTTTTTAGAGACAGGTGACAAATTAATAAAAATAAATATAGCTACTTATTGAATTTTAAAATGGAAGAACAAGAAGTAAAAGAAACAATGATAGTATGGTCTAAAATTTTTGGATACACTATATAATTAGATAAATGGCAAAAACATTAGGGAAGGAATTATAAATTGATGATTTCAATAGCTTATAAAGAAAATTCGTATATAGGTGGCATTTGCAAGGATGGCAAAGATGCTTAAAAACGTATCTCCCAAATCTGCAAACAGATACCAGGTTCTTATTATATGTGGTGGACTTGCCCTATGGCAAAAAAATATTGGTCAAAAATAAAGAGTGGCTAGAAGGAATGACAAAACAACAAATAGACTTAAAACCAGAAATGTTTTTGTAAGGTATTTTACCTCAAAAATATAAAAAAAGAATTACATATTTAATTTTACATGTGGTAACAGCAGTGAGAATTGTGTATGCACAAAATTGGGAAAATGAACAGGAAAATGTAATAAATATTAGAATGTGCTGAAATGGACTAACTTTGAAGATTAAGGATAAGGAGGACACAGAATACTTTTTAACTTGGGAACTATTTTATCAATGGTTAGAAAATAGAAATTAGAAAATTAAAATTGAGGATATGTAAATAAAAATGAAGTAAGCGTGTAACTAAATAATAGATGTTGAATAAATAGGATAAGGAAATATGATTATTAGATTTGGAGGATAATGGTAATAAATGTGATATTTATAAGGTCTGATATTATCTATATGTTAAAACTGAACAGAGTGTTTAATTAAATAATGGAAACTGTTTAATAAGGATAAGTGAAGATTATGGTGAATAATGGTTATAATTAATGTGTGTATAAGGTTTGTTATTTGTATTTAAGAGATTGTACCCAGAAAGTATACTGCCATTGTGGGGATATGGTAATTTTATATATAACAAAGGAAATTGCATAATAAAAAATAATTTTTAAAAAAGGACTACTCATTGAGTACGGTTCATCAGCCAGTTACGAATCCATCTGGTGGTGATGTTATCTATCCCACATTTCTCTAACTTACCAAGAAGTAGGTTGTGGTCTATTTTGTCCAATGCCTTACTGAAATCTAAGTATACTATGTCCACAGCATTTTGCTGGTCTGCTAATTTAATCACTATGTTGAAGAATGAAACAAGATTGGTTTGGCATGATCTGAAAATGATCTTCAGAAAAGCTATTAAGACTGTCAGAATTCTCAGCAAAAGTAGAAAATCCTATTACACAAAATGTAACTACTTGAATCAACTACCTGAAATTGCTTTGGACTCTTCCGTTAAACAGCCAGCTGTGGTCCCTTCTCATTGTAAAAAAACTAAAAAAGCCATGTTGAAAGGAGTCTCACATTGGCCCAAAAGATTCCTTAGTGCAACTGGAAAATACATTCCAAATTTAGAAGGCCAGAATATTCCAAGACCTCCCACAGCAGGGGTGTCAGGACTAAAAAGACCAAATAAGTATTTTTTAGTTGACAAGGGGAGCCACAGAAGTCCCACCACCCCAAACCAGCAGGATCCCTGCAACTGAGCCACACGCCTTGCCCAGCAACACTCCCCCACCCCATACCAGCCTTTAGCTCCTCTGTAGTTATTTCACTGAAAGACCCTCCTGGGGCAAAGAGTGAACAACAAGGCTCAGCTGGGCTTTCTGGTGCAGTGGCATGGACCAGTTCCAGCCTCCTTGATTTGGGGATATCTCTAGCTAGCCTGAAGTCATCTTCTCTGCCCCCCACTTTTCCCCTCCACAAAAAAGAAACAGCTTTAATCTTTCTAGATCTCATTGAATAACAGAGTTAGAAAGGACCTGGAAAGTTATTGCTAACATTTCACTTATTTTTTATGTTCAGATGATCTATATAGTGACTAATATGATAATTATGTACCTACTCATCCTGGCCCATTCTGTAATTCTTCCAATGCTAGAACTCAACAGGAAAAAAGCAGCTCCATTTAATTTTAGGTTGTCAGCAAGAACTGCTAACTAGAATCAGCTTCCATGGACTCTGCTCAGTCAAGAAATAAAAGTTCAGTGTAGTTCTTCTCACTTGCTGGTCATTATGCCAAAGCGTGAAGAACTAACACTTTCAAGAATCAGAATTCTAACACGTTGCAGGCTGATGGTCCCAATATGCTAGACTTTGCCCATTGAGCTGTATGGGGAAGTGAGAACTGAGAGTTCATACAAAAGTTCAGACCTAGTTCAAGCTCTAGATGTGAAGCTAAAAGACAGCTCACATCCGGCATTCTGTCTTACTGATGTCAACACGATTCGCATCTACTTGACTGTCCATGCCTATTGGATTTTCTAGGTCTACTGGAGGCTCTTTCAACATATTCATTGGAAGATTTAAACAATTTTTAATCTGATATCTTAGATGCTTGTAAAGGATTTGCAAGATGTCAAAGTAAATTTCACTGTGTACCATTCTAACTACTGATGCATAAAAGCACTCAACGGGGAAGCCAGATATTCAACAGAAAGGAATTAACTAGATGGTGATCACCAAGCAGCCCAAGCCCTGTGTCAGGAGCATGTGTGAGTAGACCAGCGGGAGGGCAAAGAACAAATGTGGGGGCAGGAGCATGAGAGCCAATTCTGTGCTTTGGCAGAAAGCACTGAACAGCAGGGTTATCACCACAGACATCTGAACTCAACGCTGCCCTTTGGCTTCTCTTCACTGAAGCAAAGCAGGGGGCAATTCCAGAGGCAGGAAAAACTGAGTTTTAGATTTGCAGGTGCTCACCAACAGGTAAGAGCGTGACTGGGGAAAATGTGCAGGTACCTGGCACAAGCACTAGTACAGCCCAACCTGGCTTTACTAAAAGGGAGGAGTGGGAAGCCGCAATGAAACCGATAAAAGTGTTGCCCTCACTGTGAAGGATGCCATCAGGAAGAGCCTCCTTGTGGGGAAACATTGCATACACAGGTGGGAAATCAAAGGATGCTCACAACATGGATAGTGATGAGAGTGGGGTCTTTGTAGCTTGGGGCAATGGCAGCCATGGAAATTCTGGAGCTGGATCCCCTTAGCCTGATTTCTCCAGATGTGTGGATTTCAACTTCTGGAATTCTCAGCAATAGGGCCGCCAGCTGAGGAACTCTAAAACTGGAAGCTGGGGAATGCTGTTGTACCTCCTAAGTATTAGGTTAGAAGTTATCTAACCTCAGTACCTGTAGAGAGTAAGAACTCTGTCTATCTTGTGCATGAATTCCAAAATTTGGGTGTGTTTAAGATTTGGTAACCAGCCTGAATAGTTATATCAAGATTCCCAAGTTTTATGGAACATAGAAATGAACACATATGCTATCTATTAAAAGCTTAGGAGACCCTAAGTCTACTTGGAAGCACATGGGAAGTCTGTGCAAGCTACGTTATCTCAGCCACAGGAACATGAAGAAGTTCTAGGTACATGAGAGAAAAATACTTTTGCTGTACAGCTATGTGAGCAAAGCTTCCAGTACAGAGAAGGCAAGAGTCCAGGCAAGGGGTTCTTATCCCAAGAGTCCAGGCAAAGGGTTGATGCCTTCAGCCCCAAAGGCCAAAGACTGGATGTCTCAAAGTTGTTCCACCACTACCCAAACAGCACCACATATCCTGTAGCTTCAAGTACACACCTGTGGGAGGAGATCAGCACCTCCACTGCCAGCCACCTGTGGAAGAAAACAGAAGGCTTGGTATTGGTAGTATCATAACCACATACCAGCCAAGGTTAGCATTTGTCCAGAGTTGTACAGACACCACAAAAGGGAGAATGAAGAACTTCAGATGCAAAAACCAGAGGCAAACAGGATTACCACAGCACAAACATCCAGCTCTGGGTCATTAGCACATGCCAAGGTAAACCACTGAGAATTAGGCAGGCCATCTGGTGATTCATTCCAGGAAAAGCATTAGGAAAAACCCAATACTGGCCCAGTAAAAGTTCCATCTTAGCAAATGGGCTCCAGCATTTGAGAGCAACAAATCTGATTCTACACTTAACATCTGGATGGAGCAATTTCCAACATCTTCCTGGGGAAACCTTATATGCATACAGGTAGCCCTCACTCAACGATTACCACCAAACCTGGAATTTCCACTATAAGTCATTGCAGTTATTAAGCAGGTCACCATATGACCTGACTCATTTTTATAACCATTTTTACAATGGTTATAAAGTGAGTCATGGTGGTCATTAAGTGGACCAATTCTCCCAAATGAGCATTTTTTGCCAGATTGCCAGAGGCTGGCAAAAAAATGGCGCAAGTCACATAATCGCAGGTCATGGATGTGAGCTGTTTGCCAAGCACCCAAAGGACAACCACGACTGCAGGGGGGGCTGGCACAAGCAGCAGTCATGGTTTCAGTGACGGGTTGAAAGTAACTTTGCAGAGGGGGGTCTGTCGTAACTTCAAACGGTTATTAAGGGAGGAGTACCTGTAGTTCTTACTCAGTTGCAGCGACCATGTTACAAATCCCAAGAGGAATCTCAGGGAGAAATACACAGAGCTGCCCTCATGTAGTTCCACTCAACTGGCATCTAAGTCACAGCAGTGACTTTATGCCAAAAAAAATCTGCAAACTAGTCCAGTTGCTCTCTCAGCATCTCGGCTCACTGGGTCTGAGTTACTACAGAGAGTGAAGCCAGTCAGAATCCATGGGTGTGTGTGTGTGTGTGTGTGTGTGTGTGTGTGTGTGTGTGAAGAACTAACCCTGTGTCACTTTCATTACAACCGGGGCGGACGGGGGAGGCTGCAGTGGTGCTCAGTCTCAGCCCCTCCAATTCTGGGCCATTCTTGCTTCAGCTGCTGCAGCTCCTTGGCAAACTTGAGTCGGTGACTGGGCTGAGGCCACACAGGAGGAGGGATCTCCTTCCAGATTCATTTGACCAGCAATGTAGAGCAGAGGCTGATCAGGGATAAGAGGGAACTGCCCACCGAGCTGTGGAAAAATCATTCAGCGCTGCCAAGAATTCCACTGTAACATGAGTGGCCATACACATCTTTCAAGCATGCAGAGCAACCAAACGGATCCCTCAGATGCCTTAACAGGTCGTCCTCTGTCCTAGAAGAGATTTGGAGTGGCAGTGATTTACTGTTTGGCCAGAAAGTGATCTATTGGAAAGGACAGTTGTCAGTGCCTTCCATACTCAGATAATATCTCCTTTGCTGTAAAATAAAAACCAGTTCAAGAGTGGGCTCACATACATGTTTTAACAGTCACAACTCATGAACAAGATCATATTCACAACGGAGTCACAAACCAACCATAATTCCCCTTGCTCATGGAAGTTGCTGCCACCCCAGACAATAAAACTTCAGACTCCACACCCCCCCCCCGCAAGACCAAGTTAAGCACTGAGGAAGGGGCACTGCTAGGTACCTGGGGAGCCAGCAGGTCAGCAGAGATAAAGCTTGTCTCTGCTGCCCCATTTCACATGCCGGCACTCCCAACTGGCAATTTCTGGGACAGGCTTCCAGTTCACCTTAATCCTAGGAGGACAGTCAAAGAACAGGACTGCCCAAACTACGTGATGCTGTGGACCAGGGCTGTGTGTGTCCTGGCTGCCCTACCTCTGCATCTATCTGAAAACCTGGCAGAGAGCAGGGCGGGGGCTGGGGCGGCAGGCACTACACAGTCCACGATTCTCATCAGGCTATCAGCATGTGAGCGACTTGGAAACAGGCATGATGCTTCCTCAGTCCCGTTCATCTCATTAAACCCACATATCCTGCATGCTCTTAATCCACCTGAGTCCCAGCCAACTTCACCTTCTCATTTCAATATAAGCAAAGCCCTTCTCCCGCTCAGCTTGCTACACAGCTCCCCTCCAGCAAGCAGGGTTGAGGTACCTTCACCTAGTCTGCTCTTGCACTTCAGCGGGGAAGCCTTCCTCCCTGCGCACCAGTGCTCCCCTCATCTGCCTGCTTTACAAGCCATCTGCTGCTCTTTGTCAATTCCACACCCACATTCCACTCTCTCCTCCTGGCTCTCCATGCCAGCTACTGTTCTTCCTCTGATGCTCTCCCAGCAGCTAACCACACCCAGCTGCTTCCATCCGCTTTTCTTTGGGTACCACAACTGGCAACCTAAATTGGCTCTTCCTTGCTCTGCAGCTGCTTGGTCTGAAATGGTGAGCAGCAGCCACGTGGCATTCCCCAACGGATCTAGAAGGCACATGCAATGCACTCACCACCCATAACTTTCACATCTCCTGAAAGCAACGAAAACAACAGTAAGTCCAGCGTCAACCTCTTGCTGGTGCAGGCCAGTATGAGTTATAGCTTTTTCCCTGGTCCTTGTTGTTTATACTCCACCTATCCACACTAAATTCAGCTTGTCACCATCCGGCAATCCTCAAAGCTCTTAAAAATTTTCTACAGACCTAGGTCTGCTATTTATGCAGCCTCATTACATGACACGGCAAAAACATCCAAGCATACACCATATAAAACAACTTTCCACCCTCTGCATCATCACTGTGTCTGACACCATCTTAAATGACCTATTTGAAAGATAAAATACCCCTGAGCTAGCTGACTGCCCCCCTTCGTAGCAAGCTGCTCTCAAGGGAGCCTAGCCAAGAGAATTCCACCGGCAGCAGAGCAGAAGGACCGGCACCAGCCTGGCCCAAACTTTCATCTTGCTTTGTGGCCAGCTCTTTCAACTAGAAACAGACTGGCAGAAGTGAAGTTGCTGTTCAAGGGAGACACGTATTCCCCATCAACAATCCCACGGCAGCACCCCACAGTACAGCTTAAAGTTCCAAATGTGCATACACAGCCCCACGGAAACACACCACAGTAGCCCAAACAGGATACAATTGAGGCCTGGCATCTGCATTTGGAGTACTAAAACTAGCTATGAAGACAAAGTCTGGCCATTCCCCAACTCTGGTGGACATTCAGATTCTAGGAAGTCACCAAACTAAAATTTTAGGGGGAGTGTACATCCACTGTAATTTAACCTCCTATTGTCTAACTTGCAACCAGCTAGGAGTCCTTTAATCTTGTTTGTACTGATTTTCAATTTTGATTAACTGAACACCATAGGCTAACGTCCCATTAAACAATCACCTTGGTCTGCAACAGAAAAGGAGGGCAGAATTGGGCTTTATCAAGATCCTGGTTTTCCAGCCTCCTCCCACTTTGAATAGCAAGAGGGCACAAGCTGAAGCCGTGAGATATATTATGGTCACAACTAGAGGCATTCAAAATGCTTTGAGACAAAAAGTTTAGCACGCAACCAGTCAGTCTATTAAGAGGAGCAAACAAAAAAATTTCTGGAGCTGCCGTTATAGCAGACCATCCAGTCCGGCCAAGCAGCTCTGGTTTTTGGCCCTGATCGATGAATGGGTGAATAAAGTGATAAATGCATAGAGCCGTGTGAATTGGTTCCCAGTTAAGTGCCAGGGAGAGCAGGGTAGAACCACAGCAGCTGAGGAGGGAGGGAAAATGACTAAGAGGGCCCCAGAAATAGCCCCATGGTCCAGATAATGTTATCTCCAGGACACGGGAGCTTCAGGAGGCACGTTAGACCTACCAATCTTGTGGTAATCACCGATTACCCAAAAGGCTGCAAGCGGTGGTGCCTCGCATTAGGACCGTCTGACACTACACTCCCCCACCGTGAGTTGTGGGCAGACCAGCTGTGCCCAGATGCCTCAACCTGAGCCATGCTCCTTCCCAGTTCTCTCCACATGTGAGAACTCTTCCTACCTTCAATGTGTCTCCTCACTGTCCACACGGCATTAGGATTACCGGGCAACTCCGAGACCGCCATTTCAGACACCTAGCAAGATACAGGACAATAACTTAGATGCAGAAGATTTGTGAAAATGAAATGGCCTTAGAGGCCAATCGCAAACACAACAGAATCAGGATATTGCAAGCCCTCCTTCCTTTTTATACTGCTAAATACCAGACATACAAAAAACTTTGAAAAGAAAAAAAATAGAAAAAAATAGCTTTTGGGAGGGGGGTTGCATTTTTATCCAACATCTTAACAAGAGAAGGAAGGGTTGGTCTGTTTTACTCCTTTATAGGAAGGAATAGGGACTCCCGGGCCTTTAGGTGCTTCAATCTGACTGGCAGCAGCTCTCCAAGATCCCAAGCAGGGACTGCCATCCCAACCCTCCCCCAACCCCCCCCGCCAGGACATGCCAGGAACTGGTCCTGCCTTGTAGCCCAATAGGGATCATCAAAAGCCTGTTTCCCAGAAAGACAACAAAAACATGGAGGAAAGAAACACAGCACTTCGGTCAGTCAGCACAAACTAAAGCAAAGAATCCATTCTCAACTTTGGGCTCAGTCTGTCAGGTGAGGCTCCACACTGATTCAGAGGCTTCTTACCTCGAGGCCGTGTCTCAGGACCCTCAGAGACGAACGAGGGCCCCTTCCGCACGCCACGTACAGCTGAGGGGTATCTTCATTTGCAAGATCAGCAATCTGCACAGAAATCCCAAAAACAGTAATAAGAAACCAAGCCACCCATCTGAGGTCTGTTTCTGCTTCTCTCCCAAAGCAGGCTGTCCCCATCTGATGGGACGGGAACATAGACAGTGACTTAAACCTGGAGAATTTAGCAGTATAACGAGGAACAAACAGCAGGATTTAACTGTAAAGTATCACTTTCCCCAGGCCATTTGTCTGGCAGGCAAGTCCAAGCACCCTAACTTTAAACAGATCACAGCACTTGCCCAAAAATGGCCTTTCTGTCAGGAAGTACTTTGTTATACTTTGCTCGCTCACCTGAATGAAGGCCAAAGAAAGTTTCCTGTCAACTCATGGCCATGGGTATAAAAATAATTTTCTCCCAAGTCTCATATTTTACAAGCACCTTGAACCTTGTCCAGAGGTGCCCATATAGTCCTGGCCTGCTCCAGAAACCCATTTCCAAGGTGTTCCTCTAGGCCCCCTTATCGCCTCTCAGAGTGAAGCAAGAGGGCCCATCATGGAGCATCTTCCCCAAGGACCCTGGACTGGCACACCTCCATTGATGCTCCTGGCCCTTGCAGAGACCCCTCTTCTCCCAGGCACTCCACTCCTCCAGTGCCCCCTCTGCAGTAATGGTTGGTTGCAGATGTTCAGATTGTATTGAACCTTTTTGTCCCTCTATCGAGTCTTTCCCAAGGACCTGAGATAGGCAGCTGTGGTTTAACTGTTCCAAGTAAAGCTACCTGTTAGAATTGACTGGTGGCAATTTAATCCATCTTGATGGTGCTCCAGCGGCGTTCCAGGGGTTTTGGGGTTGCGCCCAAGGTGTCTATCCTACCTGCTTGGTAGTCTCACTGCTTTCCTTTGCCACAGACGTTCTGCTTCTGTTTGCAGCTCTTTGTATTTTGTGATCCCCTCCCCCCCAGTCCTTTCTCTTCTCTTCTCTGTACTACCACACCCACCATCTAGACTTCGTCTTTCCTACTGAGAATTGCTAAGTCTGGGGTGTTGTTGTATGGCAGAGTTTGAATGGCCTGTTTGAATTCTAAAGTCTCAGAGCACTTTTCTTCATTTTCTACGACTTTGTCTATATTGTGGTCCCACCAGTTCTTGCTTGCAGGCAAATGGTATTTCGTGCAGATCTTCCAATTCTTGTTTTTTTGTCATGCCGTTGTTTGTAGTCACTGCACCATCTCCTCGTAGCAGCTAACCATGGGGGCTGCTGTTTCTTGCACTGCTTTGCTGTCAGCTGCTGTCTGCTCAATTCTGGCTCTGTATGCCTTTGTTCCTAAGGCTTGATCTTGTGCCGCTAAAAGGAGCCCCTCTGCCTTTCTTCAGCTTTCCTGCTTAGTCATTGCCAGGTCTCAACTAGTAATCTGTGTGTGTGTGTGTGTGTGTGCACACACACACTGGCCATGTAATAATTTGCCTTGCCATGTCTCTTTTCTATTCATTTCGTCTTTCTTGTGGGCCAGCTTCATTAATTAATTAACTAATCAATCAATCCTTCATTGTGTGTTAGCATCAGTGTATCTTGTTATCCTATTATTATCTCTTTTATTCATTAAACATGAAACTTAGTCAACTGAACATTTAAAAATGTATCACAAATATAACTGACTGGTACTAATGGTTGATATGGGTTGCTGCCAGCATTCTAGGTATCAACCAAGTACCTTAAACTATGAGTAGCACAGTTTTTTGCAGTTCTGCTGGTGTTATTGCAGGAAGCTGCAATTTCTTCATGTATTTTGTAAAATTCTTGGACATGGTACCACGTGCCCTGATGACAATGGGTATCACTGTGACATGTTTCATCCATAATCGCGTAGTTTCGATGGCCAGATTGTGATATTTCGTGATTTTTTTCCAGCTTTTTTCCTTCAACTCTGGAGTCTCCTGGTACAGCAATATCAACACATTGTACACTCCGGTTTTCGACAACTATCTGGCATGTTGTGTTCCAAATGACAATCTATATTCGAAAGTCTGACAAGATCTCTCTTTTTCATTTTCAACAACTTTCTCTTTTTGTTCCCATGACTTTTTGGATACAGGTAAGTCGTATTTTTTACATAATGACCAGTGGATTAATTTAGCAACTCGGTCATGTCTAGCTTTGTAATCAGTTTGCACAATTTTGCTGCACTCACATATTAAATGTGAAACAGTTTCAACTTTGTCATTGCAAAGTCAGCAGTTTGGATTCAGTGGTTTTTTGTATCTTTGCTTTCATGGCATTAGTCTATAGTGCTTGTTCTTGAGCAGCAACTATTAAACCGTCCATTTCTTTCTTGATGTTTCCCATCTTAAGTCATGCCCATGTCAAGTTGTTATCACATTTTCCTTCAATGTTTTTCAAGTGCTGTCCATGCAAAGCTTTGGTTTTCCATCCATTTAATCTGTCATCCAGAAGGCACACTTCTGAGGTATGGGCAGATGGCCCTGTTTAATCAAAGGAATCCTGAGCTGGCCAGGAGCCCCTCAGGCCCTGTGCCATGCAGGGTTTTACAGAGAGCGACCAGCATCGTCAATGGTAGATGATTTTTTTGGTTGTGCGCATGCGTGGGTAATGGCAGCTTGGAGGAATTGAGAGCGTTGATAGTTTCCTAAGGGAATTCCAGGTTGGTCGTTCAGGGGCTTTTTAGAGCTTTTTGGGGCTATTCCTGTCGCTGCCCGACCCAGGGTGTTTTTTCCTGGGTCGGGGATGCTGGTAACGAGCTGGCTGAGGTTTTTTTTCTTTCCCTTGGCTGGCGCGGTTCAGCGCGCCCAATGGCCGGGGGTGCAGCGTCAGCAGCCTTGTGGCATTGGCGTTCACGCCCTGTGGCCACGGTTTGCGCTGGAAAGACCGTCGAAGAGACTGTCGGAACTGCTGGAGGGACGGTCGGAGTTGTTGGAGGGACTGTCGGAGACCGTTTGAAGGGACTGCTGGAGGGGCTGTCGGAGAGACTGCTGGAGCTACGGCGCGGTTGCAGTGTGGCTGCAGCGTGGCAACGATGGCGGTGTTGGTGCTGCTGGTGCCACTGGCAATGGCGGTGGTTGAGAGCTTGTTGGGGAGGATGCTGGGAGCTTGGGTGTTCCTGGCGCCTCCCCAGCTCCCCCCCAGCCCTGGCGGCGGTGGTGACGGCGGCTGTTGTCCTCTGATTTTTTCTCCGTAGGGTCTGGAAATTACGGCACCAAGAGGATATAACTCAGCTGGATTTGGACCCGGAACTATGGCTGCGGCTGCTGGGGGCGGACTGGGGGGGGGTGCTGGGGGTCATGGCGTCCTTAGTGCCTGCCTAGCTCCCTCCCGGCCTCGGCGGCGGTGACGGTGGTGATGGTGCCAGCAGCAGAGGCGACAGAGATGGACGGGCAGTGGAAACAGCGGGCCCTTGGTGGCCTTTTAGGTAACAGCGGAGACGCTGGCGGAGACGGGACCTGCATGGGCCCCGACGGACTAGGGGAGGTTGATGGCCCCAGCAGAGGCATGGTTTTTTCCTGCTGCGGCTGGTGGTCTCGATGGCCTGGTGGTACTGTCAGAGGTCCGGTGACTCTGTTGATGGCGTGGCGTTTTTTGCTGCTCTCCCAATGGCTTTTACTCCAGCGCCACTGGCAGCGACGGCAGCTGGTGAGATTGACGGTGCTGGCAGAGAGCTGACCTTTCAACTGACTGCTGGAATCTGACCGAGCCCAGTTAAGAGCCTATATTAGGACTTAGCTGGTAGCTCTGGGGGCAGCGAGGAGGGCTTACCTCTCCGCCCTCATAGCGTCCGCAGATAATTGCCCAGCCGCCCTGTTCAGGGTCACTCGCTTCCTTTTACATCGGGAGGTGGAGATGGACCCTTTGCGGGGTAGGGCTGAGGAATTTGGACAATATCTGTCGGATAAGATCGCTCAGATCCGGGAAGGGCTGAGCTCTAATGGGCAGTGGTCTGAGGAGGGAGAGTCTGCCCGATGTCATCTGGGCTGAGTTTGATCCTGTTTCTGAGGATGAAGTGGACAGGATTATGCGACGACTGAGTTCCACCACACGTTTATTGGACCCGTGTCCTTCCTGGTTGGTATATGCCTCCAGGGAGGTCACGTGCAGCTGGCTCCGGGCAGTGGTCAACACTTCGTTGAGGGAGGGTTCTTTCCCCACCGCCTTGAAAAAGGCGGTGGTGAGACCCCTCCTGAAGAAGCCTGCTCTGGACCCAGCCGTTTTAAACAACTTTCGTCCAGTCTCCAACCTTTGCTTCTTGGTGAAGGTTGTTGAGAGTGTGGTGGCTCAGCAGTTTCCGCTCTTCCTGGCGGAAGCAGACTATCTAGAGCCGTATCAATCGGGCTTCCGGCCTGGGTTCAGCAGGGAGATGGCACTGGTTGCACTGGTGGATGATCTCTGGAGGGCGCGGGACAGGGGATTTTCCTTTGTCCTGGTCCTATTAGATCTCTCAGCGGCTTTCGATACCATCGAACATGGTATCCTATTGCGGTGCCTCGGGGGGTTGGGAGTGGGAGGCACTGTTCTGCAGTGGTTCTCCTCCTACCTTTCGGGGCGTTCGCAATCGGTGTTGGCAGGGGGGCAGAGGTCGACCCCGAGGGCACTCACTTGTGGGGTCCCTCAGGGGTCGGTCCCCTTGTCCCTCTTGTTCAACATCTATATGAAGCTGCTGGGGGAGATCATCTGTGGCTTTGGGGTGAGGTCTCATCAGTACGCTGATGATACCCAGTTGTATATCTCCACCCCAAGCCAAATCAGTGATGCCCTCTCCGTGATGTCCCGTTATCTGGATGCGGTACAGATCTGGATGGGCAGGAACGGGCTACAGATCAACCCGGCCATGACTGAGTGGTTGTGCATACAGGCATCTTGGACCAGTCAACAGATTCCACCTTTGGTCATAGGGGGAGAGGTGTTGCCCCCTATGGCCAGGGCACGAAACCTGGGAGTCCTCCTGGACTCACGGCTCAGTTTGGAGGAGCAGGTGGGGACCGTGGCCAGGGGGGCTTTTGCCCAGGTCCGACTGGTTCGCCAGTTATGCCCATATCTGGACCGAGATGCCCTTCGCACGATCACTCATGCACTTGTCACGTCCCAACTCAACTACTGCAATGCTCTCTACTTAGGACTGCCCTTGCATACCATCCGGAGGTTTCAGCTGGTGCAGAATGCGGTTGCGCGGTTTGTTATGGGAGTTTCCTGGTACTCCCATGTCACACCCCTCCTGCGCGAGCTGCATTGGTTGCTGGTTGCCCTCTGGGTGAGATTCAAGGTGTTGGTGTTAACATTCAAAGTCCTTCATGACTTGGGTCCGGGGTACTTGCGGGAGCATCTCCTGCCAATATCGAATACCGATCGCCCTGTGCGCGTGCACAGACGGGGACTCCTCGGGGTGCCGTCTGCGAGACAGTGTCGGCTGGCGGTGCCTTGAGGAAGGGCCTACTCTGTTGCAGCTCCCGCCTTGTGGAACCAACTACTTTTGGAGCTCCATTTGGCTCCTGATCTCTGCTCTTTCCACTGCGATTTGAAACCCTGGCAGTTTGAACAGGCCGGGCTGGACTGACCTCGGGGGTTTAAATTAATTTTAGTTATTGGGCTTGCTTAGTTTAATTCTTTTTAAAATATTTATTGTTGTATTTTAACTGTGAGCCGCCTCGAGTCCTTTCAGAGAGGGGGCGGCATACAAGTCCAATTATAAATAAATAAATAAATAAATTGGCAGAAGCCAACCAACAACTGGTGCAGAGAAGTTATACAGGCATACCGAGGAATGCTCATTACTGTGCACAATTTGGAAAACTTCTCAGTCACATTCCTTCCCTCTGGAATGATATACACACAGAGAGACACAAAGATCCAAATGGCTCCCATCCTGATGACCTCCAGGAGCTATTGAAGACCTGACTCTTCTCCCAAAATTTGGGGCAGGTTGATGGTTCAGTACTATTTGGAAGAATTTTTTATAGAAATGTATCCCTTTGGGATGCTTATGAAGTCTTTTTCTATTGCCTGTTATTGCACTGTTTGGAGATTTTTTCACAATTTTTAAAAGTTAAAAATTATAGTTATTGTTGAGCTGAGCTCTTTCTTGTGTTTGGTCTTGGATAGTAAATATATTTTGATATGATGTATTATTTGTGAGGTATGTAATATTTAAAATGTAGTGTTATGTATAAGAATTCATGGAAAACAATCAATTTTATTTGCCAAATAAAATGGCAATTTCTTTGGAAGTAGTGATTCCTTTTTAAAGAAAACGTATCTTATCGTTTTAATGATGAAGTTTAAAATTACTACTATACTGAAGGGGAGGAGTTGTGTATTGCGGCATGATGAACACTGATGACAAAACCCAAATGCTAAACTGTCGCACAGCTTATGGGCCTCCTGAATGCCAACAAAAAGGGCTGGCCTGCCAGCAGCAGGTAGGCAGAATTACATAAAATGTGGAATTATTCGTCGTGAACAGAAACTAACCATTTGCTACCCTAAACAAGGAGGAGGGCAGTAGCTTCGGAGCAAATTTCCCTGGAGGAAAAGCAGCAGACAGGCTGGCCTGTGCTGCACTTCTGTTCTACGCTGGGGCTCTACTAGCTCCTGCCACAGCGAACTCAGCACCACCTGTAAAAGCACCACCATTTGCCATCCATGCGGAAGAGCAGCATACCTGGCAGGACAAAATGGGAGAGAGACTGTCCAGCTCATCCACCAATACCAGGTTTTTGAGGGGCCGGGGCTGGAAGAAGAAGGTGTCCCCCTCCTCCAGGGGCATTGCAGAGGAGAACTCGGGCTCATCGTCATCGTCTCCAAGGTGGGCAATCTGGTAGAGGTAGCTGCAACAGAAGAGGGGCAGGAAGGGAGAGACACCCAGAGGGGCTTTGCATCAAAGAAGACCGAAGGGCGAGGCTCCCGTGTGGCCTTTCTCTGCAGACTGCCTCCCCACACCTGAAGGACCCCCAGGTACGGAGAAGGTGGAGCTGGAGTGCAACCAGGAGCCCTTCCAGGCACACCTCTTGCTTCAGAAGGGAAACTGGAGATCTTACTTACTGGTTCCCAAACTCAGAAGCCACAAAAAGAAAGCCCGTTTTCAGCACGCACATGGCTGCAGCCACAGGAACAGTGTCAAAATACTTCAGCCGAATTTCTGTGACCTGAAACCAACACAAACTGCATGAGACACTCCTGATGCTTTTAGGCCTTTTTTTCTCTCAAGCTAAATGTGCTCAGCCTTACCATATCTTCATCAGTCTCCAAGGTGATTTTAAATATATCACCCTGTTCTGTTTGAGCTAAGAAAAAAAACATAGACTTGGTCTTGTGGGTAGCAGAGCAGACAAAGATCATGCCTCTCTCAGGGTCATCCAAGTCATTCTGTCAAAACAAGAAGACCAGGTTAGTGGTTGAAGTACAAAGGTTGCCCTCAAAGGGCCAAAGCCAGCTGTTTAAGAGCGTGAAAGAGCATCTGTCTGCATTTCTGCTGAAAAGCCTGGGATCGACTAGAGGAAAAAGGGCCAGGGACTGTCCTTCATGAAGACGAGCACATTTCTGTTCCCTTTCGAGGTCCTAAACGATGAGACCCCTCCATAAGGGCATGACGCAACAATGCTCTCTGATCAGCTCCCTTCCTCGTCCTCCAACTGGACAGCTTCATGGACAGCTTTCCATGTTCTCTTTATCAAAGCCTTGTTCACCCTTACAGGGAGATATGAGCATGATAAAGACTCAACGGACAGAAGTCAATGATACAATTAACAAGGCCAATATTTTCTATATTTTTCCTTGTTTGGGGAGAAATCTGGAGCTTTTATTTTTTTATTTTTTAAATGTAACTATTTCACAGGTTGCACTGAGACTTTATGTTTTGCTTATTTCCTACCAGTCTCTTTTCCTCCAAGGACTGCAGAAATGAGGTCTAGGAATACATTGGGATGGGGTTTTTTAGGTACTGAGGAAATGATGTTTTCAAAGGAGTAAAGGTCACAAGATACTTACCCTCCTCCTGGGAATTGGACATCGAATATCTGGTTGGTCACCAAAGTTTTTGTAGGTAATGTAGTTTTCAGAGCAAATCAGTACCCCACTCGGACCATCAGAGCCTCCAGGAACTATAGAACACAGTCACAAGCATGGCCAAAGGACAAAAGGAGCTAAGTTCATATTTATTTCTTTATATAAAAAGGAAAAGTTCTCTCTGGAAACATTATTTTTTTCTTTACATAAAAAGGGGAAGGTTTTTTTGGCAACATATATTATTGAAGTTCTTTGTGGCAATCTTTCTGCAAAACGATTGAATGACAAACACTGAAAGGGCTGCACCTATCCTTTCAAGTGTTATTATTATTATTATTAGAGGTTGATGATAAGGACTGGGAGACCAGAACCACAGTAAGGAAATGTGTAAGTGAAAAGGAGGAAGAGAAGTATTCAGAAGCCAGAAAAAGAACTTTCTGAAGCAGGTTTTCAGCTTTTCAAAAAGGAGACTTTAAAATGCTGTTGCAACTTTGGAAAAAGTGCAAAGAAGAGCAACTAAGATGATTAAAGGCCTGGAGACTAAAACATATGAAGAATGGTTGCAGGATTTGAGTTTGGTTAGTCTAGAGAAAAGAAGGAGCAGGGGGGACATGATAGCAGCATTTCAGAATTTGAGAGATTGCCACAAAGAGGAGGGGGGTCAATTTATTTTTCAAAGCACCAGAAGGCAAAACAAAAAAACAATGGTTGGAAACCAATCAGGACAGAAGCAACCTGGAATTAAGGAGAAACTTCCTGTGAGAACAATTAACCAGTGGAACAGCTTGCTCCAACACTGGAGGTTTTTAAAGAGTCTGAAACAGTTTAGGGTCTCCTGCTTCAGCAGGTCACTGGACTAGAAGACCCCCAGGGTCCCTTCCAGCTTTATTCTGAATGATTGCTTAAGGTTTCAGAATGGAAGATCAATACACACAATCTGTTTGTTAGAGGATGAAACAACACTACTAAGATTTTATTAAAGATTCTATGGCATGCACAAAACATAGACAAACCTTTCTCCAGGTTTATGAATTCTGTATATGTGCCTTTTTCCCCACAAGGGATGAGAAAGAGGGTACCTGTTATCAGAAAATTGCCATGTTCTTCCAACGGTTCACTGTATTTCCTGACCACATGGTTCAAACCTAAGTCCAACTCATAAAATGTCAAGGTCTGCTGGGTGTTTGCTGCAGCTTCTCCAGTGGGGTCATTGTCAGCCTCCTAAGGGGAAAAATACCATTTACAACCCATGTGAAAATTGAATAGTTTATTCTTTTTAAAAGTATAATAGGACATGTCTAGTGGAAAGCACACTCAGGATGTCTTATAATCACTTGTAAAAACTGGCATAACTCAACAAGATCAAAGGGTTCCTATCTGTCCTGCAAAGCTTCCTGAGGCTACCCTTTCCCTAAAGGCCTCCGCAGAGCCCAGCCATCCAGAGTTGAGTCAATGTGTCCAGAGCAAGCGTCCCCAGGAAGCAACCCCATCTTTACTGCACCACTTCAGACCATACAGGCTCAGAAGCCACATCAGGCTCAACACTCTTCGTACAACCCTGAGCTGCAGTGCAGGCGCTCCTTTCCGCTGCTCCTCAGGAACGGCCATTTTGGCCTCAGGTGGGAGATAGCTATAAACAGCAGTAGCTACACTGAAAGCCTCGCCCTCCACAAGCTCTCCATCCCACTGAAACCATCTAATGTGGCCCATGTGTGCACTGAAGGATTACAGTGGGGAGGGGTGTGTGTGACATTTTACATTTTACAATGGCCAGAAGTGTTTTATGGTACATAAAGCATCCTTTTCAAAGCCATTGTAGCTTCGATCAGTTATTAAATGTTTGTAAGTCAAGAGTAGCCTCAGCAGAGATAGATAGCACAGAATCACAAAATCCATGGAAATGGGCCCAGGCTGACATTTTCATTCTGTCCGCTCTCCCAATAGCTCCAGCTGCTATCCCCACCAAACAGGTGAGACAGAGGGTTTTAGAGATTCTCCTTCCAAACCAGTGCTAGCACCCCACAATCCCAAGCTAAACCCAAACCCCTGCCAGCCTCAAAGCACAGACAAGGTTAACAATTGCACTCACTAGGAGCACCTCTCGTACATGTATTCCTTGTGCTGAAGAATGCACTCATGTTGCAAGCCCAGAAAAGCAGCAGTTTCAGAACTACAAGCCAGCCGCCAGTGTTAACAATCTCAGCAAGCTGACCTAACACCACTCTAATTGTTTTAGAAATCATTTGAGAGAGATACTACCTCATAATCCATTTCCAGGCAAGCAAACATGGGATTTTCAAACCCAACATCGACTCCAACCACATGATAAACCAAGGTGTTGGCCTTGTGGGCTTCCAGTGGGGAAGAAATGGTGAGCCGAGCAGCTGCGTCTCTGTTCAAGATGTACACAAGTTTCTGCTTCTCAATGGCACCTGTAGGCAAAGAGAGGAAATGCTGAAAGGGACGGTGGGAGCCCCTCAGGCTCAATGTCAAAGCCGCCCAGAGCTTGTCCTGCTCAGCCTCTCAAGACTCCTCAGGCCAGCTGGACAGGCAGGGCTCAGAGGGCCACTTCAACTGGGGTCTCCTTGCCCTTCCACTATGAAGTTCAGAATACAGGATAACAGAGCTGGAAGGGGCCCTGGAGGTCACCCAGACTGCTTTTAACTAAATTAATCAGTTTAGTTTTCCATCAAAATCTTGTCCAGTAACATATGGTTTAAAGCTGGTCTACTTCAATAATCCATATATATGTATCACACATATAGGAGGCAAAGCTAATCTGGCACTGAAAGAAAAGGTAGCCACATCAGAGGAAGAATGAGAGCTGGTTAGTACAGAGGCTAAATATTTGTGCCCTGCCAAGAGACTCATCGCTGCTGCTCTTACGATCAAGAGGCATAATGGGCAGAAGGAATAACTTTCGAGGAACAAGAAGAAGAGCCACTACCAACACAATGGTCAGACAAAAGAAATTTAAGTCTGGGCTGAGTGGGTGTCTCAGGCAACACCATCCCTAGCTCTCACAAAGGCAGAGGGAGGGGGGAGCATGGCCAGGCTTGCAAGATTCTATTGCTGGAACCTTAACATAAAAATCGTATTAGAACTTGTGACTTGGGTTTTCTAGCTTCACCTAGCCTGAACCTTAACAGCTGATATCAATCTTGTAAGTCTGAATGTGCTTTCTGCACATTCTCTCCCTCTTGATCCTCATGAGAATTATGGAGCTTCTTGTCTGGGATACTTACTCAGATGTAGCAGCTCTTCTTCCTATTCCTTATTTCTTCTCTCCATTACAAGTCAGCACAGCTGAAAATAGTAAGTTGACTTTCCATTAAGGAAGTCCAAAGTGCCTAAAAATTTCAGATTTCAGCCCCCCCCCCCAGGGCCATAAATGGGGTGCAGGGTTGGGGGAATAGTGTGCAGCCACAGACCATTTTGAACCATAAACTTTCCCAATGTAATTGATTCTTCAGCACATTCTTCTCAATATGTAGTTCAGTAAGTATTAGGGCTACTTTACTTGATGTGAAAAAACTCTAACCTAGACTACTTCATAAAGCTTAAGAATTTAATCAACTTTTAAGAATCTCTGCCCTGAGCGGAGACAGAGATTTTGCCCTGATATCTGGAGACTGTGGGGATATGGATCAGGGCTTCAGATCAATATTGAGGGGGCTATGGCTTTTCACTACCACCCCACCCCATCCAGTGATGTTCCCTCTGTTATGGAGTTGCACTATGACAGACTGAACGGGTGCAGGATTTTGCAGATCTTCCTGACTCGGTCCTGCTTCATGTAGTGCACCAATCGTGTCCTTTCCTGGAACAGAAAGCCCTGCTTATGTTCACTCACACTTTGCTGCACAAATACTGCAATTGCACTCTCTGAAGAGCATCTAGAAGCTGCAACTGGGCCAGAATGCAGGGTTCAGGAAATTATGAGGGTTTCTTAGTTTCTCCATCTTCCATCTTTCCTACCTGAGCCAAACCGATTCGCATCAGGCTTCTAAGCGTAAGGTGCTTTCATGCCTTTTCTGCCACACTACTAGCTGAGCTCGGATTGGCCCCAAGCCTGCTGATCTTCTGGGAAGCCTTGAAACCTAATTGTTTGCCCAGGAATCAGGATTATGAAATTATTGAAGACTGAGTAGGTTGCTATGATCTTGTTTTTATTCTCAGATGTTACTTTTAAATGATATAATGGTGTCATGTTAAGATTTATCCTTAAACTCCATTTGCTGCCCATAGTTTCTATGGTTAAAGAGGCAGCCATCCACATCAGTTATATTGATCAAATAACTCTCCCCTTAGCCTTCCTGTTCTTTAACCTAAATGCACCCCATTTTTTTAACCATGCTTCATAAAATCTAGCCCCCACCTTCTCCTCAGCTTGGCCCTCTTTCCAGTTCCTCACCATTCTTCTTATACTGTGATAATCAAAACTGGACACTACCACAGGTATGGCCTGAACAATGGAATTTGCATAATCTCAACATTATCCTATTAATGAGACTGCTATTAATTATAATTAATTTTAATTCACTGCTACATACTGCAGGTTTATTATTCTTAACCTATGGTCTACCAGCAACCAAGATTTTTCTCACAAATATTACTGCCAAGCCAACTACCATATTTCCTTGAACATAAGACCCAGTCTTATTTTCTTTGGGGCCCAGAGATAAGCACTCAGGTGTCAGGGCATGGGAGGCCTAGCTGCAGCGGTCCTAAGGTAAGTGGGTGCGAGGCCCCTGCCCTAGCTTGATTTTTATACCTGTGCCTCATCCCATTTTCAGGGATATCTTTTTTCTCCCCAACTACAGGAGGCAGTGAGTGCGGGGGCCAACAGGAGTGGCAGCACCGACTGGAGCAGCTGGCCCCACCCTCTGTCCCCCCATGTACTTGCCTGTGGCTACAACAGACCAAACTCTTGGTGTGCTCTGGCCTTCGCCCTCTCTGCCTGCTGGCCCTGCTGCTGCTGGAACACTGGAGCTCGGATCTTGTCACGCCAATAGAGCTGTTTTTGGCAGAACGCTGTGTGGTGTGGTGTGCCATTGGGGCACATGAGCGCCCCCACTGGCATAACGAGACTTGCAGCATCCAGCTGTGAGTGGCCGCAAGCAACTGCAGAAGAGGTCAGACAGTGGCACGACAGATGTCAGGGCATGGGAGGCCTAGCTGCAGCGGTCCTAAGGTAAGTGGGTGCGAGGCCCCTGCCCTAGCTTGATTTTTACACCTGTGCCTCATCCCACCTCAAACATCAACGTGGGCGAGGCTTAACTAGGGCTTATTTTGGGGTAGGGCTTGTATTAGGTATAGGCATGAAAATCGGGCTAGGGTTTGTTTTCAGGATACATTGGTTTTGGGGAGACACAGTACACTACACTACTCATGTGACTTCTCCCATCTAAGTGGAGAATTCTACATTTCTCACAACTGGACTTCATTTTGTTGAAAAACTAAAAAAAGGCCTTTGAACATGTCTTCAGAGATGCCATCAATCCCCACCTAACTTTAGGAATCACATCTGCTGAACATCCCTTCTATCTCCTCATCAAAGTCATTCATAGAAGTGTGAAGAGCACTGCCCTGGGCAGAACCTGAGGTCATCCACTGGATACATCTCTCTCTCTCTTTCAAGCCAGTGTTCCTTCATACACTGAATCTATTTTTTGTCACCAAGATGTGTTTAAAAGCCAACAAGTAATTATAACAAGTACCTGATCAGAAATGGATCCAAGTGTCTCCATAGTTTATTTCAGAGAAGAGACATGAATTCCTAATCATCATTTCAGGCCAAACTGCTGGTTTTTCAACTGATTCCACAGAAAAAGTCCTTGTGAAAATGCCTAGTAGCATTTGAGTCAAAGTTAGCATTCTATAAATCAGCTATGTCTTGATCTTGTTTTCAGTTATTTCAGGAAATATGTCTTTCTGTGAAATCCATGAATTCTGACTGGCTGCAACCACTATCCGCTATACCCCCAAATTTTATGATAGCACCTTTGATATCTTTTCAAAAATCCAAGCAAGTCCCACAAGCAACAACATTAAAACCTCTGATCAAAACACTTACTGGCCATTTTAATACAATACTAGCCTTACAGAATAAACCACAACCAGCTGAGGCCAGACAACATAAACCATAAATTCAAAAAACATGGAACTCAGTAAAATCATTGCCAAACATAAGCACAATAACACAGATATTAATGGCATGCCTCATCTAACATTTGCATTTGTAATACATTTCTTTAACCATTTTTCCCAATTGCCATTTGCATACAACTTACTGATCATAACAGCTCGCCCTTTAGGATCCACAGCTAAGTACTGTCCAGGAACAATTCTGCGGCAGCCGCTTTTGCCAAAGGTTTCCTGATGAATTTTCTCAAACACATTTTTAGAAGGCTGGTATTCCAGGATGACGATGCGGCCTGAATCACTGCCTACCACAATGTAGTCCTTGGTCCCACCAGTTAATCTGAAGGCCATGAGGGAGCGAATGATGCCAAAAACTTCTACCGTCAACAAGGTATGAACCTTTCCAGTGTTTGGATCTGGACGAAGCAATTCCAAGATTTTCCCTCGGGAAACAACAATTTCTTGCTGCTTAGTACCTGAAAAATGCAAGCTATGATCAGCAACTCAGGAGGATTAAATCCTTAGCCTCCCCATTAACTTCAATCCAATGGCAGTTAAGAGCTGCAAACCATCTTTCTCTTGACTTCTTGTGTCTAGACTCCCACACTGTAGCCCATTCACTTACCCAAACCATTTTAGGAAAGGCGGGCAAAGATATGCATAGAATGAGGATTCTGTAAGTTCCTTAGCAGGCGAAACAGTCTGGGCTGGATGCCAGTTGGACAAAACCTAATGTGGCGAGTGAGGCTGGATCTTTTTATGTGGGACTCTTACTACACTCACAAAAATGGACAAGATTGGGTTGCCCCAATGTGTGGCACCATAGGGCTTTCCAGCTGTTTCCCACATCAAAACAAAGGCATGCTTGAAGCCCTCCCCCAGTCCAAGGCAAAACACCATCACTATGTTGATGATACTCAAGCTATACAATGCTGCCCTAAGACTTGGGAGGCTGTCAGGGGCAAAATAAGCTCAGATTAAATCTTTCCCAGACCAAATAATAGAACACAGATAGATATTTGAAAAGCATCAATTCCAACAGTCAACCAGAATGAAACTGTGCTCTTCATGAAGCAGTGGTTACTGATTTGGGAGCCCTATTCGAATCAGAAATGCAGGCTCCCCTTGCTTTATGCTAAAGGCAATTTCCCCCAAACCTCATCTAATCCCACATAATTTGTATCCAACTACATAAAAGGGTTTTCTTTTTTTTATTATTCATATTTATATCCCGCCCTTCTCCGGAGACTCAGGGTGGCTTACAGTTTTTGGGATACAACCCGATGCGCTCAGCAATAGCCTTCCTTCCATTGTATATGCCTGCTTATTACTAAGCGGCATTTTCACAAAGTCAGCTTATTGCCCCCAACAATCTTGGGTCCTCAATTTACCTACCCCGAGAGGATGGAAGGCTGAGTCAACCTTCAGCCTGGTGGGATTCGAGCCTGCAATAATTACAGGCAGCTGGAGCTAAGTGCTAGGCTATTAACAGCCTGCACCACCAAGGCCCTTACCTTCTTCTTTACAATGTGAGTAAAACTGATCAGTTGTATAGCAAATTTGGGAGCTTCCCGATACTCCCATGTTACACCCCTCCTGCACGAGCTGCATTGGCTACCGGTTGCCAAGGTGCTGGTTTTAACATTCAAAGTCCTTTACGATTTGGGTCCGGGGTACTTGCGGGAGCGTCTCCTGCCAATATCAAATACCGATCGCCCTGTGCGTGTGCACAGACGGGGACTCCTCAGAGTGCCGTCGGCTAGACAATGTTGGCTGGCGGTGCCTCTGGGGAGGGCCTACTCTGTTGCGGCCCCCGCCTTGTGGAATCAACTCCCTTTGGAGCTCCGTTTGGCTCCTGATCTTCGCTCCTTCCGCCGTGGTCTGAAGACCTGGTTGTTTGAACAGGCTGGGCTGGACTGACCTCCTGGGGTTTTTTAATTTATTTTAATTTAATTTAATGGTTTTATTGATTGGGCTTTCCAGATTTAATTCTTTTTAAAATATTTATTGTTCTTGTGTTTTAATTGTGAGCCGCCCCGAGTCCTTGCAGAGAGGGGGCAGCATATAAGTCCAATTATAAATAAATAAATAAATTTGCACAAAAAAAGGAAAGGCTATACTGCTTAAACTGCAGGTAGCATGTCAGTCCTCCCTGTGAATCAGAGAGGAGACTAGATGAGCTAAATCTACTTTATTTCAATGTAATAAAGTACTAACAGAATCCTGCAATTCTGAAAATATGAACTTCCAGTCACTACTTTTAACCGCATCATACATTAGGGTAGGTCCTCTTAGTTTATTTCTCTGACTGAGAAATAAGCCGCTGAGAGCCACTGAGGGTTCCTGCTTCTCTAATCTGATTTGCTTCCTAGGTAGCATCATTACATACGGGCTGTGGCTCCCCACATCTTTGCCCAGTTACCTTTGGTGCACCAGTTGATAGTCTACATACAGTAGGGTGTTTCAGCAGTGACGATGCATGCCTTGGTCATATAATGTTCATTACTTGGGACTGCCTTTGGAGAAGAACTGGAAGCTACAACTGGTCCAGAATGGAGTAGTGAAACTGGGTCAATCCTGCCACTGAAGCCTTTTATACAACTTTTATACAATTGATCAAGTTTTTTAAAAGAGGTGTTAACCTCTTTTAAAATTGCTGCCTTGGTTACCAATAGGCTTCTGGAGGCAATAACTCAAAATACAGTAGGTATTGCCCTAGCACGGCAGAATCTGTCCATTCAGCAAGAATATCTTGAAAAGGCCAACTAAGAGGCCTTCCTGCACCAAACTTTAGAACACGAGCCAAGTAACAGCCTTTTCTGCTGTGGTCCCCACACTTAACCGCTCTCAGGGCATTTGAAAAGCCATCAATACAACCCAGGTTTTAACTGCCAATGGCCTCCTTCTTAGGGGAGGTTGTCAGAGTTCATATCATCACGTCATACCTGCTTTCTGCTTTCCCTGCTTTGGAACTATACACGAACGAACGAACGAACGAGTGCTGGCCCTTGCATGTGGCCTTGCGATCAGAGAGTTTACCTGAAAAGTTCCCGTGAATGGCATAGCTGATGCCAGTGGCCCGTTGAAGAGTTAAGTTGTACAGGAACATGGTGCCGGTTGATGTCGCTTCCCTTCAGCCCACCAACTAGAAAAAGAGTTAAACAACGAACCCAGTAAGTATTTGGGGCTTCGTAGAATATTTGCAAGCCCCACTGCAAGGGAAGAGACCGGGTCTCGGGCAGAAAGGCCCTAACGCCCTTTTCGGAGCGGGCTTGGGGTGAAGAGCAGGAAACGCCGCGACGGCGGGTTAATGGGCCAGGCCCGAGAAGCAACAGAGGCCCGCGCAGTCTCGGATACAATGCAGAAGCTCATCCCGCGCCAGGGCCAAACGCGACGACGGGGAGGGCGCTGGGGCCGGCCTAGCGGCCTTGCACCCGCGCCGCAGCCTGAGAGAGGATCGGGGGCCGCCAGCTAGCGTCCTCGGGTGAGATTCAGCGGCACCTACCGCAGAACGGCGCGGATGGCGGCAGATCCCGTCGCCCCCTCGCCTGCCGCACGGCCCGCGCTCCTCCCCGGGGTCCTTCAAGGCACGCGGCGCGCGGGCTGCCCTCGCCGCGCCTGACGCCGTGCCACCGCGCGCGAGGCCCCCTCGGTCCGCGCGTCAGGCTCCGCCTCGGCTCCCAGACCCGAGCGGATCTCGGCAGTCGCCGGCGAGATGTACGCCTCGGCGCTGTCGCTGGAGCAGCTGCGCGCCCTCACCGAGCTGCCGGAGCTGGAGGCGGCCTACGGGCGCCTGTGCCGCGAGGAGGTGGGGGGCGGGGGGCCGGCGGGCGGGGGGCCGAGGCCGGCGGGCTGGGGGGAGATGGGGGAACGGGGCGCCCTCGAATGCGCGTCTGCTTCGTTGCAGGACGAGACGCGGGCGGAGCTGGAGCTGCTGCTGGAGCAGCGCGGCGCCCTGGAGGGGAAGGTGGCGGCGCTGCACCGGATGGGGTGAGTGACGGGCGAGGCGGGGCGGGGTGGGAGGTCCCGGGACGGGGACCCTCAGTCGCCGCTCTTTCTCCGCCTTCGCAGCCCCAACCTGCAGCTGATCGAGGGGGACGCGCAGCAGCTGGGGGGCACCATCGCCTTCACCTGCCGCCTGGCCGAGAACGTCAGCAGCAAGGTCCGCCAGCTGGACCTGGCCAAGGTGGGTGTCGCCGCCGCCGCCCCGGAGGAGAAACGCCGAGGCGGAAGGGCCGGCCCGCCCTGCTTCCTTTTTGCAGCACAATTCCACAATTGGTAGAGGGCCAAATAGAAAAGAGAAGGAAAGGAAGGGGGAAAGGAGGGCGTGGGATAAAGGGGGCTTGAGGTCCGACTCTTTTCCGAGGGTGGAATGAACTTAAATAACAGCCTCCACTTAATTACGGAGATGCTACATAATAGGGAGAACTGCAAAGTATTGCATCTTAATAAATCTTTTTAATGTCATTCCACACAGGGACAAAATGGTTTTGAAACAGTTTGGAGTTTGTATTTGTCAATGTAGCCCCAGAGTATTTAACCTTTTTCTCCACCTTAAAACCTGGTTTTCTTGTCAAAATTTCATAATCTGAATAACCCCCTGGATAAATTTCTCTCCAAAATCCGTGTTGTCCAAAACTTTAAAGTACCAATTGAAGTTATCAAAAGCTTTCTCTGCATCCAACAATATCAGAGCTGCTTGTTTCTCATTATAAAGTTGTAAGTATTCAATAACATTCAAAACAGTTCTCATATTGTCTCCCAGTTGCCTTTTTAGCGAATGTAAGACTGTAGACATTTCTTCAATCTTTCTGCCAGTATTGCAGTAACAAATTTATAGTCGTTGTTTACTAATGAAATTGGTCTATAAATCTGCTCACCTTGCTTTGGCAGAACCGCCTCTACCAGGCCATCCAGAGATCAGATGATATTTTGGACCTGAAGTTCTGCACAGATGGTGTCCAGGCAGCCCTGCGGAGTGAAGACTATGAGCAGGCAGCAGCTCATGTCCACCGCTACCTCTGTTTGGACAAATCAGTCATTGAGCTGAGCAGGCAGGGCCAGGAGGGTAAGAGGGACATTTGGTGTCTGGCTCTTCCTGGGCCCCCTGCCCCATAGCGTTGGCCCTTCACAGAAGGCCTTCCTGCTCTCAGTCCTTCTGGGCCAGACCTTCTCCAGTGTCACCTGTTTGTAATATTTTGTGAGGTCTTTAATGAAAAAGATAGGATATCAAATGGTATAAATTGGCATTGTGGCATGTATATCATTACTGTGTTATATGCATGTGTACTATAAAATGCACTGTATCAGCATAATACATATCTATATCACTATATACACTATATCAGCATAATAACCATTGTGATGTTTTTTGAACGCTAAACTAACTGTAAGAAGTCAGTAAACTCATCAAAAGCACATCCTCAGAATTAACTTTGAAGCTGTCCCATGTTGTTGCCTCTGGCCTGCAGCAAATCTTGAATGTTGTTACTGGTTTTAAAGGCTTCTAGCCCGGACCTGCCAGGAAAACCAGATGTTTTTGACTTTATTCAGCATTGGAATTAGAAATTATCCTCTAGTTATGACTGAAGTAGAGTGTATTCCAAAGTTTTTCTTCTGTCTCCAGTTCATAACCTTCTTACGAGCCTGAATTATTTAGTTAAATTAATCTCAGCACCTATAAATCAAAATAATACTGAAATAATCTCTTCCCTGGCAGGCACCATAACTGATGCCAACTTGAAGCTCCTGCAAGAAGCAGAACAGCAACTGAAGACAATTGTTACCGAGAAATTTGATGTTGCCATGAAGCAGGAAGACCTGCTCCAAGTGGAACGCTTCTTCAAGATCTTCCCCCTGCTGGGCCTGCATGACGAGGGGCTGAGTAACTTCTCCAGATACCTTTGCAAGCAGGTGAGCACCCTGCAGGTCTGGGGGTGAACAGCAACACTTGTGCTGCTGAGAGGATTTCTGACTTCTCTCCACTCTCTCAGTCTGGTGGATGAACGGGTGGAAGAGATCTGGAGGCCCTGCTTTTTCTTCTGATCCGCTCTCAATTGGCTGAAGACAAACAAGCAATCTGCAATCAGTTTTTCTTCTAATGTTTGAAGTGTCCTTGTTATCATAGGAAAGAGTAAGCTGTCAAGCTTCATCCTGCCAAATTGTGTTCAGCTTGAATCAGCCATACTGCAGAGATCAGTTAATAAGCCGCAATATCTGGGGGTGCACCCCTAAACTAATGGTGCTATTAATCTTTCCCAGTCTTAGCCGTCTATAAATTTCTCTCCATTCCTTCTATAATTTGAATTTTCCTGAAGTTTGCATATTTTTGTACATGTGATAAAAGTTAGAAATAAATTTATAATTCTTGCTTCAAGAATATATGCTGCTGCCTTACCTCTTTTTTTAGTTTATTAAATACCCATTTCCTGGAATCCAGTATTAATGATCCTTTTCCTCTTGGTTTCCTATAAGTTTGAGAATTCCTCTTCATTGGATTTTCACTATTAGAACTTCATTGGCCAGCTGTTCCCTACCACTTGCAATGAGTGAGAATTTCCTTTTGAATCCTCTATCTTCTGAAAGAGGAATCTTGCCATGAATTTATAGAAGATGCACTTAGTACATTTTGTCTGTCTCAGCTGATAATTGAAGTCTTTCATAATCACCTACTATTTGTTCCTTGGAGTATCTGCAGTTTGTTTCAGGAAGACCTTGGGGAGTTGGCGTGCATTAAAAAGTAGGAGATGGGTGCTGTGAGACAACAGAGCACGCTAAGGGAGCCTCTTCTTTCCAGGTTGCTAACAAAGCAGAAGAGAATTTACAGTTAGCGTTACAGACTGACCCAACAGACCGGCGATATGCAGTCCTGTTTGCAGACACACTGACGCTCCTCTTTGAAGGTAAAGTTCTGCTCTGCTTTCATCCTGAAAACTCAGAAATGAATAAGGCGTCACTCCTTGGGTGAACCCCAGAGGAACCTCCACAGCCATGTCGAGCCTTCCACCTGCACGGCCTGGGGTGCTTGAGCTCCTTTGGGCTGCTTCTCTATGGAATGTCATAGAGGAGGACAAAGGAAGCAGGAAGCTAGACTGAGGCCTCCAGGAAATCTTTGAGTTGTAACAAAATACAAAGCCTTCATAGGCTCAAGAGGGAGTGGGGGAAGGAGAGAGGGAGGGAAAGAGAGCCATGGTGGCAGTCATTAGAGTGCAGTACTGCAGGCTACTTGTGCTGACTGCCGGCTGCCACCAATTTGGCAGATCGAATCTCACCAGGCTCAAGGTTGACTCAGCCTTTCATCCTTCTGAGGGGGGTAAAATGAGGAGCCAGATGGTTGGGGGCAATATGCTGACTCTGTAAACTGCTTAGAGAGGGGCTGTGAAGCACTGTGAAGCGGTATATAAGTCTAAGTGCTATTGCAAAGGAAGGAGGCAGTGGAATTGGCAGGAGCCTTTTGCTGTGGTTCCGGCTGATTTATGTATCATCCTAGGCAGGATTGGATGTGAGTGGCTCTTCCCCATATTTGAGAGAGAGCAGGCAAGGTCAAAACCTACTTTTTAACTCATTGATCCCTAGTATGTTCCTCTTTATGTTAAAAACTAGCAACTTGGCAGCACATTTTCTGCTCCCTGCCACTGAGATTTTGTGGGTCTGGCATTTCTTTGCAGGGATTGCACGTATTGTGGAGACCCACCAGCCCATTGTGGAGACGTACTATGGACCTGGCAGGCTTTATGCTTTGATCAAGCATCTGCAGGCGGAATGTGACCAGCAAGTGGAGAAGGTGGTGGAGAAGTTCACCCAGCAGAGAGACTACCGTAGGCAGGTGAGGAAGGGTGTTCAGGCATTGGACAGCCTGCAAAGCTCCGCCTTTTCCAGAGCTGGACCTACCACTCCCAGCGCAGTCAGCTCAGAGGGCTCAGAGGGTCCTGGAAATGGGTCGGGCAGCTGCCAGGCCTTTTTCTCTGACCACCTTCAGCTTTGCTAGGGCTGCAGCCACTGCTGGATTGGGTTTGCCCAGTAAAGAGCGGGGAGGCTGATAGCTCTTGTCTTCCAATGGTTGCAGTTCCAGCACGTTCAGAGCAGCGCGATGAGGAGTCTGGCAGGAGAAAAGATTGAACCAAGGTGGGACACAACTCTCTTCTCTCTTTTTTGTCAGGTAAAAGAAAAGCAAGACAGGCTTTTTACTGGGGGAGGTTGGGATTTGCCGAGCAACTAAGTCTGTGTTGGGGTTTCTACCAACTTCATTGGACTGGCTGGCTGCCAACAGCCACCCAGAGGGCCTGCCGGGGCCGGACCTTCCATGTAGGGCAGTGATGGCACCGAGTACCCAAACCAGAATGTGAGCCGGAGACTGAAGACCAGCTGGTCTCAGGCTTCTGGCACTCCGGTGTGTGTGAAGACTGTGCCAGAAACCAGAAGAGCAGCTGGCGACAGGGCACGTGACCGCAGAGAGGGCTCTGTATGCCACCTCTGGCAGGCGTGCCATAGGTTCGCCATCATGGACATACGGGCTTGTCCTTCCTGGGAACGTGAACGGTTGGTGCGGCTTCCTCTGGGGACTTTGGATGTCACCCAAGCTGGAGTGTGACTTGCCTGGAAGCTTTGAGCTTCCCTGCTCGCTCTGAGGTGCACAAGAGAGGTCAGAGTTGTGGAGGTGCGTAACTGCTTTCCAGTCTGACTTGTGGGGAAGTTAAAGTTCCCCTTGGAGTAGCATTGTCCAGCAGGCCAAAATCCATGGTGTTCTTTGTTTAACAATATAATTTTTATTACAGAAATTTTAAAAGAATAAAAACAATACAAATTTTGAAAGAATAAAGGAAAGAAAGTAAAGCATTAAAATGGAATGGGGTAAAATGAAACAAACAGAAAGGAAAAAGAGAGAAAAAGAAGTTATAAAGGAGAGCTTCCAGTTTTCTTAACAGCAATTACATTTATATTTTACTCTCTCTCTCTCTACTGTTACAGCATAAGTTCCTTCTTTCCATAGTCTACCCTTTCCAATCATCAAATCCCTACACAGGTTCATCTTTTTCTTTTTTCAGCAAAAAGTCCATAAGGAGTTTTCAGTCTATTCAGTTTTCAACTAATAACTGTAGTTATTGATCTTTCTCTAATCAAACAAGTCAGTTTTGCCATCTGCTAGCTCTGTCATCTTCACCAGCCATTTCTCTACTGTGGGAATTTCAGAATCTTTTCGTGTCTGTGTGTGTAATAACCATGCAGCAGTTGTCTTATGTAAATGTTCCCCAAGTGTTTTTTTTTTAGAAAAAACTTCATTAACAATTAAAAAAAAACAGTATATACAATACGTCACTTGCAACTTGAAGTTGTTGACAAAATCAATATATACCAATATTATATAGATAAACGTATAAAACATATAAAACATCTACTTCTTGTCAACTAAGATGGCGTAATAATTTTACTATTCTTCATTTCTTATTTAGTAAACATTTTTAACTTAACTACTCCATTCCTCAAATATTCAATATATATCTTTTAAATTCCTGTTTTCTTCTCTTTAATCCAATTATACCATTTATCCAAAGCTGCAATATATCTTGAGTCTTCTTTTCTAAGTTTTTGTGTAAGTAGGTCCATTTCAGCGCAGTCAAGTATTTTCTGTATAATAAAATTTGTTGGCATTTGTTCTCCCTTCCAACATTGTGCCAAAGCAATTCTTGCCGCTGTGATTATATGGAGAATTAAGTATTTAGTTTCATTTACATAGTTCCCTTTTAATATTCCCAACAGAAAGATTTCAGGTTTTAATTCTAACTGGATACTTGTGATTTCCTTTATGCTGCATATAAATTTCCTAGTTTTTTATATTGCAAAAATCTCTTATCTTGGGCTCTAACATGTACCTCCTGAAGACATATCCATTTTTTGTTTTGCTAATTTTTTCAAAATTTGATTCCACTTTACTGGGCAGTTAAGTCCATTTATGTTTACTGATAGTATCTTCAAATTATTATCCATTTTCTCTCTTTGTCTCTAAGGATTAGTTTCTATAATTCCTTGCTTCTGTTTGGGCTCTTGTTCTTATTCTATCCTCTTCTTCTGGTCTTTCTTCTTCTTTTCTTCTTCTTCTTGCTCTATTCCATTCTTTTCCAATAGTTGGTCATCTTGACTGGCCGATTCCAGTTCTTCTCTACTACTACTAAGTTCTTCTGTGCCTGAAAGTTGTGTATAAAATTCTTTCGCTTTCTCCACTGTATCAGTCCTAATTCTCTTCCCTTGCCACAACACTAACATCCCCTCTGGTGTAATCCACCTAAACAATATATTATTTTTGTTGAGTTGGGCGGCCAGAAAGCGATAATCCTTCCTTTGTTCGCATACTCTCTGTGGAATCTGTTTTAACATTATAATCTCTTTACCCTTATATGTCATCGGTTCTTCCCTGGTAGTCTTGTAAATTATGTCTCTCACCTTCTTCCGTGCAAAGCGGATATGAAGCTCTCTTGGTAGTCTAAATCTTCTGGCATAGTTTGTATAGATTCGGTAGACTTCGTCTAATTCATTAATTATCTCCCTCCTCTCTCTTTGAAGTACTTCCGCAATCATCTCTGCCATTATATCTGTCAAATCTTCCTCCTTCGTTTCTACCACCTTCTGAAAGCGTAGATAGAATGAGGCCCTCTCCATCTCCAACTGGATCAGTGAGTTCTCTACTTCTTTATCTCTCTCTTGCATTCTTTGATCTACTGACCCTAATTTGCTTTCTGTTTTTTTCCGTTCTTTTTTCAATCGTTTGGAGTCTTGGTTCATTCTTTTGTAGAACTTCTTGGATCTGGCCAACTTTGTCATCCAACTTCTGAATGTCCTTTCTCACATCTCTCTTTACTTCCTCCATCTCCATTTTCATTTCTCCATGGTTCTTAGTCAAGTTTTCCTGTAGTTTCATCATCGTCTCCTGAATTGTAAACAGTGTAGCTTGCATGGTCTGAGTATTCGTTGTAGCTGAGGTTTTCTCTGTTGTAAGCATCCCTTCAGTGGATCTTTGGGTAGATGCCGAGGCAATCACTGTAGTTGTTGTCTGAGTGGGTTTCTTCCCGGTCTTCTGTTGATGTAATACTTGTCATTTCGTGTATGATTTTAGTTTGTTGTCCTAATATCCTATCTTATCCCACAACACCATTCAACGTTCCCTATTTCTCCAGAATCTATCCCTATCCTTTTTCTTCCTTACACTCTACCCTTCTATAACTTGAATGTCCAGCTGGGCGTAGAATCAGCTAGCCATTTCTTTGCTTCTGTGTCCCTTGTGAAAACTGAAGGAGAATTTTCAGCAGAGCTTCTGCTGCCAGGAAGGAAACTGAAGGCAGCCAGGTGTCCCACCCAGATGGCTCATTGTTAGAGATTCTGGCTTCGCAGAGAGGGTTTTCTGTCCCTTTTCTCTGGCTGACCCTTGCTTTGCTTCTTACAGGGAGCTTGACCCTATTTTAACCGAGGTCACCTTGATGAATGCCCGCAGCGAACTCTACCTGAGATTCATCAGGAGGCGCATCACCTCTGACTTCGAGGTGGGAGATTCTGTGGCCTCTGAGGAGGTGAAGCAAGGTAACACGCACGTGTAGCTAGAGAGCCAGGTGCAGTGGGGTCGATTGGCTTCCTTCCTACAGCTCCAAACCCATGACCGCCTGCTCCTTAGCAGGGAAAGTGAACCCCCAGGCATGACGTGAGAAAGCCTGTAAGGAAATAAGCCACCCTGGAATACAGGGTGTAAGCAGACTCCCCATTATTTTAGCCATTTGGAGTGCCAGAAACCATCCCAACCTGGTCAGTTAGGAAAGAAAGACCCCCTGGCCTATGATTAGCCAAAAGTATACTCTACTAAAGACGAGGTTACAGAAGAAGCAAAGCTGGATCTAAGGTTTTCATGCACAAAAAATACAGTTAACTTTTCCTTGCTCCTGGCCAGCCCCCCTGATTATCGGTCAATGTCCAATCAGATGTTAACAATGTGTTTGGGGGACTGAGCCAGATCTGTATTATTTTGGTGTGACCTTGAGATGGCTGGGACGATACCTCTGAGTCCCCTCCCTATCCCTCACTGTTCCTCCCCCCAGTACTGATGTCAGGCTATCAGCTTACGATGCGTAGTTTAACAGAATGGCAGCCATGACAGCCTCCTTTGTATGGGAAGGGGATGGCTGGGAAGGGGCACCCCTCGGGAGGAAGTGGCGGCTCTTCCATCACGGCCTCCATTCAGATTCGGGAATTGCAGTTGGGCTGGCCACAGCTGCTCTTGTGTGCCAGGATTCCTGTCCTTTCCACATGTCCGGTCTCCTGCCTTTGGTGCCGCAACCCTCATTCCTGAGCGCCAAAGAAGGCAGACCCTTCCCAAGATTGGCCAAAGATGCCTCTTAATATAGGGAGGTGGGAGGGTGGGAGGAGGAATTAAGGTGCCTCAACAGAGATTTTCCATCTGGAGCCTTTGCAGCTGTATTTCTTCTGTATCTATTGAAGTCTCTAGTAGTAGCTGCACAAAATTTAAGTCTCCTTAATTCAGTATTTTGATTACATCGTTTTCACCTTTGTGCAAGTCCCACTTCTATCATTTTTCAAACCATTCTGCTGTTTCCTAATCATTGTGGTTCTGCTCCACAGAGCATCAGAAGTGCCTGGACAAACTGCTCCACAATTGCTTTCTGAGCTGTGCCATGCAAGAGTTGATTGGCTACTACATCACCATGGAAGAGTACTTTATGAGAGAGACTGTGAATAAGGTAGGAAGAACTGCTTGGAAGTTCACATCTGTTCTCCTTCCCTTCTTGGATGGAGCAGGCCACCTCAACAAACTCAGTTGCATGGGTAAGTCCCATGGAGGGTCCGTTCCCTGCATGGAAACCCAGAGGGAAGGAAGTGGCCTTCGCTGGGTCAGTGTAGGGTAGCTTTGTCAACTTGACTGCTCCAGCCATCCAAGCTTCAGCCAGAAGTTTTTCCAGCTTGTCAGAGATGGAAGCCAGATTTTCTCAGCCAAAGTCACTAGACTCTCCTGCGTAGGAGTTTCTCAGTTTCCTATAGTGGTGGCTTGGCTTACCAATGGTGGTTTAATCAGCAAAATTTAATGCAGTTTGAATCAAGCCATAGCTGAGTGGAGGAAACCAGTTTGACATTTTCTGCTGAGGAGAGAAATCTTTCACTGTCTTGTCTTCAGAAGCAGCAAAGTTCGGAAGCCAAGTGCTAGGCCTCCCTGATTGTCTGAGTAGAGCCAGTGTTTGATGGGTTGACAAGCCCCGAGTAAACTATGAATGCCTGTTGGCTTTTCTGCTAGGCTGTGGCCATGGACACCTGTGAGAAGGGGCAGCTAACCTCAAGCATGGTGGATGATGTTTTCTACATCGTGAAGAAATGCATCGGGAGGGCTCTGTCCAGCTCCAGCATCGACTGTCTCTGTGCTATGATCAACCACTCCATCACTGAGCTTGAGTCAGAGTTCAGGTAGGTGGTGGGGAAGGAGGTGGACAACATGTGGAGCTCTTGTGGGAACCTGAGGAGGTTCTGCTAGGTCTCGTCTAGGCCTCTGGAAAACAGATATCAGCTGCCCTTTGGACTGTGTGGGCTTCATGCAGACCTTCCTCTTCACACAATCAGAACAGATTTGCAAATTTGGGGGCTGGACTAGGACCTCCAGAAGGTTGAAGGAGATGATCTCCCAAAAACCCATGATCCCATGACTTTGATTTCATAGAGTCATGAAATTAAGGATTGGAGGGACCGGAAGTCTGACGGAGGAACCGTGCACACTTTTTCAGATGAAATTTACTTATTGGAATGTTCTGAGTTTGAAATAAACTATAGATACACAGACTCCGCTACTTCCTGCTTCTGATGGCTTGGGATGGACTCTTCCTTCACCCAAGGGCAGAATTCATGTCACCCAAAGGTGGGCGGCAAGGAGCTTTCTTTGCTCTGCAAATCCTGCACAGCACTCTTAGCAGTGAAGCCAGTTTTGCTTTCCTAGCCAGGGGTCAGAGCTGGGGAGGGAGGGGTGGGGGGGGTTGCAACTTGAGGCTCTTGGTCCTGTGTCTTTCTGTCACAAAAGAAGTGGGCTCCCTGAATCTCCAGCATTCTTGCTTGAGGTTGCCTTCTTTCCACAGGGAGATCCTGGGCCACAAGCTGAGGGTGGGCTTCCCGGCCACCCCTTTCCAGGATTTCCAGAGGGGAGTCACCAGTGCCGTGAGCCTCATGCAGAGCAGCCTGCAGCAGGGGAAGTTCGACCCTAAAGGCATCGAGAGCACCGATGAGGCCAAGCAGTCCTTCCTGGTGTGTCGTCTGGATGGGGATCTGAGGGACAATGCATGGATTGGAGGGAAAGGCAGAGGGTCTCCTAGAGAGCTAGTAGGGCTGGCGTTGAGGGCCAAGCAAACTGGGCGATTGGAAGCACCAACACAGCGTCATTCGTGGGAGAAGAGAGGTCGAAATGCTTGTCTTATTCCCTCCCTGCTATACACTGAATGTCTGTTGAGGAAAGGAAGTTGAAATGATGTTTCACATTGAAGAGCCTGCTCGTTAGCTCTTGTGTTGTGGGGCAGCAAGGGAGCAGCTGGATAGGGGGGTGGCAGGTCCTGGCTTCAGAGGGCAGCCCCATAAGCCAAGGCCTGGGCCTGATGATCAAATACATGGAATTCTCTTTGCAGTAGCCTCCCCCAAACAACTGGGCCTGGCCTGTAGGGCTTTCTCCATCCATTGGGCCAGTCTCTTCCCCTGGATGGGGAACGGCTTGGGTCCAGGTTTTAAGAGTCAGCTGGATCTGAGAGGGAAAAGGAAGTTGAGGATCAGGTGCCTGACCAACAGATCCTCCTCCCTGGCAAATGAAGCCTTCCTTCATGTCCCCCTGGGTTCCTCCTCCTCCTCCATGCCACGTTTCTTCCTCAGAAGAGCAGTGACTGAAATGCTGACCTTGGAGACAAGAGCTCTTAAAGGTTGGAGAAGATTCTGACCATTCTGCTTACTCTGTTTCAGGTGACTTTAAACAACGTGGAGGCCTGCAGCGAGAACATAATGACGCTGAAGAAGACCCTGGAGGTACTTGTGGGTTCTGAGCTCTTGACTGGAAGCAGGTGTCACTGTGTGTTTGTGTGATTCAAACCCATCTTGGGGCTAAATTAATACACTAATTCATAAAATCACTTCATCTCAATTAGAAGTCCAGCTTTGTTTTGGGAGGTCCTGCCTGGCTTGTCCCAAAGAAACCAGGATATAAAGCGTCTTGGAAAACACAAGGATGCTGAGTGTGGAGCAAGAGGTTGTGGTGCCTGGCCAGGAGGCCACATCCAGAGACTTAGGCTGTATGGGAAGTGGGAGGAAGAATTGAGCAGTGGGAGAGCCTCCCAGCAGGTGGGCTGCTGCCCCACCTTCTCTTGCGGTGCTTCATTTCCACCGGACTTGAGGTCTTCCTTCTGCAGAGCGATTCTTGTTTGCAGCTGGGTGTCTGCTTCCCTACAGGGCGACTGTTCGGAGCTCCTCAGCCAGGGCTTTGGAGGAGAGCAAGCTCGGCTCAAGCTGGAGAGCTGCCTTTCGGACATGGACGCCGTGTCCAGCAAGTTTCATGACCTGCTGCAGGTGAGCTTTGGACCCTTGGAGCATTGCGTGTCCCAAGGCCGCCCAGGAGGAAGTGAAGCTGGCCAGTGGGCAGCATCCTCGCCTGGCGGGAGGCGAGCTGCTTGGGGCTACGAGGGGAGCTTCTCTTCCACTTACCCACATTTGGCCAAGGGTTCCTCTGCTTCAGCTCAGAGAGGTGATACCAGTCTTGAAATGTGTGCAGCTTCTCTTCGCCCAAAGGCCGGGAAGCCCCAGGCTGCCCCTTGGCCAGGCTCAGCTCCCAGGGGGCTGCCGCGTATAGGGGAGCCAGGAGACCTAACGAGGGGCTGCTGATTGGCCCTTGTTCTCCCTCAGGAAGGCCTGAACGAACTCACCAGCTCAGCAGTCAAACCTCAGGTGAAGCCCTGCATTAACCTCTTCCTGTCTGTATCCCACAACATCGAGGAGGTGAGTGCGCAGCCCTCGATTGTCCATTTGCTTGCCTGAATGCAGGAGGCTGGAGAAACATCGGGGGGAGGAGGGGGGGCTTCTCACCACTTTGGAAGACTCAACTGGGGCTATATAGGGGAGAAGATGGGGTGGACTCAGAATGCTGCTGGGGGAAAGATAGCTTGAATAACACATATTGTGGTCTTCAGTAAAATATGAAGAGCCCGAAAAGGCCGAGGAAGAATCTCAAGATGGACTCTCTTTGGTGTAAGAGGGAGGGAAGGGGGCATGTGGAAAGGCCACCAAGAGGTCTTGGTGCAGCAGGGTTCCAATATTGCTTGGGCTGTCTGCTCCCTTACCTGGCCTAACTGGAGAGCTGATGTGGAGAAGCCTCTCTGAAAGCAGCCAGTGGAGGAGGAGGACAGAAGCGGCCTCGAGGCTCGCCTTTCCTTGGGGTGGGGGGCTTACCAGTCAAGCGCCACCCTTGCAGCGGAGTGCCTTCCTACATGCAGGGTTTCTTCCTTCAGCACCTCCCCAGGGAACAGCCCTGTTGTCCCCCAACCCTTGCCCTTCACTTTGTCCTGCTAAGCGGGCACGGAAGCACCAGGCCGGCCGAGTCTTCAGAAGGTCTCTGGAGGAGAACCTAGCAAGCCAGGCCTCTCTTACGCGGCTGAGCCCCTGCGCCCCGTCCTTTTGCTGCGCCTGGCTTCAGTGAACCCGGGATTGCTGTGGTGCCTCTGGGGAAGACATGGCAGGCCAGCTGGAGCCGCCTCCGCCTCCCCCCGGTGCTCAAGGGAGGCAGAGGAGGAGAACCTTTGGTAGAGAAACCAGTTCTGTTCTCCGCTGCTCTTTCAGGACGAGTTTAATGACTATGAAGCCAACGACCCCTGGGTGCAGCAGTTCATTCTGAACCTGGAGCAGCAGATGGTGGAGTTCAAGGTAAGTTCGAGGCACAAGTTGGCAGGGAATTCCTCAAAGGGGAATTGGTCCCTTTGGCACATAGGCATTGGTCATTTCGAGAAGAAGGCAGCTGCCCCACTGTGTGATCCCCTTGCCAAGGGAAGGGCCGGAGCACCTGTTCCCTTGGCAGCTTTTTCCTTGGACACACCGGCCTTCTCTCTGGACAGGGCCTTCCCCACCCCACCCCCGGCCTGCCTTAGTCTGCTTCTGGCAATAGTGCCATCCTGAACCAAGTCTTCTCCCCTCCCACTGCAGGCAGGACTGTCCCCTGTGATCTACGATAGCCTCACCAGCCTGATGACCAGTCTAGTTGCTCTGGAGCTGGAGAAGGTTGTTCTTAAGACCACCTTCAGTCGGGTAAGATGGGGTAGAGAATGCCAGTAAAGCCAACCTGCAAGACATGCCAGCATTAAAACCTGAGTCTTTAGTTATTTATATGTAGAATAACTTCAAGCAAAGTGTCCCATCTTCTGCATGGCAGCATTGCAGATACTTTCCTTTTCTCCACTCCCCAATCCTTTGGAATGTTTATTTCAACACTGGGATAATTAGCAAAAGGGAATTATTGTTTGTATTTATGTTCATTGAAGGTTTTAGAAGAGAGTAAACAGGCACAGAATGAGGAATGCACTAGGTTGTTTGCGTAGCATGCTGCCAGAACAAGCACATTGTTTTCTATGTTTATTCCCCATTGTGTGCCTGCTTACTCTCTTGTCATCCCTTCCTCTCCAGTCTCTCCATTCTGCAAAGAAGAAAGAAAGGAAAAACACCAGGTCGGGCATAGGGTAAAACATATCAACTGTAATGGCAGTCATGAGATTGAGGGAAGCTGCAGAGCTCATAAATGGAGGCATTAAGTTGTAAAGTTATTTTTCTAGCATTGTCATAACTTCAGTCACTGAACAAGGCAGTTGGTAACTGAAGTCTAGCTGTACTAGACTTGGTCAGTGTTCAACCTGTGAGCCACTGAGACAGCCAAGTCTTTTTCACATCGGCTGCTCATTGTGTTCCTTCCACCATTCCTGTTTCATGCTTTTGATTTTGTTCTGCAGAAGTGTAGGACTTTGCAGTGTCCCCATTCAGATCCTTTAGAATCTTGATACTGTCCACTAAGGTGTTTGCTGTCCCCACAATTTTTGGGGTAGGTTGCTCCTCTCTATCCATATCACAGTAGTATAACTTAGCCTGTTTTGCCATCTTCTTTACTAAAACCACAAGACACCCAACAACCTCACATTCCCAGCTAAAACTGGTCATAATGGATTCTTGATAAACTCCTGCTGGTTTCTGACAAGTAATACATTCTTCTATGTTTAGCAACTTTCTATTAACTTGCTCAAGACTAAGAATATGCTGACAATCCATAGTTGTTTGGGTTCTTTTTTGCTCAACTGTTTGCTTTTCCAATAGCAATAGTATTTAGTCTTCTCCGATCACCCGTTACGCTCCTACAGACAGGGCCTCCTTGGGATACCGTCTGCCAGACATTGTCGGTTGGCGGTGCTCAGGGGCAGGGCCTTCTCTGTGGGAGCACCCACACTGTGGAACCAACTCCCCTTGAGCCTTCGTTTGGCCCCCGATATCCACTCCTTCTGCCGTGACCTTAAGCCCTGGCTTTTTCAACAGGCCGGTCTGGACTAACCAAGGGAAGGGGTGGGTTTGTTTTAGAGGGTTTCTAAATTTTAATTGAATTTTAATTCTTAGGCTTGTATTTGGTTTAATTTCTTTTTATTGTAAAATTTGTAATGAGTTTTATATTGTTAGCCGCCCTGAGTCCTTAGGGAGAGAGGACGGCATACAAGTCTAATAAATAAATTATTATTATTCTCTACTGCTTCAGAGTGCTTTACAGCCCTCTACAGAGTCAGCCTCTTGCCCCCAACAATCCTTTTACTGACCTCAGAAGGATGGAAGGCTGAGCCCACCTATGGCCCCTCAGGATCGTACTCCTGGCACCATGCAGAGTCGGCCTGCAATGCTGCATTCTAACCACTGTGCCATCACAGCTCCTCAATCCTCTGACCATCTGCTTGTCCTCCATGAGGTCACAGAAGGGGTCAACAAGATGACACCCTGGTCTGGTCTTGAAGAGTCCAAAGACATTCCTCGAAGCTTGTGTGTCTTTTTCTTTCTTTTTCCCCCCTTTTGCTGCTTCTCCTTCGCTCTTTTGCTCTTTCTGGCCCTTCTGAGGGGAGGAGAAAAGCCAAAGCAGGAATGGAAGGGCTCTGCATGCCTCTGCGAGAATCCTCCCATCTTCTCCATGGCCTCTTGTCTAGGACCTTCTTGAAAGGGGTCCCTTGAGATGTCGTGTCCATGGACAGCCACACTCCAATTCCACTATGCTCCCTGCCTTCTCTCATCCCGGATGCCTTTCCCTGCTCCACCAGCTCTTCCTTAGCAGTTAGGATCCAATCTAAAAAAGGTGATCCCTTTGTCTCTGTTTTTCTCCTCTGGGAAGAAAATCCTGCAGATCTAGTCCAGGATCTGCCTGGCTTAACTGCCTCCACGGATCCCCACCACATCCTCTATCGTTTCTCCTTCCTCAACTGGGCCCGCAACCTGGATGCCAATCCCAGGGTGCCCCTTCTTCAGATCTGCTGCTGCTCTTCCCCTTCCACCTGTTGCTTTGGAATGAGCTGTTCCTTCAGCCTTTGCATCCTGAGTTTCACTCCGCCATTGTTTCAGTAAGGCACCAGATCACTTTTGCTTCCCACGTGATGACTTGGGTTCTGCCTGCCTGTTCCCCTTGTACTGCTTGTTGGTATCCTTGGATTGTGTAACTTGGCCGGTTCTTTTCTGTGTGCTCTGAGCCAAGGATACTGCAGCTGTGCGAGGGGAATGCCCACTGGGCAGGGGTGGGGGAGTGGCTGGCCAGAGGATGATGATGCCCCACAGCACAGACCTCCCCGGCAACCCGGAGCCCCTGCTTCTTATCGAATAGTCACAGGGCACCACCAGCAAGTCTTGGCCCTCCGAGGGCATCTCCCCTGCTGTTAGCTGTAAGAGAGGAAAGGGGAGGAAGAGGTTCCGCTTTCCCCCCTCCTTGGGAAGAGAGGCTGGGTTAGGGTTGGGAATCAATCCAGCCTTGGAGAGTCCCTGGTCCTTGTGGAGCGACTTTGCCAACTCCTTCTGCCTCAAAAGGGCCAACCCAAGAATGTGGTTGGGATGGATGGACGGGTGGAGCCCATGGGCTTCTCCAGAAGTGGGCCTTTCCCCAAACGTCCCTGCTAGGTGGCATTCAGAGGCGAATCCATTCCAGGAGGCTCAGCTGGGCCTGGGATGGGCCGCTCGCAGCCAGCTGCTGGTTCAGCCATGCTTTGCCACTTTCTGTCTCCTCAGCTTGGCGGGCTGCAGTTTGACAAAGAACTGAGGTCCCTGATAGCCTACCTGACCACTGTCACCACCTGGACCATCCGTGACAAGTTTGCCCGGCTCTCCCAGATGGCGACCATCCTCAACCTGGAAAGGGTGGGCCCTCCGGCTTTTACCCCCTAGGCAGGGCAGCCAGGTGGGAGGTGGATGAGCCAAAGACCAAAGCAGGCAGCGCAGCAGCTCTGCGGCCGTCTGGATGCCATCCGGTCCTCTGCCAGACAGGCAGATAGTATTTTGCTCTCTTTTTAGGTAACGGAGATCCTGGATTACTGGGGGCCCAATTCGGGCCCTCTGACGTGGTGCCTGACGCCAGCAGAGGTCCGCCAAGTGCTGGCCCTCCGGATGGATTTCCGCCATGAAGACATCAAACGGCTGCGCCTGTAGCCACCCGAGAGCAACTTCCTTTTTTGAAAATGTGTTGCTTCTTCCAGCTAGGACTGCTGCTAAAGCAGATAGAAGCTCAGCCACTCGCCGCCTTCTTGCTAGGGAAAATGGGATGCTGTTCTGTTGGAAAGTGGGAGGAGGGGAATTGTCCTCTCCAGCAACCTCAGCTGGATTGGGCCTCTTACTTAGCTGCATTTGTGCAAGATGATTGCCCAGTTGCCCAGCACAGCTCTGCAGAAACCCAACATCCCAGGCTTGGGAGGGGCGGTCAGTTCATGGCAGCACCCCCACCCCAAGAAAAAAGGTTTCCCAGACCATGATTGAAGGGCCCCTTCCTCTTGGGGCTTGGCCCAGGGCTTTGCTCTTGGCTGTGGCGGGTCAGGAATTTAGACAGAGCTTTGGCCATGGGTGCTGGGACCCCAGAGGCCAACATAGAGAAGGCTAAGTGAGCTGCAGACCCAAAGGAATTTAAAATAAACTTGCTAACACCATAATGCTGTTGTCAGAGCTCCAGCAAACACACACAAAGGAATCAAAACCCCAAGGCAGGCACCTCAATAGATTTATTAGGCACGTCATATTGGCACATCTGGGGGAAACCTGACTCTAGAGGACTCAGAATTTTCCCCACCCAAGTCAAACCCCAAAGTTCTTCCCCTCAGGTCACACATCCATCACAGGGTCCAACCAGGTTGCAGCCACCATCTTGGCTGGCTTTGGTCCACGCCTCTCCAACACCTGGAAGAACGTCCTTGGCTGCCACGGGAAAGCACATTGTTTTGACTACACATTCCATTATCTCCATCTCCTCCCTTTAGTTCTCACAGCTCCAACCAGCCTGGCTGTGGCAGCCCTGAAGATGCTCCCAAAATGGCCAGCATAAAAATGGTTTCAGGGCTGACGGCCGTTTGACAAGTTGACAGTGTTCAGGTGTGGGTACGACTCTTAAGCAGCTTAAATGGGCAACTCACGGAATTGGCTTCACAGTTTGGGCTTCCTGTTCAGGAGAAAAGAGGGAAGACAGGATAGCCACCTTCCAATATTGGAGGGGCTTCCCATAAGGAAGAGGGGGGGTCAACCTATTCTCCAAAGCACCTGAAGGCAGGACAAAAAGCAACGGATGGAAACTAATCCAGGAGAGAAGCAACCCAGAACTAAGGAATTTTGTGACAATGAGAACAATCAATCAGTGCAACTAGCTGCCTCCTGCAGTTGTGGGTGCTCCATCGCTGGAGGCTTTTTTAAGAAGAGGCTGGACAGGCACTTGACTGGAATGGTACAGAGTCTCCAGCTTGAACAGTGGGTTGGACTAGAAGACACTTGAGGTCCCTTTTAACTCTCTTACACTGTTAACTGTAATTGGCTGTGACAAGGCAAGATGAAGACCATCAGCTTAGATGGCAGACAAGATTGGGCCAATTCACAGAGGAGGAAGCCATTCCCAGCAGCTGTTCTGTTCTGCCGACTCCCTCCAGGGAAGAAAAGGGGGCACCTTGAATGCCAAAGTAGCCACCCCTGCTGCCCTTGGCTCTCCTGCTTGGCTTGTGGTTGCAGCTTGCAGAAGCAAAGTGCCACGTTAGGCAATCCAGTCTGATCTAACTGGCCTCTGGCTGACAGCATAACTACTCTGGCTTAGCTATTGTAGCTGGAACATTGTGAGGAGATAATGTAGTTGGATAAACCTACTGCTGAGACATCAGGACAGGAAACCACAGCTTTAAACAAGAAGCAAATTTTGGTGGAAGAATTTCCTGCAGACTGGGGCTGCTTGCTGGTGAGAATATGATGAACTGCTCTCTTCAAGCAGAGGCTGGACGGCCATTGGTCAGGGATGCTGAAGTGGGGAATTCCTACGTCAGGCAGGGGTTTGGCTAGATGATCTCCAAATCCCTCCATGAATCGGAATCCTGTGGATTTGTGATTCTGTGGGTACTGTAAGAGCAGAATCAAGGTTAGGGCCTCAAGGGTTGTCGGAACCGGTCCCTGTGCTCAGGGCAGGCCTCGGTTTCAAGACCTCCCATCAAGAGAGCACCAACCGCCTTGGCCGACAGCTCTGGTAGTTTCTCCTGACCCTGCTCGTGGTCCAAAGCTTGGAGCAGGAAGTAGATTTTCTTACTCTGGTTCCTGTCCTGCCCTTCTGTTGCCCCAGAGAGGCCTCCTTCCTCCACTTCGTTATGACTCATCAACCCTCCCCTTATGTCTTCTTCCACAGCTAAATGTTAGCCTGTTGTCTTAGTAGCGCCTTCTCTGAAGCAGCTGTGCCTGTACGACATTTCTTTTGTTGCTCTGGATTCAAAAATGGGGGCTTTGTTGCATTTTACTTTTCTAAGTGAAAAACAAAACCAGGTCCCAGGCTCTCACTTGAAATTTTAACTTACTACAAGAGCAATTTTGTCTTGCCTGCAACATCTGTTCTGACCATTTGGCTGGGAGAGAACCTGCTGCAGCTGTGTTTCAAGGGGTCCTAGTTTATGATGTGTCCTTCCTAATACGGTACAATTTCTGAGATTACAAGCAATGTATTGATACTTTGAATTTTAAAATGCACCAGATCCTGATTAGTTCTTAAGAAAACAACCAGTGCAACCTTTATCTTGTAATTGCAAAGGAATAATTGTGGGTATTCACAATCAATGTGCTGCTTGCTTTGGGGACCCATTTGTGTGAAAACCACTTAGATTTGCCAGGCCGAATGTTCCATGCCTCGTACAACAGATGCAGTGCTGCTGCTTTCAACTCTTTCCAAGAACTTCGTCCCGCCATTTGCTTGGTTGGGATCTGCAGCACAGCTGTGGTTGCCCCCACAGCAGAGCCGGTTCATAGTCCCTGCCCGGTGGCTGGTTCCTGCACCCCTTTGTGGTGGAGGAGGAGCAGAGGGGGGAGCTGCTCCTTCATGCCTCTAAAGTGTGCGGGTCCCCCAGAAGCTCCACCTTGAATCCCACTGGGTCCACTTCCACAGTGTGCAGGGTGAAATTTCCAAGGACCTGTAAGGGACACAGGGATAAATGGGCTTTGAGCTGGGCATCTTCTATGATTCCTGCCCTCGTAGCTCTCGGGTGGCTGGAGGGAGCGGTCTTCCTATCCCTCCATGGGGAAGCCCTCGACCCCACTCCACCAAGCCAACCCCTCCTTTAGAAAGTCTCTGCGTTGACCTCCCCATAGCCCCCAAGCCTGCAGAGCATTCCTCTTCCAGTGTGGGGACTGCTTCCACCTACCGCAGCTTCCACAAGGATCTCCCGCAAAGCCACCCAGTTCCTGGGTTCTTTGGTTACCAGGCAGAGGAAGCCACCCCCACCAGCTCCGGCCAGGCTCTGCCCGTAGACATGGGGCTGGAGCACCTCCATGATCTTCCGGACCACCAGAGGCTCACAGCCAGGGGCCATCTGCTTCTTCTGCAGCCAGTACTGATTCATACACTGGCCCAGCAGAGCCAGGTTTCCTGGAAGGAGAAAGTGAGGAGGGTGGCAGCATCCCCCAGCTGCTCTCTGTGCGCCCCCACAGCACTAAAGTCAGTCTGCACATCTGGTCTCTGGGACACATCATGATTGCCCTGCTTGGCTGTCCTCCCCTTCCGGGGGAGGGGAGGGACAGAGGGGGCCCATCATCTAACACTTGGATGCCAACTGTTAAGGGAATGGGGCATCTCTGGGTTGTCCCCTGGCTCCCCTCCCTCCCACTGGGCCCAAGATGACTCCAGCTGGATGCTCACCCATGCCCTCTGGCAGCCTTTTTGCAACCAGGAAGATTTGAAGACCCTGAATGTGGGCAAGACCCCTCTTAGTCCAGCTTTGGGTTTCCCTCCACAATGTATTCCTACCCCATTGACTTAGGAACCCTCAAAGTCTTTCTGAAACCAAACCATGTCCCAGGGTCTCTTCCACAAGCACACTGACCCCACCCTGCCAAAATGTGGGGGTGTCCTCCAGCCATTCTCCAACTGGTCTGGGTTTTCCAGCTCCCTTCCTGGCACAGCTTCATCTCAAGTGTGGGTACCTTGTTTAAGGGCTTGGGCGCATTCTTCTGCATTGCTCACCAGGGCACTGGCAGTCTCTACCACGGTGGGCAGCCTGGCATACCAGTTCCTTAGAACATCCTGCAAAGAAACAAGGCAATGCCCTTCAGCACAAACCTCCCTTCTCAGATGTGCCTTTGCACTGATATGGGAGGCAGGCCTAAGAGGTACACACACCACCTTGTGGTGTCCAAGTTCTTGAGCTTTGGGGCAGCTGCAGGCAGCAGTCCTGCCACCACTCCCCACCCCACCCCGTGGGAGGTGCCGTGGGAAGTGATGCAGGGGGCCTGGTAGCTGGAGGCAACCAGCTGGCTGTGGACCTTCCCCTCAACTGAGCAGGCAGGCTCAGGAAGAGGCGCCTTTGCTTGGGTCTGCTTCCCAAAGGAGAATTGTGTTCAAATGCAGCTGAGCAGGGGGAGCATCTTGGAGAGAAGGTCAGGCAGGGATGGGGTTCAAGTCTTCAGGGCCCCTCCTATCAGTTTAGAATAGCTGGTGGGTAGCACTTGAGCCCCTCTTGGTGGCTGTGGGCAAACAGCAGTACAGCAAATTATTGTTTCCAACGTCAAGAGTGCAGGAGAAAAAAGACTTGAGTAGCTGCAGATCACTCAAACTTGACTCTTTCTTGAAAATCCTGGAGCGAGATATGAAATATGTGGTTATCATTGTTTAGAGAAAAATGTAGGCTTGACAGGAGCCAGGATGCCCTTAGCCAGACCTAATCTTGTTTGCTAAAGTAACCAGGTTAGTCAACCGGGGGAATGCAGTAGAGACACCATCTCTTTTCTTTAGTGAAGTATTCAAAAAGGCCTCAGAGGCCCTAATCAAGAAGGCAAAAGAAGCTGGGCTGGACAGGCCATCATTCAGGGGTTGACCAGCCAACCCTGTCAATGGCTGCATGGGAAAGGGGTCAAGTAGCTTCCAAGACTCAGCCTGAATGATGAGAAAATAAAAAAAAAATCTGACTGAGGTTTGCAGAGAGAATAGCAAAACCCTCAGAGGACAGTATTGGGGTTTAGGAGATTTTGAAAGCCTGGAATCACAGGCAAGAGCTGCAAGTTAAAGCTTCAGTGGGGAGAAACACAAAGCCCCTCAGCCAGGAAAGTCAAAGGTTGGGCTTGGATGGGAGCAGGGAACCATAACAGCGGGAGGGGGGGAGAATATGTGAAAAGGATCTCGATGTCTACCTGTAGGTAGGTTGCAAGATAAAGCTGATGGGATGCAAGGGCCAGGGAAAGAGCCATCAACAGAAATCAGGGCAAGAGCAAGAAAGGAAACCATACACCGGTCAGAATATTTGGCCCTAGAATTTAAACACCCTCCATCTCGGGGACTGTGTAGAAAGGACCCTCACCGGAGCCTTTCAGAAGGGATGAGATGATGAAGGGCCTGGAAGGAAAAGAAGCCACAGATGGAGACTCTTGGTGTGTTTAGCCCAGATAAGGGAGAGCTGATCAGAAGTATCAGAATGGCTGTCATTTAGAAGATGGGCAGATGCTTCAGGGTTTTCCAGAGAACAGGAGGAGAAAGAATGAGTAAATGACAAGGTAGATTTAGTTGGATGTCCAGCACTAAAAGCTACCCAACAATGGAACATGGTATGTTGTGGGTCCCATCTCTTTGGGATGTGCATCTGGTGAGACCATGAAAAAAGGTATTATTGGTGGTGGCCATTTCCTTATTCCCCTGGAGGTACAGTTGGGGCCCCCTTGCTGGCTTTGTCAGTGGACCTGGGGACCACGAATGGGGGCAGAGCTCATCCAGCGGCTTGTCCAAGTGTGTTGCTGCTGCCATAAGGGCACGGAGTTACCATGTTTGTGTTGTGGCTTTTAATGTAGTAAGCCACCCAGAGTCTCCTGTGGGCGAGTTGGGTAACCATATACATTTGTTTAAATCAATAAATAATAGACTAGCAAGGCCTCTCCAACAATCAACTTGTTTAGATTGAGGCTGGAGGAACATGTCTGCACCGGGCAGTGGGTTGCACTGCATCATCTCCAGAATTTCAAGCAAAGATCCACAGATTCTATGAACTCTTTAAAGAGACCAGGTCATGTCCACTGATGTATTCTGTTCTGTTCCGTTCCTATTCTATTCTATTAGAAAAGGAGTGAAATTTGCAGAAAGAGCCTGTAGTCTTCTGAGGATCAAGTTGAAAAATAATCTCTGTTCTGACATTTCAGGGTTGCTGACTTTCCTTTGAGTAGCAGTGCTATACTTTACTTTATTGTCATTGCACCTCGTACAACAAAATCAAACACCATCTTCAGTGCACATCATGACCATGAAAATAAATACAAACACACATCCTTCACACTCCACACATTGAACTGAAAACCCTCAACACTGCACCAACACTGCACTATACAGTAGAATTCAAAAGAGCTACTGCCAATAGTATACCAATAGTAAAGTGGCTGCTTGAGAGCAACCGTGACCAGCAGACATCCCACTCTAGGCCAAATATGTGGCTGCTGTTCTCAGTGCTGGGAATTCTCTTCACAACCCACCAGGGCTTTCTGCAGAGTTGCCAGAAGAGAAGCTCGCCTGACATTTTCAGAGCAGGAGGCCATCTTGTGCCAAGCAGCCTCTGCACATCACCTGGAGAGTAGGTCTAGGCCATGGACCAGATTTCCTTATCTGACACCTTTTGATTGGATCTAGAGAAGTAAGGTTAATTCAAACCTCACTAGTTCCAATGGATCTACTCTAAGGCTAAACCCAATTCTATTTGTCTATTGAAGGTCTGCAATTATGGCAGACGGAATTCCAAAGAACTATTGAACAAGTTTGTATTTTTCATAGGAGAAAATCTGTTCCACACTTTTTTTACAATACAAGCTGTGTGTTATTTTGGCTGTTTCTTGTAACGTTGCCAAACTGGAGGCATATACATGTGAACTCTAGCCTGTAACTACCTTTTCATCTAAGTGTATTGTGTATATGTCAGCTATTGAAGCAGCATTAGGAGACCAGGGACAGCAATTCTCACTGAGAGAAAGATCTAGGAGCAAAGGTGTGCAAAGGGGGTGCTAGTCAGAAGATGTGCCTCACGTACCTGGAGCAAGTTGCGAGCAAGGCGGGTTTTCCCCGTGTACAGCAAGAGCAAGTGCTGGTTCAAGATGTGGACGAAGCCTTCTGGGGGGGTGATCTCTTCCACTTCGACCTTCAGGGGCAGCTGGGCCTTCGAGCGCCCAATCTTAAGCCCTGGGACCAGCCCCCCCACCTGGTCTTGCCATCCGCCACCTGAAAAGGAGAGCACAGGAGCTCAGACCCAGGCAAGGAAGCTCCGAGTCCAGGAATCTCTGCTCACTGCTCCACAGCAACCATTGGAAATGGGCGAGAGAGGCTGAGAGCAGGTGCTCCGTCTCAAATCCCCTCTCAGGTAAGAGGGGAAAGTTCCAACCCCAGGGTGGAGTGTGTAAGGATGCGCCTGGCCAGAGACCAAAGAGGGACTGGCATTTTCCCAGAATCAGAGAGTCAGAAGGGAAGGGGCCTCCAGACACATCTAGTCCAACCGCCAGACTGTCCAGGGGCCTCCAGGGAACACGCAGCTGGTTCTGTCTTCCCATCACGACCATTCTTCTAATATATACTGTAAGCTGAATCTTGTTCCCCACCTTTTGGTATCTGGCGCTCTTGGGCCTGCTCTCTGGGGCTGTGGAGAATGAGTCCACTCTATGGGATAATGCTTGCTTCTCTGAAGGGAGCCACCACATCTCCCCTCGGAGCTCTTCAGCTTCCTTTAACTAGTTTCCACTCTTATGCATCATCTAGCCTAGACTCACTTCAGGCTGTCAGTCTCCACTTTAGACCGCAGTGCTGAGAACCAGGTGGGATGTTCCAAGTGGGGCCTGTCTGAGGAACAGGGTTAAGTAACAGGCAATTGCTTCGCGTGATCTGTAGCCTTTGCCCTTTTTAGCAGCTGCAACACCTGGCGGACTGATTCTCCTCTTCTACCGATGCTAGGAAGGGCTGCTCCAGGCAGCAACAGGACAAGCCCCTTACCTGTGGTCAAAACCTGCTCCAAGTGCAGCACAGCATGAATTAGGGACTCTACACCAGCGCAGCGCCCAGATACGCGATACAGCGCCGCGATCACCGCGCCTGCCAGGATGCTGCTGGTCCCTGGGGAAGAACACAGACGTGGCCTAGGGAAAAAGAACCGCCTTGCGCCCCTCTGCACGGAGGTCCCAGAGGGTCAAGAAGGACTATCAGATTGGGGGAAGGGGGGAGAATTTGGAGCCCCCCCCTTTGAATTCTCAAACAACCTCAGAGCTGGAGGATCCCAAGGGGGAGGCAGATCATTTGGGGAAAGCTTTGGGAGGCCTCAGCGCCCTCTCAGAATGTTCCCCAGAAGTAGCTCTCTTCACAAAATGGAGGGCGTGGTGATCAGGGCAGAATGGGAAAAGACTTGCCTAAAAGCCTGACATGGAGGGGGGTAACTGGGCTGGTTGAAAAGAGCCGTTTGTGAACCGGCTCTTTTCAGAGGGAGGCAGAAACGGAACGAGGCGGCTTCTGCCATAATGCACCAGCCCTCATTCCCTGCGCCCTCCCCCTCAGGTCAGCCTGGCCAGGAACCTGACGGACTTCTGGAAGGGCCTGAAGGGCTGGTTGGCCATCTGGCCTGGAGACCAGAGGGGGCCCAGCTCATGGCCCTGCTTTCCTAGTGGCTTCTTCGTGGGAATCTTGATTGCTCTGCACTGTTTTCTTTCTCTGCATGGTTGTTTTCCTTTCTGAGAGGGGGGGCGGTCATTCGGCACTGTTCATATTTTAATTGTAAGCCATCCAGAATCACTAATCTGAGATGGGCAACTAGATGGATGAATGGGCAGGTGGATGAGGGGTCCTTGGTGCTCTCTGAGCTCGGCTGTTTTCTTGCAAATGGTTCATTAGCCAAACTAGGTAACAGTGGCCAGTGCTAGTGCCAACAGGCTCAGAGAGCACCAAGGACCCCTCATTTCAACCCTGTGCTATAAACATTCCACTTTATTGGGCATTAATGAATGATAAGGTAAAGAGAAGCAATTTCCATGGCTTGCTTGGCCTCTCAACCAACCCACAGCAGGGTGAGAGCCCCCACCTACCCAAGCCCGATCCATGGGGCAGACGAGACCAGGTGTGAAGCTCAAAGCCACCTCTGAAACGTTCTTGCAGCTGTTCTCGCAAGGTTTGGGGGGACAGGAGATTAACAATGTGGGTGCAGACCAAGGCTGCTTTGAGCAAGGCACCTGGAAGAGACGGAGTTGCAACAAAAGCCAGAGATGGTGGGCCAAGCCCTTCAAACCTGCCCTGACCTTTCTTTCAGAGCCCAGGTGCAAAGAAGCCTGAACTGAGCAGCAGGCAAGGACCATTGGCCAGGAGTCACCCCAAAGGTCCAGCCAAGACTCGAGAAGCGCCTGAAGCTTATGATGCAGTGAAATGGGGGGGGGGGAGAGCCTAAAGGCCTCCCCCACTGGGCCACCACCAACATGACAATGTTTCAGAGGAGGAAGGACAGAGCATTGGGCACGATTCACAGTACATCTCAAATGGCAGGAGAACCAAACCAATCAGGCAGTAGAAATGATCTTCCCGTGCCCTGGGTGTCATTCAGGTTGGGTGAAAATGCTCTGCCAAATGATATATTCTATGAGCATCTTGGCTAACTAAGACACAACTTCTCCAGAATCCAGAGGACATCATGGCAAGCAGCCCACCTTTAGCTCCACATCCGATTCCTTTCTGGCTACAGGGAGGGACAGCTGGACGGAAGATGCAAATTCTCACCTGGCATATGTGGCTGGCAGTAATCCCTCAGATCCTCTAGGTCACGACAGACCAGCTCCACCACCACCTCTCCCTCCAAGCTTCCACTGGTGCTGATCAGTTGCAATTCTGGTGTGGCAATGCGTCGCACCTGGGCACCAATAGGCCGGCGGCCGTCCACTAGGACGGCCACATCCACCACTGCTCCACCGTGTTCGTACGTGATTGGAGGGGTGTCGCTCCAGCCCCCTAGAAAACACTGGTCATGTTAGCAATGGTCATCAAGGCAGAACCCACCGACCAAAGCTGAGCTTCTACACCTCTTTTACAGCTGGTGGCATTTATTGGCTCAAGCCTCTCCTGGGCACATGAGGCCAGACTGATCTAGTGAAAGCTAGGAAGAACTCAGAGGCTACAGATCATCAAGAAGGGCCGGGCTGGGCTGGGCAGAAAGCGATTGCTCTGAAGGGCATAAGATGACGCAGACTTCTTGCTGCCCTTGACCACCAGCAAGAGAAGGTTGCTGGCAAGGGAAGGTAACTGCGGAGCCCCCACTAACTACGGAATTGGGGGGGGGGGGGTTGAAACAAAAAAGACTCCCCTCTTCATTCCGTGTAGAGATTTGCACACAGTGAAAAGTTGAGGAGTTTCGAATTGCCTTCAGCAAGACTAGAAGTAGGAGAAGGAAGCCTGGAGAAGTATTAGCACTGGGAGTAGGTCACGTTCTCCAGAACCAGCAATGATTGTTGGGCTTTAAGGCTGACACAAAAAAGCTATGAGTAAACCCAGAGGGAAAAAGATGGAGGAGTCCCTGGGGATGTAACGGTTTGGAGGCGTTTCCTTTCGCTGCACCTCCTTCCCGTTGCCTCACGCAGGAGAGGACAAAACACCAGTCTGGACAGAGGACAATCCTTGGAGATGGAGGGGGCCTGAATCAGGCATCTTCCAACCTTGGTCTGCTCAGGGCTTTGGCACATGCCAACCCCCACACACACACACATACACCCCCCACTAGTTAAGCCAGCTGCCCCCAGGCCCTCACTCCCCCCAAGCTGCAAAGCAGGCAGATTTCAGCCAAGTGTTTAGTCAGCCAAGGGGCCAGTCTGGGCCCCTGGTGAGCCAGCTCCTCCCAGCAGGCATTGCCAGATACTCCGCTCTTGCCACGTACCGGAGAGGTCGATCCGTGCAGGGCACTCCACTCTCACCCAGCAGCCCAGGGGAGGCAGCTCCTCCTGCCAGAAGCTGATGAACTGGCAGGAGACCAGGATGGCCCGGCGGATGAGGATCTGCTCGGCCCCCTCGTAGTGTCGGGCAGCACGAACCAGCAGGATGGGTCTGCAAGAGGGACACCAGGCTGCTGGGGGCCACATCCGCTTTGGAAAGAGCCTTGAGTCTGGGCTGCCCCTTGTCGAAAAGCAGAGGAATTTCCCCAGGGCCGCTGGAGCATGGCAGCCCTGCTGGACCCCTCCAGGAGCCTCCTGGCTGCACAGAAGGCTGGCAAGGGTGAAGCATCCCCCCCCCCATGTGCTGCACAGCCTCCCACAAGTGGCTCAGCTGCTGGGCAGTAGCCAGTGGGGGGGGGGGGGCAGAGCTAGCTGCCTGCCATTAGGCAAGGGGTCTTTCCAGGCAGCTCTGGGGCTGGGAGACAAACAGCCCCGAATACAGATGTGAGAATCCTTGGCACGTCTGCTGAGACTGCCCTTTACCTCTCCCCCCACCCCACTCTGCCCTTCCAGTACCTGCTTAGCCATTTCTTCCTCTCCATGGCAAGAGCCTTTACACCCTGAGCAATGTTTCCCTTCTCCAGTTGCTGGAAGGCAGAGGCCCAAGCAAGGTTGGCTGTGGGGCCACTCCGCAGGCCCCCCTCCCCTCTGGCCATGCAGCCCAGGAGATCTGCGATGCAGGCGAGGGCCCGAGCAGCGACTCCCAGATCCCCAGCAGTGGCAGCCACTAGGGAGGAAGCAGAGTCCAGAGGGGCTTCTTCCAGGGGGCTGGGAATTCTCCCTCTCCAGCCCCACTGGCACACCCCTCTGGGGAACTCAGATCACCGCCCCCCAAGTGCCTGGGCAGAGGGCTGGGCCAAAGAAAACTCTCCCCCCAACCAACAGGGTGGCCTGGCAAAGGAACATGCCTGGCCTGAGATAGAGGTTGGCAAATGGGGATTTGTGGGCACCCCGCACCCCACTTCCTTACCCTGGTCCAGGGTATCCAGCAGAGCCTCCCCAAAGCCCTCCAGGACAGCTGAGCGGACCAGGGGCAGGAGGCTGCAGTTCCTCTGCTCCATCAGGACCCGCTGGATTTTGCGCTGGGCCTGTAGGAAAAAGTTGGCCCTGCGGGAGGCCAGTTCTGCCTCCTGGTCCAGACAGGCCCTCATCTCCTCCCAGGACAGGCGCCAGGCCCTCCTCCAGGACTGTAGCTGCTGGGCCTCTGGGGAACCCAGGAGCCACAAGAGGCCCCCAAGGTCCAGGGGCTCCGAGGCGCAGAGCACAGGGAAGAGACGGGCATTCAGGAGGCAGCGCTTGTCCGGCGGGACATCTGGGCTCCACAGGTCCTGGCTCCTGCTCAGGGGAGGACACATGGAAGCAGGTGGCAGTGGCGATGCAAATGCTCGGCTCCTGTCCCAGAGGAAGGGCCCTGAGGCATGGGCCCTTCAGCAGGTCCCAGAGGGCCAGCTCAGCAGTGGGATGGGCAGGGCTGCCTTACTGCTGGAGGCTAGGCTGGCCCCACGAGAGCGGGGCAGAGGCCAAGGCCACCAAGACCCGGGGCCCGGAGCCTGCCAGCCTCCCCCTCTCTGGCCAGGACTAAAGCTGCATGTTTGCTAGCAAACATCTGCGTGAGAAGAGAGGAAGACGCAGCAGGACTTGGCGAGTGTTATCTCAACCCCGCAAAGCAGGGCTACCGGAACCCAAATAAAAACGTGTCCCAGGCATCTCCCCATCACTGCCACAACCACCACGGACCTCCCTGGTTGCTGGGTTGAGATTGTGTGGTGGGGTGCAACCCCCCCCCAGTTTCTCTCTGCAGTCCCCACTGCACCCCCACTTGGGGGTGGCTCCAAGAGTGGGCCTAGGAGAGAAGCCGGTGGTTTCTGCATGGCTCTGCCTCGTCCTTGGAGGACCACTTGCTCCTCCAGGGGCTAAGGAAGTCTGTGTTTGCTGCAGGCTTCGTTTCATTCCTGGGCCGCACTGAGTTCTTCCGAGGTTGAAAAGAGACCAGATCCGAGCAACACCAAATTCAAGCCAATCTGGCCTTGCAGGGGCCAGTGCAGCCCCCCTCCTGCAGCTGCCTCCAGGACAGGCATCCAGAACTATTCCGGCCCTGCAGCTGCCCCTCCAAAGCCCTAAACAAAGTAACCCCAGTTTCAAAAAGAACCCAACCTGTGACCGCAGCTTCCCTGCCTGCGAGTGGCTGGACATCCCACTGCTCTCTGTCAGCCCCCGTGGCTGGATCAAAAACAGGCAGCATCCACAGGCAAGATTGAGGAGGTCTCTGGAGCCTCACGGCCTCACCCAGATGATCACATACCGTATTCCAGTCCGCTGGTACAAGGCTGCCCAGGGCAAGTTCAAGAAGGTGCCATTCTCCTCGGTCGCTGTACTCTGTGGAGAACCATCTCTGGCCTCAAAAGCGGCAACCCCCTCGGGAATGTGTGACTGTCTCTGCTGGGAGAGGGGTGGGCTTCCTTGCGCAGGTAGCTGGCTGCTGCATGCACGGCCTGCTCGATTAGGAGGGCCAGGGGCCTGATCCAGCCTCTCTGCATGCTACTAAAACTCTCGTGTCTGTAACCTTTACCTGGATGAAACCAAGCATCCTAAGGCAGAACTTTTTCAGCCAAGCGGCTCCAAACAGGCTAACTTGAATAATGCATCCAAAATCCATGACTCCCTTGGAACTGAAATTTGGCAATTTTTACAAAATATTTTATGACATAAAGCATTTTATGACCTAGAATTGACTACGCTACAGACTTTGGCGGTGGCTACTTTCAAGGCAGAGAGTCTCTGAAAGAATTTGGAAACACTTTCCCAGGGCATGAGAAACTCTGCCATGGTTGAAAGCACTGAGGCTTCTGGCCAGGACATCTCTCTGAATCCATTGTTCCGGATTTGGTTTGTTCTGATGGACAGCTCAGGGGGCTGATGAGGTGAGGACTTGCAGGAATCTTCCAGAAGCCTGGAGAAATTCCCCCCACAGATAAAAAGAAGCATCTTACACCCACCTGCCAGTCATCATGACATCCACTCAGAGTGAATACTTTGCTGCTCAGGTGTCTCAGCCGGATCATGTGTCCCTGAATGACCACGTCCTGGAGTAAGTAGCTTCTGAGGGCCACAGAGGAGGCCACATCCAGCCCAGTGAGGAGGCAGCCAGAACGGATGTGTAAGGGGCCCTGAAGGAAGACCAGGCAGACGTCCGTCCTTGCTCAGAACTGAACACCTCAGTCCATAGGATTTGCCTTAGTGGCACTGCAGCTCCTTTGCATGCAGGCAGTCCCTGGCTCCTCCAGGGAAGGTGGTCAAAGCGCCTCTTTAAAGAGACAGGCACCTCCCACCCCCCCTCCTCCTTAGCTGGGGGGCTTCTTGCAGCCTTTCAGTGTAACAGCCCCCCATCCTGGGCCAGACCTGCAAGGGAGCCTCCCCCCAGGGGGTCTCTGGGACAAGCAAGACAGCAGCGCAGGAGGCTTATGGGCTACAGCGACAGCCCCTGCACCTGCTGCGCCCAGGGACAACCTTGGGCCTTTCCTCACCGTCTTCAGGTTCTGGCCCTTCCAACTGCCCAGTCCTGCCCCGCATCTGGGTGTGATCTCTGGCCCCAGCCAGCCCCATTCTGCACCCACCAGAGGTAGTCCAGAAACACCTGGTGCCAAGGGGGAACACCACCCACCCACCCACCCACCTGCAGGCAGCAGTGCTGGAGGACGTTCCCTGGCCCCACAACCACAGCGCCCTCCAGAAGGCAGTTGGTGACTGAGCAACCTTCCTCCAGCAGACGCGGCTCCTGCATGGCAGAGAAGGGAAATGCCGGGAAACCTCTGCCGGACAGAGAGCTCGGGGAGGAACCGCAGGGCCCGCTATTCCCTCCGCCCCTCCCTCCAGCGAGAATGGGAAGAGCGCAAGCTGCCAAGAGGGACTTGCCTCCTCAACAGGAATTGGGGCGCAAGGCGTTTATTCATCCCGATTGCCACGCAACTCCACTGGCCTTCGGACTCCCGCCACGCTTGTTTCCTAGCCAAGAGGCCACATCCACGAGGAGCAGGCTGGACTTACTTACTTACTTCCACACTGGAATGGGCCACCTTGCAGAAACCACTGCTGTGGGCATCACCCAGCTGAGGTGTGAGGCGGCGGATGTGCTCCCTCGCAGATGAGGTCATGTACTCATAGGTGCCATCAGGGAGGTAGGCTGGGAAGAGAAGGACTCCGTGAACCTGCTAGCAGCCGTCACCGGCTCCAGGCCCTCAGGGGCCCCCACTTCGGCCTGCCAAACTAGGGAGACTTTGGCCCTCTCGCTCTCCCCCCCCCACGCCCCCCAAGCAGGGGTTCCAGATCCTCCCCTCTCCTCCTCCCACTTCAGCCACCTGGCCAGGCATGTGACGGGAGACTCACCCATTGTGAGTGGCACTGTGCGGAGAGTCTTCCACAGCACAGTCCGGGCACTCCGAGCTGCCCTGGAGCCCTGGGCATCTCCTGCCCCAGCCTCGGTTTTGTGACCGGCCACAAAGGCCTCCTCCGTCACTGCCTGGGCCATGCACAGGAGCAGGTCGAAGAAGAGAGACAGCTGCGGGGAGAAGAGAGTCAGCACACCGGCCATCGTCCAGGCAAAAGCGGTTGCCAGGTTGCTTGGCGAAAGGCGGCACCACTCAAGGCTTCCCTGGCTCCCCCCCTCCCCCCAGCATGGGATCTTCCTCTAGGAGCCCGACGGGCCTCTCCAGGGAGTGGGCGGGGGCCCTTCCCCTTGGCCCTCCCCATGAGTTCCCCAACCGAGGGGGTCTCCTTCTGGCGTCCCCACCTGGAGGGCCGAGGCTCCCGAGTCCAGCCCCATGTAGGTGCAGGCATTGAGTGGGGGGATGACATGGGTGGCCAGGAGCTGCTCTGCTGCTCTGGAGGAGAAGAAGACGACCCCACACACCTGCCAGGGAGGAAAGGGGGGGGCAGCTCTGGCTTGTGGGTCTGAGGAGGCCACCCCCTCCCCCACATGCCAGCCACATCCCTGCACACAATCCATCAGGCTCACCAGGGGGACCTTCCCATCAGGCCCCAGGCACCGCTGGATCTCCTCCTCTGAACTCTGGTAGAGGATGTCCTGCACCAGCCCCTGTGGATGCAGAAGGGCCAAGTCGGGCTTGGCTGCTCCTCCTGCCAGACTGTCTGTCTGTCTGTCTGTCTGTGTGTGTGTGTGTGTGTGTGTGTGTGTGTGAGTGAACTGCAGGCCATGGCTCCTCTGGCGCTGCTGTCAGGGAAAGCACCCAGGCAGCCCGGGGACGGACAGACAGGGGGGCAAAGAGGCTGCACCTCTCAGGCAGTCACTGCTGGGCCCATCCTTAGGCTGCACCCCAGACCCCAACAGGCAGGAAAGAGCCATGAGGAGGGAAGGCGAGTGCTGGGGTAGGATCCCAAGAAGAGAGCAGGGGAGGGGGCCCACTCCCCTCCAGGACCCTCTGCCCTCTCCTCCTTGGTCCTGCCTCGCCGAGCCAGCAACCTCTAGCAGGCAACAAGAAGAGCTGCTTCCTTTTCCAGGCAGCCTGAGCAAGGGCACCCCAGCTGCCCCTTTGGGCCCCACTGCAGAGCCTAGACTCCAGACTGCTTGCTGGGAGGGCAGGAAGACCGGAACTACCCTGAGTCCCCCTCCCTCCCTCCCTCCCTCCCTCCCTCCGGGGGCCGAGATGCTTCTTTGGAGGCCGTGATCCCTTTGCTCATGCCAGGATAAAATCCAGCTGTTATTTAGATGTGGCTTTTGCCCTCATGCAGAGTCTCCACAGCCCAGCTTTTCTGGTCTCTGCGTTGGCCAAATCCCTAGCAAATAACTGGCAATTTTTCTCACAGTGGAGACAGTGGCCTTCATTATTTTGGACTTCCTTTGTGTTCTTCTCGTTAGTCGCCTTTGGCAAGAGGTGGCATTTTAGAGAGAGCCAACTTTTCTAATCACATGGGGAAAGCCGGGGAGAAGCCTCCGCATTGAAGATTATGAAGCACAGGAAGGAAACCCCCCCCCCCCGCCTACATAAGCCATCTTCCTGGGGGGCACCTGAGAATCCACAGAGTAGACACCATATTGCCTGGCATAGGAGATGCTGGCGGGCACTGCAACCACTTTCACCCCCTGGAAGTTCCGCCAGTCAATTTCTGCAGGGCGAAATGGGCTTCGTCAACCCTCCAGCCCTCCCTCTGAGAGCCGCCAAGCCCCACAGATCTTCTGAGCAGGAACCAGGGCCCTGAAGCAGGCCCTTCGAGGCCAGGGGGCCCAGCACAGGGGCCCTTCCCTCCTCCACCAGCCCCTCCCACTCTTGCCTCTGTGATGAAGGCACCCAACAGCCAAGGCAGGGTGAGGGGCCCGCGGGCACATCCGGCCCCTCTGCAGCAGAGGGTTCTGTGGGCTTGCTGGTCACCCCCTGCCCTGCGGACAGGCTCACCCGGCATGGCAGGGACCGTCAGAAACATATCTGTGCTGGAGACCCACACGCCTGGGGGAGAACCCCTGCAGACCTGCAAAGGAGGCAAGAAGGGGTGAGCATGAGCAACTGGGCAGCTGCCCCAAGAAGCCTTCAGAAGGGAGAGTCAAGTCCAGTTGCCCCCAAAAACCGGGGCGGGGGGGAGCTCTCTTTGCCCAGATTATCTTCAGACATTCAGGGCTGCTTAGCGTGGTTGATGCTTCTTCTGTGGGTGCTTATGGATTACCTAGATTAACGTGTCTGCCCCATCGGCATGCAACTCTGGCCTGCAGATGGTCAATGAAGTGACCACAATAACCATTAAAATGAGTTAAAAGACCAGGAAGCCATCATTGCACCAAACGGGCCCAAACCTCGCAATTCCCTGCCCTCCGGGAGGCCAGGACCTTCCGCACTCCGGAGAGAGGAGCGCCATTCCATAGGGTAGTTGCTGTGACGAGGGAGGCTTGCTTCTCGGGCCCTTGTCCACAACTCTGGATAAGAGAGAAGAACTCGGGCACACCTGCCCCCCAGGCCCCGTGGGAGGAGCCCAGCCACGGAAGACAGGTGCTCCCACCCAGAGCAGGGCCCCAAAGGGCCCCAAAGGTATCTACAGGTCCCCTGAGAGCCAGGGCAGCTTGTGAAGCCAAGGGATCGCATGGGGGGGACTGAGACTTAGCTGGGGCTGCACTTTGGACCACCTGCAACTTCCAAGTAGTCTTCAAGGGCTGCCTCATTGCAACCCCCAAACGGGAGATAAAGAAACCACGAGTGACACCAAGCAGGACCTCCTAGTCTAGGAAAGTTTCTCGAGGAGGGGTCCAATTCATAAGTGCAGGTGGGACCCTCCCCCAGCTTAAGGATGAATTCACCACGACTCTGACCCAACTACCTGTCGTCTCTTAGGAGCTTAGCCAGTCAGGATAGATGGCTCTAAAGCCCAGGTGGCTGATCCTGGGGGACCCACCGGCTTCTCCCAGATCTCCAGGCAGAAGCCTGCCTCCATGGAAGCCCAGGGGCTCCACTGGATTTGCACAGCCAGAATGGATCTGAGGAGCTGTACCAGCCGATGCCTAGAGGATTCCCCACAGCAGCCCTGCCGTGATCTGACTCCTCTCTCCTCAGGGGGAACTGAGCCACGGGGGGCTGTCGGTCAGGTCCTCCTTCCCAGCGGGTGGCATGGGCTCTGCTTCCTCCACCAGCCCTTGGTCTCTGCCACCACTGCTTCACCACGCAAGAGCTCCTCCAAAACCCAGGGGAGAGTGTGGGGGGGGGGGCTAGTCTGCAGGACCCACCAGCAGAGAGAAGCCCCAGGCCAGCCCTGTCCAATCATGCCAGAGTCTCAGGAATCCCTCTGGATTCCAACGGGATCCATTTGGAGCCTGATGGAATAGGTCCTAATGCCCTACAGAACACGACACACCACCCCACAGTGATCTCATCACAACAAGGAACTCCTGTTAATGCTCCCCACCTCCAGATCCCATCACTGCTGCCTCAGGGTAAGAACAGATCTGCTGCAGGACCATTACTGGGAAACCCAGATTGCAAGTGCCAACTTGGCAACAGATCCACAGCTCTGGTGTGGAAGCCGCTTCCCAGCCGAGCCCATTTTGCAAGCAGGGTGGCACCACCAGTGCCCTGCAAAGACAGCCTCCCCCCACCCCAGGGGCAGATGGCCAGCACCACCCCCCACGAAGGGCAGGTCTCTGAGAGAGAAACAGCCCCCCAAGGCATGGCTGGCCCCACCCGGCTAATGTGGTTTGGTCAGCTGGCCTGGGGAGCATGAATGCAGACTGCACCAACAGAGCGGCTGATGCGATTGGGCTGCTGATTGATTGATTGATTTGAAAATTTCATATTGCCATCTACTCACTCACAGCAACTCAAGGTGGCTTACAGGAAATAAAAACAGAACATAAAAGAAATAAAAATAATAAAAATAATAAAATAACCCCCCCACCCCACCTGCAGCGACCACACACACTGCTACCAGCCATTTAATGGGCTCCATCCCCTCTGTGTCCCTCAGGCCTGCTGGCAGAACCACGTCTTCAGGGCTTCCTGGAAGAGTGTTGGGGGCCAGTCTCACTTCCGGAGGGAGGGATGGTGTTCCAGAGGGAGGGAGCCACCACAGAGAAGGCCCTTCTCCTGGGTCCCGCCAGAGGTACCTCCTGAGGGGACGGGACCCGCAACATGCCTTGCCTCCCCACTCTACTGGGAAAGGGGTCGGCAAGAGATGTTGCTGTGGCTCCGGGGAGGGTGGGGTAGGGGGCTTCAACACAGGGTGGGTTTTTAAAAATTTGTCAGCCACTCGGAGTCACCTACGGGAGTCAGCTGGCTGTATCAATTTGTCACATAAATAAGCCTGTGCCCAGCTGGGTCACCTTATGCAGGCCTGGTTGCCCACTCACTGCTTTCAGGCTCCAGGCACAAGCCTGCCAAGCAGGCTCCTTTTGAAGCATGCCAGGGCTGACTCGTGACAAGTGCCTCTAACTGCCAGCACAGACATCCGGCCATGTCCCTGTTCCTAGCAGAGCGCAAACCTGGTCGTGTCATGGCTCCCGTTCGCATCATGTCAGGTGCACGGAAGGTGGGCTCCAGCCTCCTCTCCTGGAGGGGCCCCAGAGAGCTGGGACCCTCTCTGGCCCCCTCTCAACCCCTGCCAGCCCAAGGGAGGGTCGGTCTCTCTGCAACTGCAAGACCCCTTCCTCTGACTCCAGGCAGCTGCTCTGGCTCTGTCCGACTTTCGCTCCCCCACACACACACACTCACCCGCTCTGTTAAGGTGGCCAGAAGCTGGTCCAAGTGGCAGGCGAGCACCTCAGTGGGGGCCGCAGGGTCTTCGAGAGGGAGGCAGAGAAATGCACGGCTGCAATCATCGAACAGAAAGTCCCGGCCCTGGCGGGAGGGGGACATGTCACCAGATGTCCCCATTGGGAGGGAGCAAGCCTAGGAACCTACAGGCTCCATCAGCCTCAAGCCCCACACACTGACACACAAGTGTGTGTGTGTTGGGGAGCCCATGCCAATCCTGGCCTGCATGGCTACTATTCTGCTATGATCTCTAACTGAGCCTTTACTTCTCTTCTGAACTGACCTGCTGCTTCCGATTCTCCCATTTGTTCCGGGGATGCGGGTGTCCTTTGGCCTGACCAGAGGCCCAGGGCAGGGTAGGCTGCCTGGGGGATTCCCCATCCCCCAGTCTGGTGCTCCCCCATTCTCTAGTGGGAGCCAGGAACCTGCCTCTTCCCAGACAGGCTAAGCAGGGATCCCACAAATGCCAAATCCAGCAAAGCAGAAACAGATTCTCAGCTCACCATGTGCAAGATGAGAATCCTGGCCTCCTGCAAGACGTCAGCAGTGACAACCTGGAGCGGCAGGTAGGAGAGATGCAGATGTGTTGGGGCCAGAGGCAGCTCCCATCCCCAACCGAGGTTCCAGGGATGGTGGGGAGGGGTCTCACAAATGGATTCCAAGCCCACCGGAGGAGGAGTGCAGCCACAGCTGCTGTGCAGAAGGCAGGTTTGGCTGACCTGTTGGGGCCCCAGCTAAGCTGAAAAGCAGGAGCTAAGGGGGCAGGCGAGCTGGGGGTGAGACAGGAGGTGCCGGGGGGCTTACCGTATGACCGGCCTGAGCACTCAGGTGTTCTGCTGCCACCAAGAGAGCATTGAGGGTAGCCCCTCCACTGCCCACCTGGGCTTTGGGGTCTTCCACAGTGAGCAGGATGGTCTCCCGGCCCAGGGAGCCTCTGTCTCGGCGGATCTCCAGCTCTACACAGCAAACAAAGGGTCAGCCAGTCCCTGCGGGGTGTGGTCAGGACTAGCCTGGCAAGGAGGCCACTGGCTGCCCAGGAAGCTCCAATTAGGATGCCACCAGGGCACCTCCCAAAGGCAGGAGCAGTGAAAAGGCTTCCTGGACACCAAGGTGAGCTCCCAGCCTGCCTGGAGCCCTTTCATCCTCCTGCCCCTCTTGACTGGGTCACCAAAGGCAGAACTGATAGAACCGATGGGTCCCAAACTGGTTTATTCCCCTTTCCTGCTTGCACCATGAAAACAGGTTGAGGAAAGGGGCAGGTGAGTTCGTGGCAGAGACGGACGGTGGCCAAGGCCTGGGCTCCTGAGCAGCCACGGTTTCTGTCGAAAGGTGCAGAGAGGACAAAGCGGAAGTGGGCGGCTGGCACGTTTAGTAGGAATAAAGAGCTGCTTGGGGAGGATGCAGGCAGCCACGCTGGACCAGACCAAGCATCCTCTTCCTCACTGAGGATTCCCTTTGGCGGAGACCAGCCAGAGCCCCAGGCAGAACAGCAACCAGGAAGCAGAGACTCTCCCCCCCCTGCTCACGGCTGCCCCCCACCTCCAACAGGGGCTCAGCCCAGGGCCAGGGCCTATCCAGAAGTGACCCCCTCCTTGAAAGCATGGAAGCCACCAGATTGGTTTAATCTCTTTTTAAGTATTTATTGTTGTTGCTTTAGTTGTGAGCTGCCCCGAGTCTTTGGAGATGGGGCAGCATACAAGTCATATATATATATATATATATATATATTTGTTTTCGTAGATTTTCACGGGTAAAGGTATGTAGGTCTTGGTGTATTCGGGTCTTGTCCCGTGTAAGATTGAGAATACCTTGGCAACGTTTCGACGAAATCTCATCCGTCATCTTCAGGCTGGTGTCTTCAGCCGTTCTCCTGGGAGAAGTCGTGATCGTGGCTGTTTTCCCTTTTAAACTCCAGAGTTGGCTGTGCTGTTACTTCTGTTACTCCATCAACCAATCAAGAAGTAACAACACAGCCAACTCTGAAGTTTAAAAGGGAAAAACAGCCACGATCACGCACTTCTCCCAGAAGAACGAAGCTGAAGACACCAGCCTGAAGATGACAGATGAGATTTCGTCAAAACGTTGCCAAGGTATTCTCAATCTTACACGGGACAAGACCCGAATACACCAAGACCTATATGTATGTATGTATGTATGTATGTATGTATGTATGTATGTATAAAATAAATAAATAAATAATAAATAATAAATAAATAAATAAATGGCCAGCTGGGGAAAGGCGACCTTCCTTTGGCTTCTCGGGGATCCCCTCAAGCTGGTCCCGGAAGCTGCTGGCCTGGACTTCGGAGAAGGGCTCCTTCTCCCGCAGCCCCCGCCCTCGCCGCCTTCGCCCCTCAAAGGGTTTCCGTGCCCAGAGCGAAACTGCGCTGAGCAGCTGCGGGGCGGCTGGAAGGAGAAACGGCTCCGCCTTTTCACCACCGAAACGGATCAGCGCCGCCGCCGCCGCCGTGGCCGGCCCTGCTTGCCGCAGAGCAGATTCGGGCGAACCGGGAACCCAGCCCCTGGGCTCTGCCGGGCCGGGGGCGTCGCCCGGCGCCCCTTCCCTTCCTCGAGGGCGGCCACATCTCACCTCTCTGGAAGGCGAAGGCGCTGTCCCTGTGCTGGCAGGTCAAGACCACCACCGTCCAGTCTGCGGCCATCCCGCCCGCCACGGCCGCCCACGGGGAGCGGCGTTTACTGGGGGCTCGGAAGCGGTCCCCGGCCTAGTCCAGCGGCCGCGCGCTGGCCTTTTAAGGCGCTGGGCAAGCCGGGAAATGAAGTCCGCCGCTCCGATGCGGAGTCGCTGGAAGGGGCGGGCGGGAGTGCGCGCGCGTTTCCCCCACCTCGCCCGGCCGGTCCGTCCCCCGGGAGCCCCGGCGCGGCTCCCCTCCCCGCCCGGCGCCTGCGTGGCTTGGTAAGGCGGGCGGCGGGCGGCGGGCGGCGAGAGCAGCTTCCAAGTAGCGGCCCCCATTCCGCCCCTGGCTCGCTCCGAAGGGTAACGCGGCGAGTCGGATGGACAGGTGGAAAAACGCCCGCCCGGCGGCTGCCTCCTTGTTCCCCCGGCGGCGCCGGCGGCCGCCGGCCACCCCGAGAAGCGGGAAGCCGGGCGGAGCAGGACAAGCCGCTGCTTCCCCAGCCTGGCCCGGCTGCATCGGGAGAGGCGTCCGATAGCGGCATCCTCCCCAGTTCAGCCCCAGGTCGCTCCGCCCAGCCTGCCCTAGCAGTGGCGGATGAAGGCTCGCGGGTGCCCTGAGCGCCGGCCAATCCCCCTTCCCCCCACACTGTACAACCGAAGCATCTTCTCAGCTTCGTGGGGCCCCTGTCGGGCCTGGTGCCCTGAGCACGAGCTCAGTCTGCTTCAGGCGCCACTTAACAGATAATCAGAGTTGGAAGGGACCTTGTAGGTCATCTAGCCCAACCCAAGCGGGAGACCCTACACCATTTTAGACAAAGGGCTGTCCAATCTCTTCTTGAAAGCCTCCAGTGATGACGGTCCCACAACTTCCAAAGGCAATTTCTGTTCCACTGGTTGATTGTTCTCACTGTCAGAAAAGTTCTCCTTATTTCCAGGTTGAATCTCTCCTTGATCAGTTTCCATCCATTGTTCCTTGTCTGGCCTACAGGTCGCCAATTGGTGGGCCATGGCCCACTGGTGGTCAGCAAGAAAATTTTGGTGGTCCACAGAGATGTGACCCCTGGAGCACCCCCAAAACAATCCAGGTTGTATGGGAACACTGTGCCGCCCACATGGCCTGCGGGAACCCTCCCCACCCACTCACTCCTTACTTGGCAAACTTGCCTGCTAAGTTGCTATTTTTTCCTTTTTTTCCCCCCGCCATCAGCTGTTCTGCTGTGCCAGATTTAGATTAGCTAGGAAGCAGGAAATAGTTGGATTTCTTGCTTTCTAGCTAATCTTTAAATGTTTGGCTGTGCTTTTAAGCAGAGGCAAACCTTCCTTAGGATGGAAGCTTCTATTGTTCAATGCAGATTCAGGTAGCAGATGGCAGAAAGATAGATCTCTGAATGAAACTGTGATTCTGTTGAGCAACTCAATGTGCCTGCCTGCTTTGCCTGATTTTGGGTAGAAGTTGCTCTTTTTATTATAAAAAATTCAGTATTTACATACACGGTGTGTTGTGAGTTACTTTTGTGAGTTTGCTTGCTAGCAAATTTTATGAGTTAGGGTTTTATGTGACAGATTCAGATAGCCGATAGCAGAAAGATAGATCTGAGTGAATTTGTGATTCTGTGAGCAACTCAATCTGCCTGCCTACTTTGCCTAATTTTGAGTAAAAAATGCTCTTTTTTAATAAAAAATTTATTTACATAAATATATTTACATACAAGCCATGCCCAGCCAGTCACATGACCACCAAGCCACACCCACAAATTAGGCCATGCCCACAGAACAGGTTAAGAAAATTGAATCCCACCCCTGCCTCTGTGTGTTTGTGTGTGTGTGTGTGTGTGTGTGTGAGAGAGAGAGAGAGAGAGAGAGAGAGAGAGAGGTTAGATCAGATCTCTCTCTCCCACTAACATCAGCAAGCCACTGTCAGTCAAAATTCATACTAGTGGTCCCCGGGATTTACAATTATGAGTTTGGTCCCTGAGGTCCAAAAGGTTGGCGACCCCTGCTTTAGAGAATAGCATGACTCCTTCCTCTCTGTGGCAGCCCCTCAAATATTGGAAGACTGCTTTCCTGTCTCCCCTGGTCCTTCTCTTCACTAGACTAGCCAGGCCCAGTTCCTGCAACCGTTCTTCATGTTTTAGTCTCCAGTCCCCTAATCATACTGGTTGCTCTTCTCTGCATTTTTCTAGAGTCTCAACATCTTTTTTATAGTCTGGTGACCAAAACTGGATGCAGTACCCTAAATGTGGCCTTACTAAGGCTTTATAGGGTGGTATTAGTACCTCCCTCGATCTTGATTGTATCCCTCTGTTAATGCAACTTAGGATTTTATTAGCTTTTTTGGCTGTTGCTACACATGGCTGGCTCCTATTTAGCTGGTTGTCCACTAAGACTCCAAGATCCCTCTCCCAGTTCCTGCTATTGAGCCTGGTTTCACCCAGTCTTTATGTGTCCTTTTGGTTTTTCTTGCCTAAGTGTAGGACTTTACTTTTCTCTACATTGAATCTCATTTTGTTAGATATGGCCCAGTGTTCTAGTGTCAAGATCCATCTGGATCTTGAGCCTATCTTCTTGGGTGTTAGCTATTCCTGCCAGCTTAGTATCATCTGCAAGTTTGGTAAGTTCCCCTTCTATTCCCTCATCTAGGTCGTTAATGAAGATATTGAAGAGTCCTGGGCCTAAGACCGAATCTTGTGGCACCCCACTTCTTACGTCACTCCATGTAGCCTTAGACCCATGAAGGGACTACTTGTTGAGTACGGTTTGTCAGCTACTTGCGAATCCATCTGGTGGTGGTGCTATCTATCCCACTTTAGGTTGTGGTCTACTTTGTCAAATGCCTTGCTGAAATCGAAGTATATTATGTCCACAGTATTTCACTGGTCTACTAATTTAGTCACTATGTTGAAGAATGAAATAAGATTGGTTTGGCATGATCTGTTTTTAACAAACCAGTGCTGACTGCTAGTTATTACTTTGCTTATTTCTAGGTGTTGGCAGATCTTTTTATTATCTTTTCCAGTATCTTCCCAGGTATTGAGGTTAGGCTGATTGGTCTGTAGTTTCTGGGTCTGTTTTTTTTTTTCCTTTTTTGAAGATGAGAACCACATCAGCTCTTTTCCAGTCCTCTGGTAGTTCCCCGGTGCTCCAGGGTTTTTGAAAGATATGGTGCAGTGGTTCTGAGATGACCTCTGCCAGCTCCTTTAAAACTCTGGGATGTGATCCATCAGGCCCAGGTGATTTGTGTTCATCAAGATCAGACAGGTGTTCTCTTACTATTTTTTTTTTGCTTATTTTAACTTTTATTTCTGGTCTGTCTTTTACAGTTACGTTTTTGGTGGGTTGAGCACTGGGCCCCAGGGACCCCGGAGGCGGCACCGCCGGCCACCAGGGAGGCGCTGCCGCCAGGAACCCTCGCCCAGCACGCAGGGTGGGTCCGGGCTAAGCCTGGCCAAGGGCTGGACCCTCCCACCCCCGCCTTCAGGGACATCGCGGCTTGTCTGCAAGTTGTGGCTCGGCTCCTTTGAGCGAGGGGCGGCATTGGCCGGGACGAGGCACAGGGAGCCCGAAAGACAATCTCGGCCTGGCCGCCTCCAGCAGAGGCTGCCTGGGGAAACAGCCGCCGGTTCGCCTCGCCTCTTTACGCAGCTTCCCCCACTGCAGACGGCCGCCTGCCTGGCTCCCCTCCCTGCGGGGCGCCCCGCAGCCTCCACCCAAGAGGAGGGGAGGTGCCAGCAGACGGGCCTGCAGAAGAGGGGGCTGTCCCGCCACAGTTGCCCGTCTGGGCCGCGCCGCGGCTACCTTGCCGGGGCGGCGTCTGGGGGATCCGCGCTCTCGGGACTCGGAGCCGAGCGTCCGCCGCGGGGTCGCGCTTCCCCGGCTGCGCAGCTTGGACGGGAGGGCGGGCAGCGCCGGCGGGAAGGGCGGACCCGGGCGGCGAGGCATCGCTTCCCTCGGCCGGCATCGGGGCGGGAGACAGAGCAGCCCGGCGCCCGCCCGCTGACCCTCGATGCAGGAAGCGGAAGACCCCCGCCCGGCGCCCTCCCCTCCATCCGGGCTCGCGCCGCGCCCTTCCCAGGCGAACGGCAGCTCCTCGCCGCCGCCTCCTCGCCCTCGGCTGGCTTCGCGGCGGCGGCGGCTCTCCGGTAAGCGGGGCGAGCCGGGAAGGGGGGGGGGTCGGACCGCGTGCTGCCTTCGCGCGAAAGATGCCGGGGAGGCGGAGCGCGCCGCCCGCCTTCTCCGCTGCCCGCCGAGCGCCCGCCGGCCTTCTCGGCTCACGCGCCGCCGCTGCAGCCGGCGCAGGAGAGCCGGGCAGGCTCGGCGGGCGCCGCTGCGGCTGGGGCGGCTGGAAGTGGCGCCGCCGCCTCTCCTGGGTCTGAGGCGGGCCAGCGGGAGGCGAAGGGCCGGCGGGGGGATCCCGGCCGGGCGTCGAGGCGCAGCTGCCTCCCTGGCGCGGCGGGGTCCGGGCGGCTGGGCGTCGGCGCTTGCGAGGGAGGCCCCCGCCGGGACCCTCGGCGGCGCCGAGCGGACGGAGCCTCCTGGCTTCAGCCCCCGCGCGCCAGGCCCGACTTTTGTGCCGGGCTGGAAGGGCTAAGCGGGGAGCCGGAGAAGAGGCTGCCCGGCGGAGGATGGGCGAAGGGCTGGCAATCGGCTTTCCAGCTGGGAAGGGCGCCGTGGCGATGTGCCTCCGAATAGGATGGAAAGCCGTGCTCGCCCCCCAGGAAAGAGAAAGGAAGGAACGGCTGCTGGGAGGGACCGGCGGTGCGGAAGGCTTTGGAGCGGGAGATGCAGCTGGGGCACCTGCAGAGAAGTGTAGGTGTGAGCGTTTGGTCGGCAGGCTGGCCGGTTGGAGGTAGCAGCCGTGTGCCTTGCTTAGCTGGTGTACGAAAGCTGCATCCGGGTCGCTGGGAGAATGCCCTAATGGTGACATTGCATAAATAGAAAGTTATCTTTATGTATTAGGCAGAATGCTGGTTTAAAGGTTCCAAAAGGCAAATGAAGATTTGGGCAGGGCAGGTTTATGCCCGACAGGGTTGTGAAATCTGTAAATGTGACTTGGATGCTGGTGAAATATGATATGAAGCAGAGTGCAGATCTGAAAATGTGTCTTAAGAGTACCAAGTTTGTGGTTGATAGGGAAAATACAACAAACAATTCACCATAAATAAAGAAAAACTAAGAAATGAATTTGTATCCCTTGGTGAAGATGGGAAAGGGGGCACATAAATTTCAAAATGGCCAAATTCTCAGTAGGGTAGTTTATGGTCTGTGGCATGGAATGAATAGTTATTACTTATTAATCGAATCGGTACAGCTGCCCGTGTTTTATTATCCGCATTGCAAAATTGGGAACATTTTTAGGAAACAAAAATGTTGGGGGCGTGGGGGGACAAGCAGAATCGGTTGTGGTTTAAGGAAGGGCCCCTTGCAGTGCAGGAGATGAATATTGATTAGTCTTAAGTGAATTTTCTTTTCTTTTTTTTAACCCTTTGACTTTAACTCCTTTGGCTTATTGTTCCTTGTTCTCATATAAAGTTTCTTTCCCTGAAACTAAACAGCAGGATGGAAATGGTTGCAGGCTGTCTCAGGAGTCCAAGGGCTAACACCCCTGGCGACTGTTTCCGAGCCCAGCTTAGTATATTGCATGAATCCAGCCATTGGTGCAGCAGGTACTTGATATATAGGATATCCTGGGGATATCCTATATATCTACTATGGTGTGGTTTTTGGTTTTATCTTTGCAATTAGCCATGGTTGACAGCGAGGGTGTCTGTTGCAGGGAGAGGTGACCAGGTGTGCCCCCTGCCTCTCAGACCTGTGTCCAGCCTCACGTTTCAGGTCCGAAAGGGCGAGGTTTGCATTCTGCAACCCTGATCTGTTCTTCACCTTTGCGGCAGGCTCAGTTCAGAGAGGAGACCCTGAACCCCAGAGGTGCCTCCTTGGACCCATAGCGGCAACCCCACCTCTTTTCCCCCTCCATGTGAATTGGATGCTCAGGAGAGGTGGTACGTATGTGAGGATGGCTGAAGCTTCCATCATTCTCCTTATTTTTAATCTGGGCACTGTTTGGGATCTGACAGGATGAAGAGTGTGAATGCAAGTTAAAATAACAAATAATGAAAGTAATAAAATTAGTGATTATGTTTAACCTCTCACCCACTTTTAAACATTTTTATATGGCCGCACCTCCATTAATTTGAAATATTGTCAGGTACTTAGCAAATGAATTAACTCAAAAAATGCAATCTTCGTACTGGAATGAAGTGCTCAACTGATTTCCGTTTTGCAAACTTTTTGCACCAGAGTTCCCTTTGTGGTTTCTTGCCCTGCAGGGACTTTCATTTCTGTCCTGGTAGAGAAAATACGGTTCTGCTCCTGCACAGCCAGACTGGAGCTCCGCGCTGGGGCGCGCGGCGGCGGCTGAAGGAGAAGGAGGGACTTCCTCTTCCTTCTGGCCCTGGTGGGATTCAGCCAGACTCTGGGACACCCCCACCCTCTCATCCAGAGGCCCTGGTGAAGAGCACAGTGGAGGAGGGGCAAATCCCATGATTTTTCCCTTCCTGAGCACAGGGGTGGAATTTCCTGTTGCCAGGGGCAACCAGCTGGGCCTGCATGGTTGGTTGTCCCCATTATTTTGCACAGCAGAATTTCTTAATTCTCCTTTGGATTGTGCACAATCTTTTCTCTTTGCAATCCAAAAATGCTACTATTCCTATGGCTGATTTTGGAACAATCGCGTTTTCAAATAAATGTGTTGTTTCATATGGCTTTAACCATTTCATCAACCTTGTGCTTCTTTTGGTTTACTATTGCCTCAGATCTTGTATATCATCAGGTGAGGCTCCATTCAAAATCCAAGAAAGAAAACCTTAGACTCCAGTGTTTTAGAGAAAAGGACTTTTACTGGAAATTGAAGGGGCAGCATCAGAAGAATGCAAGATCTGAGGCAATAGGCGCGAAAATCACATATACAAAGTTATCCCATGTTCCCACCCCCAATAGTTCAAACTGGCCATCCAATCTGAGGTGTGTATAATGTCATGAGGGGCATCTTCAGGTGGTGTTTCAGACATCTGGTATGCCAGGATGATTGGCCTTGGCCTGGATAGATAAGGGGCTACATTTGCATAGTAAGTGAGCAGGTAAGCATAGTCAAGAAAACATCCCACGTTTTACATTTCACCCTCTCAAGCCTCCAGCACTCTTCTCCCCACGAAGCCCAATTAATCTTCCCTCCCCCATTTCTGTGGCAGCTGGAAAGACAAGCAGAAGAAGGATTCTTGGAGGCTGACACCTTCTTAACCATCAGAAGTGTGGGCAGGTGTGACTCCTCCCACGAGCCACACTCCTTGCGTCTCCATGGATCCAGAAAAGTCTACCAGCAAGCAGCCGCCCCTTTCTGATGACTCGGTATCCCTTCTCCATGGTCAGCGCTAAAGCAGGGACAAAAAGGCAGCTTCACATGTCTTCTTATGGTCCCACTGGGCAATCTTTGGATGGATGAGGCTGACCTTTGGCATCCAAACCCATCTTGTCCTGGGATGGAGTCTTGCTCTCTTTTTCCTTCTGTTTTTCTAACCCAGGGGTGTCAAACTCAAGGCCCGGGGGCCGGACCCACCCCATGGGGCCACCCTGGAGACAGGGAAGGACCGGCCCATGGTGCCTCTGCCAGCAAAAACAGAGCCCCGGGAGGGCTGTGTGGGGCCTCCCTGGGCTCCGTTTTCTCTGGACACCAAAGGCATCCCCGACATGAGTGATGTTGAGCTGGCCACGCCCAACCTGGCCACTCCCCCCCACCCCACCCCCACCCCGAGATCAAACCCAACCCTGATGTGGCTGGTCCTCAATAAAATTGAGTTGACACCCCTGTTCTAATCCATTGAATCAGAAAAGGATAATACATTTATTGTTCAATCTTAGGTGGCTTCTACATAATTACTATGACCATTTTTAGCCCTTTTTAGTACTGTAGGATGTTTGATTTTTGCCCTGTGCTGTTGCTCATCTCCTTGAATTGTCATCTTTATGGCTCACTTGCAAAGTCACTGAAAGCCATGCTCTTTACCTCCCCAAGTAGGACAAGAGTAGGGCAAGAGAACCTCTGGCCTCAGCGGGAGGGCCCAAGGGGGGCAGCCCAGGTAGGGAGAGCTGTTGGTGTCACTAGCGGTAGCCCAAAGTTCTGATAGGAAAGTCTGTCTCCACTTCAAGCAGGTCTCCTGGCCAGCAAGGCTGCCAGAACCTACCAGATCTAGAAGGATTTCTGGTTCAGAGAAGCTTCTTCGATTCAAGGATGAGGAGAACCTCTGAAAGTTTGCTTCAAGCATTGCAGCTGTTGAGGTTCATGGAATGGTGGCCAGCTCCTTTTGAGGCTCAGGAAGAGTGTTTTACCAGAGACATTTTTATTGTGAATTTTGCCTGAGGGTTACAACAAAGAGTTAACCTACTTGATTATCAATGTAACAGCAGCCAGGATTGTATTTGCACAAAATTGGAAAAATGAAAAAATTCCAATGGATGAGGAAATAATTAAGAAAATAATGGAATGTGCTGAAATGAGTAGATTGACAATGGCAATTAGAGAACAAGAGGAAAAAGATTATTATAAAATTTTGAATTTATTTTATGAATGGCTAGATAGAAGAGTAAGAAATTGAAATATGTTAAGTACAGTATAATATTTATTACTCATAAACAAATGAGTTAGACGGAGTAAGAAAATGAATGTGAAATATATGATTGAAAATTAATAAATATAATGTTAAGGCTAATATAATAAGTGATATATGTGATATAAAATACTGATTAGAAGGATTATAAACATATATAAATAAAATATGTATGATAATGGTGTTATGTGCACAAAGAAATGTGTACCCAACTGACACACTGATGAACAGAAAGAAGGTTTTATTTGTTTGTTTTTGTTGTTGTTATAAAAATAAAAAAAAATTTTTTTAAAAAGAGTATTTTGATTCCTGGGCAAGAGGAATCAGGCCCTTGTGACATGGAGCACTGCATTTCTTCCACTTGGGTGCACCTGGGCAGGTGATAGTGGTCTGTTATTGTTGTCCTTGCTAGGCAGATCAGATAAGGATCATGACAGTGAAATCCCTTTCATTGTAAGGCTACATTAACAGAATCTTGCAAGTCTGAAGGTACAAACTTTCTGTCTGATCTGTTATGACTGGACCTTCCCATGATTCATCCGCACACATTCCATTACGGTGATGCACGTCCTGTGAAGATGGCTTGCACTGAATAGAAGCAATACGGTTAAGGTTGGATAAACCTGTAGCAGATTTGGTTTAAGCAATACCCACATGCATCACAATATTTTTAAAAAATGTGTTACTTTGCCATCTTGAATACAGAATGTATTCTGGTTATTAGGATAAACCATAAGGCTGTGCTTCCTGATTTAGCAGTTAGGAAATGCGGGAGAGGTGAATCAGATTCCCGTATTCCCAGGAGCGGTGTACCTTCAGAGCTCCAATGGATTCCCTCTCCCTGTCCAGAAAGATGATCAAGACATTTTTGTTGCATCTAGCACAACCTGCCACAGCCAACTTGCTACAGACAATTCACTTTGGGACAAAGGTTACACTAATATCAAAGAAATGGTGGAATAGAATCATTAAAGAGAGGATGCAAAAGGAGGGACAAAATGAAATGTGAATGAGAAAAATTTAAATTATTTGAAATAAATAAAATTGTTGAATTGTCCCACAGAGTTGCCCCATAGTGAGTTGGCCGTGGCAAGTTGTCGCCTTCTGACTTTTGTTTCAGAGGACATTGCAGTCGTAAGATCTCCTAAGAGTAGCAGTATTTTTATTGCTTTATTAATTGTTATTGTTTTTTATGGATGCTGTTGTTGTATACTGCAAGCTGCTTAGAAGTACAGTGAGTGGATGGTCTTAGGGGTTCATTTGCTCCCAGAAGACTCCAAATGGCTTGATGGGTCCCTGAAACACCCATCATCTTGTTTGAATAGTTCAAGAGGGGCGCACTGGGGTCTCCCACCATGCAAGATTAAGGGGACCTGAAGCAAATCTTTTCTGTGGATCTGACCCCAACAGGTGACAAGCCCCTACTCCCCTCACTCGGGCAGCAGGAAGTCCTGACATTGGTTAGCCTTCCCTGCAAAGTTGTAAACAGCCGTTGTTCTGCTCCATGAGACTCGTAGTTTATTGGTCTTTTATCCTCCTGACTCTCCTTGGAAATGGGGTCGGCAATGTATTTTAGTAAATAAAAATAAATAAAATCATATAAAAAAGAATGAGAGGGCCTTACTATTTGCAAATGCAGAAATTTACTTCTTGGAGAGGACATTTGATGCCCTCCAGACGTCAGCAGTGAGCAGCGCTCCCAGACGGGGCAAGGACAGAGTGGCTCCACCAGCCTATCATTGGCCTTCTTGCTGGCTAGTGGTGTCCAGTGGTTCTTTGCCACAGAGGCAGAGGAGTGGTGGATTGGGCCCTTTTCATGTTGCTGCCCAATTCCCTGCTGAAGGGAATTGATTGCACAGTTGATGCTCCCTCCAGGCAGACATTTTTCCTCCTATTGAACCAACAACTGTTTTAGTGTAACTTCAATCCTTGTGGAGGACAGTCTTTGGAATACATCTGCCTTGCTTTGGTTTTGATTTTGGTTAGCATCCTGCACCAAGGTGAGCCTTAGCCTTGCTGCCTCTCTCTGGTCTGTCTGTTGAAAAGGAGAGGGGCTAATCGGAGGGGGGGTCTGTCAAAGAGGAGGCCAGGGAGGAAGGCCAGCAACTTGTGCAGGGCTGTTCTGCCAAAGAGGGCAGGACCAGAGTCGGTGGGGCAAAACTACAAGGAAGGCAATGCAAGCTCAATGCTAGGAGGAATCACTGGGCGCTGCACGGAGCTGAACTCGAGGTGGAATCTGACTACACAAAGTACGTAAGATGCATAAGGTGATGACTTCCCCAGATTGGAACATGAAACATTGAAAATATTTCTGCAAAGCATTTCCCCAATCCACAGCCTTTCTTCCACTGCCCTTTGGACTTGCATAGAAATCCGAAAAGGCATAAATGGCTGCCAGGACATGTTTGCTCTCTGAGGATAATGGAGGTGGCCAAAGAGCCATGAAAGGAGGGGCAGAACACTCTAAACAAACACATGCATGAGTGACAACTGAAAAGAGATGATGTGGCCAGAAGACAGGTTGATCATTGGGCCAGGCATAAAAGGAATGACATCTCCTTAGAGCAAGCAAGACGATGGGCAGTCGTTGCCGAGGGTTTGTGGAGAAAAAGGCAGCTGGAGGAGGAAGCTGCCTCCAGTCCTAGCACAAGTGACCAGCTCTGCAGCCAAGGGGACAAGGAGCTGGCGGGGGAGGAGGCTCTGGACAAATGCCACACAATGCCCAGAGCCATGAACAAGCCGTGGTTGGTACAGGGCTCCAAGGAATAATAAACATAGAAAGGGAAACTTTCCATGTTTAGATAGCCATTCAGTGAAAACTGCCAAATACTGGCTGAGGCTGGCAGAGCAGGCCTCCTGCTTGAGTCCCTCCTCCTCCTCCTCCTCCTCCTCCTCCTCTGGCTACCAGTTTGCCTTGGCGCCCTGTTTTTCAAGGGCAAATGGCAGGGAATGATGGGGGAGCCAGTCCCTTCTCCTCCCACAGTCTTGGCAATGCTCACTTTGGGAGCCAAGCTGCCTTCCTGGCTTCTGTCATGTGGCCCTCGGGAGCCATCGAGGGGGCTTCTGCTGCTGGGTCTCTGGGGAACATATCGAGCTGCCCTTTCCCTGCCCCCCTGGAGCAAGAGCCCCCTTCCGCTCTCATCCATCCCTGCCCTTCCAAAATGTGAGGGGCAGATTCCGGAGCCTGGCTGATCTGCCCCACCCATTAGCATGGCACTGTGCCAGCCCCTCTCTCTGGGACGAAGGCTTGCGCTCGCTTTGGGCATGCCACAGCCTTGGGCTTAGGGGGAGAGGAACTGTGGGGCTCCCAGGCAGGGTCTGGAGGGGGCTTCAAAGGACCAAACCCGGGGGGGGGAGAAGACCCCCCTCTTGGAGCAGGAGGATATGGGAAGAGGAGTGCTGGAGAACCACAGGCCACTCACGTGGCTGCAGCCACAGGCCAGTACTAGCCGAGGGGGGTAGGGGCTGCCCTTGCTGGCCCGTGGCAGAGTCCCTTCCCCGGGAGCGCCTGATGGAGTTGGCTGGAACGTGGCCTTGGCTCTTGGCTTCCGCACAGCTGTCCAGTAATAAAAGCCCCTTTGTGCCCTTTTCCTGCAGGCAGTTAATGAAACGGATGCTGGCTGAGAGGCTGCAGCCCTATTAATTGGATAAATCAGCTGGTCTGACAATGCAGGGAAGTTCTGAAAAGCCCCCACCCGCCTCGGAGGCAATGCTCCCGCAGAAGGCACCCAAGGCAGGCCGGCCAGAAGGGAACCTGGAACCTCAGAGGGGCTGCCTGGACTCCAGGGCTGGCTTTCTACTCACTCACTCACCCTTCTCCTCTTCCAGCTGTGCCCTGAGACCCTCGACTGTTGGTGTGGAGCCTCCCCCTCCGCTGGTTCAAGTGAAGCGCGCAGCAAGAAGACAGGCTCAGATTGGGAGGGGAGGGGGAGGCGCTCACAGGAACCTTTCTGCTGTTTGGAAGGAGGCCTTGAAGGGCTCTGGGTGAACCGTCCTGTGGATTGAGGATGGAGGGGCAGTGCAGGAGCAGAAGCAGCATGGGGCAGGAAGGGGGCCCCACCTGTCTGGAGGCATCTCCCCTCAAAGGCCAGCTGATTGAGTTCTCCCAGCCATCAAACAATCGGACAGAGGCCTCCAAGGGGAGAGGCTTTAGGACAGGCAGGCAGTTCCAGCACAAGGTTTCCGCTCAGGGCTTGGCTGGGTGGGGTCAATTTCTGCCAAATGGTGGAGTGGCCCGAGAGGATCTGCTGGCCAGATTTGCTCCTTGAGGGGACCCTGACCTGAATGGTTGAGGATCTCCATGGACATTGGACCAAAGGAGGCAGATGCTGGGGAGGGCCAGCGCCCCTCCCCATTGGTGACGGGGTGCTTACTTCAAGTCCTCCTTGGCTCCTGGTGGGGCCTCATAGGAACTGGAAGTTCTGCCTCTCAATTCCCCACCCTTAGGAGAAGCTGTGGGCCCGAGGAAGCTCTTGGGCCCCAAGGAAAGCTGGTTGGGTTGGGACCAGGATTCCTCGGAGGAAGTCTGGCTGCTTTTATGTCCTTTGCATGCAGGTGGTGCCTTGCTAGAGGAATCTGACCTTTTTTTTGGGGGGGGGGTAAAAAGTTTTTTATTTTTTCACATTTCAAAAACATCTTTTTTTAGTAGCAGCAGGATTCCAGGTTTTCACATTTCCATACAAACATGACCTTGGTTACATATTCATCTTTCACATTTGATCTCATCATTACATTACATATTTTCTATACGTTTTCTCAAATAATTTCCTCAAACTTATTTTATATGTTTTCTATTCATTTCTTATTTCTTTTTACTTTAAATAATTGTCATATCTTCATATTCATTATACTTTATACTTTTATCTGTCACATTTGCAATTTCATTGCATATTCTTATTTCATTATTCCAAAAATTCCATCCTAATTCAGAAATTTCTCCTATGTTTACTCATTTGAGTATACCTTATACATCCTTTAATTAACTCCTCTTTAATTGCTAATAATAATTTATCACTTTTTAATTATCACCTTAAAAGCTAATAACAATAATCTCATAACAACTACGTAACACGTATGCATTTTAGGCCAGAGGAATCTGACATTTTGTGGAATGGTTTAATATTTGGAACAGTGTTAATATTTGGAATTCCAAAATATTGCATGCATTTCTACTGCAAGAGGTTGTCCATGTGGGCTTTGGCTGGAGACTTGCAAACTGCAGTGCTGACCGTGGTGCGTTCTGATCTGTTTATGCTGAAAATAAGAGCCGCTTTTCCTTGAAGCATGACAGCAGCACATCTTCTATGTGTGGCCCATGGATGGACAGGCAGCTGCCTTGTGTGCTACCAAGGGGGAAACGCAGGGGGAGGAGGGGCCGTTGGCTATTGCTGCTCCACTTGCACCCTTTGGGGCCACTGAGCCACTGTTGATTTGACTTGTTGCCTGTTTCATTGTGTAATTGCGACCTTTCTCTCTCCCCCTCCCCTCAGGTTCACATTTTGGCTGAGCACTTGCCAGAAGCATATTGAAAAGTTGCGGCCACAGAGAGCAGCGCAAGGAAGTGCCACCCTGCAGCTCCATGTCTGGCAGATGCCACACGAGGGAAGATGCTGCTGCACTGACTGGGCATTACCTGTGCCGCCCAGGGGTGGGTGCTGTGGGCCAAGGGTGCAGGGAGAGCCCGGCCCAGCCAGGAGACCTCGCTCTTTGGCAGAGCTGCAGATGTGCTGCTCTCTCACCAGCCCTGGGAAGCAGACGGCCTCCTCGGAGGCGTGGCGCACCCATGGGGAGGGGCAGCAGCTCTCCACGTCCCGGCTGGGGGCCTCAAGGAGGCGGCTTCTTAAGCCCGAGGATGTTGGCAGCGTGGCTCTGATAGCGGCTGCTCTCCCTCCCTCTGCACAAGACCCAGCATCCTGAAACTAGGAAGAGGAGGCAGAGGCCCACAGCCCCACAGCCCCGGAGTCCCAGCCATCTCCAAAAGGAGCGGGTCTTCTCCAGACAGAAGAGACATTTTCAAAACAGGGTTTGTAGGAACTCAAAATGGCAAGGAGGCCCTGCGAGTTTTCCTGCTGCCATTAAAGGTCTGGCTCCCAAAGGCAAAAGTTCTCGGGTGCTTCAGTGCAGGAGGACCATCTCTGGTCGGGCCATCACTTGCTGTGGGACTGTCGTGACTTGGGAGGGGTAGTCCAGTGAAGTCCAACTCTTGGCCGGCCCTGCTCCCCCCTCCCCTTTTCCCATTGGCTGCAGCTGTGCAGAGGGGCCTTCTCCTCGGAGCCCGCCATGAAGTTTTCCTTGCGCTTCTGGTTCCTCTCCATGGTGTTCCTGCTCGTCTTCATCATGTCACTGCTCTTCACCTGTTCCCACCACAGCATGGTCTCTCTGGACCTTGGTGGGCTGAATGGGTTCCACCGGGTGAAGCTGGTGCCCGGTTACGCCGGCATGCAGCGCCTGAGCAAGGAGGGGCTCTTGGTGAAGAGCTGTGCCTGCCACCGGTGTGTCATGGAGCCCAGCGACACCACCTGGTTCGACAGCCGCTTTGATGTCCACATCTCCCCGGTGTGGACCAAAGAGAACATGGAGTTGCCTCTGGATGTCCAGAGGTGGTGGATGGTGAGTCTCATCGACTCTTTGCCCAGACCAAAGCAGCTGCTCAGCGCCTGCAGGAAGGGCAAGTCCATGCCTCCTGCTTGGGCGAAATTGTCTCAAGAACTTTGCCGGGCAGTTTTGCAAACAATCCCAAAGTCCTTTGGAGCTGTTCTGTGGCAAAGGCATGACCAAGCTCTTTTTCATTGTTTAAGCTGTGTGATGCTCTCCTGCCTGTCCGTTCCCTTCACCCTCAGCCCTTTGAACACCCCCACCCCCCCCCTTGTGCGCATAAGAGGCCTCTGAGCTGACAAGCCTTTCCCTTCCCTTGAGACTGTGGAGCTAATCTGTTTTGGCAGATTTTTTTCCTTTTGTGGCAGAACCCTGAAAAAGCAGAAGAATTAATTCATGGGAAAGGGCAGGTGGGGGCTTAGAAGCAGAAGGCAACGATGCTAATTGGGTGTCGTATCTTTTATAATCAGCCAAATGTTGCATCCAAATGTGGTACGAGAGAATCAATAACGGGGAACAGAGTCGGGGGGGAGAAGCATTCGTCTCTGGAATTGGCAGCCCTGGCACCCGAGGCCACGGAGGCAGGAGCCGGTTGGCTTTGCCTCAGGTTGAGGCCTTCCTGGTTTTGGTTCCCACCTCCTGGCTTCCTACTGAGAGCCACTTTGGTGCAGTGAATGAAGGTGCTAGCAAGGAATAAAGAGACCCAAGTTCTAGTCCTCCCTTAAGCATGCAGGAGTGCAGGACGGTCACTCCCTCTTAGCCTTAGACAGGAAAGTCAGGAAAGAAGCCCCAGACGTCCTGAAATGTGTCCTGCAGCTGCTCCCTTGGGGTCAAGAAGGACCAGAATGCCAGAATGGCCACCACATCTGCCTTTCCCCAGACGTTTTGTCCTGAGGTGCTGGGGACCTCAGGCTACGCCAGGGCTTGACTGTGCTCCTTGTCTGATTGGGGTCACCTAGTAGTAAATGCTGTGTTTGCTCTTGCAAACCAGCGCAAACTTTGTGGCTGCTAAAGAGTAAAATAGCAGTCGTGCCCCCCAGTTAGTTCTATAGACTCACCTGGGGCGGCCATTTTTAAATGTGGCTGAAATCTGACAAAGAATATTTCTTGTGAGTCAAGAAATGCTCTGCCTTCAAATACCCTTTTACAGCAGATGAAGCATTTAATGGTTAACTAGAAAAATGCCATAAAAATACAGGCAAAAGACATTTCAGGACCACACGGGCCGCGAATTGCAATCTAAGTATCTGGGTATCTAGTAGTCAACCTCAACTAGCATGGTTGCAGTTATAATGGTCAGATCAGATCAGTCCCCTTTGGCCCCTTTGTCAGATTTAGCTTTGACAAATAATGAGCTTCATCAACATCGAGTTCAACCTGTGACTTTGGGAGGCATTTGATGCCTTTAAATAAGCCCCCACTTCTGGGCCTGCAGGCATTGCCTTCCAAAATAGCAAGGGAGTGTTGGTCGTCTGGTCTGGCCCGGCTCCTTTATTTTGGAGGAATTCTGGAAAATGGGTGAAATGCCAGCAGGAGGAAGACACACCTTCAAAAGGGGTGTGTGTGTGTGTGTGTGTGTGTGTGTTGCCATGTTTATAGTAGCTCTCCCCAAGTGAGTGCAAGAGGCAGGTTGGAGGAGAAAATCCAGAGCCCCTGACTCTTGCGGTGGTTGCGAAGGCAGCCTTCGTTCTTAGGCTGGAAAGCTGCAAATGACCAGAACTTCACAATGGGACTGGGGAGGAAGGGAGTCCTGTTGTGAGGTTCTGGAATGACCTTTTGTTGTGTTTGTGGTCCAAGATGTGGCGCTTTTAGGCTAAGCCTGCTTCATTGCAGGAGGCTACCCCATGTCCCCTTTCTCACCTATGCACATTCTCTATCTTGCCTTATCACCCACCCAGCCCTTTGCAGGCTGCCTCTGAATGTGCTCGCGTGGAAGCCTCCCTGCAAGCCCAGGTGCAGAACTCTGGTGGGGCTCAGGGGAGGGGCTCTTCCTCTCTTAAGCTGCTGTCTCTGAGGCCTCAGCATGGGCAAAGGAGGAAAGGATCCACTGGAGTCTGGGGGTGCTGATTGGGTGAAACTTGGCTCTCCTGTTTCTCTGCCAGAGGAAGGCAGTCCTTGTCCACCTGTCCTGCTCCTACTTCTGGGTGCCCTTAGATGCCCACCTGTTCCTGAGTCTGGTGCCAACCAACCTCACTGTCCCAGAGGAGAATTTCCTAGGACACCTGGCACACCCCAGCTTTGGCGGGAGACAACAGAGGGGTGCTGCTTTTCTTGATCCAAGGAAGCAGAAGCTTTTTGATGTATGCCATGTTCATCTAATATTCATGGGGATGAGCTGAGAGCACTTCACAGCAAACCCATGCCTGTTATAGCTAAATTCAGTCAGTCAGGGTAACAGTAAAGCAGCAAAAACCAATATCACAAAGCAATGTTGGTGACATAACCATAGCCACTATTATGACTCCAACATTGCTTTGTGACACATGAAACACCAGGCAAACATTAACACTAAAAAAGAGGCTGAGTCTTTCAAAGGTCTTCTAGATTCAGTGTTACCTTAAATGGAGGGGGGGGAGGCAGCATTGCCTCCAAATGCCAGGTGTGGCTAGGCAGTCAGTGGATGGGGAAGAGGTGGTCTCTGGCTGCTATTTGTGAGCTGCCCCCAGAAGCCTCTGGTTGGCTGTTGTGAAAAGCCCTGGACCAGGTGGGCCTTGTCCCAGTTCAGTTCCTCAAATGGCCCTTCATCAAGCAAAGGGGCCTTTGAAAAAGGATCTCTTGCAGAGGAGGCTCTGAAGGATTTGGATGAGCACTTAATTGGCGGCAGACCACTTTGTTGCACCTGAGATGGAGATGTGCCCCAAAGATGACGCTCGTCTGTGGTTGTTGTTTTTTTGGTTAGGTTCCCTGGTGGTTTATACTCCCTTGGATCAACAGCTCCCGCCCAAGTGCTCACGGCCCAAGTTCGGCTCTCCTGTCCTCTCTTTCAACCCCCACCAGACCTTTTCAACTGTTATAAATGGTTCCACTTTTTCTAGATGTTGCAGCCCCAGTTCAAGTCCCACAACCTTCATGAAGTGTTGAGCAAGCTCTTCCAGATTGTTCCGGGCGAGGATCCATACAGGTCCCGGGAGTCCCCATCCTGCCAGCGCTGTGCTGTAGTGGGCAACTCGGGGAACTTGCGAGGCTCTGGCTATGGCCAAGACATCAATGGACACAACTTCATCATGAGGTGAGGGGCGAAGTGGGGGAGGGTGCAGAAAGGAGGACCTGAGAACTATGGGTGAGGGGGTGCAAGCAAGTAATTTGTGCAAGTGATATATGTATCACCATTTTTATTATGCTCTGTTGCCATCAGAATAACCTTAAAAGCAAGTGTATCTAAAAATATATTGACCCCAACAAAATAAGCACAGAATTGGGTCCTCAGAAAGTTTTCTGAGTGTTTCATCCTTCAATTAGATGGGAGCAACTCTTTTAGCAGATTTGTTTGTGCAGATAGTCCACTGTGGGTGTGTATGATAGCTGCTCCTATAGAGTTCTGGCTGAAGGCAGCAGAGTTGTGAACCAAGCTGGTCAATACAGTTTGTTACCTACATCTGTCTAACGGCACCTGCAAACTTCAACAGTAGGGCAGGAGTCTAATCCAGGTCTGTGGTATTCGCCAGCATGCATTCATACGTGAGATTCAGAGAAGGAATTAGCAGAGAATAAACCACCTGCCTTTTCTGGAAAGAAGGCAACGAGCTGAGCAAGAGCCAGAACTGAAAAACATAAACTAGACCTTTCCTGAAGACCGACGTTCCTTGATCCCACCACCTGCGGCGTCCCCGTCTCCACTGGAAGAACAGATGGATGCACCTCCTGTGCCTCTCACACTTTTCCTTTCCGCTCCGAGCTCTTTGGAGCCTTTCGATGTTCTTTTTGGCCTCTTTTGGTGGTGTAATTTGTTTCAACATGAAACATTCAGTTTATCATCAACCACAGTTCCAAGTAAATAACTTCGTACTTGTTTCTCGTAAATGTCAGTCAGTGACTTTTATCCCATTTTTCCAGCCATTAGGATCAATTTTATTTCTGTCTTCTAAGAAATTAAGTGTCTTACCCAATTTTATATTATTTAGAATAGAATAGAGCTGAAGTGTGATGACCCGTAGTCTCTCAAAAAAAACCCCAAACATGAATTAAAGTCCGGCAATGCCTTCAACTTAACTGTTTTCTTAGTCAGTTTAAAGTCCCAAAAGTAAATAAGGAAGCAAAAGGAAAACAAGAACAAACCGTCACGGTGAAAGTTCCAAAGCAAACCAAGATAGGTAATTATACGTTCCAAACAGATAAGCAGGGAAAGTCCTTGGGAAGAACTCCAACAAAAATAAACCTCCTTCAAAGGAAACACAAACTTTGACTCCAGCAATTCTGACTGTGCAGTTACACACTTATATACATAGCTCCCAGCTGTAAGCCCTGAGGAGGATCATGGCCCTCTCCTCCCAAGGAGACCACGCTTTTCCCTGATCCTCTCCTCCCTGCGTGCCCTGGGATGGATAGGAGATGGGCCTGGATCCTCCTCTGATTGCTCAGCCGGCCTCTGCCCTTCCCCAGCCTCCTCTACCACCTCTGGAGCCACACTCCCACTCCCTGTTGGCTGTTCCTCCTCTTCTTTGGAGTCAGTCTCCACCAGGGGCATGACATGAAGGGACCTTGGAGGTCTTCTAGTCCAGCCCCCTGCTCAAGCAGGAGAACCTATACCAGTTCAGGTAAGTGACTGCCTAGTCTCTTCTTAAAAGCCTCCAGTGATGGAGCACCCACGATTTCTGAAGTCAAGTTGTTCCACTGGTCAATTGTCCTCCCTGATAGGAAGTTTCTCTTTAATTCCAGGTTGCTTCTCTCTTTGATCAGTTTCCAACCATGGTTTCCTGTCCTGCCCTCTGATGCTTTGGAGAATAATCTGACCCCTCTTCTTTGTGGCAGCCCTCAAATACTGGAATACTGCTATCATGTCACCCCTAATTCTTCTTTTCTTTAGACTAGCCAAACCCAAATCCTGCAGTCCTTCTTTATATGTTTTAGTCTCCAGGCCTTTGATCATCTTAGTTGCTCTTCTCTGAACTTTTCCCAAAGTCTCAACATCCTTTTTGTAGTGTATGGTGACCAAAACTGGTTGCAGTATTCCAGGTGTGGTCTTACTAGGGTTTTATAAAGTGGCACTAATACTTCATGTGATCTTGATTCGATGCCTCTGTTTATACAACCCAGGATTGTATTAGCTTTTTTGGCTGCTCTGCACACTGCTGGCTCATGTTCAAGTGATCATACACTAGGACTGCAAGGTCCCTCTCACAGTTACTGTTTCTGAGCCAGGTATCACCTAACCTGTACTTCTGCCTTTGATTTTTCCTGCCTAAGTGTAAAACTTTGCTTTTCTCCACATTAAGATTCATTTTGTTGGATAGAGCCCATTGTTCAAGTTTGTCAAGATCTTATTGGATCCTGAGCTCATCTTCTGGGATGTTGACTACTCCTGCCAGTTTGATGTCATCTGCAACTCATTTGATGAGTTTCCCTTCTATTCCCTCATCTAAGTCATTTGTGAAGATATTGAAGAGTCCTACGCCTAAGACAGAGCATTGCGATACCCCACTACTTACGTTTCTCCATGTAGATGTAGCACTATTTAAGGACTACTTGTTGAGTACGGTTTGTCAGCCAGCTACAAATCTCTCTGGTGGTGAAGTTGTCTATTCCACATTGTTTAGCTTATCATTTATTTGAAAAAGTGATAGCATTCCCCTTCCAGTTCCTCATTCGAGCCATTAATAATAATGTTGGAGAACCATTGGGGCCATTTGCTAACACTACAATTTAGATATGCTTTTCAAGAAATTATTCGATTAAAACATGAAATAGGTTATTTCAGAGTTAAGACTCACCACCTAAGTGTGACGGTGTTCCTATTTTGTCTTTTTTAGGAAATCTATGGGGAAAGCATACCTAGCTAAATCTGTATGGAGATTCTCATAGTTGTCCCAAAGGGGCTTTTTGAAAAGGCAGCTGAACTTTGTTTTTTTGCCCTTTAAAATTTTTGCCTCTTATCCTGGAGGCTTTTTGGCTTCACTGAAGAAGCTTCTTCGATGAGAGGTGAAACATTTTCAAAGCAGAAAAAACGAAGAAAGTGCAGTTGCCTTTTGGAAAAAGCTCCCTTGGGACACACTGAGCTAAATTCTAAAGCCAAAGCTTTCAAAGTGTGGGAAGGAGGAAAATTCCAACCCTGATCCATTTAGTGACATGTTGTACCATTGCTGTGCATTCCCATGGTCTTGAGGGCAAAAAATAGCCCTAACCCTCTGCTTACGCGGGAGTAGGCAGAAGAAGTAGGCAGCCTCATGGGGGAAGGAGAGTCCTCCTTCTTCCTCCTCTAAGAATCAAAGGGTGAAACATCCTTTTCCTTTCTACAGAATGAACCAGGCCCCTACAGTGGGCTTTGAGGCAGATGTTGGGAGCAGGACGACCCACCATTTCATGTACCCTGAGAGTGCCAGGAACTTGCCTGCCAATGTCAGTTTTGTTCTGGTGCCCTTCAAAGCCTTAGATCTGCTGTGGATCGCCAGCGCCCTCTCAACAGGCCAGATCCGATTGTACGTATCTCTGAGGGGAGTTGATTTGAGGAGGAGTGGGGAGCAGATATTTGGGGGAAGGCTCTACCCCTCTCCTTTCCTTCCCTTTCCAAAGGGAGCTGGTTCGCTGTAGCTGCCACAGGGCTGTCTTGGCTGGCAGTTACTCCACCTGAGGTACTCAAGGCCTGTGGCCAAAGCGGCTGCAGCTACCTTGTGCATAGGCTGCTCCCCCGCCCTGCTGCCCAAGTTGCCTCTGGCTTGGAATATTGCTTTCTGCTAAGGGCTGCCCTTGAAGATGACTCGGAAACTACACCTGCTCCAGAATGTGCAGTACAAGCAACTGCACTTCCAGGCACCCCATGATCATTGCCATGCCATGCACTGCAGGCTTCCAGCTGCAATTCATGGTACTGGTGGTCACCCAGGAAGCCCTGCACGGCAGAGTTCTCTGTCTCCAGTTCTCTGCCATCCTGCAAGACCTGATACTGTTGGCATGTTTTGTGTCTCTTAGGGGACCCCAAAGTCATGCCTTCTCTGTCAGCATGTGCCCCGTAGAGCAGTGTCCATCCCAGGATCAATGGTACCAACACTGACGCCTTTTAAGAAGGACCCAAACACCTGTTTTTCTCCCAGGTCTTGGGTCCAGAGATTGTATGAGCCTAAGTTATTGGAGATGTGATTTGTCCTGACATGGTGTATTTACAGGTGAAACTCAAAAAATTAGAATACAGGTGAAACTCGAAAAATTAGAATATCGTGCAAAAGTTCATTTATTTCAGTAATGCAACTGAAAAGGTGAAACTAATATATGAGATAGACTCATTACATGCAAAACAAGATAGTTCAAGCCATGATTTGTCATAATTGTGATGATTACGGCTTACAGCTAATGAAAACCCCAAATCCACAATCTCAGAAAATTAGAATATTGTACAATATTCTAGGCTCAAAGTGTCCCACTCTAATCAGCTAATTAAGCCATAACACCTGCACAGGGTTCCTGAGCCTTTAAATGGTCTCTCAGTCTGGTTCAGTAGGAATCACAATCATGGGAAAGACTGCTGACCTGACAGTTGTGCAGAAAACCATCATTGACACCCTCCATAAGGAGGGAAAGCCTCAAAAGGTAATTGCAAAAAAAGTTGGATGTTCCCAAAGCACATTAATAGAAAGTTATGTGGAAGGGAAAAGTGCGGAAGAAAAAGGTGCACAAGCAGCAGGGATGACCGCAGCCTGGAGAGGATTGTTAGGAAAAGGCCATTCAAAAGTGTTGGGGACTTTCACAAGAAGTGGACTGAGGCTGGGGTCAGTGCATCAAGAGCCACCACACACAGACGGATCCTGGACATGGGCTTCAAATGTCGTATTCCTCTTGTCAAGCCGCTCCTGAACAACAAACAACGTCAGAAGCGTCTTACGTGGGCTAAAGAAAAACAGACCTGGTCTGTTGCTCAGTGGTCCAAAGTCCTCTTTTCTGATGAGAGCAACTTTTGCATCTCATTTGGAAACCAAGGACCCAGAGTCTGGAGGAAGAATGGAGAGGCACACACTGCAAGATGCTTGAAGTCCAGTGTGAAGTTTCCACAGTCTGTGTTGATTTGGGGATGTCATCTGCTGGTGTTGGTCCACTGTGCTTCATTAAGTCCAGGGTCAACGCAGCCGTCTACCAGGAGATTTTGGAGCACTTCATGTTTCCTTCCGCAGAAGAGCTTTATGGGAATGCTGACTTCATTTTCCACCAGGACTTGGCACCTGCCCACACTGCCAAAAGCACCAAAACCTGGTTCAGTGACCGTGGGATTACTGTGCTTTATTGGCCAGCAAACTCACCTGACCTGAACCCCATAGAGAATCTATGGGGCATTGCCAAGAGAAAGATGAGAGACATGAGACCGAACAATGCAGAAGAGCTGAAGGCCGCTATTGAAGCATCCTGGTCTTCCATAACACCTCAGCAGTGCCACAGGCTAATAGCTTCCATGCCATGCCGCATTGAGGCAGTAATTGCTGCAAAAGGGGCCCAAACCAAGTACTGAGTACATATGCATGCTTATACTTTTCAGAGGTCCGATATTGTTCTATGTACAATCCTTGTTTTATTGATTGCATGTAATATTCTAATTTTCTGAGATTGTGGATTTGGGGTTTTCATGAGCTGTAAGCCACAATCATCACAATTATGACAAATCACAGCTTGAACTATCTTGCTTTGCATGTAATGAGTCTATCTCATATATTAGTTCCACCTTTTCAGTTGCATTACTGAAATAAATGAACTTTTGTACAATATTCTAATTTTTCGAGTTTCACCTGTAGTTATTTTATATTGCAAAGTCCCTGATAAGATGCCCAGAGCTGCTTGGCAAGTGAGCAGCCATACTAATAGTAGAAGTAAGGAAGAAGGGCAGGGAGCCCCTCTCTTTAACTCCTCTTTTTGTGCCTTGGACTAAGGACACCCAGAGTTTTCCCTCCTTCACGTAGGGGATTGTCTATTGGAGGGAACCTGGCGAGATCAGATAAGCTCCCTCTAGTCCTTCCACCTGGCCTGCTGCTTTGGGGCTCACCTTATTTATTTATGAAACGTATAGATCACCCATCTTATTTCAAGGTTAACTCCCACAATCCCTTGGAGCAGAATTCTCCTTTAGTACTTGAGAGGCCCCATGCCCTGAGGGGCAGGTGAGGGTTGGGTATCTTGTTGCTGTGCTGCTGGGGCAGAAGCAGCTGATCCTGGCTGGGGAAGGTCTGCCAGCTTTGCTTCTCCCACTTCTAAAGTGGCGCAGATCTTCCAGCCCCCCCCTCCCCCCCTTACCTCTGGCGGCTGCTTCCCCCGGGCCCTTTGTGCCTGGCAGGGAGCAGGAGGAACACAGGCAGCCTTCTCTGTTTCATACCTTGCTTGTTCTCTCCTGTGCCTCTTGTAGCACTTACGCACCAGTGAAGCCGTTCCTCCGGGTGGACAAAGAGAGGGTAAGTTAGGTACAGGTTACTTCCAGGATTCATATATCCCCTGGGGTGTGCTGTATCCCCAGGGTTTCCTCAAAATGAAGGAAATGAAGGAAAACACCATGTGAGTAAAGACACAAAATAAAGATAGGGCACCCACTCCCCTTCGAGCTTCCCAGTTGCCCACCTGAAGAAAGCTTGCCCGAGCTGCCCCTTCGGTTGTTCGGCATTCCTTCAGCTGAGAGGAGGGGGGAGGGATAAAGCCCACAGGCAGGTTTCCCAATCCTTTCAGGTACCTTCCTGCATTTAGCAGAGGATTGGGGTGGATGGCCCTGGGAATGTTTGGTTTTCCTTGTCTTAAAGGATTCGGGGGTTACAGAAAGTCTGGCCCAGGGCTGTGTGCCTTTGCTGCCGCCTTCCCTTCCGTGCCCTGGCCCTGCCTGAATGGGTTGGGCCGGAGACCCGAGGCGTTCTGATATTTTTGAGGGTTTGGGGAGGATCTGAGGGTGGAAAAACCTCCTAAGCCTTGACCTTCTGACTTTATGCTGCAAAGCTTCCCACGAGGGGCCTCTGCCCCCCCACCCACTTTGGTAGCGTCCTTGAGTCTCACACATTGTACATCCTGCTTTAATTGCTGGGATTATTTTTACAACTGACATGTTGGTTTAGTAATGTTATTTTTATCATGTGTGTAAACCTGTTCTGTAAAAGCAGCATTTGGACTAGTAGATGCCACCAACCCTGTGAATCTCTGCTAGGGCTTCTCCATGAACTGTTGTCATCCAGAGACCTGAAGTTGGGCTGGCTGAGCAAAAAGCCCTGTCTTGACTGCTTCTTTGGTCTCTTGCCTTTAGGTCCAGATCTACAATCCCGCATTCTTCAAATACATCCATGACCGGTGGACAGAGCACCACGGCCGCTATCCCTCCACTGGCATGCTGGTGCTGTTTTTTGCCCTGCATGTTTGCGATGAGGTCAGTTTGATAGGCCAAGCAAGTTGTCCTACCTCGTGGGAGTAACAGCAGCACTCCTGCTGATTAAATGATGCATATACTTTGATTTTGAACTTTGAAAACAGTGTTTTAGTTATATTTTTTTCCTGGGATATGGTATGTGCAGGAAGAGGGCTGAGTTGTAAACTGTTCTCCTCAGAAACGGGAAGAGCAGGCCCTCCCAACTGATACCCAACTGACATTGTCTCAGGCTTTGGGCTGGTCACCTATCAGTGAAGGATCTGGGTGAAGAGGCAGGAAAGGTGGGATGATGAACCAGGATGGATCACGAAAGCCATGGGAAAGACGAGTCGGGATAGTTTCTAGAGATGCTCAAGTAGAGGCCAGGCAGCCATTGGTCAAGGAGGTGACATTCCTCCAGGTCATCTCTGAGCTCCCTTCGGACGCCATGAAGCTTGAAGTCAGAGTTGTCATTCTTGGATACCCTGTGTGTATGTGTGTTGGCCTGGCGAGTGGGAATCCTTTGGATGCCACTCAGAACCCGTTTTGGAAGAAGGCTGAAAATTGGGAGTGTTGGTCAAATTGTCAAGAGGAAGTCAGGAATGGGGCTGGCTTTTGGGTCAGCAGTGGAGGAAATAGTTTTCCTTCAGATTATTGCTCTATGTGATGTCAGACATTATTCCTTGTTCTGGGTGCAGGTGGAAGAGATTAGAAACCAACGTTCAACCTAGGGAAGCCAATGAGGGAAAGAATGTCAGTCATTTCTTAATCCCATAAGCTTTGGGCCCGTTTCAGTAGACAATGTGGGCTGGTGCCTAGGTGGTCTGGAGTCCTCCCCAGTGAGCGGGTCTTCTTTCCCTCCCCCGCCGACAGGTGAACGTCTTCGGGTTCGGGGCAGACGGCCATGGCAACTGGCACCACTACTGGGAGAACAACCGCTATGCTGGAGAGTTCCGGAAAACCGGCGTGCATGATGCAGACTTTGAGGCCCACATTGTGGACATCCTGGAGAAGATGAACAAGATCAGCGTTTATCGTGGCCACTGAGCTTTCCAGCAGCTGCCGGGCAGCCTGGCTGTTGGTGGCTGGGTGAGAAGGGACGGTTTTCCTGCCCCCCCCCCATGCACCATATGGCAAGGCCGCTCTTTGAAGAGGAAATGAAGAGCTTAGGGAGGGGAGGACACCGAAGCCCAGGAGGTTCCAGGAAGCAGGTGCAATCAGAGAGCAGCTCCTCCTTCCTCAGAACAAAGCAGTGAGAGGCAGCAGCCTCTAAAGGAGCCAAGCAACGGAGAGGAGGAGAGCAGCCGTGGCCGTTCAGCCTCCTCCTCCTCCCCCCCCTCTTGCTCCTGCCCAAGCCTGACTCCATGACCGAGACCCGCTTTTGCCTACAACAAGCACCACGAGGGTCTCCTCCAGACTCTTTTTTTAAAATTAAGCTTTTCTTCAGTAAATGGGAGTAGCTTTCTGCCTTTGTCCCAGGAAGTCATTTTTCTTTTTCTCCTGTACAATGAGGTGCCAGGCTGGATTGCATTTGTGTCCCAGACATGTAAACTCATGCAGAAACCTTGGAGGGGAAGCCAGGAAGCGCCTGCAGCTTCTCTGGAGATTGTGAACATTGACATCTAGCTCAAGGCATGCGGCATATTTGCCACAAGGGTAGATGCTCTTGTTCCCAGAGTGTCCTGAAGCGCTCAGATTCTGCAGGCTGAGACTCAGGCTCTTCATTCCTGTCCGCCCAGACCTCCCCTCCCTCTCTCCGCTCGACATGTTTTCAGTCACCTGTTCTGTTCATGGCAGGGATGCAAGGAAGGGCTGCCCTTCAGGTCTTTAGGGGTGGTGCTCGGCCTCCAGATTGCAGCCTTTCTCTGCGGGAAGGAGGGGGGTTGACGAACGGGTCACATTGAGTCAGAATCCCGATGCCTTCCAGGTTGTCACTCACAACTGATTGTCATTTGCTAGGCCACTTTCTGCAATAGCAGCTTCATGCCTGCCTTCGTCTTGTTAGCCAAGGGGGGGGGGCTTCAGGTGGGTGTATTCCTGCCTGCTCTTCACCAAGAGCAAGAGAAGGGGCTTCAGAGTGAGCCTGCCTGCCTTCCCTTGCTCTGGGTGCTTCCCAGTTGCTTTGGCGATGAAGGCCTTGTAGACAAATGGCAAAAGCCCATAAGTGGTTTTCTTCAAAAGGGCTATCCCAGCAAATGGTATTAAATCAGTGTTTTGTTTCTTGAAATAATTGAATTCTACGACATGAAAGAGCTGTGGTGGCTTTTTGTTACAAGCATAGCTAACAATATTTCCCCAAGATGTCTTTGGAGCACTAAAAATAAGAAATGGCAGCAATCGGGGACCTATAAGCCAGCCCTGCCCTTGCAGGGCCAATAGCTTCTGGCCAACCCCAAGGCAGCTTTCCATGGTCACCTGGAAGGGGAGGGTTCCCTCCCCAATGGTGCTGGGTCGCCCTTGTGCTTCTGGGACAGCATCAGATCTTATTGCCACCCCTTCCCCTCCCCTCCCCTCCCTGCCTACTGCAGCTGGGTTGCAGTTTCCCTTTGGTGTGACCTGCGATGCCTCTCAGCCTCTCTAGCTTGGAGCCTTGAGCTGCAGATCCTGCAGCTAAGGAGACAGTGGGTTCAAGTGTGCCCAGGATCCCTGGATCTTTTTTCCTTCGCTCAGCCATTGTTTCTCCACAGAAGAGGTTGGGGAAAGGTCAACTGACTCTGAGAGTGGCAGGTACTCTCCAGTGTCATCGGGACTGACCTGGTGTAGGCACTCCTACATCCAGAGTTGCTTTGCTTTGAGTCTATGAACAAGAACTGTGTGGCCTTGAGCTTTTCCCCCTTGATTCCTGCAACTGAGGTACCCGCTGGAAGCATGGGCATGAGGCTCCCAGGGCTCTGGGGCTCCGGGGCTGGGAGCGGCACCCTTCTTCCCACATCAGTTGCAATTGCAATGCCTCCATTTCCCTGGGGTACTTTTCCGGGGGGCTTCCTTAGTGAGCTGTTGATAGGGCTCCACATATCTTTATCCCACTGTCCCTGGGTGGCATGGCATGGCATGGGCTAATCCCAAGAGCTGCTGCAACTGGCAGAATGGCTGCCTGGCTGCACTGAGGCTGCCATTGTCAGAGGGAGGGGCGGAACACTCTGAAGTAGGGAGATCGGATGGTCCAGACTAGGCGTCTTCCTGTCCAGAACAATCTTTGCCAAACCAATTGCTACTTCAGCTCCAGTGGCCGTTGCCCGACTCTTGCAAATCCTACAGGCTCAGGAGGTCCTACAGCCAAAAGGTTTGTTTTCCTTCCTGCCCGATAAGCTGCCTACGCTTCAAACCAGTGATGCTGCCCCTCCCTCATTTTGTTATTGTTTAATTTCACAGGCTACAGTTTGGAAGAACTGGATTTGTTTTGTGTTCAGCTACACAAAATAAAAGTTGTACTTTTTCCTTCTGGGGGCTCCTGGTATTTATGCTGCACGTGTCTTGGATCCTTGTACAGCCACAGGAGGTGCTGAGGATGCAGCCAAGGCTCAAGTCCAGCTGCTGTCACTGGTTCCAAGCACAGGCCTCAGTCTAACCAGTACGACGGAACAACTCCTGTCCATAACCTCGATGTTAACGCATCCCACGATGGAGAGGAGTGGCTGGCTGGTGTTGAGCTTGCTTGTTTCTCCTATGCACTGCAAAGCCATTTCACCTATCCTGCAGTTATGAGTCCCCATGCCTGCTGGGATTCACCACATGGGTGGCGCATCTGGACAAGGCCTCCTCCAGGACCATCCAAAGCTTACAGCCTTGCTGACAGGAACCCTCCTGGCCACACCTGTCTTGTTGGTAGCCTCTCCAGCTCAAAGCATCCAGTCTACACTCTAACAGACATGGGGAAAGGAGGTTTGGGGCACTTGCCTTGTTTCCTCCTCCAGACTGTTCCCATACTCATAGGTAGTTCAAGGACATCTTCCCTTTTGGCTCCTCACAAAAGATCCATCCGTCCCATTCTGTTTCCAAAAGGGCCACTCTATTCTAGGTCTCTATGGTGAATGGCGGATTGATTTGCTCAGTCAGCAGAGCCACAACCCTTGAAATGGCCCCAGGTACAGCAGGGCAGGGTATTCCAGGACTGGCCTTCTGCTCAGTGGTGGGATTCACAAAGTTTTACCACCGGTTTGGTGGGTGTGGCTTGGGCATGCTTTGTGTGCGCATGCGCACCAAACATGCACTTTGTACAGGCGCAGAGGCATTCCGACTCACCTCCTGCAAGCCTGCCCTCTCCCGGTCGCTTCCGCAGCTGCCCCGCAGCACTCTGCTGCGCTGCGCAAAGCAGCTGCGCTTCAAAAGCAGGGAATAAAGGTGGGTATGGGAGCCCAGGCAGGCGGGTGGGCCCAACAGCAGAGCGGCGGAGAGAACCCGTTCAGTCTCCGCTGCTCATTGGCGCTACCGGCTCGGCAGAACCAGGCCAAACCACTAGAATACCACCACTGCTTCTGCTCCATGGTCTTTTTGAAGTTTCTCAGCTAATCCAGCTGCGGATCAAGCAGGAGAGGAAGTGACGCCTTTTGCAGGCCTCACTTTCCCTTCTTCCTCTCCCCTCCCTTCAGGGCAGTTCTTCAAGTCTGATCTCACACCTGTTCCAGCTCAGCATGGCCTCTCCCAAAGGCCACCATCTTTCCCTTATGGTCCTGCATCTGCTGAGCCTCGGATTTTGTCCACTGCACTTGGAACATGGAGCCCACCGTGTTCATTCCATCATGGATGGCGGTGATCTCCCTTAACCTGATGAGTGGTTTTGTTTAAACTTTTTATTGAATTATATCAAAACACCTGAGCATGTGCATACATATACAGAGACGCACATAAAAAGGAGCACAAAACCAAGCACCAACAGTAACATTCCTATAATTGTATAGCAGAAGGCACCCATCATTCCCCTGCTTGGCATAAACCATCAAGTCCAAAGGGCTGCATTTTAACCTGCTCTGAATGAGCGAGAGAGATGGGATTGTTGCTGCTGTGGCAACATGGATGGTTTTCGGAAAGCATCTGTCAGAATCATGTTTGTATTTTCAGTGTTAACTTATACCAAGTAACCAACTTTTGGAGACTGGAGTGAAGTTGCAGTTGGGCCAAATGAATAGTTTACAATTTGATCTACCAAAGCAGAAGAGATTGGAAAAATCCAGTTTGCCTGAAACTATTCCAGTGCATAAAAGAAATTACAACCTTTTAGGGTTTAAAACTGCTAAATTTGAAAATAAATACTTGCAGTGCTTTCCAGTTTTGTGAAGGATACTGCATTCATTCATTCATTCATTATATGGCCGCCCATCTCAAATCAATAAATAACAGTTAAGTTACTTTTGTGGAGTATTTTTATCTGCAAATTTTGAATAGGAATGGAATTGCCAACAGAAATCATTCATTGATAACTTGGAGGATTACAGGTCCTTGATAGGTGAAGAAAAATGGCAAATCCAGTCAAAACATCTGACTGAAACCAACATAACAATTCATTATGCATTACATCCCTGTAATGATATTGATGGAAACCCTGCAGAAATGGAGGCAGAGGTTTACTGCAAGTCGAACTGTCGAAGATGCAAAGGCAGGCATTGGCTGATTCCATAAAAGACAGCCAAGGATAACAAGGATGCCAGTTTAAAACTGGAACTTGTGGAATGTGCAGGAAACAAAACCTGAACATTGAAATAATGTAATAAAAACATGAATACAATGTGTGGTAGCCACTGAGATTCCCTGGATGACACTAGAAGCTAGCAGCACACTGCAGCCTGGTGGAGGGGGCCTCTTTTGCTACCCCATGATCTCATCCTCTATCTGTTGGGTTGGAAAGTCCCTGATTTTCCAGGTATATAGGTGATCTCATTTACTAACATCACCACTAACCTAAAGGATTGGTTGAGGGGTTATACCAATGTGGTTGAGCGGTTTCACCCAAGTGGGAACTATTCTCCAATCCCAATGCTGTATCTATGCTGCTCTTTTCTGCTTGTAAAAATGGTATAAAAATAATAAATGCCACATATGTGGTGAGACATCTTTGGACATTGAAATGACTGGTTATTGAATTCCCACAACAATGGGGACAAGGAAAAGCATTGCACAACATGGTCAATATCTACAAACAGTAGAGAAGGTGGATGCAACCTGGCATTGATTTACAACTGGAACATTAAAAAGGGAATCTGAAAAGTTGATTTTGACTGGTCAAGGGTAAACTGTTCGAACTAATATGCAATCAAAGCAGAACTGAAAAATTGTCATTTCAAAGTGCAAATTGTGCAAAGAGGCAGAACAAGTAAGAAGATTGCACAGATGGAAAAGTGGAAACATGAAAAAGTCAAAGTGAGGTTAAAATATTATGCGATTTCTGAATACAGACTGATAAAGTCTTGATTCAACACACCAGATTTAACTGGTTGAAAAGAAAGTGGATAATGGATGTGAGGGGATAGTAGAGTAGGAGAGAAATAATTGGAGAAGATCAGGAAGCATCAAGATCTGAAAATCCAAGTTGAAAGACTGTGGCATACACCGGCCTTGGTGGGCTCAAGAGGCCTGGTAGCATAGTGGTTAGAATGCAGTACTGCAGGCTAACTCACTGCTCACTCCAGGAGTTCGATTCTGATCTGCTCAAGGTTGACTCATCCCATCCTTCCAAGGTTGGTAAAATGAGGACCCTGATTGTTGGGGGCAAGAGGCTGACTCTGTAAACTGCTATAGAGAGGGCTGTAAAGCACTGTGAAGCGAGATAAAAGTCTATTGCTATTACTATTTGCACACTGGGTGCCCTATCAAAAAGTCTTCCAACTGTCACTTGGAAAAGGCCACACTGCTTGTACTACACTCAAGACCTTATTTGGTTTTTGGGAAGAGCTTCAGGTGTATGATGTGCCTTCACATTATTATAAACAGATAATAACAATTTAAGGGAAATCAGTGGCAAACAAATTTAATAAACAAGCAAGCTCCAATGTGCAGGCTTCTTATCCCATGATCTAGGCGTGTTACCTGGAATTTTAGTGTTCATTATTAGCTTTTTAAAGGGAGATTTAAAAAAAACCATGTTTTAACATGGCAACTCTGGCCTCTTGTTTAATTTTAGAAAACATGGGGCGGGGTTCCTTCTTGGTATTCAGGAACTTGTCATTTCAGCACTAAACAACAGTGTGTTCTGAAAGTCCCCAAATGCACTTATACTTTTTAAGAAAGATACAAACCCAGCTGGGAAAGAGTAGTGCAACTCCTAAATTTGCCACTTCTGCAATGTGATCTAGAATCCATGTTTTCTGTTGTTTAATTCACACGTGATCAGTGGCTTTTATGGTTTCATCAGTTGCTTTCTGACTCATACAGGCATCAAATCTATCATTTATTTCTGTTCCCTCTATCAAAACTCGACCTCCCCCCTGAAGAGGCGCTTTTTCCTGGGCGATTCCCGTTTTCGGGTGGGCAAAGCCGCCCCTGACCGGGGGCTGGAAGGCCTCCCCCGCCAGAGTCCCCTCCCCAGGGAGGCACCCGGGAAGGGGCGGGAGGGGCTCTGGGATCATCGGTCGGTGGCTAAACGGGGGAGGGGCAAAGCGGGGCCGCGGCTCCTCCCGCACGTGCCCCCCGTTGCCGGGCAACCGTGGCGGCGGTTGAGCAGCTGTGCCGGCCCGGAGGCGGCAGCGACCCGGCATGGTGAGGGGGCGGCGGGCCGGCCGGCGGGCGAGGGCCGAGGCGGGCGAGGTGGGGGCGCTCGCTGACCCCCCCGTGGCTCTCCCTCCCGCAGGACCCGGCGGCGGCGGCGGCGAAGGAGGCGGGGGCGCCGTCGGGGGGCCCGGAGGAGCCGCCGGTGCATCTGAACGTGGGCGGCTGGGCCTTCGCGGTGCCGCGGGGCAAGCTGGCGCAGTTCCCGGAGTCGCTGCTGGGCCAGGCGGCGGCGGGGGCGGCGGGGCAGCGGCTGTTCCTGGACCGCGACGGCTACGCCTTCCGCCACGTCCACTACTTCCTGCACACGGCGCGGCTGTCGGGCGGCAGCGGGCTGGAGCTGCCGCTCCTCTATGAGCAGGCCGGGCTGCTGCGCCTGGCGCCGCTGCTGCAGGTGCCCGGAAGGGGGTGGAGGAGGAGGAGGAGACCCCGCAGCCCCCCGCCCCCTCCTGACGCACCTCTCCCGCAGACCCTGGACAACCTGAAGGAGGGCAAGCACAACCTGCGCGTCCGCCCAGCCGACATCCCCATCGCCGAGCGCGCCTCGCTCAACTACTGGCGGACGCGCAAGTGCATCAGCAAGCCCTGCGCTGCCGCCGCCGCCGCCGCCGCCGAGTGCGCGCTCAAGAGCCCCGCCTGCTCCGGTAAGGCGGGGGGGGCGCCGGGTGGGGTCCGCTCGCCCCCCGCGGGGTCCCCGAGCGCCGCCGCGACGGCCCTCGCTCCCTCCCTGCCCGCAGGGTCGCCGGAGAAGGCGCCGCTGGGGCTGATGGACACGCCGCTGCTGGACACGGAGGACGAGGTGCCCTACTGCTTCCTGCCGCTGCGCCTGGTGGAGGAGTTCCCGGCGCTGGTCACCGACGACAACCTGCTCTGGCTGGCCGACGCCGCGGCGCTGATCGAGTGCGAGAGCGGCGAGTTCCGCTTCATCGGTAAAGGGGGGGGGGACCCCGCGGGGGAGGGGGCGCTTGCTGCGCGGCTGAGTGCCCCGAAGGCGCCGAGGGAATTGAGGCGGACGCCCCGCGCAGGAGCAGGTAAAATCTCGCTTTCCTGTACGTTCGCCCCCCTCGGGTAGCTAGCGAGCAGTAAGGGCGGGATCAAAGGCGAAGAAAGGAACGCAGCCCCCTTCCAGCCGTGGGCAACCTGAGAAGCCTCCGGTGCCTGCATTGCCCTTTATGGCAGATTCTGGATGTCTCTCACACTGGGGCTCAAACTCACCCAAGTGCAAAGCTTCCCTGGGAACCACCATCGGCCTGTTCTCTGCAATGAAGAACACTGTGAGGAATGGGGGGAAACCCTGCAACTTTTCCTGTCTCCCCACACCTCCTTTGACTAGTTCCTTTCCCCAGAAAACAAAACATGCACCGCTTTTGAGCTGCCATTTCTCAGTCCCTTTCAAGAAATCGCTGCTTGTACAAAAACAGGGGTTGTTGGGTCTTTCCCTGTGTCTCTATTAAGATATGCTGGTGTTGTTAAAGGAGAACAGTTGTATCTCAGGGTTGACATGAGGGGTCCCCGGTGCTCTCTGAGCTTGGTTGTTTTCTTGTAGTGCTCACTGATGATGTGATCTATTTGGGTAATGAAACACCCGCAAGAAAACAAGCTCAGAGAGCATCAAGGAGCCTCGTGTGCTGCTTTACCAAGGCTATAATTTGCATTGTTATTCAAATTATTGTTATAGTTATTAGCCTAAGCTATGTTTCAAATTCAAATTCTATTTCTTCCTGTCACTTTTGTCTGTATTGTTTCCATATCCATCTCTTTCTGGCTGGCTGACTCTGTCCATCTCTTGCTAGGAATCCCCAGTTTTGCTTTCCCCCAAAGTCACTCGAAATATATGTATATAGTGTGGAATGTGATGGCAAAAACACCCTGCTAGACCTCCAGGTTGTTTACTTTCTGGTGTGCATTTTTTTTAAACAACTAGCTAATTTTCTTCGCTCAGAGAAGATTCTTTTGCCCGATAACTTCTCCAGCTTGGATGCACTGGAAGCTGAAGCAGAAGCCTTGGGCATTCCCAAGGTCATAGAAGCTGTGAAGATCTTCAGGAATAACCCAGGTGCAGTTCTTACAACATTTTAAGTTCTGTGTTGACTGATTTCCATGTAAAAGGGAGTATGGGAGTAATGATAGCTTGGTCATATTCATTAGGAAACTGTGCGGAATATAATAAAGAAAATTGAGCTATTTGTTACTAAAATCCAATCTTCTCTTTTTGGGGAAAGTGGTTGAGAAGGTGGCCGCGCAGCAGCTCCAGAGGTTTCTGGATGAAGCGGATTATCTCAACCCCTACCAGTCAGGATTCAGGCCTGGATTTGGGACAGAAACAGCATTGGTCGCACTTTTGGATGATCTCTGGCAGGAGCGGGATGGCGGTAGTGCATCCATCCTTGCTCTACTTGACCTTTCAGCGGCTTTTGATACGATTGACGTTGGGAGTCTCCTGGAGCGCCTTCGGGGGATGGGAGTGGGAGGCCTTGTGCTGTCTTGGTTCACTTCCTTCCTCTGCAGCTGCTCTCAGTCAGTGTTGATAGGAGGGGAGAGATCCAGCCCTCGCCCACTGCTTGACGGGGTTCTGCAGGGCTCGGTACTCTCTCCACTCCTGTTCAACATTTATATGAAACCGCTTGGTGAGATCATCCATCACCATGGACTGAGGTATCACCAATCTGCTGATGATACTCAGCTGTATGTCTCAGCCTGTGGTGAGTTAAGTGTTGCTGTGTTCTCCTTCTCGCAGTGCCTGGAGGCTGTTAGGGGCTGGATGGGGAGCAACGGGTTGAAACGAAACCCTTGCAAGACCAATTTATTTTTCCAGATTTAGTTCGATTGTACTTTATTAATTTATTTGATTCTTTTTGTTAGTTTTTATTGTTTTTTGTTTTAAATATAGTTTTACATTCTGTAAGCCGTGTTAATGCCAATGTCTCTCTCTGCGTGTTTTTCTGTAGGCTCATGTTCCAGTGAAGCCTCTAAGTCTCAAGGCTGCCAGAGGAGCACAGTGGCACAGCAGCAGAGAGTTCAGGACCCATCCGTCCTCCTCCCTTTGTACCCCATGGTGCTGGGTCTCCTAGTCAAGTACCCTGACTCTGCTCTGGGGCAGCTCCACGTGGAGAGCACCCTGGATGGGAATAAGCTCTACATATCAGGGAACGGAGTTCTTTTTCAGCATGTCATGTATGTCCCCTGGAAAGTTTGGTTGTTCTTGTTTCTAATTTCTAATAAGGACATTTGGGATGTGAATGCAAATGCAACCCTGCGTTATAGCTTAATGGTATGAAGGAAGCGCTCTCCAGGCAGCTCCATGGGATGGTACCAGAATAGTTCTTAGTTTAGTTTAGTTTAGTTTACTTTATTGTCATTGCATCTCGTACAACGAAATCAAACACCATCTTCAGTGCACATCATGACACGAACACACATCCTTCACACTCCACACATTGAATTGAAAACCCCAACACCACACCAACCCTGCACTATACAGTAGAATCAAAAGAGCTACTGCCCTGGGATAAAAGCTGTTTTCCAGCCTATTTGTCCTTGTTTTTATTATCCTGTACCATCTGCCAGGTGGTAGTAGTTGAAAAAAAGGGTGCCCAGGATGAGATGGATCTTTGAGAATGTTTTGAACTTTCTTAAGGCAGCAGGAGCTATAAAGCTCTTCCAAAGAGGGGAGAGGGCAACCAGTGATTCTCTGGGCAATGACGTTCACCCTCTGGAGTGCTGTCTTATCTGCTACTGCAATTGGCAAACCACACACAGATGCAGTAAGTTAAGATACTCTCTATGGTGCAGCGGTAGAAGGTCACCAGCAGTTTTTCATTCCATTGTCTCAGGTAGTATAATCTCTGCTGGGCCCTTTTGACCAGGGCTGTAATGTGGGCACACCAGGTCAGGTCCTCTTAGGGTAACACCCAGAAACTCAAAACTGGCCACTTGCTCCACTCGGTCTTCATTGATAAACAAGGGCTGGATGTCTGATCTGTTCCTTCTATAGTCCACTATAAGCTCCTTGATCTTTTTGGTGTTGAGGACCAAGTTATTGTCTCCACACCATGAAAGCAACCGGTCCACCTCATCTCGGTAGGCAGACTCATCCCCCCAGAGATAAGTCCCACCACTGTTGTATCATCTGCAAATTTAATAGTAGTATTACTAGCGTGAGTGGGAATGCAGTCATGCACATAAAGAGTATAGAGTAAGGGACTCAACACGCAACCCTGAGGTGTACCAGTGTTAAGAATAAGGGCTGAAGAGGTATGATTACCTAATCTGACCCTCTGTGAGCAGCCAGACAGGAAATCCATAATCCAAAGGCAGATTGAATTAGAAAGGCCAAGGTCCAGAAGTTTAGACACTAGTCTATGTGGAAGAATTGTGAACTAAAATCTACAAAAAGCATCCTCACATAGCCCCCCCCCCCACTGTTCTAGATGAGTCAGAGCAGTGTGAAGAGTGATGGCTATAGCGTCCTCTGTAGATCTGTTTTTTCTGTATGCAAACTGATGTTTATCAAATGTATGCGGAAGACCAGAAATGATGTGCTAGCAGACTAATTCTCAAAGCACTTCATGATGATAGGAGTGCGTGCCACTGGTCTGTAATCGTTGAGGTTATTGATAGGGAACTTCCTTGGCAGCGGAACAATGGTGGAAGCCTTCAGACAAGATGGAGTAGTGGACTGGGATAAAGACTGATTGAAGATCCTGGTAAAGACTCCGGCCAACTGATCAGCACAGTTTTTAAGCACTTATTTTATAATTGGAAAATTCTCAATTTAAATAGTGTTTCCTGGCTCACATTTATTACTACCTGGGTCATCTAGTCAATTAGTGTTTATGGCCTTTGCATTTTCTTGCAGCCATTCCCAGGATGGGAGAGTGAGGGATAAAGTTGGTCTGTGGCCAGGAATGAGTCTTTCCCAACGGTTGGCTAGATTGCCAAATATAATCCACATCTGCTGACAGAGGATGGCATGCCTCATGTTGGAAGAAGAGCCAACTTCCTCCTGACGTGGGCATCATTATTAGATCCTGTAGTAGTTTTAGAGTCCTGTAGAGAGGGCAGGACGGGTCAGTCCAGATGTGGCAAAGTTTGGTTCCTGGCTGGGTTTCCCTGGGATGTGAATGGAGGGTGCTGATTGGGAGCCAATAGAACTCTGTTCTCCAGGAAAAGAACCCAGGATGGGCCAGGAGGGACCGTAGCAGCGGACAAACCACTTTACATGGAGAGCTGTGAACAATGATAGGCAATCGGTTGTTTTTCCTTCTGGATCCATTTTGTAGCTGGCTGCTCCCAGGACCCTCATGGATCCCATGGAGTGGTTTTAACTTCTTTGAGGGGTGCTGATTTTGTCCTGGGGTGCCTCTGTCAGATGGAACTCAGTAGACAGAGTTGTTTCGTGGGACTAACCTATAGACAGTGTGTTTTGTGGTGCTCTCTAGTAAGTACCTGTAGCATTTGGTGGGCCCTTTAAGGATGGTTTTATGGGAATATTAGTCAGTCATCTTGATAGATAGTCAAACAGGAAACACTAACCTAAACATGGAAATACTGAGGAGAAACACCCTCCCCACAAAAACATTGGCATAGCAAATTGCTGTACATATACAGAGGGGAAAACCCACACTCCCACGCACTGATGTTGCTATCTAGTTGGGTAATGAAACATCTGCAAGCAAACCATGAAACTCAGAGAGCACCAGAGACTCCACAGTTCCACCCTCAGCTGCATAATAATCCTGAACTTGTTTGGTCTTAAATTATGCTTTCTACATTTTATTATTTTAACAGCCAAAGTCGTCTAGCTTCTGCATGGAGCCAAACAATATTTTCACCTTATGACCCAAAAGCTTCGGTTTCTAACTCTTCAATATTTTATGTAATGAAGTGAAAGTATACTGCTAACAATATCGCTTAAGCAAGGTTTAATGGCCAATTAATATGCATTTGATGGGGAACTGCATCTTTTTTTAGAGTGCGGAAATCTGATATATGTATATGAAGTAGAAAAGCGGTAGATAAGTCTGTATAAAGATGAGAGAAGGGAAAGAAATAATCCAATAACTGCCTTAAAATAGGAATGATAAAAAATATCTACATTTCTGGCAAGTTTTTCTCTTTTTCTGTGCAAAGGAATTGGTTAGGAACTTGCAGACTTCCACTTACACGAAATACATCTGAACTTCCACACCTTTGCACATATTTGGATCAAATGGATCTCATCTATGAGCCAATGAAGGATGCTTTAAAAAGATTTCTAAACCCGAAGACACCCACAGATTCCCTGGTCAAAAGTAAGTCATGCCTCCCTTGGGATTTATTATGCATGTGAAACTGTTTTTGGGAATCATCTGGGTAAGGAAAAAACATCCCTGCGAAAAAGGCTGTGGCAAACATTGCAGAAGAGGGGTGATGCTCATCGGGCGGCCAAGCTGAACTTGAAGGAGACTTTGCTTTTTTAAGGATGAATATATGATAGAATAATTGATGTTTTCTCTTAGTGGGAGAAGAAAATTAAAAAGTTGCTTAGGCATTTTTAAGGATGTTACCAAGCTGTCCTCCTATGTGCATTTACTCAGAAGGGAGTGCCATTGACCTGAATAGCTTTCTTCATTGGACACACTGAAATTGTCCAGTAATATTTTAAGTTACTCTATTGTACAGATTCAGCTCACACACTTAGTTGTTGACCTCCACAACATAGTTGAGAATTCCCACATAAGATGATCTAGTATATAACCCAAGGGATCCCTGGCTTGGTAATGGAACTTGGAAAGTAGATCTTAGAATAGTTACAGATCGCAAAATGGTTTGAGCCAGTAATGAAATTTCTCTGATTTCCTTCCCTGATCCAATCATTTATAAGGAAATTGAGTGGTTCAGGTGGCTGGACGTATTTCATTTCTTCAAGAATCCTTTCCTTTGTGTTGCAAAAGTATAAAAGTGGACCTTCTGCCATTTGGATTGTGTTTTGTAGATGCAGAGTGGGCAGCAGAAATAACAGCCTTTTCCCTCCATCATATTGTCAAAGTCTATGTAGGAAGCCACTGGTATGCCACCTATTTACACACGTTGTTAAAGGTATAATTATTAAGTATCTTTATCTTGCTTGCTTTAGAGTGGCCAATATTTAGACTGCTTAGCTAAACGTCAGTGGAGCTTCTCAGTCATCCAGGTCACAGATGTCCCCAAGGTGCTTTTTCAAGAGGCAACTGGACTTTTTGGTTTTTCTTTGAAGACCTTTCGCTTCTCATCCTATAAGCTTTTTTGGCTCTGACTGGATGGGGGTGGGAATGGAATGATTTATACTCCTTGCAGGCAGCTGGTTATTTGCGTCCTTTTAGACAGTCGTTGAGGCAGCTTGGAGGTTTATCTGTGTCCTCAGCAGGGGTGGGATTCAGCTGGTTCGGGCGGGGTCGGGTGAAATTTACATCTGGTTCGCTGAACCGGTAGTTGAACCAATTGGCTGGCCCCGCCCACCCTGCCCCTCCCAGGAGTCTCCACATGGCACATTTTGGATGCAGTAAGTGCAGGGTCCACACGGAGGCTCTGGGAGGGCAAAAAATTGTTCTCCCGGAAGTTCCGGAAGTCCGGAAATGGGCCTGTGTTGGTAAGGAAAATAGTCTTTTCCATTTGAGAGAAAGCTTATGGAAAGAGCTGGTTTGAAATCTCTTACCTTTTTTCTTTTTAGTTTCCAGAGTTGTTGTCAAATTGCAAAAAAGTATATTGGATTGCTTATGGCCAGAGTCTCCTCATTCATGGAGATGGAAAAATGTTTCGACATGTTCTCAACTTCTTAAGACTTGGCAAGTTGTATTTACCATCTGAATTTAAGTACGTTAATTACTGTTTGATGCACATTATATCTGGGATAGATAGCTAAAGAGCAGTTGACCTTAAGACAGGGTTGGAAGTGCTCAGTGCACTGAATGGCTGCCTCTCTCAACCACATTCTTTGTAAAATAAGGCTTTAATTATTTCCTCCCCAAAGTTCTATTTTCCCTATAACTGGAACAATTTGTGTTTGCCAATTTCTCTTAAGTTGTTCCTGTTTCGTTATGCCCCCTATGATGTCATGAAATGTTGCTAATTAACAATTTGCAGCAATGAATCAGGAAACGACACTAAACATTGTTTCAGAAATATCACTAGTGATGTAAGGGAACGTGATGATTATTTCTCCCAAATCTTAGAAAGCACATTTGTCTGGTGAAGGACTTTGCACTTGGGCACGGCCAGGGGAGGCTGCAGTGCCAGAGCCCCAGCGCAGATGCCCTGGGCCCCAAAGAATAACTGGGGCAGTGCAGGTATCCCCCTGCAGCAGCAGAAGGAAAAGCTGAACTGAAGGCAGCCTTGTATTTGGACCAGGCCTCCCTCCTGCTGGGCAGCTAACTTCATCATGGCTCTGGGTAGCTTATACTTAAAATAAGAAAACCACCAAAAGAACTTCCAGATCAGCATCCAGACAAGCTGCCAAGAACCAGCCATCCAGGGCTTCACGAACACCCTAACCCAAGGGAAACAGTAATGCTTTAAAAGATTGGGTTACAGCATGGGTGTCAAACTAGATTTCTTTGAGGGCTGGATCAGCATTGTAGTTCTCCTCTGAGGGCCAGGAGGGGGGAGGAACGGATGCCTCCTGCAGCACCCTGCTGGCCAAAACAGGGCGTGGGGGATCTGCGTGCAGCCCCCCTGCGCCTTGTTTTCACTCTCCATGGCCTCCTGCAGCAATGCTGGCCAAAAATGGGCCATGTGCCCCGGTTTTGGCCCGGTTTTGGTCTTTTGGGGGGCCTCTTGTGGGTCTGTTTTTGGGCCCAGTTTTCTGCCATTTTTGGCATGTTTTTTGGCACGTTTTTCTGCCATTTTTCGGCCCTGTTTTCTGCCTGGTTTTGGCCAGCAGAGTGCTGCAGAAGGCCAAGGAGGGTGAAAACAAGGGGGGGCACACACGGCCTGTTTTAGCCACCAGAGGCATTGTTGGGCCGGTCCCTTGATATTTTTAGTCGGCCTCGCAGGCTGGATGTAAGCAGCCCAGCCCACGGGCCTTGAGTTTGGCACTCTTGGGTTAATGCTTCAGGGATCTCTGGGGGCAGGGCTGTCATTCCAAAGTCTAGGTGCTGCAACAGAAAAGGCATTCCTCTCGTGCTTCAACAGAAGGATGGAAGTCAGGCAGAGATGTGGGGAATTGTATAATCTGGCCTTATGCTACGGACGCCTTCAAGGGGAGAACCAGCATCGTAAATTGTAGCAGAATACCACTCGCAATTAGGACAGCTTGTGTAATAGTGGTGTTATCTGAGCATAGCAAGGCATGCCCAATATGGCCTGCACTGCTGCATTCTGGAGCAGCTACAGCTTCTGAATTGTCTTCAAGGGCACCCTGTGTAGATCGCATTGTAGTAGTAATCAGACTGTGAAGTGACTATGTAGGATTTAATGTAGAACTGGCCAAGCTGTAACTGAAGGCCTGAGTTTTCCAAGCATCCAGTAACCAGAAGTACAGAGTGGAATCACAGAATCATAGGGCTGGAAGGGACCTCGGGGTCTTGCCCTTGCCCAAGGCAGGAGATCTTATACCATTCTGGTCAAATGGTTGACCAATCTTTTCTTGAAAACCTCCAATGATGGAGAATCTACAATGCTGGGAAGCAAACTTTTCCACTGATTAATCATTCTTGCCATCCAAAAAAATCCCTCCTTATTTCCAGGTTGAATCTCCCTCTGCCAAGCTTCCACCCGCTGCTTTTTATCCTGTCCTCCGGTGCTCTGGAGAATAAATTAATGTCCTCTTCCCTGTGACAGCCCCTCAAGTATTGGAAGATCACTATGTTGTTTCCCCTCAGCCTTCTCTTCATTTGGCTAAATGAACCTAGTTCCCTTAGGTGTTTATTATATGACTTAACCTCCAGCCTCCAAATCATCTTTGTTGTTCTTCTTTGCATTCTTTCTAGAGTCTCAATGTCTTTTTTGTATCATGTTGACCAAAACTGGATGCAGCCAGGATTCCAAATGTGGCCTCATTAGCGCAGTGTAGAACAGCACTATCATTTCTCATGATCTTGATGCTGTTCCTCTGTTGATGCATCCTAGAACTCGGTTGGCTTTTCTGGCAGCTAACTCATAGTAAGTGGGATCCACTTGGATTCCTAGATCCCCCTCACAATTACTATTGCCACAGGTACCTTCTATTCTCCAACTGTGCATTTGGTTTCTTCCTACCGAGATGCAGGAGCAGACTTTTCTCTTCACTGAACTGCTTTTTGTTGGACAGGGTGCAATGCTCAACTCTGTCAAGATCCTTTTGAGTCTTGAGGCTGCCTTCTGGAGTGTTGGCTATTCCCCCCAGTTTGGTGTCATTTGCAAATCTGATGAGTTCCCCTTTTATCCTCTCATCTAGATCATTTATAAAACTGGAGCCAGATGGACTGCTCTCAAACCAAAGACCCTGGAATCAATATTGAGCCTTTTGTAGGCAGCTTCCAGGCATAGTCTGTCTTCCTTCCTTCCTTCCTTCCTTCCTTCCTTCCTTCTTTCTTTCTTTCTTTCTTTCTTTCTTTCTTTCTTTCTTTCTTTCTTTCCTGCTTTTGGAATGCTTCAGTAGCCTTGTGCATCCAGTTACAAATCCAGTTTCAGATTGAATGGAACAGGGATAGGACATAGTTGTCTTTGAAGCATGGAAAACTGGTGGCAGAAAAAGATTTAGTGGTCCGTCAAGGCTGCCCCTTGAGTTTGCTGGTTTTTGCTTTCTTTTTTATTTATTTGTTACTTTTCTTTTAATATTCTATTAATTTTTTAGTTTTTGTCAGGTAATAGACAAATGTTTGTCTCAAGCATGTTTAAACTCAGTTGCTGATGACCGAGCCCCTGTCTCTGCTGGAAGTTGGTTCCAAGCTTCCTTTGCTTGCCTTCAGCCTCCCTGCTGTTTCCCACTGAACCCATTTCAGGTCTCTCCAGAGATGAGGAGCTTGGCCGGGATCCCGGAGACCTCACTTTGCCCTTTGGTTGGCTGGTGCTATTCCAGGCCTCCTTTATTTTTCCCTGCTCCATCAGCTGTGGACTTGAGAAAGAGAGCAGGGCAGGTCAAGGGCACTGCCAGAGCCTTGGAAAGCCCCTCCCCCAGCGCCTGACCCACTTCCTGAGCCAGGGTCACTTGGTTCTGCCACCAGTCAGGGGAGCCTTGCCAGGTGCAGGCCTTTTCCTCCCAGCTCCCCTCTGATGTGCTCAGAAGGGTCTCAGCTAAACCAGTTGGGATGTTTATAAATTAAATATGATTATAACAAATCATGGGCTTTTGATCTTATTATATTATGAAGTTACAATTGATTTAATTTGTTATTTTCAACTATTGTTTTGTTCTCTATACCGAGCTTAGTTATGTCTCTGGAGATTCTCAGTCTTCCAGGTCCCGGTAGTCCCAAAGGTGCTTTTTCAAGAGGCAACTGGACTTTCTGGTTTTCCTTTGAAGACGTTTCAAAGAGAAGCTAAATGTCTTCAAAGGAACACAAGAAAGTCCAGTTGCCTTTTGCACCTTTGGAAGATGCATAGCTATCTTTTATTGAAAGGAAATGGTTACAAAAATCTTGACAAATGGATCACTTTCACTTTTTATTTATTTATTAATTATTTATTTTGATTTGTCAATCGTTTACAAGATAAGTATAAGGATAAACATAGTTGTGAATACATGAAATGAATACATATAAGAAAAATAAAAGAAACAATAGGACAGGGACGGTAGGCACGTTGGTGCGCTTATGCACGCCCCCTACAGGCCTCTTAGGAAAGGGGTGAGGTCAATAGTAGACAGTCTAAGGTTAAAGTTTTTGGGGTTTGGGGAAGAAACCACAGAGTCAGGTAGAGTATTCCAGACATTGACCACTCTGTTGCTGAAGTCGTATTTCCTGCAATCAAGTTTGGTGCAGTTAACCTTGAGTTTGTATCTATTGTGTGCTCTTGTATTGTTATGGTTGAAGCTGAAGTATTCATTGACCGGAAGGACATTGCAATGTATGATTTTATATACTATACTTAGATCGGACTGAAGGCGGCGTAGTTCTAGGTTTTCTAGGTCTAGAATTTCAAGTCTGGTGGCATAAGGTATTCTGCAACGAGTAGAGGAGTGGAGAACTCTTCTTGTGAAATATTTCTGGACTTTCTCAACTGTGTTAATATCAGATACGTGATGTGGGTTCCACATCAGCTCAATTGATCGTTCAGTTCATTAAGTAGATTTTGGTTCACTTTCGTTTGCCTGGCTGGAAACCAGGGAGCAGGATACCCAGACAAAGAGAACTGAGGCAGTTTCAGGCGGGGATTTCCCTGGTTCCTTTCAGTTCCCCTCTTTTTCAGAATTTAAACCTGGCCATGCCAATTGGCCCCAATGGGGGAATTTCATGCTGTGGGTGATTGATCGACTGATAGCAGCTTCCACCTCCGCCCCACACCCTTCCTCCCCATCTTTAGTTATAACTTATATTTTATTGTAATTTGCATATGATTTTGTATATTCATACATTTATGGTTTCATTTTAATATAAGCTGCCCAGAATCGCCTTGTGGTGAGATGGGTGGCAAACAATTTAATAAATAAAAAATAATAAACTTAGAATTGCACAGTTACGAACCCCTGCCACCTCCATTTGGTCCATGAGCTGGGGAGCCTTAGATTCAAGTGGTGGTTAGTCCCACTGTACTTGTCCCTGGTCAGTCCCTGCCATGGCTTTGTTTGGGTATCAGGCAATGCTTGGGAGACCCCTCTCAAAGAATCAAGCGGCCTTCCAGGATGGGAAGACAGAACTTCAACATGTTCTCAATGATGTGTCAATGGTAAAATCATCAATAATACAATTTTTTTTCCTTTTTTAAAATTTAGCAAAGGTTAATGGGGAATCTCAGGACAGTTGATTTGACATGATTTGCTTTTTCACCCCATGACAGGGAATGGTCACTTTTGTGCCAGGAAGTGATAGAGTACCAGATCCCTTCTCTGCTGGAGGCTCTGGCTCAGTGTGACATGTACAGGTATTTATTTATTTATTCCTTCCTTCCTTCCTTCCTTCCTTCCTTCCTTCCTTCCTTTCTTTCTTTCTCTCCTCCTCTTCCTCTGTGGGTGCATTTCTCATTTGCTGCTCAGCATAAATAAAATTCAGTGTACTACAGGTAATCCTTGATTTACAACCACTATTGAGCCCAAAATTTCTGTTGCTAATCAAGACAGTTGTTAAGTGAGTTTTGCTCATTTTACAAGCTTTCTTGCCATAATTGTTAAGCAAATCACTGAAGTCGTTAAGCTAGTAACGCCATTGTTAAGTGAATCTGGCTTCTCCATTGACTTTGCTCATCAGAAGGCTGCAAAAGGGGATCACATGACCCCCAGAGACACCTCGGCCTCCATAAATGCCAAGCATCACGTAACCAGGGATGCTGCAACAGTTGTAAGGGTGAAAAACACCCAGGAGTCATTTTTTTCAGTGGGGCTGCAACTTCTAATGGTCACTAAACAAATGGTGTTCAGTTGAGGACGACCTGCTGGGGGTGCTTCATCCCTGGAGGTTTTTAAGCGGAGCCTGGACAGCCATTTGTCTCAAATTCTATAAGGTCTCCTGCGTGAGCAGGGGCTTGGACTGGAAGACCTCCAGGGTCCCTTCCAGCTCTATTCTGATTGATTGATTGATTAACCTCTTATCAGTCATCAGATAGGACCAGAAGACTGTAGTAGGAAGCAGAAGCTCGAGGTGAGGAAGAACAAAAAATGGGAGAGATGCAGAAACCCCAGCCTCCCCTCCCCGTCCCACACTGAGGGAAGGCTGGGCTGTCTCAAAGAAGCCCCTCCCTTTGGAATGCATGGGGGGGGGCAGTTTTAAGCCACCAGGGTGGGGTGAGAGGATGTTTGAACAATGCACAAAAGTTGGTTATCTTGCGCTTTGGCCAAGAATTTGAAAGTGTCAGTTGCTCCTCAAAATCTTTTTCTCCTGCACCTTAGGAAAAAGGGAAAAAATATTCACATAGCTTTATCCTGTTCTTGACTTCTAGCTCTTAATGGGAGAATTTTAACAACCACCAATATTATTAAGGCATAGAAAGTGTTCCCTAAAAAGATATAAAATGTTTGTGTTGCAGATTATGGGTACAACAGCAGGAAGTTCAACATGTAGCTTATCCCGTTAGAAACCTGGAGTCTCCAATATCAGAGAAGGATACCGGATCCAATGAAGTCCTTCGAGATGTAATGTTATTGTTTATTATTACTATTGTTGTGATTGGTCACATAGTCATCCAGATGATTGGTTTTGGCATTTTTATCCAGCTGTTGAGTCCTTGCCAAGGACCTGGAATAGACAGGTGTTCTTTGATATTGTTAAAAGTGTCATCATAGGATGTCAGCTGTTCTGAGTCAAAGCTGCCTTTTGCAATTGACTGATGGGGATTTTTTCATGAGGTACTCCAGATTTTTGAGATTGAACCCAAGAAGCCTCTGACTGTTGGCACTACCTTTCCTTTCTTTTGCCACAGTCATTCTATTTGTATTTTGTGATTTCCCCCCCCAGCTCTTTCTCTTTTATTCCGCTGTTATTATTACTACTGTCATGCTGGTTTCTTCTTTCTCATTTTTGAGCACTGCAGAAAAAAGTATCCTTCCAATGACAGGCCGAAAAAAGTCTGCCCCTTGAAACACGGGTCAAAAGAAAAGTTAATGCCAGGCTCAGAAAACAAAGGGAGGGGGAAACAGGGGTGGGGGTTTGTAATCAAAATATAGCAGTATAATGGACAGCAAGACAGAGCAAGTTTCTACACTTCCCATCAGCTTTAATAACGTTGAGGGAACCCTCAACGTAAGACCAGCCTTTTAACCACTATTCAGAGTTACTGTGGCCTTATGACCCCTGCAGCACTTCCAGCTGTGGCAAAACTGTCACGTGACTACATTTCTGTCACATGACTACATTTCTGTCACATGACTACATGTCAGGCACTTGGTAACTGAGTTTATAACGAAGTCAGCATCCTGTTGTCACATGGTCACATTTTGCAATATTTCTTCCTGTCTTCCGATGCTTTTTGATGGTTTCTGGCAAAAAAAATTCCCCCAGTCAGAAGAATGGGTTTGCTTAATAACTCTGGTGCTTTGGAGCTTCCGGTTCGGGCTTCTTCGGCGATGGACCAAAATCCACAATCGTGCGCAGTTTCAATCCATGCTCACTGCTGGAGTGCCCCGATCCTTTGGATTCGGGGCTGAAGCCACCCCGTAGAGGTGGCGAAGAGTGGGGAGACCACCAGCTGAGTCGAGGGGAGCCGCATCTCTCCTCCTCAGCTTGGCATTACTCCCTTTCCCGAAGGCGGTTTTAGCGATGGTCAGAAATGGCCACCTCAAAGAGGAACCCGACTGGACAAGATTGAGCAGGAGGGAAGACAGAGAGAGAGAGCTTGACAGACCGGGCTAAGCTGAGAAGATACCCTGGAACTAAAATTATTAAGAGCGTTATTCCTAAAAGAAGATTTTTAAAGTGGCGGAGAAGAGAGGGGAAAAGGAAAAAAAAATTTTTTTTCTTTCTCACATTGATAGCTGCAATCAGCTTTGAAAGTTAAAAAAAAAGAGACTCAACTAAGAAATTTGTGTTGATTTAGTTTGACACTAACAGGTAATCCTAAACTGAAATTAAAGTGTCAAAGGGAAAATAAACATTTTTTGGACATTCTAAAGCCCTCAAAAGGAGGAAAGTAGAGAGAAAAAGAAAGGGTGGACTTGGAAATAACAGAGAATATCACCTGGAAATAAAAAGAATTAACTGTGAAACTTTAAAAAGATTTCCAAAGGATATATTGTAACTGAAACTTTGCTACAATATAACAGAGCCCCCGGAAAGGAAAAGTGGAAGAAAGAAGCAAGAAGAAAGAGTTTTGGATTACTTGGTGATTTTTGGAACTTTGGGTGTTGGATTTTTAGTGGTTTGAATTAAAATCAATCGGGTGGTTGTTTAAAAGTGTTTAAAATGGCAGTACTCCTTGGGGAATTAAAAATGGAACATAAAAAAATGAAAGAAGAATCTCAAGGGGGAAGAGGATCCTTTGGCTTCGTACTTCAATTTTTAGAAATGGAGATTTTGAACTATGAAAAACAACAAGAAATGCTTGAAGAACAAGAAGGGTTGGACAAAGAAGAAGCCATCTTTAATGACCAAACAGTGCAATGTGGGATAAAATGGAAAAGGGGGGGGGGAGGAGTTAAAATTGAAGCCTTAGGGGAGCAACTACAAAAAAGAACAGTTTGAAAAGTAAATATAACATTAGGAAGAAGCAGAAGAGAGGATTACAGAAGGGAGAATCAGAGAGACAGAGGGACAAAAAGGGTGGAGAGAAAAAGAGGGGAAAGATAAAAAAGGAAAAGAAGTTATAATGGACAGGAAACAGGAAATAAAGTAACAGGGGAAATGTACAAGGATTAAAGGTATTAGCCTACTTAAAAGACTTAGAGATAATGGTTAAAAATATAAATTAAAAGAGAGGATTCTGCAAGGGTATAAGAGATAGTGTTGTTATATTAGAAATAGTAATGAGCTAGAAAACATAGGCGATTAAAGTGAAAGATAAGACTGGTATTGTGATGTAATGGAATGCTTGCTAGGAAATAAGAGGAAGGAATGAAAATAATTTAATTGTTTTTAAGGATTTATAAAATACAATTGAAGAGAAATGTGAAAGATTTATAATGAAATCAATATCAGTTGTCAGGATGAATTTGAATGGATTAATCATTTTATTCATTATTTATATATATATACATTCCTGTTTTAGAATTAAGTGTGTATTGCTAAGGGAAAGTACCAAGTAGAATTTGGTTGATAAGTTGTATGATATTAGAAATTGAATGTTATAATTGTATAATGTATAAATTAAATGTTTAATGAGATTTGAAAGGATAATAATTTTAAAATATAAAGGTGACACACTCTGGTAATTATAGGGGGAACCTTGCTTTTTAATGCCTGGAAGGGGAGGGAATTTTCTTCTTTCTCTTCCCTTTTGGGATGATGATGGAAAAGAATCCATGAAATTGTAAGTAGGATAGACAAAAGTACAAATATAATGACTAGAAAGATATAGAAATTTAGAAAAAGATATGTAATTGAATTAGAAAGGAATGAGATAATTATAAAATAAGGCTGAGGAAAGTAAGGGAAGAGAAGAATTATTGAAAAATTGATAAAATAGTGATAAGATATGAAATTGAATACAAAGATGAATATGTAACTGAGATTATGTCTGCATGGAGATGTGATAACCTGGAATCATGCTGGTCTCAAAAAAAGATGTTTTATTTCTATTATGTTTTGTGAAAACCCAATAAAACTTTTACTAAAAAAAAATAATAACTCTGGTGCTTTGCTTCATGACCCCAGTGAAAAATGCCCCAAACACAGGTTCAGTCATGTAGGTGCCTCAACTTAGACCACATTGACCTAAGACCGGATTTCCAGCCTCTCTCGTGGTTCTAAATTGAGGACTACCTATATGGCCTTTCAGTTCTTGGTTTTTCCTTTCTTATTGGAGCAACCTTGCTGCTTTTAACTCTACTTGGTTATTTTATCTTATAACTATAAATTCTATAATGTCTTATTTTTTTTTGCTCTAGTGGTTATTTCAGAATATAATAAAATAGTATACCAAGTGCAAGCCTATGGAGTCTAACTTCCTTGGTTTATAGGATTGCAAAAGGTCTCTACCACTACCTACTCCTGTTTGTGGCCCCAAGTACATTTTTTAGAAGGCTAGAAATGAATGGCTACATTGGAAAAAATCTGATGGCAGATACACTCAGCAGAAATCATCTTTGGATTTATATAAGGAAGAATAACAATAGCAATCGCCCTTAGACGTATATACCACTTTATAGTGCTTTCCAGCCCTCTCTAAAGCGGTTTACAGAGACAGCATATTGCCCGCAACAATCTGGGTCCTCATTTTACCCACCTCGGAAGGACAGAAGGCTGAGTGAACCTTGAGCCTGGTGAGATTTGAACTGCCAAATTGCAGGCAGCCGGCAGTCAGCAGAAGGAGCCTGCACTACTACATTCTAACCACTGCACCGCTGCGGCTCTTTGCTATAATACAATTAATACATTATTAATTATGCTTTAATTGATTTTTTTTCTCTTCCTTTTATGAAGCATCTGCCTTTTGCTGTGGATTTAGATCAGTGTGCCAATAACTGGAATATAGCTAGAGAACCACAATCCATTGAAAGGAGTGATAAAGAGAACACCAAGTACACCAGCATTTCCCCCATTAAGGGAGCAAAGCGAAAACATCCCTGGGAAACATCCAAGTCCTCCGATGACTGGGGAAACTCCTGCCTTTTCCGACAGGAAGGAAGCCCCCCCAAGAAAAGAGGAGCAAAAGGCAGCTTAACCAAATCCCTGGAGAACAGTGATGCCCCCATTCAGAAGCTCATTTCTCTTGTGCAAGGCTGGGATAAGGCTCACTGCAGATGCTGTGGGGCTCCCCAGGGACCAGGATCTGCTGAAGACTCTAAATGGAGAGCATTGTCCGTGAGGACCCCCCCTGCCAGCTGCTCCAGAATCTCCAGTTCTGAGCTCTCCAGTAATGAGGTGGACATACAAGGAGCACCAAGAGCACCAGGAAATCCCCTGCCTCCCCAGGGCTGGCTGGCAAAGGTGGATGAGCCAAGCAATTTGGAGGAGGTGCCCAGCTCTCGGGAACCGAGTGGCCAGAAAGAGAAGGGTAAGTGGAACGCTTTCACTTGCTGCTTGTAAATGACTTCTGGGTTTGATTGATTGGGAATAAGGGACTGCTCTCCATGGCTTATGTCAGCCCCCATCCATCTTGAATTGGATTTGGGGCTGCCACAAAGGAGGCTGGGTAACCATGGGAATGAAAGTAAAGTGAGAAGGGAGGAAAGCCACAACAACATTCTGACAGTTTATTTATTCTAGAAGTCAGGGATTCCTTAGAAATTGTAGGTAGAGCTTGAAAACATTTATTTTGCCCTGAGCCTTGTATTTTAAATTGCATCCTGTTCAGGAGGTGCCTTAGTGATCAACTTCTTCACTAGATAGTCATGATCTTTGGAGTAGTTAAAACATATGGTTTTTCTTTCCTAAGTATAAAACCTTATTTTTCTCACCACTGACTTTCTTGGATAGGGCCCAGTGTTCAAGTCTGTCAAGATCTTTCTGAATCTTGACTTTATCTTCTAAAATGTTGGCTATTCCTCCTAGCTTGGTGTCGTCTGCAAATCTGATGAGTTCCCCTTTTCTCCCTTCATCTAAATCAGGGATCTTCAAACTTTATAGCTTTAAGACTTGTGGACTTCAATTCCCAGAATTCCTCCTCCAGTCTTGTTAGCTCAGGAATTCTGGGAGTTGAAGTCCACAAGTCTTAAACTTGCCAAATTTGAAGATCCTTGATCTAAATTGTTTATCAAAATGTTGAAGAATACTGGGCCCAAGGCAGAACTTGAGAAACAGCAGTTCTATGCCACATGTTTCTGTCTTATTGAGAAGTAGGCTATGGTGTACATGGCCAAATGCCTTTGAAGATTACTGGGCCTAAGTCAGAACCTTGGGGTCCCTCATGGCATGCTTCCCTCCATGTAGATGCACTTCCATTAAGGACTACATGTTGAGTGTGATTTGTCAACCAGTTACTAATTCATCTAACGGTGATGCTGTCTATCCCACAGTTTCTATCATAACAAATAGTAGGTTGTGGCCTACTTTATCAAATGCCTTACTGAAGTCCAAGTATACTATGCCCATAGCATTTCGCTGGTCCACAAATTTAGCTACTTTGTCAAATAATGCAATAAGATTTGTCTGGCATGATCTATTTTTGACAAAATCATGTTGGTTTCTGGTAATATTTCTAGGTGTTTCCAGATTTGTTGCTTGATTAACTTTTAGTTTAGTTTACTTTATTGTCATTGCACCTTGTACAATGAAATCAAACACCATCTTCAGTGCACATCATGACCATGAAAATAAACACAAACACACATCCTTCACCCTTCACACATTGAACTGGAAACCCCTGGCACCACACCAACACTGCAATATACAGCAGAATTCAATAGAGCTACTGCCCTGGGATAGAAGCTGTTTTTCAGCCTATTTGTCCTTGTTTTTACTATTCTGTACCATCTGCCAGGTGGTAATAGTTCAAAAAAAGGGTTCCCAGGATGAGATGGATCTTTGAGAATGTTTTGAACTTTCTTAAGGCAGCAGGAGCTATAAAGCTCTTCCAAAGAGGGGAGAGGGCAACCAGTGATCTTCTGGGCAATGACGTTAACCCTCTAGAGTGCTGTCCTATCTGCCCCTGTGCAATTGGCAAACCATACAGAGGTACAGTATGTTAAAATGCTCTCTGTGGTGCAGCGGTAGAAGGTCACCAGCAGTTTTTCATTCAGTTGTTGTTTTCTGAGAAGTCTCAGGCAGTATAATCTCTGCTGGGCCCTTTTGACCAGGGCTGCAATGTGGGCACACCAGGTCAGGTCCTCTTTTAGGGTAACACCCAGAAACTTAAAACTGGCCACTTGCTCCACTCGGTCTCCATTGATAAGCAAGGGCTGGAGGTCTGATCTGTTCCTTCTATAGTCCACTATAAGCTCCTTGGTCTTATTGGTGTTGAGGACTAAGTTATTGTCTCCACACCACGAAAGCAACCGGTCCACCTCATCTCGGTAGGCAGACTCATCCCCCCAGAGATAAGTCCCACCACTGCTGTATCATCTGCAAATTTAATAGTAGTATTACTAGCATGAGTGGGAATGCAGTCATGCACATAAAGAGTATAGAGTAAGGGACTCGACATGCAACCCTGAGGTGTACCAGTGTTAAGAATAAGGGCTGAAGAGGTATGATTATCTAATCTGACCCTCTGTGAGCAGCCAGACAGGAAATCCATAATCCAAAGGCAGATTGAATTAGAAAGGCCAAGGTCCAGAAGTTTAGACACTAGTCTATGTGGAAGAATTGTGTTAAATGCAGAACTAAAATCCACAAAAAGCATCCTCACATAGCCCCCACCCGCTGTTCTAGATGAGTCAGAGCAGTGTGAAGAGTGATGGCTATAGCGTCCTCTGTAGATCTATTTTTTCTGTATGCAAACTGATGTTTATCAAATGTATGCGGAAGACCAGAAATGATGTGCTGGCAGACTAATTCTCAAAGCACTTCATGATGATAGGAGTGCGTGCCACTGGTCTGTAATCGTTGAGGTTATTGATAGGGAACTTCCTTGGCAGCGGAGCAATGGTGGAAGCCTTCAGACAAGATGGAACAGTGGACTGGGATAAAGACCGATTGAAGTTCCTGGTAAAGACTCCAGCCAACTGATCAGCACAGTCTTTAAGCACTCGGCCAGAGATACCGTCAGGCCCGGCAGCCTTTCTAGGGTCCATAGCCCTCAGAATGCTCCTCACCTCCTGTTCCTCCACAATGAGGTGGAGGCTACAATTGGCTAGTAGTTGTGTTTTATCTGTCTCTGATGTCTCCACTTCAAAGCAAGCAAAGAAATGATTCAGTTCCTCTGCCAATGAAGCATCCCCCTCAACAGGGATGACATTGGTCGGTTGATGGTTTGTAATTTGTTGAATCCCTCGCCACACCTGCCTCATGTTTTTGCTATAACAATTATCCTCAATCTTCCTCTTACAATCAGTCTTGGCCTTCCAAATACCTTCGGATTAGCTCTGGCAACACTGTATCTTGCCCCATCACTGGACCTAAAGGCCTTGGTCCTGACACGTTTCGTTTGTTTTACCAAGGGGTCAGCTTGTAAATCTAGTAAACAGTGGAGCAAGAAGCCAAGGATGCATGAAACTCAAATGCTTTGCTGCCATGAATGAATAATGATTGCCTTGAAAAATAAATTAAAAATGAAGGAATGATTGGGTTGAAAGTAAGGTAAAGACCAAAAATTAGTAGTTAAATGGAGTTGATGAGAGGCTCTGAAAGATGAGTAAGAAGTTTAAAGAACAAAATGAGTAAGAAGTTTAAAGCACAAAGCAGTACGGAGACTCGGTAGACATAAGAAAGGCTAGAGAAGTAGAGAGGGACAGTGAATTGTGTTCATTTTGCAGGAGTTTGTTTTCTCTCTACTCAAGCTTCCTACAGTTTCTCTATGCTTCACAAAACACCCTTATCCCGAAAGGAAATAGCATGAACAATATTTATGTCAACAACCATTCGGGTGTTCCTGCATTCAATTCCCACACGGCTTCTGCTTGCATTGTAAGAAAGCCCTGTGGTGGAAAAAGGACTTTTGTTTTCTCTTATTAAACTTTCCCTGATGAGAATTTGAATTCATAAGAAGAAGCCTGCACCGTTACCAACTCTTTCATTACAAAGCCTCTTTGGGATGTGTGTGTTTAATTTCATCCTTGTTGTTTTGAGAAGGTCATAATTAATTCCCTTGTGGGTTTCTACTAACCTTGTCTTCAGCTCCAGAAGATGTTACAGACAAATGGTTGTCCAGTTCTTTCTTGAAAACCTTCAGCAACGGAGCACCCAGAAGTCCAGGAGGCAGGCTGTTCCATGGATTGATTGTTCTCACAAATTATTCTCAAAAATAGTCTGAGCCATGTTCCTTAGACTGAAGTGGAGTGCCCAATGGATGAACATCTGGGCTGCCAGCAGTTTCTCTTGAAATTGGAGAGATCGAGCCAGATGCTATCCACAGCACTCCTGGGTGTTTTGTAATATTTTCATTTGTCATTTTTATCAGGACTCACAAACAACACTGCAGGTGTTACCAAAGTGGGTTCGGTGTCAGACCTGGCTCCACTGAGGCGAGGCAAGCTCCCGGGAGACCCAGGGACATACTGACTGAAGAAAGTGAAGCCGCCATAATCCAGGCATCTCTTCCACACTCATGTTTGGCAGCATGGCCTTTAGATGGAAGCTGTCTTGCCGACGGGAAGATGGGATTGCTGACCTCCATGGGACAGGCTCCTTGGCTCCCATCCCTTTGATTTGGGGAATCTTTTGCCACGAGGCGAAATCATGGAGGTGTCCTTGGCCCTTTGGGCTCTGTCATGGCCGCCATCTTGCCGTTGTTGTTGACCTCCTTTCTCCTGCCAGATGCTGCTGTGTGAGAAAAAAGTCCCACACTAGAAACAATGTAATTAGGTTAGAGAAATGAGCTATAAGTAAAACAGTGAAATTTCCCTCAGTTTCTATCTCGTCATCGTGTCAGCATTATGCTCATTGAATCATGTTTACCACAGAATTTAAGCTCTTCTTGGGTTTTTTAATTCTCATGTTCTGAACATGAGTGTTTACCACAACAAAGGCCAGTATTTTTTGGGGGGGGGGGGTTCACTGAGCATGTTTAGAGGACTAATTTCAGTAACACGCCTAGTTTCTGTAGTGCACAGGTCTTACTTGAGATTGTGACTTGAGAATTTCCCCCCATCATCCTGTCTGCTTCTCTTCCCCGAACGCTCACAATCTGCTTCATCTATACCAGGGGTGGGATTCAGTTTTTTTAACAACAGGTTCTGTGGGCGTGGCTTAGTTGGTGGGTGTGGCTTGGTGGTCATGTGACTGGGTGGGCGTGGCCAACTCGACATCACTCATGTCAAGGGGTGCTTCTCGCCTGGCCTCTCATGACAGTGGGGATGTTGCAATGGTCATAAGTGTGAAAAATGGTCATAAGGCATTTTTTCAGTGCCATTGTAACTATGAATGATCACTAAATGAACTGTTCTAAGTCAAGGATTACCTGTACAAAAATACAAAAAGCTTCTTTGCTTGCAAAAAGCTGCCCTAAATATCAATCATTAGATTAAAAATACCTGCAAGCCAGAGTTACAAATCAGGCAGGGTGCCAGAGCACCTTGAGGAATTAAAATAGTTAAAATGCAGTGATAACTATCAAGCAGCCAACTCTTGCTCATAAAGTGAAACCCGTTAGCAGAGAGGTCATTTAACCTCTCCAGAAAAAGCACACCCAGGAAAAGCAATCCTTAGATCCATTTGCACCACTTAAAGATACCAGCTGGTCACACTCATCTAACAAGATATCCTAAGGAAAACATCCAGATTTAAGGAAAGGTCATATGCCCCCTAGAAAGGCAGTAAAAAAAATCAGTGCCAAGCTTGCATCCTACCTCTTGGTAATATACCCCAAAAGGACAGTGCCAGATAGTACTAAAGCAGTGAAGGAAGACCCCCTCCCAGATAGAAAAAGAAACCATGAGGCAGGAAAAAATTCAAACGCAATACAGATAATTAAATCACAACCGTAGCTGTTCCTTGTTGAAGCTGAATAGGGAAAATGATTCCATCAATAAACACAGGCTTGGGACTTCCAGTTTGTTCCTCGTCAGAGTTGCAGTGGAATCCGCGATCGTGCACGGTTTCACCCAAGCTGACTTGCTGGAGGGTCCAGATCGGGACCAGAACCACCCCGGTGGAGAGGTGAAGAAGGGGGAAATTGCCTGGAGGGTTGAGGGGAGTCGCAACTTCCCTCCCTGACAGGAAAATCCCTCCCAAAGGCAAGCTGCAGCGGTGGTCCTAAAATGGCTACCACGAAGACAAAGAACACTCTGGGAAACTAAGTTTTGTGCTGGAGCAGAGAAGTAGTGAGCAGAGTGAACCAGAGTGAACCAGGCAAAGGACATCGCTTTTGAGGTACCCCAGTATTAAAATAAAGGGCTATCATGGAGGGAAGTGTGTGGAAGCGGCGACCAGAAAAGTGAGAAAGAAATTGGATCCTATAAAACTTGGATTGGATTAATTTGGAGGAGAAAATTTAAAGGAAAATACTTTAATACAACAAAGGTTTAGAAATTAAACTGGATAACTATTGAATTATGGGCACTTAAAGGGCATAGTTAAATGCTGAAATTGAGTGTGTTGAAAAGAAAAGAAATAATAGCTAATGATTGAAATTAGTGAACTTAATAAAAGTATTATATTCAATAAAGAAAGTTAAAGGTAAAAAGACTCAAGAGCGCCACGTGATGATACAGGAAAACTTCAGTACATTTTTACATTTTAAAAAGTGTCTGGTCTTCTCAAGAGTTTGGATTTTGGAACTTAAAAGAAAATAAAAGAAACTTTATTATTGTTATAGAACCATCCGAACAAAGACTCAAGAGTATGGATTGTTGAAAATAAATTCAAAAGATATTGGCTGAAATAATATACTGGATTCTGGGATTGAATATATCTATTAAAGAAGAGGATTTTAACTATTAAGGAAGAGGAAAGAAAAGGAAAAAAAGGAGAAGATATATTTGTTGATATAAGATTGGACTTACAAGAGTCAAGACTGGATTTGCAAGATATAAGGGACATGAAAAAAATTAAACTTGAAATGTGCAATTATGTACTACAGAAATTAGAAATGGTGACTCAGCATACACAAGAACAAAATAAACCAGAGGGGGAGGAGTTCTATAAAGAAGAAGCCAACATTGAAGGACAAAACAAACAATTATTTAAGGAGGGGGGAAAAGGAATTAGAATTAAAAATTTGTGGTCTGATGGGATGATGAAAGGGAGAATGGTTTGGAAAATGGATAAAGGGAGAGGGAAAAAGCAGAAAAAGGAAGGGCAAAAGAAAAATCAAAAGAGGGAGAGAGAAAAGTTTAATAACTGGAATGAGAAATGGAGGGGAATAAAATGGGAAAACGAGGAATTAAAAGAAGGGACCAGAAAACAAAGAGGAATAGGAAACAAACAAGGATGAAAAGAAAGTACATTGTCCAAAGAGTGAGAGATAATGGGTGGAAAAAAAAGGATAGGGAAGGAGATTCCGTAAGGTAATATGTTGTGATGTATAAGAATATATTGAAAATAGTATTTGGTAATGTATAGATGATTCATAAGGTGTTTGAGAAAATATAATGCGGAATCTGAGAAAAATATATATATTTGTGTTATATACTAGATAGGGAGATTGATATTAAGGTAGAATGAAGGTAGTTAGCTCAAATTATTAACCAGAGGGGCCAATTATATTTACAGATAAGGATTGATAAAATGACAAATGTGACAAAAAGTAATATGAGAAATGACAACAGAAATGAGATGAGAATTTTAGATAACATTGTAAAATAAGATATGAGAATGTATTAATATAACATGAATTGGAATTGGATAAGATAAACTTAATATTTAACAATAATAAGAATGATGCAATATGAAACTGAACAAATATAATGAACAGGTAACTATGGTCATGTTTGTATTGAGATGTGAAACCTGGAACCACACTGCTTGTCAAATGAGAATATTTTATTTTAAAAAATAAAATAAAAGCAGGGAGAAAATTGAATAATGGAGTTACTAGGTATGTTTAACTGATATGGTGGTAGGCATTTGGAGAGAGTTTTGAAAGGTTGAAAATAAGCATTGAAGGATTATGAATTAATGTGCAATATATGCATTGAGAGATACGATTGGAGTTATTAATTTTGCCTATACTAAAATGTATGATATATTGATGCCACACTGTTAATGTATCGTTGTGCATATGCAGATTGAAATAAAAAAATATTTGGGGAAAAAAATAAACACAGGATTAAATGTCACCAAGTACAGAATTAACCTTCATCAAAAACCAGTTTTAGACCAGAACTCAGAAAGGTTATGTAAACTCACGTTTGAATGTCAATCTTTCTAGCTAGCCAAGAAGCTTTGTTGAATGTCACTCATCTTGGTTCCCTGTCACTAAAAGTTTTGCTTCATTATTCAATTATTTCTTCAAAGTGCTGATTGTCCAGGGAAGTATTTCCTCCCAATGGCAGTGTAAAAATCTTAAAACAACCCTTCCCCTTTAAGAAAGTCAAGCCCCAGAAGCTCTGGAGACAGGAAATCTAGGCTTACTGGCAAGAATGTAATAAGGGTGGAAAAAAACAAAAGGAGATTGCTTCTAACTACCAGTTCTCCGAACTGCTTACAAAGTTAACAAGGGGTTCTATACAACCAGACAGAACCGGTAGAATCCCACCCCTGATCTATTTGAGCCTGAAAACCGCCTCTGGCTTCTGGTGGTGCAGCTATGCCATTGGTTTCTGGAGAGCTAGGCGCCTTCCTGCACTTGGAAAGTTGCTGCCACTCACTGTCATGAATGGGAATCTCCAGGGTCCTTTTTCAGCACCTGTCCATCTGCTCTTCACTCCTCCCAACCGTTTCCTTCAAGGATCGTTTTCAACACCTCGCACTTGTTGCAAAAGTAGACCAGGTGGTTTCCAAGAAGAAAGCATTGCATGTCACAACTGCAGACTTTGGTCCAAGGAATTTCACTTTTCCTTCTTAGCACATTTTTATTGTTCGCTGGCTTTCTGCTTCTGTAAACAAAATAGGCTTTTAATGTATTTTTAAAAATTGTTATATTAATGTTACTTCCATGTACTATATTTTAGTAAGTGTAAGCCACCAGGGGACCTATCTGTGAAATATTTTAGGAATTGTTAACTGTTAAAAATCTGGCATGAGACTTGTTGCAGAAGCAGAGTGAAATAGGATTTACTGCAATGCTTATTTGCTTAAGGCTTAATTGCAATGCAGTGGCTGAGATCTTGTACTGTAGTCCCAGAGACATTGCCTTGTTCAAACCATCCATGGGACTATTTTGTCCATCCTCTGCAGGAACAGACCTTGAAGAAACGGCTCCTTGCCAAGCCCTTGATAGGAGGGGCTTGATTCTTAAGGTTGAGCACCCTCCCATTGTGCCGGGCGATGGTTCCTGTGTTTTCCATGAAGGCAGCATCCTCTACAGCATGGGCACCGAAGATCTTACTCTGGCCTGTGCTTTGGCGCCCCCAATGGACAAAGGTAGACGGCAGTTGTGTGTGTGTGGGTAAACTTCCTAGGGGAGGCTGTGCACACATAACATCCAAAAAGGAATTTGGAAATCTCCCCAGCAAGATGTCACTCTAAAATCGCATGCATGGACTTGCTGGTCGTTATGCTGTGAGTCCAATCTGAGAAAAGGTCAAATGATCATGAGGACGGCAGGGCATATTTCCCCAGACACATTCCAGGAATGATTCCAGGCATTTGGTCCTAATGATATCTTCAGTTATTATCCCATTTCAGCCTTTTCCCCCCAAACTGAAGCAGCCACGCTTTCTCTCAAGGGAGAAAAACTGATTATCCAGTACAAAACTGGTAATTTGGATTCCACTTGTGCCCCTGTCCTTAGAGCATGTAGACTGGAATAGCAGCTCGCCTGGGGCTGAGTTAGGCTGCGTGAAGGAAGTCACCATCCTTGCTCCAGGAGAGGAGGAAGGATGCCATGGGCTTCGTTCCCAACTCAAAAGGCTGAAAGGGGTGAAGAAGGCAGAGCTGGGTAGAAAGGCAGGAGCAGAGGGTCACCGTCTCTTTCCTCTTGCAGATGTTGTTTTTCTGAGCTTCCCATTAACTCAAGAAGAAATTTTTTATGCCCAGAAGTGCCACGGTTTCCTCACGGATGTCATCTTGGATTCTATAAGACAGAAGGATCCCAAAGAAACCACTGCCAAAGTAGAGCTCCTGGTCCAGAGGTTGTGGGTAAGAAGGGATCTGCTGCCTCCAGCCCAGAGATGCTTTTGCTAGGGTGGCGAGCAAGCGTTGCCCTTTCCGGCATTCCAGCCACTCCTTCCAAAGGTCTCTTTCAGGCCGTTTGGTCTGGCAAAGCAGGGAGCATCAGGTTCTGGCTCTGGAGTTTGAGTCCCCTCATTTTTTACAGCGCCTGCAGATCACGGCGAAGGAGTTTGTGGCTGAGCTCCTGAGTTCAGCACCCTTTCAAGCCGATGGCTATTCTTATGAGAAGTTGCTGAAGTGGATTGAAGTAAGTGCAAAGGATGGCTGGGCTTCTATCCACGAGGGGAAGTTTGCCTCTTTTGTGGCCTTCCACTCCCAGATAAATGCACACTTGCTTTCATTGTGAGACCCCTCCCCTCCTTTCCCAAGAACAGCCACACGAGGCATGTCCAGGTTGGACAGGGCAGGGGTGGGATTCTGCCAGTTCGGTCCAGTTCGGTCAAACCGGTAGCTCTGAAGATCAGCTGGGAGTGAACCAGTTTGCTCCGAAGATCGGCTATGCCACACGATTTAGATTAGTTAGAAAGCAGGAAATCTTCAGATTTCTTGCTTTCTAGCTGATCTAAATCACGCAGCACAGCTGATCTCCCCCTCGCTGTTGTACTGCTTCACCCAGGTGACTTCCCTGAGGCCCAGGAGGCAAAAAACGGGGTGCAGGAGGGTGCTGTGACCTCCCATACCCCATTTTTGCTCCTAGGAGGCTTCCCTGAGGCCCAGTAAGGGGGGGAACCACACTAACCTTGGTAGCTCAGGCCTTGGTAGCTCAGGCTGTTAAATGCCTGCTCTTAAGATCCAGCTGCCTACAATTATTGTAGGCTCGAATCCCACCAGGCTCAAGGTTGACTCAGCCTTCCATCCTCTCAGGGTAGGTAAATTGAGGACCCAAGATTGTTGGGGGCAATTAGCTGACCTTGTAAAAATGCCGCTTAGTAATAAGCAGGCATATACAATGGAATGAAGGCTATTGCTGAGCACATTTGGTTGTATCCCAGAAATTGTAAGCCGCCCTGAGTCTTCGGAGAAGGGCGGCATATAAATGTAATTAAAAAAAAAAACTAGTCATATGATCACCTGGCCATGCCCACCTAGCCACACCCACAGAACCAGTAGTTAAAAATTTTGCATTCCACCCCGGGCATGGGTTCAGGTAAGGCACCTCCAAATGACACCCACCCACCCTCACCCCATTGGCAACCCAAAGTTCACCAAGATGTAATTAGTGTAATAAGTCTGGGACTGGGTTAGGGACTTCTCTCCTCACTGTGAGTTTTGTTCGGGGTGTGTGTGCACAAAGGGAGGCTCTGCCAATCTCATTATACACACGTTGTACTCTGACAATAAAGGTAATAGTAATAGTAAGATGTGGCAGTAAAATTGCAGTTTTGGTGGTGGGCTTTTTGCTCGGATGAGCATGCATCTGGAAAGCAAACCACTGTGATTCTTGACACCTCCCCCTGAAAAGAAATGGGGGGGTGCATTTCAACTGTCCCCCCGGGAGGCCATCTGTGCGGCTGTTGCCAAGGGGGAAGGCTGCCTTTGACCCAGCAGAAATTGCTAGCGAGCATCTCTGTTTCCTTTCAGTTCACCCTGCCTTTTGCCTGGAAATACAGCTGCTGCGTTAACTTGCTTATTAAAAAAGGATACTTTAAATCACTCTCACATTTTGTTATTGGAAAATATTTACAGAACCCTTAATAAAGCTGAAGTCTTTGGCTGCAGTTTGTTAGAAGTTTCTTTTTCATTTTGAAATTAACCTGGTAAAATTAAAATGCAGGCATCCATAAAATACATGTATAAATACATACAATGAGACTGGAGGACCCTGCTCTGGCTGTTTCCATCTGAGAGGTTTCAGAGCTCTCTGGAAGTTGGGTCAGAAGATCAGTTGATTCCGTGTGCCAGGATCAGGTTGGAGGCAAGCCAGAGAGGGCCCCAGGGGTCCTACAGTGGGACAATGTGGGGTGTGAGGGGGACCGACCAAATAGGGCTTCTTCAGTTGCTGGTTTCTACAAAACAGGCTTGTCCCTTCTGGGCCAGCGACCCAGGTCCGGAGTCCAGGTGGCCACATTGCCGGATGCCTCCGTTCCCTCCTGCTGTGCTCTATGGGGGCAGACAAGTGTGGACAACCTGGCATGTATGGAGACCTGGTTGAATCGTGGCCTGGATGCATGAGAAACCAGCTTAGCTGCCTTTCAGGTCCTTCAGTAGCAGCAAGCCACAGCCGGGGGGGGGGGGAGTGGCACTTGAGACTTCTGCAAGGCAGGGGACAAGGGGCCACATTCTCCTGCATGGGGCAGAAGGCAGCTGCCCTCTCACTCTCGCTTGTGCTTGGATACCATGCAGTGGCAGTGAATGGGGGGGGGCTGCTTGGGGAGAGCTCAGTTCCCGGCATTTGCTGTATCTCCCCAGAACTGTTTCAAGACCACCCGGCTGGGAGAAGGTGGCAGCTGCATACCAACCTACGCTTGAATGACTATTCTCAAAGCATCTTGCTTGAACCCGATTGGTCGGGAGGGTGAGGAGGGCAATGATGGGAGGGAAATGTTGAACTTGGGGGTTTTGGCATGCAGTTCTCCATGCTGGCTATGCAAGGCATAAACTATACCATCCTCAGCAAATGGAGCCAAGGATCCTTTCCATTGAGCGGTTTAAGTTGCAGCAGGTGCCATGAATGGACGGGGCCCAGTGAGACCCACTGAAGCTGCAGTCAGTGTTGTTCTGCAGTGGTCCTCCATTAGCTCCTAGATATCCTCCCGGGGCTCATTGTGGGCTTTGTTACACTTTAGTCTTAAGTCACTGACAGATCCAGGAGTCAAGAAGGGCGCCTGGGATTCTTCCTCTTCCTTTTTCCATCTGTTCAACATTTGCAAGAGCTCTGCCTCACACTGGCCTCTTTACATTTCTCCCATTTTATTTCTTGTTAACATTGTTTTCAGCTTCATGTTTATGGAATTTCCCAACCTTTGAGGACGTTCTTCCCAAGAACATAAAGCCCGTTTCTGTTTGCTTATCATCTCAAATGCCCCAAAATATCCTCGGGGAAGTAACTGAATGGTGGATGGAAGAAGGTGGGGTTGTAAGAAATGTGTGATGCATATTTTTTTGCCTGTGATTGAGCATGTTGTAGGGCATGCCACTTTTTAAATCCACATAAGAGTTATTCATCAGCCTCCATTTGAGAGGACTTGCATCTTCTCCCCTGTTTTAGTGTAGGTCTTGGTCTGTGAATTTCCATTTGCACATAAGGCCCCTCAGTGGATTCTCTGGCACACACCCTGGAGCCCGTCCTCCTGATGGGCCCTGTGGACCGAAGACAACTGGGACATCTTTCTCCATCTTGTGGGATTAAGAGTCTGCCCCAGTGGAGATGGACAACTTTATCCCATGCAGCATTTCTCTGGATGTCATGAAGACTGTAATGATCTTATTTTCAATTTTTCATTTTTTTCCAATTTTTTTTAAAATCTTTTTTTCAATTTTAAAAAATGTTTTCAATTTTTTTTTCAATTAAAAATATTTTTTTATTTTAATTCTTTAGAAATTTTTAAATTCTTAATGATCTAAAAGGAAAAAAATAAAGATCATGAAAAAAAGAGATACTTCAGGGAGGACGGTGATGAAGAAGAGCAACGAAGATGGTAAGGCCTGCAGTCTAAAATATATGAAGTATAGTGGCAGGATTTGGGTATGGCCAGTCTAGGGAAAAGGAGGACCAGGGCTGACGTAACAGCAGCATTCCAGTATTTGAAGGGCTGCCACTAAGAAGAAGGAGGCAACTTATTTTCAAAAGCGCCAGAAGGCAAAATAGGAAACTTCCTAACAGGGAGGACAATTAAGCAGTGGAACAAGCTTGCCTTCCTTCAGAAGTTATGGGGGGCTTCGTCACTGGAGGGTTTTAAGAAGAGGCTGGACAGCCACTTGTCTGAAATGGTTATAGGGCCGTGATGGCAAACCTATGGCACGCGTGCTGGAAGTGGCATACAGAGCCATTTCTGCAAGAGGCCGCCCGGGACAGACCTACGGCGCATGCCAGTCAGCCAATTGTCAGGTATCTGCTGCGCATGCACAGGGGGAGACGCGTGCGTGCATGTGCAGGGGTGGGGTGGGTTGTGCTTGAATTGCATTATGGGTACAGGCACGTGTGCACGCATGCACACACCTTCAGCACGTGACGAGAAAAAGGTTAGCCATCACTGGTATAGGGCCTTCTGCTAGAGCAGGGGGTTGGACTAGAAGACCTCTTAGGTCCCTTCCACCTCTACTCTGATTCTAATCTTAGCAATAAACATGCAGCCAAACTGGAAGAAACAACTTTTTATTGAGATTTAAAAATAACATTGGTGGCAACTATATATTAGGGCTTGATGTCTAGCAGTAACAATAATTAAAGAATAACCAAAATCGAGGAGCCCCAGAAATATGTGAGATGCTGTGTTCCTGCCAAATTTAGTCAAAGCTTTCTTCAGTTTTTTGTAAGCTCTATAAAAGCCAATAATAGATTAAGAAGAAAATATTTCTGATGTTCCTAAATCCTCTACAGAGGCTCTCTGTGTTGTATTGCACCAAATAGCTGTAATATCTGTTCTTAGAAAGTGAAAATGTTAATTCTTAAATAAACGTATAAAATAAAAGTCGTATTTATAGATTGTGAATGGAACAAAGATGTGATTAACATAAAGACAGGAGGTGCACAGAAAGGAGGGGCTACAGCAGCCATCTCTAGTTGTCTCCCCGAGTTCTGTATGCTCAACAAACAACCTAACACTGTGGAACTTGCTTTTAAAATGTGTGCATCAACTGAACTCTCAAAAAAACCAGCTCAACAGGCTGAAAGGTCTGAGTCAGAGGTGCCTTTAGTGTGAACAAGAGGATCAGAGAAAACTCCCAAAGGGGCAGATTCAGAGAAACGGGGGAAACCAATGAACCTTCAGGTGGAGGATAGAGACCTTGTCTTGCCAAGCAGAACCACGCAGGGCTGCTTTTTTTACCTCACGGGAAGGCAGGTGGGGTGACCTGGCACTTAGCTTTCTGTGGACTTGCTTTCAAAATCATCAGTAAGCACCAGGCAAGAAAGAAAGCTAGATTACAAGGTTTAAGGTTCTTGCAGAAATAATGACGTCTGGGTTTTCTTCCCTTCTGCGTGTTTATACGATTACTGAAAATCTGGTGTGAACTAAACCTGCCAGCAGCACTCGGGCCCTTCCCCACCCCACCCCGCCGCCACTCCAGTTGGCCTTTCGGTCCCACTTGAGCCACCAAAACACACCAACTGGCCTTTCTCAGCCACTGCCGCTTCCCTGTGCCCTCAGCTCTGCCTGCCAGAAGAGGTGGCATGGCCCCGCTTCCCTCCTGCAGAGCTTGTCAGGAGGATAAGGGCCCACCTGCATCCTGGGGTCTGCCCAGCAGTCAGGTTCCTTCTCTTCTGGCTGCATTCAAACCTGCAAGACAGCAGCATCTGGGAGATGCACTGGGAGACTCCTGGGCTGCCCCAGCCTGGCGTTTGCCTTGCCCAGCAAGCCATTAGGTCCTTGAGCACTCAAGCCCATTCAGCCCACCAGGAGCCCGCAGGTGGCCTGCACAGACCATCCTCACCCTATGCCCCGCAGCAGCCATGAGGCAGGACTCTCGGGAGGGGGGTGTCGGCTTGGCCTACACCAAGCACCATTTGCTTACCGCTGAAACATAGTGGTTGCTAGGGAAACAGCCTTTCTCCATATCTGTGCAGGTTAAGGAGAAGTCTGCTGCTGGAGGGAGTGGGGATCTCCAGTCCTCACCCAAGTTGTGAAGGCAGCTGTCAGAACTGCTGGAGCCGCTTCCAGGCAGGCCCTGGGAGGACTCGGAGCTCTCGGTGGCTACAGGGAAAGAAGGAAACTCTGGGCACCTTGAGAAGAGACAACCCTGGAGCGGAAGGGGAGAAGGGCTTCTTCTCCTGTAGCCCCTCCCCCGTCCTCAGCACCTTTCCTACCTGCCCCCCCCCTCCCCGCCACCTTCTCCTCCCAAAGGGTTTCTGTGCCCAGAGGGGCTCCATCCTTGCTCTTTTAAACGGAACTGCGCTGAGCAGCTGCGGGGCAGCTGGAAGGAGAAACGGCTCAGCCTTTTCACCACCAAAACAGATCAGCATGGCCTCCACCATGGCCAGCTGCTGCTTTCCTCCAGGATCATTTATCAGCAAGTCAGAAAAGCAGAAGTCGCCCACGGCTCATGGTGGGAATCCACTTTCCATTTCCCTCCACTGAGAAATTTCCATGTTTATTCCTAGGCTTTGTTTCTGTTCTTAGCAAAGTTTAAAAGGAAGCAATCTCATGCCACGATGGCAAAATTCACATAGCCTTTGGGCAGTGAGTTTTGTCAACTAGGCAGCACCAACCTGATCCCTCCACCCGTGTGGCTTCCGACTTCCTCTTCCCTCGTGAAATCTCTGCTGATCTTCCTTTAGCCAGGCTTGCTCATCTATGCCCCTAGTGCCCCTCTGGTGAGTCGAGGTGGGAGGTGGGGAGCAAAATTAGCTCTCCTGCTAGGAACCGAGCGCTGCAGACAAAGGCTGCCCAGTCACACTGCTGGCACCTCACATTTCCCAGAAAAGTAATTTGTGTCCCAAACAGGCAAATGGTTGTCTTGCTAAAAGTCAAACTAAGTGCCAGGTGTTTGGTATCAATTCTGCCTGAGGGTCTCGATCACCTTCCTGCCGCAGCCCTGGGCTTTGCAAGTCTCTTGGATTCTGCTCTGGCTGCATGAAGGGCCTGGAGAAAGCAGCTCACCCAGAAATTCTCCCTGGGCTTGTCAGCAGTGGTGAGACTACATGGACCAGGACGTTTGTCCTTCCGCATGTTGTTGGAACCAGGCCATGACATGAAACTAGAACCTGGGGGACACAATGTTAGATGAACATCTATTAACCCGTGTCTAGGTTTGAGCCCAAGGCCTCTACTCAGCTACTGAGTCACCCAGTATCCCTTTCCTGCTGCTTTGAGAAGTGGCTGCTCAGAAGGTGCTCAGGGAGGTTGTGGCTTCCAAGGCAGAGACTGGGAACTGAGCTGGTTTGCTCCAGAGGGGGCTGGGTGGCTGTGGCAGTTCCTGTCAGCTGGTGGACTTGCAGGATTAGGCTAACTTAAGAGAGACGCTCCAGGAAATCTCCTGGTGGGCCATCCTTTCTGAGATGGTGCTAGGAAGGAATGGACTTACTCATAGAGGGCTGACTGCTGGTCTCGTTCTCCATCTCATCTTCCTCGGTGCAGACCCCAGCCCGTAAAGGAAGGTTGGTGGGCAGCACTGTAGGCAGCAAGGTCTGGTCCAGGTACATGTGTAGGTTGAGAGGCGCAATCCCCGAGCAGGAGGATGGGCTGCTGGCAGTCAGAGTGGTTGGAGATCTCTTGAAAGGGTTGGCGTGGTCAAAGAGAGACACCGCGATGGAAGCCCGGGTCCTGGCGCCTGCACAAGGGGAGCAATTCATCATGGAGACCAGGGCAGTCTTGGATGGCCAAAGGGCGCTTCGGGAGGAGCACGTGGGGGAGGGACCCACCTCTGCCTTTCATAATGTAATTGATGGCTCGGTCATGGATGGCAGCCTCGCTAGGCTTGATGTCCAGGAAAGGCTTGTTCCCAATCCCCATGGACAACATCTCCTGCATGCGCACTTCTGGTGGGGAGTAATGGCAGTCGTCAAGAAGCGCCCATGCCCCCTCCCACCAGGCATTATCTTCCCCCACTCCATCACAATCCTTCCAGGAGTGCAGCCTCCCTCCAAATTCTCCCATTCTTCTAATTTTGCTCCTCCACTGGAACACAACACGCAACTGTCCCCAATCTATGGATTTCCTGCACACCCAGAACCACCTCTAGGACAGCAGTGACTATTCCCTTAGTCTGTGAGAATGGAGAATTCTGCTATCCTGCCATGTGGGAAAGGAAGCCAAAGTGGCCTTGGAAGTTATCGGGCAGTGAAGCCCAAGTGAAGCAGGGGGAAAAGGGGCAAGGGGCTGCCTGGGGCAGCAGAAGAGATGCAGGGGCTCCAGGGGATCCAAGGCTGCCACGGGAAAGAGCAGGAAGTGGGAGGCGTGGATAATGTTGGCTGACGAAGAGCATACTTCTAGGAGATGATCTGAATGCACCAGAAAGAAGGTGGCAGTTGCAGAAGCCCTGGGAGTCTGGCAGGCCTTAATTAGGGGAATTTAGCAACAGCTACACACCCCTAGCTATACTTTTGGATAGCTACACAGCCGCATTATCAAAAGCAGTACTATTATCAGCATGGAGATAATTAAGCCAAGAAATGGGAGAACAATTAGATGACTAGCCAGATGCCAAGAGCATCTCTGGGTAGAGCCAGCGCTTTGCTGAGGGCCACCTGTGTCATTATCAGGATAAAATAGTTAATTTCACAGAGGAATTAATGCCTGTCTCTCCTTGATATACATACAGTATCAAGAAAAAAAGGCAAAATAAAGAAAATAAAGCCAATGCAAAGCTATGCCTTGTCTGATCAAGCTTGAGAGCTCAGGACGGTGGTGGTGGCTCGGTGGGATGAAGGCTGATTTTTGAGAAAAGAAGACCTGGGTTGAGGTTCCTGGTCAAATCCAGAGTTCTTAACAAGCCCTGGGAGCAGAAGTTCATCCCCCACCCCACCCCAAGCAATTAGCTGAGGGCAACCACAAAAGTTTGGCAAAGGTTCCAGAGGAGCAATTCCAAAGAGGTCCAAAAGGAAAGGCAGGTGAACTGGTGCACAAATAAGTCAAATGGCCCTTTCGTTCACAATTACACCTTCCCTTCCAGGTAGGATCTCATCAACTGCCATTCACATAATCAGGCCATCTTCATTCCGCTCTATGACCCTGTCCTCTTGTTTTAGTTCCAGATGGATCTATAGGTATCATTAGCAGTTTAGTCTAGATGTAGTCTAGCTCACCAGCCTTGCTCGTGCAACACATCCCCCATGAAAGGGAGGCATGCCAGAAACGGGCGCTAGGGAGCACAGGTGGGCGCAAAAGCAGCAGGAGCCATTTCCGGCTCCTCACTAACTTTGTATGGGGGAAGCTGGTAGGGAACGTGGGAGGGCAGCACCAGGGAGCACATCGCTCACTACGACATCGTAACAGCAAGCCACCCAGCAGCCAGAACTCCAAGGAATGTTCAATGCTGTTCTAACTTTGAACGGTCGCTGAAGGAATGGTCAGAACCTGAGGCCTTGTCCTGCCACTAAATCACATTTCTATATAATGTTTCCTGTTTGTTCCCCATGCAGAAACTGCCCCCCGCCCCCCCACCGGATCAGCTCAATACTGAATGCCTCTCCATCCTGCACGCTCCTCCTGGTCCTGGTCCCAGGACATGCAGCCTTGTCCTCTTTCCCAGAATCTCCTCCCCTCCCTCCGCCTGTGAAAACCGTTCCAGGCACTTTCACAAGTCAGAGAACCACCTGCAAAGGCTTCGCTAGCAGTCCTGAGGATGTTGAAACACGGCAAGGGCAGCATTTGTGCCTTCAATGGAAGAGGGGAACCTGGAGGCAAACTCCCTCCTTTTGGTACCTATTGGCACGAGAAGCTCCCCTTCACCTGGCCAAGGCACAGGCCACCCACCCCCTGCCCCCAGTCCCTAGCAGGTTCTGGCTGAGGACCTTCCTTATGGGAGCCCCATCTGCTCCCTAGGACTCTTCTCACGAGCCCCACTCCTTGTCGGAAACCAGATGGAGGGGCTGTGTGGGGACTGGCCTTTGTTGCGGGTAGCCTGTTCCCAGAGGATCCTGGTGATGTCGCTTGTCCAGGCCTGCTTGGCCTCTGGGCTGCTGGCTTGCAGGATGTAGGTGTCCCTGGATTTCCACCTTCTGAACCAGATCTCAAAGCACAGGCCGCTCTCCCCCGAGTTCTCCGTTAGGCCAATTTCTGCCATCTGCAGGGATGAAGAGGAGAGTCCATCATGCACGATGCAGCTGAGGCTGCCTGTGGGGCCAAAGGGCAACTTCCATGGGGGACGAGGAATGGAACTGGGGGTCTAGGACCAGGAAGCCATGAGGTCTGTGAGGCAACCCCTGCCTTGATCCCTCAGCAGGCCTGACAAGCTGGGCCCTGAGCCGCTAAGTGCTCTGAGAAAGTCAGCTCCAGCCCACTTGAGAAGGTAGAACATCTTTCCCTCCAAAGGCCACAAAACGTGAAGATCCACCTAGAAAACTGCAGAAAAGCTGGGCATGGGACATCCCACACACTCAGGGGCAAGAAAGCGTGTCTTAATTGGTGAGGCAAGCACAAGGGACTGGAGACCCCAGTGCCTTCTCTTGCCTCTCTCTTGTGCCGCCCACCCTACCAACCGCGTTCAGCTACAGCCACTCCAGCAGACCCCCTGGAGAAGTCCTTCCCTTAAAGGAACGCTTGTAGAGGTAGATATCCAGGGCGCCCTCAACTCGCTTAGGCTTGCTGAAGAGGATCAGATCTTCAAAGAGGAAGACATGGCGCTGGCACTTCCTTCGGCCCAGGGAAATGCTAAACTCGTCCTGGCGCATCAGCTGTCCCTGCTCCTTGAGGTTCACCTAGGCAGAGGAGCCAGGAAGTCAATTATTCAGAAGAAGGCAGGTGATCTGTCGGCAAGTCCCCAAAGGCGCCACTGAAGACGAGCAAGGTGAAGGCCGGCCTCTTCCCCTTCCCAGAGCTCCTCCCAGGCCCAATTCCACATGCCGGTGAGGGGTGGCCTTCGCGGGGCTGCTGCTGCCAACAGCTCCCCACTTGAGTGGGGAACTCCTGGCCCCTGACTTGTGGAGACAGAAACCTGGCACACATGCGCTTCCACCCTTCTTGGTCAATACATACGTCACAGTTGCGGATGGCATCCATGGCCAGGAGGTCATTTCCATGCCGCAACTGGAAGCGCACCATCTGCTCCGCCGCTCGCAGGTACGCCAACTCCTGCTCTTGGGCCTCCCCACACGTCTTGATGAGGTCTTTGAGGAGCAGGGCATACTTGCTCATGCGCTGGATGGGCTTCAGGAGGTAGGAGGCCAGGTCCATCTTATCGCCCAGCTGCATCTGCCTGAACTGCCGGCCAAGAGAGTGGTCTCAGCAGGGAGGAGCCCCAGAACTCAGGGCGGCCCCACTGCACTCTTGGGCAGGGCAGCCCTTGTTCTCTCGGGGAGGAATCTGACCCACTTACCCGGAAGAAAGCGTTCCCCTGACTGGCCAGCAAGGAGTCAGACTTGGGCTTGTTTTTACTGTACAAGGCATACATCCCAAACTGGTCTTTCTACGAGAAAGGACAGAAACCCAGACTAAGCGAGGATCTTCTCTGCACCCCCAGGCCCAAGACACCTTTTCAGGTAGTAGTAAGGGGGGAAAGGCAACCACTATCACTCTGTGCTACCAGCGAAAGGACAGAAGTGGGCAGAAGACTGACAAAAAGAGACATCTTTAATTCTACCAGCATGACTGACTTGCTCCAACCCCACAAAAACCCTTCCCAGACCCCTGTAACTATTACGACAGTCCTGACAGAGACACTTCTGTGGGGAGGGTTGAATGTCAATCATTACGAATACCTATCAACATTCTAGCAATGGAAATCAGAATTTCCCTGCAAAATTCATGCGTTCCGTGGCAAGAATAGCATTATGAATCTTTTAGGCTCAAAATCAGTTTTATTGCCATGCTGCAAATTTGCTCTGGACTGGACCATCTGGAGCAGCCGCCTGCCCACTCTCTCCTCTCCACTGGGCTGCCACTGCTGCACCCAGGAAGCGCGCACACACACCCCCCTTACGTGTCTCAGGAAGCAATGGCTGACGCGCAGAGGATGGCTGCAACAGTGCTCCAGTTCTCTCAGGAAATACTGGCTGTGGAAGTTGTACATCTTCTCCAGATTCCCAAAAATGATGCTTCGCTTTCCCCTCAGGTCTTGAGGCAGGTCCGCCCGCTCCATTTCAGGAAAATAGTTGCCAAGGATGTAGTGCAAAGATCGAACATACTCCCGCTCAGTCATCACCATCTCCTCCATGATACGCTGCGGTTTGCTGAAATACAGGAAAAGGAGCAGAGTGTACTTGGGCGTGAGGCCTCTCGCTCTATCCGACGACCTTTGCATGGTCATCCACACCTCTGAGGGTCAAGAGAGAAGAGCCTTAAAGCTGGCAGCTGATGTCGAATACCAGAGCCAGCCGGCCTTCGTCACGGGAGGAACAAGGGAAAGGCGCATCCGCCATATTCCACTCCATTGACCAGAGACAGCAGCTCTGTTCCTGGGGCCACTGGCACTTCTCAGGGAACAGGGCTTGGTAAGATGTGGGTAAGGTAATCCAAGGAAGAGGCCAACCATTGTTCCTGGAAGAACAAGCTCACCTACTTGGGTACCACGAATGGCATGAGATGTTGGCGAGAGGCAAAGAGGCAGGCATCAACAGGTACAATACAAAGGAAGAACAGAGGGAGGCACAGAGCCCCCCGTTAAAGCTGCCAGGTGCCCTGCCCATCTACGCTGGACCCTTGCTCTTCCCCCAAAACTGTCCCTCACCGACTCTGGCATGATGGGCTCCAAGTCTTCCTCCACTTTCAGTCAGCGGCTGGGCTGAGAAAGCAGGACCAGCATGCTCTGCAGTCAGGATGACCCTGAGACCAACTTCCTGCTTCCTCCACAGTTGGTCCTGGACCAACTGCCATGACTGGGGAAGCACAGTCCAAACCCACCTGCTCCAGCTCCTTGCCTCTGGCCCAAGGCCCCTCGGCCGCTGATCCTCTTGTGGATGGAAGGCAGATGAGGCAGCTGAGGAGCCGAGGGGCTCTTGGCCTTCCCAGGGCCCGCCCACTGGCTCCATGCTGCTGACTTCCAAGCCTTTAATCCAGACTCCGGTGCTACCACAGTGGCTGGGGTCAGCCCAAGTCCGAAGTCCCTCTGAGCTGGAGAGGTCAACACTCCGGGCCTTCCTCAGTTTCCTTCTGGAGAAGAGCTGGGCGGAGGGAGGGGCTTCCCAAGGGGCTCCCCCATCACAGAGGCGGCAGGATGGCTTAGGAGCGTCAACAGCCGGCTGGCAAGAGTGGCTGCAAGCAACCTGGACCAGGCCCTCTCCAGCTCCATCGCAAGGCTCCACTGGGTTGCCCCCGGGCCACCTGGAAAGCGGACTTGGCCTTTCAGGTAGAGGCGCCATGTTGGGGACTTTGGCCAGAGGAGCCCTCTGGTCTGCAGGGGCCAAGCAGGACTCTCCCTCCTCTGCTGGGGGAGGGCCTGGCGGTTGCTGGATTCTCAGCGCGGCTTCCAGCCTCATCTCCAAGCCCAGCTTGGTCCTTTGACACTTGGACCAGACGAGCTGCCATTTCTCAAGAGGATCACCGCTCGGCAGCAGACAGGCCAGCTTCTTCATATTTTGGAACTGGGTGTCACTCATGCCTGGGTGCTGCTCCCAATAGCTCTGCAGGCACCCAACAACAGCAGAAGAGTTGTCCCCACTGAGGCTGGCAAGGAGCTGCACCCCCTCCTCTGCCCACTTGTGCGCCTGCAGGGAGGAACAGAAAGAAAAGCTCACAGGAAACGGAAATGCTCGGAGCTCAGAGACGCCTGTCAAGCTGGGCCAGATTCTCCTGGGGGCTTCCTGGACCCTTCTGGGATCACGGATGGAGGCTTGCTGGACACTGAAGAAGAGACTCTCACCCTGGTTCTCTTGTGGCCAAAGGAGGAGCAGCTAGCTTGGCCAGGGCAAAGGGGCTTTTGACTTTTCCCAGCTCAGCCGGGCTTCTTCCCCCACCCCACAGCCCTCCCTTTCTGCTGCTGGTGGGGCTGGGCTTCCTTCGGCAAGGATTCCAGGCCACGCCACACTTTCCTCAAGAGTTTGGCCAGGGGGGCCTCACCAGCCAAGAGGGGTGGGCTAACCCCTCCAGCCCCCAGGAGAGAGTAGAAAAGAGCAGGCAGAGAAACGTCCTGGCTGCGTCTCCTCAGGAGGACCCACCTCTTCCAAGAATCCGTAGAGCTCAACTGCCTGCTCTACCCGGCTCCTGCCGGCCTCCACCTCTCGGCAGAATCCCTGCAGCTGGTTCTGGTACTCCTGCAGCTGGACTCTGCAGCCTGCCTGGTGCCCCGTGGCCCGTGGCTGTTCCTCCCCGTCCCACCTCCTCAGCGCTTCCCGTCCCTTCTGGCAATACTCCTGAAAGCAGAGCAGAGCAGGCTCCTTAGCCAAGCACCACATTCCACACAGACAAGAGCCTGCCCTGCTCTGGATGCCGGTCCCGAGGCACCTGTTTTGTAGGAAGATTGGCTAAATCCAGAGGGGGCACGGAAAAGAGAGCCAGTCTGGTCTAGGTTAGAAAGCAGGAGGTGGTGAATTCATGTCCAGCCTTAGCCATGAAAACTGGTTGGGTGAGTTTGGGTCAATCTCTCCCTCCCTCCCTCCCTCCCTCTCTCTCAGCCCAACCTACCTCACAGGGTGGTTGTGGTGAGGAAAATAGAAGGAAGAAGTGTGTTGGATGTGTTTGCTGCTTGTTTATAAAAATAATAGACAGGATAAATTAAATAAAATAAATAAAAGGTACACCCACTGCATCTCTTACACAAATACCTTCCTCCTTTGTCAGAAGGTGCCCTCCTTGCCTGAAAGCTGCATTTCTCATGTGGGTGGCCAACACCTGCGGGGGGCTGGGGATAGTTTTGTGGGTGGAGGGGGAGAAGCCACACCCCGGACAGAAAAAGAACTTTCCTCCCGTCACACCTCCCAGCCAAAATGGGCCCCAGAATTGTAGACCCCAAAAGAAACCACTGACCTCCCAGAGAACCCATTTCTCCTGCCCAGGTCCCCATTCATCTCCCCCCATCCCACCCCCAGGCCTGGCCATCAGGAGGCCTAAACTCCTGCTAAGGAGACCTCCTTTCGTTGCCTCCTCCCCATTGTTGTCTGGGAGTGCAGCAGCCACCAGGTCCCTCCCTGGCCTCTTGGAGAGGCTGCTGGGCTCCCAGACCTGCTCCAGTCAGCTTTCTCTGGGTGGGAGGCAAATCCCTGAGCCCAGGAGGGAGCCTGGAGCATCATAACTCAGGCAAATCCCACAGTGCAGATCCAAAACGGGGCCTGCTGGCTCAGTCACTTCAAAAGCTGGAGCAGAGATTTTCGGGATGGCCAGTTGTCACTATGCCTTTTCAAGTAGCACTTAAAGGCAGAGCAGCTTACAGAATACAGAATACCAGTGTAGAAAGGGACCTTGGAGGTCTTCTAGTCCAACCCCCTTCTTCTCAAGCAGGACACCCTAAACCACTTCAGTCAAATGGTTGTCCAATCTCTTCTCAAGAGCCTCTAGTGACGGAGCATGTTGGGTGACTGTCGCGCTACACCCTGCAGCTGTGCTGTAGATGGGATAAGGCCCATTTCTGGCTCCCAGGTCAGTTAGCATCTACAGGAAACCACTGAGCTCAGTCTTGACAAGTTCTGGACATCACTAACAGGCAGATGACCCTCCGCTCTCTGTCTCTGTGACACCTGAATTGGTTGTAATGGATAAGGGCCACTTAACAGAATGAATCCTGACAAGACGTGGGCTTCACAGTCAGGCAGGTCCCATTTTCAGGGCCTGGGAAGAACGGCTCCACGGTTGGCATTGTCTTTCAGAGTCCCAAGTCACCTCTGTGGACAGAAGCATCTACTGGCGACCTGCCAACGATGACTGGACAGGAACAGCCTTGCTGCAGATGTTCCCATGGGCTGAATCCTTCTTGATGACTGTAATTTGGTCCCAAAGTGCCAAATGCAGCAGGCAGGAAAGAGGGTTCCCCTCTGCTGTGGCCACCAGTCAGCTATCCAGCCAGGCTCAAGGTTTTGTTTATGAAGTCCCAAAGACCCTAAACAAGCGGATCCCTGTTCCTGAGCTCAACAATGAGGCCCTGTTACAGACCTCAGGGACTCACAGGATGCCTCTGCTGGCGGGGGGGGCTCTGCAACGCTCTCCCGGGAAAGTTGGGAGGCACCTAGAAGAAGCACTTGAAGGCATCTGCTCAACCTCACCTCTTCACTCAGCCTTCCTAACTTTCCCTCCCTCCCTCCTTCCTTCCTTTTTCATGAACGTTATTTTTATTCCACAGCTTTATACCATTTTAATGTGCTGTTGTATTATATTATTTATTGCTACACTTAATGTAGGGAACAATATATAAGAGGGAGGGAGAATGCATAGACTGTAGAACTCACATCTGCCAAAAGTGCCAAATGCTGGAACTGCCTTTTGGCTTGAAGCAGCCCATCCAGAGAATTGTCCAGGGTGTTCAGCTCCAAGAGGCGCTTTTCGCCAACATTCTTGATCCAGCTACAGATCTGAGAAAAGGAGGCAAAAAATGCCGGCTCAAGTAGATTAATGGCAAGAATGGGCCCCTCTGGCTCAAGCTGTGGGCTGTTAATTGCTAGGCAATGGCCATGAAGCCCAGGGAAAGAGTCACCACCACCAAGGCCATGGTCAGGCAAGCAGAGCCTGAATCCGTCCAAGAAATCAGCATGGAGCACCTATATGTTCTTGCAGAGTCAACGGCAAGACAGAGAACATCTTGGATCACATACATTAAAGCAACAAGGGGTCAGAACCCAAATATTCCACATGACATGGTTTATTATTGTTCTGTATTTTGTATTCTGATGTGGCCTAATGACTAATTTATTATAGTTGTTATTCCAAAAAGGTAGTTTGAGAAAACATCTCAGACAGTTTCTCCCCTCCTCCACCCTTGCAGTTCTCATGAAGATCAAGAAGAACCAGGGCCGTTGCATCACCCCCATCAAGGCTCCACAAGAGGCCATCCCCAGGCATGGTCAACACTCCCTCAGTATTATATCCAGGCTGAAACCTGAAAATGCTTGAGATTATTCATTTCCTCTTTTGAAGTCCAATTGCTTTCTCAACAACCTTCCCTAAAATGGAAAGACAACTTTTTAGTTGGCTAAAATTGCCCAAGACTGCTAGGTCCAGGAATATAGGTCAGGACCTTTTCAGTGGCACAGTCTGAAGCATGAGGATGGCCATGGGGATGATGATATATAGACACCCCACTGCAAAAGAGGAGTTTACACATTCAGTGAAGTTTAAAACAATTAAAAACATAACAACAAAGTACAATACCCCAGACTAAACCAGCTACAAGTCAAAAAAACCATGACAGTAGCTCCACTAAAACACCAACCTCAGGCCTGGGAGTTTGCAATATTCAACAAGGACGTCAATAATGTTCGTCTTATCATCCATCTGGCCTTAGAGTGCCCAAGCAGCAGGTCCACTCTCTGGACATTCCCCTAAAACCATCCAGCAACCAACCGGGGTTGCTAGGGTTCCCTAGGGCAGCTCAGCTGATGAATGCCACTGCAATTATTAATGATGGAGGCAGAGATTTATTTTCATATTGTTTTTCTCACTGCAAATTCGCAATAATTTCATGGAGTTGCCCAATAACACCCCCACATTATAAGAATGAGTTGGAAGGGGCCCTGGAGGTCAGAAGAAAGTCCACTGAAAATGTGACTTATTCGTCAGTCCGCCAAATTCAGAGCAGCCCCTGACAGCCCTAAGGCGCCCATCTGATAACCCTGCAAAACACCTGGCACTGACCTCTTGAAAGCATCGCTCCACAGCTTCAAATTCCACCAGCCACTCCAGGGCTTGGATGCGCCTGTTAGAAACCAGCACCAGGTGGTGCATTCCTTCGTCCACTTCGTCGTAAAGAGTGCCAGCTACTTTCATGGCATCTCTGAGAGAAAAGCAAAGGCAGTTGATCAACTAAGTTCCAACCGGACCTGTCAGGGCTATTTGGATACCAGAAACCCTGGTGGAGAATTCCTATGTCACATTGCTATTAAAATAGCCAGGAAGTAAGATAAACCAGGGGAAGGGAAATGGAAGGCCATGGCAAATGGCCAGATGGAAGGGCTGACTAGGGGTCACCTGCCTGGGAACTGGTCTAGGTGAAGATGGAAGCACTGTTTCTATATTCTCAAGTCCTACCTTCCCAAAAGTCGTTGAGATTATTATTTTTTCAATATTTTGTTTTTATTTTTATATTTTAAAAAACATCTCTTTTGGTGAAAAATGTGGTTCCAGGTTTTTACATTTCAATACAAACATGACCATAGTTACATATTCATCTTTCATATTCAATTTCATATCGTATTATTACTTATTCCATTTTCCTTTAAATATTCTCAAATACTCTTATATTCATTACACTTATTAAGCCTGGCAGAACAGATCACTCTTGGGAAGTATGCAAATCTTGAGAAGTATGATAAAAAGAAAGACAGAATAGGTATATCTTTACCACTGCAAGTTAGTGAGACACATCAAAAAATTAATAATGGCAAGTCCAATATATAGTTGGGCATTATTTAGCCTATGGCTAAAGTTTGTTTCAGATGGAACAAATCCATGAAGCATTCCAGACAGACTCCTTCCTGAGCAAGACCAAACTGATCCCAGCTGGCAAGAACCACATGAAAGTTTGAGACAGAAAGAATGTGGCTGCCATTCTGCTGCTTGCCTCACATTGCATCCTGCCAGCCCGACATTACCAATGGCAGGAGGGGGAGAGATTGGAATGTGGGGTAGGGGATTGAAGCAGAGTGTCAGCCCTGACCGTGAGGAGCACCAATCAAGAACAACCCAACAGGAGAGACACAGACTTCAGAGGATAATTAGGACTGCAGAAAAAACAATTACTACCAACCTGCCTTCCATCAAGGACCTGTATACTGCGTGAGGCAAAAAGAGGGCTGGGAAAATATCTACAGGCCCCTCACATCCCAGACATAAACTGCTTCAACTCCTACCCTCAAAACGACACTATGGAGCACTGCACACCAGAACAACTAGACACAAGGAGATTTTTTCCTGAACACCATCACTCTGCTAAACAAGTAATTCCCTCAACGCTGTCCAACACTTTTACAAAGTGTGCACTAATATTACTATTAATCACTCCTTATCGCCCATCCCCTCCCACTTATGACTGTAGGACTGTAACTTTGTCACTTGTATCCTTACGCTCTTTACTGTTTCCTAGTATGATTCGATTGCTTATTGTACCCTATGACTATCACTAAGTGTTGTACCTGATGATTCTTGACTCTTGATGGATGTATCTTTTATGTACCCCGAGAGCATTTGCACCAAGACAAATTCCTTGTGTGTCCAATCACACTTTTTTAAAAATTCATATTTATATCCCGCCCTTCTCCGGAGACTCAGGGCGGCTTACAATTTTTGGGATACAACCCAATGCGCTCAGCAATAGCCTTCATTCCATTGTATATGCCTGCTTATTACTAAGCGGCATTTTTACAAAGTCAGCTTATTGCCACCAACAATCTTGGGTCCTCAATTTACCTACCCCAAGAGGATGGAAGGCTGAGTCAACCTTGAGCCTGGTGGGATTCGAGCCTGCACTAATTGCAGGCAGCTGGAGCTAAGAGCTAGGCGTTTAACTGCCTGCACCACACTTGGCCAATAAAGATTTGTATTCTATTCTATTCTATTCCTTATTCTATTCTATTCCTTATTCTGTTCTATTCTACTCTACTCTATTATAGCAGCAACTATAGACTGTAATATTTTCTTGGCTGCCATATCTATTTTCATTTCTTTGTATTGTGCTTGTATGTTTTTTTAATGTACTTTATGATCATTTGCTGTCCACGGCCACTTGTTTGAGACGGGCAGCCACAGAAGTAGATGAAGAGATGACTAAACAAAAGACTGGGAAAGCTGTGCGGCGAGAGTGTTAATGAGGTCCCCGCAGAGAATCCCAGAGAACAGCTGGCAGGGATGCTCCGAGGGGGAAGAGCCTGGTCCTGCACAGCTGGAGCCTCCGCACTTCCTGCCCCCCCTGCTCAATATTCCCAGAGCAGGCTCACCTGCAGTCCTCAGGCAGCATCAGGCAGGATTCCTCCTTCTTGAGGCTGGCCAGGAGGGCGCCCCCCTCCAACCACAGCCTGGCCAGCCTTCGGTCGTCCAGAACCATTTTCATCATTTGCCTGGAGCTCTTCAACAGGACACGGGCGTCCTAGAGCCATGGGAAGACCGGGCTTAAGGCTCTGGGACGGAGGCAACAGCCGGCCTTCTGACCCGAGGGAGGGCAGCAAGCCAAGCCCAGGAGCCTTCATGGCCTCCAGGGGCCTTTGCACCCACCCCGAGGGTTGGAGGTTTTTTTAAAAAACACTTTGCCACATGACCGCAGGCCCTCGGCCCAGGGAACCTTTGCTTCTACCAGAGTGGAGCCAGAGACTCACCTCGGGTTTCTCTGGCCATCTGCTGGACTCCACGGCTTCTACCGTCTCTTTGAGGAACAGACGAGCCTCTTGGCAGCCAGAAAGCAAGTGCTCCAGACGCTGCAAGGTCAGCACAAGGGCAACCCCTGTGGGTCAACAGGCCACCCGCCGGGTGCAGCTCCCGAACCCAAGGCAAGCTCCTGCTGGGGGTGGGGGTGGAGGGGAGGCCCTATTTTCTCTTCCAGGAATAGGCTTTTACCTTTACTCTACTTGGACAGGAAAGCCTGCCTTTCAAGGGGAGCTGCCCAGGCCCAGAAGCCTTCCCCAGCAGCATCCGACCCGCCACTCTTGGCATACAACACCCGGGGCCCCTGTGTTCCACTCCCGTGGCCCTCTGGAACCCCTCGCTTAATCCATTGCCCCAAATGGAAGAAAACATTTTTTCTTCTTAAACCTCCCTCCTTAAACACCTGGAAACCAATGTTCTTAACAGGTATACCCAGGACCACATTTTCTGAATGTTTGCTTATATTTGCATGAATATTCTCAGAACTTCATGTCAGTCAGTCTTACCAATGTATAAAGGGAGTCATCTGACCCCTCCCCCCCCCATCCCAGAGCCTGGCTGACTTGCTGGGGGATGGGGGTGAGGGATACTTGCAGCCAGCCCACTGTCAATACCATTTAGTCATCCATCATGTCACGGCATGTGCCAGTATGAAAAAGTAGATTCAAGAGGAACCTTTTCCAATTAACAAATTGTATGAAAAGATGGATGTTTTATGAGCTGCAGCTCCCTTCATCAGACCAGGCTCTTGAATAAAACGGGTTAGTTGGAAAAAGTGTTACTAGAGACCTGCTGCAATGCCTTAAATTCAATAACAGACCCCAACCCTCCTTTTAGCTGCAATCCTGGCAGCCAACCGTTCTGGCACCTGAAGATCAGCCTCTCCCAAGCTCCACTGTGCAGGAATCCTGCCCATTCTTCCCTGGAAAACTGATCCAGAGGAATGGGGAGGGAAGGGAATGGCTTGCTCCAGGTTATGCCAGCCTGTTTTTATGGTCTTTAAATCTGAATTTTGCCTTAGTCAGTCCAAATCTTGGAATTTGTTCTTTTGTAGATCTTGCTGGTTTTGAGTTTTTGGTCTTCCAGTTCTCCCAAAGAATTCTCTCATTCAGATGAGAGTTTGCACTTCCTTTAATAATGGCAATTACCATCTATGTCCTTGGTGCCTGATAGGAGGCACCTTAACTTCCGGAACGCAGGCCTTGGTCTCTGCCAGGCCTGAGATGCAGCCTGAGATGTCCTGCTCATCTGGCCAGAGAGTCTTCCTCCCAAAGCATGGAAGGGCATCCAGGGGCTGTCTGGAAAACAGGAGCACCCCTCTTCTTGGCGAGCGGGGCTTCATCCACCTGGCTCTTCTCCCCTGAATTCCATTTGCATCTATGGCAAGAGAGGCTTAAGAACCGCAATGGTTGTTCTAAGGATCCCCCAGAGTGCCTGTCAGATTGCTTTGGACAGGCAGCCACTGGAGAAGGTTCACGATGGACCCAATTTGGCTCTAACTTTGGACTGGTGGAGTCCTGGAGTTTTGGAAATGATTTTGTAACTTCCATTTTCGGGCAGCATACCACGCCCCTAGGATCTGCCCAGTGGGAGCCACCTGCAGTGGCTTTGAAGACAAGGCACCTCCAGAAACTGAGAACACATCATAAGTGGCATCACAGGACAACACTCAGAGTTACCTAAAAAACCCTGACCTTCTGGTGCGCACCCCCACCCCGGGCTAGACTCTGTGCTTCCAGACTGGGACTGGAGAGCCACCTTCGTGTCCATACACGAACTACCCTCTTCAAACCCAAAGGAACTCCCCCCCCCACTATGTATATCAGTATTTTATACATTTAACCCGGGTTCTTGTAATATTCAGTGGCAAAACATGCAAAAATTCAGAAAATCCACAAGAGGGAGAATCCTTTCTTTCATGCCTGTCTCACCATTTGGAAGTGCAGCCACTTCTGGTGGCAATAGGGAAGCGACCCGCTGAATTCTTGAGGCAGCTGATGGCTCTCAATATGTTTGTGGAGGGACTTCAAGGAACTGAGCAGTTCACACTGTGAAAGAGAAAGGAGAGGCATCTTCACGTCACACCAGTTTACATGTCCCCAAATACTGTACAAGACTGAAAACTGGCACACACTAACCTCCAATCCATATAACCTATCCAGCTTTCTTCGTTCCAGCCACTTGAATCGCACTCAAAAGCAAACTGGAAGCCAATGCAGTTAATGGAACAGCAGTATAATAAGGGCCCCCAAGAACTGCCTCTGTCAGCGAATTCTGCTCTAATTGCAGCTATCCAATACTCTTCATAGGTAGTGCCATGTGGCACACATTGCACACATTGTCCAGGCTTTGTTTAATTGATCCAGGAAGGGCTGCAACTGGCACACAAAACAAAATTGTGCAAAGGCTCTCCTAGCCACAACTGCAGCCTGCTCTTCAAGAGTCGCACAGGAGTCATACGTCCAGAACTCCCAAAGTAGCGACCGGATCCACCTGGGGTAGCACACAACCCAGTGATGGGATTCAAAACTAAATCAAAGAAATTATCCAGATTTGGGGGGGGCGGGGTCAAAAGTTTATTTTAGAGGGCAAAGCAGGGCCTCCTTAAAAGCCTCCGGGAATATCTCCTCCTGCAGTGAAGAACTGATCACTCTCTAAACCCACCTGGTGGTCACCATCCTGCAACTTTCACCATCCAGGAGGGACAAGGGTCTAAGTGACCGGTGGTGGCACTGACAGCATCAAGGACCTGTCCACTCCCTTAGGTGGATCCCTATAGGATCACACCATTCCCAGATAATTGGATAAGACTCTTGGATGTCCACTGCCACCCCACTTCTCCTGTTCTGGGATCTTGGCTGCTGGACACATTTCCAAGAGGGGAGCCCCCCTCCCACTCTGGAGTAAGCCAAGTCCCGGGTCAGCGTACGGACCCCCAGCATTCAGCAGCAGCAGCCAGTGCTTTTGGCGAGAGGAGAATGCAGTGGCCTGCCAAGCTCTCGAGTTCGGTGGTGGTACAATTTGTGGACTCTGGGTGGGTTTGGCATTCCAGCAAATGGCAAGGCAGGCCTTGTGAGAGAGACTGGGGCTAAGTGGGGAAGGGGAGAGGCTGGCCTGGCACTTCTCTGCCTGGCTGGACAGGGCCTCTGGCACCCAAGGCTGTGCAGAAGGCGAGCGTGGGAAGCGTGGGACTGTCAAATGTGGCGCCAAAGGTAAATTAGCTGTTGGTGATGCGGTGGGGAGGAAAGGCCCAAGCAGCTTGAGACCCCAAGGGTGGGAAGAGGAGCATGGGATCTCTCAATGGGTGGGGGCAGGCTGGACGCAGTGATCTTGTCCCTGCACTAGGCCTCCCATGGTCCTCCCCACTCCTGAGCTACCCCATGTGCTCTTAACAACCCACACGTTCGATTAACAAGTGCATTGGGGAGAGGTGGAATGGAGCTCATTCATTTGATGAGTTTCAATTAATGAATGTAACTGGCAGGCTCCATTACATTCTGAACTCAAGGGCTACCTGTACACAGAGGAGGGACAGGTGAGCCCAGCAATGTTTTGATGAACTGTGGTACCTTAAAGTCAGAATTGACTCCTGGCAGCTGCCTGGGTCTAAGACAACTCTGTGTGGCCAGCTCAGCATGCTGTTATTCAGTTGTATTCAGGAGATGGTGGCCGAGTTTGGAATGGGACATGGAGATATAAAATACAGCACAGAGCCTTGTTGGGAGGTTACCGTCCTACTGGTTTAGAGGAAGGAAGACATTGACTCCCACCTTTTCATGCTACCCAAGGAAGTGGCCCTTCAACTTAATTCTAATTCTTTTAATACTAGGCTAATTTCTGGTAATAGATGTTTTATGATCCAGAATAATCAAATGTATTGTATCCCAAGAAATTCCCCAAACCATGATGGCGCAGTGGTTAGAATGCAGGACTGCAGGCTACTTCTGCTGACTGCCTGAAATTTGGCAGTTCAAATCTCATCAGGTTGATTCAGCCTTCCATCCTTCCCAGGTCGGCAAAATGAGGACCCAGATGGTTGGGGGCAAGAGGCTGACTCTGTAAACCACTTAGAGAAGGTTGTAAAGTCAAAGAGCTATTGCTATTGCTAAACTGCATTCCCAATGATGATTTTGCATCGCCAACCACCAGAATCCAGAACCCAACACCCAATTTGTGTCAAGATGATTAATTCTTCCTGCACAAAGGATGGACAAGGTTAAGTCTGAAGACATCAATGCATAAGCCAATTCTGAAAAATAATATATACAAAGGTTTCGAGAATCAGGTGGATGGTCTGCCTCTGGTGCATTTTTCATAGTATTTTGGTTAAAATTTTATCAGTTTATCTGTGGATGGGCTTGTCTGTGAATATATATGGTGTGGTGTTTAGTGGCTTTAATTATTAATGCCTTTTAATGTTAAATCATGTCTGGCAAACCACTGGCAGCCAGGGCAAATCTTTCTCCTATGATCTCTGTACTCAGCTTCATCCAGTTAGCAGTTCTGCACCAACTGAAACACCCTGTTTCAGCCTCAAAACAGAATATAGCAAGGCATGGATAACTATCATCAGCCTTACTGGTACAAGAAATGATGCAGCCTCACGCTCTGAGTGGCAGATAACAGCTCCGCCCCCAGATGCTGACCAGCAGGCTGGACACATTGAGCCCCAGTACAAGCACACAGGTCATGCTCTAGACGTCCAGCGTTAGTTGCTATACTGCCTCTTGTTTTCTGATTCCAGCAACAGAAACCCCTCGGCCAGAAAAATGGACACTTTGCGCACGTTGACCGGAAAAGGGAAAGAGGGGGAAAGGCAACCCGGGAACAGACCTCTGCTGGGCTGGAATGGCTGCCTGCATATTTAGCAGGTTTATATGGGCCACAAACGCCTACAGCTGCGGCAGCAGGACTGCTCTGGGGCTGCTCTACCCCTTCCCCATCCTTTACAAAATCATGCTTTGGGATACGGGACTATAGAACCAGACCACGCTCCAGGCCCTTTGGAATGGTGGGCAAGGATTCCTGAAGTCCGAACTTCCTCGCACCTGCACAGCAGCTGGCCTTTCTGTCTGGAAGGCGTGGTCTCTCTCCACAAACAGCAGGGCTCTCTGGATGCAGTGGGGGATGATCTCCTGCAATGATAAAACACATTTCTCTACGGCTCCTGCTCCAGTCCAAAGTTTTCTTTGATATCCAGCTAAATAAGGATTGGCAGGAATGTTCTCTGCCTTTCTCTGTCAGGAGGAAGAGGCCAATGGAAGAGCTTGTCTTACGGCCAAGTGCTTCACCTGTGCGTGGTTTCTTACCCAAATGTTTCTAGCACTTTCAGGGCATCCAGATCTGGTGGGATGGAACGCTGGCAAAGAACTGGGAAAGGCAAACAATGGCTCTGTGTGCCCAGTGGGCACCCAACCATCATAGAGCAGCATTCAGCAGAAGGAAGGAAGTCTCACCTGCAAAGTGCCTAAGGCTGCAAAGACAGCTGGGACTGGGGAAGATCGCCGGGCATCTACCAAGATGGTCAAGCCCATGGCTTTGCGCTCCGGCCTGAGGATGAAAGGGAATAGGAGACAGAGAGGAGGGTCTATATAGCTATTCAAAATACTCCTTGAGGAGATCAGAGAATATTCACACAGAACAGTGAGAAATTAAAGCGGCATAGCTAAGCTGTTGTATCTGGGATTCCCAGAGGACATGGAAGTACCCAAGTCAGCTAAGAGCCACATCCGTGTTTCTCCACTGGCTGGAAATCTACAATTATAAAGCTAAGAACTGACAGAACAATTAAAGTATTCAGTGCACAGAACACTTGCTGACCGTGTCTTCCTTGCCTTTTCCCACAAACCTGAGAATGCTGCGTAAATACAGGAGAAGTCGTGTTATTTCACTGGCGTTGCAGTTCGGGCACAACCAAATTGTATTTCTCATTGTGATGATGACCACGGCACGGCCGTACCTGTCTCTGGTACCTGAGAAAGAGGCTGCATTTAATTTGTCTAATTAATTAGGCAAAAAAACCCCAACCAAGGCCCCCTTGAAGTGGCCGTGTATTGCCCTCTAATAAACAGAGAAATGGCTTTTTCAACCTATCTCATGCATGAATAAATGCAAACATGGCAAAATATTTTAAATAACAGGATGGTAGAAGTTGAAAATGACTGGGAGAAACACAAACTCAGATCCACACAGAATTGGACTCTTGAGGGGCCCATGTAGAATAGCGTTTGCTTTCTTTGGTGGCAGATCTTCCTGAGCCTCGCTGGGAGTCTGGCTGCTGAGCGCCATAAACTCTTTTGGGAGGAATGGCTTGTCCCCCACCCCAGCTGGCAACTCAGGCTGGTTCTCTTAAAGAGCCTCAGGTCCAGCCCTTCACTCTACAAGGACTGCCACAAACTCCAGCTCCGCCTGCTCTTGCTTAGGCCCCTAGCTCCCCACAGAAGGGAGACCCCCTCAGCTTCTTGGGGGGGGGCTATGTGCAGAGGCCCAATTCCCAGTGAGAAAGTGAAAAGCGTTCTCAGGTTCACAAATAACTCTTCCCTGACCGCTGCCTTCTTCACAAATCATAAATCACTGCACCAAACTTGATTGCAGGAAATACGACTTCAGCAACAGACTGGTCAATGTCTGGAATACTCTACCTGACTCTGTGGTTTCTTCCCCAAACCCCAAAAACTTTAACCTTAGACTGTCTACTATTGACCTCACCGCTTTCCTAAGAGGCCTGTAGGGGCGCACCAAAGCACCTACCATCCCTGTCCTATTGTTTCTTTTTATTTCTCTTATATGTATCCATTTCATGTATTCATAACTATGTTTATACTTATACCTGTTATCTTATAATCACTTGACAAATAAATAATAAATAAAATAAAATAAAATAAAAAGACAGCAACAACCTCCAGAGGCTTTACCTGGAAGGCAGGCAGCCCCACTCCGAAGCATCTCCCAATTCACGCTCTTCATGGGCAGGGAGTCTGTTTCCAGAATCCCCCTGGACAGAAAGGGTGGGAGTTCTGGCTGCATAGTCACAGCTGCTGGGTCTTTTCCCCCAGAGCCACCAGGAGTGCTCAGTGCCAGGCTGCTGTTGTCAGATTCTTCACTGGAATTTTCTGTCCCATTTGATGATGTTTCTGTAATAGGAAACAGCTTTCAATGCTAAGAGTTTAATTATTCCCATTTGCATTCAGAGGCAAAGCAGATACTCACTGATTTACCCTGCCTCTTTGCAATTGAACAGGGGAAATTAGCTTAACGCTTTGCGCGGGAATCTTCAGACTCGGCCTGACTTCTCTGCCATCCCTTCTCTTAGTAAAAGTTCCCTTTGAAAGGCCATCTGTTTCAAAAGTCTTCATGCTTTTCATGCTTTCCTGAGAAGGTAGCTGGGCAGGTCCTTACAAGGACAGGATGACCAGCAGCAGGAGAGACAGACTCAATTACAGCATTGATGGGGGCACTGGTAGAAACTTGAAGGCCTGCTGGAGAGAGACCATCTTGCACAAGGTCTACCCAAGGAGCAGCTAAGAGTCAACACATATGAGGGCAAAAAAGCCCCCACTGGCCTTGCACAACATCTGACTGACAACTTTAACATCAATTCCCAATGGAAAGCCAAATGGGCTGCTGAACAGCCAAACATAGAAAAATATATAAATGACCCTACAAAAAAGGTGCCAGATTTTGAACTTTGAACGGAACCACGTTAACAATGGACAATCCTGAATTCACAGCTCACACAACTCCCTGAGTAAATGGGGGGAGAGTATCATCCCCTCGGGGTGGCTATGGGGGCCCACATCAAACTGTAGATCACATCATGATCGGCTGTAAGCTGAGGGCATCTACCGGTCCAGCATCCGGTTTCTTTCATAGGAACGATCCTGCACTTCAGTGGTTAGAGGACCCAGATGTTGGTATTGTGCTGGACCAGAACCCCCAGATTATACTGCCAAAGTTTAGCAACACAGGAATGAGTTTCTGTATTGGATGAACAGCTGTAGATGGAGAAGCCAGATTTGCTTTACCAACTGCAGTGATTCACTTGGCAACTATGGCAAGAAAGGTTGTAAAGTGGGGACAAACTTACTTAACAAATGTCTCACCTAAGAATAGGAATTTTGGGCTCAGTTGTGATCCTAAGTCAAGGACTACCTGTCCAGCATTTTTGGGATGAGTGAGAAGCTTTGTTCCTTTTTTGTGAAGCAATCATGTCATTGCAACTTTTGTCGTGTGGCTAAACTTTGGCACTATAATCTGGGAGTTCTGGTCCAGCACAATAATTGTCAAGATGTACATTCTATACACAATTTGCAAGCTCCTTCCTGGGCAATAAGACGGAAGTCTGCAGCACTGCCCAACACCCACATAGGAGCCACTCCCTTGGCCCCACCCAGGCTTTGATTCTGAGGAGACAAAGGTTTCAGGGCAGAATATTAAACTGGAAGCTAGCAGACTGCAAAGAGATACTAGCCACCAAGCATGATCTTCATTTCAGTAATGCCCAATGACACACCAGCATTTCACTTAGAAAATAAAAATCAGCTAACTAACAGCCTAGGAGGAGCACTGCTATTCTTTAAACGTGCCCAATTTGTCCAGCAAAAACTAAAAAAGATAAGCTAGAAATTATAGGAAGCATCCAGGGAAGTTTGCTGTGCTCCTTCCATGTCCAATGGGCCCCTTCTGAGGCAATTCTTTGCCCATGGCATATTTTCAAAATCCTTAAAAGGTCCACTAGCCCAAAAAGCTGCTGGCCTCTGCAATTAACCACTGTGCCATTCTAAACTTGAGTTCCCTTTCCTGCCATTCTCCTGTTCCGGAAAGAGGCCCTGCCTGGCACACTCCATCTGTCACAAGACCCTTTCCCCAGTGAAGGGCATAAAGTGGCTGAATGCGTCATACCTGTGGCCTGTTCCCCCTCTGGGATGAGCCTGGTGTGCTCTGGCCATGCCTGAGCGGGAAACAGGGTTGGGAGGGGGGATGCCAAGAAGTTCGTCTTTGGAGCTTTGTGGATTGAGTTGTGTCCACCTTCCAGGAAGGCCCCCATGCCCGACTCCTTGTCTGGGGAAGGGGCTTGGCTGCCCTGTCCTCTTCCCACCTTCTTGGAAACACCTATCTGCAAAGCATGTGGCGTGCCTGAGAGATCAGGCTGATCCACAAAACGTGCTGCAGCACCGCCTTGGTGAAGGCTGCTGCGGGGGGCCTCTGCCTGTCCAGCGGCTTCTTCTGCTAGAGGCCTGGGGCTATTTTCCTTCGGCTTTGTTTTCGTGCTCTTCTTCAGCTCAGCCTCAGAACTGGGAAGCAGAAGATTGTCTCCCGCTCGCTGTTGACAACTATCCACATTTTCTTGCCCTGCCTTCTGGGGAAAGGAGCTTTTGGGGATTAAAGGGTTTCCAGAATTAAGTTGGCACTCATTCTTAGGGGGGCTTTGCTTAGTGTGTGACTGGTGATGTCCTTCCATGCTTATTCTATTGGCCAACTCCATTAATGGGTCCACTAGTGTCCCTTCCATGTGCTCTAGAAGATGCAGTTCTTTCAACCATTCAGAAGACTGACCTTTAACTTCCACCAAGTGTTTGTGTGAGGATTGGTGATCAGCTACTCTCCTCCTTGAGAAGGTTCTCACCTGTGATGAGTTGTTTATGGTTGGGGAAGTTGCCTTTCTCTCCAGCCTTTCTGTAAAGCTGTCAGAATCCCGCTCACAGTTCCTGATCTCTGTCAGGACAATGTCACCTTTTCTTTCTACACCCAAAGCATCAGGGTAGGATGCAGAAGGCTTGGGGAACCCCAAGCAGCCTCCTGCCCCAGGAGCCTGACCTTCAGCCTTCTCTCCATCCTTGTAACTGCACGTGGCATACCTCCAATCGAGCTCCCCTTCTGGATGTGTCAATAACATCTTGGCAAACTGTGGTTCCTTAATAGAGGGAACAGTGGGACTCAAAGAAGCTGGACCATCCTCTGGATTGCCAGGATGTTTCGGGAACAATTTATCACACTCTGTTTCATTATTTTCAGAACATGCAACAGTTAGCATGTCAGAAGTTCTCAGCTGCCCAGATGGCACCGATGCAAGAGCTGAACCAGCACAACTTCCCCAGTGAGGCTTATTGTTCTGACTGTGCTGCTGGCTGTCCTTGGCTTCCAGCCAACAGAAAGTGCTGGGCTGAGCAGAAGATCCTTTGGGGCGGCCAGAGGTGGGCAGGGAGTCATCTGCCAAGTCCGCCTCTTCTCCCTCCCTGTCACTTCCACAGGCCTCCTTGAGCTCTGGGCTCCCACATGCCTGATCAGCAGGCTCCTCCATTACGGTGGTGGCAGATGAGTTGGCCTCATGGAAGACGTGGGGTCCCCCTGAAAGGCAGCTCCTGGGAGACTCCTCCACTGGAAAGTCCAGAGCAGAAGACTTCTCAGTCATTGGGACAAAATGCACATTTTTTTTATTTTTTCCAATCGTTTGGGACTTACTGAAAAATTCTGGATTGACTATTTTATCCCAAGGCCCTCAGAATATCACACCCTCTGTGGCTAAGAAGCAGTTTTCCAATGTGGTTCCCAACCATTTCCTGATGACTGAGCTCAGCCATTCCACAGTGAAGAGAGAGGCACACAAGGCAGCAGATGCCACAAACTCCTCCACGCTATGTTTCTCCTTGGCCAAGGATTTCACTATGATCCATGGAGACTTTCTCAAGTACAGAACCACTTGCAGATAAAAATTCTCTGGTCTCAAGATCCACCAGTCGAGAGAAGCCGGCTGGATGACGATCTTCTCCTGAACCAAAAGGGCCAGCCTCATGCTGGAAGAGCAAACTGTAAAACGGAACCTGATGGAATAAGAAAAGCCAGGGGAATTGTTTACCAGCAGTTTCTCAATAAGGGAGAATCTAATATTACCTCCCCCAGCCCCCAACCCATAATTATAAGCATCCCATACTTGAGGAAAAGCCATTTCAGGTTCATAATTGCTTAAAGATATTAAGCCTGGCACACAATGCTGCGTTACTTATTCTAAGAAGTTGTCCTTACTTGTGGAATAAGGTAGAAATAGAGCATTCATTCTCCTGAATTTGCTACTTTCAAAAGGGCTGTGCAGAAAATTATTCAGAATATGAAGATTTTGTACGACTATCACACCAGTGTTTTATGACTTAAAGCTGTCCTGCCTTTGCTCAGGCTTCCAAATGGAGCTAACAAAAGTTGTGATTGTCTGAAAAGTCACATAAAGAGCTATCTCATTAAAGCAGGTAAATCTTTTTTTTCTATCTCATGCAAAACTCTGACAAAAGTTGGGTCCACTTTTTTTTTTTTAATTACATTTATATGCCGCCCTTCTCCGAAGACTCAGGGCGGCTTACAATTTTTGGAGCACAACCCAATGCGCTCAGCAATAGCCTTCATTCCATTGTATATGCCTGCTTATTACTAAGCGGCATTTTTACAAGGTCAGCTAATTGCCCCCAACAATCTTGGGTCCTCAATTTACCTACCCCGAGAGGATGGAAGGCTGAGTCAACCTTGAGCCTGGTGGGATTCGAGCCTACAGTAATTGTAGACAGCTGGATCTTAAGAGCAGGCATTTAATAGCCTGAGCCACCAAAGCTCTTTTCACTTCAATTAGTAGCAAAAGGGTACTGTGTTCACCCTTATTTAAAGCTAAAGCAATTATTCCAAATCAGTTTGAAGCATATAGTCATCATTTTGAGCATAGTAGTATTATTCTTCAATCTGAAAGTTCTCTTCCATGCTTAAATAACACACACTAAGGTGTTGAAATCCATCGGAAACATCAAGTGAGTACAACAGCTGGACTGTTATCTGGGGCAAGCAGAATTTGGCAGCTTGATAACATTTTAAGTAACTCCTCTTTTGAAAATAACTTTCCCAAAATATGCATTTAAGGTGAATACTATTAGGAAAGATGACTGACTCCACTTCTTAGTTGAGCCCTATAGAAAGGAAAAAGTTACGGGGAGGCTGAAAGAAGCCACTTGAGCCCGATTTAAGCTGCAATCTTGGTCACATTCTGTGGTCATGCTTAAGCAGGGAACATGAGCCCCCCACTGTCCCAGGGGAGACCCTCAACTTTGCTGGCATTGTGACAACATAGCATAGTGAGTTTAAGAGCTCTGAATCCCTTGGCATCATCTCAATAAAAAATCGTTACTTTTGTGAGATGGGCACCTATCTTAAATATAAACCTGCTCTCTAACACTTGCAGTTTTTTGTGAAGTCACCTGCATAAACATTATTTTGGTAAATACAACTTATATACATTTAATATGATAAAATCTAACCATTCTGGCCCTTGAAAGCTTCTGCAGTATTGTTCTGTTTGCTTAGGAATTAGTGGGGCAAAGAATCGCAATGCCTTGGGCACACTTAAGGGCTTCTTGGCTGCAGACCCAGCCTGGTTATTAGGCTCCCTCCCTCCGAGAGAGGATGCTGGTAGAAAGCTTTCAAGAATTCCTCTTGAGCCTGGAGGCAGCAAGATACTCACAGGCTTCCCCCTGGACCCACCACAAGATGTGCTTGGCAGGAATCAGGAGGCCATCCCTGCTGCAGAGCTTCTCCACCACATCAAAGACCTGGCCGATGTGCTTTCAGAGGGAGGATAAAGCCCACAGAGGATGTTCTGGATGCAGCCATCCGGCGGCTGGGAATCCTACCAAGAGAAGGAGAGTCAGCAGAGCTGGCAACCGGGTCTCTCAGGCTGCAATCACGAAGGGCAACTGGAGGAGCTCCCCATCCCTCCAGACCCCCAACTTTCCCAAAGACAGTTCCTGCAGCGCCAGAGTGGAGCGCTCACCTAGTCCCGACGGATTGGCGGCAGACAGCTTACACTGCAAAAACTTTCCTGACTGAGCAGGGTGTGGTTCCTGTTAAGCTATTGTGATTGTAGCATGTGGGAGTATACATGGCATGTGCTTGTGAACATGAGAGGCAAGGCTCACAAAACCACATTCTCAATCACTATACTATATACATGATAATAAACTCAGTTAAGGTTCAAGAATTCTTTATGGCTACAAACCATTCTTTATGGTTCCTTCGGGATATACTGCATTATGCAGACAAAACAAAATATATATGGCAGCACTGCATTATCTGCCCTTACATTAATGTCATGTCCCAAGAGCATTAGAATACATGACAGGCGAGAGGCAATGGCCATGGCAAAGAGATGTAGTTAAAGAGGCACAAAAGGGAGCATTTTGTGGGGACAAAGAGAACAGTTACATTTGTCTCTCTTGCCCGGAGCATTTGGTGGTGCACAGCTCACGCATTTACAGCCAGACAGGAACTCTAACTGGCCTAACTGGCTGTTCCAAACTCTGAACAAATTCCACAGGTTTTGAATGATCCCAAAAAGGCTGCTGTGTATCTGACATTTCTCTGCCAGTGGGAAAGAACTGCACCACCCAGATTTACTCCTGGTTTGTAAAAACTTCTGCCACGGCTTCAATACTGCCTGCAGGGGCTGAGAGCCAGGATTGTGCACGATCAGCAGTTCTGCTTTATGCACAACACACGATTAACTTGTCACCGCCAAATAAACCCGAAGAACGCCTTAGTGCACAGAGTAAGCTCTGCTGCAGGCGCGAGGGTTTGCCTTCTCCCTGATGACTAAGGCTGAATGGTGCCCTTCAAAGGCAATCCCGGCTGTTCCGCCAGAGAAAGCCCTCGGGGGATCTCCGCCAGGGATCCCTTCAAACAAAGCCACCCTGCCGGCCTTTGGCGCAGCTCGGAGAACCGCCCTCTCCTCCCGGGCACTCAGGCAGGGCTGGGAGGAGCCGTCCTACGGAACGCGGCTCGCTCGGCCCCCGTTGCCCTGTTTCTGCCCTTCATGTGGCTCTTCGCTGCTTCAGTTCAGCGCGAGCCACGCTGCCTGTGGCCAGAGAAGGGCCCGAGGTAGGGGGTGCGTGGGGTGGGGGCTCCCTGCGGCCCTGCCCTCCGTCGCGGCTCCGGTCCTTTTCAGGCTAGATCCGGCGCAGGCATGGAGGCCCTTCATCACTTCTCAGCCGAGCGGGGCCAAAGGGCTGGAGGGAAACCCAGCCGGGCGCACCTGACCCTGCAGCAGCCCAGAGCCGGCCACTCGGGGCAGCTGCCCGAGGGGCCCACGCGATCTCAGGCCACAGCAAACGAGGCCCACGGAGGCAGCCCCCGAAGGACGACCCCTTTCCCGGCCTGAGAGTCTCCTCGGGTGGGGAGCGGATTGACCACTGGGCTCCGCCAGCAGAAGGGCCGGAAGGAGCCGCGGAGCCCTCCGGACCGCCACGCAGCCCCAGCGCCACGACCAACTGGCTTCAGACGCGGGCGCGCTCCCGCCCGCCCCCGTGCACGCGCCCCCCCAGACGCCAACAGGCGACCCCGCCGGAAGGGGGCGCAGCTGTGCGGGGCCGCTCGGAGCCGGCGCGGGACAGCGGGGCGAGAGCAGCTGCTGGCGGCGGGCGCCATTTTGCAGTTGCCGAACGATGCGGCGGAGGCCGGGGGCCCGCCAGGTCCTCAAGTCAGGCTCTTGACCCGCAGCCTGGCCCGGACAGCCTTTGCGCCAGGCCCGGAGGCCCTGCCGCGCTCGGAAATCCCTCCGTCTTTTGAGTGTGGCTCAGCCTCCGTCCGGCCCTCGGGAGCACCGCGGCCTAAATGCCCCCTTTCTCGGCGCCACCGCCGGTCCCTTCCGCCACTCTGGAGGTCTCGTCCCCCCCGGGTCCCTGGGCGCCCTGTCTACCTTGGTGGCCGAGCGGGGCGTGGTGCCAATCCTGCGGCCTCCCTCGCGTCGCTTGTTGAACCCGTGGCCTCTTTGGGAGTCTCGGTGTCGATATGGCCGTAAACAGCCCTTCTGAAGGCCTGGAGCTGGTCTTCGACTTAACGACCGTTTTTCTCAGGGGCCGTTTGAGGTTACAACGCCTCTGCGGCCCCGGTTGGGATCTGGGGGCTTGACCGCTGCTCTGCGATCGTGGGATCGCCTTTTGCTCTCCTCCCTGTCCTAGAAAGTCAAAGGAGCCTCTGAAAAATTTCTCCTGAAAATCCTGTTTGGATTTCAGCCTCAGTGGCGAGATTTGCCTCTGCGGAGGCAAAAGTAGGGCCTCCCCCATCCTGCCTGGGGCACCGTGCACGCCTTCCCTGGGACGAAAGTGCCTCACCACAGCTGGAAGTGCTGGCATTGCAGTTGTTCAGCAAAGCCTTGTCATGATGTCTCACTTAACAACCATTTGAATGACTCAGGTTCCAGTTATGGTCATAAATTCACTACTAGCACAAGTAAGATAATTAACAAGCAATTTCCAAAAGTATTTAAAAAGAGAGGCTTGCAGATTTAATTGTCTTTTAAAACTCTGCCCCAGTTGCAAGCAAGATGGCAGACTCAAAGCCATGGAAAATGGCTGCCCTGCAGTCTCCTGGCAGGGAGCAGCTTTCTTGGGCAATCTCCCATCCTCTCCTTATCTAAAGAGGTGCTAAGGAGTTGGTCTACTCGCAGATTCTTGGTCTTTGTGGCTCCATTTCGCAGACCTGTTTTCAGTTGACCATAACTCCCCTGCATGTCCCTACTTTGTTCCATTTTATGGACCTGCATCCACTTCAGATTCCAGGGAAATATGGTGAGGTCAGAAGGAGGGCCAGCTTTCCAGACTGGAATGCCTCTCTGCATAAAGAGGCAGGCTTAGAAATCGTCTGAGGGGAGCAGCACCGGAGGGATTGGGTTAATATGTGGAAACAAGGGAGGTCTTTTTCCGTTATTTAATAAAATTAAATTGTTGCTGTATTAACCAAGTGTTCCTGTCATCCTCTTTCCCCCATACCACCAAGTGACCCTAAGGGGCCTATTGATTTCTACATCAGAAAAGTAGCAGAAGAAGAATAAAAGGTCAGAAGACATGACAAGCGGCTGAAAAACCTTCCCTCCAGCCAGGCAGTCAGCAGAACCTCCCATCTAGTTGAGCCTGAATAATCCTGGAGCTGTGAGGTTTGTGGCTGGTTTCTTCCCTTCCCGTTCCTGCACAGGAGACTCCCAATCACAGGCACTGAGTCAAGCCTCAGTTGGCTGCTCAGTGTTCCCTGCCTTTTGCTTCAAAATAACTCGGCCGTTCACATTCTGTGCTGCTTTGGGACTGTGTCAAAGGCCTGCAGTGTTTACACAGAGCGCTTCCGTTCTCAGGGTTTGTCTCTTTCTCTAAAAATGCTGGACAATGAAGCAGCAATCCAAAGTGGATCTCCCTACTCCTTCCTGTGTCTTCAGCTATGAATTTCTTTTGTTTTATCAAGTTTACGAGTTTTCATAGCAACAACAATAACAATAACAACAACAACCTTTTATTGTCATTATACATATATACAACAAAATTTATTTTTGCTTCTGCTGGTGCTATCCATAACAAAAGTGCAATACAACATGAATAATAATATATTATACAAGTAATTAGAGAGAAACCAGTCATATCTTTCCATGTATGCATGGAATGATTGTATTTAAGCCCATGGATAAAAGCTGTTTTTAAACCTGTTTGTCTGGCTGGCTATGCTTCTGTGTCTTCTGCCGGATGGTAAAAATGAGAAAAGACACTGACCAAGATGTGAATTGTCCCTAAGTATCTTCTTTACTCTGCTGGAGCAATGAGACCTGGCAATCCTGCATTGTCCAGATTTCAAACTAGCTATGGCAATAAATCTTGACTATCTAGAATCATTTTGTCCGGTTCCTTCCTTTCTTCCTTCCTTCCATGGGAAGAGATATCCATTTGGTTCAGTTTCAAGCTGGGAGAAAGACACTGGAAACATGGAGGCTGATTGGAAAGAAAGTTTAATGATGAACAGAACCAACAGCAGTCCTGGGTCAGCTGACAAAATGGAGTTAGTGCAGGTTTTTTTATACCTTCTTTGGGCTTTATATTTGAGCTTCCTGTGCAAGAACATGTCCTTTAATATTCTGTTGGCTGTTGTCAGATTCCTATGGGGTCATATAGGGGTTATGTAGAGGTCATAGCTGACTATAGGCAAAAGAGGAAATGTAAATGCTAGGTGCTTATCTGAGCTAATCTGGTCAACCTCTGGCTTATTGTTTATCTGAGCTTCTAGGTGAAGTTTGGACTGCTTTGGAGGTAATGCAATGAAGGAGCTTGTGTTCTGAAAGGGTTTCGGCAATTCCTATTGTGCCTAATGACTTTCGTCCTGTGTTGGATCTTGGGTGAAGGGTTGCTTCTAATACTCTGCTTTTGTTACTATCAAACTTTGCTGCAAGCAGTTTCAAAATATCCTGTCCTGAATGGACTTCTGCCTGCAGTATTTGCTTATGAATAGAGCCAACTAGATAGTTGGCTTCTTTTTTTCAATAAGCTCTTTATCTCTTTACATGCTGACATCTGCTGTGCGCTATTAAGAAAAAGTGGGGCCTGCTTTCTACCTCTAAACACATGTTTCTCCATTTCTCCCTTTGGGGAAATATAATATCTTGCCTTTTTAATATTCCTCAAAATATTTTATTCTTCTAGGAAGGGGGGCTTCCCACATTTCCTTCCTTCCTTTAAATTCTAGACCAGCATAAATTCTAGATCAACATTTTCATAAACAATTCAGATGAGGGAATAGCATCAACTTTGCAGATGACACCAAACTGGCAAGAATAGCAAATACCTCAGAAGGCAAGCTCAAAGTCCAAAAAGATCTTGACAAACTTGAACACTAGGCCTTATCCATCAGAATGCGATTGATTGGTGGGAAAAGGAAGGTTTTACACTTAGGCAGGAAAAACCAAAGCCACAAATACTCAATAGGAGGCACCTGGTTCAACAGTAGTGACTGTGAGAGAGAGATAGGCGTTCTCTCTAGTGGGCACCCACTTAGGTATAAGCCCACCGTGTGCTGCAGCTGCCTAAAAAGCCAGCGCAGTCCTAGGCTGCATCCACAGAGGGAGAGAGCATCAAGATCACATTAAGTGATAGTAGTGCTTTATACTACACTGGTAAGACCACACTTTGGGCCACTACCATACAAAGACAATGGTGAGAGTCTAGAAAGAATGCAAAGAAGAGCCACAAAGGAGAGTAGGGAGTTGGAGGCTAAAACCTATGATGGATGGTTGCAGGAACGGAGTATGGTCTAATGAAAAGGGGACATGATAGCAGTCTTCCCATACTGAACAGGAGGCCCACCTATCCTGCACAGCACCTGAGGGCAAGATAAGAACTAACGGATGAGAACTTACCAAGGGGGCATTCCAACATAGAATTAAAGAGAAATTTCCTGTCAGTGAGGACCATCAGTGGAATAGCTTGTCTCTAGAAGTTATGGATGTTCCATCACTGGAGATGAGATCGTCCTAAATGGTTCAGGATTTCCTGCTTGTGCAGGAAGTTGGACTAGAACACCTCCAAGGTCCCTTCCAACTCTGTTGTTCTGTATTCTGGAACCACTCCACTTCCAGTCCGACTGACGAAGCAGCCCAGAGGGGTCCCTGTATGGCCGGAGGTAGGCGAGCGGCAATGGGGAGCCCCACAAGGGAGGCCCCGACAGCAAAAGGAGGAAGAGAGCCTCCCACTGAGCAGCCCCATCAGCATCCCGGAAGGGCCCCCCTAGGACGGAGCAGGAGGGGCACCTCAGGAGGCATCTTCCATCTTCTGCTTGGCTGATATTTTATGGTAAGAGAAAAAAATGATGGAAGAAGCTGCAGATGGCAGGAGCCATTGCAGAGGCTGCCAGGCAGGGCTGAGAGCCGATTCCAGTGGAAGTTCAGGGTAAACTTCACTCAACTGCAAAGAAGCAGTTCAACCAGGGACTCAGCCAGGGATGGGGTGGGCGCATTTAGCAAAGGCTGGATAGGTACAGAATGCTTTGACTGGATCCTGCACTTCACAGGTGGAGGGAGGGAGGGAGGAAAGAAGATGTTGTCGGATTTGAAGGAGTAATAGAAACTGGAAATAATGCAACATAGGATACAAACGAAGTGGGGATGATTCTTCCTAAACCATTTGAACCGTCTGTTTTATGCAGAAACGAATTGGGGCTCACCAAGGCTAGGATGGGCACCAGACAGGTAATCTGTAACAGGAGCCCAGGAACCGCACCCACCTTGTGCTTTCCTCCCTGACGGCTGTACCATGGATGGGTTTGACTGGAAGGCTGCTGCTGAAAGGGCCTCCAGGCTCCAGGATGCAAACCCCACGGCAGGCCATGGTTGCATCCAGAAGAGCCTCTGCCACGCTTGGGAATCAGCGGTGACCCAATGACCCCCCCCCTTCCCCCAGATTTTTCAAAAGGCTGGACAAGCGCTGTGTCATTTCCTCCTTCAGTTGTGCTGGAAATGTTGACAAGGAATTCTGTGATTATAGTTTGGCTTCCTATGACTACTAAGGAACCATGGAAACCACACAAATCTGCACTGGGGTTTTCCTCATAATGTTGGAATTTCTTTTCTTTTTCAAGGAAAACCAACTCAAAGTGCAGCTGGCAATTCAGGGGGTGACTGACCGGTCCCAAGGGAGCTTCCAGCTGTGGCAGCAAAGGTACTCAGTCTGGAAACCTGTGGCATCTGACAGTGCTTGCTGTGCATTGTCCAGCTGCAAATAGGTGCCCAAAGTCTCATGCTGAATTGTCCCAAAGAGGAATGCCAGGAGGAGCCCTGGGGCAGCATGAGGGCCTTTCTGCCTGTGGGGGTGCAGCCGGGTTCCATCAGCTTCCAAGCCCCTGAAAATAGGCAAGAAGGGAGGAAAGAAGGGCTAAGAACGAGACTGCCAGAACCCCACCAGCTGCAAGTGTAGATTTTTTTCATGCCATGTTTTGGGGTAAGTCATTTGAAGGCAAAATTCTAGGCTGCAATTTTTATTGAGATTATAGTAATCATTTGTAAATTCTCCTCCCTCTCTGGGGAACCCGGGCCAAGATACCAAACAACACAGAAGCTGTGCTCTTCAGGCCCATCCAATCCAGGAGACTCTTCTGCCAGTGGCCAGCTGGCTGCCCCAGGAAACCCTCTAGTCTCCCAGCCAGCCAACAGCCCTTCTATCCCAGGACCTCCATGGTCGCCCCAGTCCCTTTTCACAGCCAACCAAGTTGGTAGCCAGCACGTTTCACATAGCAGTGAATTCCAAAATAGAATTAACATTTTGATAAAAATCACCCCTTTGTTCAGATTCTTTTATGTTTCTCTGGTTGATTTGTTTCTAGTACTTTGGGAAGGGAAAATAATTTCTCCTTGTCTACTTCATCCACTCTGCACATAATTTTGTATATCTCAGTCATATCCCTCCTTATCCATATCCTTTCCACACCAAAAAGCCTTTAATGTCACCTCATTCCCTAAACCTTTCCAGCCCCTTGACCATTTTACTTGCCTTCCTCTGAACCTTCCCTATCAATTCTCCATCCTTTTTGAGATGTGATCTCATATTGTAATAATAAAATGATGGCTGGTGAGCCCCCTGGAGTTCAGATTCTGCCGTGCTACAAAGGGGACTCCCCCTGGTTCCTGAAAGCCTTTCTCGGGCTGCATCTGCAGGGACTGGGGCCAAGGTCCTGGGGGCCCACAGACACCCCCACTCAGATGCCCCTCCACTTCCGGCTGAGCAGACCGACGGATCCTGCGGGAACCCCCAGATCCGATTCCCACTGATGTGGAGGCCTGAAGCCAGAAATATCTTGGAGCGGTGCAAGAACGTGCGAGTTTGTGAGCCCAGCATCACTCTGAGGAGGAAAGTGGCTTGTTGTGCTGCTTGGCAACAACTGGAGGGTGTGTGTCTCTGAAGAGCACAACTTCTGTGCACCCCCCTCTACTTCCCTAAGGAGAGCCTGGTTTCCTTCCGTGCCACTGAGCCCAGCCTGCCTGCAACTTTCTGGTAGGCTTCACACCCTGAGTGTTTTAAATACTTAGTACTTTTTTTTATTTTTATCCTATCTTTTATTGTTTTTATAAATAACCCAAGGCATCGATTACCTAACATTCCTTCCTCCTCCTGTTTGGGCTGAGAAAGCGATTGGCCCAAAGACACTCAGCCAAGCTTCATGCCCTGGGCTGGACTCGAACTCAGTCTCCTGGTTTCTAACTTGGTCTGGTGGGTTGCTAAAAGGAAGCAAGGCTGTGGCATATGCACTTGAAAGAAAACTGGGACGCCTGTAATTGTGGACTCTGTCTGGCAAGAACAAAGACTGTTTACTCACAGAGAATATGCATGTGTAACAATTGTACCAGTTCTAGGTGGTTAGAGGAGTGATAACAGTAACAAAGAGTTAGACATCCTGCATAGCTCAGCTAGAAGTTAGGACCTGCAGCAAATAGAAGGTGTTATCCCGCCTTCTGCTTTAGTGAAAATTTTTCAACTTTCTTAATTCTATTGTTCGAGGTTCCTTGGCATTTTTGGCCAGGACCCTTTTCTTGGGGCACTTCAAGGAAAGAAAAACTGCCCCTCGTGTCTGATGTTCTTCACAGGCTTAGCATCAGGCTCAGAGCCCAATTGGGAATCAATTAGTGTCTTAACCACTAGACCAGGCTGCCTCCTCGGAAGTTGGCTTCATTCTTGTACTGGCTTGAAGAAATTTTAATTTCAAAATGTTAAAAAAAAATAGCCACCCCTAATTTATTGGGGTAATGTGGCAATAGAAAAAAAGGCACAAAACGTGGCCTAAAGGGAGCATCAAATGCCAAGCGACCATTTTTTCCTTTTAATTCTTTTTCACTTCTGCTAAAACGGAGAGTTTCTGATGTGGCTGACCGTTGAAGCAGCCTATCGAAGCTGGGAAAGAGGGGCCGATGCCCGCTGGGCAAAAAGAGACCCGCGTCCTCGGACTGTGCTGAGCCTTTCTCAGTGGGGACGAGGCAGGAGCCCCCACCCCCAGGACTCCGGAGTTGGGGCCAGCGCCACCTCCACCCAGACTCCCGAGAGCAGAGGGCCACGTTGGCCTTCCCGGTCCCGGATCCGGAGGGCAGCTTCCTCTGTTGCGCTGGAGGGCGCAGACCGGAGCCCCGCCAGCTTCCACAACCTTCAGGGACTTCAAGAAAGGAAGCGCGCAGGGCATCAACCGCAGGCGCCGCTGGGGGTCTTCGCGGGTCCCCGCCCTGGAAGTTCCGCCTCGCCAATCCCAGGCCGGCGCCGCCCGCGCGCCCTTCGCCCCGCCGGCGCAGCTCTGTCCGCCCGGGGAGAGCGCCGCAGATCCGCCGCCGATCAGCCGCCGCCGCACCATGGCCGAGCCAGAGCCGCCGGGCGCCGTTCAGTGCCGCCTGCAGTACCTGGAGGACTGGGACCCCTTCTGCTGCGCCTCCTTCCCTGAGCCGCGCCGCCCGCTCAGCTCGCCCGTGGCCGAGGCGTTGCCGCTGGCCGCCCAAGTGCCCGCCTTCCTCCGCCTGCTGGGCGCGCCGCTGCGGGTGAGCGCCTCGGGGGGCGGCGGGGGGGGGGGCGGGAGCTCGGGAGGGGGGAGGGCGCGTGGGAAGGTAGCCCGGGGTTGCCTCTGGCAGACGTTGCCCGGCGCCCTCCGCTGGCCCCGCGAGTTGCTTCCCGGGGTCCCTACGCCGAGCGCCCCCCGAGGGGAGCAAGTCGAGGGGAGGCCAGGCGTGGAGCCCCGGCCTGGTGTGGGCGATGCCCGGGCGCCCTCGGCGGGTCGGTGCCGGCCATTCGGCCCAAAGGAGCCGCGCGAGCTGAGCCGGGCAGCGGCCCCGGGCTGGCTGGGGCGGCTTCTATTCTCAGCGGCTCGGGTGACGCGCTCCGGGCCGCGACCTTCTGCGCCTGTTGCTAAAAACAGCCGGGCACTGACAGGAAAGGCCTTTCCGCCGCGGGGCCCGCAGGGCGGCTCTTATCGCTGCCCCCTGGCTTTGAGCCGCTGAAACCGCGGAAAGGCCGGCCGAACCTCCGGGAAGTGATATGCAGCCGAAGCACTTGGAAGGGCCGGCTGCCAAGGAAGAAACATTGGGCCTCGGCGACGGGGACGGAGCGCCAACGGCCTGCCCGGAGCTTCCATGAAAAGGGCAGAGCTTCAGGGAGCCCGTGAGGGCAGAGGAGCCCTGGCCAAAGGCGGCCGTTTCTCTGGCCTCACCAGGTGGGCAAGATAGGGTGAATAATGCAGGCCCAACATCTGACCTGTGTGACAACAAGTCTGTGGCGCACACCTGTTTGTGGCATTTACCTACCTGCAGAAGGCTAACCTACCCATCAGAAGGCCAGAGCAGGCAAGCTTGCTTAGCCAGAGCTACTCAGAGTGGGCTGAGCTCCTTGGGTCACATGGTCAACTGTTCGCCCTCTTCAGTCAAACTTGAGCCCTTCCATTAATCTTGGATGCTGCCCATCTGACTTATTCATTGGCATCCCTTCCAACTTTCCTCAATCTTGCCAAGCCTAATTGTTTTTCTCCTAGCCCATCGTCCACTCCTTGACATGCTTCAGCTTTTGCATGCTTGGTCCTCTCATCTTGGCGAGCAGGCAGGGCATTTGATGGAGGACTGCTTGCAGATCCCAAGTTCTTAGTAGCTGCCGCAAAATACATAATTCGGAAGTATCTTATTGCCTTCCTTTTGGTCATTCTTAGTGCCCCATTTTCATAGCTGGCCTTTCAGAGCCAGAAAGATGATTGCTTTAGTCTGATCTTGGCTACATTCAGATACTTCAATCTTTATTGAAACTTGGACAAAATATTTTATATAGTCAAAACTGAATGTATGAATAAAACATCCACGATGCTGCATAGATTTTTCCCTAACATTAATCTCTTTATTTTTCTAACGCATTCTCCATTCTTTTTTATTCAAGTTGTGTGCCATTTCCATCTCTTTCCCATAAACTTTAAGATAACTAAATATGCCTGTTGATATTTACCTCTACTTTTTAAAATACTTTACGTTAATTTGACTTGTTCTACTTCCCATTTTTTACTTTCACAAGTCTTATTTCCTTTCTATTAACTAAATGGAAGTGGCTGCATATCTTCAAGTCTTCAGTTTTTAGCTTCCTGACATCATCTCCTCCAGTTCTGCCATTATTACACAGTAACATATTTATGGTATAGGAGACATGGGGGGAGCACCCATTTATGTCGTGCAATCCTTCTCTTCTGATTGACCCTGTCTCTAAATTTGTTACAGTCAGCAGGTTTATTATCTGCAAAGGTTTCCAGAAGAGCAATCGAGGGATCGTGCTAATTAATGGTTTCCTGTTTAGCAGGTGGTTTGGTCCCTCTTTTCCTCCCTTTCCAGCATAGTCACCTTCTCTTTCTACAGATGGAAAAGATTTCAGAGCAGTCTTTCCAACTTTTTTATCTGTGCCTTTTTTGGCTCTTCTGTGTTTACCCTCGAGAGTTCTTCCTTTGGTTGTAAATTTCCATTTGATCTCTTTGTTTCTCTCCTTGTCCATGTCTTTTTTTCTTTCTTGACCTTGAAGTCAGGCTGAGTTGTCCCTTCTTGGTGTCCAGGGCTTTCCACTTCTAACTTCCCATGTCTGCCATAGGATTTATTCTGAAGACTCTTTTCCTCTTTGGAATTTCTCTCCTTTAAGGGACTTTCCCCCCACTTCCTTAGCTTTCCTTTCGTGTAAGGCAGGCAGAGGAAGCCTGCTCTTTTCATTGCTCTTCCCTTCTGACTCTTCCGTTCTTTTGCTGACTTGCTGACTCCTCTCCGTTTGCCTCCTCCGTGCCAGGCTGCCCCTGGTGAGGCCCTGACTGACTGCCTGATCTGGAGGCTTCTCCTTGAGTCTGGATGGGTGCCTGCAAACTCCTGCCTCCCTGCTCGCAGGCCCTGGTTCTTCTTTCTTCAGTGCTGGGAAGAAATTCTCCTTCAAATCCCACCTCTGCTTTTCTGAAACAGACACAAAAAGAGGGAAGCAGGCAGGGGCCAGGCTGGATCTGGGGATCTGGTGGGGTCTCCTGGCTCCTCCCTTCTGAGCAGCTCCAGCTGGATGGGCAGGGGGCTCTCACCCACCTTAAAGGGCACCTGATGGCCCGGGATTGGTCCTGCATCTGAACATGTGGAGGTGAGGGCGGGATCTGGCCCTGCCTCCAAAGGAGCCAGGGTTAGGGGCCAATGCAGGTGCCGCCTTTGCCCGTGCTGGGAAAGGGGCCAGAAGGAATCCCAGAGCAGACACTCCATGCTTTGCTAACATCCAGATATGCCTCTTCTGCAGCTGGAGGACTGCGCCTTGCAAGTGCTGCCTTCCGGATACTACTTGGACCTGGAACTTTCACTGCTGGAGCAGAAAGACGATCTGGAAGCATTCTATGAAGACATCAGGTGAATCCCTGCTGGGGGGTTTTACCGCCTTTCGCACTTGCAAACTTCCCTCCTGTGCACTTTATATCCCCGCATCCGGCGGTTCTAATCTGGAAGGAGAAGCATCTCTCAATTTGACACCTCTCAATGTCAGAAGTTGCACTCGATGTACATGAGGCAAGCAGGCAGACCCAGACCCCATGTGCTTGCCGGTCCATGAGGAGGCTCGGTTCATTGTGCATAGTACCCACGCCTGCAGCTCCTTTTTCCTCCCTGGCCCCAGTTGCTGGCTGCAGGGGAAGGCCTGGCATTTGCTGGGCACCCTTCTATTTTTACTTGGGTGGTTTGTTGATCAGATTTTTAAACTGCCCAACTTTCTCACGGGGGGACTCTGGGTAATGCACAAATATTAAAATACAAAAACAGAGTTTAAAAACTTGAGAAGATGCAAGAATGAATTAAAAATCATGTTAAAAATGAATTAAAAGGAAGGAAGGGCTTTTCCATGTGCTAACCAGCCTCGCGGCTGTGTGCTTCCCTGGGCTCCAGGATCTCCTTTCAAGAGAGGCGGGCTGCCTCACTTCTGGGAGGCAAGATGTCCCCCCAGATGGGGGCAAATGGCCAAGACAACCCTCTTCCTGGACCCTCCATCCGAATTAATTTTTTAATGTTTTAATGTATTCGGCTTGTTTTATTTAATTGGTTTTTACTGTAAATTTGCTCTGTTTTAATGTTCACCACCCTGAGTCCCTAGGGAGTAGGGCGGCATACAAGTCGAATAAATAAATAAATAAATAATCCTTTGGCTGACTATCAGGCCAGGTGAGAGGTACTGATGTGATGAGATGAAGCCTGTTTTATAGGTAGCCCGGCCCCAGACCACCTGGGCTTTATAGGTTACAACCAACACCTTGAATTGGACCCGGATGCAGACTGGCACTCACGCATTTCGTGCAGTAGAGGAGTTGCGTGCAGTGTTTTCTGGACACTGCCTTTCATTGAAGCAGATGGCAGGCCCTGCATGTGTGTGTGTGTGTGTGTGTATGTGTTGTGGGGGGTTCTTGGTCCTGACTGGTTTCCTTACTTGGTTTCCTCTTGTTGCAGCAAAGGGAGGCGGCCAATCCTGCTCCTGCGCACACAGCTCTCAGTCCGAGTGCACACCATCATCGGTGAGTCCCGCCTGGGACTGGGCTGTGGAAGGGCTGCTCTGGAGGGCCAGTAGTTGCCTCACCTTTCAGTCAAGTTGGTGATCTCGGTGGAAACGTGAACCCTGTGACAGTTGCTTTGGGAAAGACCAATCTCTGCCTTGGGATTAACAGGGAAGGAATTGGCAGACAATGGTGCAGGAAGAACTGATATGAATCCGGGGTGAGGAATGGTGGCATGGGAGAATGGGAGGAGGAAGCAACCTGGAGGGCGAGCGAGCAACAGATCTGTACCACGGGGGTGGGGGGATGTGGCGGGTGAGGGAGAAGCAGAGGTGGAGTAGAAAGCAGCCAGAGAGGCAGCGAAACGGAGCTCCCCTCCCTCCCTCCCTCCCTCCCTTCCCCGCTTGGGTTTGGATTCAGATTCCTTCATGGACAATCCAGGAGCACCAAAAAGGGGCCTCTTTGCCCCAGGCAGCCTGAGGAAGCCACCAGGGAAGGCATTGAGGAGACCGGGGAATCTGGTCTTCTGGAGCTTCTCGCTGGTGGGCTGCTTGTTTCCTTCCAGAGCATCAGCTGCAAGAGGAAGAGGTTTCTGGTTTGGGAGCTTCCCTGGGTGGTCAGTGGTGGGCGTCAGTCCACGAGGCAGGCAAGGCCAAGAAGGTCAGGACTCCTTTTATTGTGAGCAGCCCCTTGCAAGTCTGAATGTGCTCCCCCCTCCCTTTATGTGACAATATATATACATTTATACATCCTGTCCAATCTTTCAATACACACTACTTCCATACCCTCATAACTATTACATACATTATTTACATTTTCTATTCTTATGTCTATTGTCAATCCAGATATACCATCTTTCCCATATTGCATTGTATTCCATGTCAGCTTTCCCTTTTAGTTCCATAGTTAATTTATCCATTTCCACGCACTCGAAGATGTTTTTAATTATGAAACCTTCGGGCGGTATGGCGTTTTTCTTCCAGTACTGTATTCATGCCAACTTTCTAAGGAAGATTACTGAGAGCGGGGCTGCTGGGGCTCAGGCGCAGAGCGGCAGAAATGCTGGGGGAGGGGCCCCGCATCCCGAGGGCCACGTCAGCCTAGCAGGAGAGTGGATGGCCCACAGGGAGGAAGGGAAGCAACCCAAGGGGACATCCTGAGGTGACCCCACAGTGGGGAGGACTGGCTGAACCCGTGGGGGGGCAGGCTTTGGGGTCTGCAGTCTGGAAGCACCAAGGCAGCAGCTGCTGCTGGTGAGACTCAGCGCTGGGCAGCTGTGGCTATTTTTAGCCTATTAGCTTCGGGTTGCGCTATCTGGAGCCACATTTGAAGAAGGAAGCAGATATATAACTAAATAAAGGATGTGAATAGCAAAAATGAATCCCCTCCAGGGAAGGGGATGCTGGAAGAGAGGAGAGAGGCATCGTGCGCTGCCCCACAACCACCCAGAGGAGCCATTCCCAGCTCCGACTCTTCCCCTGCCCAGTCAGGGTCTTCCCTGGGCCTCTCCAGGTGGGGCCGCACTCTTGGTCTGCACTCTGGCCAGGCTGGTCCCAGAGGGCCGAAGGAGGCAGAGTGGCTGCTCCCTCTCTGGGAGCTGTTTCCCCACCCTGGGCTGTTTGTAGATTTGGGACCCAAGGCACTGTGGGAAAAGGGGGCTGCAGGAAGAAGAAAAGGGGGGAGCCGCATGTAAATGTTGGGGTTCAATGGCAGCAAAATGCTGGGTTCTTTGTCTTCACACCTTGGCAGAAGGGGTCTTAGCTCATAAAAGCTTCTGCAATTCTGCGTGTGTGTGTGTGTGTGTGTGTGTGCAGTTCCTTCAAAATAGTTTATGCTGCCCCTGCCCACCTGCAGGGCCTTCCAGACCTTCCCCATCACCCCCTTGAGCCAGCCGGGGCAGTCACCTGGAGAGCCACTCTGGAAGCGGGGGCATGTCTGCGCTGTGCTCCGCCTTGCAAGTTTTAATTTCTCAGCTTTGGGGTGGGGCTGGGATCTGTGGCTATTTGGGGATCAGGGAAAGGGGGGCATTGAGGATCAAAGGGCGGCGCAATTGTCTGCTTTTGGGACCTGTGGTGGGCAGGGGGCCCCCAGGCCTTCTGGCTTCTCCTGCCTGCCTTTCCTTCCTGCTTCCTGGAAGCCACATTTCCAGTGAGGCAGCCCCCCTCCCTTTGCTGCACGGCTCCTCCCGGGGAGGCCAAGCCAGGCTGGTGCTGCGAGAGCTGGAAGAGAAAGTGGGGCAGGCTGGGCCATTCTTCTTTGGGCAGGAGTCCTTCAGGGCCAGGGCTGGGCTCCAGAGGCCACCATCGGTTCACACATGGAGTGCCAGGGAGTGGAAATCCACTCGGTGATCTCTTTTGGGGATCCTTCAGCTGAGGACAGTGCTCTGGGCTCAGCTGTGCTGTATCCATTCGGCCTATCCTTTGGGGTCTGCCTCAGGTGAACGGAGCCAAGCCGTCTGTGGGCCCAGGGATCCCTGGAGTCCTGCAGAGCTGCCCCACCAGCGTTTTTTTGGGGGGGAGGTGATCCTTGAGGGTCTGCTGCCCCTCCTCCACCCCACCTCTGGGCCTCTCCTGCACCTGGGAAGGGTGTAGCATCACCTGGGCTGTTGGGCTTATGCAAAGCCGGGACTGGCAGGTGCTTTTCCTGCTCAAAGGGGAGAGCACATCTCCCTGGCCTCTGAGGCGCCAGAGGGTGGCAACCCAAGGTTGTGAGGATCAAAGCCAGCCCAGCATGTCAGTTATGTACTGGCAATGATGGGAACATCCAACTTCTTTTGCAATTACCTTTTGAGGCTTTCCCTCCTTATGGAGGGTGTCAATGATGGTTTTCTGCACAACTGTCAGGTCAGCAGTCTTTCCCGTGATTGTGATTCCTACTGAACCAGACTGAGAGACCATTTAAAGGCTCAGGAACCTTTTGCAGGTGTTATGGCTTAATTAGCTGATTAGAGTGGGACACTTTGAGCCTAGAATATTGCACCTTTTCACAATATTCTAATTTTCTGAGATTGTGGATTTGGGGTTTTCATGAACTGTAAGCCATAATCATCACAATTATGGCAAATCACGGCTTGAACTATCTTGCTTTGCATGTAATGAGCCTATCTCATATATTAGTTTCACCTTTTAAGTTGCATTACTGAAATAAATGAACTTTTGCACAATATTCTAATTTTTTGAGTTTCACCTGTATGCCTCTGTCCATGAATCCGGCACTTTATTTTTTGTCAGAACCTCATTCAATACTTCCAACATTGTAGCAGAGATTACTTCCTGTATTGTTTTACGGAATTCAGCTGGTAGCCCATCCAGTCCGGGAGGTTTCCCAGTATTTTGTCTGTTTATTGCTTCTGTCAGTTCCATCATTGTTATTTTCTTATCGAACATGGTCTTTATTTCATCAGATGTTCTTGGTAAATATTGCTGTACTTTGTTTTCTAATATTGCCTCTTGATCATATAGTTTCTAATAGTGTCTCTGTACTATTTTTTTCTTCTCTTCATTTTCATAACATAATATGCCATTTTCATCTATTAATTGTGGTATTCTTTTTGATTCTTTTTCTTTCTTCAGTTTATATGCTAGCCATCACCTCTTTCTTCCATCTTCTGTATTTTTTCTCCATATTTAATTAAGACCTGTTGTATATCTCCTTCCAACTTTTCCATTCTATCATCTGTATGCTTCCCTTGGTCTTGTATTACTTGAAACATTGATTTTATTTCTTGCATAGAAGTCTCTTTTCTGCTGCCGAAGCATCATTGTAATTGATCGTTGACCAGCTGGACTCAGGGATGAGGAAGTAGGAATTGATGATTCAGTAGGAATTCTTTTACTCAGATCAAATTATAATCCATTTGCAAAAGCCCAAGGAAAAGTAAAAATAAATCTTCAGGTTCTTCTCTACCTTAATCCAATTTTATCCAAGAAAAAAGAGGAACAAACAACCAAAAAACAACGATGGAGTTAGATAATCCAATAACAGAAAAGAAGACTATAGATCCAATGTAAAAAATGGAGTAAAAATGTATGAAATTCAAAACGCTAATCCACTTGTTTAAAAAAAAAACAATATCCAATTGTTAATCCACTTGTTAGGGAAAAAAAGGAAGAAAAAAGTAGAGAAAAAGAAAACCAACATTCCAAAATTAATCCACAGTGAGAAACTGGGCCAAAAAATAAAACAAGCCCAAAGAAGAGGGAAAAAAAGGAAAAAATAAATCCAACATATGCTCCAGCAGAAATAAAAATAAGCACCAAACAAAAAAAAGAAAAAGAGAAAAGATACTAGCTGTAACTTATAAATCCATGTCACTAAGTGAACCAGAATCTCAGTCAGTCAATCAGTCCAGAAAGCCAAAAACCAAAGCATATATATTATCCAAGATCACAGTGTTCTTTCTCTTTCTTTTTCTTTATCTAATTCAACTTTCCAATTGTATACCAACTTTATAAGAGCCGTACCTGTTTTCAGTGCTGGCTTATTTATCTTCCTCCACTTCTCTAGTCAAAACAGCTTAATCTTTAAAGTCTATTGTTTTTCCCCCGTGACCTCTAGACGGCAGTATTGCTTAGCATTCCTTATGCTTGTATCTTAGTTACACTATATCTCTATTGAAAGTGAATAAAAGCCAAAGGAAAAAAAAAAAACAAAGTACTTCAGAAATTTCAAACGAAGTAACAAAAAAATGTTCAATTTCTTCTTGATTTTAAGTTCAATCCAGTCCAGCTATTCAGAGCAAAGAAGCAAACAAAGTATTCCTTTTTGTGTGTGTTAAGAATAAAGAGTCCAAATAAAGTTGTCAGCACTCGCCATTCGCTGCTGCCTTATCTTTCCTGTCTTCTTTCTTTCTTTAATAAATCTTTCACTTCTTGGGCTAGAACCCAAGGGACCCCATTTCTCTAGAACGGCCAAATGCATCAGAGGGAATTGTGCTGACTGTGCCTCGGTTAACTTAAATCAACGCTAGTTTTTGCCCCCTGGTCCCCTGGTATTTTTCAAGGGGCAGCCCTGCAGAAACCGGCTGGAGACAAGCTGGCTCTCTGGTTGGGGAAATGTTGGATTAGCCATTGCCTCCTCAGAGGAAGGCACCCCCTGCTCAAAGGAAGGCACCTTCTTCTGAAGAGGCAGCTGCTAGTCCAGCATTTCCCTGACCAGAGAGCCAGCTTGTCTTCAGTCGGTTTCTGCAGGGCTGCTCCTTGAGCCTCCGCAAGGAGGAGAGCCGGGGCTCCCGCTCTGGCGCCCCTGGCCAGGGGCCCCTTCGACTGTGGCAGGGGCTCCCTGAGGCGTTGATGGGGTGCAAGTGGGAGGAGTCCAGAGGCTGACCCATTTCTCTTCCACAGAGAAGCTGTACTGTTCCAAGGGCCCGGAGCTGAGGCGTTCTCTTTTCTCCCTCAAGCAGCTTTTCCAGGTGAGGCCCTGCCACCACCCCTGCTCTGCTCCCAGAGGCCAGCCGGGGCCTTGGCCAAGGAACGGGGCAGCCCAGCCCAAGGGAGGGGGAGCTTCTGGGGGCCTCAGGGGAGTCTTTCAGGCTCTGCCTTTGGGCTGCAGGAGGACAAGGACCTGGTGCCGGAGTTTGTGAACTCCGAAGGGCTGACTTGCCTCGTCTCGGTGGGAGCCGAAGCTGACCAGAACTACCAGAACTACATCTTGCGAGGTAAGGAGTCTGCCTGAGTAGCTGAAGTGGCCCAGGGGGCGGCCAGGCCAGGGAGCGCTTCCCTCGCCCCTCTTTCCAACTCACTGCCTCCCACCGAGGGAGGAGTTCTTGGGGAGGAGGATCTGGGCTAAATTGGGCGAAGGGGGTCAGAAGCCCCTGGGAGGGAGGAGGGGGCATCCCTGTGGTTCTCTCCCACCAATGTTGCCCCCTGGTGGAGAACTGAGTGAACAACCAGCCACTCGAGTGGGGGAGGGGAGGAGCCTTTACCTTTTCTGCCTCTGCTCTGAGAAAGGCTGCTGGCTCTCTGCAACTTTCAGTGTGTCCGGGGCATTTCCCCCCCCCCTTTTATGGGTGCAGTAACAAAGCACAGAAGACCCAAGGTAGACTTTGGGTGCCTGAAGGAGGAAGGGGGGGGGCTGTCCATCCATTACCCCTCCCCGCCACAGCCCCCAAGTGTGGGAAGTGCCACCTTCTCCCAGGGACCCTTCTGTGCTGCTCTGCAAGTACCCGTGTGGCTTCCTTGATCACCCCCCGCCAAGCTCTCTTGCATTTGCAGAAGCCGGGGCTGCCCTCCGTGGCCAGTGAGGGGCCAAGGCCCATGGGGACCCTCTGCCTCCCAGGCCCTGGGGTTTTCACTTTTGCTTTGGAAATTAGCCCTTTTTGCACCTGGATGTGCCCGTCCATCTGGGGGGTAATGAAGAGGCAGCAGGAAGCGGATGGGGGGGGCTTTCCAAAGGAGGGTTCGGGCTGCGTGTTTTGCAGAAGTGCCCCCGCCAGGCCGTGCCCAGGAGTTGACCAGCCTGGTCCACCCCCTCCTGCGCTGGTGCCCCAGTGCCGCTGGGGCTCCCACGGGATGGCTCTTCTCCCTGCCTTGCAGCTCTCAGCCAGATCATGCTGTTCGTGGATGGAATGATGGGGGTGATCCAGCACCCAGAGACCCTGCGGTGGCTCTACACCCTGACGGGCAGCCTGGTGAGAGAAGGTCCCCTCTGCCGGCAGAGTGCGTTCAGGTTCTCCTTGCTTACTCCTGGCTTCAGATCCTTGGCTTGGGATCTCCTCTGGCGATCTCCTCCCTAGCAGCCCTGGGCGGAGATCTGGCCAGCTCAGCTCATCCTGTCTGCTGTCTGAGCAACTGGAGATTGCACTCCTGTGCTTCTCTAGGGTGGCCAGGCCCTCCAGCCGGCACGTCTAAGGGCATTGTCCTGGGAGCAAGGCCACCTCCGCCAAGGGCACCCGTAGACCGGGTGGTCCTCGGGATCAGTGCAGGCCTTGGGCCTTCAGCGCCTCCAGGCAGAATCCCAGCGGGGGAGGGGTCAGAGGCGTGAGCTGAAAGAAGACCCCAGAAGACGTCAGCTGCTGGAAGCGCTGGACGGGTATCCCTCCTGCCCATCCCGCGCTTGAAGGGGCCCATCTCCACACCCCTCATCGCCTTTGCCCGAGAAGGCCGGCTCACATGGCTCCCCTCGCCTGCCTCTAGCACCGCCTTGTGGTGAAGACAGCCCTGAAGCTGCTCCTGGTCTTTGTGGAGTTCACCGAGTCCAATGCCCAGCTGCTGATCCAGGCTGTGGGCACTGTGGAGCAGGTCAGAGGTGAGCGCAGAGCGTCCTGGTGCTTCCTTGGAAAGTGCCACCTTCCAGTCTCATCAAGCAAACCACTTTTGGTGGCCCCCAAGGGCCGCGAGGTGCAGGCCGCCTCTCTGGGGGAGGGAGAAGAGGGGCCCTGGCACGTCTCTTGCAGCGGAAGGCATTCTGCCCAAGTGGCGATGCTAAGAGGGATCTGTAGGCAGTCCCTCCGTTCCTGACTTGTTGCCTTTCAGGCGGGTTTCCGTGGTCTCGCCTTGTAGCCATCCTGGAGCAGAAGAGCGGGGCTGACACGGAGCTCCAGGTGTTTGCAATGACACTCATCAACAAGGTGAGGGCGGGCAGGGCGGACAGGTGGCACCTCCCGGGGGGGCGGCTGGGCCCGGCTAATGGTTGTGTCCTGTTGGGGCTTGCAGACCTTGGCTGCCCTCCCTGACCAAGACTCCTTCTACGACGTGACAGATTGTCTGGAGCAGCAGGGCATGGAGCGACTTGTCCAGGCACACCTGGCCAGCAAGGGCACCGACCCAGACCTGAGGCAGCAGCTTGCCCTCTACGAGGTGAGGGCCCATGGAGGGAGGCCACCCCGCTGCCTGCCTGTGCCTGCTTGCTGGCTGACCGTCTCTCTGATCCGCAGAATGCCCTGAAGGAGGAGGATGGGGCAGAAGAGCCTCTGCTGGGCCCCCGGGCCAAGGAGCGGCGCAGAGGGGACGAGGGCCGGCAAGGGGCCCGGCGCTCCTTGGCCCAGGAGGAGGACCAAGGTGCTCCTGCTGCTGCAGGTGCCCTTCCCAGCCCTCCGCAGACTCCGGGCCTGGAGGGAGAGAGCAGTGAGCAGCCGTGAGTTGGGCGTGGCGCATGGATGGGGGCCCCACTCCATCTGTTTGGACTCCCGCCCCACATGTCCTCCCAAGGCTGCCCTGCTGGCCAGTGGAAGCTTTAATCTGGCTCTCGTCGGGGGCCCAGAAAGCCTCCCCGGCAAGTGGCCAATCAGCTGCAGCTCTTCCCCCGTCTCCCTTGCAGGCCCAGCTCGAAGGGCTCGTATAGCAGCACCTCCTGCATGCAACTCTCTGCGCCGCTGGGCCCTGCGGAAGGAGAGCAGCTGGCTGGCCTGGGCGACAGGAGCGTTTTCAAGTAGGTCCTGGCTGGGCGGCTAAGAGGACTGTGGAGGAAGCCTCTGAGCGGGGGGATGGGGGCAGCTTGCAGGCATGGGAGGTCTGCCCAGAGCTGCTTTCCTGGGCTTTTCCTGGGCAGGGACCCGTCTCTTCCGTTAGTCCCGAGGTCTCCCTTGCCAGCAGATGGAAGGTGCGGGTGCCTCTCTCTCTCGGTGGGGGGACACACGGAGCCCCTCCCCCTAGGCTCACTCTTCTCAGGCAGACGGTGCCGTGGCAGCCTTGGCCCCCAGCTGCAGGTTGGTGCCACAGCCCGGGTGGGAGGGAAGAGGCTCAGCTGCTGCAGCTGGCAGAGCATGGTGCCTGGTGGCTAATCCGATGAGGCCCCCAGGGCCCCCACAGGCCCTTCCTGCTACTTGGGGAAGGAGCGGGTTGTCCGTCTCTCCCCTCCCCCCAGACGGGCAAGGCTCCGATGGCTGGGGAGGGTGGCATGTGATGCACAGGGGCAGCCCCCTCCTTCCCAGGCCCCCTGCGGCGTCTTTCGGGCTGCCTCCCTCTTCTCCGGGTCGGCGTGCACTGGAGGGCTGATTCCACAGGCCCCATAGGATGGGTTGAGAAGCAGGTGGGGTGTGTGTGTCTGTTCTCTTTCTAGCTGCTCTGAGCTTCTCTCAGCTCTCTTGCTCTCTGCAGCACCTGCCCGGCTTAAATGCTATTTCCTCTTCCAGACTTCGCGAAACAGCCTCTGCTTGGTAAGTGACGGCCTGAGTGTGGTGTGCAGTGGTGTAAGTCAGTGAGGGCTTGCGTGTCATGGCTGCCTCGGCTTGGTAAGCGACAGCCTGTGTGTGGTGGGCGGGTGGGCGGCGTTGAGCTGCCCTCCCTGCCAGCAGGGCCAGTTCCTTCGCAAGAAGTTCCCTGGTTGGGCTTTGGGGATGCTTGTCGCTCGGCTGCCCTCTCCAGCTGCCAGGAGCCCGAGGCAGCTGCTTGGCTGGGCTGGTGCCCTGGGGCCACCCACTTCCACCCCGCAGAATCAGGTGGGAAGGGGCCTCCACATCCCATCTGTTCCACAAGGGGGCGCCCTGCTTTGTCTGGGGAGGCTTCCATCCCTTCTTTGGGCCCGCTTGGTTGCAGAATCCAAGCGGTGGCTACCTTGGCCAGATGGCCATGGGGAGCGCGACTCCTTCCAGAAAGCGCCCCCACCCCTGCTGCATGTCCCCCTTGCCTCTGGGGCTGGCTTGGCCGAGCTTGTGGCACAGTGCGGAGGGCCCACTGGCATTAACTCCCTTTTTCTCCCAGGCGAGAGGAAGCCCCCCCAGTATGTGGGGACAAGCCCATTCTGAGGCACTTTGAGTAAGTATGGAGTGGCCTGTGGTCAGGCAGAGGGCCTGGATGGAGCTGCTGAGCCAGAGGCTGCTGTTCCCTCCCTGGTCCTGGGCCCAGGGAGAGCGGCTTGCTTGGATCCATTTCCAGATCACATTTTGTTAACGTTGCCACTTGGGTGTAGCTGAAAGGCTCCCCTCTCTCTATATGCAGGAAGGGCCCCCTGGGGGCCCTGGGCAGTTTCTGCCACTTGCCTTAAAGCCGGCTCACGGCATGCCTAGAGGGCAGACTTCCTTCCAGGGGCCAGCAAGAGCTTTAAGCCAAAACCATTTGGGCCAGGTGGCCATTCCTTGCCCATGGCCTTGTGCGGAGGGCAGTGCAAGCAGGTCGCTGGTCAGCCAGTGCTTACTTAGGCAGGATGACCTGATAAGACCCAGATGGGTATAAAATGGAAAGCTTTTGTTTGAGAGCAGTTCTTGTTGCAAAGCCACCGGGACCAGGCTGGTGCATCATGCTCCTCTCCGCATTTCCTCCTGCACATGGCCTGCGCATGGATCATGTGCCCAGCATCTTCCCTCCCGATTCAGATCCTGCCTATCTGCAAACAGTTATCTGGTAAATGCCCTTGGGAAACTCTTAATTTAAAAAACACTGAAAAATAGTGCCTTAACAAACCAGGATTGAAACTCATTTCTACAGTGAAAGCCAGCAGTCAGGAGGCTGCTTTATCTTGCAGCCTTTTCGTGAATCTCAGTTGAAGACTAGCAGTATTTTGCTTTGCTGGTCTCAGCTTCCAAGAGCTTGACAAAGCCCCCTTGCTGCCCAGGGCCACAGGTGGTTTAGCCTCCTCTATGTCCTGAGCCAGAAGATGGGCTCAATCTCAAAGGATCCCTTTTCTGGATTTCAGGGAAGTTGGAAACCCCTGGCTGAAATAAACCCCCTGCCCCTAAGCCATGGGGCCTAAGGAGCTGTGTTTTCAGGTTCATGCAATGGTGCTGATATTAAGTCGCCCGGAGTTGTGTGTTGTGCACAGAAGCAAGCTGGGGGCCTGGAAAGAGTGGCCACTGTTGAACCATGTATGGCTTGGTGCTACCCCCCCACCGCAGAGTCATCGGAGGAGGGAGTGAGGGGGGGAGGCCCAGCATGGCTCGACGGGGCTTCTGGCGCAGGGGTGTGTATAAGTCCTAGCTTATCTAGGGGGAGGGAAGCAGCCTGGATCTCGCCTTTCAGTTGGTCCTGGGGACCTGAGGCTCCTAGATTTGGACCCTGACTCCCAGCCAGCTTAGCAGTCCTTATTCTGGTGCAAAGCTCCGAGGGGATGGAGAGATTTGGCTGGCACAGCAGGTGTGTTTCAGAACCAGAGCACAAAAAGGAGAGCCCTCAATGAGGCTCCCAGGCAGGTGACTTGGAAGGGCTGTGGGGAGCGCTTCTGGGGGAACACGCGTGTGCAGGCACCCTTGCATGCACACAGCCATGGGCTCCCTCCCAGTCCAGGAATCCAGGCCATGGGTGGCGCATGGTGGGCAGGGCTGAGTGACGGGCATGGCTCCATGCGAAGGGCCAGGCCAGGTTTGTCAGGCCTGGAGGCCAGTCTGAGGGAACCAAGACAGGCGCAGGTCGGGAGGCAAACGGCCTGAGGTGAGGGAGAAGCGGTCCTGCCCAAACGTCGGACCTCAGGAGGCGTCTGATCTCCCTTTCTCTGCTTCAGGCAGAGTTGGAGAAGCAACAGGCTGCACTTGGGAGGAGGGCGACTCTGTAAATCCGCCGAGGGAAGAGCGAGAAAAGCTTATGATGTGAACAAGATTGTGGGTCTCTCTTGCACTCTCAGTCTCCCCATGGGTGCTGTGGCATTCAGTGTGCAGCAGGTGCCAGCCTTCGAGGGACCCCCACCCAGCTCTGGCCGGGAGGAAAGGCTGAGGGCCTCTTCTGAACAGCCTCACCAAGCAGCATCCCCTTCAGGCGGCCTGTTCTTTGTGCCCAGGAGAGCCCTTCTCTCTTCCCCTGGCGTTCCCCACTCGTGGTCTTAGACCCAGCAGCTCCTTTGGCCACACTCAGCCACACTCAGCCTCTGGGCAGAGCAGGACCTCCCGGGCATCTCTGAGAGGTGGCCTGAAGCCCTGGGGAAGTGGGATTCCACACTCGGGGGCAGTCGGCTAGATTGGCCCTCTTCCCAAAGGAAGGAAAGGCTGCCAGTGCCCACTGCAGCCAGGAGAGGACGGAGGGCAGGTGAAGAGATCTGGGCGGGACAGGGCAGCCCCACAGGAAACCCCAAAACCAGCTGGAGCCACCCGATGGCCATGACAGCCCCAATGGAAGCTGCACATCGAGGCACTTTCCATTGCCCACCGGTGTGTCTTCAGGTGGGACATTGGAGCAGGCAGGCTCTGGAGTGCAGCACCTTGCCTCATCCTCTGGCTGCCTCACCTGTGCGAGGACACTCAGGTGTCCTTGCATGAGGGCAAGCAGGACAACTGGATTCCGTAGGACAGGGATTACATCTGAAACGGAGAACCTGTCAGACCCTTAATGCTTTTTTCTGGCTTGCAGCTTAATTGTTACTGGTGACCTTTACGGGTAATGTTTATTGTATTGAGGCCAGCTGAGTTCCTCTGTGTGTTTCCACATTATCATAAGGTTATAAGGGATCACAAAGGTTATCCAGCCCAGCCCCCAGCTGAATGCCAGATATACGCAGCATCTCTGTCAGATGACCATCGGGCCTTCGCTTGAAACCAAATGTCCCAGGAGAGCCCACCATGTCATATGGCCGTCTGTTCCACTGCCAGACAACTTGTGAATTCAGGAAGTTATCCTGATGTCCAGGATGGACCTCATTCCTTTCACCCCGTGGCTCTGCTCCTCTTCTCTGGGGCAAGAGAAAATACATGCATTCTCCCTTAGGTGCCACAAACACATCCTTCCCTCCAACTGTCTCCTCCTCTGTAGGATAAAGGTAGCAAGATCCTTCCTGCCGTCTTCCTGGGACTTGGAAGCATCATGGTGGCCTCTTCTGGGCTCACTTTGCTTGTCATTGTCCTTATGCTCACAACTGGACATAGGACTTCCTGATCACAATCCCTAGGTGGCATTTGCCTTTTTCACAGCTACAAGGCACTGCTGGCCTCTGTTTAGCTTGGGGTCACCAGAGACATCCAGACCCCTTTTACCTGTACTTCTCTCCTGGTCTTGTGCCTCACGTTTCTCCTCCCCAGGTGGAGAATTTTATATTTTTCCCATTAAATTCCACCCTATCAATTTCACCCCTACTCAAGCCTGTTCAGATCTTTTTCAACCTCTAACCACCCCTCTCCTCTGCAGAGAGTTACCTGCCCACCAGGCTTTGTACCCTGTGCAGACTTTAAGGTCTCCTTGACTCTCTCATCCAAGTCCTTGATAGCCTTGATAGCCCTTTGATGTGCTGGCAGAGGCCATGAATGAAGGGCTCCTGCACACCTCCTTTAAACCTGTGTTAGATTCCTCTGCCTTGGGGGATAGGTTGGCCTTGGCTTGGCCTTTGAGTTCCGAAAACGCCCAGCAATGGTCATCCCTTGGAAAAACAGGGGAGTCTTGCTCCTCAAAACAAGCCTGTTTGCAGCATCTGCCTTTGGAGGGTGTTCCTTTGCTGGTAAGCTTTGTAAATTTTCATAGAAAGTCAAGAGGGGCTGGCAGTGTTGGCGGGCCCTCTCTCACTCGTTGACCCCATAGATGACTAGTAAGAGAGCTCACAGTTGGCACTGTCTGCTGGACCCAATGGCGGCAGTGTCCCCAAGGCAGTGGTGTGGAGCGTCCTCTTCTCTTGCAGAGCCCGTTTTTTAGAAAACCTGGCTGCCTCTCAGAAAGAGAAGATCAGTGCCATCAGCCGTGGACGAGCAGAGGTTCTGGCTGAAGCTGTTTCGAAGACTGAGCCAGTGGCCCCAGGTAGGGTGCAGGAGGCACAGCTCGTCCCTTCCTTGGTTCTGTTCTCTTCTGCTTGGCCTTTTCCCCTTTAAATGCCCCTTTCTGCCATAGGGAGGTGGAGTGAAGGACAAAATGGAAACCTTAACTGGAAAGAGCCCAGCTCAGAGCCTGGTTTGGATCACGAGGAGAGCAGAGAGGCCACTCTAAGCCATCTCTTTGATGCCTCCCGCGTCTTGGGCCCGGACCCAGAGGCTGCCCCAGGTGGCATGAGTGGGATTCTTGAGAGCAGCAGTGCTTCTGCGAAGAGAAAACTGATGCTTGACATGCTGTTCGCTAATAAGAGCCTGCCAGGCACGGAGAGGACGCTGCCCACAGACCACGGCATGGAAGAGACGGGGAAGATGGCGCACCAGGAAGAGGAGAGCCAGGAGAGGGCGAGCCAACGGACTGGATCTTGGGCCTTCCCCTTGAAAAGCCAGTTCAGTGTTGAAGCCGAAACCAGCCTGAAGAGTCTGGACAGGGCCCAGGTAATGGGAGCTCCACTGGAGCTTGGCTCTCAAGCTCTGAAGATCCAGGATCTGGACTTCTCAGACCTGTGTGAGGAGGAAGATTTTGATGTACAAGAAGCAAAGGTGGCCAAGACAAGCTTGCCCCCCGTGGCGTTGGGAGCAGGTGAGGACCTGGCTCCTCCTCTGATTCCTGGTTGTGCTCCGGCTCCTCCTCCTCCTCCTCCTCCTCCTCCTCCTCCTCCTCCTCCACCTGGCATACCTGGTCCGCCTCCTCCCCCTCCATTCAGCAGCCCCCTTCTTGGGGGAGAAGCCAGCTGCCCTGCCAAGAAAAAGAAGACTGTCAAGCTCTTCTGGAGGGAGCTGAAAGACATCGATGGCCCTGCCTGGGAAAGTCGGTTTGGGCAGGCTACTCTGTGGGCATCCCTGGAGAAGGTCAAGGTTGACTCCGCTAAGCTGGAACACCTCTTTGAGTCCAGGGCAAAGGAGGCTCCGAGTTCCAAGGTAAGTTGCTGCATGAGGCTGCAGCTTGGCGTATCAATGCTTTTCTCTGGCTGGAAGAGAACTTAGAACATAACAGTAAGAGAGTTGGAAGGCCCTTTGGAGGCCTTCCAGTCCAATCCCATGCTCAAGCAGGAGATCCTATATCATTCAGGACAAATGGTTGTCCAACCTCACCTTGAAACCCTCGCGTGGTGGAGCACTTTCAACCTCTGAAGGCAAGCGATTCCACGGGTTAATTGTTCTCACTGTCAGGAAATCTCTCCTTAGTTCTAGGTTGGATCTCCTTGATAATTTTCCATTCATTGCTTGTCTTGCCAATAGGTTGACCTCCTCTTCTCTGTGACAGTCCCTCAAATATTGGAAGACTATACCATGTTGCCCCAGTCTTTCTCTTCGTTAGACTAGACCTATCTTGTTGGATAGTGCCCAATGCTCAAGTGTATCAAGATCCTTCTGGATCTTGATCCTATCTTTTAAAGGGTTGGCTATTCCCCCTTGCTTGGTGCCGTCTGAAAATTGGGTGTGTTCCCCATCCCTCCCCTAATCTAGATCATTTATGAAAATGCTGAGAAGTACTGGGGCTAAGACAGACCTTTGAGAACAGCAGCTGCCCTGACATCACTTCCCAGCTTGGAGATGTGGGCTGCTCCTCATCTTCAGCCTCTGCTCCATGACCAGACCCTGGGCTCAAAATACAAGAGCAAAAGAAACTACTCTGCCCCTCCTTCCCTGTCCGGCACAGCAGCTTCCCTCCACTCCTTGGGCTCCCTGCCCACAGGGATTCTGCGTAGAGGTGCTTTACGGGCCTCTTGGCTGCTGGGGTTTTGAGCTGCAGGTAGACCACGCCTCTTCTGATCCAGCTGGTCCTGCTTTGGGTCGGGCCATGGAGAGCCCTCTTTCTCTTGCTCTGGGCCTTTGGGCATAAATGGTGGGGTTGATACAGAAGTAGAGCAGCTGTAGCACAGGGTGACTGGTGCCTCAGCCTGGCAGATGCTTCCCTTCTACACTTCAGGCCTCAGCTCCGCATCCTCCGGAGCCTCTTGAGTTTCTTGGCTTGTAATGGTGGATTTGGCAAAAACTTATCTGGGTTCTCTTTCTTACTTATCAAAGCAAAGATGGGCAAACGTGCCCCTGGATCCTGTGTTTAATCTGTTCCAATCCTGCTGCTCCTCTTTTAGAAATCTGTGGATGGAAGGAAGCTGATTGTGGTCCTGGATCCCAAGAGGAGCAATGCCATCAACATTGGCTTGACGGTGCTGCCTCCCATCCATGTCATCAAGACGGCCATTCTCAGCTTTGATGAGTTTGCCATCAATAAGGAAGGGATTGAGGTCAGGAGGGATTTCCTGGGGTACCTTTGGGTGGGTGTCCTTAGTGCTCCAGAAAGCTTCCCGTTCAGGAGAACATCAGGAGACTCTGGTGGATCCAAAGGAGGTCTTGACTGACCTTAGTCCCTCTGGATTTTTTGTTGAACCAGAAAATATTGACCATGGTTCCCACAGAGGAGGAGAAGCAAAAGATCCAGGAGGCCCAACTGGCCAACCCGAATCTCCCTCTGGGGTCAGCCGAGCAATTCCTGCTCACGCTCTCCTCCATCGCAGAGCTCCCGGCTCGCCTCCAGTTGTGGGCTTTCAGGCTAGACTACGAAGCCCTGGAGAAGGTACTTGTGCAAGTCCTGAATTGACCAGGAGGAAAGGGGTGCAGAGCTGGACTTCAGGGTGACCTTCCCTGCTAGCTTGCAGGAAGAATCTGCTGGTTAGCAAGGAAGGGCAAGTCCAGGTGTCAATCTGGCAGCTGAGCGTCCCTCTTAATACGAGGCCCTTGTCTGGCGTTGCTGCCTGACGTAGTCTGTAGGTTTGGAGACAAGGGTGTCACTGCACCCCATGAGTGTCTGACCAGATGGCTCTTTTCAGAGTCCTCCCTCTTCCGTGTTTCCTATTCTGGGGGCGGTTTGGTACCTTATTTATTTTGTTGATCAAATTTATTTGCTGCCCATCCTGAGGTTCAGGCGACTCTGAGTGGACCCTTTTGTTTTCTTCTCTTCAGGAAATTGTAGAGCCTCTGTTTGACCTGAAGCTGGGCATGGAGCAACTAGCCAGTAACCAGACCTTCAGGTGTATTCTGGCCACCCTTCTAGCCATGGGCAACCTCCTGAATGGCTCCCAGGTGAAGCATGACACGGTTGCCTTTTAGGAAAGTCTTGTGCCTGGTGTCAGGCCTGCCCCAGTCTCATTTCCTAGGAAAGTAAAACTCTTGACTCCATTTGGTTGAAGTGAAGAGGCACTTTTACTAAGAGACTGTGGTTGCAGTAAAGTCACGCGGAATCTAAACTCTAAACATCTCGCTTCCCCTAGTCCTCCCCCCCCCCACGATCTGCCCATGTGTAGCCAGTCTGGCACTGCCGAGATGCTTTGGGAAACACTGAGGTGTTTGTGCTGGTGAAGTTCTACTCTCAGGGTATACAGCCTTGAAGACCTCTGCACTAGCATGAACCAGATTCCAAACTGCTCTGTTCTTCCTCACACATCAGTTCTCCCTCCCAATTCCCTACCTTAAAGGTATCCATTTGTTCCCCACCTCCCTTCCCTGATTGATGGCAGAACGCCAGCAAGGCACCAAGCCGAAGATGGTGGATCTGACACCTGGCCCTAGTGTTGGATCAAACTGTATCTGGAGATGATCAAAGCCTTTTCCCCTGCTCTGTCTGAGTGAGGTCTCTGGGATTGGGGGCTGGTTTCTGTGATGGGGTGCGAGGCTAAAGCCTGCCCAGGTGTCCCTTCCACAGCCTGCTCCTTGGAGTCCTTCTAAAAGTCCTTTTCAGACATCCAGGATCAAAAGAGGAGCATCTGAAGGCCGCCCAGCTCTTTGTGGACGGCCTCTGGAGCGGCTTCCCCAGCACCACAGGAGGCAAGAACCTCTTGTTTTCCTGGCACTTACAAGGCTCCTCATTTCAGAGTCGAGGGTTTGAGCTCAGCTACCTGGCCAAAGTGTCGGAGGTGAAAGACACCGTCCACCGCCAGAGCCTCCTGCACCACCTGTGCCACTTCGTGGTGGCGGAGTTCCCAGCCACCACAGACCTCTACTCGGAGATTGCCGCCCTCACTCGCTGTGCCAAGGTGAAGGGCCTTTCCTTCCCATTTTGCACCCAGGAGGCTGAGTTTGGTTGCTGAGGCCCAGCCGAAATCCCACAGCTCTCCTCTTGTCTCCTCAGGTGGATTTTGAGGAGCTGGCAGAAAGTCTCCTGCAGCTGGAGCGGCGGTGCAAAGCCTCCTGGGAACACCTGAAGGCCATCGCAAAACACGATTGCAAGCCGGCACTCAAGAACAAGCTGCTGGGTTTTCTGCAGGCCAGCACAGAGAAAATGGGTCTCCTTAAGACCGTCCACCGGCGGGTGTTGAACAGGTCTGTGTCTCGGGATGCTCTGGCCGCTGCCAGCTGAGTAATGGCCGGACCCCACTCGCTCACTCGCTCGCCAAGAAGGGCCTCTGTTGTGTGTATGGCCATAAACAGAGCAAGAGTCAAGCGCAGCTTCCCACAAGCGAACGGCAGTGGGCCTCGGAGAGGACACAGGTGGCCAGGAGGAGGCTGAGCTTCTGTTAAGCGGAACTGATCCCTGGTTGGCCACATCGCAGCAAGATGGTGGCCCTGGATTCTGTCCCCGAGGCATCTGACTTTAAGGGCAGGGTCAGCCAGGCCAGAGGGAATGAAGGCGCTGAGGACAAAGGTCCTCACAATCCGCTCATCCCTCAGTTGCAGGGGCTGGAAGACCCTTTCCTGTCCTGGGAGATTCATTCTGGAAAGGGTTGGGTCTCCCATGGAACCTCCAGACTGGAACATCCTGGGGAAAATGAATGCCCAAATATTTCAGGAACGGGCGGTGCAGTTTTGCACATCCCTGAGGTGAAACTACCCCACCCTTAAAGACCCCCCCCATCCAGAAAACACCCCCCCCCCAGTGGCATGGCTAGAATTTGACCAGTGGTTCAGGGTCTGGGAGTCTTGAGGTGCCTGCTCACCTGGTGGCCACAGCACAGACCTCGACTCCCTTGGGGGACCTTGCAGCAGCTGGACAGGTTCAGATCAGGGCTATATGTGGATGGAAGCTGGGGAGCCCCCCCAGAGGAAGGCCATTGCTGCAAGAGGGAGGGGCAGCAGAAGCCGGTGGCCTTACGAAGGACAGCCACGGTGCTTGCTCTCCCTCTCAGCCACCCCATCAGGACAAATTGCTGTGCCCCCCCATCCCACCCACTTTCCTTGGTGTGTTTGTTCAATTTGGTCTTTTGCTTATTTTGTACTAATTGCTCTTTTAATGTTAAGTTGCTGAATACCCAATTTCAAAAGGACCTTTATCATAGCAATAGCAATGGCACTTAGACTTCTATACCACTTCACAGTACTTCACAGCCCTCTCTAAGCGGTATACAGAGTCAGCCTCTTGCCCCCAACAATCTGGGTCCTCATTTTACCCACCTCGGAAGGATGGAAGGCTGAGTCAACCTGGAGCCTGGTGAGATTTGAACTGCCAAATTGCTGGCAGCTGGCAGGCAGCAAAAGTGGCCTGCAGTACTGCACTCTCACTACTGCGCCACCGCGGCTCAGGCTTTCTCTCTCTCTCAAGGTTCCGCTCCTTCCTCCTGTTCCTGGGTTACGACACACACTCAGCGCAGAACATGAGAGTTACCAGCTTCTGCCGGCTCCTGCGGGAGTTTGCCCTGGAGTATCACACGTGCCGAGAGCGTGTCCTGCAGCAGCAGAAGAAGCGGGCAGCCTGCCGGGAGAGGAACAAGACACGGGGCAGGATGATCACTGAAGTGAGTCACCCAAGGTGGCTCAAAAGGTCCAGTGGGACACGGACACACAAAGAGGCGATCCATCTGCGTCCTCTCCCCCCGCCGGCCCTCAGGGCTGGCCTGACGGTGGCCCAGAACAGCGGGAAGAGACAGAGCTGCCATGGGGCCTGCATCCTTGGGTATCTCCTCTCTTTGCAGATGGAGAAGTTTGCTGCAGCCAGCAAGATGGAAGGCGGCTCTTCTTCTCCTGCTGTGCTATCAGCCAGTCCAGAGCAAAAGGACGAAGCCAGCCACAAGGACATGACCAGTTTGCTTGTCTCCCCAGCAGAAGGCCCCGGCCACCGCTCTCGTGCCAGCAGAGGTAGGGCGTAGCCCCAGGGCGGCTGGCACAGGATTTGGCCTGGGCCTCTGACTGAGCAGGACTCCTTTGTCTGGGCTCTCTGACAGCTGCTCGCGATTCCCCCCTGCCCTCGCCCCTTCCTGCTCCTTTCCGGTCCTCTGGACGCTTCCATTCCCCCCCCCCCTTGGTAGCTCCCAGCATTGCTAAAGGCCCTCCTGCATTCCCCTGCTGCCCTCCATCTCCTGGGGATCTCAAGTCCTGTTAGCTGAATTAATAGGAGCTCAGCGCCCTGACCCCAGGGTGACGACAGGTGGTGGGGCCAGGCCTTCCTGCAGAGGCCAGTTGGATGGCATGAAATGAGAAAGGAGTGCAAGGCAGCCAGTGCTGGCATTATGGGAGGGGAGCGAAGCCTCCTGGTGCAAAAGCCCCCCCCACTCTTTATCTGGCTCTCTGCAGAGCAGCAAGCCCAGGGTGCACTTGGAGCCTTCTGTGGCCCTCCTTTGGCCAGTGACCAAATTCTGCAGATCTGTCGAGAGGACCCACTGACCGCTGGGCAGGCCCAGTAAACCAAACGGGCTTTCTCTGTTTCCAGATGTTTGGGCTCTTATTTAAGGGGAGCCTTTTTCTCACAGCCCGGGGGGGGGGGGGAATTGCTCAAACCCTTCTCCCAACTGGGTGCCACCTGGCTTATCTTTAGATGATAGCACATGCTGGGGACAGGGGTCAGCAGGGCAGGCGGAGCCTCATCTGCCGGAGGAAGTTAAGGGGGGGGCTGAAGGGTGCACTGCAGTTACATGGAGAGACGCACACATACACACACACAGAGAAGCATGTCAGCCCCTGCCCCCCCCTTTTCCCATTTAGGTGCTGGGAAGCCGAGTCCTGCCGGAGGGTCCACCCCCCAGGAGGAAGCTGCTGGCTCTCCCGAGGATGCTTCGGAGGAGATCATGAACCGCCTGGTCAAGTCTGTGACTCAGAGGTCTCCTGCACGCTCAGGCCCTGCGAAGGAGCGCCGGCGGTCACGCGGGAACAGGAAGTCCTGTAAGGGTTGCCTGCTCCGTCACTTGGGTGGAGGCCAGAGGGGGCTTCTGCTGTGACCCCTCACCCTTGGAGGGGGGGGTGATTGATGTGGAAGGGAGGAGTGGGGGAGATGTCTCCCTGTCCCTCCCCCAGCGGTTCCGGGTCCCCTCTCAGAGCAGGCCCCACCCCCGCCAAGAGAGGGCCTCCACGTCTCCCTGACCGCCCCCCTTCCCCTTTCTCTCTCCTTCCTTGCAGTGAGGCGGACCCTGAAGAGCGGCCTGAGCGAGGAGCTGGTGCAGGCCCTGGGCCTGACCCAGTCAGCCAGCGTGGCCGTGTGAGGAGCCCCCGAGGCCGTGTCCGAGACTGGAAGAGGAAGGAGGGGGGCTTGGGGAGCCTTTTCCCTTCGAGAGGCTGCCTCCCTTCGCCGAGAGGGGCTGGAGGGTCCTGTTTGGCCCCTTGGGCCTTGGGGAGCAGCCTTGGCTTGGCCAGCGTGTTGGCCTGTGTGCTTGTGTGGATGCTCCTGCTCAAGGCTGGGGAGCCGAGTGTTTCAGAGGGGGGCTGGCTGCTGTCCTGCAATGGGGAAGGGCCGGCGGGATGGCCTCTTGGCCCTCCAAAGCCCCAGAGGGAAAGGCTCTTCCTGCCCAGCCCCTCTGCCCAAGGACAAGCCTCCAAGGCCTGCCTGGCCCTTCCTGGAGTTCAGCGATAGAAATGAGAAGTAAAAGCTGTTCTTGCGGATGTGGGGCAGCAGCCGTGTTCCTCTTCTCCTGCCCCGCCTGCTACGTTTTCAGTTGCTGCTCATTAAGTGCTTTGAAAACTGAGCTGTGTGCAATTCCTCCCCCTCCCACCCAGAACAGAAAGCGGCTGTTGGCTGGCACACGCACACACACACACACACCCCTGCCACCTTCTTCCCCAACGGCATTTCTCCCCCCAACACACACAAACCCCTGAGCTTTGGGGCCCAGCAGCCCCTGAGAAGGACTCCAGAGAAGCAAGAGCTGAAGGGGGCTGGTTTGCCTGCTTCTGGGGGTCCCTTTCTCCAGGGCCCTTTAAGGTGCCGGCTCTCAGGCCAGGCCAATGCGGCACAGGCTCTGCCATGGCCCAAGTTTTCGGAGCCATTGGCACCCATGGCATTTTGGAGGGGTTCAGGACACACACACACACCCCTCCTTGGGTGGAAAGAGAAGGAGTGGAAAGCAGCCAAAGAACGTAAAAAAACTTGCCATAAGATAGGAAAGGTGGCTGGAAGGGTTCGCCCTCCATGCCTCCCTCTTTGCCCCTCTTGTTCTTGGTCCAGCCGCCTGGGCTTAGCTGCCTCTGGTAACTTCCTGTGTTCTGTTTCTGAGCAACTCTCCATGCAATGCCACTTTCGCCCTCTTTCTCTTGACTTGTTCGCCCTTCACATGTCGGTTTTTCAACGGGATTCGCACGTGGTTCTCTCTGTGTGTGACCACAGCACCTCTATTGTGCTGGGAGCTTCCTTCGTTTTCGGTCTGCATTCATCCCACCTTCAGTCTGCAGCCTCTTCTGTTATTGTGTGCATGTGCACACACACACACACACACTTTGAAGGACTCATTTCAACCCCATTCAACAACATCCTTCGTTACCAAGGGAAGACATTTCATTATAAATTCATTATTTATTTCTTAACGTCAACTTCCCTGTAGTATAATAAAGTGAGCAGAAGGACAGATGGCTACGGAGCCATTTTTGCACCTTTTGGCCAATGTTCCTCCTGATCCCCATTTTTGCCAACATATCAGGTCTCAGTTCCTCCATCTGTCTTCCTGTCTTCAGTAAACATCCTTCAGAGATAAGCACATTCATCTTATTTTTCACCATTCCTTTTGTCTATGAAATAAAGCTACTTTGGTTGTTAATAAGTAGTTTTTAAATTCATATTCCTTGCTGCACCATATAATTTGTCTGATATAATTTGGATTGTCAGTTGACAACAGAGTTTGTCTGCATGCAAAAGTACACACACATATGTCCGCAGCACAACATACTTGAAATGTCACAGGTATTTCTGAAAAAGCTAACTATAAATGCAAGAAGCAACCAAAAAGGCACCACACATTTCTGCTCAAATCTGAACTGTTCATTATGCATTCGTTGGATTGATATGCATGCTTTACTTACACCACGTACCACTATTGCTATATTCAGCAATCAGCCTTCAAGTCTTTTCCTGAGAAAGAGTCCATAATTCAACATGATCTTCATTGTATGAGATGGGAGCAGTTGAAGCTCTGGGAATTAGTACAAGTGGGCCACCTTTTTCCTCAGAAAGTCCCAAGATTGGATGCACCTAAGTTTCTGCAGGCTGTTCTGCTCGGCTGCGCTTTACGGGGATGGCTGGTCCCACCCTGTGATGGGGTGGCTTACGTGGGTGTGGAGGTGATCTGTTAATGAGTAACCGTTGATGGCATTGTTGGCTTGAGGACCGGCAAAGTATTCCGTAGCAGTTCTCCATGCTCCTCCCGAGCCCCACCTTCACCTTTATTCCCCACGCTTGCTTTAGTGCTGGGCAGCAGCAGAGAGACCCAGGCCATCTCCCCAGGGGCCTTTAAATTCCCCTCTTGTGCCATTTGCACAAGGCCAACCTGGGTTCAGGGTGGGCTGCAAGGGCGAGTGGCCCACCAATGGCACAGGAGGGGCTCCTCCTCCAAGAAGCAGGAAGAGCCCAGGACTGGCCATTGCACCTCTCATCCTCGGGCCAGTGGCTTGAAACTTGCCCTGGAGGAATCTTAAGGCTGAAGGATGACCGAGGCCTCCCATCCAAGGTGGTTGAGGTCTTCCTACTCCCTGACTGCAAGGTGTAGTTGATGTGGTTCTTTCCAGGCAAGGAGCTTTCCATATCGTTCACAAGTGTAGCAAAAGCGGGCAACTCCTGTTTGGTTCCCATCATTTCTTCCCAGGAGCCGCTGGCTCGATAGGGCCAGACCAGCGCTCCCAGGCCGTATGCCAGGGGAACGAAAGCATAAAAAAAGGAAATTGCAGGTAAATGGGACGTGACCTATACCTGCCACGTGATTGCAAAAGTCTGTGGGCTCTGCCTTGCTTGCTTTTGTTGCTGCCTGCATGCATGGCTGACCTCACAAGAACATAAAGTGGGGGAGCAAAAGGGGGAAAGCAGAAGGCAACTACAGGGCCAGAACCACCCAAGGAAGAATCTGGCAGTCGCCCAGGGCTCAGCCCTTGCTCAAGACATCAGAAAAAGTGGAGGAGGAACCCGAGAGCGATCAGATCCCCGCTGCCACGGAGAGCCAAGGTATCTTCTCTGCCGCACTAAGGCTGAAGCCTCTTTGGCTGAAGCCTCTTCCTGACTCAGGTGTAAAGAGAACCTGGCAGCTTCCTTCCCTTTGCTTGGCAGGGCTCTCCAGTCCCCTGCAACATCTCAGCCAGTGGTTGTCTTTGTGGGGTTGAGGGCCCCCCACTTCTGGATGGGAAGCCACCTGCAAGAAGGGCTGGGGTTTCTTTGCCCTGTCTTTATTATCAAGGTCTTTAGAGACATTAGAGCTCTTATCCAACCAGTGATGGGAAGGGAGGGCCAATGGTAGCAGCAGAAGTAGCTTCCCCCACCCACTCCATTTTGGAATGGATGCAGCTTCTCCTGAACTAGAAACTTGAAAACGGACTGAATAGTCCTTAGAATGTAGTACTGGCTGCAGGCTACTGATGCCTGCCAGCAGTTCGGCAGTTCAAACCTCACGGGCTCAAGGTTGATTCAGCCTTCCGTCCTTCCGAGGTGGGTAAAATGAGGCCCCAGATTGTTGGGGGAAAGAAGCCAACTCTATAAATTGCTTAGAGAGGGCTGTGAAGCACTGAAGCGGTATGTAGGTCTAAGGGCTACGGCTATTGCCTGGCTGAGACCCCCACATGAGGTTTCAAAAGGTCCCTGCCATTCAACAAGGTCTCCTATAGGCCATAAGCTTTTGTTTGCGGATTGTCCACGTTGCCACACCGGCATGCTGTGGACAGGCACCACCAGCTTTGCCTGGTGACGATCCTGACAAGTCCTGGGGAGCTCCTGAGACTGAGGCGCACGGGTGGCCAAAGGGAAAGACCCATGTCCAGCAGGCCTGCTTGTTCTCAAGTTACATGCATTTGGATTGAAATGCACTAATAGAGGGGGGGGAGGTGTCTAAAGTGAAAATGCAGGTTGTTCAGAGTGTTGTGTGTGCAGCACCTGAGGACACGGAAGCCTCTGACCTTGAAAGAGGAATGGCCTGAACTGGCATTTTCCCCTTAAGTCTTTTAGTGAGACTAACTGGTTTTGAGTTGTTCTCTCCCTCCACCCCACCCCAGCCCCATGTTTTGTCAACAGCTCCTTAAGGGAGCACGGTGGCCACCTGGAACAGAAGGGCACCTGAAGGTGAGCAGCCTGGCTGATATCCCAGGAAGCTCCTGGAGGCCTCGGATGTGATTGCTTTGCTTGGGGCATGAGAGGCATTCAGCTTAAGTGGGCCAAGGAGTTGAGTTCTGCCAACAGACCTGCTTCTCGCCTGTTGCTGGGCCAAAGATAGATTCTCTCATTGGCCCCAGATTGTTTTCTGAAACAGGTGCCTATGCCAACCCTTAGAATCCTAGAAGAGTCACTGAGGCCACAGTAGCTGTTAAGGCTCCGCTTGACCTTACCCAGTGAGGAAGAGTCCACCATTGTTTTGCCACTGTTGGCTGTTCCTGTGATTTAAAACTGTTGCTGTGTTGTGCCCTCTGAAACAATGAATTTCTGTGTGATCCAGAATCCTAAAATGCTAAAGGAGATCTTAAAGGCAACTGGTCAACCCTCTGTCCTGAGTAGCTTCTTCAGCAGATGGCCGCCATCTCCTGAGGCAGGCGGTTCTATTGCTGAAGAGACCTGATTGTTAGGGAATCCTTCCTGGTGTCCGACAGAAATGAATCCCTTGTCATCTGGATACCATTCCTTGCCCCAATTGTTGGACCAACTTTAAACATTCCTTCCCTATCTTCCGACAGCCCTTCAGACACATTTCCCCACAATTATCTAAACTATAGTGAAGCATATGTAATAACTCCAACTGTTCTTATGAATTTCCCTCTAGGTCCTTTGTCAATTTGGTTGCTCTCCTCTGGACAAGCTCCATTTTGCCAATTGTCCTTGAAATGTGGTGCCCAGAATTGAATGCAATATCTCATGTGTGGTCCACCCAGTTCATAATGGAGAGGAATGATCACACTGGAACTACACAGGAACTCAACCTGAGAAGACTTGGACTTCATTCAACAGCAGAGCCATTAATGTACACTTGGTGATGGGTACAGGGGTTCAGCCAGCCCAGTGTTTATCTAATGGTACAGAGTCCAGCACATGTTCTGGTCTAGGATCTCAGGGGAGGCTTTATTAAATGCTGAAGTCAAAGTACTTTATGTCCAAGGCATTTCTATGGTCAACCAAAGTGGTCTCCATAGCAAGAAAATAGATCAGATTGGTTTGACATGACCCACTCTTGATAATCCACTCCTGGGTCCTGTCAAGGTCCACAAACCAACTGCTTAATCATCTTTTTCATAACTTTGCCTGGTATTTATATCGATCACACCACTGCAACCCTGTGAGTGGTACTGGGTGCTCCTTGTTGTGGCCTGAGGTTACCACCACTATGCAATCTGCATTGGCTTTGGGGTCCCTACATGGCTAGGGACCAGGTTATTTGAAGGACCCTCTTTTCCCAACCAGACCCACCTGGCCCACCAGAGAGGGGAGTCAGGGGATGCTGTGCGTTTCCTAAGGAGGTCCAAGGCTGGAGCAAGAAGAAGAGCCTTCTCTCTGGTGGCCCCCTCCCTCTGGAACATCCTCCCCAGGGAGACAGATTGACCCCACTTTGACTCTTTTGCAAGGCCGCCAAGACCTAGTTCTGCCAACAGGCCTGGGGACCCCAGAACAAGTGAACTGTTTGATTGTTATCACCAGAAGGATGGAGGGTTATGCTTTTTTGTAATGGGATTTTATCCTTTATCCCAGAGTCACTGAGAGGGAGTTGGGTGGCTATATAAATGTTCTTAAATAAGTAAGTACCTGAGGGACCACCTCTTTCTTTTGGTTTCTGCCCACCTGCGTGCCATGTTGTGGGACCTAGAAAGTGGCCGTCTCTACTGCAGCCCCAGCCCTTTGGGATGATTTCCAGATACCTGAAGCCTGGTTTCTCCTCCCTCCCTCTCTGGCCCTTGATGGGCATCTGGCTGACCTTGCTGGGCCCTTTCCTGGAAATTGGCAGCATCATGGCTTCCTCTGCCCACGATTTCTGAAGGCAAGCTGGTTAATTGTTGTCACTATTAGGAGAATGAAGAGAAGGAGGAGTTGATGTTCTTGCCAGTTAAAAAAGAACGACTTGTTTGGCAAGAACCAAGGATCCAGCAGGGTTTCTCAAGATATCAAATCTAATGATTGTCCAACCTAGTTCATGTGTTGGCATCTTTGCCTTGAACTTCTAAGGTGGCTCTGTTGAATAAAGAAGATCAGGTTGATTCTTCATTCAGCAGAGTCACCCTTGAAATTCAAGGCCCAAATGGCAATACATTAGATTGATATGGAGCTGGTTGAATAGTTGTTCATCCCACTTGAAGTTAGAGGGAAGTGTCAATATGGATCTCTAGTATAGGCCTTTTGCTGTTTAATATTGTTATAAATGACTTGAACAAGGGATTGGAAAATAAAATCATCTTTCAGGTGACAAAAAATATGGGCAGTGTGTGGTGATAGTGCACTTAGATGAGAGTATCACGATTCAGGAGCACCTTGACAAGTTGAACCGATGTTAGAAACCAGCAACACAAATTTCAGTGGGGATAAGTTCAAATGGAATGTGGGCAGGATGTGGGGGGACAGTGCAAAGCAGCTCTACCTCTGAAAATATCTGGGGCAATTGATGTGGATTGTAAGAGAAACTTGGGCCAAAAGTCTGATGCAGCTGCAAGGAAAGAAAAAAAAAGAAAAGCAAATGCAAATTTGGGCTGCATCAACACAAGTAAAGCGTTCAAATCAAAACTCTACTTTGATCAGGCCGCACCTGGGTTGTCATGCCCTGTTTTGGGCACCACATTTTAGGAAAGACATTGATCAACTGGCATGTGCCCAAAGGGGAGCAACCAAGATGAGAAAGAGTCTGGAAAGGAACAACTTGAGAGGAAAGGAGGGAAGTGCTGGGCCTGTTTACTTAGAGAGTCGTGTTTGTTGTTCGCAACCCTCTGAAGGGCAATCCGGTGCCATGCAGGGCAGAATTGTTTGCACTGGTTTGGGAAGACAGGACACAAAACAATGAGTTTCGATTTCAGCCAGAGCTAGGAAAAAAACCAATCCCGCTCAGCAATCACCCAGGCCGGAGGAATTTGCAAGAGGCTGGAAGACCCGTGGCAGTTCCTGTGTCAGGCAAGGGTTCCGTTGCAGCTCCGCTCTTGGCTCAGAGAGGCTGTCTAGGTGGGGCACCCCCAGAGCAACTGCAGCCTAAAGGAGGGTCCGCCCTCCACACTGGACAATGCAGCATGAAAAATGAAATCAGACTGATGTTAGAAATGACCTTGTTGAAAGACTTCAAGGGAGCCATTCTTTAGAAACAAGAGAGTCAAGTCTATTTTCACTGTAAAACTAGAATTCACCAGTGCATTTAATACTGCTTCTGGTTGATCAAAGACAAGATTGTCACCTCCTCACCTGTCTTCATTGGCCCATAAGTGCAAGAATGCTTTTTCCTGCCAGAAACTCCTGTGCGAACGGGCACTGCTTGTGAAGTATTTCTCTCCGGCTCTACTCCTCCGTTTCGTTTCTCTTTATCATATAATATACACACCCTTTGTACATTGGCTTGCATAATGGTTCTCTGTGTGCATCTAATGAAATCTAAAATGATTCTTGCTGTTATAAATAGGTTTCTACTGTGTAGGAAAGTCTTACAGTGGCCCAGTCTGAATGTGCAAGAGCCCCTTTGCAGACGATTGGGAGCAGCAAGTGTGGGGGTCTCAGGGGAGGGGTCTGGAATGGGCAGAAGCATCTTGGTGGTGGAGGATGGGTTGTGGGAAGATAGGATAGGAGGCTGAGGGTGGGCTGCTTTCGGAAAAGAAGGCCTGGCGGTCTCCGTATTCTGCTTCTCCCCGCTTCTCAACCCCAGAAGCTTCAGGTCAGCAGGTCTTCAGAGTTCCTGGCTTTCAGCTGCTGCTGTCCGTCTGCAATGAGGGGCAGCCTGGCCTGGGTTGCCGAGGCTGGGCTGGGTGCAAGGACGGGTTCCCCTTTTGGAAATGTGCCCAACTGGGTTTTGGGTGTGGCAGCAGCTGAGACTTCAGGGCAGGGGTGAGGGTGTGGCAGATGTCCTCTGGGAGTCTCTTATGGTTTTCAGGAGCACTGCCCCAGTTGTTGGATGTGAGACCCTGTCCCTTAAGTTGGGCTCTGGCGGTCAGTTGAGACTGCGGGTGTTGTACCAGCCTCCCTGCCTCAGAGCAACCTCCCTTCCTGAGTTCCTCAGCTCTATTTCTGGTTGGTGGCCGAGTTGCCCAGGCTTGTGGTCCTGGAGGATTTCAATCAGCTCTTACCAGGAGTTGGGTCTGAGATGGCTCAAGTGGTTTTGGCCTCCATGACAGTCATAGACCTCCCCCGGCTCATCCAGAGCCCAATAGGGGACAATACCCAGACACCTATTTTGCAATGGGCTATGGCAATGTTAACATTAACAAATACAACAATTTAAAAATAAAACAAAATCATCAGCACACCTTCTGAGCCAGAAATGTGCTGCAGTTGCCAGAAAAGCCAATGTAACCCTGGGCTGCATGAAGAGAGGGATAGTGTCAAGACAACAAGAAGTGATAGTGCTGCTTTACACCACACTGTGAAACAACAGTTTCACAATAATGCATCCAAATATGGTCACCATGATATTAAAAAGATGCTGAGACCCTGAAAAGTGTGGCAGAGAAAAGCAACAAAGACAGAGGCTAAATCATATGATGAATGGTTGAGGGATCTAGATATATCTAGTCTAATGAAGAGAAGGACTAGGGGTGATATGATAAGTATCTTGAGGGGATGTCCCAGAGAAGAGCGGGACAACTGGTTCTCCAAAGCCCCTGAAGACAGGACAAGAAGCAATGGGTGCAAACTACTCAAGGAGACAACCAACCTAGAACTAAGGAGAAATTTCCTGACAGTGAGGACAATTAACCAACGGAACAATTTGACGGCCAGAACTGTGGATGCTCCATCACCGGAAGGTTTCAAAAATAGACTGAGCAACCATTGGATCAGGATGGTATAATGTCCCCTGCATTGAATAAGTGTTTAGACGTCCGAGATCCCTTGCAGCTCCAGGATTTTATGTTCTATGTTCTTATCCTTTGAATTATAAAACAATTCTGGCTGTAACAAGTTCTAAAGAAATTATTGGTCTTGAGAAGCCATACTTATCCAATCATTCATGTAAGTCACATTTCCAGCCATTCTGGTAGATTAAGAAGCCCAAGCATTGACTGACCAAAAACATAGGCTCTTTCAGGAAGAGACGTTTGTAAAAGCTGAGGTGGACCTTTGTCAATGGCAGCCTTCCTTGAACATCAGCCCAATTCTGCTTGTTCTGCAGAAGACGACTAGAGGGACTCGAGATGGAGGGGCAGGAGAGAGGCTGGCCCTCAGCTATAGGATTGGCAATCTCTTATTTTTTATTTATTTTATTTATGAGATTTATATGCCGCCCTATCTCCCTGAGGACTCAGGGTGGCTTACAATACTAAAAACAGAACAATACAAATATTAAAAAACTATTAAACCGAAAATCTCATAAACCGTTGAATTTAAAACTACAACTAAAAACCCTTCCCCCCCGCAATCAGTCCAGGTAGGCAAGTTGGAACAGCCATGTTTTTAGGCCATGGCGGAAAGATTGGAGGTAAGGGGCCACCCGAAGCTCCAGGGGCAGCTGGTTCCAAAGGGTGGGTGCTCCCACAGAGAAGGCCCTACCCCTGGGGGCCGCCATCAGGAAACCGTTATTGGCAGCAGGGTCTCCTGCAAATAGTCTTCATGGAGAGACCAGAGCAAGGTGAGTGAACTAGGACAATGTTTCCCAACCTTTCCACCTTGCAGACCGGAGGGGGGGGAAAGAGGAGATGGTTTCGTGTGAGCAGTGGGCCTGGCACTGAGTTGTGGGCTGGGGAGCCCTGAACTAGAACACGACTGGTTGACTTTAAAAGCTTTGTTTTCTAATATAAGCACCCCATCTTCACTCGCTTAGAATAGAGTAGAGTAGAGTAGAGTAGAATAGAATAGAATAGAATAGAATAGAATAGAATAGAATAGAACAGAACAGAATAGAATTCTTTATTGGTAGAAAAAGAACTACAACAATCACTGCAAAGAAAAGACATTAAAATGAAAATGGATATGATTAAACATAAAATGTGTTTAATGGAAAAGGAAGAACTTGCTCAAAAGATTAAAGGTGTTAAAACAAAATTATTTTGAAAACGCGAATAAAGGAAGATGGCTAGCCTATAGACTTAGAAAGGAAAGGGAAGCAAAGAAAATTAGCCAATTAATAGACAGAAAAGGGAATGCTCAATATGGGAATGTTGAAAAGAAAAGAATTATTCGAGATTACTATGAAAAACTATATTCTCAAGAAGACACCACAGAAGAAAAAATTAATATTTACAAAAGGCAAGACTACCACAAATACCTAAAGATATTGAAACAATGTTAGAAGGGAATATAACCATGATGGAATTGACAGAAGCCCTGAAGAAACAAAATACTGGAAAAGCACCAGGTCCAGATGGCTTACCGGCGGAATTCTATGAGACCTTTCAGGAGGTGTAAGCACTCACCTTTTAGAAGCTATAAATGAAGTGTTATTAAAAAAGAGAATACCTGAGACATGGCTGGAAGCTTATATTACCCTTATACCTAAAGAAGAAATGGACTTACAACAACTTAAAAATTACAGACCTATTTCACTGTTGAACTCAGACTATAAAATTTTTGCTTCAATTCTGGCAGAAAGAATGAAAAGATATCTAAATGAATTTATTCATACGAATCAAAATGGATTTTTGCCAAAACGACAAATTAAGCAAAATGTGAGAATAATTTTAGATACTTTGGAATACTATGAAGCACATCCTGAAAAACAGATGGCACTGATGTTTTTAGATGCACAAAAAGCCTTTGACAATTTGAATTGGCGTTTCATGATATTGCAAATGGCACAAATGGGCTTTGGGAAAAATTGTATACAGGCCATTGAGACAATATACAATAAGCAAACAGTGAAGATTTTTGTAAATGGAGAATTGACAGAATCTAGAGAGATAAGGAAAGGAACTAGACAAGGTTACCCTCTGTCACCTCTGCTGTTTGTCTTAACATTAGAAGTGCTGAACAGAGCCATCAGAGAAGATGAAGAAATAAAAGGAATGAGAATCAAAAAAGAAGAATATAAATTACAGGCGTTTGCAGATGACTTGGTATTCATATTAGAGGATCCACTTAAATCAGCACCTAAATTGATAGAGAAAATAGAAGAATATGGAATGGTGGCAGGTTTAAAAATTAATAAAGATAAAACAAAGATCCTAACAAAGAATATGTTAGCAAAACATAAGAAAGAGCTAGAAGATATACTAGAGATTCAGATCACAAGCAAGGTTAAATACTTAGGAATATATATTACATCAAGATGTAGTACACTGAAAGAAGATAATTATATTAAACTTAAGCAGCAGATAGCGACAGACCTGGAAAGGTGGGAAAATATGCAATTATCTCTTATTGGTAGAATATCAACAGTTAAGATGAATGTATTACCTATAATTTTATATTTATTTTAAACGATACCAATTAGACTGGGGAAAGAGTTTTTTTGAGGATTTAAACAAAATGGTATCAAAATTTATATGGCATGGCAAAAAACCAAGAATTAAACATAAAGTATTACAAATGACAATGTCAACTGCATATAAAGAAAATTTGTATAAGATGTTTTACAGGTGGCACCTATCCCAGAGAAAGATTGCAAGAATGTTTAAAGATAAATCGGGTAAGTGTTGGAAATGCCATCAGATACCCGGTTCCTATTACCATATGTGGTGCCCTTGCGCTGATGCAAAAAGATATTGGACCAAAATCCACATGTGGTTGGAAAAAATGACACAACAACATATAGACTTGAAACCTGAGATATTTTTATTGGGAATTTTACCAGAGATGTTCACCAAAGAGTTGAAATATTTGATTGTTAATGTATTGACAGCTGCTAGAATTGTATTTGCTAAAAATTGGAGAAATGATAAGATACCTGAGCAGGAGGAAGTGATTAAGAAAGTTTTGGACTGTGCCGAAATGAGTAGATTGACATTTGAAATCAGAGATCAAGAAGAAAAACAGTTTTATAAGATATGGAATATGTTCTATCAATGGTTGGACAAAAAAGCTTGGTAATATATGGATATAATGGAGATAAATAAAATTGTTGAATGAAAATATAATACAGAGATTATAATATTGTAGAGAGTTAACAATAATACTGATTAATAGAGGAGACAAGTTAGGTAATGCATGAATTAAAATGTATAAGTTTTTTGAGACTTCTCCAAATAGAAAACAGGTGGTTGTACCTTTCTTTTTTCTTTCTATTACTTTTTGTTTGCATTGTATAGTTACCTTTTTCTGTAATAGAGAGTATTGATGGTGAGGAGATGGCACTGAGATTTGTGACCCACCGACACACTTGAAATTGTTACTGGTTTATGTTTTTATGTTTGTTTGTTTTTGAAAAATAATAAAATTCAAAAAAAAGAATTCTTTATTGGCCAAGAGTGATTGGACACACAAAGAATTTGTCTTGGTGCAAATGCTCTCAGTGCACCTAAAAGAAAAGTGAAATTATTCTCTTGGGGAATGTGGAGTTAAAAATGATGAGGTTTCAACTTACTTCCCTCCTTTTATAGACAAGGCTGCATTCCCTAAGCTTGACTGTTGGATCACTTCAGGGTCACAGATCATGGCTAGCCATCCATCTGATCAAAAAGTTCATTTCTATGACCCTTCCATTACTGTAGAGCTTACAAGAATCTTATCAGAGAAATGTTCTACAAAATTATCCTACCCTTCATATCTAACCTCAAAACATCTTGCATCTTGATACAGCTTTGCAAAGCATTCCTTTCAAGTTCCAGCTACAGTGCAACTAGTTAACTGTTTATTGTCTGGCTAATAACTCTTTCAGTAACAGCTGCTCTGCCTCAAGGCCAATAGTTGTTTTATAAATACCTGGATCATTTTAAGAGCTGCTGGTAGGTGGAAGGTTTAAAAAGATGAGTTCAAATCACCAGGACCAGATAAATTACACCCCAAGATTCTGAAGAAACTGGCAGATGTGATCTCAGAACCACTGAACCATATCTTTCAAAGATGCTGGAGCACTGGGAACTGCCAGAGGACTGGAAAAGAGCTGATGTAGTTCACATCTTCAAAAAAGGGAAAAAGTGGATCCAGGAAACTACAGATCAATCAGCCTGACCTCAATGCCTGGGAAGATCCTGGAAAAGATAATCAAGCAATGGATCTGCAAATACCTAGAGGCAAACAAAGTCATAACCAGAAGCCAATATGGGTTTGTCAAAAACAGATCTCACCAGATTAATCTTATTGCATAGGTTGACAAAGTGACTAAGTTAGTGGACCAGAGAAATGCTGTGGATATAATTTATTTGGACTGCATTTGATGAAATAGACCACACCCCATTACTTGATAAGATAAAAAAAGTGGGTTAGATAGCATCACCACCAGATAGATTTGCAACTGGCTGACAAACCGTACTCAACCCGTAGTCTTTAATGGGTCTAAGTTTATATGGAGGGAAGTAAACAGCAGTGTACCTCAAGGTTCTGTCTTAGGCCCAGGACTCTTCAATTTCATAAACCATCTAGATGAGAGAATATAAGGGGAACTCATCAAATCTCTAGACAACATCAAGCTGGCAGGAATAGCCAACCTCCAGAAGATAGGCTCAAGATGCAGGAAGATCTTGACAGACTTGACACTAGACCTTATCTAACAAAATGAAACTCAATGTAGAGAAAAGGAAGATTTTACATTTAGGCAAGTAAAATCAAATGCACAGGTATAGAACTGGTGGTTCCTGGCTCAACAGGTACCACCTGTAAGAGGATCTTGGAGTCCTTGTGGATAAACGCTTCAATATGAACCAGCAGTATGCAGCAGCTGCCAAAAAACCAATGCAACCCTAGGCTGCATTAATAGAGGGAGAGAATGAATATAGAACGCAGAATATAGAAGAGGGTTGGAAAGGACCTTGGAGGTCTTCTAGTCCAGCCCCCCCTGCTCAAGCAGGAGGCCCTTTAAAGGCTGTCCAGTCTCTTCATGAAAGCCTCTGGTGATGGAGTGCCCACGATTTCTGAAGAGAAGCTGTTCTACTAGTCAACTGTTCCTACTGCCATGAAATTTCTCCTTAGTTCCCGGTTGCTTCTCCGCTTGATTACTTTCCATCCATTGCTTCTTGTCCTGCCTCCAGGGGCCTTGGAAATCAGGTTCACCCACCTTTCTTGTTTATGGCAGCCCCTCAAATATGGGGATACTGCCATCATGTCTCCCCTGGTCCTCTTTTTCACTAGACTAGAAATACCCAATTCCTGCAAACGTTCTTCATATGTTTTACTTCCAGCCCCCTAATCATCTTTGTTGCTCTTCTCTGTGCTCTTTCCAGTTTCAACAACTTTTTATATGGTGGTGATCAAAACTGAATGCAATATTCTAACTGTTATCTTAACCAAGGCATTATAAGGTAGTATTATCCAGCAAGAAGGAAGGGTCATTTATTAGTTCAGAATGGGTAACAACAATGTGCTGGCGATGGACATATAATTAGCTGGCTCTCACCCAATCCTAGATGTTTTGCAGATTTGGAAGGAAAAAAACAGACTGAAGCTGAATCCCAGTAAGACCAAATTACTGTTCATTCAAAAACCATTTCTGCCCCAGCTGAAAGAATTCCTCCCCATGAAGGGGCATGTCCACAATGTGGGAATCCTTCTTATGGCTTCTGCTGGTAAGCAGGGGCAGCCATGGCTTGAGAGCCCTACCCCCCAGCCTTATAGCACCTAAGACTTCCCTCCAAGCCATGAATGAACCCTTCTGAGTTCAGTCATTCAGCCAACTGTGAGTTCATTTCATAGTAGCATAATGTATCTTACATTCGCCGTTTTATGAAGAATCTTTGAGGTCATGAGCTTTGTGAAATTCAGATACGCTTGGTTCATGGAAATCATGGGAGCTGCTAAGCTAGTAACTCTATCAAAAACTGTGTTTAAAACCTGTTGATTAGCACAAGGCCAAACTGCAACTCTGGGAAGCCCTACTTGGAACTTTCCTTGGGTTGATGTAAAACCATTTGGGAGCCATTGCAAATCAACCGCATTGCGCTGTTACTGCCCAGCCTGTTGGCCTGGATGTTGTGAGGTTTGGTTTATGGAGTTCAAGATATGCTACATCTACAGCACTCCCCTGATCTATAAGCAAGTCACCCTGCCATCCATCAAAAGAGAAAACTTCAAACTGCTGGTAATAGAAGCTTTCCTCTCTAAATGCTCCCAGAGATGCTTTCAGGCAGTGCTCTGCCCAGTACAGACAGGAGACCATTGCCTCTCCTTTCTGGAATGGTGGGGTTCTCTTCTTCTCCCCCTTCAAGGGCCATGAGGCAGACGTTTGCTGGCCTTGCAGAGCCCGATCCATGCCAGAAACAGAGGTAGGCTCTGGCTCAGTCCTGATCTGGGCTGCCTCCTTTTTCTCAGCTGCCCGGAGAGGAGCTTTAAAGCCGGTGGCTCCCCTGTCTTTCCTGCAAAGCAACCATACCCTTCCCAGGCCTTCCCTTCCCCCTCAGCCATGCTGGGCTTTGGGTTCCCTGCTCTTTAGTCCTCCAGGATGCCAAGACTGCAATTTGCCCTCCTCCCCATCAGCTGCCCACCCAGCCTTTTGCTGCTCCGCACAAGGCGGCCTTGAGCTGGCCCTTTCAGCCTTTTGCTTTCACGTTCCCCTATCCTGGCCTGTTCCCTTCAGATTTCTAGCCACCTCATTTCCCTCCAAGATGACTTGCGTTTCCCTTCCCCTCCCTGCCTGGCGGCTTTGACCTGATTTGGGGGGCCTTGGGCTGTTCCACTTGCAACCTATAAAGTTTATTTCCTTGTCTATGCAATTGGCATTTGCTCCGTACAAAATTACATTTTACAATTTTCTTTTATTGCTAATAAAAATGTAAATAATTTTGTTTCCTGTTGCCATTAAGTACAGAAAGATTGCAATCTGGCTGGGGATGGCGGGGAGGCCAAAGGTGAACTCCTCCCAACTGATAATTGTGGGCAAGGCTGTGTGCATTGTGGAGCGATGAATGGCAGTGCCCCTCTTCACACACAACACACTGATCTGGGTCAAAGAGCAGGGGAATGTTATGTGGGAACACCAGATGGAAGAGGAGACCCATCTGCAGGAGTCAAACAACTCCACCCCAGCAGGCCTGCTGTTGCAGGAACAATCCTAGCCAGCCAAGCAGCCCCACTCAAGTGGGAGAGGAACAGGCAGGAAAAAAGGAAACGTGTTGTCCCCAAGATGCTTTTTTCCAAAAAGCAGCTGGACTTTCTTGGTTTTCTTCTTCGAAAATGTTTAGCTTCAGAACTGAAAAAACTTCTTGGATGAGAAGCTAAATGCTTTCAAAGAAAAAAACCAAGGAAGTCCAGGGGCCTTTTTGAAAAAGCACTTTTGGGACAACCATGAGGATTGAGACCCTCCTTAGACAAGTGGGCTGGTTCTTGGCAGAACTCGAGGCATCTCTGAAGTCTTGGTTGGCTGCAGTGGCCGAGCCCAACGCCTGGCAAAGGGACTTGCTGCCCTTATGTGCCCTGCAGAGAAGCCCATTCCCTCTTCCCTGCAACAGCCCTTCCAGTCTCTTGGGACGTCTTTGTGCTTTCACTGAGCTGGCACCCATTTCCTCTTCTTGGGATTTCACCCCCAAGCCGGTCACATGTTCCAGTTTCTCAGCATCCGTCTTGCAAGCCAAACTGGATACAACATCCAACATAGTTACCACTTTCTGTGAACTTGACACTATCTCTCTGTTGCTGCATCCAAACCTGCATTGGCTCTTTTGCCGCTACAGCACACCACTGCTGTTAGGACACCCAGGCCAATGTCCCAATTGTCTTTGTTATCTGTGCATCCAGATTTTTCTATCCCACATGGGGCCCAGAAGAGAAATCCACAGAATGCCAGTGCACACTTTCCTCCACGTGGAAACAGTGGTAAAGGACCACATGTTGACTATGGTGTTCAGCCCAACTGTAAATTTATCTGGTGGTGAGACTATTCATCCCGTATTATTCCACTTTATCAAGATGAAGGGTGTGGTCTGCTTTATCAAATGCCTTACTGAAACCCATCCTCAGTGTTCTCTTGGTCTGCTAAACTAGTCGCATTGTCAGAGAAAGCAATAACGTTTATTTTTAAGAATTCTAATAATGACACCAGCCAGTTCCTTTAACTCCATCTGGTCAGCAGGACTTGATTCAGGACAGCTAAGTGTTCTCTCACTTCCTCAACAATATTGACTTGCATTTCTCTTTTGCAACCCCTCCCCGAGTTCATGCTGGTGTCATCTTTTCAGATTCAAGAGGTCTTCCGATTATCTGTTTTTGCTGGTCTGCTCTCTGCTCTTCATTTTTTAACTTATCCCTTTTGTTTCTGTTTCTTAGTGAATTCTTTACGAACAATAATGCTAGTTTCATCAGCTGTCTCCCATTCTTTTGTCTTTGATATTATTTGGATCTTAATTATCTTACTTTTCAGAATTTCCAACCCTGCTGAACTATTTATCACTTCAAAGTTTCCATCCATGAAATCCTTCCTACTGTTTTTCATTTACTTACTGAAATTGTCCCTCTTGAAAATTGGAACCCTAACCTGACTACCTTTCTGTTCTCGCTGCTTGCAATATGTTGAATTCTAAAATTACATAAAATAATATAGAAACACAGAGTTGCAGGTCTTCTACTCTGACCTCCTGCTCAAGCAGTAAACCCTACACCATTTCAGGCAAATCTCTTCTTGCAACCCTCCAGTGATGGGCCATCCACCACTTCTGGAGGCAAGTCGTCCCACTGATTAATTGTTCTCCCTGCCAGGAAATTTCTCCTTAGTTCTAGGTTGTTTCTCTCCCTGATAAGTTTCCATGGGTTACTTCTTGTCCTGCACTCAGGTGCTTTGGAGAATAGCTTGACCTCTTCTTCTCTGTGACATCCCTCAAATATTGGAACACTGCTGTCAAGTCAGCCCTCTTTGTAAGACTAGACATGTGGCTGGGAAAACAGCTGTAACAATGTGGTGGCACACTGTGGTCCATTTTAAGGTCCTAATTTCATGGCAGCAAGGGTGGTGGTGGAGCCATTTTCCTCTCCACTCCTTTAACATCTCAGCAGTCAGGTCAGAGCTTCTCTGGGTACAGCAGTAAATCATTCTAGGAACATAAAACACACATTGTGTGACTCAAGGGGAGGCTCTGATAAGTTGCTTTTATTGTAGATGTAAATCAGCTGATGATAAGATCAGCTACTGCAGAATATACTAATCTCATCCTATTTATGTGTCAACTCCAGGGCTTCCACCCATGCATATTTCCTGTTCTTACATAGCAAGTAGTAAGAAATTGTGGCCTACATTTTGGATGCGTGTGCAGCATTTTGATTGTAGTCTTGAGGGCTCCAGCCTTCATCATTAGTGGTGGACCTTCTTAGGGTAGTCGGGAACTGCCTTTATCTGGAGACAGTTTGAGTGAATCCTTTGTTCGTTTTGACTTGAATTCTAGACTGAGCCACCTTGGATCATGTTGATTCAGCCTTTTGAAAAAGCCTTGTTTGACTTCTACAGTCAGTGGCACCTGACAATCTTTGGAGAGGCAAACTTAGGTTGTGGAGCCCTCTGCTCCCAAAGCTCTCTATGTGGTCAAAGCCAGGGAGTTTCCATGGCTTTTCCTAGAATAGGTTGCTCCACAGGCTTCAACGAGAATGGTGAAGTTGACCTTAAAGAACCATATTGTTGAGATTTGAAATAGTTAGCAGTAAAAGGAAATCAGCCACCAAAGAACATGGTGGCTGGACACTATCAAAGCTGACACCAGCCAGAGCACAGAACAACTCCGAGAAGCAGGGCAAGATCAGAAGATGTGCAGATATGGGGCCCATAGAATCGCCAAGAGTCAGACATGACTGAATGGATAATGTCATCATCATTATGCAGATGGCACTGAGCCAGCACCCAATGTTCTGTTCTTAAGTAGAAGTACATCAATCCTCTTTCCCTCCATGATGACACAGAGTCATCTGCCTAAATTTCTGTGGAAATGGCGCTATTAGCCCTGGAGAATTGCTTTGGTTGGCAACTGGACCAAAGGTTGCATTCTGCTTGTTTCTGCCAGGCCTCGGAACCCCTTTTCAGTGCATACTTATCACAGCATTATTCTGGACCATCTGGACATGATGTGCGCAGATAGTCCTGTTTGGTGGCCATTCCAAGAGGAAGAATGGACATATTGGTTGTTGTCCTCTGGCATCTCAGAGTGTTGTTTCACCTCCCACATTGTTTGTTATAAGAAACCACTGGAGAGATCTAGCTAGCTCAGAAAGTTGCTTCTCAGCCTTCAAAGGGGCCAGACAGAAGAAGCTGCGTACCCCCATTACTGGCTGGTAACAAGGTAAACTTTCAAGTGCTGGTTAGACCTACAAAGTAGGAAACAGTTTGGGGATCCATGAGCAGAAGGCCCCATTTCTTGCAAGTGCTAGATTTTCTGGAGAAACCCTTCTCTGTGATGTGATGTGCAATTGGTGAAGCCTTCTTGTTGCCCACTCTTGCTTGGAGTTTCTTCTAGGGTAACTTTCCTGGCCCTGGCATCGGGCCCTTCAGGTAGGAGCCTCCCCACGCAAGTTGCTTGGTCCTTACAACTGACAACAGGCCAACACTTTTATTTATTGAATGTTGATTTTAAGCATTACCTTAAAGGAAAGAATAGACGTCAGTGATGACGTGATGATAAAGATCTCCCCTTCGGGCCATTCGGCACAGCAGTTGGAGTGTTTACTCCAGGACGCATTAGACTCAGACTCCACCTCAAACTACGGGTGAAATTAGGGAACATTTCCTGGCAGAAAATTGTTTCTGACCAATGTCGGTAGCAGGAGATACAACATTTCATAAGCAGCACCCTCTCTCTGAAACTTCCAACACAGTCAAGTGGCATTTTAGGCCAGAGGGGTAATTTTGGCTTCCACTTTGCTGAAATACTCTGGTTGGGCTGGGTGGCTGCCAAGGGCCTATCAATGCCAGATACCACCGGGGCAGGAGGCGCAAGGATTACTATCAAGTGGCTGTGTGGGGAGAAAGCATAGAAGCTGATCAGCTTGACAAGGTGCAAGTGGATCTCTCCCCCTCTTGGCTATCAAGAAGAACCTGCTCCATTAAGGCTGGTGGAGGGGGGGGGAAGAGGCAAGATCCAGTTGGTGAGGGGAGCGCAGGTGCCAGTGGTGATCTCAGACCATCATGTTGTGCAACTGTCACTGGATCCTTCTGCAATATTTTAATATTTACCTGTTAATGACTATCCCAGGATGTTCTTCTTTGGACAGATCTAAATGGAGAGCAGAGAATGGGCTGCGTTTTCATGCATCTTCATTCACAGCACGGAGGTCAGCAAGGACCGCTTCCCCGGGGGCTGAGCTACCTGTCTCTTGGGAGGCCCTGAGCCCTGGTTGTGGGAAGGCAGCAGCTGTGCAGGAGGGGCAAATAGTGCAGCTGCTGGACAAAGGCCTCCTTAGGCCATCTGCTGTTAGAAGGGTCCCTCCAGCCACCCACAGCCTCTTCCCTCCAGCAGAGGGGCCGGAGGAGAGCAGGGCTTGAACCCTGCTCAGATCAGACTGGAAATGCTGGAGGGGGAAAAGATTTGGAGGGCAGCCCACCGAGAGACGCCCACAGGATCATGCGGAGGCTGTCTTCCACCACGTGTTTATTGGACCCGTGTCCTTCCTGGTTGGTGTATGCCTCCAGGGAGGTTACACGCAGCTGGCTCCAGGCAGTTGTCAACGCCTTCTTGAGTAAGGGGGTCTTTCCTGCCGCCTTGAAAGAGGTGCTGTTGAGGCCCCTCCTCAAGAAGCCTGTCTTGGACCCGGCCGTTTTGAACAACTATCGTCCAGTCTCCAACCTTCGCTTTTTAGCAAAGGTTGTTGAGAGCATGGTGGTTCAGCAGCTTCCCTTGTTCCTGGAGGAAGCTGATTATTTAGACCCGTATCAATCGGGCTTCAGGACCGGACACTGCACAGAGACAGCATTGGTCGCACTGATGGATGATCTCTGGAGGGCTCAGGACAGGGGTTTCTCCTCTGTCCTAGTCCTGTTAGATCTCTCAGCGGCTTTCGATACCATTGACCATGGTATCCTTCTGCAGCGGCTCCGAGGATTGGGGGTGGGGGGCACCGTTCTGCGGTGGTTCTCCTCCTTCCTCTCGGGCCGTTCGCAGTCAGTGTTGGCAGGGGGGCAGAGGTCGGCCCCGAGGCCCCTCACTTGTGGGGTTCCTCAGGGGTCCGTTCTCTCACCCCTCCTGTTTAATATCTACATGAAACTGCTGGGCGAGATCATCCGAGGTTTTGGGGTGAGGTATCATCAGTATGCTGATGATACCCAGCTTTATATCTCCATCCCAGGCCAGATCAGTGATGCTCTCTCCGTGATGTCCCGGTGCCTGGAGGCGGTACGGGTCTGGATGGGGAGTAATAGGCTTCAGCTCAACCCCACCAAGACTGAGTGGCTGTTCTTACCGGCATCTCGGTCTTTACTGGATGTACCACCTTTGGTCATGGGGGAGAGGTGCTGCCCCCCGTGGATAGGACAAGAAACCTGGGTGTCATCCTGGATTCACAGCTCGGTTTGGAGGAGCATGTGGGAGCTATGGCCAGGGGGGCTTTTGCCCAGGTTCGGCTGGTTCGCCAGCTCCGCCCTTATTTGGACCGAGATGCCCTTCGAACGGTTACTCATGTGCTCGTCAACTCCAGAATCGACTACTGCAACGCTCTTTACATGGGGCTGCCCTTGCGGATGACCCGGAGGTTACAGCTGGTGCAGAATGCGGCTGCGCAGGCTGTGATGGGAGTATCCCGATACTCCCATGTTACACCCCTCTTGCGCAGCTTGCATTGGTTGCTGGTTGTCTCCCGGGTCACCTTCAAGGTGCTAGTAACAACTTATAAAGCCCTAAATGGCTTGGGTCCAGGGCACTTGCGGGAACGCCTCCTGCCAGCATCACTTACCGATCGCCCTGTTTGCTCTTATAGGAGGGGCCTCCTTTGGATACCGTCGGTCAAGCATTGTTGGCTGGCGGTTCCCAGGGCTAGGGCCTTCTCCGTGGGAGCGCCTGCCCTCTGGAATCAGCTCCCCGTGGATCTCCGTTTGGCCCCCAAACTCCGCTCCTTCCGCCGAGACCTGAAGACCTGGTTGTTTCAACAGGCCGGCCTGGAATGACCTGGGGGGAGGCGGGGAGAGGGTTTTAATTTTCTTAATGTTTTAATGTATTCGGCTTGTTTTATTTAATTGTTTTTTATTGTAAATTTGCTCTGTTTTAACGCCCTGAGTCCTTAGGGAGTAGGGCGGCATACAAGTCGAATAAATAATGATGATGAGAAGAAGAAGAAGAAGAAGAAGAAGAAGAAGAAGAAGAAGAAGAAGAAGAAGAAGAAGAAGAAGAAGAAGAAGAAGAAGAAGAAGAAGAAGAAGAAGAAGAAGAAGAAGAAGAAGTAGAAGAAGAAGAAGCAGCAGCAGCAGCAGCAGCAGCAGCTGGCCTTCCCCTTGAGGCCCTCTGCTAAGGCTGGGGAAGAAGGGCCTGAAGTGGGAACGCAGGGAAGGCATCCTCCAGTGGCCTTAACGCACCAGCTCCCCCTCACTTCATGCAGGGAAGAGGAGCTGCTGCCCCTTTCAGCTCGGCCTGCTCCTCCCGCCTTCTCAGCCCGGGAAACTCTTCTCCCTCCCCAGAAAGCCTCCCTCGCCAAGGACCACCAACAGGGGCCCTTCGCCCCACCCCACCCCGCGCCTCACTTGAGGGCCGCTCGGCCTTGGGGGGGGATGGGGCCCCTTTTAGCAACTCCACCGGCGCCTGCAAGGGCTGCAGAGGAGGCGAAGGCCCCGCTGGCTCGGCCGGCCCTCCCGCTGCTCCCGCGCTTCTTGCGGCTCCTGAGGCGCAGCGCTTCCCGGGCGGCGGGGAGCTCCGGAGGGCAGCGGCGGCGCCCGGGCCCCTCGGCATCCCCCACCCAGAGCGGCCTTCAGCTTCTCCCATTGGCAGCAGGGCAGGGCAGCTCCGCCCTCCGCCCCTTTTTTACAACTCATGTGCCGCTTCCCTCCTCACTCTGTCGGCCGAGGCGCGCTCGGGACACCCCGGCGCGGCCGCCGCCTGCCTTTTGTTTGCCGCCGCCCGAGCGGGCCGCCTGCCTTCTCGCGCAGCCCCGGCCTCCCGCTCCCTCCTCCCGGCCGGCTCCCCGCCCTGCCCCGCATGGAGCTGGGCTGGGCGTGCAGCCTCTCGGTGTGGCTGCTCTTCCTGGGCAGCCTGGCGCTGCGGCTCCTGCGCTCCGACCTGTTGCTCAGCCGGCTGCTGCTGCTGCGCGTCGGGCTGCTGGCCGTCCTGCAGGCGCTGGGCCAGGCCGTCCTGCCGCCTCCCCTCAGCGCCGCCCTCACGGGGGCTGCCTGCTGGCTCGTCTCGGCCAGCACCGCCCGGCGGAAGCGGATCCCCACGCGGGGGAAAGCGGTGGTGGTGACAGGTGAGTCCGGCGCGCCCGAATCGGACCCTTCGGGGCAGGAGCCGCTGCGGCCGGAGCCGCGCCAGAGAGAGCTCGGCTGCGCACACCGGCTGCGCGGGGCGCCCTCGGCTGCTCCGCTGGCGGTCCGGCTGGGACGCGGTGGTGGGAGCAGGGGGCCCCGGGCCCTCTCCATCCTTCACGCTCCTCGGGGCCGGCCGCAGCAGGACCCAGCCTGGTCTCCGCGCTCTCCGGAACGGGAAGGAAGATGCTGGCGCCGGCAAGGCGCGCTCGCTGCCCAGAAATGCGCGCTTATCTCCTGCCGGCCCAGAAGGGGCCCCTCCGCCGCGGGGCCGCGAGAGCAGCTGGAAGCTGCAGGCAAGACGCGCCCCGGATCCGGCGCCCCTTTCGACGGATAGCCCGCCCGGCCCGCGCTAGCTCGCGCCTCGGTCCGGCGGGGTTGCACGCCCCCCGCCCGACGCCTGCCCAGACGCGGCCCTCCTCCCCCGGCTCCCTGCCGGCCTCGCGGAGAGACGGTGCTTCCGAGCCTCCTCCTGGGCGGACGGCAGAGACGAGGGCAGAGGGCCGCGTCGCCCCCCTCGAAGCCCCCGGCCGCGCGCTGAGGGTCTGGCGGGGCCCGAGGGGGCCTCGCCCCATTAGATCGGCTCAGACGCCGCGGCGGCGGCAGCAGCAGCCGGGACGTGGCCGGTGGAAGCCGGATCCTGCGCGGCTCCTTCGGGCGCGCCCCGGGGCCAGGCTAGAAGAGCGCGGGAGCGAGGAACGGGCGGCCGGCTCTGATGCTCCACGAAGGCCCAGAAGCCGGCTGGAGGAGGCGCAGCGCCCGGGCAGCCCCGGTGGCGGATGCGCGCGAGGCTCTGGGGCTGGAAGCAGTCGCGGGCAGGCGGAGTCCTTTCCAGGAGGGCGGCCCGGCACAGCCTTCGCGAAAGACAAGGCCCGGGTGTGTGTGTGTGGGGGGGTCCAGCTATTAGAGGAGAGGCACAGAGGCTGCCTTAAGGGGCCTCTGGCTGGAACCGCCGGCTGATGCTGCGGGGCTGCCTTGTCTCCCCCTGTGAGGATCCACCCACCTGGGCTGGAAGGGACCGGCGGGTGCTGATGGGTCAGGCTTGGCGCTGCCTTTTTCTCTCTGCCAGGTGAAATGCCTGGCGTTGCCCTTTCTTTGCCCCCTCAAATGGGCCTCTCCTCCAGGAAACCAGCCTGGAAGAGGCACCACTCGAGTAGGGACCCCAGGTTCCCTCCAGAAGCATTTGCAGGCTAGCTATTTTTATAAATCTGTCCTCCCTGGGGGGGGGCAGGTGGTTTTGGTGGTGGCATCAGCTGGTGGAGGACCCCAGTCTCAGGGGCAGCCTTTCTGAATGAGAACAAGGCTGGGGTGGTGACCAAGCTGAGGAACAGTTTGGTTGGTGGGAAAATTAACAGTTACTAACTCTGCTGAAAAATGTATTTATTTATTTTATTTATTTATTTGATTTGACAATTGCTTACAAGATAATAGGTATAAGTATAAACATAATTATGAATACATGAAATGAATACATGTAAGAAAAATAAAAAGAAACAATAGGACAGGGACGGTAGGCACGTTGGTGCACTTATGCACGCCCCCTACAGGCCACTTAGGAAAGGGGTGAGGTCAATAGTAGACAGTCTAAGGTTAAGGTTTTTGGGGTTACGACTAACTGTCAAAAAATGTGGGTTAGACCAGGGGTCGCCAACCTTTTGGAGCTCAGAGACCACCAAACTCATAATTTTAAATCCTGCGGACCAGAGACCCTGGGAAAGTCCCAAAAAAAGTCTGCAGGAAAATTCCCCACCCTACAGATTCCCTACAGATCAATCATTCTTTATTTGGGATTGCAGGATACCGTCTCCAGCTCCATTCTCAGGGGGAGAGAGAGAGACTTTTGGCTTCATGCAAGGAAAGCAGCAGAAGCAGCAGCAGTTTTTCTTTCTCTCCCCCAAACTCCGCCAGAAATGAGTCTTTGTCAGCGCAGCCTCTTGGAGCAGGATGCCTTGCAGGGTCCCAAAACTTATTTTTGGCGGAGTTTGGGGGAGAGAAAGAAAAGCTGCTGCTACTTTTCTCGCATGCAGCCAAAAGCGGAAAGAAGCAGCCCAGTGGCCAGGCGAGGTGCACGGGGTGAGTGGGGCAAGTTCCCCCCCTCCGCCCTTTCCCCTCCCCCTTCACTACCTCATGTTGTTCACAATGCAAACAATGCAAGCCGCGCAGCCTGGATTAATTGCTTCAGGGGGTGCTTTGGGGGTGACATTCCCTTTGCGGACCACCAAAATTTTCTCACCGGTTGGCGACCACTGGGTTAGACAGCATCACCACCAGATGGATTAATAGCGGCTGACCAGCTGTACTCACCATGTAGTCCTCAATGGAACTGCATCTACATGGAGGGAAATATGCAGTGGGGTACCCTAAGGCTCTGTCTTAGGCCCAGTACTCTTCAACATCTTCATCAATGATTTGGAGGAGGGGATAGATGAGGAACTCCTCAAATTTGCAGATGACAGCAAGCTGGCAGGAATAGCTAAACACTCCAGACGATAGGCTTAAGCTACAGAAGGATCTTGACAGACTTGAACATTGAAATTCAATGGGAAAAAAGGTAAGATTCTACATTTAGGCAAGAAAAACCAAATGCACAGGTATACCATAGGTGGTACCTGTCTCAATAGTAGTAAGTGTGAGAGGGATCTTGGAGTCCAAGGGGACAATCACTTAAATATGAGCCACTTGTGTGCTGCAGCTGCCAAGAAGGCCAATCCTAGGCTGCATTAACAGAGGGATAGAATCAAGATCAGATGAAGTGTTAGTACTTTGTAAGGCCACACTTGGAAATACTGCATCCTGTTCTGGTCTCCACAATGTAAAAAAGATGCTAAGACTTTAGAAAGAGTATAGATAAGGGCAAAAAGATGATTAGGGGACTGGAGGCTAAAACATACAAAGAGTGATTGCTGGAATTGGGTTTAATTCTAGTTTAATGAAGAAGAAGAACTGGGGGGACATGATAGCAGTCTTCCAGTACTTGAGGGGCAGCCACAAAAAAGAGGAAGTCAACCTATTTTCCAAAGCACCTGAAGGCAGGACTGGAAGCAATGGACGGAACTTCTTGAAGGAGAGAAGCAACTTAGAATTAAGGAGAAATTTCCTGACAGTTAGAACAGTTAGAACAATTAATTAGTGGAACAACTTGAGTCCAGAAGTTGTGAATGCTCCAACACTGGAAGATTTTAAGAGGAGATTGGACAACCTTTTGTCTGAAATGATACAGTGTTTCCTGCCTGAGGATCTCCAAGGTCCCTTCCAACTCTGTTATTCTATTCTATTATTCTGCATTTAGAGTGGGAAGTTTCTGGTGCAAAGACCGTCAAAAGGAAAATGTGGAATACTTTTCAAGGTGATACACTGCCAACCAACGTACTACTCTTCCTGTGTTTTCTGATGGGGTCATTTGGGGTTTTTTTTGAACTGTATCTTAGAGCAGTGTGTTAGTCTGGAAGCTAATAAGCTTGCTTGGTTTGAAAGCCTTGGGTCAGCGGTCGGTTGGAGCCGCAGGGAGCATCCAAAGGACACTTCTCTGGTGCTGTTTGCGGCTGGGTTCAGGAGAGGCTCCGCCCAAGGCAGATCATTTCTCAACTGGGAGAGATGCTCAGAGGGGCCCATTTGCTGCTCTTAGCTTTTTACAGCCATCCAGCTCTGGTTTTCCCATGAAAAAAGTGAGTTGAGCTCTAATGAGACACATCTGGCATTTGCTGCTTCTGGTACACTCTGTTGCACAGCCTGTTCCCAGGTCAAACGACCCAGGCTCCAAAAACGCCCAGGTGCTACTGCAGACTCTTTTAGGGATTCTGGCAGTTTAGAACAGCTTCTGGCCAACTGGGTGAAGCCCATTTGCTTGGGGCTGCTGCTTCAGCTGTGCTGCTCCAAGTCGTAATGCTTGCCAAGGACTGGATTACATTTGGTTTTAATTAAGAATAGAAATCTGTAGGCCTCAGGTTTGCAACCATTAGCTAGTCTCTACTTAGATCAGATCCTAACATGATTGTTGGAGTAGGGGGGGAGAATAGATTGGATCCCTTTGGTTAATAAGGAAACGATTGGGCTGGTGTAATCTGTTATATGTGCCTTGATCTCTCAATTCTTTCACGATTGTCATTCTCTGGATTGTTTTGTTGGTTGAAAAAGATTGGAGCTGTCATGGTGTGGGGCAGGAGCTCTTCCCTCTTGTGTCATGTGGGAAATTTTAGCGGAGAGCAACACCACCAGCCCCCCCCCCCGGCTCTCTCATACAAGCCCATTGCAGGTGTCTTGCTTGAAATGTGGCAGAGGAGTCTCAGGAGTTTCTAGGATTTTAGTTGTGTGATCAAACATGCATCTTCCAAAGTGGCCTCTTAAAATGTGTAACTGAAGGTCTGATCGTTGTCTGACTGCTGAGTCGCTTTGCCAACTTAGTGTGCCAGTTGCCCTGCCTTCCCTTGCTCCAGAGGAGAGGCGTTCCAGGGTCGAGTGCAGGAAAATCAGGAATGCCCGTGCGAGGGACCAAGAGTTCAGCCCTCCCTCAGGAAGCCCTGCCACCCTTCTGGTGGCAGGAAGGGAATTCTCCGCCCTTCCTCAGCAAGGAGGGCCTAAAGAAGCAGCTATGCCTTTCAGCACCAAGGAGAGCTGCAGCCTGTTCCAGCAAAGGGAGGGGGCCCGAGGCAGAGCCTTCGGGGAGCCCTTCTGGGCACCACAGTCCCCACCTAAGATCAAGGTCCATTCTCCTTGGGGAGGGGTATCTGTTGAGCAGCAGATAGTGGAGCAGGAGGGAGGTGGCCCCTGGCTGAGCTGAGAAGTGCACTTCAGTAGACGTGGTTGCCATAGGCTCCTTGCCGTATTTGGGGTGACCGCCACCCCTCCATCTCTGGCCAGGAGTCCAAGTCCCAGAGACTTTCCTCAGGCAACAACTGGGATGCAGCAGACATCTGCCTGATGGGAATCCTTTCAGCTGCGAGGCTTCCCTACTCAGTCCCTAACCACCTTTCACGAAATCAGTTGAAGTTGAAGCAAAAGATAAGTCTTTTGCAGCTTTGGGAGGATTGAAATAGCACGTATGTTTTATCTGGTAAAACAGTCCTAATTATGTCTTCTCTTATGTCTTCTGATTTCTGAATGAATCCTTGTAGAATTTGTCTTTTTCCCTGCACTTTCCAGGCAAAGCAGAATCACCAAATGTCAAAACAATATAAAACACATCTTGAATTGGGACCACAGCTTAGAGTATAATCTCATGGTTCCTGGGAGAGGAATCTCAGAGAATGGGAGAACATCTCAGGTTCCCTCCTACCAGGTTTCCCTGAAAATAAGACCTAGTCTTATTTTCCTTTGGGCTCCAAAATAAGCACTAGGGCTTATTTTTGGGGGTGTCTTATTCCCCCCCCATGTACTCTCAGAGTACATGGGAGGCTCACTTATGCTTGCTTGCAGTGGGGTAGGAGGCTGTGCAGTGTGCCACTGCTGCTGCCATGAGGCAGGGGGTGCAGCTGCCCCACAAGCCTGCACTGGATTACCTCAGGGCCCCTGCAGTCAGGCCATCTATGCCCTGACACCTGCCTTGCCTCACAGCAGCACCTCCAACAACTCCGTCCAGCAGGACCTTGCATAGCCACCAGCCCACTTCTGCTGGCTTTCATGGCCTCAACGGAGCAGGAGGCCAAGTAATCTGGTGGTGATGCAGCTGTGAGGTGAGGTGGGGCATGGAGCTGTCCCATGTGCCCCGCACTGGCTTACTCACGGCCGGCAGCCAGGCATATCCATGCCCGGACACCTTGCGGCCACGGCAGCATCACATCACTTGGCCTCCTGCTTTGTTGCAGCTATGTGAGCAAGCAGAAGTACATCGGCAGCCCCACAAGGTCCTGCAGGGGTTTCTTGGAGCCACCTCCATGAGGCAGCCACCCCCATGTTGGGACATCGAGGGCCTGGCTGCAGGGGCCCTGAGGTAAGCTGGTGTGCGGTGCATGGGGCAGCTCCACCCCCACCTTGCTTTGTGGTTGTGGCACCATGAGCAACCACATGTAATGGGCAGGTGGATGCTGTGCAGGCATTTAAGTAGGGCTTATTTGGGGAGTTGAGATTATATTGTGTGCAGGCACAAAAACTTGGTAGGTCTTATTTTTGGGGAAACACAATAATATGGCTGAAGAAGGGCCTTACAGGAAGCCCTTCTGTCCTCATCCTGGTCCATCTATGCAGCTGGTGTTTGTTAAGAGTGCCAAATACATCCCTTCCAGTTTCAGCCAGGGATGATGGTGGTGACGATTTCCAAACCAGTGAGCGTTCAGAAAGAAAGAAAAAGAAAGAAAGACATGTAGAAGGTCTCAGGATTCTGAATCTATTGATACTTTGCTAGAATCAAAGGAAGCCAAATTTGGCCTGGCAGGGGAAACACAAAAGGAAAAAAAATTGCTCAAAAATGGGCCAGGGCCAGTCTGGGAGTGCCGAAAAAAACAATTGTTCAGAAACTACCTGAGGCTGAATGGGCCTCTGACTGTCCCAGCTCAAGCCTCCAACCCAGTCACCACAGCCCCAGAGCAGCCCCCCACTCCACCTTTCTATAGGAACATCAATCCTGCATGCACACAAACACTCCCAGAGATGCATGATACACTTCGTTCCAGAGAAGAAAATGAGTAAGACCGCTGCCCACAAAGTGGTTGACACCCATTTTCTTGTTCTCCCTACTTTGTTTCTATGGGGTCTCCCCTTCTTAAAATGCGAGCCCAGAATTGGATACCAAAGATCCACCTGACTGGTTACCAGAGAGGAAAGGTGATTCTCTTGAACTCGAGGCTCTGTTAAAGATCCATTTGCCTTTTTTGGAACTGCATCACATCCTTGGCCCACATTTGGCTAGGACTCTCTGATGCCCCAACTCCTGGGCACATGTGTGGTTGTGCACTATCCCCACTAGGGATGGGATCCAACCAGTATAACTACCAGTTCTGTTGCTCTGCGTTGCGCGCACATGCGTGAGTTGCGTGAGTCGCACGAGTGCAATTTACGATCTGCTGAGCTGCCCGGACAGCTGAGCAGTGCTGCATGCGGGTGCGCAGTGGTTGGAAAATCCCTTTTTTCCTGCCTTTTCAACCACAGCTGTGCCGCACAAAGCAGCTGAGGTTGAAAAAGCAGGAAATAAAGGACAGGTAAAAGCCCAGGTGGGCGGGTGGGCCAAAACCTCAGCAGACATAGAACCGGTTCTATGTCTGCTGCTCTTCAGAGCAACTGGTTCTACAGAGGTGGACAGAACTGGTAGAATCCCAACCCTGATCCCCACCTTATTTTTCCAATTTAAATGTAATATACAGATTGGCCAAAATTGCAAAAATACATGGTCTTATACCATTTAGAGGTTGACGGTGATTAAGAGTGCTTTGGTTTTTGTTATTATTTTACGTTGATGGCAAAATTCATAAGGACTCTTGGCAGACCCCAAGACAAAATACTCTAGAAACAACATACAATAAAAGTGCACAAATGAAAGAGAGTTAAAGTAACAAATCTTGAAATGCTGAGCAGGTTGGAATCAAGACCAGCCATCTCTGAGAGGGCTGAGCACATTCCACCAGGGTGGAAACTGTGCATAAGGACCAGGGGAGCTGCTGAAAGGCAGTGCCTCCCACACCTGCCGCCCACTGCTTTTGACCCCATCAGTCCTGGCATCCTTCCGGGTGGCTCAGGGGAGGCGGAGGCCCTGGGGAACTCAGTGTGGCTGTGCCAAAGGCATTGTGTGGTTGTTTCACCTTTTCCTCCAAGACAGTTAGGAAAAAATATGAACAAAACTGTGGGGAAAATATGGGAAGTTGCTGTTGGAAAACAACATGGTTTTCCGTGCAGAACCATTGTATGATTTGTGCCTCACTAGAAAATCCTATAGCACACAGTTTTTCTTTTCTGGATACATCGACTGGATTCACAAAATATGGCAAATTATACTCAGGTGAACAAAATGCAACTGCTGACTCCACATTCTGGGATGTTCCCAAACAAAGCAACCATCATCAACATACGGTGTCAGTCAAGACAAAGGCTGTGTTTCCACAACATGCTGAGTCAAAAATTGCCAGACACATTTCAGTTGGGTCAAGCACACAATGGTGAGATGGAGTCAGGGGTGGGATTCAAATTTTTTAACAACCAGTTCTATGGGCGTGGCTAGATGGGAATGGCTAGATGAGCATGGCCATGTGACTGGGTGGGTGTGGCTTCTTTTTTTTTTGCAACATCCTCCCCTCCATTATTTTGGCCTCCTGGGCCTCAGAAAAGCCTCCTGGGTGAAGCAATAAGACAGCGAGGGGGATCCCACACAGCTGATCATCAGAACAGCTGATTGTTGGGAGGGGGAAAGAAAGAAATACCTTAAGGAGTGACTGGGTGGGGGCGAATGCAGTCAGCGATGTTAGGCATGCGCGATAAGGACTGACTGGGTGGGGAGGGGATGGACGGGCAGAGAGGGGCGGGGCCAGCCAGGGGCACGATTTGCCAGTTCTCCGAGCTGCACAGAATCATAACAACCGGTTCTATAGAACCGGTCCGAACCGGTAGAATCCCACCCCTGGATGGAGACCTCGGTGGGCAGAGGGCCAGCAGGGGGTCTTGCCAGCCACCCCAAAAGCAGCTGAGAGGGGTGCTGGAGGCCATGTGGGCCCTGGCTCTCCCGTGGTTCTGGTGATGGCCTGGAGGGAGAAGGGATGGTGGTCAGGTTTGTAAGCGACGTGTATACTGTAGAGAAATGGTTAAGAGAGAACAAGGAGATTCAGATCTGGACACGCTTGAACAATGAGCCAAAATGAGCAAGAATAAATTTAACTGGAGGGGAGGCATCTGGGGAAACCATTAGGAGGCATAAAAGGAGGAGGAGGAGTGGGTGGGGGGACATTGGCCTGGCAAGAGTTCCAGTGTGAAAAAGATCTGGGTGTTCTCAGCAGCCACAAGTAGGCCATGACTCAGTAGCCTGATGCAGCTGCTAGAAAGGCAAAGGTACTTTGGGGGGCCCTCAGGATGTGACAGTTGAATTGTGGGCAGTGCGGTGTAAAACAACAGCGACCAACGGGTGTGGGGGCAGAAGAGGGCAGCAAGACAGTGAGGGGCCTGGAGGGCAAGGATGGAACAATGAAAGGACTGGGTGCGTTTGGTGGAGGAAGAGAAACTGGAAGGAGGCGGCTTTGGGTGTCTCAAGGCTGAGGCAATGGACTTGGCCTCAGGAAAAGGCCACCCCGTCACTGGAGGAGGAAGAGTACCCCAAAGGCTCTTGCAGATTTGCACCAAGCAGCAGATGGAACTAGGTGACTTCTGATGCGAAGCCTGAAACTGCAATATAAGCATTATTTTACAACCTCTTTTGTTCCAACAAACAGAACAATTAATATATGCATATGCACACACTAGACATGTGATGCAACGTTAAAATTTAATAGAAAAAGGGCCTAGAAATGTCTATATCCCAAGTGAAGAAGCTCCAGAAAGAACAATGGCCAAATTAAGATCATCTCTTTTTTGTCAGAGAAAGGATGACAGATGGTGACAGATATGCAGGAATCTAAAGCATCTGCCTGTCTACCAGCCTCTTTAGAAATGCCGCAGCAGCAGAGGAATCCTTTGGCATTGGAAGGCTGCCCTGGGGTTACCCACCCTCCTCAGAAGCAACCGGGGCAGCTGAAGGAGCAGCCTTGGGGCCTGGCTAATGTCCACCATCAGTTGGATGGCCTCACGTGCTTTGTTCCCCAAGGCCACCAGACTGACCTTCCAGAGAAAAACCAGTTAAAATGCAGAGATGACCCAGGTGGGTTCAGGGATGAGGTGGCCTGTGGCTCCAGGTTCTGTGAAGGAGCCAAGAGCTGACAAAACTGGATAAGGAAAGAATTGAGAGTCTGGAAGAGCCCCAAAGGTTTCAGGCGTATCTCCCTTGCCATAACGGGTTCACGGGGTCCAGTGAGCTCTGACCCTGCCACACATGGAAGATGGGATGAAGAAAACCTGGAGGGAGATGGCATCATCTGTGCAGAGTGGCTCAGAAATCCAGCCAGAGGGGAATCCTGCTAGAAAACACACACACCCCTCATTTAGGCATGCATGTTTATGGATAACATTGATTTGCTCCCCACTCGTCACTGGTGTAGCCTCCTTTTTCCTTTGGTCTTGAGCTCAAGGATGGCCCCAGTTTGGCCAAGGAGAGAAAAGGTCTCCTGGGCTGGCTGGGCTGGTTTTGTGCCCTTTGGGTGGAAATGTTGGGCCGAGGGAGTGGCAGCCGGTGTGCACACAAGCCCGCAGCAGCCTCTGCTTGACGTGCTGGCAGCTGGCCGGCAGCTGTTAATGGTTAATGTTGCCATAAATCTGCTGGAGAGGGAAGTTCTATCACCATACCTATCAGAGGGGGAAAGAACATCCTGTTCCTTGCTTGCCCCAGATTGTTTTCATTCCTCCCCCTTTCCCGCTTGGCGTGAGAAAGTCAAGTCCTTCCCTCCTCGCCCCTCTTGCCACTTTCTCCACTCTTGGGAGCCAGCCTCATCTCTCCTGGGGGCCGGGGGGTGGAGGCCAAGAGCCGCTGCTTGGAGCCCAGGCGAAAGGACAGGCGGCTCTCAGGGTCACAGGCCTGGGGCTCCCCCCTCCCACTGATACATCCAAGTTTTCAGGGCGCACCCTTTCCGCAATGGGGCTGGTTGTAACTTAAGAAAATGTGATGGGTGCATTTTGGGGGGCTCTGCCTTTCTCCCCATGGTGGCTGAGTCCAGAAAGAGGCAATCCTGGGCACCTGGACGGGCCCCTGCATGGCACTATGAAGACACTGGTTGCTGTATGCCACACTCCTGCTTCATAAAGTGACTGGTTTTCTGGGCATGCTCAGTAGTACCCTATATCGTACAACTAATGCATGCTTGCACCTTCCAAGCAAGCTGTAATAGCGATATGATATTAGCACATTGATTAGACAGGGGTTAACAGATTGAGAGAACTTCCCCACTCCCTCAGCTTTGGACCGTACACAAGCTGTTCTTTAGACTCAATGGTTGGTGAGAAACCTCAGTTCCATGTTTGATCTGCTGCCATGGTTCATAAAAGCTGCCAAGCTTTGAACGAGGGGAAAGGTAGGCCAAGGCCCAAAGTCCCTGTGGTCAGTGGGGACTGCAAACCACTCGAGCTCCCAGCATAGGTGAGAGGGGTACAGCCAGCTTGGGCAAGGGGAGTGCAGCGACCACGGGGCCCAACCGACAGGCATGAAGGCCTTGGTGCCAGAAAGTGCCTTTCACCAGCTTGGCTGAGCGGGAATTGAAAAATCAGAAAGTTGTCAAAATAAAGAACCTCGTTGATATTGTTAAGGACTCTTGTCATACTTTAACTGCCAAGACTGAGGTGCTCATTTAATTTTTTCTCCCCCTCCCCTCCCCTGTGCCACTGTTTACAGCAAAGGTCTTCCTCAACGGCAGAGTCCCAACTATTTTGAAAACTTGGGTTTTTTCTCCCACCATGTTTCTCCCACCTTGTGTTCCCCAGGGCCCAATAAGCAAGACTTCTGGCATTCAGGGATACTATACAAATACATTCCATGGGGGGACCTTGTACCTTGCCCAAATAGTGTTTTTAAGACCCCATCATTCTCTGTGGGAAAGTTAAGCATATAATTAATTCTGTTGAAATTAATTCCTAACAAGATTTTTATTGTGACTACCTATTCAGTGCATTTAAATGTTGCCTCCATTTGACTAAAATTGTGACAAACAACAGGTTCTTGGGTAATGCATAATCGTCCCATAATTAAGTGATTCCTGCCCCTCTCCACCTACTCCGATATGGCTCACCTTTGTGCTTTCATCATTTCCATCTTCAAAACCACCATGGAAGGCCATGACTTTGAGAGGTGGGGCAGGAGGTCTCTTGTCCAGCTCTCCCACCTCTCTCTTTACATCCCCACCCAGGATGCGATTCAGGCTTTGGGAAGGCAGCTGCCCAGCATTTGGACAGGCTGGGGCTCACTGTCTATGCCAGTGTGCTGGATCTGAAGAGCTCCGGGGCAGAAGAGCTTCGGCAGACGTGCTCCCCACGGCTGACCCTCCTGGAAATGGACCTCACGAAAGCAGAGGACATTCAGCGAGCCCTGCAGTTCATCAAGGCACAGACCGGAAGGACAGGTAATCTGCCCTCAGTGGCTCTCAGTTCCATGGAAGACGCTGCCTCCACCTATTCAGCATCTTTCCTAAGATGCTGAGGGGACGAGGATCATGGAGACTTCCCCAAGTGGGAAGACGATTACTGGCCTTGAAGTGGTGTCCAGTCACTGGCCTTCAAATGCCAAAGGAGAGTGCCCCCAACGTGTTGTCAGCATTTCCTGTGTCCATTGGCCTAAAACGATCTCCCTCCCCCCAACATCCTGACTTCCAAGGCCTCTGCCCCTCTTTGCTCTTGGTCTTTCGCTGTCTTCAGCCCTGGCCAGTGTGTCCTCCTGTGCGGGGAGTTGAGCTGAGATGTTCTGAGGACAGCTCTTCTACCCATAGAAGAAGCGATCAGAAAATAGCCACTGTTTGGGATTAATAGTTTTCATGCTTGGCTTAATTTATGCCCCCTCCTCCTCCTCCTTTCGTGCCCTCTCACATGCTGCAGTGAGCATTTCCCTGCTTCCCTCTTTTGTTCCAACGGGCAGGTCTCTGGGGCCTCGTGAATAACGCTGGGTTCAACGACACCATTGCTAATGCGGAGCTGACGCCACTGCCCCACTTCCGCACCTGCATGGAGGTGAACTTCTTTGGGCCCCTGGAGCTGACCAAAGGGCTGCTGCCCCTGCTCCGCTCATCCCGTGGCAGGATTGTCACAGTCAGCAGTCCGGCTGGTAAGGAGCCCCTTGCTCAGGCTGAGCCCACGGGAGAGGGTTAGGCCTGTGATGAAAGCGGCCACTCAACCCCCTGGGACACCAATTTAGTTTTCTGGGTCTGTTTCGTTAGCAGATCCTTCTGAGGGCTTTATCTGCAACTTCATCTGCTAGAGATAGGTGTCCCCGACCATCCCTGGACTACAACAGGTTGCCACAGCAACTTGTTATATTCAGTGACTCATCAGTGGTAACATCGGTGTTCCTTCTTTGGCCCATTAACAGATCAACCCACCCTGGCTTTCCCGAGCCCAATAGCTGGTCTGGTGCATTGTGTGAACTGAGGCCCTGGTGGCAAGCTTTGCCCTCTATGCAACTGCAGTTAAAGTTGCTGGCCGTTTTGGCCTGATCCATTCAGAGGGGCTCCCAATAACAGTGACCCATGGAGACCTCTGCGGAGGAGGCACTGCTGCTGGGGGCCTTGAAGGCACAGTAAGGCTTATTATTTGTGTTCCCTCAGGCAATATGCCCTACCCCTGCTTGGCCAGCTACGGGACCTCCAAAGCGGCTCTCAGCCTTCTGATGGACACCTTCCACTGTGAACTTGCTCCCTGGGGGATCAGAGTGAGCGTGATTTTTCCAGGGTACTTCAAAACAGGTGAGGCTGAAAATACTTGGATAATGCTGTGCTGATTCCTCCTCATCATTCTAGCCATGGTTGATCCACTGCAGGATGAAGGCCTCTTCCGCATGTTTAAAACCAATACGGTTTCCTTTTGCCACTTGGGCCTGCCATATTTGCTGATGTCGTCGATCCGTCTTGTTTTAGGTCTCTTTTGTGGGCACTTTTTATCAAGTGGGATCCATTCTGTCTTGGTCCATCTGCCATCCATTCTTTTTGTTATGTGACCAGCACATTTCCATTTCAATTCTTTTTCTCTTTTGATGGCATCATATTTTTTTCATTTGTTCTCTGTGCAGGTCTTCCTATCTTTGTCTTGTGATGCCGAGCTTGTATCTTTCCATGTATCTTTCCGTGCCACTCCTAACTTTTGCATCCATTGTGAGGTTCATGTCCATGTTTCACTGACATAGGTTAGAGCAGGTAGCATGCACTGGTCGAAAGCTTTTCAAACAGAGAGGAAAATTATTCTTGAAAATTACACTTAGCTTGCCGAATGCCTCCCAACCACATTTAACAATTTCCTTCATTGTTCCACCTTCCATTGAGATCTGCTGGGCAAAGTATATAGTATGTAGTGGTCTACTATATCTAGTTCGCCAGATATACTTTTTTTCTTTTCTTGGATGAATTTATTAACCATAACCTGGTTCTTTTTCAGGTTTATTTGTAAGCCGAATGGTTCTCCTCCTTTGTGCAGCTCTTGTAGGTGTCTTTGTAGCTCTTCTGGGCCTTGTGAGAAGAGAACAACATTATCTGCAAATCTTAAGTGATTTAAATAGGTAGCATTGATTTTTATTCCATATTTTGCCCAGTCTAGTTTATGAAATACTTCTGCAAGGCAGGCTGAGAAAAAGGTAGGTGATATTGTATCACTTTCTCGTATGCCTCATTCTTTGATTTCCACTTTAAAATCATTAAGGCAAATTAGTAATAGCTGTGCTATGTATGGATACATGCATTTCCCCCACATACAGCAACTCGACATATAACAGGTGAAACTCAAAAAATTACAATATCGTGCAAAAGTTCATTTATTTCCATAATGCAACTGAAAAGGTGAAACTAATATATGAGATAGACTCATTACATGCAAAGCAAGATAGGTCAAGCCGTGATTTGTCATAATTGTGATGATTGTGGCTTACAGCTCATGAAAACCCCAAATCCACAATCTCAGAAAATTAGAATATTACATGCAATCAATAAAACAAGGATTGTACATAGAACAATATCGGACCTCTGAAAAGTATAAGCATGCATATGTACTCAGTACTTGGCTTGGGCCCCTTTAGCAGCAATTACTGCCTCAGTGCGGCGTGGCAAGGAAGCTATCAGCCTGTGGCACTGCTGAGGTGTTATGGAAGACCAGGATGCTTCAATAGCGGCCTTCAGCTCTTCTGCATTGTTCGGTCTCATGTCTCTCATCTTTCTAATGCCCCATAGATTCTCTATGGGGTTCAGGTCAGGCGGGTTTGCTGGCCAATCAAGCACAGTAATCCCATGGTCATTGAACCAGGTTTTGGTGCTTTTGGCAGTGTGGGCCAAGTCCTGCTGGAAAATGAAGTCAGCATTCCCATAAAGCTCGTCTGCGGAAGGAAGCATGAAGTGCTCCAAAATCTCCTGGTAGACGGCTGCGTTGACCCTGGACTTAATGAAGCACAGTGGACCAACACCAGCAGATGACATGGCTCCCCAAATCAACACAGACTGTGGAAACTTCACACTGGACTTCAAGCATCTTGCAGTCTGTGCCTCTCCATTCTTCCTCCAGACTCTGGGTCCTTAGTTTCCAAATGAGATGCAAAAGTTGCTCTCATCAGAAAAGAGGACTTTGGACCACTGAGCAACAGACCAGATCTGTTTTTCTTTAGCCCAGGTAAGACGCTTCTGACGTTTGTTGTTCAGGAGCGGCTTGACAAGAGGAATACGACATTTGAAGCCCATCTCCAGGATCCGTCTGTGGCTCTTGATGCACTGACTCCAGCCTCAGTCCACTCCTTGTGAAAGTCCCCAACACTTTTGAATGGCCTTTTCCTGACAATCCTCTCCAGGCTGTGGTCATCCCTGCTGCTTGTGCACCTTTTTCTTCCGCACTTTTCCCTTCCACATAACTTTCTATTAATGTGCTTTGATACAGCACTTTGGGAACATCCAACTTCTTTTGCAATTACCTTTTGAGGCTTTCCCTCCTTATGGAGGGTGTCAATGATGGTTTTCTGCACAACTGCCAGGTCAGCAGTTTTTCCAATGATTGTGATTCCTACTGAACCAGACTGAGAGACTATTTAAAGGCTCAGGAACCCTGTGCAGGTGTTATGGCTTAATTAGCTGATTAGAGTGGGACACTTGGAGCCTAGAATATTGCACCTTTTCACAATATTCTAATTTTCTGAGATTGTGGATTTGGGGTTTTCATGAGCTGTAAGCCGTAATCATCACAATTATGACAAATCACGGCTTGAACTGTCTTGCATGTAATGAGTCTATCTCATATATTACTTTCACCTTTTCAGTTGCATTACTGAAATAAATGAACTTTTGCACGATATTCTAATTTTTTGTGTTTCACCTGTGCTTTAAGATCTTCGCTGCTTTCCAGTGAGATTTTTCTCTGTGGTCTTCTGAGCTCAGCAATTTCCCTGGAAAGTCAATGCATCTCAGGAATTGGTCCAAGCCAAGAGGTCCTTATCAGTGGACGTTTCTCTGCAGGTTGCGTGACTTAGCTACTCCTTCCAGGGGAGGCTCAGCCGGGGCCTTCCTGGGTGTCCTTGCTTCCCTTCCTTCTCGAGTGGGTATTCCAGAAGGCCTGCAACAGAGCTGGAACAGGGGACCCTCATTGGTGTGGAACCTGCAGCAAGGACTCTGAAGGTCTAAATGATTGTGAGAATGTCTCATGCTGCGTGGAGCAAAGGGAGCAGGCAAGCATTCCTCTGCTCTCCTTTAAAAATACAAAGCGAGATCCTCGGAAGACCAGGCTTTACATTATTAGCAACCGTCCCTGTTTTGCAGACTCCAGCCTTCTCTGATGCCTTATGGAAGAATATGAAAGCTCTCCTCCTCTCTCCCTTACTACAGGTGGCAGCTGTAACCCCGACTACTGGAAGGAGAGGAAGGACCAGCTCCTGGCAGCTTTACCTGATGACCTTCTGGAAGCCTATGGAGAGGAGTACCTTGAGGAAATCAACAGGCAGTTTGTGGATTTCATGAAGGTGGCTGTGGAGGACCTCAGCTCGGTGGTGGACAGCATCACGGACGGCCTCCTTTCCACCAAGCCTCTGCTCAAATATTACCCAGGGAGAGGCCTGTGGCTCATGTACTTCATCCACCATTACCTCCCTCACACAGTCCGGGACCTTTTCCTAAAAACCTTTTTTATCAACCCAAAACTGCCACAGGGATTGTGTCCCAAGGCCTGCCACACCCCCACGCCATCGTGAGAGCTGCTTGGGTTCTCTTGCACCGCCCCCAGAGACTCTGTGGAGAAAGTTTCCTTTTTATTCCACCCAGATCCAGATCGCTAGAAGAGGAATTTGTTCCTATAGAAACAGGCCAGTGCCATTTTGCCAGCCCCAAGGGGCCAATCCTGGGTTGCCTCCCTCAGTGACTTTCTTTGCGGGGGAAGGGAAGCACACCTGCCATGGCCGTGGATAGAAGCAGCCTCCTTTCTAAACACAGCCTGTCCTGGACTTCCGCTCCGCCCAGTGTGCCAAAGGAGAGGGCAGAAGCTGCTGCTAGCCAAAACAAAGAGCTTCTGGCCACCTCTCTCTCTCATATACCTCCTTAAAAGTTGCCTCAAGCAAACCAAGCTACCTTCTCTTGCCCCTTGCTGGACAGGGACCGACCTCAAAATCGTGGCCTTTGGCCTCTGTGGCTTGAGCCACTTCTGCTCCTCCACGGCAGCCCCCACCATTGTGCAGGGACAGCATTAAGGGGGCCTCACCAGTGAGCCTTTTTTTTCCTTCTTCAAAAGGAGCACAATTATATTGTTACCTAGTTAAATAAAAAATATTTCACTATTGGATTGGATATTGGGTTTTACTGGGAACCATCCAGATACCATTGGGCTTCAATGCCAGGAGCTCCTGGCTGCAACCCCCCTTAAAAAGGCTGGCTGCCCGCTCCCATTAGCTGGCTCCCCAGGACAAGGCGGCCCCCTTCCAGGCAAAAAGGAGAGCAGGAGAAGTGTGGGAGGAAAGGCCCTCCGAGCTTTTTGGGGGAGGGGGTGTCTTAGCGCTGGCTTTTGCTGCTTCTCCCAATGGGCATCTAGGACGGGACTTGGTGGGATGATCCTTCCGTTCACTGTTCAGACCAAACCCCCCAAGAAGCCCGAGCTCTGCGGTCTGCCAGAGGTACAAGAGGCCGGAAGACAGAAAGAGCGATTCAGTGGTTCATCACTATGGTTTAAGAGGAAGATACACAAACACTGGGAACAGCATAATCACTGGGCACACACGGAGGCTGACTGGACCGACTTCTCTCACCCACGAAAGGCAGCCTTTCACAAGGAGTGGGGACTGTGCCCACGGGGGGGGGGGGTTTCTTGGGAAGCCGGATGGGGCAGGCCGAGCCCATTTTCTCAAGGGTGGTGCAAACAGATGGACGTCTGTCATTTGTTGCTGCTCAAGGGTAGCAGGCCTGGCAACAAAGACGCACACACACACAACTCCCCAGGGGCCAAACTGCACTCTCAGTGAAAACGTGGGACTTTCAACAAGAGCTCTGGGCCTTCTCAGAGGGAAGCTTTTTCAATTACCGCTGGTGGGAGAAAAGTTGCTGACGAGGTCAAAAGCACCAGCCTCACCTGCTCAGGTAAACAGGGGCTGATGCAGGTGCCCAGTCAGGCCTTACGAATGCCCAAGAGAAGGAGGAGTGGGGAGAGCTCAGAGCCATCCTGGGCAGGGAGATCCTTGCCTGAACTTGGGGCTGAGACCCCCAAGGGCCTTTGCAAAGAGCAACCACTGACCATCCTGGCAGGGGGAAAGGGAGGGCTGGAGCTGCTGCTTAAGGTCAGAGCCGCCATCTGGAGAAGACAGGATGGAGCCCAGCCAAGGCTGGGCCTGCTTGGCAACCCAGAGGCCACCCAGAGAGGGAGAAGCAGGCAGGCCCATAGGAGGGTGGAACTGGGCGCGGGGAATGCAGTTCTAGCAGCACTCCGGGCAGAAGATCACTTGCTACGCAGCTGCTTCCAGGGTGTCTCAGAAGGGCTGCCCTGACCAAGGCTGAGAAGCCCTGAGGGTGGTGGCAACAGGCAGCAGATGCTAAGACTGGCCATGAAGCGAACTGGCCACTTGGTGTGTCCCAAATGGGGGCACCAGGACAGCTGCGGGTGTGAAACCTTCTGATGCGCCCAGCAAGAGGCCTTCTCAACAGCACAACGAGTTGGTACAGATACAGCACAACGTAGCCTGTCCGATTCTGGCAGGCACAAGGAGCCCAACAGGAAAGGGGGATGTGGGTGGAAACCCTCCTGCCTCAGCTTCCCCAGGCGGGGCTGAAGAAGCCATCTAGGACACCTACGGGCTTTGCCAGGTGAAGGGAAACACTCAGAAGATGGGAATGTAGTTGTCGATCTTTGCTCGGTGGCGCTGCGCAATGCACTCCGCGATCCACACAATGTTGCGACATTCTTGCTCCTTCAGCTTCACAAAAGCGTAAAACACACCAAAATGGAACTGGTTCAGGAAGGCCAGCTTGTTCAGCTTCACCTGCCGGGAAGAGACACACCTGAGCAGGCATCCTGCTCTCCCAGGAAACCCCAACCAATCAGGGGAAGAACCACCTTCTTCCATGGGCTTGGCAGGGGAGGTTTTTGCAGTCCCCACATGACCTCTGCTGTGGTGGCCACCCCCTACCCCAATGATTTGGTGAGCCTGTCCAGGCTGAACGTTGGCCTTCGAAGCACAGCTATCCCCCTGCTGAAGTCAGGCAGCTGCTCTTGAGGGCCCAGCTCACCACTGCCCTATTCTGGACCAAGGGAGCCTGCTGGGCAGCAGCAGGGAAGGTCCTTGATGCTGGGAATGGAGGACTCTTCTCCCTTCCACTGCACCTTTGCAGAAAGTCTAGCTATGCCATAAAGGTACGGAGGGCGACAAGGCCGAAGCACAGGGCCTTTGTCCAGCGTCTTCCGCAAACCGGATCGCATCGAGTGAAACACTGCAGAGGGCAGCCAAGGAGGGCTCTGGATTTCTCTGCTGCCCTCTTCTGAGGCTCATCACCGTCACAATTCACAGAGGGCAGCCTTAGAAAAGGGTCCCGAGAAGAGCAGAGCAGGGAAGGCCCTCTGCCTCCCTTCTGCAGCCCGAGGGGGGGCCTTCCCCCTTCGTCATAAGGAGCTCCCCCCTGCTCACCTCGTGCTCAAAGAATCGGTCTTCGAGGGTTTTGTCACCAGGGTTGCTACCTGCTCCTTCAAAGAGCAACTTATATTCCTGCAGGAGAGAGAAAAGTGAGGGGAGAACAGGGGAAGCTGGCACCCCACCCACCTGTGGGGCACTTTTCCTCAAGCAGTCAATGGAATACAATTTGGCTGAGAGGCTGTAAAAGAACCAGCAGGGCAAGAAAAGGCACCACTCAGGCTGCCTTGACGGAGGGTCAGAACTTCCCCTCTGAGACCAGGGAGAGCCAATTTGGAGGGCGGGGTGGCTAAGGGGCTGCTGGCCTCAAAAGCAGAAGCCCCTAAGCCCCGATTCTGCTTCAGGCCCAAAACACGGCTGGGTGACCCTGGCCAGTCCTCCCCCTGCCCAGCTCACAGGAGGAGAAAACCTGAGCTGCCCAATACAAAGGAAGGGTAAACATCAAGCCAGCCTCTTTCTCACGGACCAGTACCAGATGAAAGCAAGAAGAAATGTCCAAGCTTCTCTCAGCAAATGCTACCCCCTGTACTGGAAGCAGCGCCACATGCAGAACTCCAGCCCAAACCTCCGGGGGAGGCCAGGCTGGAAAATGCCTGTTCTCAGGAAGAGAGTCCCCAAAAAGGACACTGGCTCTAATGCAAAACTCAAAGTTCAGAAGGACATCAACGCAGGCGGCGCCGACATCTGTTCAAGCTGGACTGGCTGTGCGGCTCCCTCGCCCTGACCAGCCCCATGACGCACGGGTGCCCGGGAGCCTTACCGGGTAGTAGTTGGCCACAGTTTTGACTTGCTCGTAGTCATCTGCCCGGGCGAGCTGAGCCAGGCCCTCGGGGTGGAGCTTGCCGCAGTGGGGGAAGAGCTTGGCTCGGTCCTCCTTGGACAGCTCGGTGCCAAAGGAATTGATGGTGATGATGAAGGCTCTGCGATCCGCTTCAAACTGGGGAGAAAGAGGGCGAGGTCAGCAGGAGATGCAGCCGGGGGAGGGGCAGCATCAGAGACAGCACGATGCGGTGCAGCCCATTCAAAAGCATAGGAGAGACCAAAGATAAAAACTGTGAAAAGCTAGAAGACACAAAAATATATAAACTATTATGTAGATATAAAAAACAAAGAGTCCAAAAGAATCTAAACTTGATGATGAAATTGCTAAAATGTGTAAACTTTTGTTGAGATTTTAAAGAGAAGAAGAGCAGTGGGCTTTTTGGTTGCAATGCAGGTAGTCCTCAACTTATGATCACAACTGGGATTGGAACTTCATCACTAAGCAAAGTGACTCACACCCAATTCTGTGACCCAATTAAGTGAAACACTGTAGTCATTAAGTGAATTGTGGTTAAGTGAATCTGCTTTCATCCACTGATTTTGCTCGTCTGAAGTAATTTTGTGGTACGTATAAAGATACTTCAAATGTTTGTCTGAAAAAGAAACAACATGAAGCATGCTCTACAGAGGATTTTAAAAATTAATATTTAATTTAAGCTAGAACTTTTCCTTTTAGGACTAATGGTAAACAGTTAGCAAAAAAGCATGGAAGTTTATTTAAAGATAAGATTACTGCAACGAAATTATTATATGCACAGAGATGGAAAAAGGAAACTACCCTCTGTGGAGGGGTGCTTGATGAAATTGACAGATCTCACAGAGATGGTCAAATTAACTTACTTGATTAGAGAAAAAGACTATCTGCATTTACTGGACCTAATTCTTATTAGTAGAGAACAAGTGATAGGGAATTGAAGTTGCCAGAACTTTGGGTAGAGTGAGCATGTCATATTGAAATTCAGTATAATGCAAACACAAGCAACAGAACATAATCCAGCCAGTGTCTTAAATTTTAAAACAGCTGATTTCGACAAACTCAAGAGAGCCTAAAAAAATTTATTTTCCAAAGTAGGACAGGAAACAATGGATGGAAATCAATTAAGGAGAGAAGCAACCTGAAATTAAGGAGAAACTTCCTAACAGACAATTAACCAACGGAACAGCTTTGCCTTCAGAAGTTGTGGACGCTCCATCACTGGAAGTCTTTAAGAGGCTGGACAGTCCAAAATGGTATAGGTCTCCTGCTTGAACAGGGGGTTAGACTAGAAGACCTCCAAGGTCCCTTCTAGCTCTATTCTGATTGATTGGTATGACTGGAAACCCTTATGGACATTTTTGCGTAGAAAGTGAAAAATGAATTCTGTGATTTAAGGTTTTGATGATTAGAAAAGTTGGGTTATGGAAAGAAACGTATCATGATGTCACATTAAGGAGAATGGTTAAAATATAGTTGCACTTATAACTGCTGTGAATAAGATTGGAAGCCACTGTGCTGTAATTTTTTCATTCCTTTCTATTTTTCTTTCAACCTTTTTTCTTGCACATTTTGCTTTCTTTTTCTCTTTTCTTCTTTATAGTACTTTGCATTAGTTTTGAACTATTTCATGCAATACATAATCTAAAAAGAAGGGTAGGAGCATTAGATAGGCAGAGGGAAGCAGAAAACGTAGTATGTGAAGATTGCATCTATCAAGAGACTTGCATTCTGGTACTGTCTACTTTCTGGCAAAGGTCCCATCTGGTGAACTTTAAGTGCTGCTGCGCAGAACCAGGCGACCCTGTAGGTTGCAGCAGGGCTGACATGGGACAGCAGCAGGGAGTTTAGGATTGTCTCGTGCTCCCTCTGTGTGCATGCAATAATGGCAGGGGAGGCCTAACCTCTCTGGTATCAGCACTGGAGCACACATGCACTGCTCTTTCGGAGGGCCTCTCCAGGGAAGTCCTTGTCATGCCCCTTCAGAATCTGATTTGGAGGGGGAGGCTGAGCAGCTAACAGGGAGTGGGAGTGTGGCTCCTTGGCTGTGGAAGAAAATGGGGAAGGGCACAGTCTGGCTGGGCAGAGCAGGGGAGAGGTAGAGCAAGGCACAGGGAATTCTGAGGAAAACCCAGGCCCATCCCCTCTTCATCCTAGGGCACGCAGGGAGGAATGGAGAAGGGAGCAACGTGAGTTGCGTGGCTTACAGGGGAGGAAAGGGCCCTGATTCCCTTCATTAGCTGCAGCTGGGAACACAGTGTTTAAAAAGGGAAGCTGCTGACAGCAAAGTTGTTGGGAGGAAATCGTGAATTATCTGGTATCGTCAAGGCTTATCTGTGTTCCTGGCATCTTCCCAACTGTGTGTGTTTTGCTGGGCTTTCAAGTCTGCAATTTCTTCTCCTGCCCTGTCAAGTAATTGCTGCAGCGTGGTTTGTATGGATTTTTATTTACAGTTTATATGTACTTTGTTTTCGGACTGAATTTCCTCCACTTAAAGACTGCTCCTGGGAGTTTTTTCTCCAGCTGAAGGTAACCTGGACATTGGAGGCAAAGTTGGAGGTATTAAAGGGACATTTCTTATGTCATCAGATACCTGGCTCCTACTATCACATGTGGCGGACTTGCGTTGATGCTAAAAGATATTGGACTAAAATCCACATGTGGTTGGAAAAAATGACACAACAACTTATAGACTTGAAACCTGAGATATTTCTGTTGGGAATTGTACCAGACACACTCAACAAAGAACTGAAATATTTGATTGTTAATGTATTGACAGCTGCCAGAATTGTATTTGCTAAAAACTGGAGAAATGATAAGACACCTGCGCAGGAGGAAGTGATTAAGAAGATTTTGGACTGTGCCAAAATGAGTAGATTAACATTTGAAATTAGGGACCAAGAAGAAAAGCAGTTTTATAAGATATGGAATATGTTCTATCAATGGTTAGATAAAAAAGGTTGGTGATATATTTTTGGGAATATAAAGATAGATAGAACTGTTGAAATAATATAGAGATTATAATATGATAGAGGATTAATAATAACGATTATAGTTTTTCCTTTTTGTAATACTGAGTATGAATAATGAGGGGAAGGCACTGTGATTTTTGACCGACCGACATACTTGAAATTGATATGGATCTATGTGTTGTATGTTTGTTTGTTACGTTTGTTCTTTTGAAAAAATAAAACTTTTGTAAAAAAATAAAAATAAAGGGACATTTCTTGCTTATTTGACTGTGTTGCCTTTGGGGTTGCCACACCCCTTTGGGTCATCACAGTCCTCTTCCTATATCTGCCTTCCAGGGCAGCTGAGGGGAGGACCAACGAGGTAGGCCAAGTGGCAGGACCCCCCACCCATCCACAAAGGCCCCCCTGCTCTCAAAAGCAACAGGGGCTCCTAGCTCTTGGTTATCAGAAATAAGAAAACTTATCAGAAACAGGAAAACTAACTGTGGTGTTGAATTTCAGACAAACAGCAGCATGAGTCAGCAACTACCTGCATGCCAATACCTTCTGCAACAAAACTATCTGATTTCTATCTTGGGAAAATCAGATGCAATTTTTTTAAAAAAAGTTGTAGTACAGGTAGTCCTTGAGTTACAATGGCTCCATTCCTAAGTGCCCCTTTTGCAAAGAAACAGAGCTTCTGGCCTGTGTCAGTTCTCCATTTGGGTGAAAAGTCTTTGAACGCCTCTGAGAAGCTTACAAATGGAGCCACCTGCTCCATTTCTGGGGGTGGGTGGGTGGGGGGAATAGGGTGAATGTTGCAGACCTCTGCAGTCGTTTGTAAGGGTGAACAATGGCCATGGTGCTACCACATTCACAATTTTGGGACTTGCTCGTAAGCACTAGGGGGTGTTTATCTCATAACTTTGAACGGGCACTACATGAAAACTCGTAACCTGGGGATTACCTGTACATTTTTGTAGCCTGGGGGAAACTGTTCTTACATGAAAAGAAAAGAAAAGAAAAGAAAAGAAAAGAAAAGAAAAGAAAAGAAAAGAAAAGAAAAGAAAAGAAAAGAAAAGAAAAGAAAAAAGAATCAATGGATGTCCAATACCTTGTGGCACATTAAGTTTTTCCAGAAACTGCTTGGCCTTGAGCAAAGAGGGATGCCCCAAAGGAGCAGAGCTGCCTTCTTGCAGGTCGCACAACAGCTGTGACCAGCACAGGCAGAGGCATCCAAGGCCCGTGGCTGTTTGCCAAGCAAACAGGAAGCTGGACCCTCACAGAGCAGGTGCTAAGCTGGCTCCTACCTCCAAAATCGGGCACATGGCATCTGCTGTTGTGCCTCCCAGGCTCTTGCAGAACTTGTAGAAGGACTCCAGGTAAGCCTGGGGAGAAAGCAGCCAATGGTGAGGACCTGGCCCAGCAAGGCCAACAAAAGCAACCCAGGCAAGCTACCGAATGGCCCACAGAGTTTGGAGCTGACACCCTGGCAGGGGCATTGCCCTCCAAGAAGGTGGGGAGGGGGCACCCGGTTTGGCAGAACAGTGAGAAGCTTTGGGACGGGTGAGAATCTTGAGACCAAATCCCCAGGAGACAGAGACTCTACATAAGTTTGGGAACATACAAAAGCCATATCCAAGCAGACAGCTTAAGTGGTGGGCAATCTGCAGGCTACTTTGGACACCTCCTTGCCTTGCTCCCCGCCTGAAATCTCTGAAGGCCTTTTCTTTTCAGAAGATTCAACCAGCCCAGGCGGACTATGAAGCCACACGAGGAGGAAGCAGGAAGCATCCTTGATCAAACCTGTCCAGCAGCCTTTACGCTCAACTCTCTGCCCAGGCAGCTTGGCAGACCCCTCCCCACCGCTTCCCACGTTCCTTTTTTGCTTTCATGTCCACTGGGAGCCGCCTGCTTATGACCTCTGGCTCATGGGAATCCATCTGATCAAGGGAAATAGGTATAACAGCATCCTGTGTTTTGCTAGGGACGAAATGAACCAGGAACCTGCAGCAACCAAGTGCTTGGAGGCCAAGGGAGTGGCAACAGCTTCCCTCGGCACACTTGACATTCCCACCTCCTCACCCTCCCTCGTCTCACAAAGGGCCCATATCCTCTTTCAGCAGCACTACCAATTGTTACATCAGGGCAGAGGAATTGTTACACTGAACTCCTAAAGGACAAACCCTTGAGGTCCCCCATCAAGTGCTGCAAGTGGTCCAATTCACATTTTGCCCTTCAAATCCAAATGGGTGCTCATCCTCCATATTTACTTCTCAAATATAACAGGAGTGTTAATTTAATTCTGAGAGTTCTCCTAAACAAGCAAGACGATCACATTATCTGGCTGCCATCCAGAAACGAGAGCCGAACCCGGTGGTTCTCAACCTCTGCCTCACCATTTGTGCCACAGGCCATGGCCCACCAAGACTTAAGATTTAAATCGTAACGTTTCTTCAAGCAAGCCTTTGCGGAGCCCCTGTGAGGGCATCACAGCTCCCCAGAGGTCTGTGCGCTACAGGTTGAGAGCCACTGGGCTTACCCATCCTTAGAAAAGCAGGGCTTCTGTAGAAGTTGGTCTCTACTGTTTACTTTGCAGCTCCTATGAGGGACTGAAGGAGAGCAGAAGGGAAGCTCCAGGGTGCAGGAGGCTGAGGCCTGCTCAACATGGCTGCTGCCCCCTCCCCACAGGAAGAGAGGGGCTTGCCCTGGTCCTTCCGGCTTCAGTTCGTCCTGCAGACCCAGCCACGTTGCACAAATGGGAGAAGCTTTGTAGCACCACCTTTATTCGTCTCTAAGCACTAACCTTATACAAAGTGTTTCGTATAATTTCTATGTTCATCTCATCCAGGTCCTGCTCAGATATGCAATCCTGGAAAAAGGCGGCTGAAAGAGAAGAAAAAGGGTGAGCAGGAGAAGAGAGACCCCTCAGGACCCCTGCTCAGGCCTGCAGCTACCACTGCTTTTTGGAGGAGGAGGAGGAGGAGGAGACCCTTCACGAGCAGCCCTGATGCTTTCCACAAATGACCAAGCTTGGCAAGGCCACTAGTTTTCTTGCCCACCCAGGACTGAGGCCCCATCTGATAGCTGCCCTCTTATCTTACCAAGTGGCGTGTCCACCAGGATGGCATTGTATAGCTCAGCTGGTGTCTGGGCAATGTTCACAGCCTCCATCTGCTCAAAGCTGCCCAAGGGATGGCATTTAGGTACCAGTTCTGCGATGGAGCGTTGATGGAGTGTCCCAGTAATCAGCAGAATGACATTGTCAATCATGTAGCTGTAGCTGAAAGGAAGCAGCGACAGCTAGGACAGCAAGCAACCTTGTCCTCCCTCACTCCAGTGGCGGTCCCCTCGCCATCCGCAGGGCCCCACCAATTCACATGTACATCCCCAAACAAGCTTCAGGGGGTTTCTCAACAGCAATGCCGCACAAGTGTGGAGCAGATCATGGATTGGGGCTTTGGCTGTTTGGGAAAGTTACGACTTCAAACCTCAAAATCTCAGCGGGTGGGGAAGAGTCAGCGGGGCCTCGTGGCAAAAGCACTGGATCAGAACTACAAAGGCAGGCCCAGATCCAAGCCTGTCCTGCAGGGTGGCACTGGATCAGTCGCTTTCAGCCCAGCCACAGCAAACCCAAGAAAAGCCCCGATCCTCCCCAGGCAGGACATCTCCTGCGTGATCAGAAGCAAGCCAAAGCTCAGCACACGGCACCAGGAGGGCAAGAGCCCAAAAGCCCCTGCCAGTGAGGTGGGAGTAAACCATGGCTGCTTTACTCCAAGGAGATGCTCAAAAGGCTGTAAAGAGCAGGCACAAGAGGGCATGGACCCAAAAGATTGGGGGGGGGCCAGGAAAGGAGTTCAAGTTCGGTGCTGTATCCCAAGCAGTCCTTTTTTTTAAATTAATTTTTTTTTAAAAATTATTTTTACACATCTCTTCACGTGAGCAACATGATTCCAGATTATACCACTTGTACATAGTCATACTTTCATTTCCATTAATCTTATATAATATCATCTCATATCATTATCCATTTCACTCATCTTTAAATAAATTTGCATTTCATATTTCAATTCATTAGTTCAATATCAATATCATTTCATCCACACATAGGTTTTCAATTCTTTATTCCCTATTATTTCCATTTTCAGCCTACCACCTATTTTATTTTACATTACACATCATTATTATCCTTAATTTTCTCTAAGCCGATATATAATAAACCATCTAGAAAGAGTAAAATAAAGCCAATGTATTTAGAATCCACATGGTGTTTTCCATTCCTCTACTTTAATCATAATAAAATACTCTCATTATACACTTCTAATATCCATTAAATAATCAACTGTATATTTTAAAATGTATATATTTTAAGATATCCCCCCCCCCCAGAAAATCGCTAGAGTAACTTCTTGATATGTCTCATTTTATCTTCACTTTACTTGTAATCATTAATAATCATGTTTTTTCTTCCTTTCCCCTTAGCCAAAGTTTGTCTATATATTTTAATTCATTTCCATTCCCGTTTTTAATCCTCCAAAGAAAGGGTTCATAACAGCACAATTCATATACAATTTGTATTCATATATATATATGACCAATGCTCCCCCTGTCTTTTACACGCTTCCTCCTGCCACCGCCATGCTTGGGTTTGTCTGGCGACACCCTGCAGCTGCTACGGTTCTTCATCACTGAGGGCAACGGAGCTGGACTGTGCAGAGGAGTCCCCGACTTAGAACTGGTAGCTCTGGGATAAGATTAGTTCGCTGCTTTGGTTTTTTAGCAGCCACTTGCATTAGGCTTCATCCTGGACAAAACAGCAGGGCTGGAAGGGAACTTGGAGGTCTTCAATCTCTGCTCAAGCAGGAGACCCTATACTATTCTGGGCAAATGGCTGTCAATCTCTTCATGAAAATCTCCTGCGATGGAGCATGGACAATTTCTGAAGGCAAGCCATCCCACTGATTAGTTGTTCTCGCCGTGAGGAAGTTTCTTCTTATTGACCTTACAAAATACATTTTTGCGCACACAGACCTTCAAATCAGTGTTGTCTCCTGGGGACTGCCTGGACAATCTCTGCAGTTTTGTCAGCAAGACTTCAGAAATGGTTTGCCATTGTCTCCTTCCTAGGACTGAGAGAGAGGAATGGCCCAAGGCCACCCGGCTAGACTAGAACTCACGGTCTGCCCATTTCTAGCCTGGTGTCTTAATCACTACACCAAACCTAAACATGGGATTTCTCATTGTTGTCATGACAAGCCTGCTAAGTTTTCTTCTGGTCCATGATTCTGCAGGATACCTAAGGGGCTCCAAAAGACAATCTGTCTGAATTGACTTAGATGACTTAGCATATGGTTGTGACCTCCAGATGACCCCACCTGACATCAGGAACCAAGTGGGGACAGCCCTGGCTGTGACAACTCCAGGCTCTTGGCCAGACAGGCCAATAAAAACACCACCCGGGAAGGAAGCCTCTGGAACACTGCCATGACCATCGCAGGAATGCAACCATCAGGAGCAGAGCTTCATTGGAAAGATAGTCCCTTTTTAAAAACTTATTATACATTAATGCCATTCTGTTCTTAGAAAGCTTCTTCCTAAGCTGCTGCTCACGTTGTGAGTTCCTTAATGGGCTTTGGCTGAACTGCTCCCACCAGGAACCCCTCATATATGCCTGAAAAGGGTCTACCACGACTTAAAGGTACATCACCAATGCAAGTCATTCAATGACCATCTTGAAGATTGGCCAATATTATCTGGTTGCTGCCACAGAAAAACCAGCCCAACATTTCTCTGCCTGGAGCCAGTGGCCATTTTGCACTCCCCGGCTTCCCCAGGGGACCTGAAACTCCAGGCCCCAGGGCCTTCCTTAAGAGGTACATCGAAGAAGCCACCTTCTCAGGCCAGGCCACCCAGCGCAGCACATCCAAGGAGGCTCTAGCGGAGGACACCAAAAGGGAACAAACCTTCCCCTCTGCACAGGAATGTGCGGACTGGGGATGAGAGAGACGATGGGACGAAGTTCCCTGTGGCTGCTTCAACCTTCCACACACAAATAAGGAGGGGACTTTTGGAGTACAAGGGGGTTACAGAGGCTCTCAAGGCGAATCCTTGCTCAGTGCAGGAATCGTATTAGCCAAGAGATGGCTCTCTAGCTTCCACTTCAAACCTGGTGACTTTAAGCTGTAGAGGCCTGGACTCCCAGCATGCCGGCTGGGGAATTCTGCGAGTTCGAAGTAATGATCGTAACTGAGATGGGCAACTTTGTCATTAAGCAAAGTGGTTGCTAACTGGGAAATCACGATTGCAACAGCGAAGAGACAAGACTGCTTCTCTTTTGTTTGCCTCCTAACCATTCTCTCACCCTTTGGCAGCAGGAAATGGAAAAGAAGGGAGAGATTGCCTACAGAAATTACATTCTCCCCCCCCCTCAAGAGCAGAGACTGGAGAGGGAGAGATTTCAAGAGAGTAAGCTATTTGCTCTTCTACACATTGAGAAAAATGTGGCCGTGCTGGCGGTGGGAAACACTTTCTTGCAATCTCTTTCTCCCCAATTTACAGGACTCCCTCTAGACGTCATAAGAGCTACTAAGAGTTCAGGACAGTAGTGGATTCTTTTTGCAGGATGATCATCTGTCAGGAATAGCTTAGTGGATTCCTGAAGTGAACACAAAATTAAACCTATAACATCCCTTCCAACTCATACATCCTATGTCAATTCCCCGGAGTCTCCTTTTCTCAAGACTAAAAAAGCCAGCGTTTTCAATCCTGTCCACAAGATTTAGTATTTGGTCTCATCATCCCAACGTCCTTTCGTTCATTTCTTACTTTGCAGAATATTGAGTAATTACCAAATACTCTGTTTTGGACTGCCCAAGCCCCTCTTAATCGGGAATTGTTACAAAATCCCCCTCTTTAAACTAAATTCTCTTCAGTTTCTAATGAACTCAACACAGAAATTCAAGGCTAGAGTAAGGGGTTGTGATCTTAGGACATAAGGCATAAACAGTTCATAAGCGTGAGGTAAGACAGACTCTAGAAGTCCTTTGAATCGTCGCTCAAAGCTTTCCCCATTTACATGAAAGCAAAGCGTGTTGTGTTTCCACATTACCCACCCAGTGGACTTTCTGCCGGCCAGACTCCCAGGGATTTTTTTCAGCACTTACGTGATGAAATCCAGGAAACTGGCCAAAGGCTCGTAAGCGTGATTCCGCATGTGGCGGAACTCCACAACCATCTTCTCCTTCAGCTTGTCATCAATGACAGAGACAGTGAGAGGGGAGGCCTCGTTGGCCAGGAAGTTCCCATAGTCCGTACTCTGGAGATGAAGCTTCAGATCTGAAAAATTAAAAACAAATTTCAGGCAGGAAAATTGATGGAAGACAGATCTGGCAATTAATCTCCCCTGTAGGCTGGAGCTTGGTATTTTTGCTTACCTAATGAACCAAGTATGTCCGTGGCTACCTTAGGCTTGCTTGTGCTTCACTACTAGGCAGCAAAAGACTGCCATGGACTGTGGGGAGGGGGAATGAAGGGGGAAAATGCCTCCGGGAAATGAAAGTGCTGCCCAGACACTGCCTCAAGGTCACCCAGCTGGAAGAAGGAGGGGCGGCATACCAAACTACGCTTGGACTGTTAGACTATGCTTGGATGTTAGGGAAGCATCTTGCCTGAACTGGATTGGTTGCACTGGGGGGAGCAATGAGAGGCAGTTGAGGGAGGGAAAAGTAGAACTTTGGCGTGCAATTTTCAATTTTGGCTTTGCACTACTGCAATACACTTGATTTCTAATAAACTATACCTTTCTCAACAAATGGAGCCAAGGACTGTTTCTATTTAGAAGTTTAAGTTGTGGCAGGTCTGAGAAAGTGTACCAAGTGTCTTTCTAGGGATCTAGAAGCATCAGTCCCTTGGGACAAATCTCTGACAAAACAGGCACCTCCTTCAGTGCCTTTTCCTATTTAGTAGCTAAGCCAGCTTCTGGAAGGTGTAGCTTCTAGGGAGACTTGAGTGGCCCTGCAAATCCAGGTCACTGCCGAGTCCCACTTGAGAACACAGAAGAAAATACAGTATACCATTTGCCTGCAAGTAAGAACTGGTCAAACTACAAAATAGACAAAGTAATAGAAAACGTAGAAGCTAAAGTGCTCCAGAACTTTAGAATTCAAATAGACAGGCACTTGCCACATAACACCCCAGTCTACAACTGTCAAGAAGAAAGGCAAAACCCATCTGAACTGTGGACGTGCCAGGAGCCGGAGAAAGCAGAAGAGGAGAGAAGGTAACAAAACAGAAACCTCAAATAGAAATGGAACGACTTCGGCAAAAGAAAGCAAAGATATCATCAATAGGTGCAATCCCCAAACAGCTGGAGCACCACTTGAACAGCATAGGCATTGACCAATTCACCATTGATTAGTCAACTGCAAAAGGCAGCTTGACTCAGAACAGCTGATATCCTGTGATGGGATATAAGCATCAACATCTGCCTATCCAAGGTCCTTGGGAAGGACTCACAGGTATATAAAAATGCCAAATCCAGTCTGAACATCTGCTTTACTATGCGACGAAAAATAATAATCAAAGTCTTTAATTTTTAGCCAAAGAAATTAAGTGCAAAGCACTAGGAATATAGAAGTGGGCCACTGATATGCCTTCAATCCACTCCTACTCCATACAAGACCCAAATTAAGCATCCTTGAAACATGGTGGATTATTTTTTTCTACTTCGCGAGAGACCCATTTCTCCAGCTTCTCGGCATCCCAATAACTACTCCTGCTGAAAAAGGACTGCTTCCCCGTCTCTCCCACCTCATGCAAATGTTCTTCACGTAGCAAATGTTCCATATGAAGAACAGTCTTTTCTTGCTGTTCAAGTCCAGTCCCTGCCCCAACAGACTGAGCCAAGCCAGCTAGAATAAACACTAGTTGAGCTCCTCACAGAGCGACTGGCAGCCTTAATCTCCCTTTGACCTTTTCAGTGGTTCAATTTGACGTTTTAGCCAGCCAAAAGTCTCAAGTCTTGGGTAGAGATGAGGGGACAGAGAGGGGGGAAAAGTGTGAGAGAGAAACTGATTGGAACCAGATGGAACTGACATGCTTCCAAAGACTGCTCAGATTTTGGGGATCTGGAAGAGTTCAAGGCACTCTCTGCCTTCAGAGAATCTATGAATTGCATAATTACTTTTCAGTTCAGTATCAAAAAGGCAGAACAGAGAAGGTGGGGGGTTATATGCTAAATCAGGAGACCCAGAGCACCACTTTCTTAATGAGTTGCACAGAGATGGAATGGAGACAGTCCAAACAAGAGTGCAGCTATGTATGAAGCAGTCTAGAAAATGTTGATTTTCAGCTTCTGGATGAGGTTTTACAGTATACTAGTGTCCAAAATAGCAGAAAGAGTGAGCGAAATGAACAATGGCCAGTGATGATTCATGGCCAGTTAAAGTCTTTCTGGGCAATGGACAGAAGGAGAGATCACCCATTTGTGCCTCGGACAGGTGTTCCTTGCAAGGAGATTGCAGGATGGAAGTCTTGTGGTCTTCTCATGAATACAGTGGGTGGGTGGGTGGGTTAAAGAAAAGAACAGCTTGCTTGCACTTGTCATGCCTGACTTTTAAAAGAATTGAGTTCGACCCTTACTTTCTTCATTGGTTGAGATACAATCAATTTACAGCTGAAAACAAGAGCACAAAATAAACTTCTTGAACAGTCAACTTTCCTTCCAAATTACAAAGCGATTGTACTTCTATCACTTCCAAATAGAATATTGCAAAGAGATAAATGAAAAGGAGTGATGTTCACTTTTAAACAATAGAGGTTCAGATTGAACTTGGTGCAAAAAGTGAGAGAATTGTTAGAAATGTTTAAAGGTGAACTGCACAGAAAATGACAAAGATCCTTAGCAAAAGGGACAAGTGATCCTCAAAAAAGAAGAAAATTATTTCACTATTTAAAAAATTGAAACAGGATATATAGTCTGTTTACAAAAATCATATATTTTTGAAAAGGATTTAAAATTTGACCCATTACCCTGATACCTGGGATAACATCAAGGATGAGGAAAAATCAGAAACGTATTGGCTTTTATCTTGTACCAACATGGGAAAAAGGGCCTGGCACACCATGAGTGCAACTGCATACATAATTCCTAGTGCAGCAACGGAAACCAGCGCCCAGGAGTGAAAGGGCAGCCTGCCCGAGGTTCTGGTTCTGAGATGCTCTGGATGGGGTTCTTCTATGCCCCAGAAAGCCTGGTTGTTGTTTGGGATGCTCAGCTGTGGCTGGATTCCAAAGAGTTCATACAATTGCAGCCAGACTGGCAACAGTGAACTTAGCGGGGGTTCCCTTTGCCTTGGCTACAAGCCCCGCAAGGCCCTTTGCCCTCCTCTCTCGAGAAGCATCCAGAAAGCACAACGGGCGCGGAATGGGAGGACCAGCCAGCCAGGCCGCCGACGCCAGACAGAGGGACCTTCTCCCTGCCCCGCTGAAGCGTTAAAGAAGGGAAAGAACCAACGAACCGCTGCCTGGGAAAGGTTGCAAAGGCCCTGCTGCGACTGCCCAGCGTTGGGGAGGCAAGGAAGGGGCTGCTCCTGCACACCAGGAACCGGCTTCCCTCCCACAATGTCCGAGGGTGCCAAGAGCGCTTCTCTTTCACGTCTTTAAAGGTTTCAACTTCCCCCAATTCTAAATCTGTTCCGTGTTTTTAAACCTCATGAGCTGCTTTGGGTGGGGAAGGAAACGGACAGGCGGGGTATGAATTCGGGCGGAAGGAAGGAAGGAAGGAAGCAAGGCCGGATTCCACCAATGACGCGCAAGGAAAGCGGGAACCTTCCCCGGCGGGATCACTGAAAGGCCCCGTTTCCCGCAGGCAAGCAAAGCAGCCACGCCGGGGGAGGAGGAGGCAGAGACGCCGCTTCCTCTTTTTTCGACCCCGGCGCCAGACATCGCATCACCGCTGGCCCACGCAGGTCGGCCGAGGCGGCCCGGGGCCCTCCGAAGCCGCGGGGCAACGCGGCGCCCAGCCCGCCCTTCCCCGAGGCCATCCCCAAAGCGGCGCCGGCAGAAACCGGAGAGGCAGCCGCGGTGCCCCTCCCCGGGACTAGAGCGGCGCGTCTCCGAAGCGGAAGCGGTCCCCGCCGGCAGCCGAGGGGCGGAGGGAGGCCCGCCGCTGCGCCACCGACCTTCCAGGCTCTCGCACTGGACCAGGTTGAGGTAGTCGGCCTGGCTGAGGACCCCGGCCTTGAAGCCGCGCACCAGGCCCTCCAGGTAGCCGCTGTCCACGTTGAAATAGAGCTCCGGGAAGCAGGAGAGCAGCATGGCGGCGGCGGCGGCGGCAGAGCCCGGTCTGTCCCGTGAGGACCAGCACTTCCGCTGCCGCAGCGGCCATAGAGACGCACAGAGGAGCGGCTTCCGGTGCCTCCAGAGCTCCCGTCTTCGAGAGAGCGCCTCCACCTGGACTGAGCCGGAAATACTCCGCGGGAGCGGGAGGGGGGCTGGAAAGCTTAGGTTCCAGGAGCGCGAGGGGGACGCTGAAGAAGTTCGGCAGCTGGAAGGGAGCCTGGAAGGCGGGCAGGACGCCCTGTGCCTGTCCGCGCCCGGCTGCCCGCCTCCTTTCCTAGCCTCTGCTGGCGAGGCTTCTTCCGGGGGGCCTGAGCGGCCTCGGGGCTCTTGGCTGTCCAGGAGCCGCTGCAGAATCGACCCCCTCGCTTCCCTGGCGGGACTGGCCTTCTGGGGGATACAAAGCCCCGCCTGGCCTTTGCCGAGCCTCCCTCTCCTTCAGAGGGCTTCAAAGGGTGTTCCAGAACATTCCTTCGTTGGAAAGCGACGGTAACGTCCGAGGGGCCTTTCACCCTTCGGGGACTCGAGGCCGCCCCTCCTTGAGCCCTTGGAGTGGAATGCCTGGGACGAGACGCGTTGGGCACCCCTTGCTATCCCAGGTGCTACCAGACAGACGAACATCTGGCTGGTCTTTTCATAGGTGTTCAGCCTAAAACATTTTTTGGAGCACCAGGGTCTGCTGCTCCTGTTACCGCTTCGTTCTTGCCTCCCAAATCCCCTATTTCTGCAACCTGAAAGACAAAAGGTTCTGGAGAAACCTGGCCTGGCAGAAACAGGTAGTCCTCAAGTTCACTTAGTGACCGTTTGAACTTACAACTGAAAAAAGTGACTTACGACCATTTTTCACAGCTCCCCCAAGGTCATGTGATTTACATTCAGATGCTGGACAACTGGTTGCAGTGTCTTGGGATCATGGGATCACTTTTTGTGACCTGGCAAGCAAAGTCAACTTAGAAAGCCAGATTCACTTAACGATGCTGTTGCTAATTTAACAACTGCAGTGATTCACTTAATAAATGGGGCAAGAAAAGCTGTAAAATGGGACAAAACTCACTTCACAAATTTCTCACGTAGCAACATAAATTTTGGCTCAATTGTGGTCATAAGTCAAGGACTACCTGTAGTATACCTAGAACAAGTTGTCCAGAGACACTTTTTGATAAATTTTCGTATTTATTTTTTATTCTCTGCTTTATACTATGCACCATTCTCTTGGGTGTTACCACATGTTTCACACGTATGAGGTCTGTTTCAGAGTCACCTCTCTCTATTTTTTAGTTCTGATTTGGAGAATAGGGAATATCACTCCCATTAGAAGAGACCAGAGGCAGCTTGGCTCCTGCCTGCTGAGTTGAGGCAAAAGGATGTTTTTGGAAATAAAAGAATCTGAACACTGTATTGGAAACTGGAAAACAGAAATCCATGGAAAGTAGGGGATAGGTTTGAACAATAAGGTAAAAGTCAGATTATGGAAATGATGGAAATAAGATGAGAGGCTGGAGACCCTGATACATTCCTGTTTTGATTGAGCTTAGAGAATCTAAACAGTTGAAGCTAAAGTGCTTTTAGCTTTCTGGTTTTATTTAACATCATTAATGAAAAAAAGTCACATTTCTTGGATTCTTTCTCATAGGCGATTTATTGGAATGTAAAAGGAATATATATGGACCTCACATCTATTCAAGATTAGTAAATGACAGCCTGTAGAATGCGAGCTAGTTCCTGCCACAGGGGAAAGTGGTGCTAAATTTCTTGCAGAAGCAGTTGGCGTTGAAAAAGCGGCAGTAGCAAGTGGCACACGGGTCACAGCATGGCAATTTGTGTCCAAGGCAAGATTCCTGGACACGGACACATCTCCGCGGGGAACGGCCCTCTCGCTCCTGGCCCTGCAGTGCTGCTGACATAATCTGCAAGGAGACCACAAAGAGGGTCACAGGGGGGCAACATTTAACATCGGTCTGAGGAATTCTAAAGTGAACCTAGCTGGGAAATACATTAAAAATTGCTTTTTGCTAAGGAGAGAAAACCATGCTTGTCTGTATGGCAGTTTAATATGTATGTTTTAAAATGAGTGAAGGCATAAACTAGAAAAAATAGTCTGGGACGTTTTTAAGCCAGGGTTTATTATTGAATCTCTAAGCCTCATTTATAGATTATAAATGGGCCTCTAGAAGGGGCACAGGTCCTGGTTAGCCCCCAACGGGCAAGCCTGTTTCTCAGAGCTGCCTCCAGTAAGGCAGCTTCCGCCAGGAGGATCAATCAGTCCATATTAATATATATATATATTAATCTTAAATGCCAGCAGTAGCAGAAACAGCTAAGTCTAAAACTGCTCTGAAAGCTTAAGTTATGGTCCGTATCTTAGTCATTTAGGTGCCAGGAGATTCGCTGGTTCCACCACAGGATTAGAGCACCATGGCATCCCTTGCCTGCTCATCCGCTCTTCACATTTAGGCAGAAAAACTCTTCACTGGTATGCAAAGCTGGTTTATTTTTATGTTTAATCCAGATGGAGGGAAGCATGCAGGGAGGTAGCCCAAGGCTCTTCATCTGCATAGATGATCTAGACAAGGGGGTAGGAGGGGAATTCATCAAGTTTGCAGACAACACCAAGAGGGGAGTAGTTGCTAACATTTTGGAGGATAGATTCAAGATTCAGAAGGATATTGCCAGACTTGAGCATAGGGCCTAGCTGATAAGATATAGTAGTAGGTCCACCAATTCTACAAAGCATCTGAAGGCAGGACAAGAAACAATAGAGAAATTTCCTGACAGAATAATAAATGAGTTGCGACAGCTTGCCTTCAGAAGTTGTGGTTGCTCTCCCACTGGAGGTTTTGAAGAAAAATTTGTCTGAAATGTATAGATTTTCCCGCTTGAGCAGAGGGTTGGACTACAAGGCCTCCAAGGTCCCTTCCAACTACCATATGTTATTCTGTTAAAATGTAGCTCAGTGGTGAAAAAAGGTCCTGCACTTAGGCAAGAAAAAACAAATGCCTGAGCGCAGTGTAAGAAGTGCATGCCTGAACAATAGCAACTCTGAGAGGGACCTAGCAGTCCTACTGGGCCACCAACCAAATGTGGGCTAGCCATGTGCTGCAACTGCCAAACAGGCCAATACAGTCCCGGGCTGCATCAACAGGGATCGTATCGAGATCACAAGAAGTGATGGTATTGCTTTACACTGCAGCCACGAGGCCTCACCTGGAATACGGCATCCTATTCTCATCACCATGATGCAAAAAAGACGCTGAGACCCTAGAAAGAGGGCAGAGAAGAGCAGCCAGGATTGTAAAAGGCTGCAGGTTAAATTGCATGAGGGCTGGTTAAGGGAACTAAGTAGATCTGGTCTAACAAATGGAAGAATTAGGGTGACATGATAGCCATCTTCAGGTACGTGAGGGACCACCAAGAGGTGGGGTTGACTTACTCTCCAAAGCACCTGAGGGCAGGACAAGAAACCATGGGTGGAAGCTTGTTAAAGAGAGATCCAACCTGCAATTAAGGAAAAACTTCCTGACAGTGAATGTCACCAATGAAACAGCTTGCCTCCCACAGCTGTGGGGGCTCCATTGCTGGAGGTTTTCAAGAAAAGATTGGACAGCCATTTGTTTGGGGTGACATAAGGTCTGTTACTATGGGCAGGGGGTTGGACTAGAAGACCCCCAAGGCCCCTTCCAGCCCTCTGATTCTAGGATTCAACAAGGTAAAACATGGCACCAGCTGCAAAGCATGTAGCATGCTGATCTTGGAGGGTTCCGTTACTTAACACCCTATTGCTGTGTGCTGCCACGTGGCTTAAAGCAGAAGGGAGGAGGAGGAGAACTGGTGTGGACAAGTTCAACTGTGAGGACTTGAGGGTGGGATTTCACTTGGAAGCTGTCAAGATACTTCCTTAAAGTCTATTTCCAGGTGGTTTGACACCATCGTTGAGGAGCTTCCATATCTAAAGTTGCACAAGAGTTCTTCTAGGCCAGAGGTCTCCAAACCTGGCAACTTTAAGGCGTGTGGACTTCAACTCCCAGAATTCTCCAGACAGCTGAGAGTTAAAAGTCCACAAGTCTTAAAGTGGCCACGTTTGGGGACCCCTGTTCTAGGTGGACAGTCAGCTAACTAATCTGGTTATAAAGAAGTTTCTTCTGCTGTAAGACAATGGGGACCCTCCAAACATGGCATACTCTGGTGGTCTAAACTGTCAGGGTTGCTTTGTGTAAAGGTTGTCATTCCAACTTGACAGAGGGGCATTCTGTAAACTGATGGATTGGCAAAATGTGTGCAAGAAATCCAGCTTAAAAAGGTAAGAAGTGGGCAGATTACATCAGACCGTGGACCCAGCTGGGCCAGGGAAGCTCTTTCTCAGCTACACCTGAGAAAACGGGGCCTTCTGCTGGCTGGGGAATTCTGGGAGTTGAAGTCCACCAGGCTTAATTACAGTGGTCAAGGTTGGAGACCCCTGGGTTAAATGCTTCCAGGGCTGGGAAGGACCCTCTCTTGTATCTCTAGAGAAGCCTGCAGAGTTCCTATCCATCAAAGCAGGAAACAGCTGACAGTTATTTTTTGGAGATTTGCTTTTTGCAGGAGCAGAATGAGTCAAACATGATTTAGGTTACCATCATGCTGGCTTCTGGCGCAAGATCATCCTGGACTCTTGGTGTTTCCAGAGCCACTTGCTTAAAATCTGTGAAAGAAAGAAAGTAAGTAAAATTAGATTCCAAGAGCTGAAGGAGTTTGAAAAACCAAACTGGACTGAGGCTTATTTCAGAAGCCCCATAGTATTGTGGGAAAGGAGTTTATTGTTTTTACAGAAATTGCAGAAGGACACACTAATCTTTGAAATGGATACGTTGTGTACTTATCTAATCTCATAAATGTTGCTGAAGCCTAAAGCTGCACCTACGAATGAAGGGATGAGAGGCCCCTGGTATGTTCAAAACTGGTTTTAGCTAGACTTTGCTGGCATGGTAGTTGATTTATAGACACCCCCCCCCAAACTAATAGCTGTGAAAGATAAATTGTAAATAAGGAGCAGGGAATAATGTATTCATTTTAGGCGGCTCTGACACATTGTGACAGCCTGAGTACTCAGCCAATGAGGAAAAGGTGGGAGGTAAACCTGCCAAGGTGATAGGGAATATAAAGAATATAATAGGAGCCTTGGTGGTGCAGGCTGTTAAATGCTTAGCACTTAGTTCCAGCTGCCTGCAATTAGTGCAGGCTCGAATCCCACCAGGCTCAAGGTTGACTCAGCCTTCCATCCTCTCAGGGTAGGTAAATTGAGGACCCAAGATTGCTGGGGGCACTAAGCTGACTTTGTAAAAATGCTGCTTGGGGGGGCCAAAAAGCCCTAGTAATAAGCAGGTATATACAATGGAATGAAGGCTATTGCTGAGCACATTGGGTTGTGCTCCAAAAATTGTAAGCCACCCTGAGTCTCCGGAGAAGGACGGCATATAAATATGAATACAAAGAAAAAAAAAGTATACTGATAGCTTAAGGGTTAGGGTTAGGGACGAGTTATTCAAAGGACTACCTCTTCCTGGTTACATCTCATCCCATGACATGGAGCAAGAGAGGCATCCAGAAGGTTCCATCTTGCCTGGCCCTCTTCACCCTCTTCTTTGAAGTGAGCTCAGTTCCATCCCTCCTTATTCACCAAAGTCCCCCAATGCCTGCCTTCATCATCAGGCCTGGGGGAGGGGGGCGCCTTAGGGGACCGCTAAGATACTGCTCCACTGCTGATTGAATCTCTCCAATTAGTGGATGTTTTTTTTAAAAATAAGAATGTCTTTGACATGTTTATGGTTTTGTTTATTTTTTTCCTAGATATTGCCCAGAGTCTATCAAGATAACAGATAATCAGAGTTGGAAGGGACCTTGTAGGTCATCTAGTCCAACCCCCACAAGAGTCACTTCTAAATATACAAATTTGATAATAAATAAACAGGACTTCCCTCCCTTTGCAAATAATTCTTGCTTCCATCAATTCTTATACTGACTTATCTATTTTCATTTATTGGTAATCTCATCAATGTCATGCAATCACCACATTTTTGGTTTTCCTATTGATCCATTCAATCTCCATTCAATCTTCCAAGGAAACAAGAATTATTTGCAAAGGTGGAAAGACATGAAGTATAGTGAATTGTGGGACATTTCCTTTATCTCTTATGTCTTTCATTTTTGGGGGTGGTTATTTTTATTCCTTCTTTGGAATTTCATGTGCCACATCGTCTTCATGTATTGGTATAACTGCTGTTTTGTAGCAGAAGAAGAGGCAGAACCTGGGAGGGGGGGAGTCAAGAGAGGAATCAGTCTGAAGCTGTTAAGTTCCCACAAACAATCCAAGTCCAGGCCCCCACCCCACCCCGAATTCCATCAACTGGATTCTTGTGCATACAGGTGAGCAATAAATCTTCTTAAATGGACCTTAATGTGTGGTCTTGATGCTTTAGCCTGAAAACTTTAATACAGTCTTTTTTAAAAATCTCTATGGTTTTTCACTATTGGAAGGAATGAGGTTGCTTATTTACCTCATTGGTTGTGTACTTGGGTGTTTTTCTCTCATTCATTGTTGGAGCTGGAATACAAATGTGCAGCAACACCAGAGAAATTGCACCGGTCAGGTTTCTCACAAATAATTGAGGCAACCATTAGGCCATAAATTGAGGTGACAAATACAAGTAACCCCATCAAATTGTTCTGGACTTTGTGAATGATGTTCCTTTCATAGGTTAAGTCTGTACTCCTAAACTTACTTTTATTTGTTTGTTAGATTTATATCCCATCTTTCCCGGAGGAATCCATACAACAATGATCCAGTAAAGAAGGCTGATCTGAAAAAGAAAGACCCAGCCACAGCTCGTCCTGTGAGCTTGCATGGCGGTGTGTGTATGTGTGTGTGCGTGCGCGCAAGGACCGGAGCCTCTCCAGGCCATTCATGAGCCCACCGAAGATGTGCTTCTTCGGTGATCAACAGGAGGCCTCTGCTTTATTAGGGTTAGGAAGACCAAGGACAGTTGGGTATTGTTCATTTGGGAGTGGTAGGGGTGCATGTATTTTATAATCTACTGTAAGCTACTCAATAATCATTCAGTCACACAGACAACAATTTTTTTTTTAATTACATTTATATGCCGCCCTTCTCCGGAGACTCAGGGCGGCTTACAATTTTTGGGATGCAACCCAGTGTGCTCAGCAATAGCCTTCATTCCATTGTATATGCCTGCTTATTACTAAGCGGCATTTTTACAAGGTCAGCTAATTGCCCCCAACAGTCTTGGGTCCTCAATTTACCTACCCCGAGAGGATGGAAGGCTGAGTCAACCTTGAGCCTGGTGGGATTCGAGCCTACAGCAGTTGTAGGCAGCTGGAACTTAAGTGCAGGCAATTAACAGCCTGAGCCACCAAGGCTCTTTTAAATTTTCAGCTAACAAAATCAAAACAGCCACCAAGAGAAACTCTCTGGTATGGGAAGGTGTGGGAGTATACAGGAAACTCTCTTCTTTTTAAGAATGTATTCTGTCATTTCTATCAACTTTTTCTATTCCCCAACAACCAAACATGGAAACATCTGGAAGCTGCATGGAGAAGACATGGAAACACTCACCTGGGATGTAGACCTCCTTGGCCATTTCAAGGCCTGTAGAACTGGGCCTGCCTGGATCTTCCAGGATGGGTCCCCTCTCGTCCAGATGGCCATGGCCAGAAGCCAGAAAGGCAAGGGTCCCCTGTAGGACTCCCAAGGACAGCAGCAGTTGCCTCAACATGACCCCTGCAAGGCCAAGGGAATGGGGAAGAGTTCAAGGGTTGTGGGAGGCCCACCCAAAGCCACCAAGCAGCAGTTGAGCAGAAGGCTGAGTTGCCATCTCATGGTCTCCATCCATCGCAGCACAAACCCACATCCCAGACCCTTCCACCCATCTCTCTATTCCTCACTCTGCCACAGCAGGTGATTTTCAACTACTCAAAAGACAGAAATGGATGTTCTATATTATTTTCACTTTAAAAAACACATTTCTCCAACTTGCATTGTGGAAGAGTCCAAACAAAGCCTGATTAAGTGGCATGTTGTACCTATTCAGACTTGCCAGGAGACCAGGCAAGACTTTGCCTGAGATTCCTGCTCTGTGAGAGGGATGGATAGGAAATCTTCAAAGGGCCTTCCAGTTCTATAATTCTGGGATTCTATGATTGGTATACTTTTTCTGTCTTTCTCAGAGACACTCAGGGCCCTGAGTGCGAGATACAGACATGAGGTTATTCAATTCCAAAGACAACATATTTACTTCACTGTGCTGATCAGATGCGTGAGGCAAACATCTCCATTGCAAGGCATACATCCACCGCCCCACAATTAAATGCAGAAAATTGAGGGGGGCATGCTTGTTTTCCTTCATAAGGGCCCCTGTGTGCGTCACAGATGGGACTAGTGCAGGCTAACTGACCTATTAGAAGCGCAGGTGTGCCTCCCAAAGGATGTGAACAGCAGTGCACAAAAACATATCTACATCTGTATCCCATAAAAGATAATAAAAACTAATTAAATAAGATGTTTCCATTAAAACAGTATCTTCATTGACATTCTGGCCACAGAGTTATTTTAGCCAACAAATAACAATACCTTACATGTGAAGCTAGACTGCCTGGGGATTGGCTGCAACTCTCCAGGGTTCTCCACTAAAGGGGGCAGTGAGGTGGGGGTTGCAGAGGCGACAGGGGAGAAATGTTCTTTCAGGCTTGCAAGACTGATGTCCCCTTTGCAAGGTAGTCCTGACAAGAAGCACAGATTCTACTCTGGTAAAGTTACATTAACAGAATCTTGCAAGTCTGAAAGTACATCTCTTCCCCGCCATCTTCATAGTCCAAGAAACTAGGAAGGGCCACACCCTAGTTCCACACCCACTTTCCAGGCTAAGCTGCCTCTGCTCTGCTCTAGTTGCAGCTCTTCCCTGCCTCTCAAGCTCACTCCCACGTGCATCAGGCCTTGGCTAGCAGATCACAATTCACAGACTGTCTCGGGAGGGAGACCATTTTAGGTGCTGTATCTTAAGCCATTTAGGGTTTAACAGATTGATGGGAGCCATTTCAACTGAATCGATGGATCAGACAGTCGTGGGGATGCCTTAAAGCTTAAAGGATTGGTATGATGTATTCTACTTCATGCTTCCTGTTTGGCTGTTGAGGGATTGCATAACAGGAGCACCATGGGATTCAACTGAGAGAAATGGGACCCCTGTAATCCAGTGCCCCCATATGGCAAGCCATTGGACCATTTTGCCATTGTTCCATAGTCAGTGGAGTGAAAGGGGAAGAATTTGCATTTTGATACATCGAACTGGCTCTGGATGATAGAAGCAAAAATTAGATTATTTAGTTCCTCTTTGCCCAGCACAGGCATCAATGACTGCAGCCTCAGGCCTTGGGGTGTGTGTGTGTGTGTGTGTGTGTGTGCACGCGCGCGTGTGAGAGACTTTTTTGAATACTTTATTTGTCCAAGTGTAATTAGACACGCAAGGAATTTGTCTCTGATACAGAAGCACTTGGTGTACTTGCAAAGCATCAGAGAAAATAATAATAGTAATAATGCGGGACTTTCAAATCCAAACCGACAGACATCTGGCCCACCACACAACTGACATCACTATTGTGGAAAAGAAAAAAGTCTGGTTCATTGATATTAGAATACCAGGTGATATACGAATTGAAGAGAAACAACTAGAAAACATAGTGAAATACCATGATCTGAAAGTTGAAGTTGAGTGATTGTGGAGGAAGAAATCAATGGTGGCACCGATAGTAATAGGAGCTCTTGGAGCAAAACCCAAAAGGCGGCCTAGATACCTGGGAATGCTGAAAGTCCCGGCAAAACCCCGCTTTACTCGGAACTGCCTATCTAGACTCAGACGTTACCTTAACAGCTCTTGGGTCCTTGGTTTAGGACTTGGATTGTTTTTTACCAGTCCCAGACTGTGAATCGAATTGAAGATTAAATCAATGATGATGATGGTGATGATGATACCGCCATTGAAAAGGGGAAGTAAAGAAGATACTAAAAAGAATAAATAATAATAGCACAACCACACTGCTCACCAGACAGACAATTAGGTGTTTGGCCAGCTAGTCTGAAATGACATAGATATTTTCTCTTTTTAGAAGTCCAGCACATGTGGTTTCCTCTGGTTCTCTGGCACCATTCCTGCCTCCAGGGTTTCTTATGGATCCTAGAAAGGGCTTCTCAGGCAGAATAGATCTGGTCCTAGAGGTTTAAGCTCCTTCGTGGGAGCCATTTCCTTCCTAACGTTTCTCTTTATTTGCGGTGTGTTTCTCCTCCTGCTCAGGAAGGGAGTTTCTTTTGGGTGTTCTCCTTATTCTGGGTGTCAATTCTGCTTGAGTCCATTTGGACCTTTCCCCACCCAGGAGAAGACCAAGCAAAGCAATCAAGGGGCTTTGAAGGACAGGAGGAAGAGACCCCCAGAGTTGTGGGGGCTTCATCACTGGGCATTATCAAACTAGCCTGGGATGATATAAGGTCTCTTGTCTTGAGCAGGGGGCTGGACTAGAAGGCCTCCAAAGTCCCTTCCAGCCCCATGATTTTATATTCTATATTCTATGAAAAAATGGTTTAGACAAATAAGTAATTTAATTTGATTAAGTAAAGGACTGAGGCAGGGGTGGGATCCGACAGGGTTAACTACTGGTTCGGTTATTTACGATGTGCTTCCCTGCACACTGTGTGTGTGTGTAAATCTTCATCAGCTTGCTGCCTGGACAGCTGAGCAGCACTGTGTGCAGGGAAACAGAGTTTGAAAAAGCACTTTTTTCCTGCTTTTTCAACTGCAGCTGTGCCTCACACGGCAGCTGAGGTTGAAAAAGCAGGAAAGAAAGGTCAGGTAAGAGCCCAGGTGGGCGGGTGGGCCAAAACAGCAGCAGACATAGAACCGGTCCTATGTCTGCTGCTCTTCAGAGCTACTGGTTCTACAGAGCCGGACAGAACTGGTAGAATCCCACCCCTGGACTGAGGATCAAATTCGGTATTCTAGGAAGTGCAAAAAAGTGAGGATTGTTGTACCAAACTTGAAATTATACTGTCAAGCTGGTTGTCTGATTTAATTATATATTGATTGATTTATTCAATTAATTTCTGTTCTGATTTTATTACTCGATAGGTAACTCAGGGCAGCAAACACTTTGATATCACCCTATGGCTGGATCACTTGCTCCGTCTCTTTCAGGGGCAGGAACACTTCCCCCCCCCGCAGGAGATCAGACATATGCACAGCCCGCTCCCCATTCTGGGGCAGGGTCTCTAGTGGGGGCTTGCAAACCAGGTCTACTCAGCTCCAGGATGCCTTTGCCAGATCCAGTAGAAGGGGAGTCAATGGAACCTGGCTCGTTTGCTCCCAATTTCAAGCAAATTGGCGGTGATGGGGGAGGACTACGTTATGCTAGTTAATAACGTCCCTCCCTGTCCAAAGGCTGCTCTTCCTGCTGCCCCAAGGATGTCTTGTCCCTTTGAGGTGCCCCAGTACTCTCCCCCTCCTTTCCTCCCTCCCTCCCTCCCCTCAATTAACACAGCATCCTGTTCTCACCAACTTTGCCCTATAGCTTTTTCCATCTAGAACTAGAGATTAATTACCTTCTTTCCAAAATTGGATTTTGTTCCTGGCTAAGGTTTAATTCAGCCATTCTTTGTTAGGCTAGAACTGGGGAAGTCTTTCCTCTACAAGATTCAGCTGCTCAGTTGTCCCTGGGGGAGGCAGCCTCCTTCTCTGCCCCAGATTGGGGTCTCCACACCAAAGCTGTGGCAGCCCCGCCCCTATCAGGCCAGCTGTAGAGGGTACCTGTGCCAGGAGAGGCATCTTACAGAGGCTGTTTTCTCTCCTGTGGCATCTTGGGTTGAGAGAGCTGGCTCTTCGGCTGCTAACAGAGGGGCTGTGCTTAGTTCCTGCCCCCCCCAGCATCCTCCCACATTTAAGGATTAAACATTTAAGTTTTCCAAGCTGGAAGGCCAGGCCCCAGCGTCTTCATCTGGGGGGGGAGGACATGCTCATACTTTCTTGTATTTGTTTCAAACCATGCTGACTTCCTACTCACCGGAGGCTCTGCAGAAGGTGGCAAGGTCAACTTCCACCTTGGGGGTGCAGATATGAATTTTGAGATGCCCAAGTGAACAGTTTGGTCAACTTAGAGCAGTTAGTCCCCATTCCTGCTGCCCTGACTCAGGGATGATTTCCTAATTGGCTAGTGACAAGAGCATTGGCACTGTAGATTTTTCCCCTTTCCTTCCTCTTTTCCTCTTTTTCTTCCTTTTCCTCCCTTCCCTTCCCTCTCCTCCTTCATCCTTCTTCCCTGCTATTCATATAAGCACTTTTCTAAGCATTTCAGTCAGTGACACCCTCAGCAGCCAGGACCCCTTTTAAGGATGACCCAGAAGAGATGCAAGAGAACCAGAGCAGGGACTGACAATGAGATAGCAAACGTTGTACCAGGATGATGCAGGAGAGCTAACTCCAATCTATGGGCTCTTTCCAATCCGGTGAGAGCTTTCTGACCCACAGCATTTCAGGTCCCCCTTGCAGCTGCCTAAACATCACTTGAGTTGCTCTTGTCCTACCCCTCCTTGCAAAAGGTTCAAAGAGCCCTCCAGATAATTCTCATTCCCCCCACCCCCCTTCTAAGGTAGGTGATGATGAAGTTGGGGAGCAACTTCATCTCCCCGTCATAACCATCCTTTGGCCCACCCCTGCCTCCCTCTGGAGCCCCTCTTTCTCCCAAAGGGAAAGAAGAGAACTGACCCACCACCAGAAAGTTTAGTCTGTTCCAGGCTGTGGCTACCATCCAGGAGGCAGCCACACTCCAGACTCCTTACCATGAGGGATGGAAGTTCACTGTACCTGGATGTGGTTGCTAGTCTCTCTGCCAAAAGGTCGTAGCTCTGCAGAGAAGCTGCTTGACCCCACCTTTATAGCCATCGCTCGGCATCAGTTGACTGGAGCACAGGGTGGTTCTCTAATGGGTGGGAGGGATTCTGAACAAACAATATTGATGCTCCTCCCGGGGCCTCCTTATAGGTACCTGGAGGAATATCACACGTCTCCTTATCATTGAGGGTCCTACCAAATTCTCAGCCGTTTAGGAAAAACGAGTCCCTTCAGCACAGAGGCCGTTTGAAAAGCACTTCACGTACAGCATGGGGAGAAAGCATGGGACGCCATTAAATGAAAAGAAAATTGCATAAAATTAAACCATCAGATAGGCTTATTTTCAAACTGTTTGAAAACCAGGATAGTTTATAAGATTTCTGCAAACAGTGATAATGTGAAGGATCCCTTGCATTAAGTCTCAAATTTCCACCTGGTTGTTTAATGGTAGGTAATTTTTTAATGGTAATTGAGGAAGACTCCAATCCTTTGCCAGATTGTCCCTCAAATTAACTGGAGGTTAATCCTGATCTCTCTGGCTTTTAGACTCCCCCCTTACCTCTCTCCAGGCAAGAAGACCGCTGTCAACCAAGACAGGGATAAGTTATCTATCCTTTCCCAGAATACCAGGAAAGGCAACACAGGACAGCTCCAAGCCTTTCTGACAGTAACTGTGCCTCTCCAGGCCCTGCCCCTCCACAGGAAAAAGGCTGCCCAAATGGCCAAAGACGAGCAAGGCATGGAAGCTGAGCACCAGGAAGACTTCTGTAAGCAGCGAGGAGACCCATCTATCCTTTTGATGGGGCAAATGGAGCTAAGAGAAGACAGAATTATGGTCCCAATTGCCCACCATCCCTTTGGCCTCATTTGGTGGAAGTGTGGGATGATCAGTCCTTTAAGTTAGTCACACTCCCTTTCCGACTGAAGCTAAAAACAATTTAGTACCTTTTAAAAAGTGAATATGAATATTAACTTTGTCACAATTTCCACACTGAATGGAAAATATTGTCAGGTGTTTATTTCTTAAGAGTTGTACACTACTTAATATTCAGCATCTCTCAGCAGCAACTATAAAGTAAAGCCATTCAAGGCAATATTATTTAATTATTATTTAAAATGTCCGTGGTAAATAAGAATATAAAATAGAAAGACCCACAAAAACAAAATAGCAGCATCCCTTTACCAACAGAATCTTCCAGAAAGGTTTTAGGACATTTAGGCGCCCACCGTTGGCCGTGCCCCTTCGCCCCCAGCCACCCGCTTCAGCTAATTCACAGCCAGCCTCCCTCCTCCACTGGCCCTTCATCCCTGCCCATTTGCCCAGACCCTGTTGGACTGGGGGCCGCCAAGGGTCAATGTCTAGATGCCCCATTCCATCCAGAAAAGCCGCACTTTTGTCTGAAGGTTACCCCACAGAAGACGGGAGCCAGCTCTGGCTGGGAAGCAGAGTCTGGCAAAGCAGGCTAGAGTAGCAGGGAAGGTTGAGGAGCAACAGGCTCAACCATGCACAACCAGGACGGGAACCAGGAAAGGAAGCAGGATTTGCTTGCGCTTCGGGCAGGGGGTGGAGGCCTGTTTTCCTGGAACCAAGTGAGTTTCTCCCAGGGAGTGTGTCCCCACTGGATCAAGAGCATCGTTCCCACTTTGGATGGAGCTGCCCCATATACGTGGCTCACTTTACCATACATGGCTGCACCATGTAGGGAGAAATCCCACTCTAATGGGTTCAAAGACAGAAAGAATAAAAGCAACAATCAGGACATCACCACATGAAAAAAGGGGGAGGGGGGTTGACGACCACTTTGTGCCCACCTTGGATGTCATCCTCCCTGTTGATGCCTCTGAACTGACCAGTCCATCTTCACCAACAATTGAAACCTGGGAAACCAAATAAGATAGCCTGGAACCAGTCAGGTATGCTTGTAGGGAAATGTGCATTTACCCCACCCCCACCCCAGGTTCTGGAATATGGGATTCAGATGGTAGAAGGCAATGAAATTGTCTTTCTGGGTGGTATAGACAGCAATGTGTATTGTTGCTGATGTAAACAGGAGCCCTGAGCAGGCAGAGGAGGAGAACAAGAGTTTTTCAGCCATGGTGAAGAGAGCTGTGCACTTCAGCTGATCAGCTCATCTCCTACTGATGGACTGAGCGCCAGTGATTGCCCACTGGGTGCCTGGCTGCCCACTGGGTGCCTGGCTGCCCTTTAATAACCAAACAGAGATTGTAGCAGGCATATTGGGCAGTCAGGTTCCTAAAGGCTAACTGAGGGAGAAAACACGGAGCACCTACCAGTAGAATTTGGAGAAATGTTGCTTTTAAATCAAGAGATTTATTTAGATAACCAAGCAAACCTATGCTTAAAAATGAGAGAAAATGCAAATCTTTTTTTCTGGGGATACCTAGAGAAATGGAAGAGAACAAGTAAGAATCAGCAGTCATATTCTGCAATATTTGCGGTATACAGATAGTCCTTAACTTACAACAGTTCATTTAGTGACCAAAGTTACAATGGCACTGAAAAATGTGACTTGTGACTGTTTTTCAGTTACCATCTTTACAGCATCCCCATGATCATGTGATTGGCAGCTGGTTCCCATTTATGATCCTTGCTGTGTCCCAAGGTCATGTGATCGTATTTTGCAACCTTCTGACAAGGTCAGATTCACTTAACAACTGTGGCAAGAAAGGTAAAATGGGGCAAAACTCACTTAACAAATGTTTCACTTAACAACAGAAATTTTGGGCTCATAAGTTGAGGACTACCTCTATTACTGTAATACAGTAATACCTGTATTACTGTTCCTATTTGTAGCAAAGGCATCAAGAAGCCATTGCAGGATGATGACAACTCAGCTGGTGAGGGAGGAGGAGGATTTAGCATTTTGGAGACCTTCTCCTTAAGGCAATCCAACTAAGGAGGAAGCCCAGGGGATGAGGAAAAAACATGGAAGTTACTCTGCACCAGGATTCAGGAATGACTGCCCATCCTTTGCAAACAGGTTGCTGTCCATCTTATTGCAACAAAGGGAGCCTCACAAAGGGTGTTTTAAGTGGGGTGAACTCAGACATGGTGGTTTCTCTCACCCTGACCCACATCTCAGCGTATCAGTGAGGCCGCTGGCCATGAGGATGTCGCGACAGGGGCCTCTCTTTGGCCACTATGGCAGGCAGTCTTCTCTACTGGGCCCTGCCCCGCCTGTCAGAGGGAGTCCTTGGCCTTGGCTCCCAGCCCGCCCCACTCCTGGGAACTCTGCTCTTGTGCCTTGAAAACAGAGGTTCCCAGCGCCTGATCTGGATTTAAGGGCTCTGGTGATTCAGGGGCCCAGGAGAGAAGCCCTCACTTGGTGCAGGGAAGGCAGCCGAGAGGGCGCAACTGCCAGCTCAGGGAAGCTTTGGCCCTTCACTGGTGTCCGGCTGTCCCCAGCGCCGCTGCCTAGCTGGGCGGTCAGTAGGACCGGCCTAAAGAGCATCCAGGCTTGGCGAGGGTTTCGCTTAACGGCAGACAACGAAGTTTACAAACGGACAGAATTGGGGGGGGGGGCTTCGCTTCGGGTCCAGGCGGGTCCAACTGCTCGCAGCCAGCCCGGCTCCCAAAGGGCCCCGGGGCGTTGAGCCCCACTTGCGCGAAGGCAGCTTCCCTCTGAGTCCGCCCGAGTCACGTTTCCACGTCGCCTGGCGCGCTCCTTCCTCTCCGGAGTCCGGGAAAGAACGGCCTGGGCGACGGCCCAAGGACCTCCCGAGCGGCCGAGAGGGCCAGGGGTTGGACGGGCTTAGACCGGCTCCAACTTTTGGCCGAACGACGGGCCGGGGGAGGCTGGGGGGAGCCCATCTGGCCGAGGCTCGCAGACGACCGGGCCCCGAGCGGCTCTTCGCTTAGCGGCATCCCGCGAGAAGCGCCCGGCGTGGAGCCGCGGTTGCTGCGAGTAGCCGAGCCGGAGGGGCGATTCTGAGAAGCGCTTCTCGCCGCCCCCGCCTCGCCTTGCCCAATCAAGGCGCTAATGAGCGCTGCGGGGCCTTTCTGGGAAAACGCGGCGGGCGGAGGGGACGGGGCCTGTTGGCTGGGGGCGGACGGGGGGGCAACAGGGAAAGGCCCTGAACAGGCCTCCCGCGCCAGAGAGGGGAAGATGGCCACCCCCACTCCGCTGACTGGCTCCTGGGCCCGGCGAGCGGGGAAGGCCGGCCACCCCTTCGCTCCCTGGGACGCCGCACTGCGGGAAGGGGGCGGAGCGGGCGTGAGTTCCGAAAGAGCCCGGCTGGGCTCCCTCGACTCGGGGGGCCTTAAGAAAGGCCGCCTGGCTGGAGAATTCTGGGAGTTGCAGTCCACCGATCTTAAGGCTCTCAAGGCCAACGCCGCCCAAGTGAAGGCGGCCTTGGTGGGTTTGCTTTGCGTAGTTCCTGGGGGGCGGCGGGGGTTGTTGCCAAGGAGAACCGTGGTTGACGAGTGGACTCAGCCGGGCCTGCAGCCCGAGAGCGCGATGCCTGCGCTTGTTTGCCTCAGAAGCGGGAGCCTGTAAACAGGGCCACCGCTCAGCTGAGCGGAAGGGAAGCCATTAGCTCCGCCGCTGAGAGAAGGCGGCTCCCGCCCACGCGCTGCAATTTCGCTGAAAGCTTTTTAATCTGCCAGCGAAGCACCGCTCGGATGTTCTGGCCCTGTTGACATTCAGTGAAGGGCAGCGTGGAAAGGCGCTTCCAGGAAACCAGAAGCTCCCAAACAGCCATTAAGAGGCACGGTCAACATGCGTCTTCCCCCCTACCCAAAACTAATGCGGGGGTGGGAAACTGACGCCAGAAATAAAACTAATGTTGTTGACTTTGATCAAAAGTTTCCTTCCGAAGAGAGAAGCTGCGGCGTCCAGCGATTCTCTTTGCCTGCCTTCCAGCAGCTGCTGCTGCCTTGCCTTCCTGCTCCAAGGAAAGACTTCAAGGTTGATCTCTATTTGGCGGTCGGTTACAAGGACCTTTGTACAGCCCTTGGAGCACTGTGAATTGTTTGGGGGCGTTGGGGGATGAAATCTGTTTTCTTTAGCTTAACGTCTCTGTCCCTAGAATCAGAAAACCCCACTTTGGGTGCAACCCCTTATCCAATGAAGAAGGAGAATAAGAGCTCTCAAAAGAAACCAGCATGGCTGCATAAAGAACTTTCTGATAAATAGAAAAACAAAACAGACAAGTATAACAAGTGGGGAACATACTGTAAAAAAGGCAGAATATCAGCAAATAGCCCAAGCCTGCAAAGATGAAGTGTGGAAAGCTAAGGCTCAAAATGAACTAAGTCTTGCAACAAAAGTAAAAAATAACCAAAAAAAGCTGCTCTCAACATGTAAAAAACAAGAAAAAAAGTCAAGAAAATGATTGGTCCATTAATGGAAGAAAGTGGCAAGAAGGTGACAAAGCAACAGGGAGAAAGCAGAACTGCTTAACTCATGTTTTGCACCTGTCTTTACATAAAAGGAAAAAAACAGTCCAACCTATCAAAATCAGTACTGTAAGAAAGATTAGGAATACAAATTAAAATAGGGAGGAAAATGGTAAGTGGGCACCTGTCCAGCCTAGATGAGTTCAAATCACCAGGACCAGATGGATTACGTCCCAAGGTTCTGAAGAAACTGGCAGACATGATCTCAGAACCACTGAGCTATATCTTTCAAAGATTCTGGAGACCCAGGGAACTACCAGAGGACTGGAAAAGAGCTGGTGTACTTCCCATCTTCAAAAAAGGGGGAAAAAGATCCAGGAAACTATAGACCTATCACCCCTGACCTCAATACCTAGGAAGATTCTGGAAAAAAATAAGCAACAAATCAGCAAACACCTAGAGCACAGGTGTCAAACTTGTGTCATGTTGCCATTGTGATGTTTTAGAATTTTTTTCCCTTTGTGGAGCTGGGTTGGGTGTGGCCTGTGTATCTGGCCCATGGGTCATCAGTTTGATCCCTGACCTAGAGGCAAACAACGCAACCAAAAGCCAACATGAGTTTCTCAAAAACAGATCATGCCAGAGAAGTCTTATTGCATTATTTGACAAAGTGACAAAATTAGTGGACCAGAAGAATGCTGTGGATGTAGTTTACTTGGACTTCAGTAAGGGATTTGACAAAGTAGACCACAACTTACTACATAAGATAGAAAAATGTGAGTTAAAAGCATCACCACCAGATGGATTTATAACTGGTTGACCAGCTGCACTCAACATGTAGTCCTCAATGGAACTGCATCTACAGAGAGGGAAGTATGCAGTGGGGTACCCCAATGCTCTGTTTTAGGTCCAGTGCTCTTCAACATTTTCATCAATGATTTGGATGAAGGGACAGATGAGAACATCAAATTTGAGACAACAGCAAGTTGGCAGGAATAGCCAACACTCCAGAAGATAGGCTTAAGATACAGAAAGATCTTGACAGATTTGAACATTGGGCACTATCTAACAAAATGAAATTCAGTGGGGGGAGAAAGTAAGATTCTACATTTAGGCAAGAAAAACCAAATGCATAGGTGGTACCTGGCTCAATAATAGTAATTGTGAGAGGGATCTTGGAGTCCTAGTGGACAATCACTTGAAGGTATGAGCCAGCAGTGTGCTGCAGCTGCCAAAAAAGCCAACACAATCCTAAACTGCATTAACAGAGGGATAGAATCAAAACTGCATCCAGTTTTGATCGCCACAATGTGAAAAGGTTGTTGAAACTAGAAAAGAATGCAGAGAAGAGCAACAAAGATGATTAGGGGACTAGAACGGTTGATGGAATTGGGTTTAATTCTAGTTTAATAAAAAAGGACTGGGTGGACATGATAGCAGTCTTCCAATAGATTTGAGAGGCTGCCACAGAGAAGAAGAGGGAGTCAGCTATTCTCCAAAGCACCTGAGGGCAGGACAAGAAGCAATGGGTTGAAACTAATCAAGGAGAGAAGCAACCTAGAACCAAGGAGAAATTTCCTGACAGCAATTAATCAGTGGAACAAATTTCCTCCAGAAGTTGTAAATGCTCCAACACTGGAAGTTTTTAAGATGTAGGATAACCATTTCTCTGAAATGGTATAGGGCTTCCTGCCTGAGCAGGGGGTTGGACTAGAAGACCTCCAAGTTCCCTTCTTACTCTGTTATCCAGATGTTGGAATTAAAATATTACCAACAGACTGTGCTAGACCACCTCCCTGGGCTGGGTCATTCTGAGCTAAGCAAGTGCGGGGAGGGGTTTCCTGCAGAGCTGGCTCTGGGCAATCGGCTCCACTACTAAAGGGCTCTTACACTTTAGAGCCATTTCCAACATTCCCTTGGTATCTGCCTCATTGTACCTTAAATCTACTCAGCCTTGCCTCCACCCTGGGCTGAGACAGGACCTCAAGTACATGGATACATCTTGTGAGTGTCTGAAAAAAGCCACCCTACCCCTCCCTGACTGCAAGGCAAATTTTTCCCAATTCTTTCCACCTCTCATTACCAAATTTAATTTCAGATCTCCTGATCTCTTTTTGCTTTTTAATAAACCTAGTATCCCAGCTTGTTGAATGCTTCTTAAAGCCTCCCAAATGGATTCTCTAGAGATGAGGTGAATCCTTTGAGTGAAAGACTTACTTCTGGTGATTTTGGAGTTTATATTTCTTTTGAGGCAGCCTAAAACTGCATTTTCCCTTTTTTTTAAACCACAACTCTTCAATTTACCATCAACTAGCATATTTTCCCAAATACCATTAGGGAGGCAGACATTTCTCACTGTGTTTGACATTTATTCGTTAAGTGAGGCGATTTGCACTATTAATTTTCATTCATTCATGCATATTTATTTCTCCATCTAATCTTGATCATTCAGAATTGTATTTCTTCTAGGGAAGTCGCTCTTTTCACTTTTTATAACCTGAAGATTTTGGGAGTCTCACCCCGGCGTTTCTGTTCAAGTCCCGGAAGAGTTGGGAGGCTTGTGGCACCGTACTTGACGGATTTCAGCCTGGCTTCCCAAAGCCCAGACGGTTCCTTCCCTCTAGACTGCAGGAGGACAGCCGAGTGGGTGGCCAAAGATCAGGACCCTGCTAGATGGTGGGACAGGACGTGACAGAGCCAGGCCAAGTTCCCTCCGGGGCACAGACCGAAGAGCCTCCGGCTCTCCATTCCGGAAAGGAAGGACTGACAGATTGAAAAAGCCCCCGGGTCCTGTCTGCCTTCGGGTAAAGACTCCCCAATGGGCCAGATGCGGGGAGCGAGCCGTTAGTAACGCAGCGCGTCCTCGGTCCGAAACGAGCGCCTGGAGCTTCTGGCTCGGAGAGGCGCGGAAGAGCTTCGGGAAGTGTTCCTTTAAATGCCCGGGAGGAGCGCTCCGGGTCACGAGAAGCCGCTCCACGCTAGCGGGGGACATTTTCCGGCGGAGCCGATCCTGCGCCCGCCCGCCTTCCGTCCTGCCCCGGGAGAAGCGCCGCCCGCTCCGGCCTCGCCGCCGCCCGAGCCCGAGTCGCCGCCCGCCGGAGCAGCGCTGCCGAGACGGTAGGCCCGCGCCGAAGCGGCGGCCGAGAGCGGCGGGCCCGGGCCGTGGCGGCGCCGGGCAGGCCCGAGCGATGGAGGGGCAGATGGCGGGGCTCTACGACCTGGGCCGCCGGCTGGGCAGGGGCCACTTTGCCGAGGTGCGAATGGCCCGGCACGTCTTCACGGGCGAGCGCGTGGCCGTCAAGGTGATCGAGAAGAGCCGGCTGGGCGGCGCGGCGGCGGCGCGGCTGCGGCGGGAGGTGGGCTGCATGAAGCTGGTGCAGCACCCCAACGTAGTGCGGCTCTACCAGGTGCTGGAGACGCCGGCCCGGCTCTACCTGGTGCTGGAACTGGGCGATGGTGGGGACCTCTTCGACCTGCTGACGCGGCGGCCGGGCGGGCTGGAGGAGGCGCGGGCCAAGGGCTACTTCGCCCAGGTGGTGCATGCCATCGCCTACTGCCACCGCCTGCATGTCGTGCACCGCGACCTCAAGCCCGAGAACGTGCTCTTCTTCCAGCACCAAGGGGTGGTCAAGCTCACCGACTTTGGCTTCAGTAGCTGCTTCCAGCCGGGCACCATGCTGGCCACCAGCTGCGGCTCCCTCGCCTACTCGGCCCCCGAGATCCTGCTGGGCGAGGAGTATGATGCCCCTGCTGTGGGTAAGAAGAGCCCGGAGTGGCTTGGGGCCCCGCCAGGGTTGGAGGGGCCCCAGGCCTCTTGGCTGCGCCAAGGAGGGGAAGCAGCGCAAAGCCTGCAGCAGGCCCAGCCCAGCTGAGGCCCGGCAGGATGTCGCTGCTCCCGCGGGGAATGGGGGTGCTGGGTGGAGCATCTGCCAGGCCCATCTTGGCCTTGGGCCGCTGAGGCTCTGGGTAACTGCTGGGCATCTCCTGGGCTGGCTCGTCTCTGGCTTGAATGTCTCTTTTGGCTCCTGGCTGACGTGACCCACAAGCAACACTCGGAGGGAGCCAGAGAAGTTCCGGAGGCCTAAAGCTGCCTTTGACCCTATGTGGAAGGCAGGGCTGCCTGACCGGTGGATAGCCCTGGTGCCCCTGTCGCAGCAATGGTGGTCCATCTGGACCCGGATGGGATCCAGGAATTTCTTTGGGTTGCTGCTGTTCAGTGGGAACAACTTAGGGAGAAGCAGGACAGAGCAGCCAGCCTTCCTTTCTAAACCTCTTAAGAGGACTAGAAGTTTCTAAGGGCTAAAGTCAGTTTAATGTCATCTTCCCCAGTCCCTTCCATGGTGGCCCATGACTCCTCCTGCCTCCCTTTCCTGTTTCTCTTTATCGCATTTATGTCAGAGCAATCCCTTTGATCAGCCCTTGGTCGCAGGACCTGTTGGCAGAGTTTCTTCTCTAGCAGTGCAGAGAAAAAATGGGAGACTAGAGACTTCACACAAAGAGGTTTTAAAAACTCCCTGGTGCAAGAAAACAACGTAATATCTGCACCATCCCTATTTTAGGCAGAGGAAAGACTGGCCCGTTGGCTGAAGAGTTCCTGGAAATGGTGAAAAGCAGCATCTGTGGAGGAGGGGGTTGCCCCTAACAACCCTGCTGTATTAGTTTAGTTCCCGTATTTTTTTGGGGGGTGGGGGAGTTTGGGGTTTACCATGGCTGTTATCCCTGTGGGAACCTTGAAGGGTTTGACAACATGTACATTTGATCAATCGATCTGGATAGTTGAGGGATTAACTAGAGAACAAATGTTATTCCAGGTGATTTTTTCCCAGGCTGGAACAGACATAATTCCTTGGCAGATAAATACCTTTCCTCTGTCATTCTTGTAGCCTGTCATGTGTAAATCCCCTTTCAACCCTGACTCAATCTTGTCAGACAGAGCCTGTTCCTTTTCCATAACATCTTTTAGATACAGTCTCTCCATAGAAGCAGATGGCTCTGTTGAGGCTATTACAGATAATTTATGAATCCATCATTCAAAAATATCCTTTAATATGACATGGAAAAAGATGTTACATTGGACATACAAAAGAAACTGGCTGATGAGTTAACAATTAATTAAAATGGATTTATAAATAACCAACCAAGGACATGACCTGGATAATTTTCCTACACTGGAGTTACCAAGGAGGATTGTTAAAGCGTTGAAGAATTTTGTGAGAAGGGAGAAAAAGAAAAAAGAAATCAAGTTCTACAATATTAGTTTAATTGACTAAAGATTGTTAGAAGTGGAAGGAAGGAATATAACAGTGGTTTATTTGATTAAGGTTGACATAGATATGTTATTTCTAGTAATTTTTAATGAAACCAGCAGAACAGAAATGATGATGCTTTATGGATTTGTTTATAAATAAGAAATCCAATATTCGAAGAAGAGATAATTTGATGTCTTTTTAGATAAGATGATAAAGCTATATCCTGTGTTAATCCCATTTTTTAAAATTGATATTCTAGAAAATCTTACAAAGTGTCTTCCTGTATCTGCTTCTGGTAAATTTTCTGAATTAAAATTGGAACAGTTTTACAAAATTGGAATCCTCACCCACATCAGCCAAATGGATGGATCCATTTGATTCCTTAACTGAAGTTGAGAAGACACCACATGATTCCGGTGTGGAACTGGGTCTTTGGTTGTTGAGCCTCAGCAAAATCATCTCTTTCAAACTCTCTTCATGGGATGATGTTGAAACTGAGAACTGGTCCTTCTTCCTGCCGCTGAGCACTCTTGTGTGCGGTGCTTGAAGCTGAGCTGAGCATTCCAGAGCATAGAATCACAGGGCTGGAAGAGACCCTGGAGACCTTCTAGCCCAACCAGCAAGAGATCCTATGCCATTTCAGACAAATGGCTGTCCAGTCCTTTCTTCAAACCTCCAGTGTTGAAGTACCCAGAACTCCAGGAGATCAGCCAGGAAATTTCTCCTGACATCCGGGTTGGATCTCTTTAATGATCTTTCACCAGTCGCTTCTTGTCCTGCCTTCAGGTGCTTTGCAGAACAAGTTGACTCCCTCTTCTCTGTACTGAGACCTTTACCAAATCACCCTAATTCTTCGCTTTGATACGCTAGATACCTAGCTCCCTTAACCATTCATCGTCTGGTTTAGCCTCCAGATCCCTTATCATCTTTGTTGCTCTTCTCTGCATTCTTTCATTTTTTGCATCATGGTGACCAGAATTGTGGCCTCACTAGTGCAGCGTAAAGAAATACTTCCACTTCATGTGCTCTTGATACTCGTTGATGCATCCCAGGACTGCATTGGCCTTTGTGGCAGTTGCAGCACACAACTGGCTCCTACTTAATCAGGAGTCCGCTAGGACTCCTAGATTCCTCTCAGAGTTGCTATTGTTCAGCCAGGTACCATTTATTCTGTTTAGTCAGGTGAGTCTGACTAAAACCAAAGCAAGTGGGGCATATGCTTAACTGTGATTTGGAAACTATATTAATGCAGCAGCCCAAAATGATGTCATTATAATGGCTTATGTTCCATTTGCAGCCCAGCCATACACTTTTTTTCATGTATCACCATCTTACACCTTTACATTTGACTTTTGTTTCAATGTGCAATTATTGTGGCTGTGGAGATTTAAATTCTTTCAAAGCAAAGAAATTTCTCCTGACCATATTTCCATCAGTTCAAGCTTTAGCTGTGACCTCAGCTGCTTCTTACAATAGCCTGAAAACTGAACCAAAATAGAATTTGTTTGAGTAGCTCTGCTTCCATTACTTGCTAGCATTTTGTCTTTTTCGTTTGAACAGCTGATACTGTTTCTTGTTTTGTTTGAAGGTATCTAAAGAAATTCTCTTCGTTATTTTTACTATGATTTGCCCACCTTCAATTCATTCTACACCTTTGTTTTCTAGACTTCCAAGGTAACTGCACGTCTTTTTACTTGATGGTTTAGCTGTTTCCTTACATTTTGTTTTCCAATTCTTCCATTTTCTCTCATTGTTACATTCTTACAACTGAAAGTGATTCCTAAATTCTTTTTAGGAATTCTCACTCCTTTTGACTTCTTTTCTACATTAGCTTTCTCTGCCATGAGGAAGGGTTTATAAAATCTGCTTCTCTTGATATTTCAAAAAGTTGCCCAGCTACTGAGTTACAGGTTCTTAATCTCAAGGCTTTCTTCAGCCCCTCGATAGCTCATACGCATTTCTATCCCATGCTGTTAAGCCCTTCATAACATTGGTGGTAATATTGGTGGTTTGGAGCAGGAGTCTCCAACCTTGGCAACTTTAAGACTTGTGGATTTCAACTCCCAGAATTCTGGGAGTTGAAGTCCACAAGTCTTAAAGTTGCTAAGGTTGGAGATTCCTGGTTTGGAGGATTTGACTGGCATACAAATAGGACATCAGCCTTGAGTCCCCTGCAGAACAGAGTTTGCATTTGAAGTCAGTGGAATAAATGGATTTGATTTGACGACTTTAGGGCAACAGGGTCCTTTTGCAGCAGGTAGCTGTGAAGGGGAAGAAGAGAGACATGTTGGAGGGCTGAGCCCAGAGCTTGGGGTGGGGACGCTCCTGTTCAGCCCAGTTTCCTCTTTTTCTTCTCTCTTAGATATCTGGAGTTTGGGTGTCATCCTGTACATGCTGGTCTGTGGACATCCCCCTTTCCAGGAGGCCAACGACAGCGAGACCCTGACCATGATCCTGGACTGTCGCTATGTGATACCATCAGGCATCTCCCTCCTGTGTGCAGAGTAGGAAGCCCTCCTCATTTCCTCCCTCTTTGTCCCTGCCTTATTCCTTAGAAGCAGCCTCAACCTCCCTGCCTATTGGGTTCCTAGCGTAGAGGTGTGTGGGCAAGGGTCAGCAGGAAACCCCCCCCCGACAGTGCTCATGAATTATTGTCACATTTCTATGCTTCCCAACCACTTTGGGTGATTCACAACAATCAAAGAAGTTACAATAATCCCAATTAAAAGGCAGGAAAAAAAAGACGGCCAGCATGGCAGACCAAATGGGACAAGGCCAGGGGACTTGGGGAAGATGGGGGTCTTTGCAATTCCTCGTAACTAGAGCAGACGGGGAGGGGGGCATTCGGATCACGGGCGGCAGGACCCATCCTGGAGGGCAGGCACTGGGACAGAGAAGGGACACCCACAGAGTCCCAAGAGGTGAGGCGAAGGAACCTGACAGGTGCCTGCTCTGCAACTCAGGTCAGCCAGGAAGATACTATGGGAGATGGGCAGTAAGTAACCAGGCCCTTTGCCAGGTAGGACTTTGAGAGTAACGACTAGCACCTTGAATTGCACCTAGAAGCAAACTCGCCAGTGGTGCGGCTTCACAGAAAAGGTGTGATGTAGGCATAGGTCCAATAAGTAAGTACATACATACATACATAAGAATACAGAGGCATGCCTGTGCTGCTGCATTGTGGACCAGTTGACGCTTCCAGGTGGTCTTCAAGGGCAGCCTTAGATAGAGCATGTTGCAGTAGTCAAGCTGTGAGGTGGCTGGTATCTCCAAAGGGCTCCCCCTCCCCCCCCAATGTAGGAAAGGATGCAGTTGGCACCCCTTTCTTTTCACCCTTGAGCATTTGGAGGGAAGGATTGCTTGGCAATATAGTGCCTTATCTATCTATCTTTTTGCCCTCTTTCTCCATGGGAGGAGGCCCTCTCAAACTGGACCAGAACTCAGAGTCTGGGCTTTGGCCTCTTCCGGTTATTGCTCTGGCCTGATTGCTGGATGCGTGTTCTGCCGGTGGCTCTTCTGCCTTCCCTGGGAGACTTCTGAGCCATGCAGGGTTTCTGCTGAGCCAAGGAACATCGATGGTGGCCCAGGAATAAGGACTCCCACTGTTGCGATGCCTTTCCAGGGCCCCCTTTCACCTTGGCTCTGCCTTCTGCTTGGGGCTTCTCGAGTCATGGGTTGGGAGGGGGGAGAGCAGGGCCTGGGGAGGGGGGGGCACGGCTGAGTCACTCTCCTTCTTCTTTGCCCAGCCTTATTGCCCAGATGCTGCAGCGGGATCCCAAGCAGAGGGCCTCCTTGGAGCTAATTGAAAACCACCTGTGGCTCCAGGGGGTGGACCCCTCCCCAGCCAGCCATTCTCTCCTGCCGCTGACATCACACCGGAGGGTTTTGGAGGAGGAGCACGAGGTCATCATCCAGACCATGATGTGCGGCCACATCGCAGACCGAGAAACCATCCAGGAGTGAGTGAGGGTCCAGGGTGGGCATTGGCACAAATCGCTCTGGTTGGTTAAGGAAGGCTGTGCAAGGGGAATGTGATTTGGGCACAGGCATCATGGGAATTCAGTTGGTGGGACAGAGCTTTGCTAGCTGAAATGATCAGGTAGATGTTTGGAGGCTTCCTTAATGCTCGAAGGTCAAAAGTGGCTTCTGACTGTGAAATGTCAATCGTAGTTTTGAAATGAACATAAATGGAGACATGGGTAATCCTTGGTTAATGACCATTCATTCAATGACCATTTGAAGTTACAATGGTGCTGAACAGGTGATACTTAAGACAAGTCCGAGAAATTCTAGCTGTCCCAGCATCCCTGCATTCACGTGACTGCCATTTCTGACGTTCTCTGCCAGCTTCCCAACAAGCAAAATCAATGGGGAAGTTGACAGAGAAAATTGCAAGTTGCTCCCATTGCTTTTTCCCCTGAGGAGTCGTGCTACAGAGTGCAAGATCCTGGAGAATCCATGCATGCACTTGTGCAGTGGAGCCTCTCCCCAGACTGCATGCATTTGCCACAGTATCACCCTGCCTCACTCTACAGCACTCACTCACCCTCCAGCATGCTTGCAAGCCACCAGGACTTGTAACTCCCCAGAGGCTTCCCCAATGGCTTTGCTTGTGGAAAGTTGGCTGGGAGTTGCAAGTCCTTGGTAGTCACACAAGGTTTTCACTTAACAACCCATGGTTTTTATTTATTTAGAAAATTCATATTGCTGCCTACTCACAGATGGCCACTCAAGGTGGCTTACAGGACACAAACACAATATAAAATAAATAAAAAGAATACCTCCCCCCACACCCTGGCAACAACCACATTCATGCCAGGCCTTATCCTTGCTTAATGGCAGCAAAAGAGACTGCAGGATTGCCATGGCTTAAGCAATGTGGTCACATGACATCATGCTTTACAATGACATTGCTTGGTGATAGAAATTCCAGTCCCTGTTATTGTTGTTAAGCAAGGACTACCTGGTTAGGTAAAGCTTACATTCCCATTTGCCTATAGAGGAAAAAGTGAATCTGCAGCCATTGGTGAACTATAGGAGCCAGGAGCCCAACCTCCCTGGCTAATGGCATGGCATGCTGTGGATTTCAGCTCAGCAGCTTCTAGACAGCCATGGGTTCCCCATTCCTGGCTTCAAACATGGCACACAGCTTGCCCAAACCTGTGATCCCATCACTGTGGCCTGTAACAGGAGAACCAGTCCCCAAAGTGTCAGGTTCCTGAATCCAACAGTGAATAGGTTGGACAGAGCCGCAGAATAAGTGAAGATGTTCCGTCTCCCGCATCCAGTTATCCGTCATCAAGCACACATCTGTACCCAAGGTGAGGCTGGTTGGTGTTCCAGATGTGTTTTAAGCCCATAATTAAGGCAGCTGGACTTTATGGGCCAAGCTGCATGTAGAAACAGACTTTTGTTCACTGATGAGGTTCTTACCTTAGTTTGTGCTGTTAAGGCATTAAGCGCCAGGGCATTCTGGTAAACAGCTGGTTGAGGGCAATCGGTCAGTTACCGGGCAGCCCTGAAAGCGAGCAGAGCCTCGGGAGTCTCTTCCTGTGTCCATGCCTGACTCTTTCCGCCTGGCATCTCCCTGCAGAGCCCTGGAGGCCAAGCGCTACAATCACGTCACTGCCACCTACTTTCTGCTGGCCGAACGGATTCTGCGCGAGAAGCAGGAGAAGCAGATCCTGGCGGAGCAGCTCCAGAGCAGGCAAGCCCCCCTCGGCCCTTCAAGCCTTGGTCTCAGCCGGGGGATCCACACCTGCTCACCTCCTCTCTTTGCTCCTCCTTCTTCCTCAGGAGCCCGCCAGGCGAGTCCTGTCCCCCTCGGCCCACAGCGCTGCCCCCAGCCACCAAGAGCACCCTGGAGAAGGTTGCTGTGGAGTACTCTGGGAAGCCTCTCCTTTCCCGCTCGGCCTCAGGTGAGGGCAGGTCCTCTTCCAGCTTCCATGGATACGGGCAGCCTCTGCGGGCCCTCATCCAGCCCTCCCTCATGGAGACAGGCATCGCCAAGAGCACCCTGGCCCTGCAGCAGATTTCGGAGGAGGAGGAGGAGGAGGAGGAGGAGGAGACCGAGGGGAAGCCGGGCCTCTCTCGAAGGCGGACCTCCTCCTTGAACCAAGAGCAGATGAGCCGCTTCCAGAGCACCGCATCGTCCCTGCTTTTCTGCCGGGCCCTTGCGGCCCACTACAAAACGGGGAAGAGCCTCCTCCCTTCACACGCCAAGTCCTCCTGCCCGGAACAAGGGCCTGGGATGGCTCCAGCAGCTCTAGCAGAGCAGGTGTCCCCCAGCAGCCAGTCAAGGGCAGGCCGAGCCCCCCAGACAGAGGAGCTGGGTGGCTGCCTTAGCTTGCAAGCGGGGAGGAGGCCTGCTGAGCCCCCAGGGGAAGCCACCACACTAGGCAGCCAGGGAGGGGGCCCTGCCAGACCCGAGGTGGCGCTGGGCCGAATTGAGCCCCTCCTGGCAGAGGAAGAGGAGCAGAGCGACCTCCTTCCACCAAGAGGAGGAGATCCTGTCGAGGGAGAACTCTTGGGGGTTGGGGAGGAGAGCCCCCAGCCCCAGAGCAGCACAGCTCTCCTGCAGGGTGGCTGTGCCCCAGGAACCACTGGAGCCGAGGTGGTGCCAGGAGCGGAGGGCAAGGGCCTTGAGCTGGGGCCGCCTCATGGGGCCAAGGCCTGCTGCGATGGCCAGAGCAATGGCAACGGCCACGACAGCCTCGCGGACAGCATCATCAAGCTGGACCCGGCCAAAGGCAAGAACGCTAACCTGAAGGATCGGCTCCTGCAGTTCCCACTCTGCGAAAAGGCCCTGGCCTTCCGGATGCAGCCCAGCTCCAGGGAGAGCCTGCTGTCCTTGGGGCAGTTCAACTGTTGCCACGTCATCTAGGCATGCGAGGGGGAAGAGCAAGGAAGGCCCAGACAGACCTCCGGGGGAGAGCAGGGCAGCGGCAGTGTCCAGTTGCCAAGGTCTGTGCTTGGCTGCCTACCTCCTCTCCGGAGGGGCTTCCTGCATGAGAACCAAGCAGCTCCCAGTACCCACAGGCCACCTTTGGCCAGGGTGTTTCCCCTCACGTCCCACTGCACCCACAACTTCTGACACAAACCCTCTGTGATGGAGGAAGTCTTCGGCTGACTGTGGTGCAGCTGGGAGCTCTGGAGAGCTTGAAAATGGGAAGGAAGCCAAGGCTGTACTCCTCCGAGTCAAAAGGGAACTTGGGGTGTCTACGGGCCCTGGAGGTCGTGGAGAAGCATTTCCAGGAGATGCAGGATCTCTCCAGACCTCTCCAGACTTCTTAGTTTAACTTAAGGTAACCGGCCTACAACACCCGGGGGGTTATTTACCCCAGGCAGGCGGTGGGCTTGACTTTCCCTGGCAGAGCCCCTGCTTGGAAGTGGCCTCGGCCATCTTCCCCTTGTGGTGCCTCCAGGCCAGGGGAGGTCAAGCACCCATCTAACGTCTCCATCAGGAGCCGTTGATGAGCTGGCAGCTGTGGAGGGAGGGCCTTGTTCCCTTCTCTCCCCAGTTGCCCTCTCTCCACTCTGGCAGAGCAGTGGGCCTCCTCCCTTTCTGGGCCCACTCTCTTTCACTCCCCCAGCTTCACTTTTGGGAGTGTGCGCTGCTGTGGTGGCCACTTCGAAGCCCAGCTCACTCCTGGACCCAGGACCGGGCTGCGGAAAAAGTGTAAGCGTGGCAGAGCCAGATTGGGGACCTCTGTGCAGTGCAGGTGAGAGCAGGGCAGGTAGGTGTTCATTGCTAAGTCCCCACATCTGGATTTGGGCTCTTCAGCAAGAGACCGTGCCGTTCGGCTTAGTTGGCTCCTGCCCTCCTTCCTGCCCCCATTCTCCGGGGGACGACGAGCCCTTCGGCCAGGCCTCTGCTGCTGCTGCTGCTTCCTCCATCGCGCACTCTCTGCCCCGGCTGCCAAGCAGTGTGTGGGTCTTCCCAAAGCACCGGGGCTCACTTAACCCTAGGGCAGCTTTTTGTAGCAACTGAGGTATTTTAACATACTTTAAGCTTTATCACCCAGCCTAGGTTGGCCCTAGGTGGCCAACCAACCTTCTTCCCAGCATGAGCCAAGCTATCGTGTTGCCCTCCTTTGCCTGCAGCGCTGGAAGAGGAGCTCGGAAGGGCCTTGGTGGACAGAAGAAGGCCCTTCTCTCCCCTGCTCAGTCTCCCAGGCTCTGTTTCTCCCCCCTCCTGTCACCTGCGCCCAAACTCCCCTCCCCTCCCCAAGGTTTCTGGGGAAAAGCAGTCCTCCCTCTCTGTATTTATCCTCTTTTCTTGCTGGCAAGGAATGGATTGGGGGTGGGGGTTAGGGAAGGGGCTGAGCTCTTGGGAGTTCTGTGTCACGTGCACTGATGGGATCGAAGGGAAAGCAAAGCCAACCCAATAAAATGATCACTCTGGATCCCAGAGCAACTTGTGGCTCCTTGTCAAGAAAAAGCGGAGGATTTCACCCGGGTTGGTACCACTGAGCCTGGCTGTGCAGGCACATCGGACCTCGCTCTGCAGGCCAGCCAAAAATCCCCCCCCCCCGCATTCAGCTCCCTCGGCTGTTAGGGTTCCAAGTAAAAGACGCATTGCAAACAAGAACTCCAGGGCAGGAGGATTCCTCAAAGAATAACTTGCATTGGAAGCATATTGGCACATATCTGGTGAAAAGCGGCTCTTTGTCTTCACCTAATTAAAAAGTAAACGCTTCCCCCCACAATTCAGTCAGTCATGTGGCCCAGTTACTGCAGCCTTTTTGGTTCCCAAGAGAAAGTATTTCATTTTGACTACGCAAGCCCAGCTCTCTCTATTCCCCGCTGGCAGCACTGAGGCCTCAAGATGGCTTCGCCCAGGTCAGCCCGAGGGTTGACAGAGGCCTTCATTTGATCCGCCACAGCCAAGCAGGTTTGGGGGCTCCTCGGCCTTTCCCACCTGCAACCCCAGAGGAGCCTTTCGAGGTAGATCTTCTTCCCTCTCCAGCCAGGGGGGCTTTTCTGACTAAACTTTCCCTTGTGGGGGCAGCCGCAGACTAGAGGCCTTCTCGGTGGTTTCTCAGAAGAGCAAAAGGCCTCCCTGTTCCACCTGCCTTTCATTTGGCAGCTGAGGGAGGAAGCTTTGAACTCGCTGCAGTGTCTGCTGTATTGAAAACCACTCGTTCTGATGATAAATTGTCCTTTGGACCTCAAGAGGGTAAGACAGCTGCGCTGGGAGGAAAACCTATACATGGAGATCCAAGGGTGGAAATAGGTCGTTAGCCTGTTCTCTGCCAGTCAACCTTTTGACTGAATTGTCCCAGGGGTTTCTTCTGGTGGGAGGCTTCGGTTGTGGGAAGGAGGCTGTCTCAGGCTGGATGGGTTCATTGGAAGCCATGCCTGTTGCTCCATAGGAAGGCCGAAACCTGGGGGATATCCGTCTTCCCTTGGCCATCAGCTGGTCATGCCTCCAAGCATCCTGGGGAGATCTGCCATATCCATCTGAGGCTTGAATCCCGGGATTGATGTGGGCCCTGGGGTTCGATGCACCACTGAAGACTCTTGAGGGGACCAAAAGGACCGAGAAGTGCCTCTAGCCAGCCCGATTCTTGTAGGGTCAGAAGCTCCTGGGAAGCCCACCAGCTGGAAAAAATCCCACTCCTCTCTGTTCCAAGGCTGCTTTTCCAAGGGGCAGCTGGTCTTTCTGGTTTTTCTTTGAAGACTTTTCGCTTCTCATCCAAGAAGCCTCTCTTGAAAAAGCACCTTTGGGACAACCATCACCTGGACGACTGAGAATCTCCATAGCCTCTCCTCTCTGGTTCTTGCCCAGTACTATAACGTAGCTACGTCTGGGATGCTGACAGTTTCCCAGTTGAAACTACAGTTTGAGTCTGTCCGTGTGTGAGAAGATTAAGGAGTTATCATATATATTTGATTGCTTTTTCCCACGAAGGCTCTTGATAGCCTTTCACATGGGCATTAGTTAGAATTCAGACTCTGGTGCATAAGCTCTCAGTGTACCTACCAAGTGATAAGTCGTAGATCATAAATCAAAAATACAATCATAAATCACACGATAAAATGATTGATTAATCATAATATACCAGGAAGCAATCCAAACCCAGTAATTTTTCTTGGGCTGTCACTCCATGACTCCGAGATGCAGGGATTCACATCAAGCTACAATCCAGTTGAAAACCATATCCCAATCATTTAACTACCAAGTACAAACCCGTATCTTCACCAACAACTGGCAGGGCAAACCCCACACTGAAGGTGCTATCTGGTTGGGTTATGAAAAGTCTGGAGGCAAACAGCCCAGGTCAGAGAGCACCAGAGACCCCAGAGACAAAGATTATAAGGGGTTATAAGGACATTATGGTGTCGGATCAACCACCATCTGGCATTTTTCAAGTATGTGTAGAATTGCTTGTGAAAATATATACCATGACCTAAGATTGGTTTCCTCACCAGGGCACAATAACATCTATGTAGAAGATTGCAGGCCAATTAAGTTGCTTACTTCAAGGTAGCCTAAGGAGAAATACTACAGATAAGCCATCAGTCATAGCAAGTTTTGCTGGTAAAGAATCACATCTTACTTTCCTCCCTGCTAAAGAATGCCAAAAATACATGCCTGTCATTAGCTGTTTTAGTGCAATATTTGGGTGGCTGTGATGTCAAAGGCAGGTAAGAATGTCATAGCAGATTTATATAAACTTCAGCATACTGCACAAGTTTTGTTTTAATAAAAATTAGTAAAAAAAACCCAACATTACAGAACTGGATTAATGTTCAAGAAGAGCAAACAAAACTTGAGCAATTCCATTATGAAGAAACGTTGTGATACAAGATTGTTGTTTAACTGAAAAACTCCTGCCAGGCTATTTTGTGAAGGACAAATGTGGTCACAAGTCTAAAGCACTCCGAGTTTCTTTGTTTTTTGTTGTTTATTTTGTGCTGACCTGGTGCCTGTCTGGAGTTTCCCTCACAAGGTTCTTCGGAAGAGGTTTGCCATTCAGCCCCGCATTCCTGGGGGCTGAGAGAAAGTGATTGGCCCAGGGGTACCCAACTGGCTTTGTGCCTTTGTGTCCTTTGTGGGACCCGAACGCACAGCCTCCCAGTTTCTAGCCTGATGCCTCACCATTACACCAAACTGGCTGTTGTAGGCCTGGAAAATCCTGGAAGCTTGATGCTCCAAAGATTTCCTATATAAGTTTAAAATATGTACCCAAAGTCTTTAGCAGGACTAATGGATAGGAAGAGGCATTCTCCTTCTAAAGATGCCACCAATGGAAGCCTGAGAAGGAGGCCTTTGCTTGTGTTACGGAGCATAGCCACCAGAACTCCACATAGTGCTGAAGAGATTCCAAAAACTCCGCTTTTGGAAATAAAAATGACTGGAGTTTATGAAAAGCAATTAACAATACTGCTGCACCATTTCAACAAATCTTGGTAAAGATCTATGATAATAAAAGGCCAAACATACCTTCTGCATACAGTAGCAAATTATATCTATTCCTGTAGCATGATTACCTTGGATATCCCCAGACTCTCTCATTAAACATACTAAAGGTTCTAACGCTAAATTATAAATATTAAACAAGAGGGAACATTGGTGTGTTCCACGTTTCCTGTGTTTACATAAGAGACTATCTTATTAGCCTCTCAAAGGATTAAAACAATATTGTTTTATACAAGAAATTATTTATATTAAAATCCATTTTGCAACTAATTCCAAATAAAAAAGCTTGCACCATATTGAAATAAAAACAAAAACACATTACAGTATTATTAACATTCAAATAATCTAATATTAACAGAGATTTGACAGCATGAAACCAGGTTGTGCTGATAATTTATTGAATTTATTGAAGGTAACACCTTCAATTTTGTACCAGATTAGCTTCCACATTTTATATCAGATGATAGATAATTCAGATGCTTCTCATTTTCAAAATAGCTGTGTAGGGACTCATGGAATAAAGTGGGTAGGATCCATTCACGAGTACAAATCTGGAATAATACTTCCATGATTTCGCGGAATCCCAGTCAAATTAATCAACCCCATAATTAATCGGCCTTAAACTGGTCAGTCAACATCTCGTTCAGCACGTATTCTGAGGGAAGGTTGAAAGCCAGACCCACATGCTTGTTCTCCATCTTGCCTGAATCTTTGAATCCGATGGTCCCATCAAATCATCAAACCAGCTTCTTTAAGACAGCTTTAAGTGGGACTTCAACTCCCAGAATTCCTCCTCCAGTCATGTTAGCTCAGGAATTCTGGGAGTTGAAGTCCACAAGTCTTAAAGCTGTCAAGTTTGAAGGCCCCTGGACTAGAAGCTGGTTTGATGATTTGATGGGACCATCAGATTCAAAGAGTCACGTGGCCCAGTTACTGCAGCCTTTTTGGTTCCCAAGAGAAAGTATTTTATTTTGACTACGCAAGCCCAGCTCTCTCTATTCCCCGCTGGCAGCACTGAGGCCTCAAGATGGCTTCGCCCAGGTCAGCCTGAGGGTTGACAGAGGCCTTCATTTGATCCGCCACAGCCAAGCAGGTTTGGGGCTCCTCGGCCTTTCCCACCTGCAACCCCAGAGGAGCCTTTCGAGGTAGATCTTCTTCCCTCTCCAGCCAGGGGGGCTTTTCTGACTAAACTTTCCCTTGTGGGGGCAGCCGCAGACTAGAGGCCTTCTCGGTGGTTTCTCAGAAGAGCAAAAGGCCTCCCTGTTCCACCTGCCTTTCATTTGGCAGCTGAGGGAGGAAGCTTTGAACTCGCTGCAGTGTCTGCTGTATTGAAAACCACTCGTTCTGATGATAAATTGTCCTTTGGACCTCAAGAGGGTAAGACAGCTGCACTGGGAGGAAAACCTATACATGGAGATCCAAGGGTGGAAATAGGTCGTTAGCCTGTTCTCTGCCAGTCAGCCTTTTGACTGAATTGTCCCAGGGGTTTCTTCTGGTGGGAGGCTTCGGTTGTGGGAAGGAGGCTGTCTCAGGCTGGATGGGTTCATTTGAAGCCATGCCTGTTGCTCCATAGGAAGGCCGAAACCTGGGGAATATCCGTCTTCCCTTGGCCATCAGCTGGTCATGCCTCCAAGCATCCTGGGGAGATCTGCCATATCCATCTGAGGCTTGAATCCCGTGATTGATGTGGGCCCTGGGGTTCGATGCACCACTGAAGACTCTTGAGGGGACCAAAAGGACCGAGAAGTGCCTCTAGCCAGCCCGATTCTTGTAGGGTCAGAAGCTCCTGGGAAGCCCAGCAGCTGGAAAAAATCCCACTCCTCTCTGTTCCAAGGCTGCTTTTCCAAGAGGCAGCTGGTCTTTCCGGTTTTTCTTTGAAGACTTTTCGCTTCTCATCCAAGAAGCCTCTCTTGAAAAAGCACCTTTGGGACAACCATCACCTGGACGACTGAGAATCTCCATAGCCTCTCCTCTCTGGTTCTTGCCCAGTACTATAACGTAGCTACGTCTGGGATGCTGACAGTTTCCCAGTTGAAACTACAGTTTGAGTCTGTCCGTGTGTGAGAAGATTAAGGAGTTATCATATATATTTGATTGCTTTTTCCCACGAAGGCTCTTGGGCATTAGTTAGAATTCAGACTCTGGTGCATAAGCTCTCAGTGTACCTACCAAGTGATAAGTCGTAGATCATAAATCAAAAATACAATCATAAATCACACGATAAAATGATTGATTAATCATAATATACCAGGAAGCAATCCAAACCCAGTAATTTTTCTTGGGCTGTCACTCCATGACTCCGAGATGCAGGGATTCACATCAAGCTACAATCCAGTTGAAAACCATATCCCAATCATTTAACTACCAAGTACAAACCCGTATCTTCACCAACAACTGGCAGGGCAAACCCCACACTGAAGGTGCTATCTGGTTGGGTTATGAAAAGTCTGGAGGCAAACAGCCCAGGTCAGAGAGCACCAGAGACCCCAGAGACAAAGATTATAAGGGGTTATAGGACATTATGGTGTCGGATCAACCACCATCTGGCATTTTTCAAGTATGTGTAGAATTGCTTGTGAAAATATATACCATGACCTAAGATTGGTTTCCTCACCAGGGCACAATAACATCTATGTAGAAGATTGCAGGCCAATTAAGTTGCTTACTTCAAGGTAGCCTAAGGAGAAATACTACAGATAAGCCATCAGTCATAGCAAGTTTTGCTGGTAAAGAATCGCAACTTGCTTTCCTCCCTGCTAAAGGATGCCAAAAATACATGCCTGTCATTAGCTGTTTTAGTGCAATATTTGGGTGGCTGTGATGTCAAAGGCAGGTAAGAATATCATAGCAGATTTATATAAACTTCAGCATACTGCACAAGTTTTGTTTTAATAAAAATTAGTAAAAAAAAACCTCAACATTACAGAACTGGATTAATGTTCAAGAAGAGCAAACAAAACTTGAGCAATTCCATTATGAAGAAACGTTGTGATACAAGATTGTTGTTTAACTGAAAAACTCCTGCCAGGCTATTTTGTGAAGGACAAATGTGGTCACAAGTCTAAAGCACTCCGAGTTTCTTTGTTTTTTGTTGTTTATTTTGTGCTGACCTGGTGCCTGTCTGGAGTTTCCCTCACAAGGTTCTTCGGAAGAGGTTTGCCATTCAGCCCCGCATTCCTGGGGGCTGAGAGAAAGTGATTGGCCCAGGGGTACCCAACTGGCTTTGTGCCTTTGTGTCCTTTGTGGGACCCGAACGCACAGCCTCCCAGTTTCTAGCCTGATGCCTCACCATTACACCAAACTGGCTGTTGTAGGCCTGGAAAATCCTGGAAGCTTGACGCTCCAAAGATTTCCTATATAAGTAAAAGTTTAAAATATGTACCCAAAGTCTTTAGCAGGACTAATGGATAGGAAGAGGCATTCTCCTTCTAAAGATGCCACCAATGGAAGCCTGAGAAGGAGGCCTTTGCTTGTGTTACGGAGCATAGCCACCAGAACTCCACATAGTGCTGAAGAGATTCCAAAAACTCCGCTTTTGGAAATAAAAATGACTGGAGTTTATGAAAAGCAATTAACAATACTGCTGCACCATTTCAACAAATCTTGGTAAAGATCTATGATAATAAAAGGCCAAACATACCTTCTGCATACAGTAGCAAATTATATCTATTCCTGTAGCATGATTACCTTGGATATCCCCAGACTCTCTCATTAAACATACTAAAGGTTCTAATGCTAAATTATAAATATTAAACAAGAGGGAACATTGGTGTGTTCCACGTTTCCTGTGTTTACATAAGAGACTATCTTATTAGCCTCTCAAAGGATTAAAACAATATTGTTTTATACAAGAAATTATTTATATTAAAATCCATTTTGCAACTAAAATTTCAATATGGTGAAATAAAAACAAAAACATATTGAAATAAAAACAAAAACACATTACAGTATTATTAACATTCAAATAATCTAATATTAACAGAGATTTGATGGCATGAAACCAGGTTGTGCTGATAATTTATTGAATTTATTGAAGGTAACGCCTTCTATAATTTTGTACCAGATTAGCTTCCACACTTTTATATCAGATGATAGATAATTCAGAGGATGCTTCTCATTTTCAAAATAGCTGTGTAGGGACTCATGGAATAAAGTGGGTAGGATCCATTTACGAGTACAAATCTGGAATAATACTTCCATGATTTCGCGGAATCCCAGTCAAATTAATCAACCCCATAATTAATCGGCCTTAAACTGGTCAGTCAACATCTCGTTCAGCACATATTCTGAGGGAAGGTTGAAAGCCAGACCCACATGCTTGTTCTCCATCTTGCCTGAGTCTTTGAATCCGATGGTCCCATCAAATCATCAAACCAGCTTCTAGTCCAGGGGCCTTCAAACTTGACAGCTTTAAGACTTGTGGACTTCAACTCCCAGAATTCCTCCTCCAGTCATGTTAGCTCAGGAATTCTGGGAGTTGAAGTCCACAAGTCTTAAAGCTGTCAAGTTTGAAGACCTTTGTTCTAGTCAGACAACACAAGGGGGTTGTTTATTTCCCAGGCAAGGGATTGCCCATTTATAATGATAAATTGTTCAATTCACAAGGAGTGATTGAAATCTGAAGATGTCTGAAATACTGCCTCACTCACTCAGCAAGGAAGGTATCCTCTGAAACAACCCTGTGTGGGCGATTGTGCTGCACGTGGCAGTGGCTGGATCTGCTCCGCTGGTTGTGCCAGGAGATGGGCCAGCTGATGGGATTCATTCCAGCAGCTTCCAGGCTCTAAGGTCTGAGCTCTGATTGGAGGGGAGCAGGGCGTTCGTGCCTGGGCTGCCACGGTCTGGGGCTAGAAACGCCAGGCCAGCAGTTCATCCTTGATCGCATTGTTATCACACAGCACCGAAACTGGAAATATAATAATGAAATGTTACAATCAGGCAGATTGAGACAATCTTGGATCCCCCTTTAAACAAAAATTTGGCTTCTGAGCTGCTTTATGTGTAACCAATGGCCTGTTTATCCAGAGGTGGCAAGGAAGCCCTCAGGTGCTCCCGGAAAGGCTGTTCTGTTCTCCAGCAGCAGCTGAAGAAAGGAGGGCGTCCCTTTGTATCCCAGCCTTTGGCTTTGCTTCCTTTCCCGAGGCCCAAGCATCAGAATAAGCACCGGGAAAGGTCAGGAAGGTGCCCTCTGAAACAACCCTGTGAGGGAGATTGTGCTGCACCTGGCAGTGGCTGGATCTGCTCCACTGGTTGTGCCAGGAGATGGGCCAGCTGATGGGATTCATTCCAGCAGCTTCCAGGCTCTAAGGTCTGAGCTCGGCTCTCCAAGCCATCCAAAGGAGTCTATCGGGCAGCTGCTTGCGCGTCCTTCGCTCCTGGCCTCGGACTCCTCTGCCCATTAGCGGCCGAGGTCCCACCCACTCCCCGCGCGCCTTGCGTGGTCCCCGGAGGAGGCTCTGAAGGCAGCAGACCTTCTTCCTCTTTGAAAAGGCCTCTCCCCTCCCCGCCCCCGAGGCCCCCTCCAGCACCCCGGCCGCTCTGCCTGGGCGCCTGGGGTCCCACCTTCCGCTCCTCCCCTTCCCCAACTGGCCACGGGAGGAGAGCGGAACGGCCTTCGCCAGCACGGGCTGGGCGGGCCGCAGAAGCTTCTCGGCAACCCAGGATGCGGAGCCCGGCCGGACGGAGCGCTGCCCTCGTGCTCCTGGCGCTCCTGCAGCCTTGCCGGGCTTTCTGGCTCCTCAACATACTCTTCCCGCCCAGCACCACCCCAGAAGCCGACTCCGCCAACGGGACGCCCCCGGTGGTGCTGGGTGAGTTGGCCCGGGGAGGGAGGGAGGGAGCGGGGAGCCCCGGAGGCGTTGGGGACGGTCGGGTGGGCAAGGCCGGGCAGGGAGGGTGCGCTGAGGGCCCGCTGGATTCTTCCCAAGGACCGAGAAGGGCTGGGTGGCTGGGTGGGGCCGCGGCTAAGGCTCCCCTGCAGGAGGCGGAAGGGCTGAGCCCAAAGCGGGCTCTCGACGACGCGGTCCCCGCAAGAGATGGCGTGCCGCTGCGAGAGCCGCTCGACAGCAGAAGGGCGCGGGCTTTGGTCCTGCCGCTGGCCCGTGTTTGGTTGACGGCCTCTCCCGGGACGTCGGAGGCGAAGCGGACAGGCAATTCTGGGAGTTGAAGTCCACAAGTCTTAAAAGTTGCCAAGTTTGGAGACCCCTGTTTTATAACACAACTTGGTTGGAAGAATTATCCAACAATTACAGTCAGGAGGACCAGCTTTGCTGGCTGAGGAACTCTGGGAGTTAAAGTCCACAAGTTTGAAGACCTTTGACCTTAGTACAACACCCAGATATTTAAAGCCATTAAACAACTTGGATTGATCTTGAAACTTTTGCATACTTGTACTTAAACAGAAAGAATTTTGTTTTAACACATATGGCCTCAATTCCAAAGCTGCTTTTTATGAAGCCCAAGTCAAGAAAAGGAGATTGGAAACAAAGCAAAGGTTAACCTTCTCATTCTTTCTAACCCTTTCTAAATGGCAGCTACAAGTGAGCCTTTCTACTTGCCGTTTTATTACCAGGAATTTACCACCATCTTCAAATTAAAGAGTTGCCTTCCAACAACAAAAAACACAAGTTTGCCCGAATAGTAACCCAGCATATAATTTTGTATGTTAAATATTGAACCACAAAGTGGAAGAGAGAAAATATTTGTGAGAAATATTTACTGTGTTTTTTGCTGGTCAAATTTAAAAGGCCGCTGGACTCCATAAAGGTTGTGACAGCAATAGAAGTAATGAAGCAGCAGCTAGGCAAACTGCTGAATAGTCTGAATTCTGCTTTGGAAATTGTGTCGTGTATGCTCTGAAATTGAGCAAATGAATGAGACCTAAAGGTAAGCTGTTCTCCACACAATCCACTCTGAACTTGCCACACTAAGCCTGGCATGAAAAAGCAGAGCAACTTGCTTGTTTTGAAGGGGAGGATATGGAATAAAGAAAGAAGATTGGCTCCAAGAGTTTTACATTTGTTTACCCAGAACATTCCCAAGGCAGGAAATAATACTGTATTAGCTCCAAATGTTCTTTTGGCTAAACACTGAATCCAGGCATACTGGATGGCTGGATGCTCCCAGGAGGCTGCAGGGAGGCCTCCTAGCCCCAAAACAGAAGCCTCCCTGGAGCCTCCTGGGAGCAAAAGCAGGGGGGGCAGACCCCCCCCTCCATTTTTGCTCCCGGGAGGCTACCCTACACTTATCTGGGAGCCAGGTAAGTGGCCTCATGGGGACTCCTGGGAGGGGCGGGGAGGAGTGGGTGGGGCCAGCTGTTCTTCAGAACTACTGGTTTTCTGAACTGGATGTAAAATTAACATCCGGTTCACCTGAACTGGTAGAATCCCACCCCTGCTGCAAGGAGATGCAAATGTGATATAGATTGGCTTAAGACCAGTTGAGTGCAGAATTTAGTTTTTGTGCCATTGTGGTTGTTAAGCAAGATGCCCATATGATTGCTGAACAACCACAATCCTGGCTCTCCTCATTGCAGTCGTTCACTCCTTGATTCATTTCCACCCATTGCTGCTTCTTCTGCCCTCAGGTGCTTTGGAGAATAGCTTGACTCCTTCTTCTTTGTGGCAGCCCCTGAGATATTGGAAGACTGCTATTATGTCACTCCTTCTGGTGGTGATGCTGTCTAACCCACATTTTTTTCTATTTTATTATGTAGTATGTTGTGCTTTACTTTATCAAATGCCTTACTGAAGTCCAAGTAAATTATATGCACAGCACTCTTCTGGTCCAGTAATTTTGTCACATTGTCAAAAAATGCAGTAAGATTTATCTGGCATGATCTGGTTTTGACAAACCCATGTTGGCTTTTGGTTATGACTTTGTTTGCCTCTAGGTGTTTTCTGAATCGTTGCTTGAGTATCTTTCCAGAATCTTCCTAGATATGGAGGTCAGGCTGATAGGTCTATAGTTCCCTGGATCCCTCCCCCCACCCTTTTTTTTGAAGAGGGGAACCACACCAGCTCTTTTCCAGTCCTCTGGTCGTTCCCTGGAGCTCTAGGATCTTTGAAAGGTACAGTTCAGTGATTCTGAGGACCTGCAGCTTCCCTCCATGTGCAGAAGGGAGCTCCAGGGCTGGACTGGAGAAAAAACCTCTCCGGTCTTTGTAATTCTGAACTTCTTTTCTCCAGCCCAGCCCTGGAGTTTTCCTCCCCTCCGTGCAAGGAGGGAAGTCTGTCCTGAAATCCAGGTAGGCTGTTGGCACAGAGTGTTTGCAGCATTGGAAATCCTCTTGTTTTGGGGGCCTGGCTGCAAGTGCCCCATGCTGCAAATACCCTGATAGATTTTGGAAAGTGTGTTTTCAGTCAGCTTCTTTCCAAGCAGAGAGCAAACGGAATTAAAAATACATAAAATTAACTTGGACTGACTGAATGCTAGAAGGAACATTTAAAGATTTGCATGGAAGTTATAGTGAGGATCTTCCACAGTGTCTTGCAAGCCAGCCGGGCCCCCATTGATGTCCAGAGATGGTGATAAACAGGGAGTTGGTGGAGCAGCTCCTGGCAGCCAGAGGCTCCGGCACCAAGGCCTTGCTCAGGACAGTTCCCCAGCCTTGCTCCTGTCTGCCACCCTGGGACGTGTGCCTCTGTTTGACTCTCTCCTCTGGGAAGAGTGGCACCCCCCTTGCTTTCCTCCTTTCTGTGGACTGTCCTTTCTCGCCTTGTTGACTTTTCCTGCAAGGTGGCTTGGGCACTGCCTGTAAGCCATGCTTGGGGACCTCTGATCTCCGCCATGCATTTTGGACAGGGTTACCTAACTTGCCTTGGATGAAGAACCAGAATGGGGCCCAAGCCCTGAGCTGGGTTCTTTCTTGGAGAATTCTTAATTGAGATTCTGGAAGGAGCTGTTACAAAATCTCTTGTATTTCATAACAATTTTAGCATTCTCATAGTTTTCCATTTTGTTTCTCTACCTTCCTCTTCCACTTCATTGGATTTGTAGTACTATGTTACTTTTCTCTGTTTTTTAGATAGGAATAAGCAAGCAGTGATAAACCGTTTCTTCTCATATTAGAGAAGGTCACAAGTCGAAGTTGAAACAGACATATATTGAAGACACCACCCAAAACTACAACCTAATTGTGAAATCTCTGTTTCTCTCTTTCTCCTCCTCTCTTCCTACCTGTTGGACCACCTGGATTCGTTATATTCCACCCCCAGTTTTAAAGGAATTGCTCTGCTGTCCTTAGGCTGCTTGACCTAAGGCCGAGATCTTAGTAAAGATATTAAAAGTTTTCACAATTTAGGCCAGATAGTCAAGGCCTCCCTGGACCACGTCCCTGCCTGAGGATAAAGGCCATCTGGAGGAGTGGTTTTCCCAGCTCTTGATTGGTAGAAGGGGGTCTCTTGCATCCAGAAAATTTTGGCAGGACGATGGCCCAGCACCCAGCTTAGTTGGCATCTCAGCACCAAGCAAAGCTGGGTTTTCCTTGGGCATTTGGGACTTAGAAATTATAGCCTGGCTGCCTGCTGGTTGTTTAGGGCATGGGCGGCAGCAAAATGCAGAAAACTCTGCTGCCATCTGGCAATTGTCTGGATTTTTGCAGACCAGAACTGGGAACTGACCGTTGCTGCTTTTGAAATCCTGTGCCTCTCTCTTGATGAAAGCAGCACTTAGCCCCTTGCCCGATGAATTGCTTAAAGGTAAATACAGCATGCAGAGAAATTCTGCTAACAAACAAACCTTCTACTAATTGCAGACACTCCAGCAGAACATGCAGACACAAACAGGCTTGTACATGCTATGCTGTACAGGTGATAAAAGGGTGACTGGGAAGAAAGGAGTGCCATGCAGATAAAACGGAGTCTGTAAAGGAGGTCTCCCCGCCTCCTTTCCTCTCCTTGGCCAGCAGGGCTTCGTTATGGGTCCCCTCAGTACACGGTCCAACGTGCCTTGCAGCAGGGCCCGATCCGTTCGTATCGCTGCTGCTGCTGCTGCTGCTGCTGCTGCTGCTGCTGCTGCTGCTGCTTCAGGCCAACTCCCTCGTCATCTCTTCGGCTGCCTTGCTCTGTGTTCTTCTCAGGTCTGGAAAACTCTCGTCCCGAGGAGACTTTCCCCAGCACTTGCTTTCTTATTGCAGTTGTGACTTCACAGGACCAAGAATGGGGTTGAGGAAATGCTGAAAAGGTAAACTTCCCTTCAAGACACAGTTGCAGGCAGAAGGGAAGGGCCCAGGGATAGAAGGCAGGTACAGGAGGAGGGGGTACCCAGGGACCTCCATCTCTGCAGGCCATTTTGTGTGTTTGGTTGGGAGATGGGGAGGCAGCTGCTCTCTCTTTCTCTCCCTCTGCAGTGCCCGGGTTCCTCGGGAATCAGCTGGAGGCCAAGTTGGACAAGCCAGATGTGGTGAACTGGATGTGTTATCGCAAGACTGATGATTATTTTACCATCTGGCTGAACCTCAACATGTTCCTGCCTTTTGGAGGGGACTGTTGGATCGACAACACAAGGCATGTCTGTGTGGGAGCCCCCCCCCATCATCTCTACTCTTGGCCTCTCCTCTGCCTGTTGGGATGGGGGTCCTTGCTGGCCCAGGCCCTAGAGTGCCCCCAGACTGAGGAGAAGAGGGGGTGATGCAGAGGGAGAGGAGACCCCAAAGACTCATTGAGCAGCAAGTTGAGCCTTTCCCCAACCCACAAGATAGTGTGCTTAGCCATTGTTGGTTTTATACAACATAGTGCATGACTTGCACTAGCTCTGCTAAACTATAAACCATGGTTTATGAACAGCAGCTGGTTCAAGAGCATGCTAAATCCAAACCTAGCAAAGCATTTTGGGGCATTGCAATTGCTGAGTGTTTTTCTCGTTCATTTTGCCACAGCTCTGAGTGAAAATATGACCTCACAACTTTCCAATAGAACCTCCCAGTATTAATTTATTCTGGGAACAACCCCCCCCCCAATCCCTCAGTGAACCTCACAGAATTGCTGATTGTGTTATCAAAGCCTGCCTGGTCTCTGTCTGGGTCCCTGATCCTGATGGACTCTCATTGCTTCCATGTGGGACGCCCAGGCTGGGCTTGAGGGGCCCCACCTCATCCACTGTTAGGCAGGCTGAGTTCAGGGCTGCCTTAGAAGATGGCCAGTCCTGGTAGGCATCAAGAAGGGCGTCACGATGCAAGCCCAAGACTCCTGTTGTTTCAGGTTTTAGTTTTAATCGTGGTTTTAGCATCCCTGAAAAAAACAGGAAACCCCTGTTTCAGGATAGCTAGGCAAGCGTGGCCTATGGATTGCCCAATGCGGCAGGTGTCTCCCTCCCCTGGCAGCCTCCAATCACCCCCATGCCCGCTCAGCCGATTCCTACTGGTGGGTGGCACATTCTGACAGAAGGGAGGCTCCTGGTGCCCCACAGTGGCATTTGGCGGCCCAGTGGAAGCCTTCTTTTCCAAGGCCTGTTGGAAGAGACCCCAAATGCAGGAGGCCTCCAGTCCCCCGAGGCCTCAACCTGGACAGTAGATCTAAAGGATCGAGGCTTGGAGTTTTTAGATCAAAGCTGCTAGTGACCTCGAGTGTGATATCCAGCCCCTTAAAGCTCTGTGATAAGGTGGCCTTTGTTGGAAGTGGACCTCCTAAGATAATGGTTGTGTTTTCTCTTGATCTGCCCTTGGGGGGCACAGAGTGATGTACAACAAAACCACCCGGAGCATAACCAATGCCCCTGGAGTGCAAATCAGAGTTCCTGGGTTTGGCCAGACCTTTTCCGTGGAATACCTGGATGATGGCAAATTGGCCGGTGAGGAGGAGGGCAGGAGGGAGGGGGAGCTGGGGAGAAACCCAACAGGGTGAAATGCATCCCCAAATGTTGTCTTCTCCTGAACCTCCAGGGGTTTCCCTGGGTTCCTGGATTTTCCGGCATGAAATAAGGGCAGGGAGTTTGGCTGATAGGCTGCCTCTCACTGGTCTTTGTTGGGAGGGCCCCAGCCCCCAGCCCTGCACAAGGTTCCTCCATGGGAGTCCAATATACTGTTATGATGAGCAGAGTGGGAGGTAGCTCCTGGCCAGATAGCTCCACAGGCAGCTTTTCTGCCCATGGGGCAGAGCAACCACAGCCCTCCTTGGGTCAATCAGTGGCCAGAGTGATTGAGAGAGAGATGCCTAGGAAGGACAATAATACAGTGGAAATTATGACTCTCCTGCTTTCTTGAAGGCATTGGAAAGGGAGGGAACTTTGAGAGGTGCTCAAAGGAGGGCAGCCCTTTGGATCTCAAAAGTTGCTACTAGGCAGTGCAGGATCTGCATGAATGATTCTCTTTGGACTTGCTTTGATCTTGGTGCTTTTTCTAAAACCTGCTTGGCTTCTTCCAAGGGAGTCAAGAATGGTTTGGGAAAGAGTTTGGGGAGGAGAACATGACCAGATGCCTGGAGCATGGCATTCCAGGGAGGCCTTGGAGCCCCTTGCCAGAGGAAAGCCCTTCCTGTAGACTCTTCCCCCTGCCCTCCACTAACTGCCCTTCTCCTCCTTGCTCCAGGCTACATGCACACGCTGGTACAGCACCTGGTCAACAACGGCTATATACGCGATCATACCGTGAGAGCAGCTCCCTACGATTGGAGGCTCAACCCCAGTGAGTATGCCTGGGCAGAGGCCAGGGACTCCTGCTCTCCAAGGGGTCTCAGCAGGGAGGATGGGCTGAGCCCCCTCTGAAGGGTGACACAGCTTGTACATCCCATACCAGCCACCTCCGATTCAGATCCTGCAGCAGGGGAGTCCATTTTTCCAGCTTTTTTTTTACTGTTTTCTGTTCTGCCCAATGTGGTTCTTACAAGCAGCTGTAGAAGTCTTTCAATATCATCAGTCAATCAAACAATCACCAAAGCCTGATCATTAGTTTCAGGCTTTCCCTCGGTCATTCCATTCTTTTTAAGTGGCCTCAGCAAAGCAGCCAGAGGAACAGATCAGGATAAGGTGCAAAGGAAACCAGTTTCTGCTCCCCACTGAAAAAAATATTAACTTTTTCCCAGCTGAGGATTTTTCTTCCACTAATCCGGTTTAAGAAGAATGAAGAAAACGTGGCAGGTCTGCCTTGTAATATAACACGTCACCAGAGGGATTTAATATTTCCCACCCATCCCTGCTTCTCCATATTTGAAACCCTGACACGACAAACACTCAAATAAAATGTGACACGAAGGGAGTGACCGGAGAGATGGGGCGGAGGGGGCTATGAAATTCAGCCGCGTAGCTCTGGGCATCCTTCGTTGCAGCCCAGCCAGGCCCTTGGGGGCAGCTGGAAGCCACCAAGGACCCAGAGCCTCAGCATCGGGGGTGAGAAGCGGGGTGAAGGGTCAGCTGTCTTCCCCAGGAGCACCCCCCCAATCCCCCCATAGTGTGCCTCTCACCTGCCCTTCTTGAAGGGGCAGGAGATGGTTTGCCTGCAGGCAGGGGTGGAAGGAGCCCTCCGGCGCTCTGGGCAGGGCATGGGAAGGTTCCCTCTGGAGCCCAAGAGGTGGGGGTGTGGGGGCAGTTTCCCTCCCACACTCCTCCGCCGCCGCCGCCTCTTTCCACAGCCGAGCAAGAGGACTACTTTTGCAAGCTGCGGGGCCTCATTGAAGAGATGTTTGAAGCCTACCAGAAGCCGGTTTTCCTGATTGGCCACAGCCTTGGCAACCTGCACATCCTCTCCTTCCTGGTCCAGCAGCCGCAGGCCTGGAAGGACCATTTTGTCCAGGGCTTCATTTCCCTTGGAGCCCCCTGGGCTGGATCCGTGAAATCCATGCGGACTGTGGCCTCGGGTGAGTAGCTGGCTAGGCGCTGCAGCCGTGTCTCCCGGGGGCCTGCACAGAGCTAGACTGCACCAGCCACTCTTCCTGGTCTCCAGCTTTCCCCACTCTGCCCCCTAAAGATCCTGGGTGTACCTTGCCCACGGCCCCCACAGCCCCCCAGCCCTTCTGAGGAAAAAATGGAGAGGCATCGATCTGTTTCTGTCTTTGCCCCCGATTTATCTTTAAGAAGAGGGAAGAATCCTTGGAAATTTGATCTTGTTAAGTTTATTCACCAGCTGTCCTCTGGCTGAATAAAATTGTAATGCAATGTTTCTATTACAAATTAGCAGACCTGAAAGTGGGCATAGAATAATGCAATCCCGCTGGTGTCATTGGCAGGTGACCTTCAGGGCATTCCTATTATGTCCAACATTAAATTGCGTGAAGAAAAGCGAACATCTACAAACAGTCCCTGGCTGTTCCCCACCCACACAGCCTGGCCGGAGACACACGTCTTCATCTCCACCCCCTTCTATAACTACACCTACCGAGACCACCAGCAGTTCTTCAGAGATATCAACTATGAAGACGGCTGGTTCATGTGGAATGACAGCAAGGAGCTGATGGTACAGCTGCCAGCCCCGGGCGTGGAGGTCTATTGCCTATTTGGCACCGGGCGCCCCACTCCAGAGACCTACATTTACGACGATGGCTTTCCCTACGAGGACCCAGTGGACATTATCTATGGGGACGGGGATGACGTGGTTAGCTGGCGCAACATAGAGCTGTGCAAGGAGTGGCGCAACCAGCAGGATAAGAAGGTCCATGTCCTGGAACTGCCTGGAGCTGAGCATCTCAACATAGTCTTTGACAACCGTACCCTACAATACATAAGTGAAATCTTGTTCGGAAACCTGGAGAATGTGACTGCTGCACAAGACCTGGGGGGAAGAACCCCCTGACCCCGCATGGAAAGGGAAGCCCTGCCCACTGAGAAGCTGGCTGCTGCTTCTTCTGCTAGTGTGGGGAGAGAACATGAGCTCTTACACAGCCACAGCACTGAAGCCTTCCCTGTGCTGGAGAGACGCAGGGGTTGGCTGGGCCCCCAGTGTTTGGTTGTTAATATAATAGTTCCCATTTCCCCACCATATTTTCAAGAGACAGTCCAAGAAGTCCAGAGCACACATAACTGCTTGTAGGCTTCTGCAGAGCAGCAGTGACTTTTCAGAAATCATCATGGTGTGTGGCAAAGATCTTGGAAGACTGGGCCTAGAGACACTGCCAAGTGAGTGGTCAGATAAGAGATGGCATAACCTGCAGCTGTATGGTAGGTGGAGCAAGAGACCCAGAAGAGACCCTTCCTAGTTTCTCAGGCTGTAAAGGAGACAGTGGGAAATTTGTACTTGCAGACTTGCAAGTTTCTGTTAATATAATTTTGCCATAAAGTAGAATTAGTACATCTGGTCTTGATTCTTGTCTGGTCTACTTAGTAAGGCTGATATCAATTTTGCAAGTCTCTGATTCTCTTCCAAAGAGAAGAATTTTAGGAATGGCCTCCTGTCCTCAATGAGTTCTGCTATCTGCTGAACATCTGGCAGTAGCATTGTTAACACCACCACCAAGTGGATGCACAATGACCAATTTGCAGAATGTCATGGTACAACGCAACAGTTGGAGCAGAATATGCCCCACCTGTGGCAACACAAATCGCTCCTGCTTGCTGGAAAAGTGCAGAGGGGGCTGGGATCAGTTCTGGTCATTTACTATTCGGTGGGAAACGGAAGGCCAGTGGCATTTGTCATTGATTGCATCAAAGTGACTGCTGAAGGAAACAGCAGCAAAGTGGGCAACACTGGCCATTGAGGGAAACAGTTCAGTGCCAGGCAACTATCAGGGCTTCATGTGCGAATTTAAAGGACCGCTTGGAGATCCCATGCCTACTCATGAGTTAGCCATTCTCAAGGGAGATTTGAATATTAACATCCAGAAAGAATTCACTCACTCTTCCAACTCCCCAGCATTGGCGTCAACAACGGTGCTCTAGAAAGCAGCCACTCTAGAGGGAAAGAGGGGAGCAAAGACCTGAGCAGAGGGACAACTAGAAACCATGATCCATTCTCACATAGATTGACTAGATTGGCTAAAAAGACATGTGTTTTTACAGAACTAGGCTTGAAAAGTTTTTACCTCTAATAAAAATGAAAGAAGGACACAAGTATTGAATAGCCTTCAATACAAAATTGGGGAAGTTCTGAGACAAACGATGCCTAAATGTGAGGTGCCTCATGAGGAGCAACTGATCGTCTCCTTTCACACCAGACACAGGACATGTGGGGGGGAGGCCCACAGATTCCTGATAAAGGGGCAGTTACAGGCACAGGATGCCTTTGTGGCCTCAGAAAAGCGGAATGACGTTTAATCCTCAGTTTCCCTGGGAGCTCCAGAGGGGTGATGTAACGGGATGTGAGAAAGACCTCAGGAAAGAGCTCTGCCTGGGGAAGGGGCAGACCTAAGAGGCAGCAGGGCCTGCAGCTGGATAGTGAGTGGGGAGAAGAGGCTCCAAGGGGACCCTCCCTAAGTTCTCAGGCGGCAAAGGTGACGGCAAAGGCTTAGGCCGAGGGTATTTGCAAGACCACCTACTGCCGATGACAGCCTCCCACCGACCAGTGTGGGCCCACAGGGTTGGCCTCCTCAGGGTGCATTGGTCTAACAATGTCGGCTGGCGACCCCCAGGGAGAGGGCCTTCTCTGTGGCGGCCCCTGCCCTCTGGAACGAGCTACCATTAGACATCCGGATTGTCCCTGACCTGAGAGCCTTTCGCCACGCCCTTAAAACATGGTTATTTGAGCAAGCCAATCTATCCCCATGAGAAGTATATTTTTAATTTTTGATTGGAATAATCGTTTTGATATTTTTAAAATTTATTGGTTGGGCTTAAATTCTGGTTTAATCTTTATTTTAATTTTTTGTACTGCATGTTTTTATTGCCCTGTAAACCGCTCTGAGTCCCTAGGGAGAAGGGCGGTATATAAAACTAAATAATAAATAAATAAATAAAAGGAAAATTGGGCGTCCAAAGGAGGCAAAAGCCCCGGAGCTGCCTTTAGTTTTCCCCCTGGACGCCCGGACAGCCTGCGCGACCGCTCCCTCCAAGGGGAACCGGGGCCACCCCAGCCGAGTGCCGCCCGCCTGCTACTCCCTCCCGCCGGCCCGCTGCTTTTCCCGGCCGGCCGGCCAGCAGCGTCGCCCCCCCCACCGGAAATCGCGATCCAGCCCGGCTGTTCCCCACCGCCCCGCCCCGCCCGGACTCCGTGCTGGGCCGCCGGGCTGCTGCTCAGCGGGCCGGGTGGGCGAGGCGCGGCGGCGCGACTGAGCATGCTCCGGGGGCGGGCGAGCTGGCGTGGGGGCGGCCGGCCCGGCGCTGGCCAAGCGGGCAAGACCCACTGCAGAGCGCGGGCTGGGCCGGCAGGAGCCCCCGAGGAGCCCGCAGGCCGGCGCCCATCTCCGCGCCGGGGCCGCCCGGGGGGGCTGAAGCGAGGCGGCGGCGGCGGCGGCGGAGCAGGTGGGTCGGGCGAGGCTCGTCTCAGCCCGGCGCCGCTTCCAGGAGCGGCCGGCGGCGGCTGAAGGAAAGAGGCGGCCGAAGAAAGGCAGCCCTTCCGCGGGAGGGGCGCTTTCGGCGGGGAGGGCGGGACGGGCGGCGGCGGAGGGAGTGGGCAGCGCCCCCGCCCCCAGCCTCGGGCTCCGCACCCGGGAACGGCGCTGCAGCCTTGCCGAGCGGCGGGTGGGTGTGCCAGGCTGCGGGCTGCCATGCGAAGCCCAGCCGTTGACGCTCCGGGCCGGCGGGACCCTGCAGCTGCTGCCCCCTTCCAGCCCCGGCGAGGCAGCTTCCGCCCCGGTAAGGTCCAAGCGCTCGGCCTCCGCCCTGCGGGCTTCGTGCAAAGGCTGGCCGGGGCGGCGGCGGCGGCGGCGGCGGCGGAGGGGGAGGGGGGAGAGTCCGGGGGGAGCCGCGGCCGTCGGGATGAGCTGCGGAGGCGGCGGCCGCGCTCTGCTCCCTCCGCGGCGCCCGAGGGACGTGGCCGGGAGAGGCCTGGCTGGGGCTGCGGGGTCCCCGGGGAGGCCGGAGAGGCGCTCGGGCGACGCTAACCCACTTTGGGCCCTGCGCGGGGAAGCTCCTCTCGCCTCCCGCGGAGCGCCTGGGACGGGCAGGCCTGGGAGGAGACGGGGGCCTGGAGGTGGTTCTGGAGGGGCGCGTCCGGTTCAGGGCTTCCCCGAAGTCCGTCCCGGAAGATGCAGCTCCTGGCTTGAGGCAGCGGCGTTTCCCAGGAAGAATCGCCGCCACGAGCGATGACCTGGCCGGAAACCTTTTCCTCTCGCGGCGGAGTCGGCGGCTAAGAGGTTAAATTGAGCCTTTGCTGAGTCGCATGAAGGTGAAGAGCCACGTTTGCATGCAGAGTCGGGTGGATCTGGCTTGTCTCCGGAGCGTGGGAAGCTTTCATGCAACTCACTCGTCCTCCCTTAACTTCATCGAGACCTGCTTGACTCTCCCCAGGCTCCATTTTCCTGTACCAAACACTGGTTGAGGACGGGTGGCTCACCTGTATGGGCCACCTTAAGAAAGCATCCACATCCATCTCTTTATAATGGCACTAACAGGTTCTGGTGGCAGCATTGCAAGATGCTCAGAATCTCTGGAAACGGAGAAGCCTATAAATTGCAGCAATTGATATAGCAGTAGATGAAAGTTAACCTGGCAGTGAATTGTATGAAACCAGAATATGGATTGAGCAAGTTTTGAATCTTCTCTAAAGGACTCTGAGTTTTGTTGGCTGTTGTTGCTGTGTTTGTTGCTGCTTACTAGCTTTACACCTCCCCCTTCCCTTTCCTTCAGCATCCCCTTCCTCTAATTTCCCACCAACCATCCCTTAAGTGAGGGAAGTGAGGCCAAAAAGGTGCCTGGTCCCAGTTCCCAGGTGAGCTTCCCTGGCAGATAATGGGCAACTTGAACCTGGACTCCCTGTTATTTAGTCCAACCCCAACCACTCCCCCCATCCCATTCCCACAGTTGGGGCACCCAGAGGGCACTGTGGGCTGCATATGTGGGTCTCCTCAGCCTCTGAGAAGCAGCGACTTGGGGCAGGCAAGCCTTGGCAAAGCTGAGGTTGGAGTGAATTGGCATCTGTTGGGCAAGCGGGTAGTGCAGCAGGGGCTTTGGGAACTGCAGAGCTGCTGCAGTCCTGGTGCTGCGTCTCCTCCCCCACCCCCCACCCCAGCCATCATTGTGATGGCATAAGCACAGCCTTCCTGAGCAGCCCAAACTTGCCAAGGCTGGCATAGCTGAGGCCAAGCGCACTCCAAGCAGGTGGGCAGGCAGGACCCACCTGCCCCTCTGCCCCCCCCCCCACTGGGCATGGACAGGGCGTGGGGGTTTGACCCCGGGAGGCTGTCCTGGTCCCTGAGATCTGAGGCTTGGTTCCCCCCATTTTTCTCTGGGTGGTGGTGGGGTTAGGCTGAGTTTGCATTCAATTAATATATCAAGATCTTTTTTCACAACTACTATAATCAAAGGAGATACAATACCTTCATCATCTATGTACTTGATTTCTGCTTTCAGAATGAAGAGCTGTAGAGCAAAGTGAGGTAAACTTAAAAACAAACTTTGTACTTTGTTGAATTTCATCCCTTTACTTTGGGTCCATTTCTCCAACTTATCAAGATCATTTTTAATTTTATTTATTTTCTAAGGAAATCTATATAAATATCAAGGACCCAAGATTGATCCTTGTGGCACCCCATTCCATATCTATCTCCAGTTTCATGACGATTGTTTTAAAATAACAAAATAATGGAATAAGGGTTGCAAGGGACCTTGGAGGTCTTCTAGTCCAACCCCCTGCACAATCAGGAGACAAGTAACTGTCCAGTCTCTTAAAATCCTCCAGTGATGGACCACCCACAACTTCTGGAGGCAGGCGGTTCCACTGGTGAATTGTCCTCACTGTCAACCCCAAGGAGGTTGGTTCTCTCCTTCATTATGCAGTGATTCCATCCATTTCTTCTTGTCCTTCTGGTGCTGTGGGGAATAGATCGACCCCCTTTGTGGCAGTCCTCAAATATTGGAATGTCACTATCATGTCATGTTTTATTAGTACTCCTTAAGTTTAATTTCTGAGCCTCTTTAATTGTATCCTCCTCTCTCCATCATCTCTGGAACCCACCAGCCTGGACAACTTTCATCCAGTTTGTAGCCTCCCCCTTTTAAGGGAGGTTGTGAAAAAAGTGATGGCCTGGTACTTCAGAGGCCCTGGATGAAATGGATTTTCTGGACCCCTTCTAGTCTGGATCCAGGCTCAGTTATAGGGCAGAAATAGCACTGGGCACAGTTGTTGGTCTCTGGCGAGAGTGGGGTGGGGGTGTCAACTGTCCAACTAGCAAACCCAAGAAAGGTAGGCAACCTCAGGCATTTTAAAAGCCCAAAAGTAAAACTTTATTGGAGATATCATTTTGGCACTGAAGAATTAAAACCAGCTCAGAGGTTTTCCCGCGCAATGCTGCGTAGTTAACCATTTCCCCTTTTTCCACCCATAGAGATCATGCTGCCCAATTACGAATCAGTCTTTTATTTTGAGAACAGTTCATTTCTTCGTCAGACACCTGCAGTTGTGGCTTGGTGGCTTCTTGGCTTACATGGTCTGTTCTTGGATCGTCTGCATTCTTTCTCACTCTTCCCTCCCCCCAGTTCATTGGCAAGTTGAATAGCGATAAATGTTCCAATGCTTCAGAAGCATTTCAGACTTGACTGGTTGGCACAACTATGCTTGCTGTCCTTGGCCTCTCGGCAGCCTTCAGTACCGTCAATCATGGCATCCTTCTGGGCCAGCTGTGGGGTTTGGGGCTGGGCAGTGCCGTTTTGGCTCCTTTCTACAAGGACAGTCCCAGTCGGTGTTGAGAGGAGAGAGGAACTGAGCCACGGCTGCTCCTGGTCTCCCCACGCCTCTGTAACATCTACCTGAAGCCGCTGGGTTGATCGCCGTGGGTGGAGGTATCATCATGTATGGATGGTTCTCCATGTTGTATTTTTCCAAGCTGCCCTCTCAGTCCTTGGGGAGAGGAAGTTCAGTCCTGCGCACATTTCACCCGGGGCTGGGAAGGAGGATGTCAGAGGGGCCCAAGGGAAACCCTTCACGCAGCTCCTCTTTTTCACTGGGCGCCCCAGTCTTCAGCTGCAGGTTGGGACTAGACCTTCCCTGAATCACAGGCCGACGGGGGCTTTTCCGCAGTGCATCTCTTCCACAAGTGCTGAGATGAGGTCGGGGGCAGATCGTCACCTCCCATCTTCCTCAGAGGCTCCCTGGGGACTAGGCAGGCCCCAGAGACCCTGCCTCCCTGGGGGAGCAGCCCAGGAGCCGGTCTAGTCTAGTGATGAAGCCCCCCCCCTCAGGGCCAGGAGTTTTGGGCCACTCTCAGCCCGGCCTACCTCACAGGAGTGTTGTTGAGAAAATGGGAGCATCATAATGCAGCTCGAGCTTCTAGTCCGATGTGAATGTAGCCACTAAATACAACCCCCTGCCTGACGACGGTCCTTTCCCCTCTGTTTGCAGCATTCTCCCAGGCCCAGGCTTGGCTTCATGCGGCCTCCGGCAGCTACACAATCGCAAGATGGTGCTCGACTCTCCGGCCTATCCTCCGCCATTGCATCCGGGGGTTTTCCACGCAGACCCACAACCCAGGAGACTTGGGAGGAAGAAAGAGGGCCCTCTATGTGTCAGGGAGCAGCTGGGCCCTTTCCAGTCCTCTCCTCCTTCTCCAGAGTCAGATTCTTCGGGGCCTGGAAGGAGGACCAAGCAGCCAAAACTCCTCCGGGGCTTGGGAGAGCCCCCTGCCATGCGCCCCTGCCTCGCCTTGCAGGGCCCTTGCAGCTGGATGCACCGGAGCGAGAGCAGCTGCCTGGTGAGCCAGAAGAACTGGGCGCGAGGCCGGATCCGCAGCGCTGCCTCCCTCCCTCACCTGTCCAGGGCCAGAGCTGAGGAGGGGCCCTGCCGGGCCGGGAAGAGAAGCCCCTGTTTACTGGTGGCCCTGCGGCCAGCCAACCTGGAGGCAGAGCGGGAGCAGTTCTTCCGGTCTTCGTTTGCCTACAACCCTCAGTTCGAATATGGGGAGCCTGTCCCGGAAGCTGTGCTGGAAAAATACCGAGAAGCCTCTGGGCAGTTCCTGGTGCAGGTAGCCTCCCCTCCCTCCCTCCCTCCAGCCGGCTCTTGTGGCTCTTGCCCAAAGGGAGCCCTCCCCTGGTTTCCTGCCATCACAGGGAAGCTGCCTTGGCTGGATGAGGACCATTGGAGGGGACTAGAGAGGTTCTCAAGCCCATCCGCCTGCAGGCAGCAGGATTCCCTGTGCCATCCCTGCTGAGAGAATGCCCGGGGCAGAGCCCGCCTTAGCATTTGCAGCCTTCCACGTGTCCTTCCCAAAGCCTTGGAAGGGAGCCCAGGATCAGCGCCCCAGGAGCAGCAGTGGGACTGTCCACTGGGCAGTCTGGGGGCAGAGCAGCAGGGGCAAGCACGGCCTCCCTCCCGGGCCCTCCAAGGCACCTGCATGCCTGCCAGGGTGGTCAGCACAGAAGGACCTGCCAGAGGAGGTGGGCAGCGGGCTCTGCTCACCACTGGACCTTGTTTTGCATCTCCTTGGCTCATGCCAAGATGTTGAGCTGATGTCCCAAATCCTCACACTTTCTGTTCTGGCAGCATGCCATCTGTTGCTTTCATGCTTGAAAAATCTTTTAAGACGGAGGCGTGACTGACCCTCTTCTTTCCCTGGTCTTGTCATGATGCGCACAACAACCCAGATGGTTATTTTACACAAGCATCTTGGTAGTGACAGCTTCTCCGTGCCCCCCACAAATTAGATCCTCAATTCACAAGCCAAATTGCACCATTAGCCCCAGGATATCTCCCAATTACTCCCAGTTTAGGAACGCTGCTTTGAGTAACTGGGTTTCCTCCCTTAACAAAAGAGGAATTTAAAAAATGGCAGGCTAAAAGAATATATGATAAAATGGGAGGCTCTTGTGCCACCAGCATTTCTATGCCATCCCATTTGCCATGCAGCAAGGCTGAGCAACTGCCAATCAAATGGCTTCTGAGGAGTTTTTGGTGTGGGGCCTGGCGTGCCGATAACCCCTTGGGGCTACCATAGCCGGTGTTTGCCAGCTTGGCTTTCAGATATTGATACTTTATGACCTTCTCCCCTTCTACCCCCTGGCGGCATTATTGTTAGGCGGCAAAATAGCAGCTGGTTTCCTATAACACCCCAAACCCGAAACCTGGACTAGCAAAACAACATTTCTCTGTTCAGAAAACATAAGTGGGGGCCATAATCAGTGACAGTTACTTACTGTGATGACTTGATTCAAATAACATGCTGATATAAGGAATGATTCCAGAACCATCTGAATCATCCCAATATTTATCTAGTCCGGTGAGACTTGTGAATCCAGTCTTCAGCTCAGCTACCTGGATGCTCAGGGCAACCTTAATTGCACCCCAGACCGGAACAAAACCTTTTGATGTCCACTTCATGTATCTGTTGCAGGCTACTGGAATAATCAAGGCTGTCCTTCAAAAATATGGTACTTACGAGAGCTTTGAGGCCTCCAATGGCGGAAAGCTGCTTACCAAATGCCAAATCTGGTCCATCACCAGGAAGTACATGCAGAAGGAAGGCTGCTCTGGAGAGGTGAGTTCTGGGGTTCTGCTCCAAAGGGAACCATCCTGAGATACCCAGTCTCCATTGTCTTCCTTCTGCTTCTTTTCTCCAGGTGGTGGTTCAGCTCACAGAAGACCTTCTTTCCCAGGCGGTCATGATGGTGGAAAACAGCCGCCCAACGTTAGCGATCAACCTCTCTGGAGCACGTCAGAACTGGCTGGAAGGCATGTTGCGCCATGAGATAGGTCAGCCCTGAGAGATCTCCCACTTTTGCCAGGTGCCTTAAAAGTGAACTTAGGTCCTTTGGAAATTCATAAAACACGTTGGCTTTGGTGAGACGAGAAGGGACATGGAGCCTTTTCCCTTTTTCTGCACTGACTGGAGTTTCAGGTTTAAAGAAAGTCCAAGGAAAGCAAAGCCACAACTCAAGGTTTGGTCCAACTTGGAGCTGGTTAGTCCAGCTGCAGCATAAAAACTCCCAAGTCAGGTTTATATTTTGTAGGGAGGTTTTGGCAACACAGCGATAGTCCTCAACGTTATGGCCACAATTAAGCTCCACATTTCTGTGACTGAGTAACTTAATTGTTAAGTGAATTTTGTCTATTTTCTTGCCACGGTTGTTAACCATAAATCAGTTCTTAACGACGGAAGGATTGCAGTTATTAAGTCAGTCACACGGTTGTTAAAGTGAGTCCGGCTTCCCCATCAACTTTGCTTGCCAGAAGGTTGCAAAAGTCGATCACACAACCCTGGGATGCTGCAACCGTCGTAAGTATGGGTCAGTTGCCAGCCGACTGAATTTTGATCGTGTGGCCCTGGGGATGCTGCAATGGCCATAAGTTGTAAGTCCCTTTTTTCAGTGCCGTTGTAGCTTCGAACAATCACTGAACGGTTGTAAGTTGAGGACTCATTATCACCATTCAAGGCCTTGTCTGTCCACTGCAGGGTGACAGCCTCTTCAAGGTGGTTCCCAATCCATACCACCTTAAGCTTCCCTTTGCCAGTTGGGACCACAATACAGACAGTCTTTGACTTAGAACAGTTCAGTTAGTGACCTTTCAAAGTTACAACAGCACTGAAGAATGTGACTTACTGTTCTGACCCAAACCTTGTTCCAAGGAAACAAACACAAAACGGAGGTAACAGCAAACCTTTTAAGGATTCTTTACGAATTCTGTTCCTTCCCGGTTAAAAGGCTGTTTCAAACTAATTGTCTCTGATAAGAACGAGCCTTGCCAAGGTTGTGCAAGGCTGCCAAGAATACTAGATAAAGCTGCCAAGAAATATTTCCAACACAAAGAGACTCCAAACACCAACCAAGATACTCCAAACGTCCCCCAGGCTTGCGTGCAAGAACTACTTTGCTTCCTGCAAAGAATCTGGTCTCTCAGGCTGGCTTTTATCCCTTAAGGGAGGGGCCATTACCTTGCAGCCTTACTCCCGAGTCGCCTGTGCTGCTGCAGCTGCTCTTTCCTTCGAGCAGCCCTGCATGCATGCGCATTGGGCACAGGCTCCTTGGGGGCCTCTTCATCACTGCTGCCAGCCTCCACAATCTCCAAAGGCAGCACTCTGCTCCCTGAAGGTCCTGTCCCTGTCCCTGCATCCCACGCAGGACCCTCACCTGAGTCCTCACTCTCCAAGCCCTCAGCCATCCACACCTCCTGCTGGCGAACCACAACACTTACAACCATTTTTCACAGTTACGACCTTTGCAACAGCCCCATAATCATATGATCCAAATTCAGGTGCTTGGCAGCTGGTTCCTATTTATGACCGTTGCTGGGTCCTGGGATCACATGATCCCCTTTTGCAATCTTCCGACAAGCGAGGATATCTAGTGGGGCCCAAAAGGGCCTTTTTTGCGGTGACTCCCTCTTCCTGGAATCCCATTCCCCAGACATAAGATTGGCCCCTACCTTGATATTTTTCTGGAAGGTCCTGAAGATGCGGTTCTGTTGGTGAGCCTGGGGATCCCGGGTGTGATTGTGCTTGCTGCTGGGGTAGGTGTGGAAAGTGAGGGGTATTTTTATATTGTGGGATTATTATTCCTGTCTATTGATCGTACTAGCAGGGGATACTCCCAAGTAAATAGTCCAGAGTTTCTGGAGGACATTAATTTGTGGAAAGCTGAATTATTCAAATGCACCTAAGGTTGTTGTGGGTCCTTATTTAGGAATAAGTACCATAAAATGGACATTTTTCAACCAAAATGCATTCCTGTGTGCCTGGGACCTGCTGCGCTTGAATTCCTAGAGCTTTATTAAACTACCCAGTGAAAGGCCTGAGGGGAGGAGGCCCAATTCCGCACTCCATAGAGTCGGGGATGGGTGGGTGGACACGCCTTGGTGGCCATGCCTGCAGGTGCCAATTTCTCAAACAAAACGAAGGGAGGATCCATAGAAGCAAAGCCAGTTTTCAAAATAGAATAGAATTCTTTATTGGCCAAGTGTGGTTGGACACACAAGGAATTTGTCTTGGTGTAAATGCTCTCCGCGTACTTAAAGGAAAAGAGACATTCGTCAAAAGTCAAGAATCATCAGGTACAACACTTAATGATAGTCACAGGGTACAATAAGCAATCAAATCATACTTGGGAACAGTCAATATAAATCGTAAGGGTACAAGCGACAAAGTTACAGTCATACAGTCACATGTGGGAGGGGATGGGTGATAAGGAGTAATGGGAAGATTAATAGTAATAGTAGTGCAGACTTTGTAAATAGTTGGACAGTGTTGAGGGAATATTTGTTTAGCAGAGTGATGGCGTTTGGGAAAAAACTCTCCTTGTGTCTAGTTGTTCTGGTGCACAGTACTCTATAGCGTCGTTTTGAGGGAAGGAGTTGAAACAGTTTATGTCCAGGATGGGAGGGGTCTGTAGATATTTTCACAGGTTGTTGCTGGAATAAGCTGCACCCTCTTTCCTAGGCACCCACTACATCCGTGGAGTCAACAATGCCTCCCAGCCCTGGCACAGCTCAGAAGGCCGCAAGCAATACAGCCTGAAGCCTGCCAACCCCACGGAGGAAGGACTGGCCAGCCTGCACAGCGTCCTCTTCCGCAAGCAGCCTTTCCTCTGGAGGGCCGCCCTCCTCTACTACACCGTCTACCAGGCTGGGCACCTGTCCTTCTGCGAACTCTTCCGGGACCTGGGACGCTACGTGCAGGATGCCGGGGTCCGGTGGGAGTACTGCGTGCGAGCCAAGCGAGGCCAGGCTGACACCTCATTGCCAGGTGGGGGGGGTTTACAACACTGCCACCCTTGAACCTTTCTGGTCCTCCTGACCACCAGGGGCCAGCTGACCTCCCCTGGGCCTCCCCTTCTGCCTTTCTAGCCAGTGGATCCCTGGGAGAGAGTGCAGGGAAGCACCTGCCTGCCTGCCTGCATTCTGAGGTGAAAGGCCTGTGTGACCATCTCTCTCCCCCCCCCATCCCAATTTCTGACCCTCCTTGGCAACAGTCCCTGGAGCCATTTGGCTTTTAAAACATTGGTCCCTGTGGAGGCATTTTACAAACCTAATTGGCATGCAGGAGGTTTGGGGGGCTTCAGCAGCAGCCCCTCCCCCCTCAAGGCCCCCCTCCCCTCACGGGTTTTTAAAAGCATGGAGCCAGAAGGAAGCCGACGGTCACAGAGCAAGCAAGAGATTTGCTGTAGAAACCTCTTCCCTCCCAGCCCCCTTCCAAGCCCAGAAGGACCCCCCCAGTCACCTTGTCCAGAGGCCGCCGGCACAGAGCCCATTACAAAAAGCTCCCTTTGGCTGGATCTCTCTGGTGCCAGGCAAGAGGGGAGGGGGCTCTGAAATGGAAGCAAGGGTTTGGCTCAGGTGCTTAGGATCAGCTGCTGCTGCTTCTTCCTCTGCAGGCTGCTTCAGCAAAGACCAGGTATACCTGGAAGGAATCCTCCAGATCCTCCGGCATCGACAAACGATTGATTTCCAGTTGCTGGCTGCCCTGGGCAAGGTAGGCGGAGGAAGGCCACTTGCTTTTGGCTCTGGCACAGCCCTCCCAGCAGAGACAGAGGGGGGGCAAGGAGGAATCTTGGATCCCCCATTTCACCATCATGGAGACCTTTGCTTTTGCCCCCCCTCCCCCCACCCAAAAAACTACATTGCCTAGTGCAAGCTTCGACTTAAGTGATGCTCACACCGACTGAGCAAGGATTAGCATTCTCTGAGAAATATTTCTCTTAACAGACCCAGGGGTCTGTTTTTATCATTCAATTATCATTTACACCTTGGAAAACAGTATTTGCAGGGGACCCAACTTACTACTCATAAAGTCCCCCTAAGTTTAGCAGCCATATTTCTTCTAAAGGCTGACCCAAAGGATCACACAAGTTACTAGGTTTGAGGCAAAACCCAGTGAGACTGGAAGGTGGCATGCTTAAAATCCAGGACAACTCATATCTAGGATTTATTTATGCATTTTCCTCCAGTGAATGGCTTTGGGAGAGTCCCAGGGCTCGGCTGGCCGATAACCAGTGCCTGGCCCTGCTCTTTGCAGTGGTCTGGGTAGCCAGCTACAAAAGGCAGGCTGTTGCGTGCGCTGTCGTCATTGAAGAAGTTTAAAACAAATTGATCAGCTAACATGCAAATGTCCTCTGTTCAGGTCTCTTATGAAGATGTGGACCATCTGAAGAAATACGGGGTGCTCGAGAAGGCCCGAATCCCCCACTTCATGCAGGACCTTGAACGGTATATGCAGCAGCTCAACCACATAGTTGCCACTAATTGTCTCAGTGATGAGGAGCTGGAACAGCTGATGCCGGAGTGAACTTGCTGCCTGCCCCTCTGCCAGACAGGCTGTGCTCTCATTAAGGTGCCTGAAGTCCCAAAGGAGAATTTCGTTGGACTTTGGTCTGCTGAAAGCTCATGTGTTCTATTTATTCTATTTATTGGGGGTGTCTGGTTTTGACTGTGAAGTGAAGCAATCAGAGCAATCTTTTGAGTGTCCTAAGAGAGAATCCAGCTACCTCTCCTGGAACTTTGTTCTTGGCCAGAGATGTTCTTAAGCCGATTGACAAAGATCAGTGTCTGGATTATGCCTTCCTTCTGTGGACAGGTTAGCATAGATGGTTTGGAACCTGCTAAAATATCCCTAGGCGATACCTCCTGGGTTCTCCAGTTGAGCCAACAGAGTGGTCTCCAGGTGCCCAGAAAAGGTTTTTAAAAATGCTGCTTAAGGGCAGATGCAGAAGTTCTTTAGCATGGCTTTGGTATTCCTTATTCTCAGTGCTTGAAATTACATTTGTAATTGAGGGGAACTTTCATTCTGGCCTGGTTGTGCTTGACAAGGGCCACGGGTGGCTAAAGGGAGCCTGCAAAGAAGCTGGTTAATTTCTGAGTAAATCACAGCAGATCCCAAGAATTTCAGGCCCCAAATGGTTTTACAAGGGCAACGAAAAGCCTCCCTCACCCGTTCACCTCCACATTTGCAGCTTAATCCTCAGCACACCTGTCCTACTGCCACCTGACAGCATCTGTTTGCCCTCGGTGGGCTTGTGGACTCTAGAAAATGCACGGAAGAGCATGCAGAACTGAAGTCTGCCCAGAGCTGGTTTCCAGCCAGGATCTTAGGCCGAAGGCCTGGGCGCCTAGGCCTGGACAGTATCTCAATAGCAAGAGCAATCTTGCCTTCCAAACCACAACTAACCAACTCTCCCTAGCCTTTCTCCCAAGTGTAAGACACTGAATAGCTGTCCTTCATCCTTCTGCTAGTTTAAGTTAAATCTTTTAAGAAAAGCCAAATATATTTGGGTCCAAAAACAGAAGGGGGTTGGGCTGCAGTCAGACTGATAAGCCACTTGGCAAGGGGTCACTCATGGTGGGGAGGTGAGTGGGGGAATGGCAAGGGTTTTCCCTAGAAACGGGCCATTATAATAAAACCACTGCAGTTCCTTAAAAGCTTCCCTATCTTAATGCAAGTTCTTGGCTTTAACGGGAGCAGTTCTGAGGCTCTCTGGAGCAGAAAAGGATTTTGATGTGACTCTGTCCTGCTGGACCCCTTAAGAACAGGATCTTCTTTCATTTTGCAACCCGTGGGTGGGTGGGTGGTTTTTCTGCCTCTTCTTGCTGTTGATGGAGAAAATGGCTTGCCCTTCCCAAGCATCCTTCAATAGCCTGATTACCTTATGCCCAGGAAGGACTATAATGGGGTGACTGGGACTGGTCAGGCATGTTCTCAGGGGTGGGACCGATTTGGGCTAACAGGTAGTTCCGGAGATTAGTTGGCCCCACCCACCCACCTCTGAGCTCATCTATCCTCTATTTCCGTTGTTTAAAGCCCAGCTGATAGGCAGAGCAGGTTGCAGAGCCTCAGCTGTTTTACTCACTGGGGCTGCAGTAGAAGATAAATTTGAGAGTGTTTTTCAAACACATTGTGCTCACCCACAGCACGTGTTGGGGGGGGGGAGCAAGGGTGAAATGTGCACTCACCGAGGCAGTTGTTACACCAGTTGAATCCCACCACTGCCTGTTCTTGAGTGCAACAGTCCCTCCATCCTCAGGTCAAAGGGCAGATCTGCCAGGTGGCTTTTTGCTGTTTCAAGCTTTGCTTATTTCTGGACCTCTGACCCTCTTCCTCAGCTTTTCCAGTCTGATACCCCATAGATGAGTTGGGACTAAAATGGCAAACTCGCAGGCTGTCACATCGACGTAGCTAATGCACCTTGCAGAATGAACTAGAGCGTTCAGACTTTTTTCAGATGAAGGACTAGACTTGGCCTTTAAGGTCTTGGGGTCACATCAAATGTAAATAAATAAAAGTCAGATGGGAACAAACAAAATAATCTGTTTTAAATTTAGTTGCAACTAAACCAATTGAATATAATTATCTGATGCATATAATTTTCCCCTTTTGTCATATTAAGAATTCAATTTGACGCCAGCTTTCGGAAAGGCTTTTGAAGGCAGCCACTTGCATGACTTTTTTGCATTTTGTTTATTCCATCTGAACAGGCTGAATCGGCCAAGGAACTGAAAGGTTTTACAACCGTAAGTCAATACATACAACTTCCTTGGCAGGCTAATGGCCAACAGAACCAACTATAGCATCCCTCCAGTAGTAACACTGTAGCATAATTAAGCAATATTAACACCATGAACTAGTGTAAAAGAATCTAATTACAATATTGACAAAGCAATTATCCAAAGAAAGTTTATTGGCAGATGTGTTCTGTTTTCAAACACAGGAAATGAAGGACTAAATGTATTAAATGAGATTTAATTGAACCCCTTTCGAAGAGTTTATTACTTTCTGAAGGCTTCCTTGCTGATAGCTTATGCTGCTGAAATGTACAGAATACGGGAGACCCCAGACCGTTTCAGACAAATGGCTGTCCAGTCTCTTCTTAAAAACTTCCAGAGATGGAGCACCCACAATTTCTGCAGGGGAGCCCTTCACTGGTTGTTTTCACCGCCAGAAAATGTCTCTTTTCATTCTGGGTTGGATCTCTCTTTAACGATCTTCCACCCATTATTTTTTGTCTGCCTCCCCTATCTTTGTGAGAGCCCCTCAAAGATTGAAACACTGCTATGTCACCCCTAATCCTGTTTATCTCCAGCCACCTAATCCACTTCGTTGTTCTTTTCTGCACTATTTCTAGAGTCTCAACATCTTTTTTATATTGTGGTGACCAGAAGTGGATGCAGGATTCCAAGTGTGGTCTTACCAAGCTGGTGTATAGGGATAGTGACATTTCATGTGACTTTGATCCCTGTTCATGCAGCCTAGGACTACATTGGCTTTCTTGACAATTGTGGCACACTGCTGGCTTATTCTTAAGTGGTCATCCACCAGGACTCCAACATCCCTCACCGTTACTGCTGTTGAGCCAGGTTCCGCCTACTATATGCCTGTGCACTTCGTTTTTGTTGCCTAAGTGTACAATCTTACTTTTCACACCACTGAATTGCATTTTGTTGGCTAGAGCCCAGTGTTTATGTCTTTCAACATCTTTCTGGACCTTAAGCCTATCTTCTAAAGTGTTGGGTATTCCCCCTGGTGTCATGTGCAAATTTGATGAGCTCCCCTTCTAGTCCCTCATCTAAATCATTTATGAAGATGTCGAAGAATACTGGACTTAAGACAAAATCATGAGATGTTCCACTGCATACATCCTTCCATACAGAAGTAGTTCCATTGAGGTTATGTTAAGTATGATTTGTCAGTTAATCCTGTGGAACTGTTCATTCCACATTTTTCTATCTCATTAAGAAATAGATTGTGGCCTACTTTACCAAATGCCTTACTAAAGTCCAAGTATACTATGTCCAAAGCATTTCGTTGGTCTGTCACACTGCCAAAGAATGAAATGAGATTTGTTTGGCATGATCTGTTTTGACAAACTGATGTTGGCTTCAAGCAATAGCTTTGCTTACTTCTAGCTGTTCACAGGTCCATTGCTTGATTACTGTTCCCAGTCTACTTTTTTCTATAATTGCTATAATCAGTGATGTCCCTTCTCTGGGTGTTTGCTTGCTTTCTTCCGATTACGAAACTGATGTTTAGCTCCAGCAGGCCCAGACTAGACTGGATTGGGGGTTTTTTTCTCTTCTATCAGTGACAGGTTTGCCATCTGTCTACCTCTAAAGATTCATTTTCTGTGCCAAGTTAATTGTTCCTTACTGTGTTCAATTTGGTTGCAAGCTTCTTCCTTTAATTGGGGTTTCTTATTTTGTTGTTTGAATCTCAAAGTAGCTATACCTGTCTCTAGGCCCATTTGCTTTTAATCTTTAATGGTTTCAAGTTTTTTTAGTTAGTTTACATTTTGTAGAGATATTATTTGGGTTCTCTCTCTCTGTGTGTGCGTGTGTGTGTGTGTCACATTTTGCAAATATATAGATGGCCTCTGGATATGTGCTGTTTGCCTTTATTCCACTGGCCCACACTTTTCCAGGGTGACCCACCCTCTTAAGTTGGAGCTCTGGAACAGAGTCGAGATGAAGGGCTGAGTTGTTCCAGACCCCAGGAAGGAGCAATGGGGCCCCCAAGTGGGAGGAAGAGAAAGGAGAGGGTGGGGGAGGGATGCTGCAAAGAGCAACAGGAAGCCATGGGAACTCTATGGGGAAGCAAGCAAGCAGGAGAGGAGGGGGAAGGAGCTGGTCCTGAGAAAAAAAGGAGGCCGAAGCAAGTGCTGGGTGTGCAGATGATCTAGCCTTGTTCATCCGCATACCCAGATGAAGGCAGAATGGTGGATGCTTTAGCACGTTGGGAGGTCCAGACTATTGTGTGAAGCTGCACCAGATTTCTTTTGCCAGACTGGCTGTGTTTTACAAAGCGTTGTGTGAATTTGGCCACAAGGTGGCTGGATCCTTAATGCTAAGGAGCAGTTTTTAGGAACTGTTTCCCCAGTTCTGCGCCATGCTCAGGTTTACTGGGCCACACATTTGGGCAAGCGACCTTCAGGCCTGGCAGCACTGGAGCATTTAGCAGAATCCAGATTGGCCTGGCAGCCCCAAAAGGCTGAAGGCCTCCCAGGACATGACAGGCCTTGTGAATAAGAAACATATACAAGCCACTTTAAACCTTCAACTTGGTAACAAGCTAGATTGTATGATGAATGGGTGAGGGAGATAGGTATGTCTAGCCTATCAAACATGATAAGGATTAGGGGGAGATAACTGTCCTCTGGTACTTGTGGGGCTGCCTCAGAGAAGAGGGGATCTCCAAAGCATCCTCTATTCAAATAGCATATTTCAGAACCACGTTTATCGCCAACTCTTGAAAAAAATTAAATGGCTTTTTGCTAAGGAACATTTTTTTACTCCAACGTAGACAGAGGACAAGTAAATGATCTTCTTTCACCAAGAAACCGGCCTTCACCAGACCCTGAAGATGCTCTCTCTCTCTCTCTCTCTCTCTCACGCATGCATGCACACACACACACACACACACACACACTAAGATCGTCCTGACAAGCACTGGTTCACCACCTGGAGCAAGTGCATGTTCTCTAAGGCGGCCGCTACTCTCTCTTTGTCAGCAAGTTGCTTGTTCACTGTGGAAAAGCAGTCCAGATAATAGTTTTAATTAGATTGTTGCCCAGCTAAGATATGAGCTCCCCATTTCCCCCCAAAGCCAGCAAAATTATGTTTACCAACTTATATTTAACATTTGAACAGTACAAATGTGTGCATTTTGCCTCAGAGACTCAAATATATGACTCTTATTTTTGCAAAAAAAGATACAAAATAAAGGTAGAACATAAATTAAAACAGATTCATATTAAAGTGTTTGAGATAATTAAATGGGCATTTCTAAAGAACGAAGAATCTGAAACACCTCTTGGAAATGAATCTGCCCTGTCAGAAGAGGGTGGCAAGACAATTCAAGAGAGGGTGGGGGGAGAAAAAGGCACCTTTTTTAATGGGCAGTAAAATTTTCTTCTGAATTTTCTTTGAGGCACCTTTTCTGCTTTGCATCTGAGTAGCTAAGCATCCGCAACACAACCTTGTCAAGATGTGTGTTGAATATGAAACATAAAAACATTACCTGCATGCTCAGAAGCATGTGTCCCAGGTGTTATGTGGACATCCACCTGAAAAGGAGACAGCAGTTCAAGTTACTCAGAGCATTGATGATACCTAGTTTGGTCATGAAATGTCTGCAAAAAAGCAACCAAGCCCAGAGAGCACTAAAGAATCCCTCGCTCAGTTTGCATATTCTCCTGAAAGGGATGCAACAACCCTTTCATTGCAATAACTCCCTTTGTTTTAATTTTTCAGAAAAAAACCATTCTGATTTTTCAGGTCACGTACTACCCAGGGCTCAGCTTCATTCGCTTCTCCTTGGATGCGGGGTAGAGGCAAGGGCTGGAGGATATAGGATAGGGAAGAGGGAAAAAACACTACCACAAAGAACCTATTTCTCCCGGTGACCTGAAGGGCCTTTATGGATAAATTGAGCAGTTTTCCCTGAGACACAAGATGCCAATTAAAGTTGACTTTTTGAACAGAAAGCAAAATAGAATAAGTTGGCCAAATCTGAAGCTAGATATTGCAAACATACATTTAATCAAATTAGAGTGTATATATTTTAATTATTGGAGAAACACTGAATTATTTCCCCACCCCAAAATCTGTCTGCTTTTCTTGTCTTTTAGATCGTAAGCGTGCATTTAGCATCTTTATTTCCCAGACCATTCTGGGAGCGCCTTCTTTTTGCCAAAGAACAAGATCAGGGTCAACAGAAACCAAGACCTGTCCCCAGGCTCTCTGGATGCAGCCACCTGAACAATGTTACATGTAACATTATGGAAGATGCTTGGACCCCCATGGATCTAAGAAACCCAACAGCCACCCGGAGAAAAGGGGCAAATCATCACGATGGATGATTCCCAGCTGAGATAAACTGAGGGGCTGTGTGGAAACCAAAGGTGATGTCATAGGAGGTGTATAGACTTGCAGGTGCCCTTAAATGGCACATAACAATGTGGTTACCAAAACTATCCAAAGCCACCAATAACCTTCCTTTTCTCATGCTCCACTGCAAGACAAATTACACAGCCAGAAGGGATCTTAAAAGAATGTACTAAGATTATGAGGGGCTGGGAAGGAATTTACTCATGAATTGTTCCAGTTGAGGATTTTTGTGCAAGGAAGCAGGACCCTGGAACTTAACTAACAGATATGCAAGTGGTATGATTGAGAAGGGGCTCGATTCTACACAATGGCCCATGTTCTCATGGTGGAAAAACTCTAGAGAGAAGATGGGATATGTCTTAAAACTGGAAAGGAAAGTTTGGCTTGTATCTTGGAAGGCAAGAGCAAAAGTGAGGAAATAGCAAAATTGAGTGGCCACCAAGGACTTGGGACAAAGGAAGAACCTATGCCCCCCACCACACCAAAAGGAAGAAACGCAAAGCAGGGAACAGAGAAGCCAGGAGATGGGGTCACTTAAAATCTTGGCTATTCCAATGCAGCAAATATGGAAAATAAGCAGGGATAGTTAAGGATCCCAATCCACAAAGATGACCAAACTGTGATGGGCACCACTGAAATTTGGTGGGGATTTGGTACTTTCCGTTGGGACACTGCAATGGAAGTTAGGATTTATTCATAAGGAAAGTCCCAATAGAAAGGGGGGCACTGCATTGGAGATGGGGGTAGTGTGTCCCTCCTTGCTTTTCTTGACATTCAGCTGCTTTCAATAGCATTAACCGTGGCGGACTTCCGGGTTGAGCCTTCTCAAGAACGGGCAGCGGTTTGTGATCGTCCGACACGCAGCCTGGCTCTTGCGTCTGAGAGCCCGATCCTGCAAGGTTCGGGGCTGAAGCTGCCTAGAGGCGGCGGAGAAAGGAAATCTGCCAGCCAGAGTGAGGGGAGCCGCATCTCCCCCTTTTTGGGTCTGGTCTTTTCCCTCCGAAGACGTCAAGAAGTGGTGGTCAGAAATGGCCACCTCGAAGAGAAGGTCTCAACGGGATTAAGATTGGTGCAGGAGGAAAGAGAGAAGTCGACAGCAGAGGAACCGGGAGTATGGATGGTAAGATCAAGGCACCCCGGGATTAAGATAAAGATGAGTTTTAAAAAGAGAAACAGAAGCGGCGCAGTTCAAGTGATGGAAAAAATAAGTAAAATATTTTGACAGCTATAAGGGGCTTCGAACGGGAAAGGAAGAAGCCAGCGTAAGAACTTAAGTTTGGGGCTCGGAAAACTCTGAATATCAAAATAAAAGGAAAGGGTTAAGACTCTGTGCAGAAAGTGCCACTTTGTGGAGAAAAATTGGAAGCTAAAGAAGTAAGAAACTATCTTGTTCCTTTGTGGATTGGAGTTGTTACATTTTAAAGAGGCAAAGACTCATAGAAAGTGAAAGCTTGAATACACAAAGACGGACTACGGACTAATTGGTGATATTGATATAGACTCTGGACCTGGGTTAGGATCATAGAAAATTTAAAGAAGAAGAAATAAGGAAAATTAAAATTTTGGTGGTCATCCAAAGAATCAAAAATGGAGTTTAAAAGTATGAAAGAACTGTTACAGGAAGTGACTGAACTAACTTGGCATGTTGCAGAAAATATGGGCATTCAAATGCTGAACAAAGAAGAAGGAGCCTTGGAAAGGGTGGAGCCAGCACAGGAGAAAGCCATCTTAAAAGACAATTAATACAAAGATTAATACAAATAAAAGGGAAAGGAAGGGTGGCTAAAAAAACGGAACCTAAGAAAGTATCTAAAAAGGGGAACATTTATGAAATTAAGCATGTTAGAAAGGTTCAGAAGGAAAGGGAACAGAAAGGTAAAGAGAGAGAGAGGGATTTAAACTGGATAGAGAAGGGGGAGAGCAGGATAATAGGGAGGAGAAGGGAGTCAGCACAAGCGAAAGCCATCTTAAAAAGACAATACAAAGATTAATACAAATAAAAGGGAAAGGGAGGATGGTCAAAAAAATGAAACTTAAGAAGGTAATTAAAAAGGGGAACATTTATGAAATTAGGCATGTTAGAAAGGTCCAGAAGGATAAAGAGCAAAAAGGTAAAGAGAGAGAGAGGGATTTAAACTGGATTGAGAAGGGGGATAGCGGGATAAAAGAGAGGAGAAGGAACAAGAAACAAGAACAAAAGATAGAGAGACACGGGAGATACATAATAAAGAAAACTTGTTTGCATAGAGATAATGGCTAACGTATTTAAAAGGGGGGTTCTGCATGAAGAAATGGTAATAAGAATATATTGATTATAAAAGTATAAGACAATAGGGGTTACTGACAATTTTTACTGGTAAAAGGTCACATTTTTATTTCTTATTTACAAAAGAAAGCTAAATGATGATTAGATGAATTGAATTAATTGAAATGATTTTAGAAAATGTCTAAAAATGAGGTTTGTCAATAACTAAGATTAGTTATTTTTATTATTATCTTGGAACCATAAATAAATCTTAGGGGATATGTGTTGCAGAACCCGATCGATTAGAGATATATTGTAAGGGAGCTTTTTCCTATTTTCTTTTTTTTTTTTTTTCTATCTTTTGTTTTAAAGGGAATGATTATGATTATGCTACTATATTAACCACTGAGGTGCCACTTTCAAAGTAGTAAAAGGGGGGCAAGTCTAGGTTTTTTCTTTCATTCTTTTTAGTGTTAAAATTTGTACGGATTTAGAATTATGGAGAGAATATGTGATGAAAGGGCAAATCTGACGGACAAAAGAATTTTGTAAATGATAAAAGAGTATTAACAATGTGAAGATAATTAAAGGATAGATATGGATGAACCTTATCTTTAATATGATGGGCAAATATATTGTTATTTGTAAGATTTATAAATGAAGTTTTTAAAATATATATATTTGCAATTAACTCGAAATGAACTGGGGGGCTATACAGATTGAGATTAAGATTTGAGATTAGGATTAATTTCTTTGATCCTTTGTCTGCTAAAATGGAATAGAAGTGAAGTCAAATGTTTAAAATGAATATAGATTTACTGTCATATTTGCATGTAAAAGTGACGACCCGGGAACATGCTGTCTACTGAAAAGAGCTGTTTTAAAAAATTGTTAAAAATTGAATAAAATTTGTTTAAAAAAAAAATAGCATTAACCGTGGCATCCTTCTGGACTGGTTCCAGAAGTGAGGAGTACTGTCTTCTGCTGGGTCCTTCCTTCCTTCCTCCTGGACCAGTTCCAGTTGGTGTTGATAGGAGGGGAAAGGTTCAGCTCTCAGCCTCTACTCTGTAAGGACCCTTTCTCCTCTCTACGTAAAGCTACGGGGGGGGGGGCTGTGATCTAATGGCATGGGGTGAGTTATAATCCCTGTGCTGATGATATACAGTTAAGTGATGCTTGGAGGTTCTTTGTGTTTCAGTGCCTAGAGACTGTCAGGGTTTGAACGGGGAATGGCAGGCTCAGCCCAGCCCAAGAAGGCTGAGCATTGGGCTCCCTGGTTCTGAGACTTTTCATCTCTTGTTCTGGATGGAGTTGCACTACTCCAAATGGGATCTGAGTCAGTGCATCAAGACTCCAGTGCTGGAGTCAGTGCATCAAGAGCCACCACACACAGACGGATCCTGCACATGGGCTTCAAATGTCGTATTCCTCTTGTCAAGGCGCTCCTGAACAACAAACAACGTCAGAAGCGTCTTACCTGGGTTAAGAAAAACAGACCTGGTCTGTTGCTCAGTGGTCCAAAGTCCTCTTTTCTGATGAGAGCAACTTTGGCATCTCATTTGGAAACCAAGGACCCAGAGTCTGGAGGAAGAATCCTCCTGGATTCACGGCTCAGGTTGGAGGAGCAGGTGGGAGCCGTGGCCAGGGGAGCATTTGCCCAGGTTCGGCTGGTTCGCCAGCTGTGCCCATATCTGGACCGAGATGCCCTGCGCACGGTCACTCAGGCACTTGTTACCTCCCGGCTCAACTACTGCAATGCTCTCTATTTAGGACTGCCCTTGCATACCATCCGGAGGCTTCAGCTGGTGCAGAATGCGCTGGGTTGTGATGGGAGCTTCCCGGTACTCCCATGCTACACCCCTCCTGCATGAGCTGCATTGGCTACCGGTTGCCCTCTGGATGAGATTCAAGGTCCTAGTATTAACATTCAAAGTCCTACGAGACATGGGTCCGGGTTATTTACGGGAGCGTCTACTGCCAGCATCGAATACCAACCGCCCTGTACAAGCCCACAGGCAGGGACTTCTTGGGGTGCCGTCTGCGACTCAGTGTCCTTTGGCGGTATCCCGGGGAAGGGCCTACTCTGTAGCAGCTCCCACTCTGTGGAACCAGCTACCTCTGGGGCTCCGCCTGACCCCTGACCTCCGCACCTTCCGACATGACCTAAAAACCTGGTTGTTTGAACAAGCTGGGCTGTGCTGACTCCTTGGGGAATGGGTTTTAATGTCAAATTTCTTAATGGATTTTTAGTTCAATTTGGCTTGTCGTAATTTAATTCTATTTTAGCTAACTTAAATTTATTGTATTGTTTTTATCTGTGAGCCGCCCCGAGTCCTTTTGGAGAGGGGGCGGCATACAAGTCAAACAAACAAACAAACAAACAAATAAAATAAATAAAATAAATAAAATAAAATAAATAAATGAATGAATGAATGAATGGAGAAGCACACTGCAAGATGCTTGAAGTCCAGTGTGAAGTTTCCACAGTCTGTGTTGATTTGGGGAGCCATGTCATCTACTGGTATTGGTCCACTGTGCTTCATTAAGTCCAGGGTCAACACAGCCGTTTACCAGGAGATTTTGGAGCACTTCATGCTTCCTTCCTCAGACAAACTTTATGGGGATGCTGACTTCATTTTCCACCAGGACTTGGCACCTGCCCACACTGCCAAAAGCACCAAAACCTGGTTCAGTGACAGTGGGATTACTGTGCTTTATTGGCCAGCAAACTCGCCTGACCTGAACCCCATAGAGAATCTATGGGGCATTGCCAAGAGAAAGATGAGAGACATGAGACTGAACAATGCAGAAGAGCTGAAGGCCGCTATTGAAGCATCCTGGTCTTCCATAACACCTCAGCAGTGCCACAGGCTGATAGCTTCCATGCCATGCCGCATTGAGGCAGTAATTGCTGCCAAAGGGGCCCAAACCAAGTACTGAGTACATATGCATGCTTATACTTTTCAGAGGTCCGATACTGTTCTATGTACAATCCTTGTTTTATTGATTGCATGTAATATTCTAATTTTCTGAGATTGTTGGATTTGGGGTTTTCATGAGCTGTAAGCCATAATCATCACAATTATGACAAATCATGGCTTGAACTATCTTGCTTTGCATACAATGAATCTATCTCATATATTAGTTTCACCTTTTAAGTTGCATTACGGAAATAAATGAACTTTTGCACGATATTCTCATTTTTCGGGTTTCACCTGTAGAGTTTGACAGCAAACATGAGGCAGGAAAACCGGCGGTAAAGCTGAGCTTTCTGAATGAACCAGCGACCGGCTGGCTATCCAAAGGGCCACCGCTCTTTCCGAGGCGCCCGGCCCGCCAGAGGTTCCCAGGAGGAAGAGCCTCTGGGTGGGAGAGGAGCCCTCGACGTCCCTCCGACCGCTTACCTTGAACCTCTCCGGGAGGGACCGGATTAGCTTCACTTTGATGGAGAGGCCGATGAGGGTGGCCATGCTGCAGTGCGGGATGGTGGGCGTGAACTCCACCGACACGGCGCTCCCGGCGTCGCTCACCTGCGAGAGGCACAAGGGGGCTCAGAGGCGGTGCCGGGCGGGGAGCCGCGGGCCCCTCCTCGCGCTCGGCCTCCGCACCTGCACGCGGAGCTGCTCCACCACGTTCAGCTCCTCCAGGGTCAGCGGGTGCTCGGGGTCATGGATGCAGCGAATGAGATGTGCTCCGTCAAGGAAGGCTGGGCGCGCCGGGGGCCCCGACCGTCCCCTCCCTCCCGCCCACCCCTCCCGGGCCCCCGCCAAAGGATATCGAAGATCTCGCGGTCGTCGATGGCGTCGGGCAGCCCCTCATCCTGCTCGCGCGCTGTGGTGGGCCGCTCGCCCTGGCGCCGGTAAACCAGGGGGTTGGCATTCTCCAAGCCGCCGCCGCCCCCGCCGCCGAGCGGGCCCACCATGAAGACTACAAGCCGGGGCCCGACAATGGAAGTGCAGCCTACTTCCGGCGTAGGCGAGCTCACGCCGACGCACTGCTTCCGCTTGAGGCCAGAGGACGCAAGCGTTGGCTCATCTCCGGGCGCCTGCGCAATAGTTCACCCGTGGACCATCGTCCCCCTCCGTCCGGAAGTGAAGGACTGGTGTGGGAGCGGAATCAGAAAACTCCGCTCAGAGCTCCGTGCGCTTCACTGGGCCGGGAGGAAACTGAACCCCCCATAGCTGGGTTCCGGGATGCTTCCCGGTGAAACTCTCAGTCGGATACCCTCTTTACGGCGCGGCCTCCTCGGCCGCTTCCGTCGCGGCGCCCCCCAACTGCGGCTCGCGCCGAGGCCAAAGGCCGATCTCGACCGTGAAAGACTTTTCCTGCGTCCACGTTTAATGGCTTTATTTGCCTTGTTAGATGCCGCTGAGGCTGGATCTGAGGTTCTTTCCGGAGGGATTCCGCCCCGTCCCGAGAAAGCGGTCGCTCTCTTGGCTGCAGAGCGGCGGGCCTGGCGGGGCATCTTTAGGCCGCGGCCCCGGTCCCTCTTTTCCGGCCTCCCCTTTCCTCGAGTCAGAAGCAAAACCAACAAGAGCCGCGGGACCGGGTTTTTTTCCTTCCCGGTGGCGGACGTGCCCGTCTTGACTTTCCACGTACTCCCTTGATGTTGGCACCGCTCCGACCGCTGAAGTCTCCTAGCCCATGTCTGCTATCATGATGTCGGGTTGATCTGGATCTGGTTGTGCCACAGGTCCTTATCCACAACCTTAAATGGGAGCTTCCATTTAAACCCGGAAGGGTCGGCTCTTAGCCCGTATTCTGTGCAGACGTTTCTGTGCACAAGGCCATACTTGGTTGTGCCTTTCAGTGCCTGCTGTTCTTCCCTGCATCTTACGCCCTACCGCTATGTGCTGGGCTGTTTCTGAGGCCTCTGCATAATCTGCCCTTTGGCCTTGTCTAGTCCGGAGGGCTTTTGCTGCTTTAGATCTGGTGCTTAGTACCCCTGAGATATCAGGCTTATGTTTTACGTTTCAGAATCTTTTTTTTTTAATTTTTATTTTTTATTAGAAAAGTTTATTTACAAATTTAAAAAAGACACACAACATACAGACATACAGTCACACGCAAAACATAGATACATCACACATTTTCATTTCTTTTTTAGTTGCAGATCAGAAATGCATTTTCCCATTTGATATTACCATCATATATAATCATAAATATTTCTTCTAATAATATTCGCTTGATTTGACCTCTTTTAGAATTTTCTCTTATCTCATTTTTCAAGTTCTTACATCACTTATTTTCTACTATCTCCTGCTTTCTATAAATTCTTATATTTCAAATAGCACCCTATTTTCCAACATTCCCATTCCCTTCGTTTTTATGTTCCATCCAGTTGTACCACGTTTCCCATATACTAAGTCAGTGGCGTACAAAGAAAATCAATACAAAATGATGTATAGGTGGCATTTGGCCCCGGCTAGATTAGCAAAAATATTTCCCCAGGCAAACCCAAATTGTTGGAAATGTCAGGATAAATTGGGCACTTACTACCATGTGTGGTGGACATGCCCCAAAATTAAAAAATATTGGATAGGAATCAAAAACTGGATCGAGAATGTGATGAACTGTGAGCTGGAGTGGAAACCAGAACTGTTCCTACTCGGAATGATAAAGAAAAAGCTTCCTCCAAAAGACAAATACCTAATTGCACATCTTCTAACAGCGGCTCGAATTGTTTTAGCGCAAAAATGGAAAGAATCTTCAATTCCGTCTATACAAGTAGTAATAAAGAAAATGTATGAATGTGTTGAAATGGAGAGATTAACTCTCAAATTAAATGGAAAAGAAGATTCAGATTACTACGTTTCAGAATCTTATGCATATACAGAACAGTACTCTTGGAACATTTCTTCAACTTTAATTTTGAAGGAAATTTACCCATTCTGGATGAGAAAGTTCCCAAAGCTTCCCATCCAGGATAACCATCAATTGTGATTTGTCTACAAAGGTGCTATCTGGACCTGAACCTAGTATCTCCTACACATGTCCTTATGTACAGGCCCATGTTCTACCCAAAAGCCTGACGTTTACTTTAGAACATAACAAGTTACAAAGCAGTACATGTTTATTAGATATAGTTATATAACTGTCCAATAATCATTGCATAGTTCAAATATTGAATAAGTATGGCTTCCCTTCTGTTCTTCATTTTCACAGGTGTAACTCATAATATGTAATTTCTACATATTTCAAGGAGCAAATTTGAAATTATCAGTTCAGCCAGGCATATCAGTTGTGGCTTCAATATCTTCAGATTTTGTCAGCATCGGCATCAATCCAGCTGAATAAAAAAAGAGGCTCTGAACTCTTGCTTAGCTTTGCAGAACTGGACACCTTTGTGATTTTCTTATTTATTTATTTATTTATTTATATTGGGATTTTTATGCCGCCCTATCTCCCGAAGGACTCAGGGTGGCTCACAGCAATAAAACACATACAACACGAACCTTAAAAAGCTATTAAACCAGCATCCCAATATATTAATTAAAACTAACAAACCATCACAAAACCCTTCCCCCCATCAGTCCAGGTCGGCAAGCTGGAAGAGCCACGTTTTCAGGTAATGACGGAAGGATCGAAGGTCAGGAGCCATCCGAAGCTCCAGGGGCAGCTGATTGCACAGGGTGGGTGCCCCCACAGAGAAGGCCCTACCCTGGGGATCGCCAGCCATCACTGTCTGGCCGACGGCACACCAAGGAGGCCCTGCTTGTGTGAGCGCACAGGACGTTGGGCAGTCATTGCTGGCAGTAGATGTTTCTGCAAATACCCCGGCCCTAAACCATATAGGGCTTTATAGGTGATTACCAGCACCTTGAATCTCAACCGGAGGGCAACTGGCAACCAATGCAGGTCACGCAGGAGGGGTGTAATATGGGAGTATCGGGATACTCCCATCACAAACCACGCGGCCGCATTCTGAACCAGTTGGAGCCTCTGAGTGGTCCTCAAGGGCAGCCCCATGTAGAGAGCATTGCAGTAGTCTAACCGGGAGGTAACGAGCGCATGAGTAACCATATATAAGACATCTCGGGCCAGATAGGGACGCAATTGGCGCACCAGGCGAACCTGGGCAAATGCCCCCCTGGCCACGGCTCCCACCTGATCCTCCAAACTGAGCCGTGCATCCAGGAGGACACCCAAGTTGTGCACCCTATCTATGGGGGGTAACACCTCTCCCCCCATAACTAAAGATGGAACATCCTGGATAACCCAAGATGCCGGTACATACAGCCACTCGGTCTTGGCTGAGTTGAGTCGAAGCCTGCTCCTCCCCATCCAGATCCATACCGCTTCCAGGCATCGGCATCACTGCGTTGGTTTGTGGTGGAGATGAAAAGCTGGGTATCATCAGCATACTGATGATACCTCACACCAAAACCACGGATGATCTTGCCCAGCAGTTTCATATAGATGTTGAACAGGAGGGGAGAGAGAACCAACCCCTGAGGCACCCCACAAGGGAGGGGCCTTGGGGCCGATCTCTGCCCACCCGCCAACACCGACTGCGAACGTTCTAAGAGGTAGGAAGAGAACCACCGTAAAACAGTGCCTCCCACTCCCAACCCCCTGAGGCATCGCAGTAAGATACCACGGTCGATGGTATCAAAAGCCACTGAGAGATCTAATAGGACCAGGACAGAGGAATAACCCCTATCCCGAGCCCTCCAGAGATCATTCACCAATGCGACCAATGCCGTCTCCATGCTGTACCCAAGCCTGAAACCCAATTGATACAGGTCTAAATAATCAGTTTCCTCCAGGAACATTGGGAGCTGTCGGGCTACCATGCTTTCAACAACCTTTGCTACAAAGCGAAGGTTGGAGACAGGACAAAAGTTGTTCAAAATAGCCAGGTCCATGGCAGGCTTCTTGAGGAGGGGCCTCACCACCGCCTCCTTCAAGGCGGAGGGGAAGGATCCCTCACTCAAAGAAGCATTGACCACTGCCTGGAGCCAGCCTCGTGTAACCTCCCGGGTGGCATAAACCAGCCAGGGGGGACACAGGTCCAATAAACACGTGGCAGCACTCAGCTTCCCCATGATCCTGTCCACCTCATCTGGAGTCACAGGATCAAACTCCTCCCAAATGGTATTGACAAGACCCGTCGCCTCGCCCCTGTCAGACTCTGACCAGTCAGAGTCCAGACTGGCCCGGATCTGAGTGATCTTGTCCGACAGATGTTGACTAAACTCCTCGGCCTGCCCCTGCAAAGGGTCCTCCCTTGTCCCCTGGTTAAGGAGGGAACGGGTGACCCTGAACAGGGCGGCTGGGCAATTACCTGTGGACGCAATGAGAGCAGAGAAGTAAGCATACTTCGCCGCTCCCTTCGCCGCAAGATAAGACCTGGTGAAGGTTCTTCTTTTTTCATGTTGGGAACGTCAGGTTTTTTTTCCCTTTCTTTTTAAACACACCCTTTGTTAAGCAAGGACTCCCTTTGCTGGCCCTTTTTTCAGAGACCTTTGTGCTTTTGGAAGAGAGAAGCAAGTGGATTTCAGCAGAGATGAAGTGCTGGCTGTTTGGGATCGTGATTGAAAGCTTGTTGGTTGCTGGAATAACAACTGAGGGTAAATGGAACTTCTTTTGCTGATCATGAATAAATGTAGAAAAGTCCCTTTCAGGGGATGTAAAGGAGCACAATGTGTTTGGTGTCATGACTTTACTCTTTTTCTGTTTTGAAACTTCTATCAAGACATATCTAACTAATCTTTGTTGCTTTCCTGATTGCAGCTTTGCGCTGAAAAGTCCTCTGTTTCCAGCTTTCATTTTAAGACAGGCCTTCTCTAAATACTGTAGATTTTAATGCAGCATTTGCTCCTGTGCAGCCTGAATCCATCTTGTGAATTGATGCATGTTTGCTAATAATAACCAAACTCACTAAATAAAAGTTAAGCAAGATTAATAGGTACCTTCTTCTATTAGTAGATATTCTTGTTGGGAACCTTTTGAATGTCTTTCAAAGTGTATGAAATTTGCTTATAAAAGCAAATTTATAATCTGTCCAACTCTTAGCAAAGTTTTTTGGTATGTTGTATTGCAACTGTAGAATTGTATTTACAGGATCAGCTAAGAAAGGGAAAGCCTGTAAGTCACTATTTGTTGTTACTATTTCTTGGGGGCAGGAGAACAGACTTTCTGGACATAGAACCTTTCTGAAGGTTCTGTTTATTGTTATTGTTATTATAACTGTAGAATCTTTCCTTCTATGAATCTGAGGTTTGTTTTTTTTTAAGTTTGGAAACATCCCCTTACAGGTAGACTATCTGAAACAGGAGCAACATTTCTGAGACAAGTGGAAAAGTGTATATTCATGTTTACAATACGAATATGTAGTGGAGTGGGCCAAGGGCACAGTATACTTATTTACAGGGAGGTGGACTTATCTGGCTGAACAAAAAGTGGGTGTTGGAAACAGATTTCTTCACAACCAAGTCCTATCACAATTTATATTTCATGCTTCCTTTCATAAGGAGCATTTGATATGCTGAACTGAAGGAAGGGAACATCATCCTCCCTTTATTATTCTTTGAAACATTTACACCCAAAAGTTCAGTAAACAGGGGCACCATTGGTCCTGCCTCCCAAATATTCAGAGAAAAACCAGCATCTCTGGAGGATGAGCTGGGAGCACCATCTGCTTGTTGATGCGTGGTTCACTCTGACTCGTTAATGATGAGGCTTTGCTCGTGGACAGTTGAGTGCAGCCACTTGCCCAGGGCCTTCTATCCTGCAGCCACTCTTCCCTAATGCCGGGTTCTGCTAATTCTGAAGGACAACCTAATGGACCCAGAGAGGCTCCAAACGGCGCTTGGGTTAATCCTGACCTCTCTCGCCCATGGCTCGATTGAGACCTTGGTGGACACCTGGCAGATGGCCGCTGCCGGGGTGCTCGATCGAGTCATTCCTTTATGGCCTCTCACCCGATGCAGATCCCGGCCGGCTCCCTGGTTTTCCATGGAGCTCTGGGAAATGAAGCATTGGAAGAGAGGCCTAGAGAGCTGTTGGAGGTCCAGCCGGTCTGAATCTGACCGATCGCAGCTGAGGGCCTATGTTAGGTCTTATCTGGCTACGATGAGGGAGGTGAAGCGTGTTCACTTCTCCTCTCTCATTGGATCCGCAGATAATCACCCGGCCACCCTGTTCAGGATCACCCGCTCCCTCCTTAACCAGCGGGGGGGGAGGGCCCTTTGCAGGGACGGGCCGAGGAGTTTAGTCAACATCTGACAGATAAGATCGCTCAGATCTGGGCTGGTTTGGACTCCGACTGGTCAGAGTCCGATGGGAGTGATGTGGCGGGTCTTAGGGATTTCATCTGGGAGGAGTTTGACCCTGTAACTCCAAATGAGGTGGATAGGATCATGGGGAAGCTGAGCGCTGCCACGTGTTTATTGGACCCGTGTCTTGGGTGCACCTGGCTGGGCATAATGTATATGATACAAAGTGGTGTGCCAGGTGACACTGGATTTGATTCAAGCTAAAAATTCTTTCCTGCCCCCACAAAGGAAATAAATAAAATTGCACCATTACCCTTGTTTGAAGTGATGTAGCTATACAGCCACCAAGCCACCGTGGATGGTCAGTGGGAGCTTGGAGGTCGCTTGCAGACACATTTGCCATTTCAAGATGTCACTGATGAATGTCTGGCAGAACAGATGATCAAACCATTGTTTGAGCCTGTTTAACAGAATAAAGAGTTGGAAGAGATCTTGGAGGACTTCTGGTCCAACCCGTTGCTGTTGCTTGGTTCTTTCTTGGATTACTTTCCATCCGTTGTGTCTTGTCTTGCCTTCTGGTGCTTTGGAGATTTAGCCATAGGGGAGATGTCACACATTTGAAGACTAAGAAACCCCAGCAGCAAAAAGCCATCCTGGAGGAAGTACCTGTCCTCCTCTGCCTTGCCAGCTTGCATCTCCACCTCATCTCCCAGTCTCTCCCCACATGAAGGGCAGCCCTTGGCCAGCATCACTTCTCCAATCTGGAGGAGAAGAATGCTAGAGGTAGAAGCCCTGATTGCAATAGCCGTAGTACAATGATGCTGAGAGAGGAAGTCGCTCTGGGGTGGCAGTTCAGCTTTTTACTGAGCAAATTAAAACACAGAAGGAAGTAGGAAGGTCACCTGCTGGTGTCTATTGCTTGTTGTCCTTATATCTAGGCTTGAATTTTCAGGTGAAAGACAAGACCACCTGGAAGTGATTACCAAGTATGGACGTCTGAGAGGCAAACTGGCTGGCGTGGAGGGCATAGACAAGCCCGTGAAAAGCTTTCTTGGAGTCCCATTTGCCAAACCCCCAACTGGATCCCTGAGATTTTCCTCACCACAACCAGCTGAACCCTGGAGCTATGTGAGAGACTCCACATCCCAACCCCCAATGTAAGGTCTTCCTTCAGTGCTTGAATTGTGAAATTAATCAGAATTGCTTTAACTGTACCTCAGATAGATTGCACTGCATTTCATAGTTTAACCCAAACGTTTCAAACTAATTTAAGTTATTAGGACTGTGCTGAGCCCAGTTGGCATATCAGGGGTATATATTGTACATAATAATGGCAAGCTTTGATGGAAATGTTGCTGAATTAGTTCCATTTTTCTCGGTTTTAAGCAGTGATTCATACTCTTTTCAACAATAGAATACATTAAGTTCTTTACAATGAGACATTGGAAAGATACAATCTCCATGACAGAGGTGGTATTCAGCAGGTTGTGACCAGTTCTGGAGAACTGGTAGCGGAAAGTTTTGTAGTTCGGAGAACTGGCCAATCCCACCTCTGACTGGAGGTTTTAGTCTGCTTCCCCTGCCAGGCCCACCAAGCCACATCCACAGAACCAGTAGTAAAAAAAATGGAATCCCACCACCGCTCCATGACATGTCATTATCCACTCATAGTTTATTCTTATTCTTTCTTCAAGTTTTTCCCCTTATGTTTAATTAAAAATAAGGGGGAAATGTGTAATTCGGTTTCTCCTCCAAGGATTCAGAGAGGATCCCACTGAAGGATGAAGGATGTGTTTCTCCTTCAACTTCCCCAAGCCCTGAAACTGCCCTTTCTCCATGGTGAGAAGGGGGATATGGCAAGCCTGGAGCATCTGGAGCCGAAACAATGGAAAAGCAGAACGTGCATACTTCAAAAAACATCTGTTTATAAGAATGTTTCGATTGAATAACGGAATATCAGAATAACAAGTTGAAAGGGACCTTGGAGGTCTTCTAGCCCAACCCCTGCACAAGCAGGAGACTCTTTACTCTTCTGGACAATTGGCCATTCAGTCTCTTCTTAAAAAGCGCCAGTGATGGAGCACCCACAACTGTCGGAGGGCAACCATTCGCTAGTTAATTGGTTCTTATTGTCAGGAAAATTCTCCTGGCTTCTAGGTAGCTTCTCTCCTTGATTAGTTTCCATCCATTGCTTCTTCTCTTGCCTTCTGGTGCTTTGGGAAACAGGTTGGTTCCCCCCCTTCTTTGTGGCAGCCCCTCAAATATTGGAAAACTGCTCTCATGCCACTCCAATCCTTCTTTTCACTGGACTTCACGTACCCAATTCTTGCAACTGTTCTTTGTATGTTTTAGCTTCCACTCCCCGAATCATTTTTGGTGCTGTTCCCTGCACTCTTTCCAGAGTTTCAACATCTTTGTTTTATTCTGGCGACCAAAACTGCACCTGGTTTTGGTCACCATAACATAAAACTCAGAGCACAATAAAGCATAAGGTAAGCTGAGATTTTCCCCAGCCACCTTGCTTAGAAATAATGATTGGCTGCACTCAAAAAGGAGGGGCTGGAGGGAGTTTTGTGTACTGATTCCTCCACTGGCATGTTCAAGTGAGACCCACCAACCTTTCATCCAGTAAAACTGCATCCAAGTGCACCACACAAACTGCCGCTTTGAGCAGAAAATGCAACTTTAGCCCTGAAACAAGGAAGGATGACTTTAAAGTGCTCCAGGAGTGAGATGGACATCATGAAACCACCCAAGAAGAAAGATGTGCCCGGCTGGATGCTGATGGCGAGAAATCTTAGAGATGCAACCTTATGCATGACCTGATCTTTAATTCACAACAGCAACAAAAGGCTGGTTGCTGTGCAGGTGGGGAAAGAGGGTGAGATACCCAAGTCTTTCTCTTTTGACATTTCCATCAAAGTTAATCTATCCCTGACAAGCCTTAAGGAAATTGGAGGGTGGGTGGGTGTGTAAAAAAAAGCATAGTGTATTTCAAATACTGCACACTGAATGGAAAAATGACAGTGATGACAACATGTAAAAAGAAGTATGCAGTAGCTGCTCTAGTTTTACTGGTTCCCGAGGAAGCCAGCCGAGCCTTCTACAGATGTCAGGCCCTGGATGTCTTACGAGGGACGCATTGCATTGCGGTATCGGTGGTTCACGCTGAGATGCCATCCAGGCAGGCAGTGGCCTCTGCTCTTTTGGGCGTAAATGCATTCCTCTGCCTTTCAAAAAAGGGCTTGGGGGGGGGGTTGGGGGGGTCTCAAAAAACAAACAAACCTCCCCCCAAGCCTTGTTTGAATGGCTTGCGATGGAAAGAATGGCAGAGCTATGAAGTTGAGCACTTGCCTGGCTGGGGTGGGTTGGGGGCTGCCATCCAGAACCAGCTTTTCCAGTTCAGTCACTGCGAGTAGCACCAGAGCCCCGGGGAGTGGGTTATATTGTGGAGACACTGGCCCGCCTGCAGAGATGCCTGCTTCTTGCCAGCAAAGTGGCTCAGTGCTCCCCCGCCCTCAGAAGTGCTGCTGGGGATGGGGGGGAGGGTAGCAACTGCCTGCCAGGGTCCCTTTGCCCAGGTTAACCCTTGAGATCCCAAAGCGCCCCTGATGCTGACAGGCACATTTCTGTGTATGCTCAAGGTGCCTGCAAGACCTGGGGTGGCAGGATGCTTTAAGGACGTTCATGAATCCACTGGTGTCCAACCTGACGGTGGCCGAAGATTGCCTCTACCTGAACATTTTCACCCCAGACACGGAGGCTAAGTTGCCTGTAGGTAAATTTCAGTTTCCTTTCTCTCTCTTAGCGGTTCTCTCACACCACACATTCCCTCAGGCATCTAACCCCAACTAAATTGGAAGATTCAATCTAAGTTAGTCCCTGGGATCAGAGGTTTTATCTTCCCAGCATTCAGACTTCAGGGCTTTAGGGAACTGCTCTCTAGCCTAGCAGACGGTGTGCTGTTCTCTGTGTGGTCTTTATAGTGCCTGGTTGTGTGTGGCTTTTTAGATGTTGATTGGGGTCTGTTGATGGCTGGCTTTAAAACATTAGCTGCCATTTGCTTGTGCTGCCCAGCCTTTTAAGTACGTGGCAGGCTGGTGGTAAATCAGCACTCCTGTTGACTGACAGGGGCTTGTTTCCCAGGCTGGTCCAACAATCTCTGTAGCTGCAGAATTGAATGTTTGTCCTTGTTCACTCACACTAAGCTACCAATGAGTTCGGGTCTCCTTGTCTGACCTCTGACCCCTTGCTTGTGTTCTTGCAATCTAGTGGTTAGCTTCCTCCCTGTTCTGTCCAAATAGGCCTAGGGGCAATCCACGCAGGGGATTTGGTAGATTACATTGTAAGTATCTCCCGCCTCCAAGCAATTTTTACAATGCATAATTTGTCCTCATATGATAGCCTCTGGGCTCTGTGATGCCCACTTGCAGGTGCGCTCTACAGCTTCCAAAATGTCTTTGATTATGACAGGGTGTGCCATATGGCTGGTTTTGTACCTTGTTTCTTCCTTTCTCTCCCCACTGTATTGTGCATACATCTTGTGACCAATGATTATGAGTAACCATTCTGCTTGAATTGTTCATTTAGGTACCTGCTCTCCAGCTGTTTGGCTTGCTGGGTACTACAGTGGATTCTCTAGTAAAGTTTTGTAGAGTTCTCTACAAAAAGGACCCTTGCATAGGTCTTTGGGGATCCAAGTTATTGTAAAATGCAGTGCAGTGCTATATCTTTGCAGCCAATCATCTGCCAATCTATTTGCACGATTTATTTGCATGGTCAGTTAAGTTTTGCAATGCCTTCTTTATGCAAGCTTGGGGTGATATGTAGTCTCCAGCCAGGATGAATGAAGAAAACTCTGTGTGTGTGTGTGTGTGTGTGTGTGTGTATAGTAGGATATGCAATTAATTAATAGTATTTCTAAGTCCACATCACAAAATTTCTTTAGGGTAGTGACATTTTTATGCCATTGGTTGTTAATATAAAAGCAGATATCTCCTCCTTTCTTTTTACTGGACATTTCTGCAATTCTATCTGCTCTTTGAACCTGAAAACCTGCGATTCGCAAGTAGCTATCATTAATTGAATCGTTCAGTCACATTTCAGTGAAGCAGAGGGATGCTGAGTTGGAAAACTCTGGGTTGTTCCTATTTAAAAGGAGCAGTATGAAGAATAAAATTAAGGGGAAGAATCTGATTTGTTACAATTTTTCCAAAATTCCCCCTTTTATATGCAAGATTTATCAGAGGAGAACTCATATTTTTCATTTTTTCAAAGCAGAATTCTTTTCCTATTTCGTAGGGAAGGGAAGAAAAGAGAAGGGGAAAAGAGATAGATAGATAGATAGATAGATAGATAGATAGATAGATAGATAGATAGATTAACAGAGTTGGAAGGAATCTTGTAGGTCATCTAGTCCAACCCCTCTGCCCAAGAAAGAGAGCCTACACCATTTCTGACAAATGGCAGTCCAATCTCTTCTTTAAAAAAAATATATTGTACATTTTCCTTTATTATACATCACATTTCCAGTTTTGCCACGTCAGTGTACCGGCTATATCAAGTCCTTTTTAGACATACATCATATTATACTTCAAACTCTTCTTGAAAGCCTCCAGTGAGGAAGCTCCCACAACTTCCAAAGTTTCTCCCCACTTTGCTCTGCTGGACAGGCAAACCAAGGTGGGATTGATTAGAGCTCTTACATTTCACAGGCCGTGTCTGGCTCCCTTCCAACTCTCTTATTCTGTTATTCCCATTAAACATAGGTTTTCTAATTAAATAATTAACCCATTCATCAATTGAATGTGGGCACAGAGAGGAAACAATTAATTTTTTTGCCAAATCAATAGTTTCAGCGATGGTCAATTTTCTGATCTATTTTCTAGGTAATGGTTTGGCTTCCTGGAGGTGGCTTGGTCATTGGCGGGGCTTCACTCTATGACGGATCGGCCTTGTCTGCTTATGGAAATGTGGTGGTAGTTGTGGTTCAGTACCGGTTGGGGATTCTTGGATTCCTCAGGTAAAATAAGTTGCAAGACCTAAGAAAACATCCCAAACTGCATCCATTTCAGCCCCTTTCCTACACTCAGGCACAGGCAGCTTAGCTGACGTTTATATTTTGCAAATGCCTGCAGAATAAAGCTCGTAACAAGTCATTCCAAAGCACCATTAATCTACTTACAACAAAGACAGCTTTCAGAAAACATCCCACGATTGGCACCTGGGAACATACTTTAAAACTGCCGAAAGCAGAATGGTGGTTTAGAGCTTGGAAAACAGCTGTTTGGAACTTAGAACCTGTGCATACCCCATTTGCCTGTTTTATTTTGATGCCCTTTTTATATTGTTGTGGTTTTACTATATGAAATGAAATTTACTGCATGAATGATTTGTGGCCTCTTTCTAATATTTTAGTTATTCTTATTTAAGCCATCCTGATCATGATTTGAAGAGAAGAGCATAAATCTATGTACATAAAAGAAAAATGTGAAAATTGAGGAAAAAACAAACACCAGGAGTGGTTTGCATAGATGAGCATTGTGAATAGAAAAGAGTGAGGAGAAAAGAGAGAGTCTAACAGTCAGGAATCCATGTTCAGAAGGGAAGGAAAGCAGCCGGATAGAATGAGGACTACATTTTGGAACAGGATAAGCTGCAGGCTGTTACCAAGAAAAGGGGAAGACAGCTTTGTTCTGAAGGCATTCCCTATATTTCTGTAGAAAAGGTTCCTCAACATTCAGAATTTCCGGTAGTCTTTTTCAATTAACTTATTTTATTGAAAAGCCTGAGCTTTTTTACTGCCTTTTAAATTTAATTCATGCCTTTTAATAAAATATGTTAGAAAAGGCACTTGCCAGGGCTGCCTATACCCAATTCCTAGGAAAGAAAAACCTTTGGTTCTACAGAATTAGAGAAAAGGTACTTTTATTAGGAAAGAAGTGAATACAGCCAAGTCAGGCAAGATCTGAAGCAAAAACATGCAAAGCCCCAAAATGAAACAAACCTAGAAACCCCGCCCACCTTTGCAGCTAGGCAAGCAGAGTTCAATCATCGGCCAGAAGATATTTTGGGAAAGTCTCTGATTCAGCTGCGTTGTCCTCGCTCCCTTCTGCATACTGAAGCTTGAAGAACTGGCCTTGAAGATGATAAGCAAAGTCCAGGCAGGCAGTTGAGCAACTTTGGAAAAAGAAATCCTGTGTGATCCCAATTGTGATTGGAGCCCTTGGAGCAATACCTAAAACGCTGCTTCACTATTTGGAAATCCTGAATTTATCAGACTTGAATACCCTGATTCTACAAAAAACCACCTACGTGGAACAGCTTATATCCTCCGACGCTACCTGAACAGTTCCATGGTCCTTGGTTAGGACTCGAGCTGTTGAGCTACCAACCAGCCCCAAAGGCTGTGAATCTCACTAAAGATTAACCATAATAATAATAATAATAATAATAATAATAATAATAATAATAATAAAAATCAATTAGGCGTTAAGAGGTGCTCCCCCCTCCATCTCTTCCTCAATATTACAACTGGTTGAGAAATGCCCAGAACCCTTTTCTTGAGTGGCTACTCTGAGCTATTCTTCTTTCAGCACCGGCTCCCAAGAAGCCCCTGGAAACTGGGGGCTCCTGGACCAAGTAGCAGCCCTCCAATGGGTTCAGGAAAACATTGAGGCTTTCGGAGGAGACCCCTCCTGTGTGACCATATTTGGAGAGTCTGCCGGAGGATTCAGCGTAGGGGCGCAGGTGGGTACATGGTGTCACAAGCAGCTGAAAGACCTTTGACAGAGCGCATGCCACCAATCCCTTGTTTTGGGCCATGGACATTCAGAGTTGGTTTGAAAGCTTTTTGCAACTTAGCGGGGTTACAGATCCAGTAAGAGACTGCCCTCCAAACATCCTTATTTCATCAGAAGCTCTGCTTCTGTTTAATTTTCTGTTTAATTTTCTTGTGTCCTTTACTGCTTGATCTCCAGCTTCCTTTCTGCCTTGCTTTAAAGCTTTTGATATCTCTTGGGTAAGGCCTGCCTCTGATCCTTTTTATTCAAATCAATAAGCTGTACAGATACAGATTATTATTAATAATAAGCAGATTAATAAGGTACAAATTAGGTGACATCTGCCTTAACAGCAGTAACTGTGAGAGGGATCTTGGAGTCCTAGTGGACAATCACTTAAATATGACCCAGAAGAGTGAGGCAGTAGCCAAAAAAGCCAATGCAATCCTAGGTCGCATTAACAGAGGGATAGAATCAAGTTCACATGAAGTGCCAGTACCATTTAAGGAAGCCTTAGTAAGACCCCGCTTGGAATACTGCATCCAGTTTTGGTCACCATATTATAAAAAAGATTTTGAGACTCTGGAGAGAAAAGAGCCACAAAGATGATTAAGGGGCTGGAGGCTAAAATATATGGAGAACAGGTGCAGGAATTGGGTATGTCTAGTCTAGGGAAAAGGAGGACAGGCTATCAGTCTTCAAAAATTTGAGAGGCTGCCACAAAGATCAGGGAGTCAACCTGTTCTCCAAAGCAGGACCAGAAGTAACAAGTGGAAGATCCAACCTGGAACTAATGAGAAATTTTCTGACAGTGGGGATAATTCACCAGTGGAACTGCTTGCCTCCAGAAGTTGTGGGTGCTACATCCCTAGAGGATTTTAAGGAGAGACTGGACAGCCATTTGTCCAGAATGGTGCAGGGTGACCTGCTTGTGCAGGAGGTTGGACTAGAGGACCTCCAAAGGTCCTTCCAACTCTGTTATTCTGTTCTATTAAGTTAATTTTAAGATTTTACCAGTTTTACTTATTTATGCCTCCACCCTATGAGGTGGGTTCTAGTATCTGAATGAATAAACTCCAATAAGTTCCTGTGCTCAGGATTGCTTTGTAACTGGCTGGGTTTGCACAACGTACGTGACCTGAGTGCAAAGCTCGCCTGACTCCTGCAGGACGCAGGACTCCACGTTTTTTTTTTTTATTACATTTATATGCCGCCCTTCTCCGAAGACTCAGGACGGCTTACAATTTTTTGGGATACAACTCAGTGTGCTCAGTTAACCACAGGCAATAGGCTAAACCACACAAACTCTAAGCAGGGTTAAAACTAAGTAAGCTTAGGATGTTGAGGATGCAGCTGCTTCTTTGCTGATGAAACCCATTGTGGAAATTAAAATAATCAGAGAAAAGTCTGGCTGCAAAACTCTGGGGAGGGACTGGAGGGTATAAGGTTTCTGATCAGCCGCAAGCAACCCAGACACTGAACTGGTAGTCTTGGCAAACTGAAGACAACCACTTTTTCAAAAATCTGAACATCGAAGCAGATACTGAAATGTTCTTGAATGACAAGACTCTTGTGGCACGTGGAGGTGTGCCTTGTTGTTTTTTTTTAATCTAAGCAACTCTACTGTTTAAACCAACTCTGGCCAAACCTCAGGATTAAAGTTTAGGAAAACTTCTCTACCTCCTTTAACTGGGTTTACTCTGCACAATAACAGAGGATTTTTAAAAGGCACACCACCTCACAGACTTCTGTGCCCAATTCCATTGGCCCCTAGGCACCACAGTTGCAGAGATGATCTGCATTTTTAATGTTCTCCACGTTCCTTGTTGAAGAGAAGTTTGATATATTATTTTTAAGGCCCTTTCAAAAGGTGATGGAATATTATGTCCTTTTTTTCCTGTCTGTGCGGGTAGATTTTATCTCCCTTGTCCAAGGGTTTGTTTCACAGAGCGATCTCTGAGAGTGGAAGTGTCCAGTTCCCCGGCATCTTCATCCAGCATCCAGAAATTCTTGCTCAAGTAAGTAACCGTTGTCTGAGAACTGCATGCTGCTACCCCAATATCCACCTGCCTTTTTTTTTACTATAAATAAAAGCAATAGCAATAGCAATAGCCCTTAGACCTCTATACCACTTCACAGTGCTTTTCAGCCCTCTCTAAGCAGCTTACAGAGTCAGCCTCTTGCCCCCAACAATCTGAGCCATCATTTTACCCCCCTCGGAAGGGCAGAAGGCCGAGTCAACCTTAAGCCTGATGAGATTCGAACTGCCAAATTGCAGGCAGCCTGCAGTACTGCACTCTAACCATTGCGCCACCAAGGCTCAAAGCGAGCCATGGAACTGTTAAAACTGGGAAAGATGATCAGGCATATGTCAAACAGCATCAAAATGGTTTGGGTTCAAGGAGTAAATTGGTCCAAAAGGACAAATCCAGACCACACCCCCATAGCCTGTGCCTATGAATCTCCTGCATTTTGATTGCTGCCCAGCTGCCAGGTGTTGAGGGGGCCTCAGCCTCTCCCCCACATCCCTGGAAGCAGAGGGACACACCCTGCTCACATGAGACCCAGCAGTGATGACAGGCACCTGGGGCGGCTCTAGGGGTATGTATGTGGGGGGAGGGTGTGTCACTTTTTATGAACACCCCCTTCCCCAGATATACCCTCTCGATATGCAGTCAAGGAGGTCAGGTCCTGCTTCTGTAGAAGTCCAAGTTACTGGATGTGGAAGTTCAGGAAAGGCAAAATCGGAATTAAATTCTGCAAGCAGGGCCACAGCCTTGTATTCCCGTTTGATCAGTGTAAATTGTACCTCATTTAAATTGCATATTTTTTCCACCTTGAAGAAAGTAGCGTCTGCTGCCGGCTGTGAGACTACCAGTCCTGCCATGCTGCTCTGCTTAAGGAACAAGACGGAAGGAGAACTAAAGTCACTGTTTTCCAGGTTGCCCCCGGTAAGAAATGGAAGGTATTCAACTGTGAATCCTCAATTCTACTGACAGGATGTTCATCCACTAAACGTCAGACTCTACAAATTGAAAGCAGCCCTCAAGATCATAGAATGAAAATGTAAGGACCTGCCTCAGCTACCTTCTCAGGAAAGCATGACTCTTGAAACAGATGATATTTCCAAAGGAGCTTTTGCTGAGAGAAAGGATTGCAGAGAAGTCAGGTGGAGTCTGAAGATTCCCACACAAAGCATTAAGCTAATTTCCCCTGTTCAACCCCCACCCAGAGCCCCATGTGCACCAGTAGCCAATGCGATGCCACACAGCTGTTATGAGAACTCCAAGGCAGGTTGGTGATAACAGGTCATCCTCGGGGCACCGTGGCCTTGGGTAACAGGCTGAGACTGTCGGGGAGGGAATCCATCCTGATGGCCCAGTCCCCCTCCCTAATTCCCATGAGGTTACAGCAAGAGCCAAAGCAGTCAAAGCAGTCGGCCCCAAGAAGCATCTCCCCTCCCCTTCGGAATGGCAGCGTTCTGGCAGGAACCTGACAGCAGCCCCCAGAATCTGCTAAGAAAGCTGCTTGCTTGCTTGAACCCTTAAGTTAGACTTAACTCTTAGGAGCCACGTGGCTGCTGTTGATCTTCCGGGTGATCCTTCCCAGGGTGGCCCTTTTCGTCTTCCAAGGGTCCCATCCATCCCTGCTGTAAACGAGTCCAGTCTTCCTCCTCTTCTCTTTCCTTCCATCACTTCAGCATTACAGACTTCTCTGGAAAGCCAGGATTTTACCTCATGGGTTCCAAATATGATGATCAGCAGAGCCTGATCATTTGTGTCTCAAGTGAAAACTTTGGATTGATTTGTTCAGTTATCCATTGATTTGTTTTCTTGGCTATGCATTATATTCTCAGGAGCCCTTTTCAATATCACCATTCAAAAACATCAATACTTTTTCTATCTAGGTTCTTCCAGGCATCAGCGTGAGATGGGCTAGCCTGCAGCATTCAGAGCCTACCGATCACTCTATAATAATTGTTTACTAAACTTCTGTGCTGCCCAGATCTTAATAACCCTGATGGCTCATCACAATCAAAGACTTGAAATAAAATAGATAGAGATAAAGATAAAAGATAATGAAAGCTGCAGAAAGAATCCCCCTTTCTTTTAAGACGAGTTTTGGGTCCTAGAAGATCAGCTTGTGCCACATCTCTGCACCCCCCTCTGGTCTGTAATGAGGTCAAGCAAGAATCCTGATCCCTTGAGAGAGCAGGAGAGAGGCAGAGCTCAAAGGCAACATAAGACCTGGGATGGGATCTCTGGGTTCCCATCACAACTCGGCAGCTTTCGGCCAGATTGTTTTAACTTGCACAGAGGCAGGCAGGCAGGCAGGCAGGCAGGCAGGCAGGCAGGCAGGCAGGCAGGCAGGCATTGATTGATTGATTGATTTGATTGATTTTTCCTATTTCTTAACCGCCCATCTCGCTCAGAGATTGCAGGTTTAATTTTCTTAATTTTTGTTGAGCCTCAAAGTGAACATTTCTGTACCTTTCCAGTTTCACATTATTGTAACTTTTTTTTCCAGGAACTGAACTTTATTCCTGCAGTCGTTGATGGAGAATTCATTCTAAAAGCGCCAGAGGAACTTTTGGCCTCCAAGGAACTTCATGCCGTCCCCTATTTAATTGGGGTGAATAATAATGAATACGGATGGCTCCTCTATGGGGTAAGTTGTTTGTGATTCATGAAAAAAAAAACATGAAAGGAGTGCTGAAGTGCTGAAAAATATTGAAAAATAACAAAATGCTGGTGTAGTTTAATATAATTTATTCCTGGAGTGGCTGTCCAGTTTGTCTAAGAATCGGGCGGATGCTGTTCCTGGTGACAGGGAGGAGAAGGCAGCTCTTTTACGTCCTGCACAGGGTATCCAGTCCACAGGGTTGACTGATAGATTGAGTCGGACTTACAATGTCCAGCAAAGACGACCTGATAGAAGTGGAGTCCAAATGAAAAAGAGTCCATGTGTCAGGTTCCAGAACCACGGCAGATACATTGCAATTCTTCTCAGCTGTTTCCTTTATTCCCCCTCACCCATAGACAAAAACAAGAGCCTTGGTGGTGCAGGCTGTTAAATGCCTAGCACTTAGTTCCAGCTGCCTGTAATTATTGCAGGCTCGAATCCCACCAGGCTCAAGGTTGACTCAGCCTTCCATCCTCTCGGGGTAGGTAAATTGGGGACCCAAGATTGTTGGGGGCAATAAGCTGACTTTGTAAAAATGCCGCTTAGTAATAAGCAGGCATATCCAATGGAAGGAAGGCTATTGCTGAGCGCATCGGGTTGTATCCCAAAAATTGTAAGCTTCCCTGAATCTCCGGAGAAGGGCGGCATATAAATATGAATTAAAAAAAAAATCTTGCCGAACTAAAGCAGACGATTTGCACTCCTATATTCTGGGAACTGCCAAGCAGGAGCCATCATCACCCTCTTCCTCACACAAAGATTGCAGGATCCAAGTTCTTTGCCTTTGGCTCCCTCTGTCCTGGGAATCTGCACAACCTCCCACCACACACCGTGCCTAAAAAGAAAAAACCAAATGGGGAACGTAGTGGGGAAAGGAGGAGGGCAGGAGATACACAGCACATGGGAGAATCATCCCTGACCTTGTTTGTAAACTGTTGTTATATGAATGGTTTTAAGTGCTTATTGCACTGTGACAAAATATGTTTTAATTCATTATTGCCTACTTGCAGAATAGTAGCTCAGTTTTTATAGTTTTTTTTTAATAATTTGTGCATCCTTAACTTTGAAATTCTGAAATGTCTTTTTTGGATTTCAGTCTCCGTTGGTAAAAAATTCTTCAGATATCATCGATGGCATGGATCGGGAAAGGATTGCAGCAGTGATGCAGCCACTCGCCTCTATCTGGGTATCAGACAAACCAGTTTCTACCTCGTTCATGACTCACTTTGTGTGGAATGTTGGTTGATGCGCTGTAAATGGCTTGATGAGAAAGCTGGAGCTGCTGACCCTTCAGGCAGCCAGGAGGGCCCAGCCAGCCCTTCTCCAGGGCAGCTGTTCAACCGCTGCTGGCAGATTTGGCCTGGTCACCTGGTCTCCTGCTTTCCTGTTGTTAGTTTTGCTACTCATTACTTCTTTGGAAGCTGAGTTAAACGGAATGGCTTGGCAAGATGGGAAGCCATGAAAGTCTAATGAATTAAAAAAATCTGTCCTGAGTGAAGTGGACTTTGTGCGATGAAGATAAATGACTCTTTCGTGAAAGATCTCAAGGGGGGATTGCAGCCAGCTATGAGTTTCAGCTGTGATGTCTATTTTATGCTTTTGTTCTTGTTGATTAGTTGATGTTTTTGAATATTTTTATTCTAATTAGAGTACTAAAACAGGGGTGTCAAACTCAAGGCCTGTGGACCAGATCCAGCCCCCAGGCTGTTTAGATCTGGGGCTGGCCTGGAAATAACAAAGGACCAGCTCGCAGTGCTTCTGCCAGCCAAAATGGGGTGCGGGGGGCCTCACACAGCCCCTCCTGCACCCTGTTTGTGGCCTAGACGGCCACCTGCAGCACTCTGCCAGCCAAAAGTCCAAGTCTCAACCTTGGGCAGCCTCTGGCCAGTAGCGAGCCTGTCTTTGGGATTCTTGCCCAGAGCAGAGATGGGATTCAGCAGTCCAGGGTGGCTGAAGGATCTTATTGGCTGCCCAATAAGATTACGGGGCTGTTAGCACATTTTAAATTAGAAACAGGCTGCAATATATTAACATAATTTATTAACTATATTAATATTTAACATATTAGATATATGTTAATATATTAATATATTAAAATAATTGTTAAAAAAGCACACAGTTGGGAGAATGCCACAGACTACTCATAAGCAACTACAAAGATTCAAAAAACAAAAAAATCAGCTATTTTCCCAATCCTTGTGTCATTTCTGTGTCACACCTGAAGACTTTCTATGTTCTGCCTAGTATTGGAATCAGGAACTTGGTCCCTGTTTTTACTCACCTACTTCCAGTATTGGCCAATCGGACCCACCCTGGGCTGCATTCCGCAAGCTGACTGTGCTTGGAGTGCTCAAGGGGCACAATATATTTCAGGAATTCTACCTTCACCTTCTATCAGCCAGGCTTCTGCACTGGAAACCGACATCCATACATTTTCTCATCCATACGTACATTTCTGCAGAAGGTGCCTAATCCCATTATGTATCACTTAATCCATTCCTTTTAATCGGACCGTAAGAAATGTTTAGCTTTAAGAATAAAAATCAGAAATCAAAATAAAATCATGCTGTGATATTGCGGCATGGCAACGAAGGCTGTGACTAATTTCTAAGCTTTGTGGGAAATTGCATGATGGCAAAAGGCTTCTGAGTCGTCCCCCCCCCCGCTCGTCATTTGACTGCCGTGGAAGACAGCAGCGACCATGACGTGGTTTGATGTTCGCTTTCCTCCTTCACTCTGCCTGTGGAAGCGCCTGCCTGTGTTGTGGTTTGCCGGCAACAGGTGTAGATGGCTGAGGTCTCGGAGAGCGAGAACTCGGATGAGGGGCCTGCGTGTGATGCAGGGATGGGGCCAGGACCATCGGAGAGTGGGGTGCTGCCTTTGGAGATGGTGGAGGCTGGCAGCAGTGATGAAGAGGCCCCTGAGGAGCCTGTGTCCAGTGCACATGCGTGCAAGGCTGCTCAAAGGAAAGAGCAGCTACAGCAGCACAGGTGACTCGGGATTAAGGCTGCAAGGTGATGGCCCCTCCCTTAAGGGATAAAAGCCAGCTGAGAAACCGCAGTTCTCTGCGGGAAGCAAAGAAGTTATTGCACTTCAAGCCTTGTGGACGTTCGGACTATCCTGGTTTGTGTTTGGAAACTTTTTGTGTTTGAAATATTTCTGAGTAACTTTATTGTTCTGAGTAACTTTATTGTTATGTATTCTTGGCAGCCTTGCACCACCTTGACAAGGCTTGTTCTTATCCGGGACAATTAGTTTTTAATAGCGTTTTACTGTGAATGAACGGAATTCACAGAGAAGCATTAAAGAGGTTTTGCTTTTCTCTCTGTTTGGTGTTTATTAGCTTTGAACGAGGCTTGAACAGCCTGGTGACCATGAGACCAAGGGATCCTGCAATGGTTGTAGAGCTGGTTTTTACACCATTGTGACTTTGAACAGTTGCTAAACAAGGCAGTCAGTAAGCAAGGGCTATATGCATGGATTGTCATAAAGTTTTCAGCAATGAGAAATAAATATCAAAGAAAATGTTTTAAATTATAATAAAAGTTTGTAAATAAAGGAAACAACAAAACAGAATGAGAGAGTTGGAAGTCTAGTCCAACTCCTTCCAAGTAGGGCACCCGAGACCAGGGGTCTCAAATTCACATTGTGATGGCAGCATCACGTGACATGTTGGGACTTCCCCCGCTTCATTAAGCCAAAAAGCAAAACAATGGTTAGTGTCTCAACGTATGTATTTATTTCTTGGCAGAATTACCCTCCTGAGATTATGCAGATGATATTGGATAAGTATTTGGAAGCCACTGAAGACCCTATAGAGTTACGCAGTCGGTTTCAAAAAATGATGGAAGATGCCATCTTTGTCGTGCCTTCTCTTCAAACAGCAAGATACCACAGAGGTGAATTCATCTACAGAGTCATAGGTTTTTCCTAGCATAGAAATAGAGCGAAAATAGAGCAAAGGTGAATTTAATGTCAAGAAAGGATTTGTATAAAGCCCCATTGGGCCCTGTACTACATTTTTCCAGTAGATATTGGAAAACCAAGCAATGATCAGTTCTTGGTCTGCCGGTTATAAAATCAACCTCTTCATCTGTTAAGATATTTTTGGTCTCCAGTCTGTCCCAAAGTGTTCTGATATAATTTGCCGATTATATGCAATAAACTAATGGAATAATAGTTTCCCAGGTTGATCATGGAGCCTTTTTTTTATAAATAGGTGTAATAATTGACAAAGCCTAGTTTGTAAGAATGACCAAAGAGGAATCAGCTATGGTCACAGTGAGGGCTGCAAGAATTGGTGTCCACCAATCGATGTTAGTTTTAGGTATTTTGGAAGAGTGGAGGCCTCTCTTGCTGTTTTATGATTTTTAACTGTACTCCTAATTGGTTTTTTTCCTCTGATTGCAACTGGTAACCAGAAGACTCAATTCAGAATTTCTGTCTGATTTTTGTGGCAAAAATAATTTAAAAATACAATTCCCAACTAACTTGAGAGGGTTACAAAAAATAGACTATTCTTGTCATTTTTGTCATCAATCTTATGAGAAGCATTTTGCCATTTCAGCTAGAACCAGCAGAAACAGAAATTAGAAACAGTTTAGAACTTGACCCTTTTCAGGTGTCAACTTTATGTAGTATTTTTTCTGTTGCAATAAATCAGGAGGGGAAAAAAAGACTATTCTGTACCTGAAGGGAGATGAGCCGAGCTAGGAAGGAAGTTTTGGTGCTCGGCATTCTTCCCCAGACCAGAAGAAGTTCCAAGTCAAGGAGGTACAATGGGCACTTAGTCCTTGATAAACTAATCTGCTTTTGCAGGTCTGGAAAAAATCAACTAGAAGTGTGGATGCTTCTCTCAGTTGCAGAAAAACACTTTGGCCATAAAATACCACTTAAAACAAATATTCTTTTTAATAAGGCGAATCAATCCTGGTCATAGTTGAATAAATCAAAGCCAAAGTTCTAGAGCTCTTGGTGTGAAGACACTGTGGGAAAGTGGGAAAGAGAATCAATTCCACCTTAGCCAGATCCCTCTGAATTGCTTCTGGCTAATTTGGAAGCCTAAAGAGTCCAGAATAGATCAAAGGAGGACTTACCTTGCTTAGTTTAGAGGCTTAAAGATTTAGAACAACTGCTCAAACTAGGGAAGAAGAACTTTCGCTGAGCATCATCGCAAAATAGAAAGCAGTGATGGAACAGACCAGTGCAGCGTCACCTTGTACCCTGCCCGGTGAGGCTGGCATGGCATGTTCAGACATGGGCTTCTTAAAATTCTTTCTGGTCAGGCATCCGTCTTTTTGGCTGCTGGAAAATTCTTCCAAGGCAACCCTCATTCCCTATTTTTATATATAATGTTTTAATTTAACTTACGTAATCTTCTACAAAAGTGCCCTCATGCCTGTTAATGCAGGATCCCAGCTGTCGTGTTCCTTGTCTCCCACTGAACACACATCCCATGGCTCCTATGTCTACACGGCCATAATGCTTTCTCTGCCTCTCATCTTCTTCATAGATTCTGCTGCTCCGGTCTACTTTTATGAGTTCCAGCATCGCCCCACAGCATTCAGAGACACGAAGCCAGATTTTGTAAAGGCAGACCATGGTGATGAACTCAGCTTTGTACTTGGAGGACCATTCCTGAGCAGGACCTCAGTCACATTTAGTAAGCCCTGAAACAACTGAATGGAAATCCAGAAATCTTGTCCAGACCAGGCCATTTACGAGGGGTTTGCAGATCAGCTTTCGTTTGATTCTATTCAGACCAGTGATTGACAGTTTAACTGCAGCTTGTTAATAAGCCATTTGGACCCAGGTGTTTGTGGCTGGTGAAAGAACTAGGAGAATCTTGCATGGATTTAGAAAGATTCTGTCTTAGCTAGTCAGGTGGCTCAAATCAATGATCTTGTTTCATTCACAAACTGAAGACCTATTGGGGGACCCTGAAGATTCTACTTTTGCATGACAACAAGGCTGTTGGCCCAAAAATAACATCCCATCAGATGATCAGGCCAAGGGCCCCACCCCACCCCACCCTGCCCAGCAGTTCCTAACTCAGACGGCTTGTCAGTGTTCAGGTTCACTTGATGGGAAATCAGATTAGCTGTAATGACAGATAGATGGGAGTTGCTGGTGAACTTTCTCCATAAATAGGTTGAAATCCTTTTAAAGCCTTTAAATTCTAATTAGATTATGCATGGTGTGACTAAGTATTTTCTCTTGTGTGCTCTGCACAGGTGAAGCTACAGAGGAGGAAAAACAGCTTAGCAGAACAATCATGAAATACTGGAGCAACTTTGCCCGTAACGGGTGAGAGTTTGGCTATTTTGAAACACTGAATTTTGATGGCTGAGTTAAGTGATAGCAGTTACGCTAAAGGCAAACCTCTGAATTCTTGACTCTGCTATTTCCAGGAACCCGAATGGCGAAGGTCTGGTGGAATGGCCACAGTATGGTCTGCATGAAGAGTATCTCGAATTAAACTTGGAACAAAGGAAATCAGAGAAACTGAGAAACAGCTATGTGGACTTTTGGTTAAAGACCCTGCCTGAAAAAATGAAAACGATAATTGAAGAAGAGAAAACACACCCAGAGCTGTAAAATGCTGTTTTTTTAATTTCTCTTGCAGCAGAACAGACTTGAGATGTGTACAGCACCAGTCTCGTCTGGACTGGATAATAAAGCTCATTAAACAACAATTGTTCAGACAGTCCAGAAATGAGTGTAATTTGTAACAATTTAATAAATGTCTTAAGTAATAATTGAGGCTAATGGTGTTAAGTTTGCATGAAGAGTCAGACGCGAGGAGTTCCAGCAAAAAGTTTATTAAGTGACTACAGCTCGAATAGACCCGTCCTGGCTTGGCTACGGCTGCTTCTTATAGCCTGCAGCCGTAGCTGCCAATGGAGTGCAGGGTTTCTTCCCGCACTATTTAAACCAATACCATTTGACATTTTACAAGAACAGTTCAAATAAACCAATAACATTCAAACCTACATACATAACACCCCCACTAGGTTCAGTCCATACCAAACCCCAACCTATCTAATGTATTCCTTTAAATAGGTGGGGCTCTTACGTGTAATTGAGACCTTCGTGGTTCAGAAGCTTTAACGTTCTCACCCAGTGAGAAGGGAAATGTGTCTACTGACATTTCCCTGTTGGGACTTCCTGAGGAAGAAGACCCTGTTAGACTGTTAGAATCTGGTCTCTCCTCCCAACCCATCTCCATTCCAATGTCAGCACCCAAGTCAGGTAGTGATGTGCAATCTTCCACTTCTAAGGATGGATCTTGGCTTTGTGACAGGGTTTGGGATGGTTCCTGTAATGGCTCGTTACACATGGGGTTGATTCCTGTTTGCTGATTTTCCTCCTGTTCCCCTCCTTCCCCTAGATGGAACATCAGGTGAGGGACCTAGAGAGGGACAGGGTTGATGTTCCTGAGGGAACCTGGATCTAAGTTGGTCAATGTGCCTGCTCCAGAGGAGGCCATCCTCTGTTTGTACCCTGTAAGAACGAGGGCCCGTGATGTGAGTTATTTCAGCAGGAATCCACAAAGGTTCACCTATAAGGTTCCTAGCATAGACAGAATCTCCCACACTAAAAGAACAAACTTTGGAAGTGGAATCCAGTGGTGCGTTGGTGCGTAAGTGGGATGAAGGCGGTCAAGGGGAGACCTAAGTTTCCTGCCCATCAACAACTCTGCTGGGGACAAGTTATTTGATGGGCTAGGAGTGTGTTGAACACTAAGAAGTTTTCAAGCTTCTCAGTGATGTCCCCAGGACCCAGCTGCTGAAGCTTCTCTTTGGTGAAGCGTACCATGCGTTCAGCCCGGCCATTGGCGAAGGGTGCCAGGGGCAGTGAGGGCATGTCTGATGCCCTGTTGAGCTAGAAAGGATTCAAAAATGTTAGATGTGAATTGAGGGCCATTGTCAGAAACAAGGACATCTGGTAACCCATGGGTGACAAATAATTTTCTGAGCTGCTTGATGACAGCCTCAGTTGTAGTGGATGTCATGGGAATTACCTCTAGCCATTTGGAATATGCATCTACTATAATAGAAAAGTGTGCCCTCTTGTAGGGCCTGCAAAATCAATGTGGATTCTAGACCATGGGCCCCTAGGACATTCCCATTCCTGTGTGGGGTGTGAGGTGGGGCAGGCCTGACTACCTGGCAATTGGGACAAGATGCTACCCAGTTTTCAACCATTTTGTCAATACCTGGCCACCATACATAACTCCTGGCCAAACCTTTCATCCTTACAATCCCAGGATGACCCTCATGTAACATTTCCAAAACCTCCCTTTGCAGTTTTGCAGGAATAACCACCCTGTTACCCCACAAAATACATCCTCTTAATACAGATAATTCAGTTTGCCTGGACTTAAAAGGTTGGGCAAGGTGAGGTAGATCTTGAAGAGGCCAACCTTTCTTAATCCATCCCATAACAGGTGCTAATACAGCATCTTTGATAGTTTCTCTGGCAATCTCAGCAGCATGGACTGGAAGCTTAGCCACGGTCTCCAGGAAAAAGGTGTGAGTTTCAAGTTCAAAGTCCTCCTTGTGGCAAGGTAGTGGGCAACGACTCAGTGCATCAGCATGTCCAATGTCCTTGCCAGGCCTGTGAATCAGTTTGTATGAATAGGCTGCAAGAAATTCAGTCCACCTCAGCATTCTTGGTGACAGGATATTAGGTGTAGGTTTGTCTCCTGCCACAATGCCTAATAAAGGTTTGTGATCTGTAACAATGGTGAATGACCTGCCATACAGATATTCATGAAATTTCTTAACAGCTGCAACAACTGCTAAAGCCTCCTTGTCCAATTGGCTATAATTCCTCTCTGCTTTGGACAAAGTCGAGAGTAAAATGCAATTGGGGCTTCCCTTCCATTGGGAAGCCTGTGACTCAAACCCCCCCACTCCAAAGGGGATGCATCACAAGTCAGAACAACAGGCAAATTCTCAGAGAATTGTATCAACACAGCATCAGACGTGATTAGTCTCTTAATACTGTTAAATGCTGACTGTTCCTTCCGCCCCCAGATCCAAACAGCTTTCTTATCAAGCAGGCGATGTAAGGGCTCAGCAATAGATGCTTTGTGAGGTAGAAACATGTGGTAAAAGTTAATAAGTCCAAGGAAGGCTTGCAAATCTGCCTTGCATCGAGGTTTAGGGGCTTCCTTGATTGCTTTAACCTTGGCATCAGTAGGATGGATGCCATGCTTGTCAATCATATACCCCAGGAACTCAACTCTGTCTGTTTTGAGTGTACATTTGTCTTCCTTGACTTTTAAACCCTTTTCTGAATCTGGTAAGGACTTCTCTGAGTCTTTCTTGAAGCTGAGTGTCATTTTCAGCAGAGATTAATACATCATCAAAATAAGGCACTACCCTGGCAGTCCTTGCAACATTCTTTCCATAAGGCTTTGAAAAATGCCAGGTGCCACGCTTACTCCAAATTGTAGTCTTTTACATTTGAAGGCACCTCTATGAGTCACAATTGTTTGTGCCTCTGCAGTGGCATCATCAACTGTTAATTGTTGATATGCCTGAGCTAAGTCCAGTTTAGCAAATACTGTACCCCTGCCAAGGGAATGGAGCAGATGATGCACAACTGGTACAGGATATGCGCTCTGCTGCAGCGCATGGTTAAGTGTCCCCTTGTAGTCACCACAGATTCTCACTGACCCATCAGCCTTGACTGGTGTGACTATGGGTGTTTCCCATCTGGAGTGGTCAGTAGGCTCTAAAACCCTTGAGCAATGAGCTTATCTAATTGTGCATCAATTTTTCCTTTAAAGCAAATGGGACCCTCCTGGGCTTTAAAGAATTGGGGCACCTTGGGGTCTAGGCTGAAAGCAATAGGGGTCCCCATATACTTGCCCAGTCCTTCGCTGAAGACCTCTGGAAACTCAGACTTCAAGGACTCTTCCCAGTCAGAACTGCTCACGTGATGGATGCCAGTCACCTCGATGCCAAGTGGCTTGAACCACTCAAGTCCCAGCAAACTTGGGATCCTTGTCCACGATGGTCAGGGGCAAACGTTTGGTGTGGCCTTTAAACTGCACGTTGAAATCTCTTGCTCCAACTACTGGAATCTTGTTCCCTTGGTAGTCTTTGAGAGTCAGTGCTTGCTTCTGGAAATGCTTTTTCTGAATTTTGGGAAAGAGTCTGTGGATAGTGTCCCATGACACCATAGATAAATAAGAGCCTGAGTCCACTTCCATTTGGCAAGGCCTTCCTTCAATAAACACCTTCACGTGTACTTTTCTGCTATTTAAGGGTGAAGAATGACCAATAGTGATTGTTTGGTGAGTTTCATTCTTGCCATTTGCTTCTAAATTTCGCCCCATTTTTCAAGGAAATTGTTGGGCTTAAAGTCTCTATCAGGAATTTTCTTCCTAACTGGTGGAGTTCTGGATGATTTGCAGACTCTGGCTATGTGACCCGTTTCTCACAACGTAGGCAAATGGAGTCAAAGAACTTGCATTCAGTGCGGGGTGGCCCCCCACAGCCTCTGCAATAGAATCCTTGCCTGTTTTTCCCAGAGTCTTTTCTTTTCTTCTCCATTCTGAGTTTAAAAATCCCCTCCTCTGTCTCACTGCCATCAGAATCAGAGTCTATTTGTTCGCAATGAGCTGTTGTGGATTTTTCCCCATCAGAATGGCTTGAGGCCTGGCTTGAGCCTTGTTAATCTTTTTCATGGCCGCTGAGGACTTGGTGGCTTCGCTGAAACAGCTTCTTCAATGGCCTCTTTAAACGTGATCTTAGGTTTCATTAAAAGTTTGCTTTGTAAGACCTTATCTTTTAGGCCTAAAACAAACCGATCACGCATGGCCTCTTCTAAGTTGGTAAAGTCACAAGCACCCCCAATGTCCCTTAAACTTGCCACGAAGTCATTAACATTCTCGCTATCCCTTGATCCCGACGGTAAAATTCGTGTCTCTTAATGAGGCACGATACTTGTGGGGCGTAATGGGCTCTTAAAAGTTTCTCTAAATCGGGCCATTCCATTACCTTCAGCTCTGCTGCTCCAACGCTTCGCCATTTTGAAGACTGCGGACGCAGGCGTGAGAAAGACCGCCCTCTTCCGTCTCTCGGGGATGCCGGCGAGATCGTTCCCCTCCAGGAACATGTGGAAACGATCCGCATCGATTCCCAGTCTTCCGCCGCCGGATCGAACGGTGCTGGGGGGTTCAGCGCAGCCATCTCGCTCAGTTGCTTGTTCGTGCGTCTTCTTCTCTTCAGGGAAATCCCACCTTGCCGCCAGTGTTAAGTTTGCATGAAGAGTCAGACGCGAGGAGTTCCAGCAAAAAGTTTATTAAGTGACTACAGCTCGAATAGACCCGTCCTGGCTTGGCTACGGCTGCTTCTTATAGCCTGCAGCCGTAGCTGCCAGCCAATGGGAGTGCAGGGTTTCTTCCCGCACTATTTAAACCAATACCATTTGACATTTTACAAGAACAGTTCAAATAAACCAATAACATTCAAACCTACCTACATAACAAATGGCATTCAAAGCACTCAAATAAGAATGATCAGTCATATTCAGTCAGTCTCCAACAGATCTTTGACAGTGCAGATGAATAAAAACTCCCCTTTAATCCATAGGATCCCAGATTCATTGTGGCTACTTCCAGGATGCAGCTCTGTAGCCCAGGGAGGCTGGGGGCGGGGGTGCAGCATCTGCTCCCCTTCTCTGGAGTTGTGTTAAGGGAGCGTGCTGCTCCAACAGCCTCTTCTCTTAGAAAGAAAGGTCCAGAAAGAAAGGAGGGCAACCCTTAGCCTCAATTCTCATTTGTCTTCTCAGATATTCTTTTCATAACTGATTTTTGTATGGAACTATTTTTCTTATCCATCTTTGAGCAATCAACAAACAATGTATCATGGAAATAGCCCATCTTTTGTTATGCTTACAATTTTGCCAATTGTTGGTTTAAAAATATGAATAGATTAAAACTTCAATCCCATCAAATTTTTAATAACAGGCTGAACTTTATTTTTTTTTAAATAAATAAACTTATAAAATGTATTGGTCGTCCATCTTACCCTAAGGTAACTCTGGGTGGCATACAGCCATAAAATATATCTACATTTATTTGTTTGTTTATATGTTTATACATTTATTTATTTATAAAATTTATTGGCCACCCATCTTATCATAGGGTAACTCTGGGCAACTTACAGCTACGTCTAAGTTAAAACATAAAAAATTAAAATCAAGCTTTGAAACCAAAGACAAATGGGAATAGTGCGGGCCAAGTGGGATCTGTTATTACTCATTCAACCAGCCCCATTGGGCTGTTCCAAGCTGACAGGCACAGCCATGTCTTTAAGTCCTTATGAAAAGAGGAGGGTTGGGGCCAACCTCATATGGGGGGAGGCAGAGGTATTCCAGATACCCACAGCAAAGATGGCTTTCTCCCCGGACCCCGCCAGCTGGAATAACCAGGATGGAACCCGTAGCAGGCCTCCTGTGCCGGTACGAGTGGGGAGAGCCAATCCAGAGGATTGAGCTGGTCCCATGCCATCACCAACACCTTGCATTGCACCTGGAAACGGACTGGTAACCCTGCAGCTTAGCGAGCAGTGGTGTTACAGAGGCCATTCTTGGAGCCCCCAAAACTACCCTTGCTGCCACACTCTGCACCAGCAGTAGCTTCTGAACGTCTTCAAGGGTAGCCCCATTTAGAACGCATTACAATAGTCCAGTTGTGAGATGACTAGGAACTGAACAAGGGAATCCTTGCAGGGAATGTTGGCCCAGCGCAGCTCCTTTCTCCTCGCTCTGTCCCACAGTCCCTAAATTACAATGTAAGAGCTGCATAAAAAACATCACAAATATGCTGCAGACACTTGGTTGCAGGCAAGGGAGGGAGGGAGGGAGGGAAGGAAAGTGCAGGGGAGGAAAAGATGGGAGGGAGCAGGAGAGAGGCAGGGGTTCTTGGGGGGAGAGAGAGAGAAGGATGGAGAGATGGAGAGAGAGAGATAAGGAGACAGAGAGAGAGAGAGGGATGGAGGGAGAGGGAGAGAGAGGGAGAGGGAGGGAGAGATCAACCCATGCCCAGAACTGAGGGCAGCTGCATGGGGTCCCTTCTGAAGAGGACAGCCTTGTCTTTCATTGGGTCTCTGAAGTTGTAAGCACTTCAGGCTGATTCTTTCTCACTGATTTGTAATTCCAAAATTAGCCCAAGAGAAGGAAAGGATGAAGGGATTTCTGCCCATTCCCTTCCCCCCATCCAGAAAACTGACACAGCCTGAATGCAAATTCCTTCTTCATTGGTGTCACCTTGATTTCGTCTTTGGACAGGAGATCATGCAGAAATGACACCTTCCCTTCACTTGTCTAAGGGAGCGATGGGGACCCTCATCTCTTGTGCAACATCCCTTGGCCGGGCAATGCCTAAGAATAAAATGTCACTCCCAAGAACACGATAGCAACCACAAAAAGGAGGCTGTGTGGGACACTCCAAGGATCCTTAGGAAGCCTCTCAGCATCTACTAACCCTAAACGCGTTCTGGAAATATGGATTCACTGCAAAAACCAACTGGGTCGAACTCTTCCCTTTCATCCTTGGTTTGGGTTATGTTAGAGTTTGCAGCAATCCAACCAGCACACAAGTAAATAATTCAGCAGGATTTCTTTATAGAAGAAACTTCTTTATATGCAATTGTAGGAAGTTAGCACCCACCCCCCTCCTAGAAAAATGAAATATTCTAGTAAATATTCAAAAGGCAGAATATTATATTTCCGTGGATGAGAAAAAGAGAAACATGTTTTAAAGACAAAGCAGCTTCCTGCAGCTTCCTCCCCCTTCAGCTCCAGGGTGATGGGATTAAGACCTGGCCCTCAGGAAATGATAGGATTACCCAACTCACTACATGGCATCTGGAAAGATTGCATTAGCCAGCACTCAGGTGAAGCCATGTGGTCCAGACAAAGTTAGTTAAGACTACAAAGTCTACAAAGTTAGTTAAGACCCCCACCCCTGGGAATCTGACAGCCAATGGGATACATTTCTAACACAGGAACAGGAAACACTAAGGTGGGGCCCAACAGAGGGTATAAACCCAGGCACACTCAGCACCTCAGCCCTTTTTTCCCCTTTCCTTGATTTCTCAACCTGAAGTATGTGACCATCTTTCTCTGGAGCTCCAGACCATGTGGTCCTGTTCACCATTAAACTTTCCAAGCAGCCTCCATGTTTCCAGTGTCTTTTTCCCCACTTGGAACTGAACCCAGAAGGATATTTCTTTCAACACAATAATGTACAATATGATGCATGCATACAATACCCATGGAGCAGAAGTCTGAACCAGAACTCAGAATCTAGAAGTCTTAATCACAGAAGCAATACAACTCATGTGTATATACACACACACACACACACAGACCAGTCAAGCTAAGCCATTTTCTCACTTTTCCAGTTTTTGGCAAATACAATTCTAGTTGCTGTGTTCTGCTTATTACGCTCTGGATGGGTATAAAGCAGACAGAGCATCGCCACAAAGAATCTATACATTTATAATGAAATATGTCAATTCTCTATTGTATCCTTCAGGTAAGATACCTAATAAAAATATCTCTGGTTTCAAGTCTATATGCTGTTTTGTCATTTTTTCCAGCCACGTATGAATTTTAGTCCAGTATCTCTTGCACTTCCACACATCCACCACATGTGATAATACGATCCAGTATTTGATGACACTTCCAACGTTTCTCTGATTTGTTCTTGAACATCCTTGCTATTCTTGCCGGGGAAAGAGGCACCTGGACTGCCTTGTTTTTCTCTGAAGATGCTTCATTTCTCATCCAAGAAGCTTCTTCGGAGCCTTGCAAACCTTGGACTGTTGGTACAGAGGCATTCTTTTCCCATTCCACCTGTATGCCCTTATCCTGCTGTGAGGAGACCCCGTAGCTTTCCGGTCATAGGCTTTGGGTCAGTCTCTCCCTCCCTCCCTCCCTCCCTCCCTCCCTCCCTCCCTCCCTCTCTCTCTCTCTCAGCCTGACCCACATCACAGGGCTGTTGTTATCATTGTTATGAGGAGAATAGGAGGAGGAAGGAGGATTAGGTAGGTTCACCACCTTTGAATTATTTATAACAACAATAAGCCTGTTTTTTAAAAATAGAAAAACCTTTGCAAGTTCTTTTTCCACCCGTCAGATCAAGTATCTAATAGCTGAGATTTTAAATATACCCAGAAAAAGGGAATCTAGGACTTAATGCTATTAAAAAGAGGGTCCAAGGATTTCATCATAATTTCACCACAACGTGAAATGGAGGCCCAGAAAGGGTCCAAGCTTCCCTTCTGAAAGGGAGAACATGGGGGACCCTGGGGGCAAGACGCCCCACAGCCCCCCAACCTACAGCCTGGCTCTTTCCCGTGGCAGCCGAGTGGGGAAATGGCAACCCCAGAGCCAAGAAACCAGGACCTCTACAGCCTGGCTCTCTTGGGAAGGAAGGAGAAGGCAGGAGGCAATGGGAGGCCAGCAAAGCAGGGAGACAGGAGAGACAAGAGCAGTGGAGGGAGCGGAGCTGCCTCTGGACTGTCCAAATGTGGCCTGGGCAAAGGGCCCTTAACCGGGGGCTCCGTTTCCTCTCTACTGGCAGGGAAGCTGGAGTAAAAGAGCTGGTCAAAAGGGGCAGGGAAAGAGAGGAAGGGGCGGGCTGGGGCAGGCTGCCTGACTTTCTCTTCTCTCCCTAAACTGCACGTAGGTGTTTTGACCATGAGATTCCTGGGAATAGGAAGTTCCAATCAAAGGTGTCTTTTTTGTCCCAATTCCACAGCAATTTGAGGAATGCAGCTGGCAAGGTTTCTCATCCTCCTGGAGTCTGTGGGAGCCATCAAATAGGATGCACGTACATAGCAAACTGAAAATAAGATGGAAACCTTTGGGTTCCCCACTGGACTTGGTCCCCTATCCTGATATAATGTCTCTCTTGGGAGAGAGGGAGGGGCAGGGGGACAGGGTGTCTTTTTCCTTTTGGTGCACTTGATGGCCAACTAGGGCAGGGGTCTCCAACCTTGGCAACTTTAAGACTTGTGGACTTCAACTCCCAGAGTTCCTCAGCCAGCAAAGCTGGGAGTTGAAGTCCACAAGTCTTAAAGTTGCCAAGGTTGGAGACCCCTGGACTAGGGAATCCCTTGACAGGATGTCCTACTGCTAAGAGATGGGCCAAAACAGGGAATGACTCTGAAAGACACTTGGGCGACAGTACAATGGGCTTCCTTCTGTCTCTTCCAGATCACTGAAGACCACTAGGAGTTTTCACCATTTCATGTTGAAATTCGGCTGGTTTCATTCCTGGAGGTCACTTGACTTTGGAACATGAAGCTGACAGAGGTGTTTCGTTTGGCACTGGCATTGGTATGTGGAGAAAAGGTGGAGGTGAGCTTTGATAGGATCCAGTGAGGATTCTGAGGGCTTTGTGTTGTCATCCCTACTGGTCAACTGTCAGTTGTTGTCAGTTGCTGTCAGTTGTTGCTGATCCAGTTGAAAATGGCGCCTAGGATGTAAGTAGGTTTCTTTCAAGGCTGCTGGGCTCCAGGGACCTGATTTCTCAGAGGATTGGCTGTTCCATGGAGGGGGGGGAAACCACCATTTGTGGTCCTTTTAGAAAAGGGGAATGGGGGAGGGGGAAATGTGTTCCAGAGAAATTTGACCTTGAGTTCCTTATTGGTGCTAAAAGGCTTGGTTGAGTCCTTTCCAATTGGTTGGGATAACTTAGGAGCCTTAGATTTCCTGTGAATTAGGAAAACCGTTCTACAATTGGATAAACTCGCCTGGCTGTGGGACACATCCTGTCACGTCCAACCAAATCAAGGTGAAAAGGGCCGGGCTCCAGCCAGAAGCATTGTTTTCCCATTCTCATTTCCTGAATCAAAGGGATTGTGGGAACCAGTCTTTCCTTGCCTTCCTTTCTCTCTCTCTTCTAGGGCTTCTTTCAGATCTTGGTGGTGTTTTGGAGGCTGGCGAAAGAAGCCAAAGGACCCAGGCGCTGGGGGAGCGGAGAAGAGTACCGAGGCTCCTAGGGAAAAAAAAGTCCGGTTCATCATTCACCTGGAGCTCCAAAAAGTGGAGCCGTGTGGTGAGTGGACACCTTGGGTTGGGCTGCAACCCTGAGAGGGAAAGGGGAAGGGTTTGGAGGGGACCCCCAGGGGCAGGGATATGCAGGGTACACACCTGCACCTTGGAAGATTCAAGGTTGCACAGAGGGACGACGGGAGGGAGGCCAAGCTGTTCCCCCTTCCTCCTGCAGCTCCTGCAGCATCTCTCAGGACTCCCCACAAGTTCTCCTGCTTCCCTCTGGCTCCCCTGCACTTCTTTCTATGCATTGGCGAGTGGGGAGGGAGGACCCAGAGCACAGGATTTGCCTGAGGCCTCACTGAGAAGATCTCTCCTGGCCAGGAGGATCCACCAGCCCTTTTAAGGGAAGATGGAATTGGGTCTCGAGGGGAAGAAGAGCCCTGCATAGAAGGGCCTGGGTTGGAGGGTTCTCTTCCGCCGCGGGAGGCCTGAGACTTTGCTAAGCACCTCCCGCCTCTCCTTCCCCAGATCCCTCCACAAAGGCGGTGAAGAAAAGGAGGCTCTTCACGAAGAGGAACCCTGTAGGTAGCCAACGGAAGCCAGGACTTCCCCACCCTCCTAGAACCTCTCCCCGGGGAGGAGGAAAGGGCAGGGAGGCAGGGTTTCTCTTCCCTTTGGTTCCACTCGAGGGTGGACGAGGGAATGTGGGCAGGATCTCTGGCGGCTCATTCTTGGGTCGATGGGCCAAGGGAGGACGGGGGATGACCCTGCAGGGCCCTTTGGCAACAGGGTTCTTTCTGTCTCTTCCAGCTCACCCAAGTCCAGCAGCATCAGGAAGAAGTTGGGGTACCTGAAAAGGATCCTTTCATTAACGAAGGTAACTTTGTCACTGATAAAGTCGTAAATGAAGGTAGTTGTGGCTGGCCATCAACGTTCAATCCAAAGGGAAGGCTCTGGATGGCATTTCGGGTGCTTGGCAACGAGTCCACCCTTGCGAGCATTTGCAGCCTCTGATGGTGATGCGATCACATTTTGCAAGAGGTTTTGTTGCTTTCTGGGCAAAAATAAATACACTGCAAAACACTTCCTTTGGATGGTCTGGATTTGAACTCACGACCCCATGATTTGCTTTAGGACCTCATGTGATTCGCTTAAAATCTATTATAAAAATGGTCTTAAAATGGACCAAAATTCTGGACTCCACTATTGTCATTTGAAGGTGACTCTTTTGTGGTTTCCAGCAATGTAGCCGAGACGTTAACCTGCAACCCCTCCGTCCCCTTCAGGGGATCCCGTGTTGTTGATAGGCTTCCCTTCCCTTCGCTCCTTCATTGGCCTCCCCTTTTCACCCCACGCAGGTGACTTGACTTTGGAGGAGCTCTAACTTCCTGCCTGGAAAGAAATGCAAAGCAGAATCTTTTTTTTTTATTACATTTATATGCCGCCCTTCTCCCGAGACTCAGGGCGGCTTACAATTTTTGGAGCACAACCCAGTATGCTCAGCAATAGCCTTCATTCCATTGTAGATGCCTGCTTATTACTAAGCGGCATTTTTTACAAAGTCAGCTTATTGCCCCCAACAATCTTGGGTCCTCGATTTACCTACCCCAAGAGGATGGAAGGCTGAGTCAACCTTGAGCCTGGTGGGATTCGAGCCTACAGTAATTGTAGGCAGCTGGAACTTAAGTGCAGGCAATTAACAGCCTGAGCCACCAAGGACCGTTTCTGTGGACGTGACAAAGCAAAGAAGTGTGGGAGTCAGATTCCCCTCTTCATGCGGAGCTTCTTGAAGGGAACAGAAAGAGACATCCAGAGACTTTCCCTGTAGCCTTCATGGATAAAGACCTTGAGAGAAATGGAACTTGGATGTTCTATATGTTGATAGAGGAAGAAGACTCTGCTGCGCTCGAAGACGGAAGGATATGATTCCCACAATGGATGAATGGCCGCAAAAGTTGATGGAGTTGACAAAGACATTAAATTGACTGCTTTGATTTAAAGGAAAGAAAACAGATACTTTTGGTTCTACTTGGAGACTATTTTCGGACTTGGTGCTTTGAGGGCCACAGAGTTAGCACTTTATAATAGCTGAAATTTGGTTTTTGTAGTGCTGGTCACTTCACTTTCAAGAAAATGCCTCTCTGTCAGAAACCAGGACTGGCAGGAGAGCATTAGATGCACTGCAGAGAAGAGTTTCCTTTTCGGCTGTTCTCAAGCCTCCGTGATCAAAGCAAAGATTCTAGCTCAACTTTGGGAAGTGCTGAGCATGTCTCTTACCCAGACACATTTTGATGCTTTTCCTTTGCCATTGTTTCTTTTACTGAGAATCCAATGCTCTTTTCTATGGCTATGCTCACATAGGATTGGATGCTTTCCTTTCCTGGGATGTTACCGGACAGATGACTATTTCTGAACCAACTTTTGCTTTGAAGTTAATATAAACGTCAATGTAAATCATTTTAGCCAAGTCCCCCTTTTTCATAGGGATCCCCCCCCTTTATCAATGTAATAAAATGCTTTTACATCATTTTCTGACTCATTTGCTAATTGGAAAGGGATATAGAATGAGGCTGAACCCAGAGCCAGATTTGGCCCACAGGTTGAGGTGGGGGAGAAATGAAACTTTAATGTCAGGGTTGTTGTTAGATAGTTTGTTATATTAGAAATGGCCAGTAGATTCAATGATCTAAAAGGAAAAGCACATCCTGAGTCTGTGTGTGTCTAGAAAGGGGAACCTGGAATTACAGGCTTGGAAGGGTCCCTGGAGATCTTCTAGTCCAGCCCTCTGCTTGAGCAGAAAAATGATTTGGCCGAGTTGTGGTAGATTTCCTCCTAGTGAATGAACTTGGAAAGAGGCAAAAGAGAGGCTTCTAGGCACTCTGACCTGCAACCGAATCCCCTGGAAGCAGGGAAGAAGGGTGGCCCAACAGAGGGTCTTCTCTTCTGCACCAGAGGGTCACCAGATGCCTTCAAGAGGAGCCAAGCCAAGAGACCCAACAGGCCAGAGTCTTCCTTGCACTTCTGTGAAGTGGTAACGGCACTGAAAAGAGGGGCTTATGACCCCTTCCCACACTTATGACCATTGCAGTCTCTTTACGGTCACGTGGGAACAATCCAGAGCCTTGACCACTGGCTCATATTGATGACTGTTGCATTGGCCCAGAGTCGCCCAGAGCTGGCTCCAGTCAAGCAAAATTACGGGAGGAAGCCACATTTGCTTAACAACCACACTGTTCGCTTCACAACTTCTGACTCACTGAATGACCACAGCAAATGGGGCATGAAGGGGGGCGTGACTCCTTCCACAATTTTCAGTATTGCTCTATTGTTGTAAGTGGAGGTTTATGTTTAAAGCCATTTTTTAAATACAGAACAGGGTGTATCTAGGTATCTGGAGGAAGCCGTCCAGGTGTCGTAAACACAACAGGAATTCTTTGCAGATAGTCCTCAACTTATGACTGGTCACTTAGCGGCCATTCAAAGGTATGACGGAGCCCAGAGATACCTATGACCCAGATTCAAAGTTCTGAGGGCTGCCCCCCCATCGTAGTCACAGGACTGGGCCCTGCACAACCAGCCCACAGTTACAGCTGCTTGCAGCTTCCCCTGGTCACAACACAGAGATTAGCATCATTTTTTTGCTGGAAACAAGAGTTCACTTCCAGTTTCCTGCAAAAACCACCACATGGTGAACAAGGGACTTGCTTAATGACCATGGCATTTGCTTTATGACTGCAGGAGAAATGGCTACAATGGTTCGTTTTCTGGGTTCCCAACCAATTAACGGGGCACAGGAAGGGCCGAGGGTTTCAGGTGTGCGCGCAGGTGTCCGGGCGTGTGGCAGGGAGGTTGTGGATGGGGGTCGTTGCGGGGCAGGTTTTGGGGGTGGCTGAGAGAAAGTGGTGGGAGGGAGAGGCGGCTTCCAGGCAGGAAGCGCAGGAGAGCGAAAGCCACAGCATCGGGGAAGGGCAAAGCGCAGCCCAACGGCGGAAGAAGCGCCGCAACGGGCTGCGGGTCAAGGGGACAGAAAGCAGCGGGTCTCGCGCAGCGGCCACAACGGCTCGGCTGGCAGCGCGGCTGGAACGTCTCCGGTGCTCAGATGGAGCGCTCAGGGCGGCCGCTGGATGGGCGGCCAGGTAAGCCAGGTGAGTCTTTTCTTCCCTCTTCTTGCAACGGGGCCCCTACCTTGGGCAGCCAGGCCCCTCCAAAGCGCCGCTCCGCCTTTCTCTTCGCTCGGTCCCACAGTCCCTCAATTGCCCCCCCACCGCCCGGGACAGCTCCGAGGCCATTTGCCCACCCCCACCCTCTGCTATTCCAGCCAGAACGCGGCCCTCGTCCTTCCCGGGAGGCGCCCGTGCTGCCCAGTAGCCGAAGGTTCCGGCCCCGACGAGGCACTCGGGGCCAGCATACGTGCCGGAGACTCTGCTCCTCGGTACTCTGAGTGAGGGGACCTGTGTGACTTTTGCTCTAGGACGTAAGAGCTGCGTAAGAAAACGTCGCAAATATGCTGCACACACTTGGTTGCAGGCGAGGGAGGGGGGAAGTGCAGGGGAGGAAAAGGCGGGAGAGAGCAGGAGAGAGGCGGAGGTCCTTGGGGGTGGGAGAGAGAAGGAGAGAGAGAGAGAGACAAGGAGACGGAGAGGGGGGAGAGAGGGAGGGATGGAGAGAGAGGGATGGAGGAAGAGGGAGAGTGTCAGATGGTGCAGCCTTGTCTTTCATTGGGTCTCTGAAGTTGTGAGCACTTCAGGCTGATTCTTTCTCACTGATTTGTAATTCCAAAATTAGCCCAAGAGAAGGAAAGGATGAAGGGATTTCTGCCCATTCCCTTCCCCCCATCCAAATAGCTGACACAGCCAGAGGGGTGAGCCGGCCCCCCAAGTAACCTGGCCCCATGCCATGAAGGGCTTGAAAGGTGAGCACCAGCACCTTCAATTGCACATGGAAGCAAACTTGCAGCCGATTGCAGCTCGCAGAGCAAGTGGTCCTATGGAGGCCATTCTTGGAGCTCCTGGAACTGCTAGTGCCCCACACTCTGCACCACATGACGTTTTTGATGTTAGGTGTCCATTTTAAGTCTTGAGATATGATAGAACCTAGAACCTCGAAGGTCTCCACTGTTGCTACTGTGTTGTGTAGTGTTGTAAGGGGTGGTAGTATAGGAGGGCTTCTCCTAAAATCTACCACCATTTCTACAGTTTTGAGTGTGTTCAGTTCCAGATTGTTCCGGTTACACCACAAGGCAAGTTGTTCAACCTCCTGTCTGTATGCAGATTAATTGTTGTCTCGAATGAGACCAATCACTGTTGTATCATCTGCAAACTGCAGTACTTTAACAGAGGGATCATTTGAGATGCAGTCACTGGTATAGAGAGAGAAGTGGAGAGACCACACAGCCCTGGGTGGCCCCTGTGCTAATTGTACAGGTATCTGATGTGATTTTGCCTAACTTCACCTGCTGTTGCCTGTCTGTTAGAAAGCTTATGATCCATTTACAAGTGTGGTCAGGCACAGCTAGCTGATTTAGTTTAGCTAGAATATCTGGAATGAAGGTATTGAATGCTGAGCTGAAGTCTACAAAGAGGACCCTTGCGTAGGTCTTTGGAGATTCAAGGTGTTGTAGGATGTAGTGCAGAGCTATACTGATAGCATCATCTGCCGATCCATTTGCTTGGTAGGCAGATTGCAGGGGGTCTAACAGTGGATCCATGATGATTCCGTGAAGAGGTTTCTGACCATACCTGAGGCTGCCTGAGCTGGCACTCAGCCTGGAAAAGCAACTGTGGCGGAGTACATGATGGCCACCTTCACCTACCTGAACCGAAGTCATCCAGAGCAGTGGAGAACTTCAGCTACGAGGAGACAGGAGACAAAAGGTTCCAAGTTCAGCTGCACATCGAGGCAAATCTTGCCACAGCAGCAACTTCCACGGTGGCTGTTTCCCTGGCAGTGTTTGAACCGAGGGTGGCAGAAGCTCTGAGCCGGGTTTGGACTGGATCCCTTCCAAGCCTCAGCTTTGGATCCTAAACTCCACCTAGACATTTCAAAGACGTGGTCTGGTTTCTGTGGTCCATTTTGGGGGGAAAGTAGCTGAGCAAATTGTGCAGCCACCTACCTTTCTCACATCCTATCCTGATCTATTTCTCTTTTTGTGGGGGGAACTCCTTTAATAAATGTCATGTATGATGGCCAGCAGTTGGAAAGACTTGTTGGCTTGATCCTGAGGCCTCCCTGTGCCTGTTGTACCAGGCTGTTTTCCTGGATTGGGTTGGGACCATCCTTGCATTTCAGAGGGGTCCAAATTTCATCAGGCATGTGAGGACTCCCTTGGACAATTCCCCAGATAGCTCTTTAGATGTCAGCTTGTGGAGGATGAACCAATTCAGCATGTCAGGAACAGAGTTGATTGATTGCTCTGAACGGCCATTTGGCTGAGGCTCCAGCTGGGAAAAGCTTGCAGTTGCAGATGGCCAGCAAAGAGGAGGAAGAGCTGACTTCTGCACTGATCCAAGAACACAGAGGGCAGAGAAGAGGCAGCAGAGGTCAGCTTGACTACAGGTACTCCTTGACTTACAACAGTTCATTGAGTGACCATTCAAAGTTACAATGGCACTTAAAAGTGACATGAGTTTTTCACTTATGACTGTTGCAGCATCCCCATAGTCATATGATCAAAATTCAGATGTGACTCATATTTCTCAGAGTTGTAGAGTCCTGTGATCCCCTTTCACAATCTTCTGACAAGCAGTCAATGGGGAAGCCAGATTCATTTAACGACTGGGTTACTAACAACTGCAATGATTCACTTAACAATGGTGGCAAGGTCATAAAATGGGGCAAAATTCACTTAACAAATGTCTCACTTAACCACATAAATTTTGGGCTCAATTGTGGTGATAAGGACTACCTGTACCCTGGAGAAAGCCTCTCCTCTCCTCGGGCTGCACCAGAAGATGGCTATTCCTCTCATCAGACAGACAGAGGCGTTGCTGGGAATGTTTGTTTCCTAGCTGTGTTTTCTGACCGTGATTCCTGCCTCACTCTGGATTGACACCATGTTTGGAATTGAATTGTGCCTTGGAAACTCTGGGCTTTTCTTGCCTTGTGAGCTCTCTCGTGTGTGGATTTAGGTTGGCCTGGTGAGTCATTTGGTTTGAGAAACTTTCAAGTGCTTTGTGGACTCTTTGGCCATTGCTCTGTGGACTAACCTTGGTCTGCTCGTGGCTGGACTTAATTGGGACAGTTCTGAGTTTTGGTGAAGGAAATTGCTGGGGAATATTAATAAACTCACTAAACCTCAGATATGTGTGTGCATGAGTGGAGGCAGCACTGGACACGGGAAAGGCCCCATTTCCACTCCCCATAATCCACTCAAGCTGTGAAACCCCAGAAACATAATTTGGGCAGAGCTCTGGGTGAGAAAAAGGGGTGGGGTCAATAAACTTTGGGGCAGGTTGCCCCAGCCACAATACCGCAAGTTCCCTCTCTCTCCTGCCAGAACAAACTATTTCTCACGAAGAGCCAGGCCTGGGGGATCTGTGACCAACCGATCCCGCTGAGGAGCAAGTGGCTTCGGCTCCTGCTCATCACAGGCTTCAGCTGAGCAGCACAGCACCCTGCCCCTCCCCCACCCCACAAGCCACACCCAACATTTTGCCCAAAGCAGCAACGTTCTTGATAGAAACTGGAAGTCAGAGGGGTAAAAAAATGGTTATAAATGTGTGAATCCAAATAAATTCCAAATCTCTGGACAGAAAAATAGATGCCATTCTAGTCAAGGTTTCTCTCTCTCTCTCTCTCTCTCTGTTTGCTTTGTTTTGCAAGATTCAGTTTCAGACACAAAATGCAAAAGCAGCTTAATGTGGAGATGGATCCTTTTCCCCCACTAAAATTGCTCAATGCACTTTTCTCACGCTGACTTACAAGCAACCCTTCCTTCACATATTTGATGTCACAACAATTACAAATGCATTTACTGTATTCCATCCTTGGTCCAAACAGAGCAGCTGAGCTCCTTGGCTAAATGAAGAGACGTCCTCCTCAGCTGCTGAAGTCCACAGGCCTCTTTCTTTTGTGTGTGTGTGTGTGTGTGTGTCAACTGGTAAAAGCCAACAGCCCTCCTCCCAACGGCAACTGGAAACCAGAGAAGTGATTTGACCAGAGAAAGAAAAGGAGGCTTGTGCTTTGTCAATGCCGAGGCATCTCCCAAAGGGGGGGTTCCAATTTGGCTGCTGAAAAGTCCCCAGGAGATTGTACAGATCCAGTGAAGTAGAGTTGGTGGGTCACTTCCCGAGGTCCATGGAGATGGCATTAGCCGTGGTCTGTCCGAAGATGAAAGTGCCGAGGACAACCATGAACATCCCATAGGCGACCACCAGCCACCAGCTGCAGGGAGCAGACAAAAACAGTCAGGCCAGCGAGGGGGAGAGCCAGGCGGGGATGGGTGGATCAAGGCCAAGCACCTCTCTTACCTCACTCCTCCAGCTCCCTGAACCTCGGAAAGCTTGGTGTGGATGAGGCAGAGGCCTGGCGAGGACAAAAGGAGAGAGCGGGGTTGGGCGGCCTAGCAACAGTCTCACCGTGGCCCCAGAGACCGAGTCCACGCAATCCACAGGAGGGCGAGTGGAGAGGGAGCACTTTCCCACTTGGGCTCCACGGCCTCTCAGCCAGGCAGGCGTCTCCCTCCCTTCAGGGGTTGGCCTTGGGCAGAACCGGCCAACTGTCATGCAGCAATTGGGGGGCAGTCGGGGCTTCCCATCCCGTCCCCGGAGCTGCAGAAAACTCCCTGCCTGTCCTCGGCTGGCTCTTCCTCCCTCTCCCTGGCCTCGTCTTCTGCTCCGGGGAACATGAGGCGGCTCTTTGGGGGCAGCCGCGGCTCCTTCCTCGCCACTTCTGTCCCCAAAGCCAGCGCTGGCTGCAGCCTGGACCAAGCAGGCCATCCAAGCCCCGGCCATCCTGCAGTGGAGAACCCAGAGAAGCCACCTCCCGCCCGCCCGCCCGCCAGCCAGGAAACCTTTCCCCTACCTGGGAAGACAAAGATGAAGCAGGCAGCCAGCCCCCCGATGACCGAGATGACCCTGCCGATGTCCGGAATGAAAAGGGCCAGGAGGAGGGTGAGGAGGAACCAGCAGAAGGTCTGCAATAGGCGTCGGCGTCTCTCCCGGCTCGCATCTTCGTCTATGCTTTCCCCTTTGTAGCGCAACCAGAGACCTTCCAGGACGGCTCTAGGAGGAAGACCTCGGAAGGGTCAGCAGACACGACCCCCCCCTTCCCACATTCCCCAGCTGGCCGGCCGGCCTGCTCACCTTCCACAGAAGTGCAGGATCGGGTAAGAAGTCAGGACCGAGAGGATGATGAAGGCCCTCGCGAAGGCGACCGGGATGTCATCCGAGGGGTAGGAGAGCAGCACGTCCGGCTGCACACTCTCACCGAAGGTCAGGAAGCCACAGACGCCTGGCAGGGACAGAGGGAGGCTGGGGCAACACCAGGCACGGCTTCTGCCAGGCCCTCAGCCAAAGCAGAAGCCACTGGACGGAACGAGCACCTGGGTTTCGGGATCCGCTCCCTACCTGTGCCCATGTAGACGAAGAGGGCGATGACCATGGCTGCTGTCACGATGACTCCCCAGGTCCTTACCTGCGGGCACTTCATGCTGTTGAAGATGGGCACGCTGCTGACGTGGCACTACAGAAGGGGGAAGGAAAGCTCAGTGGCCGTCCTGGATGGGGGGGGGGGAGCAAAGCTGCTTTGAGCAACAGGTGCCAGCCCCCCTCCCCCCAAAAAACTCTGAAGCCTGCTGCACTGGGTCCCCAAGCCCTTCATCCACTCAGGCGGGCATTATGGCAACTGAAGATGTCCACTGCAGCTGGACGTCCATTTCGGTTCACAACAGGAATCCAAGATTCCTGGGGAAAACCACCTCCTTAATCAAGTGACGCCATAGTTATTACCTGCATTTCATTCCAGGAGCTGAGAATAATTTTAATTGCCATCACCCTTTTTAACTTAGCTTAGCAGCTGTTACTTGCCACGGTCCAATATTAATCTCCTTAAAAATAGGGGTGTGAAACTTGTGGCCTCAGGTTGTCGTCACGTGACATTCTCCCCCTTCATTAAAACAGGAGTGGGCAGGGCCAGCGCATCCGGGCCTGCCTGAAAACCCCCCAATGCCATCGCAGCCTCTTCCAGGCGCTGGGGAACTTCCTCAGTGGGAAGCCCAGTGCAGTCGTCCTCCAAAATCTGCCAAGTGAAACCCTAGAAGCCCAAAGGTGAGTTAGGAGCCCCTCCCTGACTTTTAGGCAAGCTCAGGCAGACACACGTGGGAAGCGTAACAGGCCGCGTCCTCCTGCCCACCTGGCATGCGTTGTCCTGGGCACATCTTTGCCAAGATCTTGGTACGAAGCAGCTCCCTTCTCCCCCCTTCCAGGTGCAGAAGCAACCTGGGAGAAGGAATCCCAAGGTGCCCCGGGCTTCCCTGCAAGCAGCTGATCCATCTTGTGTTGCCTCCCAGGCAGAAACCTGCCCCAGCAGCTCTTCCCTTGCCTCCACAATGCCCAGCAAGGCAGCAATCGTCTGAATTGCTCCAAGACCGGCACAGCTAATTTGGCCGCCTGATTTCCATGTCTATGACCGTCCGACCCACCAGGCTTCCTTCACAGGGGCTGGACACTGTAGGGAGAGGTACCTGGGCTGCCTCCCGAGGACAGTTGTATAACGGGGGATTGTTGTTCGAGATGCAAGCCAACCAATGGTCCTGGGGGCGGGGCGTGGCTAGTGGGCGAAACTTAACCCCCATTGAATGTCCATCCTCTCACCGCTCGCCCTGAGGATGGGCAGACTGTGCTGGGTGTAGCCAGGATTTTGAGATTCTGCTATTGGATGGAGCACATGCCCTCTTGGTCAGGAGAGAAGCTCTTCCATCTGGCACACGCGGCCTTTGCCTTTTTTCCCAGGCTGCCCCTCTGAATCCTTCCTTCCTTCCTTCCTTCCTTCCTTCCTTCCTTCCTTCCTTCCTTCCTTCCTTCCTTCCTTCCTTTCCTTCCCAGAGACAGCCCACAGAAGGACAGATGCCTGCAGGCCACCCTGGACCCCCTCCGGATCTCCAACTGCCCTTTCGTTTCAGGCGCAACCACATCGGTTTCCACCCACCTGCCTCCCTGAATCACCGCTCAGGAAGTGGTCAGCTCCCGTGGGAGCCACAACCCAAGAAGAGCCCCTCTTCCTCTGTGAGCCATAAAACATCCCCCACAGGCAGAAGTCTGTCCATCAGAATGGCGGGTTTTCACTCCTTGCCGGGCTAGGAACTTTCTCTGACTTCAAGTGGCCCTTTGACTGCCCCCATCACTCCCTTCTGGCCCCTTGGAAAAGCACTGATCCAGAAAAAGACACTCCTTCAGCTGCTAGTACCCAGCACGTGATTCGCAATCTTGCGAAAGGAAAAAATCCAATCCAATTTGGAGGAGGACTGAAAAGCCCCTACCAGGTGTCGGTGCCCCCCCAACCCGGAGCCCATTTCAGACGGCCTTCGTTGGATGCACAGGAAAGACCCAGAGGAGCTCAAGGGTGCCTGAAGGTCCTGAGTAGGAGACACGCCCCCCCCAATCAGGACCCTATGAAGAGAGGGAGTCCTTCAAGCCCCCAGCAAGAGCCTGGGGAGGGGAGGCAGCTCAGTACCTGCAAGGGCCGGATCTACCCCATCCAGACGGGAGACGTTCCTGCCCTGTGGTGGCACCAACTGCTCCCTCAGCAAAGCCTCTCCTGGCAAAGCCCAGGGCAGGCAGCAGAGCTGCTTGAACCTTACCTGGAAACCAAAGCAAATGGTGGGCATGGCGTTGAAGACAGACACCCAGGAAGAAGGGCTGCGGGGAGGAAGAGGAGAGCTGCATTAACGAGGGCTGGATCCCCAAGCGCCTCATCAGAAGGGAGTGCAGATGGCCCAGCCAAGTGCCCCCCCCGCCCCCGCTGTGGTTCTCCTCTGCTCCTACAGGGACGAAGCAACGCTGCCAATCTGTCCAGGACTGGTCCCCCTTGCCAGGAGGCCGCTCCGACCCCCTGGCAGAACAGCAGCTGCAGCTCCAGGAAGAGGAGAGCCAGTGGGAGGGGGTTAGCTGGGCAACCCCAACAATGCACAACAATTGACATAAAAGACTGCCAGGTTTCTCTTCCGCTTTTGTTGCGCAATGCAAAGCCTGAGGTGGCAGAAAATGGGGGAGTGGGGAGGCCGTGCCTTTATTTTTATGGCAGCCATCAGCCATCTCTGCCTCTCTGGATGCAGCCGGCATTCACATACCTGGTTGTGATGATCTCTGGGGAGATCACCTGATCAGGCCAAAAATACTTTATAATGACGACAATTGTGATGTACCAAGTCCCGATCACACTCAAGCAGCTGAAAGAGAGCAACATTTAGGGATGTGGGGATCCACCAGAAACATTTCATACATGCTTTATTTCAATACCAACACTTGTCAAAAATGTATATTGCAATCAGAAACAGGAGATCCTACTGATTTAAAGAATGATTTAAAGAAAGCTTGAGATATGGATCTTGGTAATCCCATGCAGGAGATAAATTGGCAAAAAGCTATGAAAACTGGGTTGATTGACTTCGGCTTCAGTGCAAGATTATACACCGTTGACACCCAATTCCTGTTAGATTGGCATAAGTATATCAGAATTATCCTTCCAAATGTTTGAGAGGTTGTCAAAACAAAAGGGCCAGTCTTTCATCTGTGATGGTCATGCAATAAAATAATATTCTCTGGGTGTAAAATCTTTGGGGAGATAAGTGCTACCACTAATCCAAGAATTGAATGCTCCCCAGAGCCAGCATTACTGAATGTATTTACAGGACTAAATCATAAGCTTAAAAACAAAGGGAGTATTATTTATTTATCAGCCAAAATAATAATTGCCCAACATTGGAAAAATCAACGTAACAGAGTTGTGAATTAACTGCTATACTACAAAAAACCCACAAAATTAAAACTAATGAGACATCAGAGACAAGAATTACACTTACATCTGGACAGATCTTATCAGTTTATTTCAGTGGCAACAGATTATACTCTGCTATACTCTAGATAGATGGCAAATGTTTATGACAGAACCTGTCTAGGTTCGTTGCAGTAGGTCTCTTTTGCATTTGCTATATTTTTCTTTTTTGTTTCTTTTCTCTATGTTAATACGCTCGCCTGATATTATTTATTAACATTTAATAAAATATATTTAAAAATAATACTGCTTCTTTATGCAACTTCTCTGACCTTAACTTTATTTACTTGCTTGTATCCCACCTTTATTACAATTAACTCAAGGTGATGGACGTATCCAACACATCTTTGTCCCACAATAACAACCCCTGGGAGGTGGGTTCAACTAAGAGAGAACAACCAGCTAGTTTTTACAACTAAGGCAGGACTGGAGCCCCTAGTCTCCCCCTTTCTAGCCCAGTGCCTTAACCCCCAGAAAACATGATTTTGATTTAACACAGGGAGGGGTGCTCTAAAAACCCAGTTGGTGGAAGGGATGGAGAACAAGAAGCCTGTGGAAAGTATTCACACAGGATTTTCCCTCCTGGGATCCAGACTTTTAAGGGTTAAAAGAGCCTCCCCCCAAATTGGCTTTTGTCCTATAAAACAGAACTGCAAGCAAGTTTGTGGGCGGGGATGGAGAGAAAGGGGCAAACACAGGAAGACAGGCAACCCCCAAGCCAAAGCCAAGCACTGCAGCAGCAGCAGCAGCAGGAGGCAAACCAGAATTCTTGGACCTGCCAAGGGGCAGGAAAAAAGCCCACCAGCGTCAACCCACACAACACCCGACTTTGGGGGATATGGGCAGTAGCACCAGCACCAGCACCCCCACCTGGCAGGTACCTGGCATATTTCTGGAAGCCAATTTCTTTGGGGACGGACAGTGGAAGGATGAAGAGAATGGCCGTGAGGCTGATTGTGAATTTGCGATCCGTGAACCAGCAGCTCCTCCCTTCTGTGGCACAGCTCTTTACCAGCACTGGAATGACTTCCGGAGACACAGAGAGAGAAAGTTGGCCTCTGAGGGCCCAGTCCACCAAAGAGGTCCTTATTAGCAGGATGAGTCTGCCGAGTAAATGTGCTTGTGCCCACTTCCCTTAGAGAAACCGCAGACAGATCTAATTATGGAAGACGAGAGGTGGCTGATGAGGAGGTCACCGGCCTTAGAGGAGATGGTGGAAAAGCGCCCCAGGGCATCCACTGCCACACTCACTCTTGTCCTGCTGATCCCCGATGATAATGAGGAAGGCGATGCAGGTGCCAAAGGTGTAGACCACGATGGCCACCTCACACAGCACACCCAGGACTCGGCCACAAACAGCCCATACCACTTCCTGGTAGGTGCGTTCGTTACTGGCCTGGGAGCAGTAGGCCAGGATGACCAGCCCACCAATAATGAAGAGCAGCAGCCCCTGCAAGGGAGGCAGAGAAGGGCAGCGTTAGCCGGGTGGGAAGGAGCAAACAGCCCTTGCAAGACACACCCACCACTCACACACACACACACACAGAGCCGTAGTGGTGCAGTGGTTAGAATGCAGGGCTGCAGGCTACTTCTTGCTGACTGCTGGTGTTTTGAATCTCACCAGGCTCAAGGCTGACTCAGCCTCCCATCCTTCTGGAGGTCAGTAAAATGAGAACCCAGATTGTTGGGTGCAATTTGCTGACTCAGTAATCCACTTAGAGTGGGCTGTAAACTGTCATTGCTATTGCAGCGAAGGGAGGAGGGCAGGCAACCCACACAGCACAGGACAAGATCTCTGGCCGATGAGTGAGTGCTGCCTGCAGGTGCTCAGGCCAGGCCCTTGGGACACCAAAGGGCATTCATGGGGGGAGTCAGCACTTGCCCTTCTGGTGCTTGTGCCCAGCTTACAGAGCCATCCTTCTCTTGCTCCTCAGGAACACTCAGGCTGGCAAGGGACGGCAGCGGAAGGCCCTGGGCCAGCACCGGCTCTTTGGGGGTCCCAGGTGAGGTTTGCTCTGCTCCCCAGGTATGATCACTGGAGGGCAGCCTGAGTGGCCAATGGTTGCTGGGCCACCAGGGAGCCTGCAGGGTCTGCCTGACAGTGACAGGGGGGGTCCCAGCCCAACGAGAGCCCCCTGCACAAGAGCAGGTCTCTAGTGAGGTGCACCCGTCGGCCCCAAGGAAGAGAAGCTTCTCCCAAAGAGCCCGGCCTATAAGGCTTGCTCTGGGCCGGCAGCACTGAGAAGGGCCCTTCACCGTCTGCATGGCGATTCCGGCGGCCACTCCGCCGGCCATCTGGAAGGCTGCTGGGAAGTTGAGCAGGCCGGCGCCAAGCGCGGCGTTCACAACGATGAAGACGGCGCCCAGCATGGAGGTGGTGGCCGGCCGGGGCTCCTCCGCGCTGGGGCTCTGTAACAGTCTGGCCCGTTCGCCCGCGTCGGCGGCGCTCCACTCCCAGTCGCCATAGTCCCTGTTGATGCCCACATGGCTCTGAGTCATCTTGTCCGGGTGGCAGAGTCCGGCTTGTCCCAGGCAGCGAAGACACACATCCCTTGGGCTGCAGGCCAGGCGGGGGGCCCTGCAGGGCAGCAGCAGCACTTCTGGGGAGAAAAGCCGGGCGCCATCAGCCTCCCCTCCGGCCCTGCCAAGGCCTCCTGTCCGCTGACACCGCCCCCCCTCAATTCAGTTGCCAGACCCTAACAGCAGGCGGGGAAACTGGCAAGCCGGGAAGAGCCGGATCTTGGCGGGACGGAGCCCACCGCTCTGGGGATGCCCTGTCCGGGCGCTGCGGGCGCAGCACACCAGTCGGGCCGCCAAGCCAAACAGCCGGACGGGAGACCCCCACCCCACCCCAGTCCTGAGCCGGGCATCGCTCGGGGCCGGGAAGAAGCCAGCCTGCGCCGCTCTCGGGACAGGCCCGGAGCCGGCGGCTCGGCAGGGGCATCACCGGGCTCTTTCGGGACACGGCAGCCGGCAGACCGCGTTCAAACGACCCGACTTTTCCCGCCCCCACGAAACGCGCCCCCGCCGCCCCTCACCTCGCAACCCCGAGAGAGACGAAGCAGGCAGGCGCAAACAAGCCGCGGGTCACGAGTCGCGGATCGGGGCGGGGAGGGGGGGGGAGGGATCCGGCTCGAGACCCCCCCGGGCGACGCGGCCGGACCTCTCAGATCGGGCGAAGTCCGGGACCCGCCCCGGGGCTGGCCAAGCGCGCCCCCGCCGCCCGAGCACGCGCGCCCCCTTAGCTCGCCCTCCCGCAGCCGTGACCCCGCCCTGTGCGGGCGGGACGCCGGGAAAAGGAAACTGTCCCCTCCCCTGCCTCTTTCTCCGGCCCCGCCCCGCCTCCTTGGGGCGGCCTGGAATCGCGGGTCTCCTACCTTGGCCACTTTAAGGCCTGTGGACTTCAACTCCCAGAATCCCTCAGCCAGCTTTGCTCTTGGATTTGGTCCACAAGTCTGACAGCTTTGCTGGCTGAGGAATTCTGGGAGTTGAAGTCCACAGACCTTAAAGTGGCCAAGGTTGGAGACCCCTGGCCTGGATGATCTCCGCGACCCCTTCCCGCCCCACAGCCCTCCCTGGTGGAACCAAGGCCCGGCCGAGCCCGACATCTTCTTTCTTGGGGTCCAGGATGGGCTTCGCTTCACTACCGACCCCCCCAAGCCCCCCCCCCCGTCCCTGCGCATTGGGGTCCCAAGCGAGCAACCAAGAAAGGGGAACCCTGAAAAACATAATTATACATGTATTAACAGAAGCTAGAATTGTATTTGCTCAAAATTGGAAGTGATAAGATGCTGATAGAGGAAAAAGTAATTGAAAAAAATATTTTAATGGGCAGAAATGAATAGATTTAACATTAGAAATTGAAGAATCTGAATATTGCATGATATGGGACTTGCTTTATAAATGGCTAGAAAATAAAAATTAATTAAAAGGGATTAGAGGTATTTATAAAGCAATAAGAGTAACTAATGTGACAGAGATACTGAATATTACTTATATATATGGGAATGTGAGTATTATTATATTGTTATACTGTTAAGAATATTAGTAATTGTTACGCACACAAAATGTGTACCTAACTGACATACAATTGAAACGGAATGGATTTATTGTATGTTAAAACTTAAAACATTTAATCAAAAGAAGAATCCCAGACTAAGGCGTTTGATGTACAGCAGCTTTATTAAAGGAGGGAGGGTAGGAAGACAGAGCCTGGCAGCTGCAGGGGAACCTGCCAGGCTGGAAGAGGCGCCTGTGCTTGGCTTCCCAAGGGGGTTTTCTCAGCAGCCACACAACTACCACCTGTCTCTTTCAGTGGCTTTGCTTTTGCAGAGTTCACCATTCCACTGATTTACTCGAGAAGACGATGAGGCGTCCCAGGGGGATGGACCACAGGAGGCATTTGATGGCTGCAGCTGGGCAGGTCACCCCGTTTCCTAGAATGCTTCTTCCCCACTTGGGGTTCTGAAGGGACAATCAGGTGGGTACAGCTGGGAAGGCAGAGCACCCTGGCATCAACCTGGCACAGGACGGGCATGCAGCTAGTAAAGCTTGTTGGTTGATAAACCTGATGGCAGCTTTCTCCTGCCCTGTTTTCAGATGTGGGGAGAGCATTCAGAAGTTCTTAAGACACACAGGAGAAAATTCAGAGCTCCATCATACATGAGTTCACAATATGAAGTAGGGGTTGCAGTGCGAATATCGCACTGGGGATCAGTTTTGCAACTTCTGTCCTACTTAATTCATGCAATGTTCCATTTCTGTGGACGTTCTGCCACACGCCTTTGAGCATCTATCTCTACTGGAACTGAAGCAGCACTAAAAATAATTTTTGAATAGGAGAAAGAATATTTCCTTGGTGAGGTGAGCAGCTGAGAAAAGTTGTTTTTAAGAGCCACGACATATGGCAACTTCGCAAAGGAGCTTTACCCCAGAAGGAAGGCTTTCCACGCAAGCATCCCATCCTGGGCATGGACATACGAAGGTTTCTCAAAGACCCCAAAGGAAAGGAAAGGAAAGGCAATTTAATGGGTTAAGGTTATTCAAAATTAAACCTGTCAGTGAATAGTTTAAAATACTGTGCTAATTGCTTTTTTCTATTGGGAAATGGGAAAAAAGCCTTATATTCCTGTCATAGGAATGATGAAAACTTTTTCTAGCAAGAAAAAAAGCCACTTTTCCTTGAGAGCTTCCTTCGGATCCCTGGGCACAGAGTTTGGGAGAAGGACGTCCACTCCACTCAGGCAGACTGAACAGGGCACACTTGAAATTAGCCTGGCTATTTATGGGAGCTGTAGTCCTGGGGAAGGCTACACTCACAAAGAGGCCGAGAGTCTCCTAGCCCAGTTCAGAGGATGCCGGAGTGTTTGCACACAGGACCGGAAGTCACCTCAAGTGATGAAGGGGAGGGGTGTGTGCAATGACACACAGCCAAGTGACGGATGATGAAAAGCGAGGGAAATGCTTGTGCTAGGCGCTGCTGCTGCTCCTCCTACTCTCCCCCCAGCCTAGCCAGAGTACAAAGCCATCCAACAATCCTCCCTGTTCACTTGGACACCTGGTGGATGGCGTGAGCCAGGTAAGCCACGTTGCCCGAGGTGAGGCCTGCAACGGAGATGCGGCCATCCTTGGTCATGTAGACGGAGAATTCTTTGGTTAACCGTTCCACCTGGAAAACAGAAGGTTCAGTTCAGGGGCAGGCCTTCCCAAGACCCACCCTGAAGGTCCAGCAGCTGCGTCGCCCGAGGGGCCTGGCTGGCTGGCCAAGCAGTGGAGACACCCCACCCCGCCCTGCAAACTGCTGCAGCAAGGACAGCACCAACATGGGAGGGGGAAATCCCTCCATTATCCTGCGGTTTCTGGGCATCACCACTATTTTAATTTTTCACTAATTTATATGCTGCACTGCAGCAGAAAAGTTATTTCAATACAACACAATAGAAACTAAAAGCCCAGGTGATTCCCAACAACCAAGATTGGGGGCACTTCAGCAAGTTTTTTTTTTTGAACTTCAGCAAGTTCAAGGAGCATAGCAAGAACATGACAAGGGCCCCCGCTGTCCTCTGGAGCCCCTCTGGCCAGCAGACCAGACACGAAGTTATCAGTCATTTTACTGCCCTCCCCACAACTGACAGGGCTAAACCTAGCTCAGAAGCTGATAGGCAACCTGCAGAGTGAGAAACACAATCAGGGACCTTGTAGGCTTGAACTACACACACACATACAAACCCTCAGCCTGTACCTTAACAAACTTTAAAATTAAATATCTGGCTCTCCCATCAGACTTGATCGAGTCTTGAAAACCAGAGAGGACTGCACACACCTTTCCTTTTAATGTTTTGAAATGGTCTAGACTCTAGAACAATAGAGAGCCAGTTTGCTGTAGTGCTTACCCAGAAATCTGGAGGCTGTGAATTCTAGTCCCACCTTAGCCGTGAAAGCCAGCTGGGGGATGTTGGGCCTATCACCAGGAGACAGTGAGTTTTAGTCCTGCCTTAGGCATGAAAGTTGACTGAGTGACTTTGGGCTAGTCACTCTTTCTCAGCCCAACCCACCTCATAGGGTTGTTGTAAAGAAAATAGGGTGTGTTGGATATGTTTGCTGCTTTGAGTTATGTCTATGTGAAAGTAGTAAAGGCAAGATATGAATGAATGAATGAATGAATGAACGAAGAGAAAGAAAGAGAGAAAGAAAGAAAGAAAAAGAAAGAAAGAAAGAAAGAAAGAAAGAAAGAAAGAAAGAAAGAAAGAAAGAAAGAAAGAAAGAAAGAAAAGAAAGACAGTTGGGCAGCCTCTTAATTTACAAACCTAAGATTCCCCCATTGTAGCCCCTTCATCAAAGCACCTGGAGTTGTGACTTCCGGTTTTGAGCCTCCCCGAAGATGGGCTGCTGACCACGATCGTGCGTGGCTTTGGTTCATGCTTCGGAGTCGGAGAGCCCCAATCTTTTAGATTTGGGGCAGAAGCTGCCTCATAGGGGCGGCAGAGGAAGGGGAGACCGTCAGCCGGATAGAGGGGAATCGCAAATCCCCTCCCTGGACTTGCACAGCTCCCTCCCAAAGACGCCTGAAGCGGTGGTCCAACATGGCTACCCTGAAGGGGTAAGGATAAGACTAGAAGAAGCATTGGGCAGGAGAGAGTGAAAAAAGGGAACAGCATGAGGAACGGGAAGATGTAATTAAATGGAAATTACCCTCTTGGATTAACACTACAAAGTATTCTTAAGAAAGGACTTAAAGCGGTGAATTGAAAGAAGTTAAAAAAAAGGTGTGAATTCTTTGTGACAGCGACAGAGCTTCGAGCCGAGAGAGATAGAATCTATAGAAGGAATTATACAGCTATCTTGGATGAGTATATTTTGATTTCATATAAGCATTAATTTAAGCTGAACTATAGATTGCTAAAGACTTCTAAGGAGGAAATTTATATCAATTGGATCTTTTTTGTGGACTGTGTGGTTTGAAAAGCTCGGAATAATTGGGAACGAAAAGAAAAGAGGAGCTGTGGATTTGTTAGAACAAAGAGTGCCATCTGAGTTAAACTTAACTTGACTTTTTTTTAAAGACTGTCTCTTAAAAATACAAGGAAAATTGACATAATAAAATAAGAGTTTTTGAAAATTGAAATATTGAAATACAGAAAAATATATGAAGATTTTGCTTTTGGATTAATTGCTGACTTCGTTATGGATTTGGTACTAGACTAACTGAGGATTAAAAGTTGAGAGGAAGGAAACAAAAGCGGACTTTTGGGAATTAACTTTAAAGATATTAACTGGTTTACAGAAAAAAGGTGAAACTTCTGGCTCCATTCTTAAATTTCTTGAAGAGGCAGTTGCAGAGCATGAACAACAAAGACAAAGTATAGAAGAAGAGGTGGAGCAAATTCCAGAAGGGGCCATCTTTAATTACCATCGAGAACAAAGGAATCCAGAAGGAAAGAGGAAAAGAATTGGGAAAAAATATCGGAGGGTTGAGAAATTGAGTAAAAAGGGAAATATGTGGAAAATAAAAAAAGGGCAAAAGAATCAACAGAAATCTGAAGGGTGGAAGATAGTCAAAAAGAGAGAAGGGGTTAAAAATTGGAGTGAAACAATAAAAGGGGAAATGTTAGAGGAAAGAAGGCAGAAGAAACAGAATCTGGGAATAAAGGAATATGGGAAATTTTAAAAAACGGGAGTAAACTTCTTACACAGAGACAATGGCTGAATGATTTTGGGAGAGGGGGTTCTGCAAGGTGCTGGGGAATAATATAGATAAATTTTTAGTTGTGAAATGGGGACATATAAGATGGATAATAGAATTGTTACTTTTTGGTAAAGCTCTTCTCCGTTATGATTAAGAAATAAATACAATGAATATATGGAACACGATTATCAAATATATTGAAATTCTTTTGAGAATTGGAATGCTGATTTTCCTTTTCATTTCTTTTGGTTTAAGTATGAATGGAATAATTAATACATGTAATAATATAGGGGGAGATTTGAAAGTGAAATTGGCATTAGGGTTGATTGTTATTTTTTGATAATGGAATTTAATGGGAGTTTTTATGCGTAGAGATAATTGTAACAAATAATGAAATACATTTATTGAATATATTGAAATATCTTAAATATATTGAAATAAATGAAATGATATAGGAGGAGAGATGAAATGGAATTAACATCAGGGCCTATTATATGAGTAGATTAATATGTCCTTTTTTCCTGAAATTGTAGATAAACCTTATGAAATTAAAATTAAAAAGGGGAAACCATGCAGAACCTGATTTATATGTGTTATATAATCTTAAATGGGATTAGTAATTTTAATGTGTTAGGTAATAAAATGTTAACATTTAATGGGATTTAAAGAGGGAGATAATGAATATGTAACTCAAAGGTGGTGCACTTAAACTATTTTAGGGGGGAAATCAATTTATAGGAGTGTTATAAATCAGAATTTAAGAGGAATATACAAATGTGACAGCCAAAAGTACTAAAATATAATAATTATGAAGTTAATATATGTGAATTAAATAATGAGATAAGCATTTGGAATAATATAACAAAGTAGAAAATACATAAAAGCGTTGTTAAGAAATTGAAGACAAAAATTGTGTAGTTATGGTCATATTTGTATGTATATGTCAAACCTGTAATCATGCTGTTTACTGAAAAGAGATGTTAAAATGTGGAAAATTGAATAAAACTTGCTTAAAAGACAAAAGCACCTGGAGCTGAGTAGGGATGAAAATAAGGGTCCCCTTAAAGCAGGGGAGGCAAACATCTTGGAAACTCCTCCAGGGCTGGGCTGCTAAATAAAGGGGGCAAGAGGTCAGGCTCCTCTCCTGAACAAGGCCCAACTGAGGTCGAGGCAGGCCAAGGGGCTCTGGACACCCAGCCCACCCAGCCCTTCTCACCTGCTCCGGCTTCAGTCCCGTGAAGCAGAACATGCCAATCTGATCCGTGATGTGCTGCCAGTTATGAGAAGAACCTTCCTTCTTCAGATTGGCCACCAGCTGGGTGCGCATGCCGATAATGCGGTCGGCCATTCCCTTCACCTCTGCCAGCCTGCCCAGGGAAGCCAGAAAGGGCGCTCAGCAGCAGGGAGAGCAGATCCACCCACCCCTCACCCCTCCCCGTTCTGCTCTCCATGACCTCCATCTCAGAACCCAGAGGGAGAAGAGGCTCTTCTGAGTGCCAAAGACCCGCTTCAAAGTGGAGGCCTTTCCGTTAAAGCAGGGCTCCTCAAACTTGGCCACTTTAAGACTTGGGGACTTCAACTCCCAGAGTTCCTCAACCAATCCTGGGAGTTGAAGTCCCCAAGTCTTAAAATGGCCAAGTTTGGAGACCTCTGCATTTAAGACAGAAGACTTGACCCTCAATTCAGAGTCAGACCACTCCACTTTCCCCAGGGGAAGGCGATTCAAAAGGCACCCTAGGCCGGTCCCCGTCCCTTGACACGGTCACCCCACTACTGGCCTGGCCTGGCCCTCCCTTTGCAGTGATTCCAGGAGCAGCCCAGCAAATGGGCACAGCAGCATTCAGTCCCGACAGGCTCTCGCCCGGGGCCCCCCTGCCCAAAGGCTCCAAAGCAGAGCCCAGCCGCAGCTAAAGCACAGGAAAGAGAACCCCAGGACGCTCACCATTCCTTTCGCAGGTCAGGGCTGTTCAGGATAGCAGAAGCTATCCGAGCCCCATTGATGGGGGGGTTGGAATACATGGGGCGGATCAGGATCTTGAGCTGGGACTCCACTCTCTTGGCTTCCTCCGAGTCCTTGCAAATGACCGTGAAGGCGCCCACACGCTCCCCTAGAGACAGAAGCCAAGTTGAGTGTGGAGCCCTCCTTGCAACTCCAGCAATCCCACCCAGGCCCCCTCTGGCCTCCTTCCCTGGCCCTGTTGACCAGGCAAACCCCTGGCAGTCCTAGCCTGAAGTTAGTTAGTTAGTTTAGTTTACTTTATTGTCATTGCACCTCGTACAACGAAATCAAACAACATTTTCAGTGCACATCATGACCATGAAAATAAAACACAAACACACATCCTTCACCCTCCACACATTGAACCAAAACCCCTGACACCACACCAACACTGCACTATACAGTAGGATTCAACAGAGCGACTGCCCTGGGATAGAAGCTGTTTTTCAGCCTATTTGTCCTTGTTTTTATTATTATTCTTATTTATTATTCTTATTATAGACGTTCAAGATGGAGGGTTGCACCCTGTCACACCCACAGAAGGGCTCCAAGCCCTTCCTTCTCTCCCAACTCCCCCCGAGCAAGCAGGAGGCCTGGTGTGCGGAGGAGAGCACGGAAGTCCAACTCCTTTTCCTGGCCTATTACACACGAGAAGGAGCTAAACCTCCTTGCAAGGAGGTCACAGGAGCCCAGGGCCGCTGGGAGGGCTCCGGTTCAAGGTCCGGGCTCACAGATACATCCCCACCCCCTGCACGACTGGCCTGGAGACTTGGACCCTGCAGTCAAGGCAGAAGCAGGCGTTGCCAGCTAGAAGTCTTGGCTGTCTTTCCCCACAGGGGCAGCTTCTGGGGCCGGACCAGCCCCAAGGGAGAGGGGGGAACTTTGTTTAGTTGCAGGCCGCATTTCGTCTGGTTAGTGTTGGAGGGATTTATTGGGCGCTCCTGGGAACAGACCCAATGTAGCAGGTGGAGGAAACCCCAATGGAGGCTCTTGACTGGCTGCATGGGTGCTGCTGAATCCATGACTGGGCCACAGAGGGTATGAACCGTCCAGCAGACAGACCTAAAGCCTCTGCACCCCCCCGTGCAGCAAGCAGGCTCTCGCTAGCCACTGATTTCTGGGAGCAACCCAAGAGAAACCCCCCCTCCCCCCATTCCCCCAGAGGTGGTGGGAAGTCACAGCGTCCCCATTTCTCCCGAGGACACCCAAGAAACTCCCCTTTCTAGCCTTTCCTAAAAGAGGAAGTGCGGAGAGCCCTGGGGGGGGGAGCAGACAAGGCTTACCGTAGAGGCCCATGTTCTTGGCGTATGACTGGGAGAGTACAATGTTAATGCCTTGCTCAATGAAGTGACGGACAGCCCACGAATCCCGGTTTATGTCCCCGCTGGCAAAACCTTGATAGGCCATGTCAAAGAAGGTGAAGAGATTTCTTTTCTGGAAAAAAGTTTCCAAGGGTGGCCGCTGAAGCAGAACACCCAGCTGCTGGCCCTCCATTTGTACAAGAAGGGAGCTCAACAAGCCAGATGAGGTTTTCATGCAACCCATCCCAAAACAAAACAACCCCCTCCCCCCACACTTCAATGCCTGGCATTACTACTCTAGGTGCCTCTTTATTTCCACCATTTCTGTAGCCCCACTCAAAATCAGGGAGTTGGTCAGGCTCAGTGACTACAGAGAGACCCTGCCTCCAAAAACTCCCCCATGCCCTTTCCCCAGCCTAGGAGGTCCACCTGACCAGTCAGGAGTTCTCCGGTCAGAGGTCCTTGGAACCTGTTCTGAAAGCACCAGACATTGAACAAAACAGCTTGTTTTCCCCCAGCAGTCTTCCTTCTACCTTCAGAGGCCAAAAATGTGGCCTCTGGACCACAAGTGGGTCAAAGGCAAGTCACACATGGTCCAGTATCCTCCCATGCCAGAGGCTTTTCACCTACCGCTGCCCTTCCGCACCCACCCAGCCCCCTGCTCCCTCTAAAAGATCTCAGCTCCTGTCTCTTCCTGAAGGGGGAAAGGATTGAGTTTCATGGTCAGCTCTAATAATTCAGAAAAGGCAAATGTCTGCCGTTTCTTGGATAAGAGAAAACAACCCAAACAACCATCTGATTCCCCCCCCCTCAAAAGTAATTTTGTTAGCAGCATGAGCTTCAGACCTTGGTCACAAGTCAAAGCACCCTTTTAAAGTTGTACTTTTAAAAATAGATATAAATGTAAAAGAAAAGCCAGTTTTTAGGTACAAAAAGAAAATTAAAGTGTAAAGTAAAAATCAAGGCGCCCTGCCCTCCAGTCAATGAGAGCGGCTACTGCATTCTCACAGCTTTAAAAAAACCAAATCCCAACATAATTAAACACCCATTTCAAAACACCCATTTCCCTGCACCCTTCAGGAGCGCAGCCAAACCCCACAAAGGCTGAAGGGAGACCCCTGCCTGGGCTCAGCACTCACCTTCACCGCTACTGCCAGCTCCTTCCATTGTTCTGGACGGGGATCCACTCCAGTGGGGTTGTGAGCGCAGGCATGGAATAGAATAATGCTCTTTTCTGGAATTTTCTTTTTAAAAAGAGAGAGAGGATGCAGGGATAAGGCATGGATCATGATCCCCATGAATAAGAAGAGTTAAGAGAAATTTCCCCCGTCACAAAAACATTGCAAACTCCGCTTCCAGGGGTGGGATTCAACCAGTGTTACTACCTGTTCAGTGGCTACGTTTTGTGCACGTGTGTAAAACAACCTTAGGCTGCGCCGCCCAGACAGCTGAAAAGCGCTGCACGTAGGTGCGCAGCATTTGAAAAGCCTCTTTTTCCCTGCTTTTTCAACCTCAGCTGTGCCATGCAAAGCAGCTGAGGTTGAAAAAGCAGTAAATAAAGGACAGGCAAGAGCCCAGGTGGGCAGACGGGCCAAACAGCAGCAAACACAGAACCAGTTTGGTGTCTGCTACTCTTCAGAGCTACCAGTTCTTTAGAACCGGGCAGAACTGGTAGCATCCCACCTCTGCCCGCTTCTCAGTGTTGCCGTTTCATGCATCAGATAAAAAAGTCCCCATCTATGGAATGAGCCTTCCACACACCATCTTGGCTTTTTTAAAGTGGCTGCAGGACTTCAGCTTTGATTGGCCTTGCCTCACCCTCGGGCTTTGTGGGCTACATTTTTCCACACGTGTGACCCTCCCACCATGCCTACCCATAAGTGTAAACTTACAGAAATGTCCTCCAAAGCTCCAGTGAAGTCAAAGCCGCACGTTTTGGGGTCATAGTATCGATAGCTTTGTAGCTGCATTCCGGCATCTCTGAAAATGGGGGTGTGATTCCCCCAGGAAGGCTTGGGGAGGAACACGTCACGGCTGGAGCTGAAGAATCGTTGCTAAACAGGAAGAAAGGGGAGGCAACTGAGTTGGAGCTTGTAGATGATTGAAGGAGTCCTATTCTCTAAAATTAAAGATTTTAAATCAACACTCACCAAGAAGTTGGCTCCAACCCTTAAAGACCCAGTTCCAGAAATTGTCTGCACTGTAACATACTGAAAGGATGCAGAAAAGGCACATGGGAAATCCAGATACCAACAAGGAAAAAAAAGAGATTGTTGCAGTTTAGCAAACACTGAGTTGCTCTCTAATTTTGCAGCCAAAAACCTTAAAGAAGCAGGAAATGGAGCCCAGAATCTACCTTCCCCCAGAGCTAACAGTTACAAATTTAGAGAATGGAAGTCCCAGAAAAATCCAAAGGGCCACAAGTTGTATACCTCTGCTGTGAGGGTAGTCATGCTCAACCAACTGGAAAGAACCATTGCAATTCTCAACTGCTTTTGTGATACTAGAGAGTATCAACTGAACTTGAGCGGAGTGAAGTTATTCACAACCAAGTTTGAAGCCAGACAGCCCCTTGCCTGGGATGATTTAATTTGTGCAATGGGTGGGATTGCATGGTTTCAAACCGCTCTGAAGGGCCCATTTTTGACCTTGGGAGACCTAAGGGTTAATTAATCTCCTAGGTGGTTTCCCAAATACAGCTAACCTAAGGAAGACATTGTTTATTTAGAACTACCGTATTTTTTGCTCCATCAAACACACTCCCCCGCCCAAAAGTGGGTGGAAATAAATGTCTGTGTGTCTTATGGAGTGAAAAATATGGGCCGCGGTGGCAGGGTCCTTTTGCAGTGCTGAACCCCACCTCTTGTCTTTGTCATTGCTTGTTTTCCTCCTCTAAACCTAGGTGTCAGGATTCTGGCAGTTACCCCAATTAAATCATGGATCTCAAGCCAAACTTCCAAAACTACAAAGGATTTATTGGGATGTCGGCATGACCTGGGTGTACTCGACTCTGAAACACGTAATTCACTGTCACCCTTGACCCTGGTTTTCCCCCACCCCTCTGGTGTATCATAATTCATATTCTCCAATGGGACATGTCCATAGCCAAGAGTCATCAATCATGTTCTCCAATTAGATTTTTTCACGGCAGAAACTTGTCGCCTAGTTACAATCTCTGAAAAAATATGAATGGAATACACTTTCGATTCCAAACTGCCGCACTGCTCTTTCAAACTCCTGTCTCCCCTCCCTTTCTGTTGGCAACTATAAAACAGGCATAGAAATGTTTTATGAGTTGTTACTAGGTGCTCTTATGGTCAGATATAGTGTGAAAAATACGGTAATTCTACTTCCCACACATTATGTGATTACATTAACTCTGCCTCTTTGGGACAGCCACAATATATTATATCTTCTTCTGGACGTAGTCACTGTGAGCATGTTTTGAGGAGAGATCAAGAGATCACATTAAACTGTAGATTTGATTAATGATGGCACATCCAAGCTAAACATAAAGAAAATGTGGAGTTTCAGCATTTTCAGATAAAACTGCATTTATGTGTCCCACATATTACCTCTTCCAACAAATGGAATGAAAGGAGGTGGTTCACTGCACTTCCTGGGACCCGTGGAACCTCCAAGTGTTTTCAAAATTAAATGCATTGTCATCGATGGGTTATACAGTTGCTTTCACTTTTTCCAACAGAGCAATTGTGGGTAACGGATTTCAAAAGCTCAGCTAAGGCCTCTACAGAAGTCAATTCTTCATCTACAAATGATCCAAATCTTGCACAGCAAAGACAGCTTCCGATATAGGAACCTCTGTCTGAATGCACTTGATAAATATTTCATTTGGCTCCTTACCCGGCCACTTTTTATAACCTCATTTGTTTCTCCCAAAGCCAGTTCAGCTGACGCCTTGTTGAAGTCTGCTAGCCCAGATATGGGCAAATATTCCTTGTCCATCTTCTTAGCAGCTATCTGGGCTTCTGCCTAGACCATAAAGACATTCAATTTACTTATCAATTTCTCCAGCCAGTAAATTAGAAATATTCACCCAATACTGTTCCTAGATTACTATTCTAAATAAAGCAGGGTTTCAACAGGGAGAAGGGAGTTTGTAGGATTATGAATACGGTGTAAAGAAAGGCAAATAGTTGAGAGCTTGAGCAGTAACCACTTTTCTAGCTCAGGTGTATTCTGCTAGCCATTCCTCATTCCCTTGGCTAGGCTTGCCTTCAAGTGGCCAATACCTACCTGTGGTTCCTTTCCTGACATTTTCAGCGCAGAAAAGGCAAACACCTAAATTTAGATTCTCCTTCCCCCTCCTTACATCTGCAAATTTGTTCTCTGAACTGTCTTTGTTAATCTTTGTTAATCTTGTTAATCTTTTCTGAGAGAGCAGGATCCCTCAGAAAAGTTGAACTATCACTTATTCAATGCCAAGCCTGCACCCTATTCACTTACTTACTTAAATTTTCATTTTGACTACTGCAACTTATAAACCCCTTCACCAAACCCTTGGTGCTACTTCAGCAATTTCTTAATAGGCAGACAGTCCATTTAATCAAGCCATTCCTCCTGTCTCATTCAGGCTTCTGTAGCTCTTAAGTGGTTCATGCTGCTAAAAGAAAGCTCTCCATTGACCCTGGTCAAGATGCAGCAAGCCGTCTTGGAGTCTCTGGATTGGATTCCATCAGTAAAGGCTATAATCCTCCCTCATTTTTCTCTCTCTCTGCCTCATGCACAACTTCAGCCATGTTTATTTATTTATTGAATTTATATTGCCGCCTATTCACCCATGGCGACTTGAGGAGGCTTACAGAATGTAAAACCATATTTAAAATTTAAAAAGAAACAATAAAAAACTAACAAAAAATCAAATAAATTAATAAAGTACAATAGAACAAAATCTGAGGGAAAAAATAAAAAATCACCCCCAAACTCCCACCCCATCCCGCCCAATGACAGCAGATCACATGAGACATTTGATGGGCTCCCTCCCGCTCTGGGTTCCCCAGGCCCACTGGCAGAACCAGGTCTTCAGGGCCTTCTGGAAGAGTGCTAATCTCTGGGGAATGATGTTCCAGAGAGAGGGAGCCACCACGGAGAAGGCCCTTCTGGGTCCCACCAGGGGTATCTCCCTCGGGGACGGGACCCACAGCATCAGTCCCTGCCTCTCCGCTCTGATGGGTCAGGTAGATGTGACCAGCAGGAGACAGTCCCTCAGATCGCCTGAGGTCCCAAGCCATGAAGGGCTTTAAAGGGGACAACCAGCCCTTTGAATTGCACCCGGAAGCAAACCAGCAGCCAAGGCAGCTCTCCCGCAGGAGAGGGGATGGTGTGCGCATCAGGCGGCCCTGGTCAGCATTTAGCTCATTTGACAGGCCAAGACAAGGAAGGGAGGGAGGGTTTGAGATGAGCTCCTGAAACGTCACTCTCAATTCGGTGCCTATTCCCCCCCGCAGCAGCCGGGGTCCCTGGGAAACGGGCCAAGCCAGAAACCGTCCACCTGCAGCCTACGCACGTAGCACGCCAACCGCCCCCTCGAACGTCTGTCCCCCGTGGGTGGGGAAGCAGCTTACTTTGCGGACGCAGCTCAGCACGAAGGGCTTCCCGTTGTCGTCCCGGTAAGCGCCAACGCCCAGGTTCATCTTCTTGGCGCTGCCGTCCCTCTTGAAGGCCTCCGTCACCCCCAGAATCGGGTCGGGGGGGCCCATCTCCACGTGAGCCCACCAGGAGCTGCGGTGTCCAGGAAGGGCAGGTCAGCCTCGCAAGGGCCGCCCAAGGACCGGCAGCCCGCGCTCCCGCCCATCCCAACCCCCGCAGGCCGAGGCCCCGCCAGGTTCGCGCGGGGAAAAGAGCCGCCCTCGGCCGGCAGGTTGCAGGGAGGGCCCGACGCCTCCCCCGCCCGAAGAGCAGGGAGCCCCCGGCGCCGGGTCGGCCGGCGAGGCGAAGGCCGAGAACGGCCTCCGGAAGCGCCGCCTCCGCTTCAGGCGGGAAGCGCCAGCCACAGCACGGGCGACCAGGCCGACTCTCGCCGCCATGGAGCGCCGCAGGAGCGGGGCGAGGCCGGCGCAGCGGGACACCCGTCGGGCGAGGCCGGACAGGCGCGGCGAGAGCCCTCGACCACTACCCCCGCCCGCGCGCCTCCGCTCCAAGGGCACTGAGACCGCCCGCGTGGCCGCCAATCGGAGACCGCCCAGGCGCTCCCGCCCCCCGAGGCGCCCAATCATGACCGCCCTCCTCGCCGCGATCCCGCGACGGGGTCCGCCGAAGGACAAAAAGGGGTCGCCGGCTTCCCCCTCTCCGAGGCCGGCCGGCTCCTCTCGCCCGCGTCCCCAGGTACCGGCGCCGTTACCTGGCTCGGACTGCGAGGGCGGCCACGCGGGGAGGCAGGAGCGAGCGGGCACCGGAGCACAGGAGCGCCATGGCAGCGGAGCGGGCGAAAGGATCCTGCAGACCTGCTGTTTCCCGGAGTCGGAAGGGGCGGGGCTTGCTCTCCCTCGGGCGGAAGTCTCGCCGTCCCCCGGGTCCTTTCAAAGCGCGTCTCGACGTCCCGCGCATGCGTTGTTCGTTGCGCTCCCGTCGCGCTTTGTCTCGCCGGGGGTCTTGATGCGGCCGGGTCAAAAAGAGCCCGTGTGGCCGCTAAAGGCCGAAGTAGGGAAACAAGCCCCGCTTCTCTCGAAAGCCAGCAGTCAGCAACGACTGGCGGAGTAAAACCCTCAGCGACTCCTTTCCCACTTCAGTTTAAGGCAGGGCGAAACTGGCTGAGGAATTCTGGGAGTTGAAGTCCACAAGTCTTAAAGGATCCAAGTTTGGGGACCCCTGCCCTAAAGCAACCTCGTTCCTGTCTGGAAAGAGCAAGGAGGAAGGCCTTGTCTCGGGTCTCCCTCCGGCCCTTAAGTGCTGCTTATGGGCAAACGAGCGAGGCTTTCATCGGTTCTTCTTTCATCAGATTTGTTGAGACGAATTAGGGAGCTGTAAGAAATAAGGAAATAAAATGGTATATAAGATGCTTAAATGTTTCACAAAGGGGGGTTGGACTAGATGCTCACCTCCTGTTCCTCCACAATGAGGTGGGGGCTACAATTGGCTGGTAGTTGTCTTTTATCTGTCTCTGATGTCTCCACTTCAAAGTGAGCAAAGAAATGATTCAGTTCCTCTGCCAATGAAGCATCCCCCTCAACAGGGATGACATTGGTTGGTTGATGGTTTGTAATTTGTTGAATCCCTCGCCACACCTGCCTGATGTTATTGCTATAAAAATTATCCTCAATCTTCCTCTTATAATCAGTCTTGGCCTTCCGAATACCTTTCTTCAGATTAGCTCTGGCAACACTGTATCTTGCCCCTCAAGATAGAGCAGTTTGGGGGAATTTATCAAGGGAGGCCCGCATGTCCCATCACCCCCAAAGCAAACTGAGGGGCAGGAGGTCAAAGGGGAGGGGACGGAAGATAATTAGGGAAGCTGAATCTTCTCCAAACTTTTCCTAAAGGACCCCATCTATCACAGAAACATTTTACTGGTGATCTTTATTCCTCGTCTGACTGCCTGGTTTCCCCTGAAAGGCAGAGACAAGGGGCAACGCACGTGATACGAAGGAGGGGTCAACTCTGAAGCGAACCTGGCTGAAGCCATCTTGAGCTGCCTCATAGTTGCCACAAACCCCAAGAGGCAGAAGAGGGGGGGAGTAGATAGCTAACTATCAAAACAGAAGTTTTCCTGTGGGAACCAAGGTCATCTCAACAGGTGGCTGTTGCAGGAGAGGAGCGACCAAACAGACTGCCAGCTACTTTCATTGGACCATGTGACCGCTGACATCTGGGACCAACCACACCTCAGGGAAGACTGCTGCAGGTCTTGCTCCAAAGCCCCGAGAGAGGCCTAACTTTCCATACAGCTCCCCATCCCCCCTCCCCGTACAAGAAGAGCACTATAAGAAATTGATTGTGGGGAGGGGGGCTCCATTTTAGGAAGAGATCTGCCATGAGGGATCACTGGACAGAAAAGCCTTATCTGTAGGGGGGCCAATCACACACAGGGAACCAACTGGCTGGGGGGTGAGGAGCCATTTCTTTAGCTGGCTGACTTTTCCCTTTTATCCTGTTGCAGACCCATCAGCCAAAGGGTTCGGACTGGCTCTCCTGCCCCCACCCGGTAGAATATTCCCCCCTTCCCAAAGCGAGGCACCCTCCCACCTGGCCTCTTGAAAATGAATGCCTCCATTTAAAATTTTCGTATTGTTTTTCAAAATTTGATACGTCAATCGATCTTTGAGGGAGGAAGAGATGCTGTCAGAGAAACACTCCCCCCCATTATGAACATATGAGATTGGATGGCAAAGGAGGTCTCTGACTTCCAAGCCTTCAAGGGAAGTTCAGCAATTCTCTATTTATGAAAAAAATATTTATTAACTGTACATTTTTCAACCTCAAGCACTCCTGAGATCAGCCAGTCCTTCGCTGGACAAAGACAAGGGCCGGAGGTTGAAAACATGAACAGAGCTGAAGGCCCTCCAGCCGTTCTGCTCCTCTGGCTGCCACGCTCGGCCTGCCGTCTCCCTAGGGCCCATCTAGCTCTTTGCCCTTCGTCATCTTTGTCTTCTTCCTCTTGGGCTTGGCCTTGAGGCAGCCCCTCCCACCTGGCTCTTCTCTGTAGCAGCCCGTTTTGCTTCTGTCGTGCTTCTTGGCTTGGGACGAGCGCTGTGGGTCTAGGCAGCCACTGGGGGCCGTCCCTGGCCCGTCCTTCCGCTGGGCAGAGCTAGCCAAGAAAGCCCTCTCCTGCTCTTCCAGACGGGCGAGCTTTGCCCTCATGGTGATGCCGTGCCGAGCGCCCCTGGAGAAGCAGCAAAAGAGAGACGTGTTGTAGTTCGCCGGCAGCCTGCAGAGACGGCAGCAAAATCAGACAGTGGGGAAGAACGGGGACCAGTCAGGGAGTCTGGGGAGGACTTGGACGAGGGTCCTGCATCCGATGCAGAGATGGGGCCAGGGCCATCTGGGAGTGGGGTGCTGACTCCGGAGCCTCCAGAGTTTGGCAGCAGTGAGGCAGAGGAACAAGGGGAGCCTGTTCCCAGTGCGTGTGTGCGCAGAGCTGCTAGAAGGTGAGAGCAGCTGAAGCAGAAGGAGTGACTCGGAAGTAAGGCTGGGAGGTGATTGCCCCTCCCATAAGGTATAAAGGAAGTGCAAAGGTAGAGAAACCTTTGCAGGAAGCAAAGTCGTTCACTATGTTTGGATTAATCCTTGAAGCTCTGTGTGTTACTTAGGTTGGTTTTTTGCAGTTAATTTGGCACTTTAGTTGTTGGCAGCAATTCAAAGGAGAGAAAGGTGGGTGCTTATCTTGAGGGACTGTTTGGGACTCATTACGGGCTGGGAATGAAGATAATTCCCAGTTTTGAAATAAAACAAGAGCTGTTTGGACTAAGTGTGTGCTTAATTATGGTCTCAGGAAGCCTTGGTCAGAACAAGACACGAGGTCACTCAAGCTGCCAGAGGGCAGAGCCCACCTTGATGTTTGCAGGGTTGGGAGGCAGGAGCTGCCAGCCCTGCCTGGCAACAACATGGGAGTGGCCGGGGTTAAGGAAGACTCATCTCCACTGAAGTGCCACAGGGCGACCGAGCTGCCTCTCTCGCTCCTTTTGTGAGGGAACTTCCATTGAGGTCCTGAAGGAGCCAGGCCAGGTGACAGCCAACCCCACTGGGCAAAGCCCACCCCCGACAAGCCCTGTGTCACTAGGAGAGAGGCCTGCTCCATCTGTTCAGAGGGTCTGCCTTTACTTGTTGCACCACAACCCATCCAGCACCAGTTACGGGGAGCACCCCTGCCTGGCACTGGGTCTTCCCTCGAAAGCTGCATCTAGGTCCCACCCCACCCCTGGTTGCTCCTCACTTGTGGACTGTTCTTCCCCCACAGGCCTGGAACAGCTCCTGGTCACTCAGCCTGCAAAAGACAGAAGGGGAGGGGAGGAGACCGACCTGGTCAGCAACTGCCTGGCTAGGGTCGGGGGGTGGGGGGGACAGGAGTCAAATGTCAACTCATAAAATATTTCTCTGGTCTTTTTAGAGTTGCCAACAGAAAGGGAGGGTGGAGCAGTGCAGCACCTTGCAAACCAAAACTGCATTCCATAAATGTTTTCAAAGATAGTAACTAGGTGGCTGAAGTTTCTGCCGTGCAAAATTCTAACGAGAGCATGATTGATGATTCTGGGCTATGGATGTGTCCCATTGGAGAATATGAATTATGATACACCCAGGGGGTGTGGGGGGGAAACCAGGGTCAAGGGTGACAAGGAATGATGTGTCTCAAGAGTCTGCTACACTAAGGCAGTGCCAGACAGTTTAACTCCCAATAAATCCTTTTGAAGTTTTTGGAAGAATGGCTTGAGACTCATGATTTAAATGGGGTTAAGTGCCGGAATCCTGACAGCTAGCTGACTCTGAGATACATATTCTCCAGGCGCCTCCTCAGCCTTACCTCCTTGCTGTGGAGAGGTCCAGTTTCTCCTCCTCCTGGTCTGCGAAGGACATGGGGTTCATAGGCTCCTCGGTACCAGATATCAGGGTGGCTGCCTACAAGAAGGGCAAATCAGGCAAGTCTCTGCCCCTCTGTCCAGGGAAGTTCCAACCCCAGGACCTGCCAGTTCTCCACCACAGCCCCCGTCATTACCTTCACAAAGTGGCCATAGAGCATGTCCCCCTCCTGGGCTCGGCATGGTTTTGTCCTTGTGACTGGGCCCTCTCGCTCAGAGGTTTTCCTCACTTGGACTCCATCCTGGGGAAGGAATGACAATTCAGAGGTGTGGCTACACCCAAACAAGCCTTCCACACCCTGTCACTTGTGAAAAGGGCCGGAGGTTATTTACTGCAAAGATGATACTGGTGGAAACCGCAAGGACTTTTGTACACACATTGACTTGCCGCACAGAAGACAAACTGTACACACAGATCAACAAATGAGGCGGCTGTGTTCAAATGCTGTACGCTACGTTCAATTCAATAAATCCATTTTTACCTCAACAACCAAAGCTTGTAGTCCATGCAGGAGTTTCTCTGTGTGCTGAATCACAAAGTATCTGGCTTCATGTTGACCTTCCTGACGTTTGTTTGCTGGATAAACCCAGGACAAATCCGGGCCTGTTTGCACCAGCCGCCTCCTGTCCCAATGCCCAGGCAACAGGACAAGAGACCTCTGCTCAGGCTTGCTAATTTAGAAAAGGCCACCAACCACCATCTCTTTCTGATGGGACAAGCCTGCCTCCCTTGTGCCTACTACGGATCCCATCCACTAAGGAATTGGAGCAGGCGGGATCAAGAAGAGCCTTTTCCACTGTAGCCCCAGCCCTGTGGAACATTCTACCATTGCAGGTGAGAACAGCCTCTCCCCTTTGGCCTTCCGGAAGGGTATCACAACCTGGCTTTTCCAGCTGGCCTGGGCCCCGAGGGGGACACTCATCGCTGGAGGTGGCTAACAGAATAAGGAGACCTCATCCTCGTCCCGTCCAGCTCTTAGCTCTCTTAGTTCGGTTTTATCATAGTTCTTAATAATATTTTAAGATGGCGGTTTTAATCTTTTAACTATTTTTTACTTGTTTCATAACCTGTAAGCAGCCCAGAGTCACCTTGTAGGGGAGATGGGGAGCAAAGAAAACATTAATAGATAAATTCATAAACCTTTGGGGTACTGATCCCTCTCTCACATTAGCATCTGTCTTGTTGACATAGGATCACTTCATGGCTTAAGATCTACTGCTTCAGTGGCAAACTGCCAAAGCAAAGCTATCTCTAGGTCAAGGCCAGCCAGTGCCCCCTTACCTGCTCAGCTTCTACTGTAATGTTGGCAGCAGATGAGTTGAACAGATGGTCCCACCAGTGGTAGGTGAACTCCTCAGCCGAGTCATGCCCCACCTGGGTCAGGAGGAGGCAGGGTCACAGGTCTGACCTACAAGCTTCAAGTGCTCCCAAATCATTAAGAACTTCCCATGCTTGGAAGGAACCTTAAAACAAGATAGTAATTGTCCACCACCCACCAGATTCTCTAGTGTGCCTCCAGTTTGTCCCCACCACCCATCTAACCAGGAGTTCCACGCTAAGCGTAGATAATTCTCTGCAGACTTTACCTAAAATCTGGACTATGGTCCAGTAGGCAAGCGCAGAAGCATTTTACAACTCAAGAGCATGAAACTAGTGATCCTCAAGGCTGGACTGTATTTATTTGGGTAATCCTGGCAGGCAAGAACATGCTGTGGAACAGACAAAAGTGAGCCCTGAGTGCTACCTTAGAACAAAAGGTCGGCTTTGCTCAAGAGGCGAAAGTGGCTTCTGAAAGGTGCTTTCCATTTCCCTGCCCTGTAAGTGGAGATTCCGCCTCCTCCCACTCAAAGTCTGACCCTTCCTTACCCCAGCTGTGTTGCATTTCATTTTGACTTTTAGGGCTTCAACGATCCCGTTTTCTTGTTTCCCAAGTCCTTTACCTAAAAGAAAAGGGAAAAAAAACATTCCTTCCTCCTTTTCATTAAGAAACACATTGAAGTGAACCTAAGGACAAAACAGCAGCTCCTCCTTCAAGGAACCAACTTGGAGTATGACTTCTGAGCTAGACCTACAATTGACGGTGGTCCTTGACTTCTGACTATAATTGGGACAGGCATTTCCATTGCTACGTGAGGCAAGTTGTGCCCAATTCTTGTTGTTGTTTCAGAATTTCTATAAGCCATGGAAAAGTATGACACTCAAGTTAAATTCAGAGATGCTCCAAAAGGAACACAGAGCTTAGACAGAAACTTTTTCCAAATTCGAATTTTCTGTCTTTAAAGTCCACAAACATGTAAACAATGATTAATTCCATTTGGTTTATTACTGCCTGAGATGTGCTTAGATGGCTTCATTGCTGAGCTAGCTATTTTTATTCCCTCTTCACTAAGGTTTGTATCTTCTTTGAAAACATTTTGGTAATTAATGTCTGTAATTGTTATATTCTTATAACTGTAGTTTAATATATGCTTTTTATAAGTGTAGTTTTATATGTGGTTTAACTCATTTGTTGGGGGAGCACAATGGCGCATGAGGTCTCAAAACCATGGCTGTGTTCGTAGACCTAACTGCAGCACACAACAGTTTGGAAGGACAGGTTTTTATACAAACTGTGCCATATTATCCCCTGCGAAAATCTCTATCAACTAATTAATAATTTGCTGAGTGATGGGTCCTTTCAGTTAACAATGGGGGACAACGTAAGTAAAGTAATAGTCTAGGTGCCATTATAGACCCCACCTACACTATTCAACTTATATATATATATATCGCACATGCCAGTGAGAAGGGGATGCAAATTTGGATAACCTGATGATTTGGCCATAACAGTACAAGAAAAACATAGTGGAGGCAGAACCTCCTCTCAAAAAGATCCAAAAATCTTGGGAAAACTCTTCACTGACTGGAGGCTCACTCCTAGCACCAGCAAAACAGTAACTGCCCCCTGCCACTTTAACAACAAGCTAGCATCCTGAAGGTCTCCTTACACAACTTACTCCCTTATAATCTCCATCCAAAGCACCTTGGAGTAACATTGCACCAGACTCTAGAGAATATGGCAGCAAAAATCAATTCCCACTATACTTCAGAAACTATGTGCAACTAAATGGGGAGCTTCAACTGCCACCCTCAGGTCATCAGCAATAGGGTTGGTCTACTCACGGCAGACTTCTGTGCCCCGGTACAGCTTAACAGCTGCCATGCTAGTAAGTTAGATGCCAAACTCAACAACACTATGAGGATTATAAGCGGATACATTAAAACCACTCCGAGTTGCTGCCTTCTTGTTCTGAACCACATAGCACTGCCACTTTTATGAAGGCAAGACGTACTAGGAAGAGAATACAGAAACATTATGAACAACTCACTCCTACCGGTGCATGCCGACCTTCCTCATTTAACAGCCAGAAGACTCTAATCCAGAAAGCCGCCACTGGCCTTTGCACAACATCTGCCCAGGAACTCTAACATGGATTCCCAATGGAAAGCCAAATGGGTCACCAAACACCCAGACATAGGAAGACATACAAATAACCCCACAACAAAGATGCTGGGCTTTGAACTACCACATCAGCAATGGCCAACCCTGAATGGGAGTCACACCTCACATGGTGTCTGCTGGGGCCTTTGTATCAATGGGGCCTGATACCCTCCCCTCAGTGTGACTGCGGGCTCCCATGTCAAACTGTAGATCACATCATGATTGCTGAAAGCTGAGGGCTTTCTACCAGTCCAGTATCTGGCTTTTTAATATAAATGATGCTGCGCTTCACTGGTTAGATGGCCTAGACATTGGTATTTGAACATAGATCTTTTTAAGATTTATATTTTACTGTTTACAAACCTAGGTGAAATGTTAACATATATTGTTAGCCCATATGCCAAATGCTAAATAAATAATGGCTCATGTAGTTAAAACGCTGGGTTGACAATCAGCATTCAAGCCCCGAGTGCTACTGTGTGACGTGGTGAGCTCCCATCATCTGCTCCAGCTCCTGCCCACGCAAATGCAAGTAGGTAAATAGGTACCATTTATTCAGAGAGAAGGTAATAACGTTCTTGTGCGTCTCAGCATATATATTCATGACTACAGAAAGTGTCAGTGTTGGCTCCATAGGCTAAAAAATGAAGATGAGCACTACTGCCTGAAGTTGTATACAACTGGGGAAACTTTTATCTTTGAATAGGTAAGTTTGGTGGGCTCCTAAAAGGGGACATGAAAGGAGACCCCAACTGGTTGTCCCCTGGGCAACAGTGATGTACCAGCTAATCCTTTCAACCTGGAAGCGTCTTGGTGCTGAATGTGCCAACTGCATTTAGCACTAAGTGACCCCTTGTGAGTGACCCATTTGTTGGGTGTTGCCCAGAGTTGCTTTTGGTGAGATGGGCAGCCAGATACATTTGATTAATAAAGAAAATAAACAAAGTTTCTGCTCTACTTAAGTGCAGAGACTTAAAAACGGGTGAAGCCCTGCACCTTTTTTCCATCCATGCTTCTTCAACTGCTTCTTTGCAAATTCCAGCCCTTTGCTTGTTGTCGTCACTGCCATCTTCTTCTTCTTCTTCTTCTTCTCCTTCTCTTTCAGAAAATCACTCATGATTCAGCCGGATAACCCCCCAAGGAAAATCTCTAGTTCTGAAAGGAGATCAATCCTTATTCTGGCTCCATGATCTCCAGCTGTTAGAAAGAGAAACACATCGGGTGACCGAGAGGCACTCAAATTCTAGAGTCGTGATATGCAAGACACGTTTCATGGGATCTTAAGCCAGAAAACCTAAACACCATAAAGTCTCTTTATTCCAAGAATGTAACAGCAACACCAGTTGCCAAGTGGCCAAGGTTGGAGACCCCTAGCTTTGAGGACAGAACTCCCAATCCGCGCAACCACCGATCTCCGATCCTGCCCGGGAAACAAGGCGGGCTTTCTGCGGTAGATTCCAGGCAACTATCCTTCCCAGCCAGCAAGCGGCCTCTGGCGGCGGATGGGAGTTGGAGTCCCCTTCCAGCCTTTCCCGCCACCTGCCCCAGCCCGGCCCCGCAGCCCAAAGAGGCGGCTCTCGCTGATTACCTCGCTTCGCCCGCCGCTTCCCCCGGCCACGTGGTCTCTCCCTGGGCCCAAGACTTCCGGGAAGGGCGGGCCCGGGGCTGCCTTGTGATTGGACGTCACAGGGATTCTGCCGGACGCAAGTCTTCGGATTGGCTGGAAGGATGTAGAGTGAGCGAGAGGACCGAAAGAAACCTTCTCATTGGCCAGTCCTGTTTGCCCATCCCCGGAATCTCCAGCACGCCAGAAATAAGCCTGCCCCTTAAAAACACGTAAGAGGAAATAAGGCTTCGGATTGGCTGGCGGGGAATGTGGGGTGGGGGCGCTTGATGTCGGAACAGCGCCCCTGCTGGTGTGGAGGATCGTTGCGCAAAGAAGCGGTGGGGGAAGCGAAGCTGCGAGCGGCCCCTAAAGGCCGGTGGTGGAAGCGCTCGCCTCGGTTGCAGGGAGGCTGCGCTAGAAGGAGCCTTCCTGCCCTGAGGCGTTGACTCCTCCCCACACCGCCACAGAGGAGATCCGCTCGGTCTTTAGAAACAGCAGCTTTCCCTCATCGCTTCTACCTCGTTGTCCCAAAGGCGCTTTTTTTCCCAGGAGACAGTGGGACTTTCCGGTTGTTTTCGTTGAAGAGGTTTCGCTCCTCATCCAAGAAGCTTCTTCCGCTCCTCCCCACCATCCTGTCAGAACTGAAGAAGCTTCTTGGATGAGGAGTGAAACCTCTTCAACGAAAACAACCGGAAAGTCACACTACCTCCTGGAAAAAAAGCACCTTTGGGACAACCGTGACCCAGGTAACTGAGAATCATTACAGACCTTTAGTTATACAATTTGGGATGAACACCCTTGGAATGGTGTGGGAATAGGAATGGATTTCCAGAGACAGAAAAATTGCAGACTACAGGAACCAGGAGCACCACTCAGGTGACCCCGAGGACACAGAGAAACCTCCAAGAGGCTCCAACAACTCTCTAAAAGGGATGCAAATGACCAGCTCTCTGCAAGGAGCATAAATCCTTCCATTCCCCACCATCTTGTCAGAGCTGAAGAAGCTTCGTGGATGAGAAGTAAAACCTCTTCAAAGAAAAAAACCAGAAAGAACAGCTGCCTCCTGAAAAAAAAAGCACCTTTGGGAGAACCGTGACCCTGATGGCTGAGACTCTCCACAGGCGCCTGCCTTGCTCTCTACCCAAGGAATGGCCGCCTGGGTCTCCCTGGAACCGAGGTCGGCCGTTTAGGACAGGGGTCTCCAACCTTGGCAACTTAAAGCCTGATGGACTTCAACTCCCAGAATTCCCCAGCCAGCAAAGCTTCAAGTTGCCAAGGTTGGAGACCCCTGGTTTAGGACACCAAAGCACCAAAGGCTTATATCACTGCCCTTTTCCTGGGGAAAGTGAACTGGAAATAGAGGGGCCTGTTTTGCCCCTGTAACTTGGTTTGCACATTGAAAGGGCCCCTCTCTGGTGGGCCACCGAGGATGCTGCATCGCAAGGGGGGGGTGTTGCATCAGGTGCAGCTTACCTGTGATTCCAGAGGCCCAGAGCTGAGGGGGGCAGCATTTATTTCAATTTTTTTCTTAGACCTAAGTATACACCCCCACCCCCAAATCCCTAAGAAGATGGAGCTGGGGGAGAAGCTGGTCATTCTGTTCCATGGCTGTCCCGTTGGTCATGGGCAGCGAATGGGCAAACTCACCACACAGCTCCCTCTTCTCCATTTGACCTGGAGGCCGTGTTGCTTCCCCCCAGCTTACCTGGTTGAATAGGGGTGGGGGATGCCATGGCTGCTCTGCTTCCTGATTCCCCTGCTCCCAGTCCCATGGAATCAGAAGAAGCTTCAGGAGGAGGGAGGGTGCTTAATGGGTCAGGAAGGATTTGGCTTCTGCCCCATGTCTTGTGTGCAAAGTCTGGGAAGATGCAGAAGTGGCTCCTCTACATGGAGGAGTCCCCTCCTTCCCTTTCTCTCTCTCTCTCTCTCTCTTTTGAATAATTTTGTTTTTTAAAAACAAGAATACAAATCTCTATTCACATTAACAGTATTCGTGTCGTTACTGATACATATCTCTCCTTTTATACATAAAGATCAGCTCTTATTTCTATCCTCCACCCATTTATACCACCTATCCCAAACCGCATAATAGTCCAAATCACCTTTGCCTCTTAATTCCATTGTGAGCTTATCCAGTTCCGCACAGTCCATTATTTTTTGTGTCAAGTCTTCTTCAGATGGTATCTTTTCCTTCTTCCATCCCTGTGGAAAGGCTATTCTTGCTGCAGTTATGATATGTATAATGTATTGGGTGACCTTGCTCAATTTTCCCTTGATTATTCCTAATAAGGTTTCCGGTTCGAGTTCTAATTTGTGCTCTGTAATTTCTAATAACCATCTTTGTACCCTCATCCAATATTTTTTAACCTCAGGACACTGCCACCACATATGGAAGAACGTTCCTTCTTTGTGTTTACACTTCCAACATTCTGCTTTTGTATTTGGATATTTTGTATTTCCCTTTCTCTCTCAATGCCCATCCCAACCCAAATTGTCTACTTATCACACCTGTCCACTTTTGGGAGCTCCATATCAATAATTCATTTTTAAAATTATCGATAATATGTTTCCTCCAGTTGGTATATTGGAGAACTTTGAACATCAGCTCTGGATCGCTTATTTTTTCTCCCAAAACAGGAAGAACAATGGAAGAATCCCCTAGAACAGGAGTCGCCAATTTTTTGGACCTCAGGGACCACAAAACTCCTAATTTTAAATCCCAGGGACCACTAACTGGTTCTGTAGGCATGGCCTAATTTGTGGGTGTGACTTGGTGGTCATGTGACTGGCTGGACATGGCTTGTTATGTAAATATTATAAATATTTATATAAATATTGAATTTTTATAAAAAAAGAGCAACTTTTACCCAAAATCAGGCAAAGCAGGCAGGCAGATTGAGTTCCTCACAGAATCATTCAGTGATCTATCTATCTGCTATCGGCTACCTGAATCTATCACATAAAATTTGCTTGCCAGGAGTCTGCACTGAATAATAGAACCTTCAGTCCTAAGGAAGGTTTGGTTCTGCTTAAAAACAGAGCCAAAGATCTAAAGACTAGCTAGAAAGCAAGAAATCCAACCATTTTCTGCTTTCTAGCTAATCTAAATCTCCCAGCACAGCAGAACAGCTGATGGTCGGAAAAAGGAAAAATAGCAATTTAGCAGGCAAGTTTGCCGGGTAAGGATTGAGTGGGCGGGGAGGGTTCCCACGGGCCATGTGGGCGGCGCAGCCTTGTGTTCCTGCGCAGCCTGGATTAATTGCTTTGGGGGGGTGCTGTGGGGGTGAGATTTCTCTGTGACCCACCAAAGTTTTCTCACGGACCACCAGTGGGCCACAACCCACCAGTTGGCAACCACTGCCCTAAAGCATAGAAAAGGGAATCTAAGGAAAGAAATGGACCCAAGCCTGTTTCCAGAGTCACTTTGATTCAATTGAAGACATGCAGATCCCATAACAACATCTTGTGATGGAAAGCAGTCAAAATGGAGAAAAAAAAATCATGCCCTACCCACAGAACTCAACAAGAGAACTAGTCACCTAGTCTCAAACCTGGAGAGAACATGGGAACACTTACCTTTCGAAGAAGAGGTCCCACAGTGTACTTCTGAGGCCTCAGGCTCAATGGTCCCTGCCACGACACAAGATGACTTCGAGACAGTTCCGCAGGCAGGGACTGGAGGAGTTGTAGGAACTGGGTATGTCTAGTTTAATGAAAAGAAGGACTTGGGGGAGACATGATAGAAGTGTTCCAATATAAGGGATTGCCACAAAGAAGAGGGGATCAACCATTTTCCAAACAATCAGGAGAGAGGACAATGGACAGAAGCTCATCAAGGAAAGAACCATTCTATTATTAGTTGTACCTCCTGACACCTCCAAGGTGATGAGAGTTTTAGGCTGATCCATCTCCAGGACATGAGTTTGAGGAAAATTGGTCTGAGCAGAGATGATAAAGAAAATATAACCCTTGAGATATTTCAGAACACTTGATATGCCACAACCCTGCCCCTTTCTTGATAGGATTGGATAACACGGTCAATGCCAAAGCTGGTTCCCTGAGCCAACTGCCCATCAGTTGAAGCAGCAGCTGTTCCTCCACAGGAGCAACACAGGAGATTAAATCAAGCCGACTTTGGTCTTGTTTCGTCCACTTCCACCCCTTTCTTTGCTTCTTGGTTTCCCAGTCATGTGGGAGGAGAAAAGGGACTGTCTCAGAAACAAGATACAAAGACACAAGATACAATGTGTCTCCTTGAAATTTAACACCTGGCGGTTAAAGGTTGCATAAGCATTTCTGTTTATAAGTTTCTACTTGCCCTTCTGCTGCTATTTCAGGCTCTGAGCACCAAGCAGAAATGAAGCTGGTCTGGTGGCTATTCCTCTTCCTGGACTTTTGGGACCTATTTCTGGCAGATGAAGGTAAGGTTACAAAATTTGAAAAGATTTGATCCTCTTGTAGGAATCAAAAATGGAGAAGAACCTCTCATGACAGTAAAATCTGCCTTTGGCAATCACACGAGCCCAGGACAGATAATCAGAGTGGGAAGGGACCTTGTAGGTCATCTAGTCCAACCCCCTGCCTAAGCAGGAGACCCTACACCATTTTTGATAAATGGCAGTCCAGTGTCTTCTTGGAAGTCTCAAGTGATGGTGCTCCCACAACTTTTTGAGGCATTGATTTAGAAAACTAAATCCTGTTTTTGTCAATGTGCAGCCCCTTGATGAAAAATATAGACTAGTGTAGAAGAGCATCTGCCTGATTACAGGTTTCAACATCAGATTCGGAGATCAAAGAGTAATGGAACACGCCTTGGTCTCCCTTCCGCTCCCTCATCTGAAGGGAGCTTTTCCACAGCCTCTCCTTTCAGCAGGACCTCCTACCCAGAGGGTCAGTGCTCCTGGGAATGAGCCACAAAAGATCTTCCATCTGACAGTAACTGGAGCTGGAGCTTTCGAAAGTTGGACCAGGTCAGGCTGTGGCAACCTCTGCTTCCTTTGCATAGCCTCCCTCCTAACACAGAGAAGATGAGTTATACTTCTCATTTCTGTCAAACTTTGAATCTCCTACTTAGTAGTTGCACTATATTGCAGAGCAATGAAAATCCACTTTCAGCCCTGGCACAGAAGTTTTTCCCAAATCCAAAGCATTTTTAGACTGACAGCCATGTTTATTTTTTTAAGCTAGTTGATAAATTCACTGCTAAATGTGTTCCTTTTGAGTTGCATTGGTTGCCCTCATATAGTAACTGCCTCACCTAGCTACCATTTGCACTTTTGGTAGTGATGAAGAAGTAACCTTATTGCAAATCCTTGTATGAATGACCTGGAATGACCTGTAAAGCAAAGGAAAGCTGAAGTAACATCATAAATTCACTTGAAGTTGAGGGGAGCCGCATCTCCCCCCTTTTGGGTCTGGTCTTTTCCCTCCGAAGACGTCAAGAAGTGGTGGTCAAAAATGGCCACCTTGAAGAGAAGGTCTCAACGGGATTAAGATTGATGCAGGAGGAAAGAGAGAAGTTGACAGCAGAGGAACCGGGAGTATCGGATGGTAAGATCAAGGCACCCCGGGATTAAGATAAAGATGAGTTTTTTTTTTTTAAAAAGAAACAGAAGAAGCAGTTTCAAGTGAAGGAAAAATAAGTAAAATATTTTGACAGCTATAAGGGGCTTCGAACCGGAAAGGAAGAAGCCAGCGTAAGAATTTAAGTTTGGGGCTCGGAAAACTTTGAATATCAAAATAAAAGGAAAGGGTTAAGACTCTGTGCAGAAAGTGCCACTTTGTGGAGAAAAATTGGAAGCTAAAGAAGAAAGAAACTATCTTGTTCCTTTGTGGATTGAGTTGTTACATTTTAAAGAGACGCTGAAACAAAAAAGCAAGACTCATAGAAAGTGGAAGCTTGAATACACAAAGACGGACTACCGGATTAGTTGGTGACATTGATATAGATTCTGGACTTGGGTTAGGATCTTAGAAAATTTAAAGAAGAAGAAATAAGGAAAACAAAAATTCTGGTGGCCATCCAAAGAATCAAAAATGGAGTTTAAAAGTATGAAAGAACTGCTACAGGAAGTGACTGAACTAACTTGGCTCGTTGCAGAAAACATGGGTGAATAAAGAACAAGAAGAAGGAACCTTGGAAAGGGAGGAGCCAGCACAAGAGAAAGCCATTTTAAAAAGACAATTAATACAAAGATTAATACAAATAAAAGGGAAAGGAAGGGTGGCTAAAAAAATGGAACCTAAGAAAGTATCTAAAAAGGGGAACATTTATGAAATTAAGCATGTTAGAAAGGTTCAGAAGGAAAGGAACAGAAAGATAAAGAGAGAGAGGGATTCAAACTGGACAGAGAAGGGGAGAGCAGGATAAAAGGGAGGAGAAGGAGCCAGCACAAGCGAAGCCATTTTAAGAAGACAACTAACACAATGATTAATACAAATAAAAGGGAAAGGGAGGATGGTCAAAAAAATGAAACTTAAGAAGGTAATTAAAAAGGGGAACATTCATGAAATTAGGCATGTTAGAAAGGTCCAGAAGGATAGGGAGCAGAAAGGTAAAGAGAGAGAGGGATTCAAACTGGATAGAGAAGGGGATAGCGGGTTAAAAGGGAGGAGAAGGAACAAGAAACAAGAACAGAAGATAAACATTGGAATTACATAATGAAGAAAAAAACTTGTTTGCATAGAGATAATGGCTAATGCATTAAGAAGGGGGGTTCTGCATGAAGAAGTGGTAATAAGAATATATTGCAATTATAAAAGTGTAAAACAATAGGGGTTACTGACAATTTCTACTGGTAAAAGGTCACACTTTTATTTCTTATTTACAAAAGAAAGGTAAATGTTGATTAGATAAATTGAATTAATTGAAATGATCTTAGAAAATGTTTAAAAATGAGATTTGTCAATAACCAAGATTAGTTATTTTTATTATTATTTTGGAACCATAAATAAACCTTAGGGGGGATATGTGTTGCAGAACCCGATTGATTAGAGATATATTGTAAGGTAGCTTTTCTTTTTTCCTTTTTCTTTTTCTTTTTTCTCTATCTTTCGCTTTAAAGGGAATGACCATGATTATGCTACTATATTAACCACTGAGGTGTCACTTTTAAAGTAGTAAAAGGAGGGCAAGTCTAGGTTTTTTTTTCTCATTCTTTTTTGTGTTAAAACCTGTACGGATTTAGAATCATGGAGAGAATATGTGATGAAAGGGCAAATCTGACGGATAAAAGAATTCTGTAAATGATAAAAGAGTATTAACAATGTGAAGATAATTAAAGGATAGATATGGATGAACTTTATCTTTAATATGATGGGCAAACATATTGTTATTTGTAAGATTTATAAATGTGTTTTTAATATATATATATATATATATATATATATATATATTTGCAATTAATTTGAAATGAACTGGGGGGTTATACAGATTGAGATTAAGATTTGAGATTAGGATTAATTTCTCTGACCCTTTGTTTGCCAAAATGGAATAGAAGTAAAAATGGGATAAAATAGGAAGTTAAATGTTTAAAATGAATATAGATCTAGTGTCATATTTGCATGTAAAAGTGACGACCCGGGAACATGCTGTCTACTGAAAAGAGCTGTTTTAAAAAATTGTTAAAAATTGAATAAAATTTGTTATAAAAAAAATAAAATAAAAATAAATTCACTTGAAGTTTCATCTTGTGACTGCTTCACTTAATGGTTGAGTTGCTCATCCCAACTGTGGTTCCTAAATGAGGACTACCTGTATGTCTAAATATCATCCCAATGCTAAAGCAAAAAATGTATTTAATCTTGTTTTACAGGAATTTCAATAAGAATTTTAAAATTTGACCAGTCACTCTCTCCCAGCCCAACCACTTCTTAGATTGTGGTTATGGGGAAACTAAGAGGAAGAAGGAATATTAGATAAGTTCTCCACCTTGAGCTCCTTATAAGGTAATAAAGACAGGATAAACTTCTAACAAAATAAATAAATCATTTGTGAGAATGGTGTCCTTCTTAAAGGAGAAGGGGTGCTGACTGCCTTGTCACATGCCTTACACTGAATTTATTTCATTTTTATCCACTTTATTTTTCTCTACTTTTTGGTTTAGTCTTCAATTATGCCATAGCCTGTGAAATTCTTACCTGTCTCACATGCCAGGATTATGTGGGAAAACATCAGGTAAACACAACCATGTGACTGACAGGCAATGGCAGCAGAAATCACTAAGCAGCTACATTAACACAGAAAGGTGGAGGCACCAGGGTGCAAAAAGCAGAGGATCGCAGGGAGAAGAGAGCTTTCATCAAACTGGCACAACCTAGTCAACTACAGAAAGGTAGGAAAGTCATCCATGCCTATCTTATGTGCTCTTTCCATTGCAAAATTTGAGATTCTTTCAAACTGACAGTGCAAAAATTGCCCCAGCTCTACAATATTGGTGATCTTTTTAATGACCTTTCACTTTTCATCTAGAGAAGTGATAACAGGATTTAAAAAGCAAGTTCAATTATGCCTTTTCCATCTAATCGATTTTGCCAAACATCTCCCCAACTCACAATAAAATAGCTCTCACAGTTCACAGTAAAATAGCACTGTTCCAATATTTGAGCCGCTCCTACAAAAATGAGGGAGTCCATCTATTTTCCAAAGCATCAAAAGGCATGACAAGAAACAATGGATGGAAACTAAGGAGAAATTTCCTAAGGGTGAGACCAATCAACCAGTGGAATAGCTTGCCTTCATAAGTTGTGGGTGCCCCATCACTAGAGGTTTTCAAAAAGAGATGGGTCTGAAATGATACAGGGTCTCCTGCTCGAACAGAGAGTTGCACTAGAAGACCCCCGAGGTCCCTTCCAACTCTATTATTCTATGTTCTCTGTGTTCTAAATTGGGTGTTTCATAGCAGAAGCAATACAGCTGGCTGGACCACACATGCATTACATTCAGGGCCTGTATGGTCAAGCTGCATCATTGTCCCCTCCTGTATCCTTTTCCCCCAGGAAGAAACAAAGAGTAGCCAACACTGCAGCAGCTACCAAAGGTTTTGGGGAACTCCAGGGAGTATCAGCTGATCACATTATTCAATAACCTTTATAATGAAAATGTTTGTAATCTTGTCCTTCTTCCTGAAGGGTGATTGATGGGTTTTCTGGGTGTTTCCCTGCCCTAATCCTGTCAGTATCTGTTGTTTATTGACTTTATTCGAGGCATGTGCCAGCTGCATTCCTGCGGTTTTGTTATCATAACTAAGTAGCCTGGATCACACTAGCTGGAGTCTGCAACATATAGACTTAGGCCTCTCTTGACTTCCTGATTGAAAGGTGCTGTTACTTATCTGCTCTTGTGGAAGAGGTGGCTGATCAGGGGTACCTTCTTCAGTCTTTCTTCTTGGGGGTGGGGTGGGCAGGGCTCCCTTCCTGTCTAACTGGTGGCAACTGGGTGTTTTCATCTGTTGATGATGCTCTAGGACAGGGGTCTCCAACCTTGGCCACTTTAAGCCTAGTGGACTTCAACCCCCAGATTTCCCCAGCCAGCTGGGAGTTGAAGTCCACCACGTGTCAGCCTTCAAGACTCCTTTCTTTTGCTATTTTTTTGGCTGCCATAGTAACGGGGGGAGGGTGAATCAATTGGGCTTTGCTGGAGGCTTTAGAGAATGAACTGTATAACTTGGGGAAAACTTTATTGTTTATGCTTATTCGCTTGCTTACAGTGCAACTGCAGCTCTTTCTCAAACTAGGCCAAGGTCAACGGCCAGATGTCTGCATCACCACCTGAAGATGCCCCACATGACATTATACACATCTTCGATTGGATGGACCGTTTGAACTATTGTGGGTGGGAACGTTGCCATCACTTTGTATATGTGATTTCCATGCATAAATTCTCATCTTTTGATGCTACCACTTGATTTCCAATAAAAGTGGCCGAGGTTGGAGACCCCTGCTCTAGGGATAGATTTTATTTAAGTAGAAGAGGAATCATGGCTCTCTCTTTACATTCATAAATACTGAACACACACACACCAGAGGTGGTATTCAGCAGGTTCTGACCAGTTCTGGAGAACCAGTAGCAAAAAATTTGAGTAGTTCGGAGAACTGGCAAATACCACCTGACTGAAGATTTTACAGTACCCTTCTCCTGCCATGCCCACCAAGCCACACACATGAACCAGTAGTAAAAAAAATTGAATCCTACCACTGACACACACAGTATTCTACATTCCTCCAAAGCAACCATTATGTTTCTCTCAACCACTCTATTTTGGAGTTTATTTTTTTTAAAGCAAACAAACATGAAAACTATAGCAGAGCTTTCCAAGAAAAAAGTACACAGTCCATCCACAACGAACTCCATAAGACAATACGTGGTGCAACTGTCTTATCTCCTGTGTAAGAAAGCCAGTGAGGTCTCTGGCTGGCCTTCTTAATCACAAGTGCCTCTTCTTTGCCCAGGGAAAACTCCCGGCCCTCCCCACGTCCTCATCCCAAATGGAGAACTCCAAGGACAGCGGATCAGGGTGAGAGGAGCTGAGAGGGATGTGGAGGTTTTCCTCGGAATTCCCTACGCAAAACCCCCTGTTGGATCTTTGCGGTTTTCCCCTCCGCAACTGGCAGAACCCTGGACTGGTCTCAGAGATGCAACCTCTTACCCTCCCATGTAAGTCAAGAGCTTTTGTCAAGCCAGAGATGGTGCTTCCCTCTCTGCATCTGATCCTGGAGTGATGGCTGTTAGCCATCTAGAAAAGCCTATGGCTCTTAAGTTGTCATCCAGAAGGATCGCCAAAGGATTATAAGGGGAAAGAGTGTCCATTCACTTTATTTCTTCATGAAACTTGAGTTTCCTGGGTGGCAAATTGGGGGAGGGGGTATGATTGCACAGGGGTTTTCCAGATCCCAACCTTTTCTTGTCTTCTGATCACCTCATGTTAAATCAAGTGGACCCTTTTAAAAAGATCCCTGCCAGTGCTGTCATCTTGAAGTTGACCTATATTTTATTCCCTGGATGGTAAATCAACAAAATTCCCTTTGTCCCCACCCATAGAAGCGATAACTTGCCAACCTTTTCAGCAGCAATCTTCTCACACATCCATTTGTTTTATTTATTTATTTATTTATTTATTTATTTATTTATTTATTTAGTCAAGTGATTATAAGATAACAGATATAAGTATAAACATAGTTATGAATACATGAAATGGATACATATAAGAAAAGAAAGAAAGAAACAATAGGACAGGGACGGTAGGCTTATGCATTCCCCCTACAGGCCTCTTAGGAAGGGGGTGAGGTCAATAGTAGACAGTCTAAGGTTAAAGTTTTTGGGGTTTGGGGAAGAAACCACAGAGTCAGGTAGAGTATTCCAGACATTGACCACTCTGTTGCTGTAGTCTTTATGCACATCTGGCTGGCAGTTTGAGCAAAATCTCTTTCTTGCAAAAAATCCCCTTTCCCAAATGTGTCGACTATCCCAGTTGTGCCCAGGTTAGTTTCAGAAAACAAAAACAATAACAAGAGACAAGAAACAAAATCAGGGCTGGAAGAGTAGAGCTCCTTAGCTTTTTTCCAAGAAAAGATCAAATTTTCAGTTTGATCTTTTCTTGGAAAAAAGCCAAGGAGCTCTACTCTTCCAGTCCTGATTTTGTTTCTTGTTTCTTGTTAATGTTTTTCTTTTCTGACTGTTTCCTAGTATGATTTGATTCTTATTGTACCCTATGACTATCATTAAGTGTTGTACCTTATGATTCTTGACTCTTGATGAATGTATCTTTTCTTTTATATATACCTAGAACATTTGCACTAAGACCATTTCCTTGTGTGTCCAATCACACTTGGCCAATAAAGAATTCTACTATCTACTGTTCTACTAATGACTTGTTAGGATGGATTTTTGTAAGTTTGATATATTTATTGAAATAAAGCTCAAAGAATAGAATAGAGTAGAGTAGAGTAGAGTAGAGTAGAGTAGAATAGAATAGAATTCTTTATTGGCCAAGTGTGATTGGACACACAAGGAATTTGTCTTGGTGCAAATGCTCTCAGTGTACATAAAAGAAAAGATATATTCATCAAGAGTCAAGAATCATAAGGTACAACATTTAATAAAAGGTAGCTTTGTATTTATAAAATTAGTTTGTAAATACATGATTTCTGTCATTTTATGTAACGTTGAATAATTCCCAGTTTGTAAAATATAATTGATCAAATTTGCAAATAAGAGAAGAAAAAGATTTCACTCCATAAACTTGAGGGAGAGATTTAAATAATGAGCTAATCTGAGTTAATTGAATTTTTATTGGTGTGATATATATAATTGAATGAAAGCTTTAATGTAGTTTGGTGTTTTGTGTTTAAAATGAAGGGTTTTTCCCCCTTTATATATAATAGTTGAGTGATTTTTAAAGTTTGTAAAATATCAAAACTAGAAGAAGTGTTTTCTCCCTTTAGGGTTAAAACAATTGAAATAATATAGGGGATTCTTTTAATATAATTACAACAGTTTATTAATCAGTAAACAGAAGCATATACTAATCCCACAGCAAGGAGAAGCAGAGATGATCAAATTGACTCTTTTATCCAAAGCCGGGTATATATTTAATTTTGTTTCTATTTGGAAATTGCTTCCATGCTTGCAATGAAAAAAAAATTGAAACTTTGATTTTGTTTTTGTTGATTACATAGGTTTGTTGCTATAGAAATGGCTAGTATATACTGTTGTGTAAAAGTAAAAAGTTGAGGTTGTAATGTTATCTTCTACTGTGCTAAAGAGAGTTGGAAATCCATGCCTTTTTCTTTCTTTTTCCTCTTTACACCATATTTCCTTTTTCTTTTCACTTCCCCGCCTCCTAGTTTTCTATTACTTTTTAAAATTTCTCTGTGTATTTTATATTTTGATAAACTAATAAAAATGTATTACAGAAATGATTTCAAAGGCAGAAAAGCTTAGACATGGATCCCCAACCCCTGATCATGGCCCAGTACTGGGCTGAGGCACATTCAGAACCGGGCCGTGCAAGCGGCAGGTGAACATGTGTGCAACTCCATGTGTGCAAGTGGTGGACACGCTCACATGCACAGGAAGCTCCATTTGTGCAAGTGGTGAGCGCACAAGGTCAGTAAAGTTGTGGATTCCCACTGGCTTAGACGATGCCTCATGTGCTCTTGCTTGGTCTCTACAAGGTGCCTGCAGGATCCGCTGGCGGGACAAGCTCTCTCGGATGCCTTTGCTAACACAGGGCAAAAGATCTCCTTGCGCGTCATGGAGGACTGCTTGTACCTGAACATCTACGTGCCAGCCCACTCTGATAAGGCGGAGCTGTTACCGGTAAGCAATTGCTTGGCTAGGCAGTGTGGCTTTCTTGTTTCTAGGTCTGATTTGGTCCCGCAGCCTAAGGTGAAATCAAGTAGCTGTCAACTCATAAAATATTTCTCTGGTCTTTTTGGAGTTGCCAACAGAAAGGGAGTGGGGAACAAAGCAGCAGCTTGCAAAACCAAAACTGCATTCCATAAATATTTTCAAAGATAGTTTCTGGGCAACCGAAGTTTCTGCCGTGCAAAATTCTAACTGGAGAGCATGATTGATGACTCTTGGCTATGGCTGTGTCCCATTGGAGAATATGAATTATGATACACCCAGGGGGTGGAGGGAAAACCAGGGTCAAGGGTAACAGTGAATGATGTGTCTCAGAGTCAGCTACACCCAAGCAGTGCCAGACCTTTTAACTCCCAATAAATCATTTTGAAGTTTTGGAAATTTGTCTCGAGACTCAGGATTTAAATGGGGTTAAATGCAGGAATCCTGACAGTAGCATTCAATATTGTTTATTGATACTGCATCTAAATCTACTCTTATTCCATTTTGTACACTAAATCTCTCAGTTGTCTACATTTGTAGAAGGGCTTCTAAGTCAGTTCTCATCTTCCATTGCCTTGTTGCATTTGGCTTCCAGGTGATGGTCTGGATCCATGGTGGAGGACTTTTGCTAGGCGCAGCGTCCACATATGATGGGTCTGTTTTGTCTGCTTACGAAAATGTAGTGGTGGTGACGATCCAATACCGCTTGGGCATTCTTGGGTTTTACAGGTAAGTTGTCATCTTCACCTTCACCTGGATTTATTTATTTATTTTTATTTTATTTGGACTTGTATGCCGCCCCCTCTCCCGAAGGACTCGGGGTGGCTCACAACTAAAATACAAACAATAAATAATTTTAAAAACCATTAAACCACAACAAGCCCAAATAGACTAAAACCCAATTTAAAACACCACCCCAAAAGTCAGTCCAGCCTGGCCTGCTCAAACAGCCTGGATGATAGCACACCCCTCTCATCTTTGTTTTAATGCCTCTAAAGAGCTCTGTTTCGAATTTCATCAGTTGCTCTTGCTGTTCAGAAAGAGAGCAGAAATGCACAGTGTGGAGTAGAGGGCACAAGATGCTGCTCTTTAATTTCATTTAATTTATGCTGGCTAGTGCTTTTTCCTTTTGTCTTTGCCCCACTTCACTGAGATCCGCTGGAGGATTGCTAACAACTGTCCACAAATCCTCCCTCCACAGAAACATCTCCATCTTTAGGCTCCAGAACAGATAATTAGTCTCATTAAGGAGCCACAGAAAATCTTCCTCCCATTTCCATAATAGAGAGCATCTTGCTGTCTTTACAGACCAATAGTCCTCAACCTCCCTCAGGCTCATGAAGAAACTTTTATCTCAAAAAAATACTACTGGTGCTTCTGGACCCATAAGCTTTCAGGGACTTGCACAGCCAGTGTTGAAATAGAATCAGTGACGCTGACACAAACTTGTAGTTTTATGTAAATAAATATATTTTACAAATATATACACAGCAACTAGATAGTCAGGCAAACAGGAGCATCCTCAGATAAATCACCACAGCAGGAACATACAGAGCATGCAGAGCACCTGTCAGTGTTCCAAGTAATACGCCCATTGAGTGTGCAAGTAATGCACACAGAGGAAAAAAGGTGGGAACTCCCCTTTTACACTCACAGCAACCAATTGCAGCTCAGGTTGCCTCATGCAGTGGCTGGCTCTCTTCAACCAATGAGCTACCACAGTGTGTTCTTACTCATTGTCCAACCCTTCACTGTTCCAACTATTAAACTGGATATCTTAACAGGCTTCCTACGGTACAAGTAGGTGAGGTAAAATGAGGGATGGGATTTTAAAATCCCAGTAACCGGTTGCTGTCTGATTGCTGGGTGAGTGTTGCCATGGTGGGCATGACCTACCGGAACTTCTGGGAGGGCCATTTTTCGCCTTCCCCAAAGTCCGGAACTATGACTACCTGGAAGACAGTACAGAATAATAAAAACAAGGACAAATAGGCTGAAAAACAGCTTCTATCCCAGGGCAGTAGCTCTTTTGAATTCTGCTGTATAGTGCAGTGTTGGTGTGGTGCCGGGGGTTTCCGGTTCAATGTGTGAAGGGTGAAGGATGTGTGTTTGTGCTTATTTTCATGGTCATGATATGCACTGAAGATGGTGTTTGATTTCGTTGTACAAGGTGCAATGACAATAAAGTAAATAAACTAAACTAAAGTAAAGTAAACTCTCGTCTTCCCTGTGGCAAGAAAGGCAGGCCTTTCCATAACCTTTTCATTTGGCTCCCTTGAATGGCTTTTTAAAAGTCTTTTCTGTTTTTTTACTCTTTGGATACGTGTTTTTGTTTTTCAAATGGTTTTATTTTTGGGGGGAGACCACTTTGGTCAAAGAATGAAATACAGATTTTAATACAATTAAATAAATACCCCAGGACAAATATACTCTAGGGGTGTTTGAGGAAGACTCAAAAAAGTCAAGATGGTCTCTGATCAAAACCTCCTGTGGTATTTTTCATGTGTGCAATGCAGAAACTGCAGAGTTTCAACACAGGGCCTTTCCCAGTGGTTGGCTTTTTAACCCCCACCTCCAGTGCTTCCCCCTCCCCTCCCACAGCAGAGTTTAAGGCTCAGGGAAATAAAAGGATATTTAAACTGGGGGTCTCCAACCAACTTTAAGACTTGTGGACTTCAACTCCCAGAATTCCTCAGCCAGCAAAGTTGCCAAGGTTGGAGACCTCTGGTTTAAACTATGTACATGATAAGTGTTCTGTACATAATAGAGAGAAAACTTAGGGGTTGATTAGTTGGTTGGTTGGTTGACTGGTTGGTTGATTGATAGACTATGTGCCATCAAGTTGGTTTCAAATCATAGCAAGCAGGAGGATCCATCTTCAATCTGGTCCGAAAGGTGTTTCAATGGCACATCCACTACCCTTGTATTCCCTTGCTGTTGGCTGTCCTCTTCTGCTCCTTTCTTCTTCCTTACTCAGAACTATAAACGTCTCCTCAGAGATGGATAATGTGCGCGTGTGAGCATTTCAGTCTGGTCCTTCGTGGCTTGAGTGAGAACTCCAGATGATGGTCTTCCTTTCCTATGTGCTCAAGATTGCATTTTCCAAGAGTCCCATGTGCCAGTCAATGCACTTCTGTAAATTGACTCAGGCTGGAGACTGGAGAGTCGTGTCCAGATGGTGGTACTATGGCTTGCAAGTATTCAGCCAGGGCTGCGAGCAATTACATCCTCTCACTGGGAAATTTGCTCCTGCTGGGATCTCTCACCTTTCCATCCCAGGAAAACAATTAATGGAGAGTCAGGATTTTAAGCAAGATCCCCAAATAGGAAGTTAATGGCTGCCTCCAATCTTTGTTACCAAATTGCCTGCACAGGTTAAAGTAGAAGGGATTCTAATAATGTGGCAATCTTTCAACCTTTCATAACCTGGAGAGAAGACGGCTAAACATGACACCAAACTCAGCATAATGCTGGTATTTGGAAGCTCATGTTGGGCACAGTCACATCCAGCTATATTTTTAATGGTGCTCCTTACATTTTTTCAACTTTGACAGGGCCCCAAACTGGAAAGGCTGACCTGTGTTTCCCCTAGTGGAAAATGGGAGGCCCTGAAATAGCAGCTAAGTTGGCCAGAGAGCCTATTTTGCTTACGCATAACTCAGTTCCTCTATTCCACCCTGGGAAAGCTCTGGACCTGAAGAGATGACATTGGGGGCTTGTGTATTATTATCCCCCTTGTGCCTCTTGGAATTCCTTTCTCCTCTGAAAAGTGGGTTGCATCTGCACATGAATATCTACTGCATTGGATACAAGGTGGATCCAGAGAGGTCAGTCTGGCATGGGGAGTTCCTGGGTGCTGGCTGAGTTATTGACTGCAAACTTCTGGCCCAGATTTTCCCGTGTCACAGCCCTGCAGAGCAGGAAGAGGGGGAGAATCTCCTCTTGTTATTCGGGGGCATTCGTATCTATGAATGTTGGAAAGCCAAGAGGGAGAATGTTCTGGCTGCAGAATGATTCTGGATCTTCTGTGGATCCATATTTCCTTGTTTCTCCTTCTCCCCCAAGCACTGGAGATGAGCATGCTCAAGGGAACTGGGGCCTGCTGGATCAAGTGGCAGCTCTGCAGTGGATCCAGGAGAACATTGCAAATTTTGGGGGTGATCCGGAATCAGTTACCATATTTGGGAATTCAGCAGGTGGATTCAGCTCTTCTGCCCATGTAAGTTTACATCCTATTTCACTTCTAGTAATTCCCATATTTTTTGGCCTATCTGTAATTGCTTGAGACAAGGTTACTGTCAGACCTGCCACAAAAGTCTAGATAGAAGTGCTCGTTGGCTCCATTTGTTGAGAAAGGTATAGTTTATTAGAGATCAAATGTGTTGCAGTGGTGCATAGCCAGAACTGAAAATCGCATGCCAAAATCCCTAAGTTCTACTTTTCCCTCCCTTAACTATCTCTTATTGCCCACCCCAGTGTAACCAATCAGATTCAGGCAAGATATTTTCCTAACAGTCAGTCCAAGCATAGTTTGGTATGCAGGCGGCCCCTCCTTCTTCCAGCCGTGAGGTGGCGTCTTGGGGAGATACAGTGTTTACTTGAGTTTCCCCAAGCATTTCCCCTTCATTCCCCTACACACAGTTCTTGGCAGTCTGTCACTGCATAGCAGTGAAGCACAAGCAAGCCTAAGCTGGCAACCGACAATTGCAAATTATTACAGTATATATTGTATAACAACCTTGGTTGTATTAACAATAAGAATTCAATGTAGCAATGCTAAAACCATAATTTAAAATGCAACTTTTGGTAGATTAATAAAGCATGAATGAACTGTCAAAACTTTCAAAAGTAACATGTGAACGAGTGACTTTGGCAGAGGCAGGGCTTTCTGTACAGTTAACTGTCAACAGTCCGACTAGTGGACCCAAAAGAAGTAAATACTCTCGGGAGCCTTGAATTCCCAAAAGTAAAACTTTATTGGATACATCATTTTGGTGCTGAAGAATCAAAACCAACTCTGGTTTCCCCTGCACAAATGCTTTCTTAGTTAAACAATAGCTTCCCTTTGCCCGCACCCCTGGGTGTTCACATTGTCCAATTATGGTTCGCCCTTTTGTAATGGGAACAATCCACCTCCATCTCAAGCACCTGCAGTGGTGACTCTGATGCTTTCTAGGTCTCACATCCATGCAAAAACTCCCAGCATTCCTTTCCACCTTCCTTCCCCCCAATTCATTGGCATGTTGAATAGCGATGAGGTTCGAAAGAAGCAAAGAGGTTCAATCTTGACATTAATGCTTGAAGCAAATTGATTTGATAATCTCTTGTCAAATACAGTCAGAGCAAAACCAGTATAGCTACTGGGCGATGCAATGGGTTGATTGAAAAAAGTGGCTCTTGCTTTCCCCCCTGGCCAGGTGTTATCCCCTCTGTCCAAAGGCTTGTTCCACAAAGCGATTTCAGAAAGTGGTGTTGCCATAACAGACGTGCTGTTCGATGCCCATCCAGGAAAGCTGGCTAAGGTGAGGTTTGGAAGAGCCAGATGGCAATTGCTCTCGATCTGGGAATCTTTTTTTCTGAAGGAAGATGAAAAGAGGAGGAAGGCATGTAGAAGAAGGGGTTCCCCTGGCCTCCTGAGGCAGCTGGGGCACTGTAGCTGTTCCCTGGGGCCACTAGGGAGTTGGAGACACAGGGTGTGCACCTGCTCCACTACAAGGCCGTTAGCTGGCTGATATCACCTTCAGCCAGATGTTTCTAAATAGCTGCACAAATATTTGATTCAAGCTTACTACTGGAGCACAAATAGAATGAAGTGTGCTGTTGAATCATTCTGCTCTGCAAATTTTATCCACTGGCTTTGAGCCCAGTTTAGATAGGCAACCAGAACAGCCCTCCTCCCTCTTCCTTTTAAAAGTCCTCTGGCACCTTCAGTCTTCCAAATGCCAGGTGAAGAACTTTTGCAGGATGGCCTGCTCCTTATTACATTTATTAAAACTGAATTGTTGGTCTGGATTGCAGAAAATTGCTGGATCGATTAGTTGCCCTACATCCAGTTCGGCGGAGATGGTTCGCTGCCTCAGGGGGAAGACAGAGAGTGAAATCTTATTAGCTACTCTGAAGATGGTAAGAGGCCCCTGCAATACATTGTGATCCTTTCTGGAGAGGAAGAGAGAGGAGTTGGTCCTCCTCTTGTCAAAATATGAGCTGGGCTCCAGATGGTAGTCACCATGGTGCTGTGGAAGCCTCATCCATCTCCTGTGGATGCTCTGTGAAACTCCGAGAACACCCCAGAACCCTCTTCCTTCTTCTGCTGATCCCCTCAAGCAGGTCCTGCAGACCTCTTAATGAAGACCCAGCTGGGTGGCCCAAGACCCACGAGACCTCATCGCTGTCCATTTCTTTATCAAGGCCAGTTCAGGGGGGGTTGCCGTAGCTGTGGCTGTTGTGGTCCTGGGGTGGGGCGAGGGCAGTGGAATCATGTTCAAGATCATTTCATCTCATTCAGTCGATTGAGAATCATACTTTTTCTTGATTATGCATAAAGAGTAATGATCATAAAGTGTAGACAGAGGAGACTCTCCTATTATGTTCCACAAGGCGGTTGCAAGATCTTCCCCTGGAGCTGTTCATCCTCAACTGACCTCCTTCCTACTGTGATTGCAGGATTTTACCCGGCTGCATCTGGGCGGAGAAGAACAGGTGAGTTCCAGTACTTGCCTCATCAAAGGGAGGCAGGAAGCAACGGGCTAGACGTAGACCTTCTCCCTCAGGAAAACGCTCCGAGCAAATCCAAAGCAGACCAAACCTAGAAAACTTCCTCTCACCAGAACAGCAGAGGTAGAAATACTTTTCAGGGAATCAGCTGGGCGGAGGCGATGGGACAGGGAGCAGCTAAACCTGTAGAAGGAATGGGGGCCTAGCAGGTGCCTCCAAAGGGACCCTCCCTAGTTTCTTGGACTGGAAGGACAAGGAGGTGGGGGAGATGCACTTTCAGACTTGCACGATTCATACTTCTGAATGTCCTTCTGGTCGGGATTCCCTCGCAAGGCTGACAAGCCTTACTACCGTCTATGTCATTTTAAAAAATTATTTATTAGGAATTTGATAGAAAGATTTATTTATTTATTATTTATTTATTTATTCGACTTATATGCCGCCCCCTCTCCCGAAGGACTCGGGGCGGCTTACAAAGTAAAAACAACACAACAATAAATTAGATAAAACCAGATTAAACAAATCAAGCCGAATTAATACTAAAATCCCAGCTTTAAAACTCTAAAAAACCATCTCACCCCAGGGTCACAGCCCGGGTTGATTAAACAACCAGGTCTTCAGGTCGCGATGGAAAGTGCGGAGGTCAGGGGCCAGGCGGAGCTCCAGGGGAAGTTGATTCCAGAGGTCAGGGGCCGCGACAGAGTAGGCCCGTCGTCGGGGGACCGCCGGCTGGCACTGCCCGGCCGATGGGACCCCAAGGAGCCCCTGTCTGTGAGTTAGACAAATTAGGAAAAAAACCAACCCAAGAAAGAAATACATGAAAGACTGCAAAAGAAAAAAGAAAAAAACAGAGAGCGCAAACGGGGGAGGAAACAATTGACTATGTAATCTGAAGTTGTCTTCTGAGGTCTGAGGTAAGGAGGATCCCACTGACGTCACGGAAGGTCACTTCTGACTAAGCACATCTCACATTTAGGACTGTTCTGTATAAAGTGACCAAAAAATGAAGGTGAGAATTTATAAAAATATTGTATGGAACTGTAAACTGCAGAATTCAAGTTACAACAATGTAAAATTGTAATTATATACAGGAATTAATAATGTTCTTCCATTTCTATTGACCATAACCTAAGATGGACTGATTGTGATTTCCGTGAAAATAATATTTTAAAAGATGCTAAACGGATTTCTTTTTCCTCCCCAGCACGTTATCTTTTTCCCTGCAGTAGTTGATGGTCATTTTTTTCCGAAGAGTCCCAGAGAGCTTTTAGCAGAGAAAAATTTCAATAATCTTCCATACCTCCTTGGGGTCAATGATGATGAGTTTGGGTGGATACTCCCTCAGGTGGGCCTTTTCCCTTCGTTGAAAAAGCTCTGCCTTTTTGGGTCCTCTCTCCTCCTGGTTCCACTCAGAATTAACCGTTTGGTTTTATTCTGTCCAGCTTCTCCAGTTTCCAGACATCACGAAGGGACTTGACAGAGAGACCGTGAACCTTCTGCTACGCAGCTCAGAGCAACTCACAGTAAGAGGCACTTTCTCGGTGCGGCTGAATTTATCACCAGCCTCAGTCACACCTGCTTTCCCTCGGAGCCCGGTGGGATTCAGCCATGGCAACGGATTTCCAGGGGCTTCGTGACCAGCTGTTGCAGATCCCAAGGACTTCTACACTTGGGAACAAGGAGGGAGGGAGGCCCAGCAGGGAAAATCAGGAAAAGGTGATGAGTTTGATCCTTGACACTCACTATGATTCTCTTGTTTCTCTAAGTTTCTTTGTTTTTCTTGGCTTTACAGAATGCTGATAAAAAAAGTTCTCTAGACACGTATACTTTCCAGGAAATTGTTCTTGGAAACCCGAAAGCCAGGGTGGCTGCAATATTGATGGCCCGCCTTTCTTTGACTGTTACAGAGAGTTGCTCCTCAGGATCTTCCTCTGGTTGCCGATGAATATTTCCAGGATCTCCAGGATCCGGTACAACTCAGAGATCAATTCCTGGCTTTATTGAGGGATGCCGTATTCCTTGCTTCAACCATTCTCACTGCCAGATACCACCGAGGTAAGTCACTGTTGGAACTAAACTGGGTTTGAGCAGCCTTAGCGAGATCTAGGACAATGATAATGAGCCAAATTACTATCCCATGGTACAATGATCATAAGTGCAAAGACGAGTCATGTTTTCCAAGGCCATCATAACTTTGAACCATCATTAAATGGACAGTTGTAAGTCGAGAACTGCTTGAAGGCTTTCTTGGGACCATCTGAAGGTTTCCAGCAGACTATTTTCTCCTGATTTGTCATTTCTGCCTGAGCTATTAGCATTATGCAAAAAAACAAAAATTAAGTGATGTTCTAAAACCACAACTCAAAGGGGTACTGTGGTTTGGTGGAGAGGGGAGGGGCTCTCTTCCCCAATACTGGCCTAAAATGCACGGTTGCCATTGCCTGTACTCCTCCTGCATTGCACCGCTAGTCTGAAGGTGTCCAGAAAGGATAAAGTGAAATATCTAGGGAGACTTTCGGAGTTTGCTACCCACCAATTTTCTGGCGGTTGTTTACAATCAGGAAACCCTCCCCACAAATGGACTGCTACAGGAGGGCAAAGCAGGGCTAGGGCTTGGGAGCTGGTGAGCTCTGACAGGCATCTGTCCGTCATTCATACAAGAAGATTGGATAGGCAGCTCATGTCCCATCCTGCAGTCCCTCAATGGCTGATTATGAGCTGTGGGAAGAGGGGAGGGTTCCAGTCAAGTCAGGACAGAGACCTGGAAGACCCTCCAGCCCTTCCAGGCCATCTCCCCCCCACATATGCATGGCAGCCCGTGGCCAGGGTGAGCAGAGGCCCCTTCTGAGCACTGAATGGGGCGCTTTATTTCTTTGATAAGAAATTGCACACTGGGGCAATTTCTTATAAAAGGAGGAGAAGGAAAGAGGCCCCCCTGCTTGCCTCAAACTGTGGAAATTTTACGCTGGAGGCATATTAGGGCCATAAGCAGTGGTGGGATTCAGCCAGTTGGCACCAGTTCAAGAGAACTGGTTGTTAACTTTCTGAGCAGTTTGGTGAACTGGTTGTTGGAAGAAATTATTTATTTATTTATTTATTTATTGGATTTCTGTGCTGCCCCATCTCCCGAGGGACTCAGGGCAGCGTACAATCATAAAAACAATATAAATATAAATACTATGCAATTTAAAAAGAGATTAAACATGAAAACCAATAATCCGAATTAAAAATAGCACTATTCATTAAAACCCCCATCCCCCTCCTCAGTCCAGGTCCGCGAGTTGGAACAACCATGTTTTCAGGCCCTGCCGGAAGAACCGGAGGTCGGGAGCCACCCGAAGCTCCAGGGGCAGCTGGTTCCATAGAGTGGGTGATCCCACAGAGAAGGCCCTACCCCTGGGGGTCACCAGCCGACATTGTCTGGCTGACGGAACCCAAGGAGGCCCTGTCTGTGAGAGCACACGGGACGTTGGGAAGCCATTATTGGCAGCAGGGTCTCCCTCAAGTACGCTGGTCCTAAGCCATGTAGGGCTTTATAGGTCAACACCAGCACCTTGAATCTCACCCAGAGGGCAACCGGTAACAATGCAGCGCACGCAGGAGGGGTGTAACATGGGAGTATCGGGACACTCCCATCACAACCGGCGCCGCCACATTCTGCACAAGTTGAAGCCTCCGGGTGGTCCTCAAGGGCAGCCCCATGTAGAGAGCGTTGCAGTAGTCCAGCCGGGAAGTGACAAGAGCACGAGTGATTGTGAGTAGGGTATCTTGATCCAGATAGGGGCGCAACTGGCGCACCAGACGAACCTGGGCGAATGCCCCCCTGGCCACGGCTCCCACCTGCTCCTCCAAACTGAGCCGTGCATCCAGGAGGACACCCAAGTTGTGAGCCCTATCTATGGGGGGCCACACCTCTCCTTCCATAGCCAAAGATGGAATATCCTGGATAACTCAAGATGCCAGTACATATAGCCACTTGGTCTTGGCCGGGTTGAGCTGGAGCCTGTTCCTCCCCATCCAGACTCGCACCGCCTCCAGGCACCTGGACATCACATCGAGGGTGTCACTGGGTTGGTTAGGGATGGAGATAAGAAGCTGGGTATCATCAGCATACTGATGATACCTGACCCCCAAACCACGGATGATCTCTCCCAGCGGCTTCCTATAGATGTTGAACAGGAGGGGTGAGAGAACCGACACCTGAGGCACCCCACAAAGGAGGGGCCTTGGGGCCGATCTCTGCCTCCCGTCAACACCATCTACATACAACCCGAGAGATAGGAGGAGAACCACCGCAAAATGGTGCCTCCCACTCCCAACCCCTTGAGGCGCCGCAGTAGGATACCATGGTCGATGGTATCAAAAGCCGCTGAGAGATCTAACAGGACTAGGACAGAGGAATAACCCCTGTCCCGAGCCCTCCAGAGATCATCCACCAGCACCGCCTCCATGCTGTACCCAGGCCTGAAGCCCGATTGGTGTGAGTCTAGACAATCTGTTTCCTCCAGGAACACCGGGAGCTGTCAAGCCACCATGCTCTCAACAACCTTCACAACAAAGCGAAGGTTGGAGACAGGACAGAAGTTGTTTAAGTTAGCTGGATCCAAGGCAGGCTTTTTGAGGAGGGGCTTCACCACGGCCTCCTTCAAGGTGGGGGGAAAGAATCCCTCACTCAAAGAAGCAGTAATTACTGCCTGGAGCCAATCTTGTGTGACCTCCCGGGTGACATAAATCAGCCAGGAGGGACACGGGTCCAATAAACACGTAGCAGCACTTAGCTTCCCCATGATCCTGTCCACCTCATTTGGTGTCACAGGATCAAACTCCTCCCAGATAACATCCCTAAGGCCTGCCACATCACTCCCATCGGACTCTGACCAGTCGGAGTCCAGACCGGTCCGGATCTGAGTGATTTTGTCCATCAGATGCTGATTAAACTCCTCGGCACGTCCCTGCAGAGGGTCTTCCCCCGCACTCTGGTTAAGGAGGGAGCGGGTGACCCTGAACAGGGTGGCTGGACAATTATCTGTGGACGCAATGAGAGCAGAGAAGTATGCACACTTCGCCACTCTTATCACAGCAAGATAAGACCTAAGATAGGCTCCTAACTGCAATAAGTCAGATTCAGACCTACTGGACCTCCAACAGCTCTCTAGGCCTCTTCTCCGATGCTTTATCTCCCAGAGCTCCGCAGAAAACCAGGGAGCTGACCAGGATCTGCACTGGGTTAGAGGCTGCAAAGGAACAACTTGGTCAAGTGCCCCAGAGGCAGCCATCTGCCAGGCATCCACCAGGGTCTCTACCGAGCTGTGAGCAAGAGAGGTCAGGATTGACTCAAGCGCCATCTGGAACCCCTCCGGGTCCATTAGGTGCCTGGGGCAGAACCATCTTGTCGGTTCCACCTCTCAGCGATGAGGGGCAATATTTTGGAAGGTCAGCCGTAGGAGAGAATGATCAGTCCATGGCAGGGGATGAATGGTTGGAGATCCCCCACCCAGATAATTACACCACTGTCCCGAGATAAAAACAAAGTCGAGTGTGTGCCCCCGCTTGTGGGTGGGACCCTGTATTATTTGGGTCAGGTCCATGGCTGTCATGGAAGCCATGAACTCCTGATCCATCCCCGACGCCCCCCCCCAAGACAGCAGGTTGAAATCCCCCAGCACCATGAGCCTGGGGAACTCAACCGCCACCCCCGATAGGACGTCGAGGAGACCATGCAGGGCTGTTGGACTGAGGACACAGGCCAGGGAAACAGGCCGGGAACCGCCCCAGGCTTCACTGGGGCCTTGTCACCACCGTCCACCACCATCGTCCGCCGTCTACTGCAACCACGAACTCAGCCGAAGACAAAGAGTCGCTGGGTCAGCCGGCAGATGACCACCACAGCCTCGCTGGACCCTCACCGACACCTGTACTCACCTTCCGCTGTCAGCTGTTCGTCTGATGCTGACGCTGCAGCCCACTGTCGCCATTTTCCGCAGCCCGCCACCGCCATTCGCCGCAGCCCACTGCTATCGTTCATCACCAGCCGCCGACCAACGGCTGGGGGGAATCATAGCTACCACCCCCCGCCAAAATTGCCAGGTTATTAGGGTAAAGAACCAATTGTTAAATTATTTGAATCCCACCACTGGCCATAGGGGGTGACAAGTGGCTTGAAGAGGCTTCTTTTTGTCACAGCAGAACTTCTTTGTCTAGATATATATATAGCAGATAAACCATCACAAGCAGCCCAAGCTGTGTTCAGCTGCACACAACCATTTCCATTGTCCATAGGCTCCCTGCGTGTGCGCCATCTCCCTACCCGCAGCCTCATTCCCTGCCACCCAGAATGGTGTTCTTGAGGGCCTGGCTGTGGTAGAGCAAATCCTGGAGAATAAGAGATGGTGTCTCTGTTAGAGTTTGCAGTAGAAATTCAAGTCCAGAAAACACATAGATGACTGATTCAGCAGGATCATTAACTTCTTTATAAACATATTAACATGAGTAAAGTTTACAATACCGTTTATAGATTCTTTCAACGTAACATAAGCAAAAACACCAGCAGCAGCTCAGAGGACTCAGAACAGATATCAGTTTAAGTTTCAATTCTCAGCAAAGCACACAGAGCCAAACCACACCCAGTCTGTCATCTCCCATTGGCTGGTCTGTTTCCATGCTTACTCACTTGCTGACTTTGTTAACCATGTCTCTACCAGTTAATGAATATACTCTGACAGTCTCTGTGCCACATTCTTCTCTTTTCAGACGCTGGCAATCCGGCCTACGTTTATGAATTGCAGCATTATTTGAGTGAACACAGCAGCTTTAGGCCAGACTTTGTTAAAGTGGATCATGGGGATGAAATTGCCTTTGTCTTTGGAAAGCCCTTCTTCACAGGTGAGTCTGGAGCACTCCAGGAATTAAGCACTGGCCCAACCTGAATGCGGTGAGCACATTCCTGCTGAGAGAAGGGACACACCACGTTTTGTGGATTACTGCTTTTGTTCCACCTGCAACTTATTAGCAGGCCAACCTGGTCAATATATGCCCAAAGGAAACCAGGTTGATGAAGGAAGCCAAGAGTTATGATGATGATCAGGAAACTAGATCCTTGTCAGCAGATTATTTGGCCTCAAAAAGAAAAGCCTGATGGTGCCTCCAATGACCCATCCAAGGAATGCCAAGGTCTGTTCCCTGGGGTTTCAGAGGACAAGCAAAGGTCTTAAGACAGAAGTTGGGAAATGGGACTTTGTCAAGAGCAATTTGATGGTGGAACCAATGACCTGAGAACTCGTGGATGTGTTCAAACTGCAGCTGGGGTGATTCCTGTCTAATGAGCGGGCCAAATGGAATTAATGGTCTGATTATTTAGACCCGTATCAATCGGGCTTCAGGGCTGGACACAGCACGGAGACAGCATTGGTCGCACTGATGGATGATCTCTGGAGGGCTCGGGACAGGGGTTTTTCCTCTGTCCTAGTCCTGTTAGATCTCTCAGCAGCTTTTGATACCATCGACCATGGTATCCTTCTGCAGCGGCTCTGAGGATTGGGGGTGGGGGGCACCATTCTGCGGTGGTTCTCCTCCTTCTTCTTGGGCCGTTCGCAGTCGGTGTTGGCAGGGGGGCAGAGGTTGGCCCTGAGGCCCCTCACTTGTGGGGTGCCTCAGGGGTCCGTTCTCTCGCCCCTCCTGTTTAATATCTACATGAAACTGCTGGGCGAGATCATCCGAGGTTTTGGGGTGAGGTATCATCAGTATGCTGATGATACCCAGCTTTATATCTCCACCCCAGGCCAGATCAGTGATGCTCTCTCTGTGATGTCCCAGTGCCTGGAGGCGGTACGGGTCTGGATGGGGAGTAATAGGCTTCAGCTCAACCCCACCAAGACTGAGTGGCTGTTCTTACCGGCATCTCGGTCTTTATTGGATGTACCACCTTTGGTCATGGGGGGAGAGGTGTTGACCCCCATGGATAGGGCGAGGAATCTGGGCGTCCTCCTGGATTCACAGCTCAGTTTGGAGGAGCATGTGGGAGCTGTGGCCAGGGGGGCTTTTGCCCAGGTTCGGCTGGTTCGCCAGCTCCGCCCTTATTTGGACCGAGATGCCCTTCGAACGGTTACTCATGCACTCATCACCTCCAGAATCGACTACTGCAACGCTCTTTACATGGGGCTGCCCTTGCGGATGACCCGGAGGTTACAGCTGGTGCAGAATGCGGCTGCGCGGGCTGTGATGGGAGTATCCCGATACTCCCATGTTATACCCCTCCTGCGTGGCTTGCATTGGTTGCCGGTTGTCTTCCGGGCCACCTTCAAGGTGCTAGTAACAACTTATAAAGCCCTAAATGGCTTGGGTCCAGGGTACTTGCGGGAACGCCTCCTGCCAGCATCACTTACCGATTACCCTGTTCGCTCCCATAGGAGGGGCCTTCTTGGGATACCGTCAGTCAGGCATTGTCAGCAGGCGGTTCCCAGGGCTAGGGCCTTCTCCATCGGAGCGCCTGCCCTCTGGAATCAGCTCCCCGTGGATCTCCGTTTGGCCCCCAACCTCCGCTCCTTTTGCTGAGACCTGAAGACCTGGTTGTTTCAACAGGCCGGCCTGGAATGACCCAGGGGGTGGGGGGCCGAGGGTTTTAATTTTCTTAATGTTTTAATGTATTCGGCTTGTTTTATTTAATTGTTTTTTATTGTAAATTTGCTCTGTTTTAATGTTCACCGCCCTGAGTCCTTAGGGAGTAGGGCGGCATACAGGTCGAATAAATTAATAATAATAATAATAATAATAATAATAATAATAATAATAATTCAATGATTCTGAGTCAACAATAATTTCAGTCACAATGAGAATAGATATTTGTGTAATGCTACACCATGCAAGACAGTAATCATACTTTCTTGTATTATTTGTGAAATGCCTAGCAGGTGACAATGCAAACTTTTTGGCCACTGCCTCGCCCTGCCCGTAGCTCACTAATTTGTGTACTTATGTTGTCAGGAACCAATGTATTGGTAGTCCTAGGCTGTGCTTATGGAAGACAATTGGCAAATAGAAATCCCTTTGTCTCTTCCTGGCAGGGCTTGAAATGTTGTGTGGTGTTGCTTTTTTTCCCTCCTCTTGGCTCTGGGCTTTGTGGTGGGGGTTAGGCTCATCCAAGGGTGGGATTCAAAAATCCCAGCAACCGGTTCACTGCCTGTTTGCAGGGTGGACGTGGCCATGGTGGGCACGGCATACCGGAACTTCCTGTTTCCAGCTTCCAGTGGGCCTCCAGACCCCGGGGGAGGCCGCTTTTGCCCTCCCAAGGGTCCAGAGGCTTCTCTCGGGCCACTGGGAGGGTCAAAACAGCCTCCCCCGGGCTCTGGGGCCCTCCAGAAGCTGGAAAGAGGCCCATTTCCGGACTTCCGGAATGCCTGTTTTTCCCTCTCCCAGAGCCTCCGCACGGATACTGCACTTACCTCCATCAAAAATGGGCCACGTGGAGACTCCTGAGAGGGGCGGGGCAGGGTGGGTGGGGCCAGCCAGTCGGTTGAAATACTGGTTTGGCAAACCAGATGTAACTTTAACATCTGGTTCGCCTGAACCGATCCGAACCGGTAGAACCCCACCCCTGGGCTCATCCCAGAGTGAAGTGTCCTTTCTTCCCAGGAAGGGGCCACTCAGAATCCATCCTAGAGACTGTCTTCCCACAAAGGGTGCTAAAGCTGGCCTTGCAACATGGAGAACCACATCAGCTAAGAAGTGCAGATAGATCGGAAAGGGCTTCCAATTCAGTCTCCTGACAGATGCTCGAGCCTCTGCTGGAAGCTTCTTAAGTGATCCAGTACAAGCATTATAGTTGCATTATTACTGAAGTGGTTTTTTCTGTGTGCGTGTGACTGAAGCCGTCACACACCATGGCCCCTCTCAGTTCTTTTGTCAACCCTCACATCTGGCACATTCCAAAAAGAAACTCCGAGCACAAAAGAACTACCAAGAGTAAAACTTTGTTACAAGATCCATTTAGGCACAGCAGAAGCAAAGTCAGCTCTGAGGTTTTCCTGTGAAAACCAAACAAGTAAAAACCCCTTTTCACCCCTGGGCTGCCCACAGTTCATTGTCCACCAATTACACTCAGTACTTTTGTTTTGGGAAAACATTCTGTGTCTGTGAATCTGGCTTCCCCATTGACTTTGCTTGTCAAAAGGTTGCAAAAAGGGATCACATAACCCCAGGACCCTGCAACCATCATAAATATGAGTCAGTTGCCAATCCTCTGAATTTTGATCATATGACCTTGGGGATGCTGCAGTGGTCATAAAGTGTGAAAAAGGGTAATAAGTCCCTTTTTTTAATGCTGTTGTAACTTTGGTCACTAAATGAACTGTTTTAAGTTGAGGACTATCTGTAATTGGACAAACGAGGCCTGTATGGAATGCCAATTAGACGAGTACAATGTTGGCTTGAAAACTATACTCAAAAATTCACCAGCTATTTCTCATCAAAAAAGGATTTGATTGTGGAATTCATATTTTTTGGTGTTCTGGAAAAGATTTTGATGCAGATGGAGGACATCTCTGGCTGAGATAATGAAGCTTTGCCAGGGACTCTCTTTTTACTCCCCAAATAGCAATTTGTCCCAATTAGTTGGTTGTTTCTTAACTCGTAAGGAGATTTGACTGGGCTGGTTACTGACTGGGCTCCAGGTGTTCCTTTCTTGAATTCATACAAATATCTCCAGATAGGAGGAGAATAATAATAATAATAATAATAATAATAATAATAATAATAATAATAATACATGCCTGGCAACGTTGCATTTTACTGAGATTCTCAAGGTGCTGATATTACTTTTGGATTTTATTTTTTATCTTTTAAACAATCCAAAGCTGTAATTATTTTGCTGACACCATCCTTATATTCCTGCCTGCAGACAATGCAACAGAAGAAGACAAAATGCTCAGCAAAGTGATTATGAAATACTGGGCTAATTTTGCTCGCACTGGGTAAGTCAGAGGGTTTCCACATGTCCATAAATTTACTACTCAGTTAGATTATACAACTGGTGTAATTGGACTTAATAGCTATGAAGAATTGTCTCCAAGGGGAACCCATCACCTCCCAGGTCACCAGAGCTCTCAGACTTCAGCAGAGAGGCTGGTTGTATTAGAGGTTGTTAGCCTGAAAAGTGTGCTTCCAGCAGATGCTTCTGATAAAATTTTCAAATGTTTCTAGAACATTTTATTATTGTTTGAAAAATGATAAAAGCTCTAGTTGTGAAAGTGAGGAAGAGATTATGGTGGTGATCCTAAGAGCAAAAAATGTTGCTATTTATCTAGATGTAGATTTAACAGGCCAAACTGATACTGTCAACTAATTGGCCATTTGCAATCGTCTCTAGGAACCCTAATGGAGCTGGCTTGGTAACCTGGCCCAGATACGACCTGAGTGAGCAGTATCTGGAAATAGACTTAAAGCAAAAGGTGGGAAGAAAACTGAAAGAGAAAGCCGTTGCCTTCTGGACCAAGACCCTGCCGGAAAAGGTGGCCAAAGAGAAAGGATGCACTGAGTTATAACTTCTTCAGCCACACATGAACTCCAGAATTTGGTGCATCAGAAAACATTTCTCAGATAATGGTCACTCACCACTGGATTGCAAGTCTGGCCCCCCCTCTCCAACTGGGCAAGTGTACACTGGCCTCCAAGGGCAAACTAGTCACACCTTCCCAAATGAAGTTGGTCACTGGGCTCTAGAGGAAGGGCCATCACTTGCTGCAACCAGTGGCCTCCATGACAAAAGCTTGATTGCTGCAAGAAGATAATCCTGCTCGTCTAGAACTATCACCCTTTAGAACTATCAGCTTTGAATACAAATTGAAATTTTCAGTAGAATCAGCAGAATACTCTGGCAATAGTAATAGTGTCATGATTCCGGTAGTTACCCCATTTAAATCATGAGTCTCAAGCCAAACTTCCAAAACTCAAAAAGGATTTATTGGGAATTAAACTGTCTGGCACTGCCTGGGTGTAGCCGACTCTGAGACACAAAGTCCATTGTCACTCTTGACGCTGGTTTCCCCCTACCTCCTGGGTGTATCATAACTCACATTCTCCAATGGGACACATCCATAGCCCAGAGTCATCAATCATGCTCTCCAGTTAGACTTTTGCACGGCAGAAACTTCAGTCACCTAATTACTATCTTTGAAAACATTTATGGAATGCAGTTTCAGTTTACAAGCTGCTGCAGTGCTCCCCCTCCCTTTCTGTTGGCAACTCTAAAAAGACCATAGAAATATTTTATGAGTTGAGAAACAGAATAAATAAGGTCCCTTGAAACTTTGTGAAGCTTTATACACAATAGTAATAGCATTTAGCATTTACTGCCCGTTAGCACTTTACAGCACTCCCTGGTTAGTTTAGTGTCAGCATTAATTGCATATTGCCCACAACAATCTGAGTCCTCATTTTACTGACCTCGGAAGGATGGAAGGCTGAGTCAGCCTTGAGCCGGTCAGGATTGAACTCCAGGGTGTGGGCAGAGTTTGCCTGCAATACTGCATTCTAACCACTGAGCAAATAGGGCGCCTATGCAGTATCAATAGAGTACAAAGCAGATGGTTCATGCAAAAATTCAAAATCATAGAAGAACATAGATTTTGAAGAGTCACTTCAGATCAAAATGGTAGCAATAGCAATTGCCCTTAGACTTATATATCGCTTCACAGTGCTTTCCAGCCCCCTCTAAACGGTTTACAGAGTCAGCCTTTTGCCCCCAACAATCTGGGTCCTCATTTTACCCACCTCAGAAGGATGGAAGCCTGAGTCAATCTTGAGCCTGGTGGGATTTGAACCGCCAAACTGTAGGCAGCTGGCAGTCAGCAGAAGTCGCCAGCAGTACTGCACTCTAACTACTGTGCCACTGAGGTTCTTGGAGAGGTAGGAGACCCCCAGGATTACCAATATCATTGCTTCTGCTCCTTCCCCTTTGCAACCCAGCATCACACCCACTTCTTAAGCTAAACGGTGGAGTTGTTGTCACAATTGTCCGTCTGCAATTGGAAACTTTCTGCTTCTTTGGGGAACCATAGCAAACTCCTTGAAGGAAGACCTGGGGTGATTTAACCCAGTCTCGCTGGCCATGGATTGGCAATTGAGACCCAGGAAGTCGGTGGGGAAAGGGGGAGAAGCTCCTTGAAGAAGCTGCTGGATGAACAGATGGAAGGAAAGAAAAAGGAGGCTTGCTTGCCCGCCAACACCTGTGCCCCACCTCTCAAGCTGGCTGCTCATGGCAAATGGGGAGGATTCTCTCTGTCCGTGAGGGAGAAGAGGCAGCATTCTGGTGCCATGGCAACCATGTCTTAACAGGGGCTGGCAACCGAGCAGCAAGTCAACACAGAACCTTAGCAGAAGATCAGTCCTGCAACCCTGGGCACTGCAGAATGAAAGGGACATCCCATTTCTGTCTCAAACAGAGCAGGGAAGCAACTCAGCGATCCCAAGACCCAGGGAGAAGTTCTTCGGTAAAGCTCTTGCCCTCTGCCTTGGGGGGCCAGTTCCCTACCGCCTCTCCTTCCCAACTCTGGATTACCAGAGGCCTTTTTCCTCCCCTGACTAATCGCTCCACCAAAGAGCCTCATGTTTGAAAACCAGCCCAGCTTCGCCCTAGCTGGAACTGCTGGGATCTTGCTGTGACCCACCCATCCAGTGGCTGTGAATGCAGGGCATAGACGTCACCCAAGCCCCCTCCTTCTAATGCACTCGGCCACTGCAGATGAGAAGAGGCAGCCTCTTGGGTTTTGGGGAAGTGTGCCTTCCGTCAACCCTTTTTCTTGAGGAAGCCCATAGAATCACTCACACTCAGCCATCTACCCCAAGAAGCCAGCAGTTTCCAGACTCAGCCTACCTAGAAATGCTCCATGGGACACTGACCAGCAGCTCCTCTGGGGGTGCTGAGGCTGCCCATCTGACCAGAGCTGCTTGGCCTGCGGGTGAGGAGAGAGAGAACTGGCCCCACCCCCCAATTCACCATCCCTCTCTTTGACAGGGCCAGCATGTTCTGCTTCTCCTCTCTGTCTTCACCCTGCCTTCTTCTGGAGGAGTCGGTGAGTGGAGCTCCTGAGCCCAGATGCACCTCCCTGCTCCCCAAATTCACAGGAACACAACAAGAGCTTTCGGGCAGAGGCTGGAGTTGGGGTGTGTGCACAAGGAACACAAAGTAATGGAGAAACAGCGTTGTGCCTATTGTGTCCATGACTGACCTCTGCTGCCATTGTCAGATCCCGTCCAGGCAGGAAAGAAATGAGACTGAATAAACTGCTTTAATTGGTGGAAGTTTCCAACCGCTGAAGCATTTTTCAGTCCTTTCGTTGCTGCTTTGGTGTTGTCTTCCCTTCAACTTTCACAGTCACAGAAACTTTGCAATTGGATTGAGCTGGGCGGCTATAGAAATGAATCAATAACCTTCTTTTCATGGTCAGTATTGACAATCCCAATTCTAGGAAACACAACCAGTCGTTTCACACAAATGGGCGCCCTCTCACAATCCTGTTTGCCCATTGTGTGAAATGACAGGTTGTGTTTCCTAGAATTGGGATTGTCAATACTGACCATGAAAAGAAGGTTATTGATTCATTTCTATAGCTGCCCAGCTCAATCCAGTTATTCTGAGCAGCAAACAGTTCTAAAACAGTTATAAGCAGCACAAAAACAAATATACGCAGCTGCTGAGGAAATTATTATAATTGTCACTGTAGCCAAAAAATGGGGCTCTTCACACATTCGAAGCCCCAGGCCTGGGCACATAGCCAAGTTTTTAAGGCCAAGTCTCTGTTCAGTTGAACCTCCCGAATGCTCTTCAGGGGCAGCCCCATGTAAAGCGCATTGTAGCGGTCCAAGCAAGAGGGTATAAGGGCATAAATGACCATGAGCAGAGCCTCTCTGTCCGGAATGGGCATAAATGGCGCACCACCCCAAAGGGAGACCCCCAGATTTTGCAGTGTTACAAATAAGCGGGTGCAAAGGGGGGCACACTTCTTACGGTCATCTGGAGCAGAGCGAGAAGGTAAGAGAAGGGAAGAGAGAGAAGCGACCGGATAGAAGGAAGGACCAGCCTTGGATCTCTTGAAAGGAAGCCAGGAAGGAAAGCTGGGAGTTCCGTGAGGGAACTTCTACTGAGAAATTTAAAGGAGTAATCAGAAACAAGGGCAACAGGAAGTGCAAGGAACAAGTGATAGCAGAAAGAATGGTAAAATGAAGCTGGGTCCTTTGAGCATCCTGTAGATCAGGGCCCCCCCACCTTTTGGGCCCCAGGGACCGGTTCCGTGGAGAGAGGTTTTTCCATGGACTGGAGGGGACGTGGTTTGGTGTGCTGCCTGCATCCCACAGATGAGGCTTTGCTTGTTTGTGCGGCCCAGTTTCTCACATGCCGCAGGTTAGTGCTGGTCTGTGGACTGGGGGTTGGGGAGCCATGCCATAATCGGGGAAATGGGGAAGAAATGCAAATGCTTAAGGCAAAGTCAAGGAAGCCCTGATGATGGACTTGCACATCTCTTCCACAAAGTTGCAGGTTGCGGCAGACAAGCCAGCTTAGTTCCCACAAACTCTGCCCAAGAGGTGACTGATGTCGGTGAATTCCCTTGGCTGGTCTCGCTGCAGGATCAGGGCAGCCACGTTGCGCTTGGTTCCATCCTAAGTCAAGACTGGATCCTAAGCGCAGCCTCCAGTTTCCATCGCAGGTAATGCTCAGGAACTCATTCCAAGCAAGCAAGATGGCCCTCAGCAATCATCCTGGGGTTTTACACACGCACACACACACACGCACACACAAGTGGGAGTTCTTCCAGCAACATCCTTTCCTTGCATCTGGGAGCTGGATAAGGTCCATTGTGTTCATGATGGTGACAGTTTGCATACAGAAAAAATAGATCTACAGAGGACTCTATAGCCATCACTCTTCACACTGCTCTGACTCATCTAGAACAGTGGTGGTGGGGCTATGTGAGGATGCATCTTGTGGATTTTAGTTCTGCATTTAACACAATTCTTCCACATAGATTAGTGCCTAAACTCCTGGACCTTGGCCTTTCTAATTCAATCTGCCTTTGGATTATGGATTTCCTGTCTGGCTGCTCACAGAGGGTCAGATTAGATAATCATACCTCTTCAGCCCTTATTCTTAACATTGGTACACCTCAGGGTTGCGTGTTGAGTCCCTTACTCTATACTCTTTATGTGCATGACTGCATTCCCACTCATGCTAGTAATACTACTATTAAATTTGCAGATGATACAACAGTGGTGGGACTTATCTCTGGGGGGATGAGTCTGCCTACCGAGATGAGGTGGACCGGTTGCTTTCGTGGTGTGGAGACAATAACTTGGCCCTCAACACCAATAAGACCAAGGAGCTTATAGTGGACTATAGAAGGAACAGATCAGACATCCAGCCCTTGTTTATCAATGGAGACTGAGTGGAACAAGTGGCCAGTTTTGAGTTTCTGGGTGTTACCCTAAGAGGACCTGACCTGGTGTGCCCACATTACAGCCCTGGTCAAAAGGGCCCAGCAGAGATTATACTACCTGAGACAATGGAATGAAAAACTGCTGGTGACCTTCTACCGCTGCACCATAGAGAGCATCTTAACTTACTGCATCTGTGTGTGGTTTGCCAATTGCACAGGGGCAGATAGGACAGCACTCCAGAGGGTTAACGTCATTGCCCAGATCATGGGTTGCCCTCTCCCCTCTTTGGAAGAGCTTTATAGCTCCTGCTGCCTTAAGAAAGTTCAAAACATTCTCAAAGATCCATCTCATCCTGGGCACCCTTTTTTTGAACTATGACCATCTGGCAGACAGCACAGAATAATAAAAACAAGGACAAATAGGCTGAAAAACAGCTTCTATCCCAGGGCAGTAGCTCTTTTGAATTCTGCTGTATAGTGCAGTGTTGGTGTGGTGCCAGGGGTTTCCAGTTCAATGTGTGGGGTGTGAAGGATGTGTGTTTGTGTTTATTTTCATGGTTATGATGTGCACTGAAGATGGTGTTTGATTTCATTGTAAATGGTGCAATGACAATAAAGTAAACTAAACTAAACTAAAAGCAGCACTTGAGATCCTGGTGGACCATTTTTAAATGATTATTTTGAGATATTTTGGAATCATGAGCAACCAAGATGGTAAAGGTTCTCAGAATCTTGCCCATTTCCCATCAATTGTCTGTGCTTCACTCCCTGGCATTCCCCAGGCCCATTGGCCCCCTTTTTAAAAAATCACTGGCTCTTGTTTTAGATTTTAAAAAAAAGTTTATGGATTTGAGGTGCATAGGGCAAAGCGGTAGGTTACGCCATCATTACTATGTCCCCTGAGGTGCACTTAATAAATATGAATGCTGTTTGGACCCATGATGGCTCAGTGGTTAGAATGCATTATTGCAAGCTGACTGCTCACTGCCAGGAGTTCGATCCTGACTGACTCAGCCTTCCATCCTTCCAAGGTCAGTAAAATGAGGACCTAGATGTTTGCTGGGGGGGGGAGGCTGACTCTGTAAAGCACTATAAAGCAGTATATACCGTAATTGTAAGTGCTATTGCTATTGCTTGGTCCCATTGCTACTTGCACTGGCTAGTGAGATTCCTGTGTCTTGTCTGCTATTTGCACCTCACTGGCTTTAAACAGGCAAATTTTCCTCTACTACTCCATCTCCAGGCAGCAGAAATTCCTGATAAAATTTTGTTCCTCCAGCCCAGGAGATCTGTCAGAAAAAGGTGGCCAAGCCCATCTAGAAAGGTGAGCAGGACTCCAGATTTACTGGACAATCGATGTTTCCTCCAGTAAACCCTTACTGTTTCTTGCTGCCCCTCCTTTGTTTCCAGGACCCAGATCTCTGCTGTGGCTGGAAGTTCAGATCCAAAAGGGCCCAGGGAATCTCTGGTGACCATCCAGACCATCATCCCCCATGAGGCCTTTGACGAGATAACCCTGGTGCACAACATCGCTCTGCTGAAGACAAGCACCCCGCTCCATTTCAGCGTGACCCTGCAGCCTGTCTGCTTCCCCACCCCAGACTTCCCAGGGGCAACGCTGAAGAAATGCTTCGTGGCCGGCTGGCCAGACCCTCAAAGAGGTGAGCCAGCACCCTTCCTGCAAAGCTCCCCCGCTGCCCCAAAAGCAGAGCCGGGAGGCGATGGAGAATGGCCTGCCAGCCTTGACAACTTCATAGAGGTTCTCTACTGTCTTGGCTCACCAGGGGTCGGTCCCCTGCAGAGACTCTCGGTGGAAGATGTGGACCCCTGCCCACTGCACAGAACCCTCAGTACCGAGTGTTGCAGCCACCGGGAAGGTGACCAAGTGCCCGGATGCCTGGTGAGGAGGCCCTCAAGGGTGCATTAACCTCCCCTGGATCCCACTGGGGGCTTCAGAGAGTCACCTTTTCCTGCTCTTTCAAGCAAGCTTGCACTTAGCAAGAATCTGCCAAAAGGCAAGTACGCACTTCACCATGTTTCAAGCCTCTGAGGTTAAGGAACTGAGCAACATCTGTCTATCTGGCCTTCGAACAAAGAAATTGCTAAAATCTGGATTTGAGACCACTCCCGTATCCTGTAGAGGACTGTCTGCTTCACAAATATTCAAGTGGGCAGAGATTTCTGCAGGGTGCTAATTTACAGTCATTTGCTTCTACCCCTCCTGTGAGTCTGCTGGGAGGCTCAAGCCCCTTTGAGAGACTTTGGGGTGGGCACGATGGCCTCTTGGGCTGATGGGCTCCTTTCTTCAAACCCCACAGACTCCATCTTGCTCACTTGGCTGGTCTTTTTTTCTCCTGTGGGGGCACTGAGCCCCCGAGACACCTACCCTACAGGGGGAGTTGGGCTCCAGGAGGTCGACTAGTGGCGCCTCAAGATGGTCCAAAAGGGCCTAGAATTGTGACCGGTGTCTTCTCTCCAAGGGGTCAGCCGGCAACCCAGTCCTGTGTGAGACGGAAGGAAGGCGGGTGCTGAAGGGCCTGCTGAGCGAAGGGGGCACCAGATGCTACGGGCCCTTCCTCTACAGCCGGCTCATCTACTACAGTGACTGGATTGTGGCCACCACGGCCAAATGGAAGGCTCCAGCGTCCCCCTTTCCTGGCCAAAGGTATCCGGCCTTCGGGGAGCCAGCGGAGGAACAGGCAAGGCTGCTGTTTGAGCCCTTTTTGGCGCTGACAGCCCTGAATGTCTCCGGTGCTTCAGAAGAACCCCTCAGCCTGAACCTTTCGGAAGAGCTGGAGGAGGACAGCCTGGTCCCCCCTGAAGGGCCCCCCGAGGCACGAGCGAAACCTCCGCTCTACTACGACTACTATGGGGGGGAGCTGCTCGCCATCCCTTCAGCAAAGCCCAGCCAACCCCGGGGGCTGCAGGGCCTCCTCTGCAGGGTCCTCCTGCTGCACCTCCTGGCTTCCTGAACTGCTGGGCAACCAGATTGTTCCTGGGCCCCGAGACCCGATTTCTTTTGGGAGGCCCTTTGAGCCTCCTTGGTCTTCTTGCCCTCTGAGCACGAGAGGGAAGAACACAAAGCACCAACCCCCAGGAAGCTTCATGACAGCCTGTCCCTGCATGCCTCGTGCTGGGCGTTGGCCCCATGGAGAGGTGTCCCCATCCATTAAATCCCATTTTTGTGTCCTATCGTTGATGAGATGTTCATTTACTTGAGCTTTTGGCCAGGGTGGAGAGCTGCCTGTTGCTAGACTGGGACCACTGACCACCACGTATTTAGGTCCACGTGTTGATGAGCCACCCCACCCATAATCCCCAAAGGTGGGGGTTCCTGTGACACCTTGTGCCAGTTATGGATTTGTTCCACCACTTTGCACTTGGGGCATAACTCTGAGCTGCAACCTCATGCCTGAGACATTTGGATTCCCCCCCCCCCGATCTCTGGATTTTAGAACATCTTGCCTCATGAAATTCTGAAGAACCAAGTCCTCCGGGGGGGGGGTGTATTTCCTCGGTGCTCTCTGAGCTTGACTGTTTCCTTGCAAATGCTTCATTACCCAAACTCATTTCAACCCTGAGCTACAGATATTCTCCTTTATTGAAACTCTTCCATCTTCTTGGAATGCCAGTTTGGCTAGGCTCCCTCCAAGGCTTTGGCCACCATCTCTGCCAGAGGTGGTATTCAGCCGGTTCAGGGGAACTGGGAGCGGACATTTTGAGTAGTTTGGAGAACCGGCCAATCCCGCCTCTGACTGGCCCCGCCAACCCCATCTCTTCTCTGCTTCCCATCGAGTCCCAGCTGATTGGCTGGGTCTCCTTTGGTTGCCCTGCCCAGGAGAACAGAGCTGGAAAGCAGGTTAGTGGGGTGGGGAGGGAAGGGAGATTTGGCAGTATCCTTCCCTGCCATGCCCACCAAGCCACGCCCACCAAGCCACACCATGCCCACCAAGCCACGCCGACAGAACCAGTGGTAAAAAACTTTGAATCCCACCCACTGATCTCTGCCCTCGTGCTCAAGCAGAGTGCCCTTTAGCACATGGCCCCCTGCAGATGCCCAATGGCTGCACCTGGTCGTTTGTGCCACTGTTCTCCAGCAGTTAGAAAATAAATCAGAGATAGAATCTAGCAACATAGGTTTTAAATGAAGCTAAGTGGGAGTTAGTTGGGAGTTTCTAGTAAACAATTAATCAGAGGGACAGCTTGCCCTCAGAAGTGGTGGGTGTTCCATTACTAGAGACTTTGAAGAAGAGACTGGACAACCATTTGTCTGGAATGTCATGCTAGCAGGGGTTGGACTAGAAGACCTCCAAGGTCCCTTTCAGCCCTGTGATTCTTATAAAGCCAAGAGCTACAGGACAGAAACTCCTGGGATTTCTTTGCTTGGTGGCTATTGCCCTTCTTAGGGCAGCCCTGGGAGCCGGAGGTTTGGGGGTGCTACCTCTGGGGGCTCTTTGGGTTTGATGGGATTAGGCCAGGGGTCTCCAAACTTGGCCACTTTAAGACTTGTGGACTTCACCTCCCAGAATTCCTCAGCCAACAAAGCTTTGCTGGCTGAGGAATTCTGGGAGTTAAAGCCCACAAGTCTTAAAGTTGCCAAGTTTGGAGACCCCTGGATTAGGCAAAGCGGGGAGCTGGGCTAGACTCTGCTCACGTCCAAAAGACCAGGAGGGAGGAGGTGCAGCCTCCATTTTGTTTCTTGCCTCCACGCTCTCTCCATCCTTCTCCTTTCAAGGGCGCCATGTGACTCATCTGATGCAGCTGAAGATCGGGGGGCAGGGCAGGAGGGCTGGACGGGATGCCTTTCATTTCTGATTGTAAAATCCTAATGAACCCACTTTCATTTATTCTCAAACATCTGCTCAGGTATTTGCCTTGTACAGGCCAAGAAAAATTGGGGTTATATTATTTTTTTTTTACATTCAACATTTCTTTATATTCTGATATTCTAGCGCTTCTCCCCCCCCCCCCATTTCAGCATGTTTAACTTACAACATGTAAATTTAAAACATGTATCTCCTGCTAAAGAGTTTCTCACCATGGAACGTCACACAAGATTTTAAATATTCTGGAGACTTTTGGATGCTGCCTCCAACCTATCCGTTTCGTTTTGTTTTGTTGTTTCTCGCCCAGAGAAGTAGCCTGTGCTGCAAAGTTCTGACCCAGGATGGTGTGCTCTGACAATGTGCATGTTCAGACGCTTCCTCTCTTACCTAAGTTGCCACCGAGACCTCACCGTATTTCTGCTTCAGGTGTTTGCCTCCCACTTTTTCAGGTGTTTCAGCCTCCTCTTGCTTGTGATAGTGCAAGAGGTAAGGGGACCCAGCTTAATTGGGGTTTTAATTGGGGTTTAATTGGGTTTTTCCCTGGCATATTTCTAGGGTGACTCCCTCAAAGCTCTGGCAAGCTGGATCCCCCCTCCTCTTGCACTATTTCCCCCCTCACCACAAAGAAGGCAGCATCCACCCTCCCCTCATTCCTTGGGAATACTGCCGCTCTGGCTGGCTCACCCAGGCTTCTTATGGCAACTAACAGCACGGGGCCCTTTGCAAAGGTGACCCAGGGATGTCCTTGGGCTGCTTGGAAAATGGCCTCTCGGTGGGTGGAGGACAATCCAAGTCCATCTTCCCATTCAGCCCTTCTCAGGTCTCATCACCCACTAACCTGATGGGGACCCTGACTGGTTAGCTCTCCCGGGGCAGGCAGTGTACGGCCAGTGGCTTGAGCGGCCTTGCCCTTCTTTTGGGTCCATCCAGCAGGCCCCTCCCTCAAAGTGCAAAACACCGAGAGGCCCCGAGATCAGATTCCTCTGGACCTGCAGTAGCAACAGCACTTAAGACTTATATGCCCTTTCACGGTGCTTTCCAGCCCTTACTTAAGCGGTTGGTGCACCTGGACTGCCTCAGACTCTGGATCTCCCTTTCCACAATCTTCTGGCAGAGAAATCCTCCCAGCAAGCCGGAAGGCACAACCACTGCCCGTTGGCGCTTTGAGGGGAAATGCCCCCATCGCATTTAAGGTTTCAGTCCCCTCTCTCCACTCCCCAAGTTGCTAAAGGGAGTCTGGATGTATCACTAGCCCTTTTATTCATTCTCATATTTCTGAGTGATTTGAATAAACTTCATAGCTCTGCAGTCAAGCAGGTCTATCGTGATCTATAAATGGCTTAAAACAGATCCATTTACTAGCACACTTTAAAAACCAGTCTGAAGGGGCAGAACAGAGGCCTGGAGGTTGGGTGCAGCATGGAGAAAGCCTCCTTTCCTCTCGGTGACCTCCAGGGGCTTTGTGCCTATCCGAAGCCTGCCTTGGTCTGGCCCGGAGGGGGGAGAAGGGAGGGGGGTCATCGGGACGAAGCTCTGCATCAGGACGATGGGGGGGTGATGGGCGCAGCAGGTGGCTTGTGAGGTTCCCCCCACTCTCCTCCTCCTCCTGATTTCTCTAGAGTGCCTGCGGAGAAAGGAAGTTGGGTGTGATTTTAGCTCAGCTGAGCAGCTCAACTGCCAAGCCCTTTCTTAGTTTAAAGGGAAGAATCTGTGGGTCGGGGTGGTGCTGGAGAAAATACCACAGGTGGGGAGAGGGCCCAAAGCCAGACTAGGAAGAGAAGTGGGGGGAGGGAGGCTTCATACAGACAGCAGGCACCCAAGTGGCCAAGAGAGGCCATGGAAGGCCATAGAAGCCCCCAGTGTGCTGGGGGGGCTCCCGGTCCCGTCCTGTTCCACCCCTCCCGGGGGAAGGCCAGGCGAGGGTCCCGCTTCCCCACCCACCTCTGTCGCTTTGTGTCTCTGTTGTTCAGGCAGAAGAGCCTGCAGCTGGTGACTGGCCATCTTCGCCTTGTGCCAAACATTGCGGTAGCTCTTCAAGGCCATCTGAGAGAGAGAGGGGAGAAGGTGAGAACAGGGGGTCTCCTCCTCCTCCTCCTCCTCACAGCCTTTCCTGCGGACTCTGGCCTCCAGGAAGGGAAGAGCCCTCCCCCAGGAATCTCCACTTCCGGGGGGCTGGTGTGCATAGTTGACATGTTCACAACACACTACAGATGTTCTCACAAAATGGCTAGCAGATAACCATTAAAGCAATTTACCAGAATGTTATTTTTCACGCCTAGGGCAGAATATTGCAGATCACCCTCTCATTTTCCCCCAGGTGTGGGACAATTTCCAAACAAAGCACCAGTTGCAGTGCCCACTATTTATATTGTCCGGAAAAGCTGGGGGAGGAGGGGCAGTTGGAGTCTGGAGGACTACTTGGGAACGGAGATGTTCCTGCAGGTTCGCCCTGTGCTTTGCTGCAGGCTGGTTGGGTGTACAATAGTTCTCAGACAATGACCGGTTATTTAGCAACCATTCCAGGTTACAGCAGGCTCCATTACGGCTGTTATTCAAGGGACTACCTGTAGTAGTGAAAGTGCTGGCCTTGAAACCAGGGGGCCCTGAGTTCTAGTCCTGCCTTACTTCTCATGGAAGCCAGCTGAGGGACAACAACAATGCCGGCTTTCTCCTCTATTACAAACTTGTCCTAAAATGTAAAAGGTCAGGTAAGCAGGGAAACCATTCCACCCCCGTCATGATGCAGACTCCGGGTCTCGCTCAAGGAGCCCTCTGCAAGGCGGGTGTCCTCTCTCCCCTCTGATCAACGGGCGATGGTCCCCCTGCTACTTGCAGGGTTCCTTGTGGCCCACAGATCTCTTGGAGTCCAAAGCTGGAGCCAAAGTCACAAGGAGGGTGGATGGCCCAAGAACCTGGCGCAGGTCCTTCTCATGGACAAATGACAATTGGCTCTTACAGAAGATCAAATGCTACCTTGTCCTCGTTTTTATTTCTCCTTTAGTTCTCAGGCACCCGAGCACCTAACTTGGCAACTCTCCTCCTAGGTCTCTTTTTCTTTCTTGCACCTGTCAATGTTGGAGGATTTGTAGTGTGATGTCCATTCAAAGTAACCAGAAAACCAGCCATGGGCACCTTCCCCATGAACACAAACAAACACCACGGTCAGAACTTACCGACTCTTCCTTTGTTACTGACCTCTTTGAATGCTCAGAAAGTTTAAAACAAAAGTTGCTCTAGAAACAGTGAAAAACCAGCTCCTGCCCATGGTTACCAACTAGGAAACACGCTCCTTCATAACAACAGAAGCTTAAGCATATTTATTGACGGGCTTTTCCCATGACGGATCTTTAGGAATGCTCTCCAATGATTGTTGGTTTTCTTCGACCGGCTGCCACAAACTGCCTTGTGGCACATCCACTAGATCAGTGGTTCTCAACCTTCCCAATGCTGCGACCCTTTAATACAGTTCTTCATGTTGTGGTGACCCCCAACCATAAAATTATGGCTCGGTTCTTAAGACCATTGAAAACACGTGTTTTCCGATGGTGTTAGGCGACCCCTGTGAAAGGGTCGCTCGACCCCCAAAGGGATCGCGACCACAGGCTGAGAACCACTGCACTAGACTGGGTTCCTAGGAGGAATGCAGTCAAGTATCAGATGTGCTTCCATCCAAAAGTGACTCTCACTCTCACAGACCTACCTCTGCAATCTCCACCTTCCTCTCCCAGATCCTGAGGCTGTTTTCTAGATCATGGAGGGCCACCTTCTCGTGAACATAGTTGAGGACAGGAGGAACTTTGTATTCTGCCAGTTGTCGCCGTAGCTTTTTGTTCAGGATCTCAGCCTTCAGCCGTTCCTGTGAAGGAGACAAAGCCCTTCGAGAGGGACTCTGATCTTGGCTTGGTCTTTTGCCTACCGCTGGATTTTGGATAAAGGATTCTCTGACAGATAGGCCACAGTCAGTAAGGATGGGATCCCACCATCCTTCTACTCTGATACTAAGCACAAGGTTGTGGGCTAAGCCCCTTCCTTTACTCTTTGTGCATACATGACTGCACCCCATTGTATAACACCAACACAATTCTTAAATTTGTGGATGACACGACAGTGGTGGGGCTCATTAATAAGAACAATGAGTCTGCTCCCTTATAGAAAGGAAGTACAAGGGCTGACACTGTGGTATAAAGAAAATAATCTTACACGTAACACCCAAAAAACTAAAGAACTTATAATTGACTTCAGGAGGAAGAGAGATGTACATTTACCATTGTACATAAATGGTGAGGAGGTGGAAAGGGTTGGTAGTTTTAAATTTCTGGGCACTTCTACCTCGGAGGACCTCCTCTCATGGACTATGAATGCTAACATGCTTGTAAAGAAGGCACGGAAGAGGCTGTACTTCCTGAGGATGCTCAGGAAGATAAATCTATCTCAGCATCTCCTTCTGTCCTACTACCGCAGCACGACTGAGAGTGTCCTAACATATGGCATCCTTGCATGGGACGGGAGCAGCTCCGTAGAGGACAAAAAGGCTCTACAGAGAATCATTAAAACTGCCCAGAATATCATTGGGCTCCAGCTGCAAGCCCTGGATGACATCTTCGCCTCTCACTGTTTGAGGAAGTTGCACAACATTCTCAGAGACTCTTCCCATCCTGCTCACAATCTTTGGGAACTGTTGCCTTCTGGCAGAAGATACAGAACAATTCAAACTCAGACCACACATTCCCTGAACAGTTTTTATCCCAGAGCTATAATTGCACTTAACGATGAACCCTGTGGAATCAGCTCCCTGTGGATCTCCATTTGGCCCCTGATCTCCGCTCCTTTCGCCGAGACCTGAAGACCTGGCTATTTCATCAGGCCGGTCTGGACTGACCCGGGGGTGGGTTATTTTTAGGGGTGGGTTATTTTAGTTGTTTTATTTAAATTTTAATTAATTGTTCTTAGGCTTGTAGTTATTTAATTATTTTTTATTGTAATCTGTTTGGTTTTTAAAATGTTCACCGCCCTGAGTCCTTAGGGAGAAGGGCGGCATACAAGTCTAAATAAATAAATAAATAATAATAATAATAATAATAATAATAATAATAACTTAAGGACCACCATCAGTGAGCTTTGGACAGTATTACTTGGTCTGTTGTGTGGAGGCTTGTGTGTGTTTTAGGAGGCGGGGAATTTTGGCGGGTGGGGAGGTGTTTGGGGATTGTCATGTGTGTGCATGTTGAATCTGGTCTCTGGGTGTTACGTGAATTTTGTTGTATGTACTGTGTATATTCGTACAATGACAATAAAGAATTCAATCAGGGGTGGGATCTGACAGGGTTAACTACTGGTTTGGTGATTTAAGATGTGCTTCCCTGCACGCTGCGCGCGTGTGTAAATCTTCATCAGCTTGCTGCCTGGACAGCTGAGCAGCGCTGCATGCAGGGAAACAGTGTTTGAAAAAGCACTTTTTTTCCTGCTTTTTCAACTGCAGCTGTGCCTCGCACGGCAGCTGAGGTTGAAAAAGCAGGAAATAAAGGGCAGGTAAGAGCCCAGGTGGGTGGGTGGGCCAAAACAGCAGCAGACATAGAACCGGTTCTATGTCTGCTGCTCTTCAGAGCTACTGGTTCTACAGAGCCGGACAGAACTGGTAGAATCCCACCCCTGAATTCAATTCAATTCAATTAACATTAACTGGGACTCAGATCTTTTCACATATAAAAAACAGCACTGGAAAAGGATTAAACCCATCCACCCTGATCTTGTTGCTTCCTTAAATACTGAGCCCCTTCCCACTTCTTTGAAGAAATGACATTCATGGCACACTAGATGGATTCCTAGGAAAATCTACTATTAGTGATCAGGGAATTTCTACACTGTCACCATTTCCACTTTCCAATTCTCTGTGAAGCAGTCTGAAAGAGTCCAATTGTCTTCCCTTCTGCCAGCACAGAAATGCTGGGAACAAGGATTGAAAAGCACGGCCTGCTCCAGGTGGCCTCTGTTCTCGCAAGTACTACAATTCCTGCCCCCCTTTAAAAAAACTGGAGCAGCTGCCCCAGTCCAGGGAAGGAGGAAAAGAATGGTCACCCCTCAGGTGAGTAACTGAGCAAGAGACGCCAAGGCCGCCGAGTTCCCTCCAGGGGTGGAATGGGCTACCCCAAGTCCCACAGGGCTCCAGCACTTCCAGCTGCCAACTGGTTTTGGGGCAGGCTTTTTGGCATCAAGCCTAAGCTGGAAGGAGATCAGCTGAAGAGGCAGACAATGGCAATCCAGGAAGAGAAGTTCCCCAGTGGTATGTCAGCCGCTCCGCCTTCAGAGGGGAGGCAGCTACGGCTTCTGGGACCGAACAGGCACCACTGTTTTTTAACCATCTGCTTTTTGAGTCTCCACATTTGCCCTTTCCAGTTTTTAACATTTTATTCCCACCCTGAAGCATGAAAGATGGTGAAGCCAATCATGCCAAGGTTGACGCTTTTCATTTCCTGCCCAGGTTTTAGCACACATGGACCTTTGGTTTGTTGGCTTTAATGGAAGGGCCTGGATGGATCTACAACTGGATCCAAACTGATTGAGGTACCTGAGGAATCAAAGGCAACAGTTAAAGCAAGGGGGGAAAAAAAGTAAAACCTGGGTAAAGTCAGATAATCAAATGGCTCTAAATGTGCCTGGAGGCGACCTGGCTTTCTCCCCAGAGTAAACCTGCAGAAGCCCCACACGCACATACCCCGCCCAAGGTCTTTCTCCTCCTGGCCCCTGCTGGAGCCCACCTCTTCCCCCTACCTCTTCCACAAAGATGGCCTCGCGCGCAATTTTCTCCAGGGACTCCTTTCTCTGCGCAATGTCTTTCACCAGGTAGGTAGCCATGGCCATTGCGTAGTGCAGCTTCCTCTAAAACAGAACACAACCCAGAGGGTGGCATCATTGTCCAAGTACAGAAATGTGAACGCACCTTGGTTGGACAAAGCCTCCTGCGAGAGTCCAAATACGGAATGGACTCTGCTTGTTTGGGGCAGCCTTTCAGGTTTCCCTGCTCCTCCTTAGACACTGTGGCGCAGTGGTTAGGGGGCGATACTGCAGGCTCCTTCTGCTGCCTGCCGGCTGCCTGCAATTTGGCAGTTCAAATCTCACCAGGCTCAAGGTTGGCTCAGCCTTCCATCCTTCCAAGGGGGGTAAAATGTGGAGCCAGATTGTTGAGGGGACAAGAGGCCGACTCTGTAACTCTGTAAACCACTGAGAGAGGGGCTGTGAAGCGGTATATAAGTCAAAGTGCTATTGCTATTAGTGGTTCCCAGGAACACCCTTAGGGGTCGCCTATCCCACACTAACACTGATCTCTCCCACAGGACTGAGCGGGAGAGCCGAGGTTCTCTTGGGGCGGACCGACGGGGGTCCATACGAGATGCAGGGATGGGGAGCATGAGCTGGGTGATCTTTCAGCAGACCTCTGGGGATGAAGAGCCAGAGCCAGAGAGACTCAATTGCCTTACTTTGTAGAAGTTGAGGATCTGCAGGGTGTTGCCAACGGTCAGCTTCAACTGCAGTAAATCTTGGTTTCGTTCATCTATTTTCTCCAGGAACTGAGCATTCTCAATCTTGAGCTGCTGGAAATCAACCTCGTGCAGCGCCTCTCCCAGTTCCTCCTTCTGCAAACCAGCCACAAATTGTGATGGGCAGGCACCCATTTGAAGCACTTCAAAAGCCAGTCCTGCCTGACCAGGCTGGAGAAAGCTGGCCAGCCCTGAGACCTGACCTTATGCTAGATCATTCTTTCATTCATGCTTCACTGCAGTGAAGACGAATTCAGATAAACACAGAGCCGCCTCCACTGACAGAAGGGGCCGAAGAGCTGTGACTGCCTAGACTGAGGAAATCAAGAGAATCTCTGGAGTAGGGTAGAGGGAGGGAGTGGGAGGAAAGTGGAGTGAGTGACAGCACAACTTTAAAGTGCAAATGTGTTGCTCTTCTGTCCTGCAACAACTGAGGTTAGGCCAAGTTTTTAAAGAATTTTATTCAAGTCTTAACTATCCCTGATTAATTTTAGCTCTGGTTGGCTCTTTGTGGTTAGTTTACTTCAGGGGTGTCAAACTCATTCATTCATTCATTCATTCATTCATTCATTCATTCATTCATTTATTCGACTTGTATGCCGCCCCCTCTCCAAAAGGACTCAGGGTGGCTCACAGATAAAAACAATACAATAAGTTAAATTAGCTAAAATGGAATTAAATTACAACAAGCCGAATTAGACTAAAAAACCCGTAATAAATAAGAAACCCATTCCCCAAGGAATCAGCATAGTCCAATAAACCTTAAGGCAAAACAGTGGATTTTAATAAATTAAATTGGTATGATTAGGTCCTTGAAAATTACACAAACTTATGGAAGAAGGCTAAATGTTATTAAAATGAACCTTAGTTCTAGATAACATTTCCTATGCTAATTAGTCTTAAATACTCAACAGATCAATACATTATTGAGAATATTTTATAAGATGGAGGGAGCAGCCTTTCCAGGTTTTTTTCTGTGTAAATTGCAGCTTTCATATAAAGATGGCAAATTTTAGTTTCTAGATTTTCAATTTACCACAGGAATTAATCCTACTGGGCTAAATAAAGTCTTAGAAGTTTTTTTACTTCTGTTTGCAATTTGTTTCAAAAAGGATTAATTATTGGCATAATTAGAAAGTTGCTGTCTGACTTCTCAGACACCTGGGCAGAGCTCAGCTATAGCCACAAATCCGTTTTTTTTTTTTCAACAACGAAGGCTGCAAGGTACAGTTGGAGGATTTGGGTGAAAGCTGAAGTCTGAATCCTCTTTGTTAAAACTAGTTTGGAATCACCCCAATTTAAAAAGCTAAACCTACATTTATTTAAATAGATCACTGAAAAATATTGCTGAAACAAGAGATTAGCGGAAGATGCCATTCAGAATAGGAGCATTCTAAGCAATGAGTCATCTTGGGTCTGGAAGAAGGTCCAAGGTGCTTCTTGACCTCTTCAAGGGAGACTTTTCCTGCCCTGCAGCCAATGCCCAGGCTGGCAACCAAGCCTTTTCCAGCTCTCAGCCGCTCTCAGCCGAGGTGGGCCGGGGGGGGCATCTGAACTGGACTTGTGCTGACTCCGACTGCTGGCTTCCTGCCACAGAGGGGGGGAAAGCCACCTGGAGTTTCCTTTTGTGGGGGGCAGGGGGGGGGGCTTTAAGGACACAGGATTTCAGCCCTCTTTCTGAAGGGCAGCAGGGAAGGTGGGCAGAGGTGGGGGCACAGAATGGGAGGGGCAGCGGTAGGGATCACCTTGAGAGCCGGAGGATGAGGAAACACCGGGCCGGATGGAAGAAACTGGAGTCTGGGCCAGAAATGCGGTTTGACAAAGCATCTGGCTTGGCCCTCCCTAGTTCTCAGGAAGACAAAGGGAGGAAAGGAAGGCATGCCCCAGGATGTCTTTGCAAGCTTGTAATAAAACCAGGCTTAGTATTCATGACTTTGGTTTCCTAATCTGGTTTACCTCAAAGGGCTGACAATGTGCTGGGGGGGAAGGGGCAAGTAGAGGGCTAAGTCTGCTCTCAAAAGGTAGTTAGTAGCCCTTATTCATACTGGGGCAGCCTGGGTGTGGGATCAGTCTTAACTCATCAGATTTCCTGTCATGCTTGTGGGACACATGACAGGCTGGATGTGAACTTTCATGCTGGAGTTATTTTTGAGGGGATTCTTAAACCTATGATTTAAGCTGACCTGTTTTTGTCTAAAATTCGTATTATTATTATTGGTAAGTTTTAAGAAAGAGAAATAAGAATTTAAAATATTAAGGCGAGTTCTAATTATCTGTCACAATCTGGAGTTTATCCATTTATGAAGAACTTCATCTTATCAATCTTGAACTCTAGTTAAAGTTGTAATTAAGTTCTGGGGCAAAAGGAATTCTCCCTCCAGAGCTGGAATTCTGGGTTGAAGGAAAATGTCCACACCACCAACCTCTGAAGCCAAATTACCGGAATCCCAACTTACCCAATTCCATCCTGGGTGAAGCTCAACTAATCATTTTTATGCATTTATTTTAATACATGCACATCTTCTTTGATTGGATCCCCCCTCTCCTAATGTTCCCCCCCTTTTTCTGCTTGCTTTCTGTCTGGAATTTTTAAAAGCATCTACTGTGCATGTGACGCTTCAGGGTTTTTATTGTTTCTACATTATACATAAACAATTAAAAGCGCCTTTGCTGGCATTGTCAGGAATGGGCTGCCAAAGGTCTGTACCTGCTTGAGTTGCATCTGCATCTTCTGTTTCTGGACTTTTAGAGAATCATTTTTCAAATGAATTTTTTCTTTCATGACATCCTGAAAAATAAAGCAACCTTGCTGATTTTTCAGACTTCTTCCTCCTTTGGGAAGAACTCTTTCCCTTCCATACTTGATCAAGACAAATATTCAAGACAGATTTCTGCACCTCGGTAAGGCAGAAAGCCAGATTGGGACGATTGGGGCTTGTGTAATTCGTGAAGTTTAGGACTATGCCACACGAACTATATAGTAAGTTATGTTTCAATTAGACAGCCCTGTAAAGTGAATTAAAGAAGTAAATATAAATAAATATACTGAGTGGCTTTGAACGTGGTGAAAATGAATCTTACTTATAAGCCAGGACTGCCTTATCTCAGTCATCATATATGACAAAGGAAATGTGCCTTTTAATTCTGCTATAAAAATGTAACTACCACAATAATTTCTGAGTTTGGGAACGAATTACAATGTCCTTATTTTCTGTGAAATAAAAATATGTGAAACACCTTATATTTATTTATTTAAGTCTGGCCAGATAACTGGAATTCATGAAAGAGAAACCAAGTATGTCTTAAATGGATGGTTAGGGTTAGCCACAACCCTCTGAGGAGGACAAGGCATGGGGTCAATGGAAAGGTCATTCCTTTTTCCAAGATAGATGGCTTGCATTGCCTCAGGGATTACACTGTTTTGCACAGCTTATAAATTCACATCTCAATTACAGGTCAAGAGCTGTATTCTCATTTTGGGAGGGTGTTTCAGGAACTTTAAGGAGTGATGTCAGTTCCTCAATTATTTGGGAGGCTTAAAGCACCCTGAAACTCCCAAGCCCAAACTTCTGACCTCCCTCCGCTTGGTCCCTGAAAAGAATGACCACACTTTTTGCACATTTTACGGCTCCACTGAGAATTTCCCATCTCTCCCTGCTGTGACTTAAGGAGAGAGAAGATGTGACTACCATTAGGATACAGCTAAATCAAGCAGCAAGATGGCATATTCTATTTATTTTGTTGCTGTTATTGTTGTTTAATCCAGTGGTCGCCAACCAATGGGCCAGGGACCACTGGTGGTCCATGAGAAAATTTGGGTGGTCCGCTGAGAAATGTCACTCCCAAAGCACCCCCAAAGCAATTAATCCAGGCTGCGCAGGAACACAATGGTGTGCCACCCACATGGCCCATGGGAACACAAGGCTTGCGTCACTTGCATTGTGAACAACACGAAGTAGTGAGGGGAGTGGGGAAAAGGCAGAGGGGGGGAACTTGCCCAACTCGCGCCATGCGCCTGGCCTGGCCACCGGGCTGCTTCTTTCTGCTTCTTTCTTCTTCTGCTTTTGGCTGCATGCAAGGAAAGCAGCAAAATTCTTTCTTTCTCTCCCCCAAACTCCGCCAGAAATGAGTCTTTGGGACCCTGCAAGGCCTCCTGCTCCAAGAGGCTGCGCCGGTCTCAAGGTCTCATGACAAGTCTCACAAAGCTTTATTTCTGGCAGAGTTTGGGGGAGAGAAAGAAATACTTCTGCTGCTTCTGCTGCTTTCCTTGCATGAAGCCAAAAGTCTCTCTTTCTCTCTTTCTCTCCCCGCGAGAATGGAGCTGGAGACGGTATCTTGCAATCCCAAATAAAGAATGACTGATTGGTAGGAAAATGGGGTGTGGAATTTTCCTGCAGACTTTTTTTTGGGTTTTCCCAGGGTCTCTGGTCCATGGGATTTAAAATTATGACTTTGGTGGTCCCTGAGGTCCAAAAGGTTGGCGGCCTGTGGTTTAATCAATTTATATCCCCACCCAATTCACCAGCTGCAATTCTAGGAAGCTTAAACAGGATCAAGAAAACACAAAAAATAAAAACAGAGAGCAAAATACAACCAAGGCCAACACAGGCATAATCTCCCCTATCATAAAAATGGTTTCATCCAACCCCTAGTCTAGGAATTCTGTGATATCAGATGTTTGAGCCACATTGTTTGCTTCCATCCTGATGTCATTTATACTCAATAACAGAGGATCAAGTAGACAGGGGATTTCCAAAATGACGATCATATTTTTTATGGAGCTTTATAAAGTGAAAGATTATTTATTTTTGAGGATGCTCTAATAAAGGAACAATAATTCTTTTTTTTTATTTTTTTAATTACATTTATATGCCGCCCTTCTCCGAAGACTCAGGGCAGCTTACAATTTTTTGGGATACAACCCAATGTGCTCAGCAATAGCCTTCATTCCATTGTATACGCCTGCTTATTACTAAGCGGCATTTTTACAAAGTCAGCTTATTCAATAATTCTCTGAAGGCAATGACAACCAGAGATATCTAAATGTGTTTCATTGTTTGGCACATACCAAAGGTCAGGAATACTGTAAGAATGCCAATGAGAAAAGAGACCTTGTGTCCACGTTCACCAATTTATAAGACTAAAAGGAGAAGAACCCATTAAGAGCCTTGGTGGCTCAGGCTGTTAATTGCCTGCACTTAAGATCCAGCTGCCTACAACTGCTGTAGGCTTGAATCCCACCAGGCTCAAGGTTGACTCAGCCTTCCATCCTCTCAGGGTAGGTAAATTGAGGACCCAAGATTGTTGCGGGCAATAAGCTGACTTTGTAAAAATGCCGCTTAGTAATAAGCAGGCATATACAATGGAATGAAGGCTATTGCTGAGCGCATTGGGTTGCGCTCCAAAAATTGTAAGCCGCCCTGAGTCTCCGGAGAAGGGCAGCATATTTATTTTATTTATTTATTTATTAGACTTATATGCCGCCCCATCTCCGAAGACTCGGGGCGGCTCACAATCAAAACATATAGTACAGTAGTTATTTAAAAGAATTAAATAATTTAAGCCCGATAAGACCAAATTAAAGTGAATTAAAATTATCCCATGGCCCAGGTGAGGTAATCACAGCCCGATTTGGTCAAACAACCAGGTCTTTAAGTCGCGGCGGAAGGTGCGGAGGTCAGGGCCAGACGGAGTCCAGAGGCAGTGCATTCCATAGGTCAGGGACCGCTACAGAATAGGCTGTCGCCGGGGGACCGTCAGCCGACATTGACTTGTCGACGGGACCCCGAGGAGTCCTTGCCTATGTGTCCGCCCGGGACGTGGGCGCTCGACATCGGCAGGAGCCGCTCCCTTAAATATTGTGGACCCATGTCGTGTAGGACTTGAATGTTAAAGTCAGAACCTTGAATCTCACCGGAGCGCAACCGGCAACCAATGTAGGCGCGCAGGGGGTAATATGGGAGAATCGGGTAACTCCCATCACCACCCGCGCGGCCGCATTCTGCACCAGCTGCAACCTCCGGATGGTATGCAAGGGCAGTCCTAAATAGAGAGCATTGCAGTAGTCGAGTCGTGAGGTGACAAGGGCATGAGTGACTGTACGCAGGGCATCCCGGTCCAGAAACGGGCGAAGCTGGCGAACCAGCCGACCTGGGCAAAGGCCCCCTGGCGACGGCCCCCACCTGATCCTTTAGCTGGAGCCGTGTATCCAGGAGGACCCCCAGGTTCCGTGCCCTATCCACAGGGGGCAACACCACTCCCCTATGGTCAACGATGGACATTCCTGACTGGTCGAGATGCGGTATGTACAGCCACTCAGTCTTGGCTGGGTTGAGCGAAGCATGTTTCCGTCCATCCAGGTCCGTACCGCTTCCAGACAGCGAGTCATCACGGAGAGGGCATCACTGATCTGGCCTGGGGTGGAGATGTATAGCTGAGTATCATCAGCATACTGATGGTATCTTACCCCAAAACCACGGATGATCTCACCCAGCGGTTTCATGTAGATATTGAATAAGAGGGGGAGAGGACTGACCCCTGAGGACCCCACAGGTGAGTACCCTCGGGTCGACCTCTGCCCCGTCGCAACACCGATTGCGACCGCCCGTGAGGTAGGAGGAGAACCACCCGAGTACAGTGCCCCCCACTCCCAAGCCCCGAGGCGTCGCAAAAGGATACCATGGTCGATGGTATCGAAAGCCACTGAGAGGTCTAATAGGACCAGGACAGAGGAAAATCCCCTGTCCCGGCCCTCAGAGATCATCCATCAGTGCACCAATGCCGTCTCCGTGCTGAAACCAGGCCGGAAGCCCGATTGGTACGGATCTAGGTAGTCCACTTCATCCAGGAAAAGTGGGAACTGCTGAGCCACCACACTCTCCACAACCTTCGCTAAAAACGAAGGTTGGAGACTGGACGAAAGTTGTCTAACACAGTCGAGTCCAGGGCAGGCTTCTTCAGGAGGGGCCTCACCACCGCCTCTTTCAGGCGGCGGGAAGGACACCCTCTCTTAATGAAGCGTTGACCACTGCTCGGAACCAACCGCAGGTGACCTCCCTGGTGGTATAAGCCAACCAAGAAGGGCACGGGTCCAACAAACATGTGGTGGAACTCAGGCGCCGCATAATCCTGTCCATTTCATCCTCGGAAACAGGATCGAACTCAGTCCAGATCGTATCAGCCAGACTGTTTGCACCACGATCCTCAGACCACTGCAAGGTGGAGCACAACCCGCCCGAATCCGCGAAATTTTATCCAACAGATATTGACCAAATTCCTCAGCTCTTCCCGGAGAGGGTCCACCACCTCCCCGGATATAGGAGGGAGGGGTGGCCCTAAACAGGCGGCTGGGCGGTTATCTGCGGACGCTATGAGGGTGGAGAGATAGGACCTTCTCGCCTCCCTCATAGCTACCAGGTAAGTCCTAATATGGGCTCTTAACTGGATTCGATCAGATTGGGAGCGGGTGGCCCTCCACTGCTCTCTAAACCCCTCCGACGCGCTTCATCTCTCGGAGTTCCTCTGTATACCAGGGAGCCACCCGGGATCCACGGCGCCTGAGGGGACGCATGGGGACAACTCTGTAAGGGCAGCCCCAGCAGCCTGTTGCCAAGCCGGCGCGCCTAGGTCCTCGGCAGAGTTGTGGGCAAGGGAAGTGGGAAAAGACCCCAGTTCTGCCTGGAACCTCTCAGGGTCCATCAGGCGTCTGGGGCGGAACCATCTCAGTGGTTCCTCATCCCAGCGGTGGGAGCGGCCTGTTGGAAGACCAGCCGAAGGAGATAGTGATCAGACCATGGGACGGGCAGGGTCGTATAGTTAGCCTGCCCTATATCACTCTGCCACCGTTCCGAGACAAAAACTAGGTCGAGGGTGTTTCCCCCCTCATGAGTTGGGCCCTGAACCAACTGGGTCAGGCCCATGGCCCCCATGGAGGCCATGAACTCCTGGACCACACCAGACGCCCCCCCAGGAAGGCAGGTTAAAATCCCCAGGACCATAAGCCTGGGAGATCCACCGCCACCCGAGAGGACGTCGAGAAGCCCAGGCAGGGCTGCTGCTACACAGCTGGGGAAAGGTATGTCAGCAGCAAGCCCACCCGACCATTAGGCCCCACCTCAAGAGGAGAGTCTCACCACCGCCTATCTCAGAACGGCGACCTCCCTTGGAATCAAGGTCTCCCGAATAACTACGGCCACTCCACCACCCTCCCCTGGGCTCGAGAGCGGTGCAAAATCCGAAAACCTGGGGGCATAAGTCAACAAGAGGGACCCCTCCTCTGGCCCCAACCAGGTCTCGGTGATACAGGCCAGGTCCGCAGCCTCCTCCTCGATCAGCTCACGGAGGAGGAGGATTTATTAGCCACGGACCTGGCATTAAAATACACCAGTCTGAGCCCAGGAGGCCCAGTTCCCGTGCCCCCAAGGGAGGAGGTCATAGGGCGGAGCGCCACCGCCGAAGATAGCGGGCGCGGTCCCAAAACATAATTTGGCCCCATGCCTCCTCGTCTCCTGCCAATCCCAGCCACCCTAGGGATTGCGGTCCCCGACCTGCACCCCGTCCCCATCAGCCCCAGCCCCAGCCCCGCCCCTCCCCACCGCGGACCGGGCGTATCCCACCCCCCCGCCATTTCCCACCCTCCTCCCTAGCCTTCTTAGAAAATTGGTTAAAAATTTAAGTAAAGGGGCCTAGTGACCCTCTTTTGCATTTTATTAGAGCCCCGCCCCCACCCTATCCCTCTGCCATGCCATCTCTCTGGGTTCCATAACCCATCCTCGAGGTAGGCCGGAGATAGTACAATAGGGCAAACCCGAGAGAGAGGGAGTTCTCTCAGGGCCTGCAATTCTGCTACCGTGTAAGATTGTATGGTAAAAGCATATTTAAAACGGACATGAGGGTTAAAGAGATGACAACTACAATAGCGCAACAAAGTCTGGTATATAACTTGGTCTAGTCCGAGATATTATATTGTCCATTAGAGAGTCAGATTCGAAGACCAGGCTGCCCTCTCACGGCAGACCAGTGGGAGATGTCCAAACCTCGATCTGGAATAGGCCACGCTCTCTCACCGCGGGGCATCTCCAATGTAAACCGAGACAGAAGGTCTTAAATGGCTGCATAGGGAGGGAGTGTGTCCTTCTTGCTGGTCTCTCACTCCAGCAAGGGGCACAACCAGACCCCGCAGCCAAGAACCAAGATAAAGGGTATGGAGCCAGCTGGGATTTTACTCCCAGCAGGAAGAGTGCTTTGACGTTCCAGATAGATGACAAAGGATGGCAAAAGGACAGGCAACACGAGAAATAAGATGTAATTTAAAAAAAAAAACCTTTCTCTTACTGACCCTCGAGCGAATCCGGTCCTCCATGTACCGCAGCACCTTGTCAGAGGCAATGATGCTCCCTTTCTTCTTAGTGATGGTTTTCACTATGTCTTTGTCAAACTCTATCATAGCTCTCTTAATTTCAACCAAGCGAATATCTGCTTCCTCTAGGATAGCCTGCAGAATTCAAATTACATTGGAAATAAATACATGTTATATTTCACTTATTTGCTGCGGTGGGGAGGGCAGGCCTGGATGCTCACCCTTACATATAAGCAACCACCAGCAGCCACAGCCCAAAGAATGCTTGGCCTTGTCACAGCTCAGGGATGGGTGACAACCTGTCACCTTCAAGACAGTAGAGTACAACCCCCTGGAGCTGGTGACACAGAGGCTGGGAAATACAGTCCAGCCCAGTGTTTCTTAACCTCGACAACTTTGAGATTTGTGGACTTCCAGCTCCCAGAATTCCCCAGCAGGTGCCCCAAACAGCCATTCAAAGGGAGGTGTTACCAGGTAATTCTGCAAGGTCCTTTCCGCGTTCTCCTTCATCAGCTGCAGGTCTTCCTTGGTCTCGTCCAAGTCCCGCTGTACCAGGTCACATTTCTGTTCCACTGTCAAGCATATCACTCGATCCACTGTGATCCGAGACTTCGACCTGCGCCTGCCCCGTGGCTGCAACCCAAAGGGAGGGTCCTGAGTCACCCGCCCTCCAGCCAAAGCCAAATGTTTAACCTTAGGATTTGCCAAACTAGTTTTCAGCTTTCCTTTTTCTGATCCAGTATTAACTTTTAGATGTGTTAAGACAGGGGTCTCCAACCTTGGCAACTTTGAGACTTGTGGACTTCAAGCTGGCTGAGGAATTCTGGGAGTTGAAGTCCACAAGTCTTAAAGTTTGCCAAGGTTGGAGACCCCTGCCTTAAGAGATACTGGGAGCAAATATGAGTTAACACCTCACCATAAAATGTCAACTTAGAAACATATTTTCAAATGTAAACATGGGAACAATGAAAACAACTCATTCAGCAACTCCAGCAGCAGCATTTTCTCCACTGGGCCCAACAGGGAGAAGTCAGAGTCACACCAGGTGTTAAATTGATCTACAGGAATAAGTAAATGTGTCTTGCTGAGGATGGTAGGGAACAGGATGGTCCTGTTAATGGGTTGAGTGCTATGTTGTTACCTAACTATATGCTTGTGAGCATCTCAACCCATGTGCTGGGTTCTGCATTGGCTGTGACTCCCTGAGCTGTTTCCTGAAGCCTCTCACAAGTGCCAACACATCAGTCACCAAGGCCAAGTTTTTTCCCGCCTGAGAAGAGAGACGCAATTGCTTTCCCAGCTGAAGCCTGTACAACGCCTTCCTTGGCACAGATGCAGGGGTGTCAAGCTCACCTTGTCACGGCGGCATCACATGATGTATCGTGACTCCCCCCCTTTGCTAAACCGGACATGGGCGTGGCCAGTGCACGATGCATCCGGCCTGTATCCGGCGAGTGAGACAGCCCTGATCCAGAGCCTCCAGATCCTTAAGGAGAAAGCAACCCCTTCCACAATAGGCATTTCTCCCAAATCCTGAAACACAGCCAGCCTCCTCCATTTTGCCACCACTGAGTTTCAGTCACATCCAGTTCCTTACATTTAGGAGACATTCATTAACCAATGGAGATGCCCAACCTTGAGTTCATCCGAAAGGAGAAATATGGCTGTCTACTACTAGTTCCAGAGTTGTGAAGGATCCTTTGAAGTATGGAACCTCAACCGGTAGCTCCCTCAAGCACTCCAGCAAAAATTTAAGATCAACACCAAAAACCACAGAGAGTCCAAGATTAACAAAAAAGAACAGTATTTATTTCTCTCTGAAAAGGTGTTGTCTCCACATCAAATCCCAGTCTAAACTCAGAATGAAAAGGATCGTGATAATCTACTTTATTTCCCTAAGTCTGGAAAAAATATAGAATATTGGACATATTGGAATATTGGACATTATTTCCCTAAGTCTGGAAAAAATATAGAATATTGGACTTAAGATTAAAGGATGATTTCCTAAGCAACAATATCACTGATGCATCCTTAAAAATAGTATGAAAATCCACCTGAAACAAGAAGCATTTGGGGAGAAACACAAGGGTCCTTGGTCAGATGAAGTATTTGGAGGGAGGCTCTTTTATAAACAAAGCCAGGGAGAGATCCAAAACACAAATGGGAACTTCTTATCCATTCCTTCAAGTAATTAATTGTGAATTGGATTCAAATAAACATTACTGGGTGATGTGAGCATAATCATATGATGGCACAATATGGGTCAAATTGGCTGCAATGCATTGGTCCTCTCTTATTCCAAACAGACTGTCCAGATCCTTCATAATGGAGCTCAGTCCAAAAGCCGAGGGCAACCAAAAGCAAAGAAGTTGTGGGTGCTCCATCACTGGAGGCTTTTAAGAAGAGCCTGGACAGCCACTTGCTTGGCATGGTGTAGGGTCTCCCGCTTGAGCAAGGGGTTGGACTAGAAGGCCTCCGACGTCCCTTCCAACTCTGTGATTCTGTTATGATGTTGCCACAATCCAATGGGGGGATTCCAATTTTTTTACTACCGATTCTGTGGGTGTGGCTTGGTGGGCGTGGCAGGGGAAGGATATCCTGAAAAATCCCCCTTCCCACCCCACCCCCCTAACCTGCTTTCCAGCTCCGTTCTCCTGGGCAGGGCAACCAAAGGAGACCCAGCCGAGCAGCTGGGACTCAATGGGAGGCAGAGAAGAGATGGGGTTGGTGGGGCCAGTCAGAGGCAGTACTTGCCGGTTCTCCGAACTACTCAAAATGTCCGCTACCGGTTCTCCAGGACTGGTCAGAACCGGCTGAATCCCACCTCTGCCACAGTCCCACTTGTATTTATCTTTTCTGCTCTGCTCCAGTGCTATGGGCTCTAACACGGGTTGGGTGCTTAGTGGCCATTTAATGAAATGTTCAGGGGATTCTTCTGATGTTCCATTTCTCCACCCATGTTACTTAGAGGTAGCTGGCCAGGTTTGAGAAATTACCCCATTTGGAATTTAACAGAATTCCATAAATCTGCACGTGTGAACCAATCTAATCCAGGCTCTGTCCTTGCTGAGGAAAAACATTGCAACAATCTGAACCTTACCAGGAACTCCTGAGAGTGTTGGATAAAGGGTAGGAAAACCTCAGTTCAATCCACTCTCAGTTGCCTGTTGCCAGTCCTAATTTCTCAGCCTAAATGGACTCCACTGGGCTGTTGTGGCAAAAAAGACAGAAAGAACCCCACGTGCCACCCCGGGGCTGTGGAGGAATGGCAACCTGAATCTGGCAAACGTAGAAGGCTGTCACTAGATGGTGTTTTCCAAAGGGTGGGGGATCCTTGAGAGGAGGATAATGTGTTGCACAGCGTTTTCAGCAGCGCTCGAGCTGTGCAACACGTTACCCTCCTCTTAAGGATCCCCCACCCTTTAAAGCAAAGCAATGAGCTAAGGGAAAACGGTCTCCGCTGCTCTGAGCTCCCTGCTGGGCTTTTGGCTTGTGCCAGGCAGCCAAACCCGATTTCTGACCCACGCTCCACCTGCCCCATTCTCAGGATCACCTGAGTTGGACAGATTTCATGGTTTGCAAAGCTGCTTAAATGCAGGCTCTGACTGCCATGGAGAAATTATATTTGAGTGAAAGTTTTGGGGGAAAGATTTAAGATAAAGCAAATCTTAATAACTCAAGTAAAACAATAAAAATGCAGCATTTCAGGGTGAATTTGCAAACTAGATTTAACTGTGTGGAGGAGTAAATAAAAAGGGAAGGTAAGTGTACCCAGGTATTAGATGAGCAAACAGCTTAACCAGGTTAGTAAAAACCTAATGGTTGCATTTGCACAACATAATTAGCTTGGTTTTCACTTTGACAGTGTTTTAAACCATAACACACATGCTGCCTTTTTGGGCAAACAAAGATTATGGATACATTCAGTAACCAGTAAGTGTGTGATGTAATTCAGTCATTCAGAAGCCTACCCCATTACTAAAATGACAGCACAATAAATGATTATATAGCTTACATATGGTGCTTGTCCCATGTCCAGCAATGAACTAGGTTTTTCTGCTCCCGCGTCTTTTGGCTCCAATCTATTGAAAAATTTCTCAAACATTTCCGTTTCAATTTTGAGCATGGAGTTGGTGTGGCTGAACACAGAGGAAAAACTCAGTGAGTGAATTTATAGGCACGTGGCTCATCCACATGTCTGAAATGAGAAAAAAACACCAGTAGCACTTGAACAAATTCACAGAAAGACAAATTCCTTTTCTCAATTCAGCACTTTTAAGGGTTTTAGGCCTATTGACCACGGAAAGCGCCTTTCAGATTAGGAGCAGCAATTTAAATTCTGGAATGGTCACCAATGGTGATTATGTGACCCCGGCACACTGCAACCTCTCTAGATATATGCTAGTTGCCAAGCACCTAAATTCTGACCACGTGAGTGCGGAGATGCTGTGACTGTCATAAGTGCAAAGACCAGTCACCATTATTTTCAACACCATTGTAACTTTGAACAGCTCTTAAATGAATGGTCCATAAATTGAGGATGATATTCCATAAATATAATGAAAACTAAGCAATACAACAATTCAAGTTACCTTCTATTTATCTCAACTCAGCTGAAAAGGAAAAAAGCCCTTGGAGAATTCTGTTTTACCCACCCGCACCCCCGTTTTCTCCACTTCAAGCAGTTATTTCTCACCCATAGAATTAGAGCTTTGAATATCTCACCAGCCCCTCTCATTTTATTGAGTTGCTTGCAACTCATAAGGATCCTTGAAAATGGGCTGGGTGAGCTGAATTCTTGGTCTAATGAATTCTGCTGCTGATCAGAACTTTTAACTTTAAAATGGCTAGGGATGGTTTCTTACATGCTTTTATATGGGGTTTAACCTCTTTTTATTGGATTATTAGTCACTTAGGTGGGGTGGGTAGCCATACAATTTGAATAAATAACAACAATCATTCCTCGATTCTGGGAGCATCATTTTCACAACTGAACGTGGCTTCAGTGGGATGTAGCAGACTATAGTATACAAAGCTGTACCAATGTTCCATGTCAACATGCTGATAACTTTTACGTGCATCTCCCTAATGTTTACTGTGAATGTCTTTTAAATAGGTTAACCTTTAATGCAAGATGTTACATTTCAAAGAACTTTCTTCATCCTCTCTTCCCACCCCCACCCCCTTTTTTTGCTCCACGCCAAGAAACACTCAAATGAGGCTTATTCTGTCTTGCACAAATGCACATGACATGAACTACATTTCCCAGGATACCTTAACTACATTTATTATGATGCATTCCCTTAAGGGGACAGCTCCCAGTTCCTAAGTAACTATCCCAAATCCCATTAACTATAACTGGCTGGACAGCACAAGGCTACTCATCATAAAATCCTGAACAGATTATACATCCTCCCTGCTGACACTTTCTTACTGAACTATACCAAGTTGACTGATTATATGTCATCAGGTCAACTCTTGGCAATCTGTTGGGTCACTTCAGATTTGCTGCCATAGGTTGGCTGTTCTTCCCTATTGCTTGCCATATTTCAGTGGGTATCCATCAGTTCCTGTAGCCTTCAAAGGGACCAGAGTGTTGATCTAACTTCTAGTAGTAGAGCTTCTTGTACATAATGGATTTTGACATGTCTACTGTACAGTGTTTCAATATATTCCCTCCATCTTCCTTCAATCTCCTTTGAGTTGGTTACTATCTGTCTATCAGCCTCCTTCAGCATACCAATTTGAGGTCAGAACTGCCTTCTGAGTTCAGAGAGGTTTTGTAGGACCATCCTTATTTTTCCATGTCTTAACATTTTTTTATATTACGGTGACCAAAACTGCAGTATTCTAAATGTGGTCTCATCAAGGCCTTATAAAGTGGTACTAACACTTCACATGATTTTTTTTTTTTAATTACATTTATATGCCGCCCTTCTCCGGAGACTCAGGGCGGCTTACAATTTTTGGGATACAACCCAATGTGCTCAGCAATAGCCTTCATTCCATTGTATATGCCTGTTTATTACTAAGCGGCATTTTTACAAAGTCAGCTAATTGCCCCCAACAATCTTGGGTCCTCAATTTACCTACCCCGAGAGGATGGAGGGCTGAGTCAACCTTGAGCCTGGTGGGATTCGAACCTACAGCAGTTGTAGGCAGCTGGATCTTAAGTGCAGGCAATTAACAGCCTGAGCCATCCCTGTTAACGCAACCTAGGATGGCATTAGCTTTTTTGGTGGCTGTAGCACACTGCTGGCTAATGTTTGGGTGACTGTCTACAAGGACTCAAAGATTCTTTTTGGTTACCACTATTGAGCCAGGTTTCACCTCATCTTTACCTGTACATTTGGTTTTTCCTGCCTATGTGTAAAACCTTATTTTTCTATACATTGAATTTTATTTTGTTAGATAGGGCCCATTGTTCAAGTCTGTCAAGATCCTTTTGGATCCTGAACTTTTCTTCTGTGGTGTTGGCTATACCTGCCAGCTTAGTGTCATCTGCAAATTTAATGAGTCCCCCTTCTATTCCCTCATCTAAGTCATTTATGAAGATGTTGAAGAGTCTTGGGCCTAAGATGAAACCTTGTGGTACCTCACTGCTTGCTTCCCTCCATGTAGATGTAGCACCATTAAGGACTATTTTTTGAGTATAGTTTGCCAGCCAGTTGCAAATCCATCTGGTGGTGATGCTACCTATCCCACATTTTTCTAGCTTACCAAGAAGTAGGTTGTGGTCTACTTTGTCGAATGCCTTACTGAAATCTAAGTGTACTATATCCACAGCATTTCACTGGTCCACTAATTTAGTCATTTTGTCAAAGAATGTGATCAGAGTTTTTTGGCGTGATATATTTTTGACAAACCCATGTCGGCTACTGGTTATAACCTTGCTTCCTTCTAGGTATTTGTAGATCTGTTGCTTGATTATGATTTAGATAAATTCCTTGTGTGTCCAATCACACTTGGCCAATAAAGAATACTATTCTTCTCTTCTCTTCTCAATAAAGATTTTATTCTCTTCTCTTCTCTTCCCAGGTATTGATGTCAGGCTGATAAGTATTGTAGTTTCCTGTATTTGTCCCCCACCTTTTTTTTTTTGAAAAATGGGAACTATAGCAGCTCTTTTCCAGTCCTCAGGTAATTCCCAGGTGCTCCAGGATTTTTGAAAGATACGGTTCAATGGTTCTGAGATGACCTCTGCCAGCTCCTTTAAAACTCTGGGATGTAATCTGTCAGGTCCCTGTGATTTGAACTCATCTAGAGTGGACAGGTGTTCTCTTACCATTTTCTTGCTAGAAAATGGTAAGACCCCTTACCCTGACCTCTTCCCTCTGCATTATGATTGACACTCCTTTTTACCTCGCCACTAGCTTCCTAGGGCGGGGGTCCCCAACCTTGGCCACTTTAAAACTTGTGGACTTCAACTCCCAGAATTCCTCAGCCAGCTTTGCTTTGCTGGCTGAGAAATTCTGGAAGTTGAAGTCCACAAGTCTTAAAGTTGAGGAATTCTGGGAGTTGAAGTCCACAGGTCTTAAAGTGGCCAAGGTTGGGGACCCCCGCCCTAGATGGCTGCTGTCCAGCAGCGAGGGGGCCTTCACACCTTGGGGGGGGGCTGCTGGGAGTGTGTCGCTCAGCTCCCCCCAAGGGGGCTCGGGCAGGGAGCGGCTGTGGCCCAACGCAGCGGCGGCGGCGCCGAGCGGCCCCCGACCGAGCCGCCCCTTCCTTCCCGGCCAGCGGCGGGCGCACCTGTTCTCCTCCACCAGGGCCAGCAGCTGCTCGGTCGAGAGCTGGGCCAGCTCCACGCGCAGATCCTCGGCCCCCTCGTGCGACTCGCCCGTGTGGACGCTGTCACGCTCCGACTCCTCGTCCCCCAGGACGCTGCCCGAGACGTGTCCCAAGCCGGGCGGCCAGCAAGCCGCCTCCGCCGGCCCGGCGCAGGACGCCGCCCTCATCTCCGCGCCGGGTAGGCGCAGCAGGCCTCGCGCCGCCTTCTCCCCGAAGGCGTCCATGTCGCCGCCGCCGCGCTCCGCCGCGGGAAACGGGCCGCGGGAGCGCCTCTCCTGCCGGGCGTCGGTTGCCGGGCTGGCAGCCCGGAGAGTCCCAGAGCCGCTCGCCCGCCCCGGCCCGAAGGAGCGCGAGACGCTCCCGGACTACGGCTCCCGTCAGCCCCGCCGGCCCGGCCCGATGGCGAGGCATCCTGGGAATTGCAGTCCGAGGCGCCGGGCGTCCTCCTGGGCGTCAAGGCGACTGGCCAGCCAGCGCGAGAGCCGACCAGTCCCCGCCAGGGGTCCGCCACGCCAGAGGGGTCGCTGCAGCGCCGTGGCGAGCCGGCAGGCACCGTGGCCTTCCTCTCGCGCGGGGCGGGCCGGGCCGTGTTGCTGCCGCCGCCTTTGCCGCGTCCGGTGCGGCGGCCAGCGCCGCGGCCAGGCCAGAAGCGACCTTCCGCCGCCGCCGCTGCCGGCCGCCCCGGCCTCCCCGCTCGGCCCGGCCTGGCGCCGCGGCCCCCGCTCGTCGCGCGCGCCTCGGGGCTGCTGCTGCTGGCGGAGCTGCTGGGCCGCCGGTGGTGCTGCCGCTCCGTCGCCGCCGCCCCCGCCCGCCGCCCCCGCCTGCTCCTCCTCGTCGCCGCGCCGCCGCTGCCGCCCGGCCCCGCCATGCCCGGCCCAGCCGCGGGGAGCAAGGCCCGCGTGTACGCCGAGGTGAACGGCCTGCGGAGCCGCGAGTACTGGGACTACGAGGCGCACGTCCCCACCTGGGGGTAAGCGGGGCCCGCGGGGGACGGACGGACGGCGGGAGGCAGAGGCCCCTCGGGCTCTCGTGAGAGGAGCGCGCCGAAGGAGCGGCGCCTCGGTCCTGTTGGCGTCGCCAGGGAAGGGGCTGCGGAGCGACGGAGTTCCCCGGTCACGGCCGCTGGGTGGGAAGCCCCACGAGGCAGCCTCCCTGCCTCTTCGAGTTGGCGGTGCGAGTCCACCGCGGGACGGTGGTTGCGATGGATGGGCTTGAGGGGGGGAGGGCCTCGGGACCCCCGTGGACGTGGCCTGAGGAGCCCCCCCCGTGGGACGGGCGGCAGGGAAGGCGAGGCGTTTCCCGCAAAACGTCTGGACAAAGGCTCCTCGGGATGGGCAGCGGTCGCCTGAATGGCTGTAATAGGTGGCATTCATCTTGTAATTGGGTTAAACTGCAGGGGGACTTCAACTCCCAGAATTCCCCAGCCAGCAAAGATGGGAGTTGAAGTCCTCCAGGCTGAAAGTGGGCCAAGGTTGGAGACCCCTGCGTTAGAGTGCTCTGCAGAGTACAACATACCTCGGCTTCTGAAATACGCCGGGCTCTGACTTGGCCAAACGGCTCTGGGCAAATCCAGGGAGTCCAAAAGGGATTGTAGCTTGTTAGGTGGGTGTGAAAGAAATCCCCCCCCTTCTAGCCCCCTTCTTTTGTATGAAGCTCTTTGGCCAGATGTGATGGGAATGGGGGGGGGTCTAGATTGGCATCCCCTGCAGGCTCTCCCCAGGTGCTTTGGGACAGCCGCTTCCAACCCCATAATTCTTAGCCCAGATGGAAAAGACTCTCTTAGGCAAGGGTCTCCAACCTTGGCAAATTTAAGACTTGTGGACTTCAACTCCCAGAATTCCTGAGCTAGCATGACTGGAGGGGGAATTCTGGGAGTTGAAGTCCACAAGTCTTAAAGCTGTCAAGTTGACCCCGGCTCTAGAGTGCTGTGCCTTTTTAAACATGGCAGGAATGAGAACTCTTTTATGCTGCTGAGAAATTTCAACTTTCCTCTCCAGGTTTCCTGTGGCCATCAGAGGTTGCCCCCAGTGAATTTGTCCCCATCCCATTTCACATTGCTGGCCATTCCTTTTCTTTCTTTCTTTTCCCCCTTTCCTCCCAAATTAATCTTGGGGTTTGCTGTTGCCCTTTTCACAGAGCCTCTGTTTGAACCCTTCTTCCCCATCCATATAGGTTCCCTTTCTTCTCCCCACCAATCAGTAATAAACATGAAGGGTAAGGCGCCTGAGAGGTGGTGGGCTGTCTTCAGCTTATAGAATTTGTTTTATTTGTTTAAAAGACTTATATAGATACCCAACAAATGCACTCAAACTCTCGGCAGTTTACAGGCAACAGTAAACAAGGTTAAAAACCATCATGCTGACTGCCGGCTGGGGTGGTTATAGAATTCTCCTTTCCAGCAGGACCAGTCAAGTGAGAGCATACAGAAGAGGCAGGGCTGTTGCTCCCCTGAGGATGTCTTTTTACGAGTTCCTCACTCTGAGAAGAGCAGAGGATCTCTCTGTCGAGCCTCTTCTCAGTCATTTTCCTCCCTCACTGTTTGCAGTAATCAAGACGATTATCAACTAGTTCGGAAACTCGGCCGGGGGAAATATAGTGAAGTCTTTGAGGCTATAAACATCACCAACAATGAGCGAGTGGTTGTGAAAATTCTTAAGGTGAGTTCTTACTGGATGCTTATAATGGAAATTAGGAATGATTATATTGATATCTGGTTTTCCTAGTATTTTGCAACAGATTGATATACAAGTTATCCTTGATTTACGACTGGTTGTAGTCTGACAGCCATAGAACAGGTGCTTTTTGGCCTGTAAAAGCCTTCCTGGGCATCATAAAATGTTGTCCCCACCACCACCACCACCAAATTATATGCCCGTGACCTGTTTGCATTTACAACTACTGTAATTGCCAAGTGCTCTGCAATCATGTCATGATTTGCAATTCTCCCCGCCAGCTTGTGGAAGGAGAGGAAATCCTTCTGCACCCTAGAGGAATGGGCCTCAAATCTGATGAAAATGCTAGCAAACCCAAGCATTCTGAAGGGCTCTGGACTTTTTCAGAATTTTGAGGCTCAGAACTTTTCAGAAGGCTGGCTTCATTAGTGTTTTCTTCTCCAAAGAAGAAAGTGTTAGTGAATGGCATCCTCTCACAATGTTTCAGAAGGCCCCTTTCTCCAAATTGTGTAATTTGGGGAAGGAGCCTTCCGAACCATCCCAAGAATGGGGCCCACCTGTAGCCTGGAGGATGGCAACAGGAAGGTAAGTGGACCTGCACCTGTGGATGGGAAGAGGGACAGCATGCGCTGGGCCTCCCTGAGCCTCCCCCACTGGCGCACTCCATACGCTCACATAATGGCCACAATGGGAGAGCTCAGAGTTCGTTCGTCGTGTGGGTGCCTCAATTAATGATTACAGTCATGACCAAAATTCCAGGCTCAAGTGGTCATAAATTGAGGACTACCTTTAGTAAATGAGTTCCCATTTTGAATGCAAATTGAAGTGCTGGTTCCTGCCTTTGGGCATAGAAACTTTTATGACAGAAGTATTTCTCCTGTTTAAAAAAGGGTAAAACCGCATTTGGAACACTTCTGTCATAAAAGCGTCCAGAACAACATTTTCCAATTTGGAATGATATTACTAATTTAATTGAATTTTATAAGCACAAAAAGAATAGAGTAGTGTTCTATGTAAAATAGCAAACATCAGATATATTAAAAGGAGCATGGCTAATTGCCTTTCAACATGGAAATAATCAGAACTTAATTATACCCAGAATTTCCCTATAACAATGAACTTTGAACAATATTTTACTACCTCTTTGAAGTTTCTGCAGATTTGTTGGTTAGAAGAAAATAGCCATTCTCTTTCACTCTGCTAATGTTAAGAATAATCGTACTTGGAGACCTTGTTAAATCGGTCAGTAATTCTTTCAAGAATGAAAATTTAACAGTGCAGAACTGTAAATTAGAACAGGCATGGGGATTTTGAATAGATTTTCTCCAGAGGGTTAATGTAATTGTGAAACATCTTTTCTGTGTAAATATAACTGGCACTGACATTATAGTAGTTTCAATATTAGTAAAATGCTATTTAATTGGATTATTCTGCTGGATGTCGTAGTTCAGTATATGCCTACAAATATCTCCTTCGCTATCGCTGTCCAACTTAATTTTAAAGCAAAATATATCTAAATGCATTTCAGCCCATCAGTAGTGTGGGAACATCTTCACAATCTTTTCAGCAAAACATTTTGTAATTACCCAAGCTAATGATTACAGGATCATTGTGAGACGGACCCCCCCCTTCCAAATAACCCTGTTGTGAAACTGCTTCTAACTTGTTTCCCCAAATTGCAGAGTGTATTACATTTATTAAAATAGTATGGCATTTTAGTTCATGCAGTGTGTAAAAAGGAAGGAATAGAAAGAAGCAGCCGCTTCTGTGTGCCATCTTTTTGGTACGGGTAGTCCTCAATTTAGCACCACAGTTGAGCCCAGAATTTTGGTCGTAAGTTAGGGTGGCTATGAAATGGGTCCCCCCATGACCTGAATCAGTTTTATGACTCTTTATGATGGTTGTAAAGCAAATCACCATAGATGTTAAGTGATCCCTGTCTTAACCATGGTGAACCATTTGTGAGGTGAAACGTCTTTGTGGAGAAAAAGTGGACCAGACAAGAGAACCAGGGTTTCCCAGGAAAGAGGCAGCACATTCCAGTCAAAGGTCCTGATTAAGAGACTGCCCCATCCCAAATTGGGTGGGGAGTGGAGAGGAAGAGGTGAGGATTAGCCACACTGGAGAATCTTTCAGGATGTGTCTGCTAGGGGAGAAGGTGATCCGTTAGTCTGGCAAGATTCCATCCATTGGTGTAAGCAAATAAAGGATTGGGCTTGAAGGGATTTCACAGTGCCGTCTTTGGGCTTGGGCCTCACCGTGTGGCTGCCTAGTGAATCCAGCATATCCAGTGGATGTTTCCTATCAGAGTATAGCAAAAATTGTCATAAATCACGATCAAATGAGCCCAGGACTCATTGAAACTGGTAAATTGTAATACGATTGCAGTAAATGCAACTGCTCTTAAATGCTAGCCAGTTGCCAAGCAGCTGAAATGTGATCATGTGACTATAGGGGGGTGCAACTTTTTACATAGGTAGGATGTATTTTACAGGCAGTAAAGCACTCTTTCCGAGGCTGTCCTAACTTTGAAAGGTCATTAAGCAAGGACTTACCTGTACAAGGTTTGCTACAGACCAAAAGTGTTTTCAAAAGAGACATGAAAGTGGGGAGCCCCTATTTTTTTGGTCCCCCATCCCTGGCTTACTAAGGATTCACAATCCCTGCAGTTGCCCTCTAGATCTTTAATTTTTCAACTGTATTTTCTGCTTTTGTGCTGTACCTGATGGAAGGGAGGCACCCGAGACCTGAGTTCTTTTTGTGCTCTTTTGTTGGCTCATAATCTCAGTATTGCTCAATTGAAAAGAGTTGCTTGTTTTTTTTTCCTAGAGGACCTTTCCTGCAATTTGTTTTTAACTGCTCAGACTCGGGCTATTTCAGCCAGACCGCTTGCTCTGAATTGTTTCATGTTCGGCCTTTGGGCTCATCCCATGCAGCCCCTGTCTCTCCACAGGCTTGAATCCCTGACATCGTGAAAAACAGTTCCTTTTTCTTGGTAGTATCCCTCATTTCTCATGTGAATGTGGTGTTTGTGCTGAATTAATTAGAGTTGCCCTGAGTAGCGTTAAGAGGTGGAGTGCTAGACTTGCAGAGGTTCAAAAGTAGAAGTCACTCTGTCTCTTTTTTTCAGCTTCAGACAAACATGGGCTTTGGTGGTTGAAGTTTTCCAGTCTTATATGGCTACCATACCTGTTCAATCCTTGATGAGGAATGTTAGATTACGGCTAGTAGGGAGAAGCAGATGAGTTTTGTCTCCATGTCTGACAAAACTGTTCCTCATTATGAGATGGGGAACAGCTGGGCACAAAAATTGTTTATTTATTATTCCAGTTTACGTAGCTGCTCATCTCATATATATGACCAGAATAGAACAATTAAAAATGATAAAAAAAAACATTACAGAAGCATATTAAAAATAATCCTAAATTAAAATTCATAGCCCAGGTAATAATATCGCTACAACCACTGTGATGGCTTGAGTCTTTTCCCATCATTCATTCATTTTTTTCTTCTTTTGCACGCCTGAACTCTAGGGAAGGAAGAGCAATAGGGCTTCTCTTTCTCTCGGTCCCTCACCACACTGAGTCTCTTCAACAATGCACATACCCTGCTGACCTGCACCTGCTTCCTGTTGTGGCCTCCTGTCGCGTGTCTCCCATTCTGGAGTTGCAGTCTGGTCACACATCTTCTATCCTGTGGCTAAAATCCTTTTCCTGTGACTCCTGTCTCTGATCATTGGCCCCGTGCATTCCCCTCAGAGCCCATGCAGGAGCCATCGGAGATCGGTTGTGAGCTGCAACGAGGTTATTCCTTGTGTTGAAAATACTGTAATCATATTTATTGCACTGAACGGGTGCTATTCATGCCATTTGACAAAGGATAAATAATTGAAAAGTTAGAATCCTACATGGAACCAGGCCTGTGTTTTTGTTTCTGCAGGAAGTTGGAGTGGCAGGCTTCCAAGGTCCTTTCCAGCCTTACGTTTCCCTTCTCCAACCTCATTGTCTTCATGGGTGGCTTTTCTAATCTTACCTGAAATGATTCTCCTACATCAAATTTAGCTCAAATTAGTCTGGTAATTCATGTCTTGGAGAGTTGCTGGAGGCATCCAAGAATCCTGCCAAGATGAATTCCTGAAATGCCGTGTTCTCACTCCCATGCTGCTAGGATCACTTTATTTGTGTAGGCAGAGGCTTGTGGAGAGCAAGTTAGTGTTTTAGTTTGTGCCAGGGAGACTAGGTTGATTGCTCTTGACCTTGGAGTTCACTTTGGGCCTTCCTCATAGGGTGACAGTTGGAAGGATCAAGTAAAAGCAGAATATAAATAATAAGAAAGATGATCTACCTCAGCTGGTTTATTTAAAGACTACTGTAAACTAACAATTCTATCAGCTTGCTGACAAGACTGGTTTGTGTAACTATAGTAACACTCAGCTTTCCCTCTGTGCCCTCCAAGTGCAGGTCCCACTTGCTCTGAGCAGCTGTTGGAGGCCCATGCCGTCTTTCTGATCACGATTTCTTTGGGTCTTGTTGTCCAGCTTCCTCTCTCCATCTCCTCCCTTGCTGTCCCTCTCCAAAGCAACTCTTTCCTATAAGTTGGCTGAAGTTATCTGTTGGCTGCTATGAGTGGAAAACAAGGCAATTTGTTAGTTAAGACGGTGTGTTGGGTGGCCGGGTAATGAGCAAGGAGAGACCTTCACGAAACCATCTTCCAGTCATGAACGATGCTACCATCTTTCTGTTGTTAAAAAAGGTTACTGAGTTCGGACACACTGCTTTGAACAGTTGGGGGAAAGGGTGAAGTAAGAAAAAGAGCCAATTTAGTCTGGTGGTAGGGGACCAGGCTAGAAACCAGGAGTTGGTGAGCTCTAGTCCCACCTCAGGTATGAAAGCCAGCTGGGTGATCTTGGGTCAGTCAGTCAGTCACTCTCAGCCCAACCCACCTCGCAGGGTGGTTGTTGTGCAGACAGTAGGCAGAGGAAGGAGTATTAGGTACGTTTGATGCTTCTGTTGTTTATAAACATAATAAAAGGCAGGAGGTGTGTGTGTGTGTGTATAAAAGAGGCCATGCCTGCATAAAAAGAGGCCATGCCTGCACTTTTACAGGAATCATAGGAATAATCTGCATACAGTATATGCATGCATACTGTGCCTTGTCAGGTTTAGAGGTAGTGTTTAAGTTTGTATATTAACAAGGGAACTCTTATTTCAAGTTGGAAAGACAGCAGCTGAACCAGATGAGGAGCCAAGGTTGCTTATTTTATCCCAGACAGACAGAAATGTCCGAACCAGCCCTGGATCTGTCTCTGAGGTCATTGCAATTGTCTATGGTACTGTAGAAAAAGCATTGCCATATCTCAGCTTATCTGTTCATACAGTTATACACCTTGCCCTGGAACAATCTGAAAACAAACCCAGTCTTAATAAGGAAGATGAAAAAACCGCTTTATCAGTGATAAAGGACATAAACATCCCATAAGCTTCACACTTGTCAGGCAGGTGTGATAGAGGACCCTGTGAGGATGGCCATTACTCTCTGGGGCGTGGACCGGTCTCGCCTGGCTATGGGATGATTTAATCTAGGGACACTGGGGGGCAATGACCATGTTGTGCTGGAGTTCTTGATTCAAGGGAATTGAAAACTGAGTATAGTTGAGTGGTATCTTGTAGAGTAAGAAACCGGATTGTAATAAATGTGGCAATAAATTAGGGCTCCATGGCTAGAGAAACTAATGGAAAGGAGCTCAGGATTGATCGAGGGCATCATTTCTTAGGGATCTTAGAATGGAGCAGTCAGCAGCAATTCAAGCTATTGCTCCCCCTTCTGGGATGCAGTGGTGGAATTTTTCTGGATTATTTTTTCCACACAGCACCTGGCCAGATTTGGTCCATTTGCAAGTGCAGACTTCTTTTGCCACTTTCTGTGCCATGTCAAATGTTATCCTGTTCTGTTTTCTATGAACAATCAGGCTGGTGGTCTACAGAGAACTGTGTGTTTCTATATAAATGTCCAACCTTCCATTGGGTTGGAAAGGATGAAAAGGGCTTCTTCAGCTATCTTCTGAATATAAGGAACTAAACAAACAACATCCAAGCTGCTGTTTAAAAGCTGCAAAATGTTGATCAGTGATAAAGAAGAGGGGAACTCCCTGCTCCTATTGTGGTTCAATGTTCTCTTTAGTGGAACTAAACTTTAAAATTGATAATTTGGCCAAAGTGTACCTTTTTACTTTGAGGGAATTTAAATCTCCACAGCTAGATAAATTACATCCTATGACTGAAGGACCTGGCTGATAGTCTGGCCGAACATTTGTGTATTTTCTTTGAAAAATCACAAGGAACAGGAGCATTTTTCCAGAAAGGGGAAAAACTAGGGGGGCACAACATACCAGTAATCATGATAACATTATTTGTGTACAGCAGACCACTTACAAGATTTAATCTTAAGGAACTTGCAAACAAGACACTAATGTATATGTCCAGAGCAAATCTTGCAAGGCGGGTTTAATGTCACTTTTGATCTGGTAAATTGATTGTCTGATTTCAGTGAGGCATTTGACAAAGTATTCCAAATCTTCTGATTAGTAAGCTACTTTAAAGTAGGCTGAGTGGCATGAAAATTTAGAAGGTACTTGAAATTATGTGTTTCTTCATCAAATGAGAGATACTTGGTGGCATCCTACAAGGGTTGACTCCTTATTGCTCTTTGTCTTTATTAATGACTTGGAAAGTTGAAAAGAATATTTATCAGATCTGTAGATGACACCATCTTGGGTGGATACCTAACATCTTAGAGCAGGGCTGTCAAACTTGTGGCCCACAGGCCGGATGCATCACGTGCTAGCAATGGCCATGCCCAAGTTTAGTGAAGGGGGGGGAGGAAAGTTGCGATACGTCACATGATGCCGCCATGACAATGCGAGTTTGACACCCCTGTCTTAGAGCATCAAAATGAAATTCAGAACTTGTCAGTCCCACCAGGTAGGCCAGACTAGGAATCAACTCCACAGGAAGGTTGAAACTGCTTTTAATTAAGAATGTTTATAATAACAGAATCTCACAAGCCTGATTGGGCGGTCTCCTCCTCTTCCTTAGATACAGGGTGAGAGATGCCTCACTTGGCAATAGTATTTCTGAAAAAGATCTTGGAGTAGAAGCTAATTGCAACCTGAGTATTATAAGCAACAAAAAAGAGAAATGCAGTTTTACATTGCATTAACAAAAATACAGTTTAATTTCCAAAACAGAGGGAATATTTTGCATCAAATATGGAGCCTAATTCTCAGCATCATATTTTAAAAGGGATTCCGATAACTGAAAGTAGTTCAGAGAAGAGCAACAGGGATAGTTAAGGCAACGTAAATTAGACCTGCCGGGGAAAATGGTGGAATATGAGAACGGTTGGGAATCCCTTCTAACCATCTCATCCTGTGACCTGAGTCCCATTAATAGCTAGAGAGATTCTGGATAAACAAACAGACTTCCAACTGCGTAATCCAACATCGTCTTCTCCTTTTTGAGTCTTTGAATTTAAAGCTCTGCACATCTCTACTAATTTCCATGACAACGAAGGTCAGAATAGCGAGCAGAGTATTTTTCGGTTACAGCTGTAAAAAAATCCAAAAGAGCAGGAGGAATGATGGCTTTTGAGAGAGTTACTAACTAGATTCCAAAGTGCCAGAAGAATGAATCAGTCCTGCAATAAAGAAAGCCTTGCCTTTGAGGCGATGGCCAAGAAGCAAAAATTCTGCATATTTGGGGCAAGTGCTCTGAGGGATGATGAAGGAGGATGAACGATGGCAGAGCTGAGGGAAATGGAAGGAGGAGAGCCGAGTGGGAAAAGTGGGTGGAATGCAAAAGGCTGCCTGATGCTCCTGGGAAGAGATGGAGGTGGGCCTTCGTCTGAGGAGTGGTCAGAACGGAGCCTGACTTGGGGGGCCCTAACTTATCAAATATGGGGAAGCTGTACTGTTGGCTCATGAGATGCTAAAAAGTAATTTTTAACAGTGGTTTGCTACATGGCCTACAGTGGCTTGTTCACAGATAACATTCCAAAAAATTTTCACAATTCTAAACTACCACATCTGCGGTTTGTGCATTATTCTGAAGTAAAAATGAGAGGCTAATTTATTGTTGTAACATGTTCACTGCGTCCTTGAAATGTGGTCGTATCTCCAAGTTGTAAGACAACCAGGCTTTTCTGATGGAAGCAAGACAGAGGAATCTCCCCCTGCCTTGTTGAGCTTTCATCCCTCTTCTCATTATATCCTTGTACAGGTAAAAATACACTCAAGTCAAGCTCAACGTTGGGTGGACAGAAGTACAGCCTGCCCATTTATGGTCATAAGTCATGATGGTCATAAAGCACGTCGCCCCAAGACCGGACCCATTTTTAATATCATTTTTGCTTAAATTGTTCTTAAGCGAAGCCATTGTTTGCTGTGGGCCAGTTTTGCACACAAAAAAAGCTTGGCTTTGGCAAAAACATGGAATTGTTGTCACACGACTCTGGGACACTGCAAACAGCTATAAATGGAGGTTAGTTGCTGAGCACCCAAAATGCAGTCGCATGACCCTGGGGGGGGCATCCTAACTTCAGAACCGGGCAGTAAGTGGCTGGTGGCTGATCCATTGTAGCTGTGAACAATTGCTAAGTTATGTCATAATAGGTCACACTACCTGTGTGCAGTTTTGTTTGCCACTGTATCAAACTGATTTGCCATTCTCTTTGTCTGCATAATTTGTTTAGGTTTCTCAGTTTAGCTTTATTTGTCTTTATGGCTTAAATGTCTGCTGATTTCACAACAGTGACTGTGAAACAAAAATTAAAACAGCAACTACAACCATATCTGTTCAAATACCTCCATAATACCTCCTTAAATAGCACATTTGGCTTGGTCTTCATAGCTGTCTTTGAGCCCAGGGAAAAATGTGACTCTTTTAAGGCACAGCCGACATCTTCAGACGGTCTGTGCTGCATCCAGGGCACGATTGGCAATTTCGGATCCGAATGATGCACAGCTCTCGTTCTCCTGCATTTCCCAGTTCAAGAGTAACATATCTGCCACTAATGTGTGATAACAATTACCTCCTCCTGATGTTGCCAACATTGCATCAGCCCAGCTGAATTACTGGCTGCAAAGCAATGCTGAAATAAATCTCATGTCTAATCACTCTTTTGTATTTAAGCCAGTGAAGAAAAAGAAAATAAAACGTGAAGTCAAGATTCTGGAGAATCTGCGTGGTGGAACCAACATTATTAAACTGATTGATACAGTCAAAGATCCAGTGGTAGGTATCAGGATAAATGAAAGACACTGGGATTCTTTGCTTCACCTGTAGAATGGAATTAGAAGCTTTTAAATTACATTCTGATTTGTATATATTTGTTTTATTTGTGTCTGTACACAAATTCACACATCTGTTGGGAAAGCTGAATGGCTAGGCTGGGGTCAGATTATCTTGGAGAAGGTCTGACTGTGATCAGCTAAGAATCCTCACTGGCTTGATGGTACATCCTCCATCTCTGCATAGAGAACGGTTGGATTTGGATTTCTAATTGGTTTCTGAAAAGTTTAATATTCTTTCAGACAGAACTCTCCTTCAGTCCTCGAGGTAGGTCAGGAAAGAGGAGGAAAGTATGAGATAATTCAGTGCTGCTTACTATACCTTTAATGAGAGAAACCAATTTGGTTGTTTAATTTCAACCAATTGAAAAAAAACCCTTGAAATAATTAGGAAAATGGACTAGAACAGAGTGTAATTAAATTGAACTGTTCTCTCTTTCAGTCAAAGACTCCAGCTCTGGTGTTTGAATACATCAATAATACAGACTTCAAGGTGAGTCAGAAATGCTTGGGAGATGAAATGCGGAGTTGCTCTTCTGGCAGAACAAACTGTGGATCTTTTAAGGCAGTTTGCAGGAAGCTGACCTGCCAGCTGGAGGTTGGTGGTGGCTGTGGTGGCACAGTTCAAAGAAAGCTACGCAGAGCCAGTTTATTGCCTTGCTTGGAGAATCAGTCTCAGGAGACCAAGCAGGGGGTCACTTCACACTAATCTCTGCACGGGAATACTTTGTTTATAGTTATGCTCTTCATTTGGGAACTGGGCTAAATTTTGAAATGTACAGTAGTTCTGGTGGATTTAGTTCAGTTTTTTTGAAAATTAAGACCAGGCTGTAGAATAGTTAGGATCTGGGACAAGTTTGTTGAACAAAATATTGCCAAAAATTATAATATTTTTTTAGAGAGAAAGCCAAAAAGAATCAGCTGCGTGTTTACACTGCTGACACCGTAAGAAATCCTCAAGCTGGGAATGACCTCACAGAGACATCAGCAGCTGTTTAATAGGAACAGAGAATTATGAATAAAATTGCACACTTAAAGGAAATTTGGAAGAAGAACAGCAGGTCTGGAATGGAAAAAAATTGGAACTCTATAATTTTTTTAAAAGAACATTGATATTGTGGTTGCATTAGAAGCTACATACATTGTAGGAATATTACAGAGAGAAGGAGCCCAAGTTTCTGTGAAATAATCAGTGGATATAAAATCTAATGGAAATACCAGCGAATGTGCCTTCAGATAGAGGGCATGGAGTCTAATAAATTAGAATACTGGAGTAGAACAGATACCTCCACAAGATTATTGAAATTAAAATCCAGCAAGCCAGAATAGTATGAAGGATATTCTGCTTCCCTTGAGTTTCCAGGGGTCGTTTTTGTTAGTGAGAGAAATGGGCTGGTCATGATGGGTTTCTTCTACTGCCATTAATGCTATTTGGGCAAATACCCCATGCCCAGATCTCGGAGGCAGAGGGCCTTTTCCACATTCACAGCCTGCTTCTTGAGGTTGTGGGTAGCAAGTATTGGGGAAATGAACCCCATTTTGGTATCCAGTTCAGTTCACTAGCCCTGGTCATACAAAAGAAATTGGCTGCCAGTGTAGCTAATTAATTAGCAAAAGAAATGAATTTCTGAAGAATGTTATCCAGTCCAGGTATATATAAATATAATATATTCTGGCAGAATTAGCTGTCGTTAGCAATTTGGACTGGTAAGAAAGCAAGAAATCCAATGCATTAAAACAATCCAATTTTGTTTTGAATAAAGGAAGCCAGTCAGATCAGCTGTTGAAGAATAAATATATGAAGAGGTTGCTGAAGGATGTGTTTTGTATCTGACTTAATTGAGTATACTGATAGATGCATAAACCCATTTTCTTCCCAAGGAAGAATCTGGGGAATCATGTCTGAGGGAGGCAATGAAGTGAAATTCTAAATACTTGGATCCTTCCAGAGCTCAAGTATGACACATTTGGCCATATAATGAGCATCTGTGACACTTCCCGAGCTGACATTTGGAAGGTAGCCACAGAAGCTATGCACTTCCATATTTTAGATTTTCTGTGGACAAGTGTAAAGGTGGAGGTGATCAGGGTGGATACTGTATTCATAAATCTGGCAGGGTTTGTATGAGAGAGCAATGTCTTCTATGGGTTGTAAGTTTTAATTGTGTACCACCCTGACTCATTTGTGAGGGGGCTGCTACAAGAATTGCGTAAGTAGAGAATAGATAAATCATTTTAAGAATGGAGATAAGGTCCTTAGTTACCCTCTCTGCAAGTGATGCCATTTAACTTTTTGTCAGTAATTTAGGTGAGGTTTGGAAGCAGGGCAGGGGCAACATTGCTGTTGCTACAGTGGAGATCTGATTAAGGCGTTCACGATGTCTATCACAAGTGTTACTTCTATCATCCCCTGCAGGATAGAAGTATTTCCCTTCCAGGGGCACCATAAGCATTGGTGAGCAGGTTTTGGTGCCTTAAGTAGCAATTTAGAACAAAGCTCTAGGTATATTCTGGGTTCTGACTGCTTTGTATTAATACAACTTCTCAGCTGTAACCTGTTAATGTTGCTGTTCATCAATGGTCAGCTCTGCATGCGGAGATTTCCTTACCCCCATGCCATGTTAGAGTGCCAGCTTGTTTTTACCTAACCACTTAGCAATCTTTCCAGCACAAGTTCTTCACTTTAAACACCCCACCCATCTCCATGGGAGCTTCATCAGATTGCAGGTGGTGGGTAGAGAAAACAAGCTTTAGGATCCTCCTGCTCCAGGCTCATTTGAGGCTTTGTCAGTCTCCCCTTAGGGCTCTTGCAGTCCATATGGACACCTTGCTGAATGCAGAAGAGCATCTGCAGCCACCCAGTCGGAAGACCTAAGACGTAAAAGGCCCTGGAGCCACAAACCTGACTTACCTTTTCTTGTGTTTCTTTCAGCAACTGTACCAAATTCTAACGGATTTTGATATTCGGTTTTATATGTATGAATTGCTCAAGGTGAGTGTTCACAATTTTAATTATTAGAAATTTTTAACTGCCTAGTAGCAGAAGTTCTTTGTGTGGTTTAAATGAGGGAGCAGCCATTTACAAAGACATTCATGGTACCTAAATTTAAGTTTACTCAGATGGGGAGTTGTCTAATGATCACAAATCACTTTTTAAAATTTTCTCCGAAAATAAAGAGAAATCGGAAAGTTTGTAGTCAGGCTTGAGAATGACACCAATGTCTTTGCTTCAGCATTAAAGGCATGCAAATGTTGGTTGAGATCCAAAATGTTGCAGAATCAGAACTGAACCATGTGGGGCTAAAGCCTTTGGTTGGTTCACATATCGCTCTAAGTTATTTTTAGTCTATTGAGTAAACTCCCAACTGACCTAGTTTACATAATACTCCAAGCTTTAAAGAATAATTCAGAATTAACTTAAATTCACAATTAACTGCTAATTTTAAAGAATAATTCACAATTAACAATTACTCCAAGCTTTAGAGAATAATTCACAATTAAATTTATGGAACCAAGGTATCAGGTTCTGTCTGTGGAGGGATGCACTAAATTAACGGACCTAGGTACAGATCTCCAGAATGGCCATGCTTTGAATCCCCAGTAATTTGTGTTATTTTAGACTTTATGCTTTTGGACAATGCTTTGTTCCCAGGTCAGTTAATTTTGCATAGGATGGAGCCATGGCACAGCCAGTGCAGGGCCCCACCTTACATTTTGATGTTCTCCTCTGTCCCACTCGGTCCCAAATACCATATTTTTAGCAGTATGAGACAGTCCAGACTATAAGACACACCTAACTTTTGGGGAGGAAAGCAAGGGGGGAAAATCTGCCTCTGCCTCCCAGCAATTTGCCTCCTTGCAGCAAACAGCAAACAGCCTGGTCAGCTTCAGCTTCTTGAGAACAGGTTGTTTCTGCCCTGTTGAGGAGGCTCCCTGGAGTAAGGGATGGGCACAGATCCTGAGAACAACTTTCCCTGCTCAGATGCTGGGAGATTGTTGTGCCCAGTCTGGGTTTGCTCAGGCTAAAATCTGGGCAACATTGGCCCATAGTTACTCTTTCAGGAGGCAGAAGATGGTTATTTCTTGAAAGCATTGATACTTGGAACTAGGTGTCTAACCAGATATCATGCAAAAGGAAGGGATAGAAAGAGAAGGGAAAAAGATGAGCCATCAGGCAGAGAACAACATCAAGCCATTGGATGCGGGTCCAAACTGGGAAAGGCAGGCTGGTCCTAGGGAGTTGCAGGGGGGGGCTTGGGGAGCTGGTGAAAGGGCTCTCCCACCCGTCCCCCTTGACTGCAGCCTTCTGAAATGGCCTTGGGAGGGGGCTTCCCAGTCTTGAACTGGTCTTGAGCTGGCTGCTGCTTCCTTTGGGAGTGGGGCTGGTGCTTGGTTGTGTCTCCCAGGTTAACTGTTATGCTTTCAAGTTTTTTTTAAAAATATGTTTGACCTTTTTTTCGTACTTGGTTTTTGTATTTTTGTTAGTACTGTTGTTCATGGCCCAAAGCCATTTGGAGTTGGGCAGCATTATAAGCATCATTTCTAAGCAAATATTTTTTGCAGGCCTTGGATTACTGTCACAGCATGGGGATCATGCATAGAGATGTCAAGCCCCATAATGTCATGATAGACCATCAACAAAAAAAGGTAACGCTTCTGCAAGGCATCGGAGGGCCCTGTCACGCTCCCATCCCCATGCATCAGAGATGGGTGGCACAAATACCTTCAGGAATAGAATCTCCATTGATTAAGTTACTTAACCATGTCAACTATATAAAACTAATAAAAGTATATCAATGAGATGGAAAGAAAACAGTAGGACATGTTCAGAGTAAGTCATCACCCCTACAGTTAAACTCAGTCTGATCTAAATATTGTGTCCTCTTCAAAATGTCCTTCCTCGCAAAAAGTAAAACAGTTTCTCTTGAATGCTCCAATGTTTTTGAGTTTTTATATAAGAATCAGAAGGGACCTTGGAGGTCTTCTAGTCCAGCCCCCTTCTCAAACAGGAGACCCTATACATTTCAGACAAGTGACTGTCCAGTCACTTCTTAAAAACCTCCAGTGATGGAGCAACCATGATTTCTGGAGGCAAAGCTGTTCCACTGGTGAATTGTCCTCACTGTTAGAAAGTTTCTCCTTATTCCAGATTGATCAGTTTCCATCCATTGTTTCTCATCCTGCCCTCTGGTGCTTTGGAAAATAAGTTCACACCTCTTCTTTGTGGAGCCTCTGAAATACTGGAATACTGCTATCATGTTCCCCCTAGTCCTTAGAGTCTAGACTTAGTAGACTCCCCGCTTAGAGCCTAGTAAGACTCTAAGTAAGCAGCCTAAACAAGAGTCTAAATAAGAATCTAAGCAAGCAGCCTTTCCTGCAGAGTAGAGTTTGCAGTCAAGATAAAGTGTTGGTGCTCCACAAGCACCCAGCCTTTCCTAAATTGGAACTCCATGAAACCTCCTGTGTCTTACATGGAGTCCATTTATTCAGAATGAGCACTAGAAAAAGCTCTTCGGAGATGTTGAGGCCTGTAAGTTGTTAAATATTTTTCCAACTGGGAGGCTGATTTGCGTTGAGCCAGCTGCCTCAAAGGCTCCCCATGTGCAAGGGCTGCAGTGTCATCCTGGGCGGCTCCTTAAGATCTGAGTGGGCTGGGAACTGGAGGGAGAATCCAAGAGATGGAGGTTTGACAGTTGGGTTGCCTATAGCACGTCTTCCAGAGCAGGTTCGTGCCTGGGAGTCCTGAGCTACAGATCAAATGGCACAAATCCCACACTTATCTGCCTGTTTTCCCCTCTCTTTTTCATGTGAAAATGTGAATGGCAGAGTAGCTGATCACCGTATTAGAAGACTGCAGTATGTCAGTTCTCTGCTTTATTCTCCAGAAAAATCTGAGAAAAAGAAAAGAAAAACCATTTGTGGAACAAAATATCAAACCATAGACTTAAAAATATAATTTGCAAGAGAAGGGAAAGATGAACGTATAAAATTAACAAAAAATGAGAAGCCAAACAGATAAGAACAGTCAACTAAAACAAATTCATAAAAACAATGAACCAGTTATGAACATGAAAGTATTTTCACCACTACCTGCAATGGGTAGCTGGTTACCCCCACCCCTCCTCTGGGAGACTATTTCATAACAACAGCCACCTCTTCCTCCTCTTCCTCCTCCTCCCCTCCCCTTTTGATTCAGATTCCATTGTCTGCTGAAAGCTGGTGGAACCCAGGAAAGGGCAAGAAGCCCAACAACAGAGCTGGATAAGTTACCAGTCCTGAGTGTTTTAGCCACTTGGGCCGCCACTGAACTAGGCAACTGGAAGGGACAGAAATAGCAACTGGGGATTCTCTGGTCACATCTTGCTATTAGTGCTTCCTCTTGTCAAAAGTTGGAAGGAGGAATTTCTTGACATGAGAACTATGAAGCGGTGAAATTGCTTGCCTTCCAAAGTAGTGGGAGCTCTGTTGTCACAGGTTTTTAAGAAAAGGTTGGACAATCATTTGTCCAAGATGATCTGAGGACTCCTGCCTTAGGCAGGAGGTTGGATTAGAAGCGGAGGTTGGGTTGCTTCTAGCCCCCTGGTTGTACAAGTCTGTAAGGCCCTCAGATGACCAGATGTTCATCACTGAACTAACCAGCCCATGGATTCCTTTTCTCCTTAGGACCCTGCACTTCCCCAGCAGATCTCCTGGCCCTTTTTGGCACCTTCCATTTCCTTTCCAAGTCTTTGTCTCCATTCCTTTTGACATCCTCTAGTCTAGTCTAAAGCTGAAACAGGCCAGGAAAACGGGCTTTCTCCCCCTTCCTGCCATGTGAATGTTGGATGCAGCTGGTTTTGCATGAGGAGGAGATCCTTGAGAAGGAGGTGGGAAACCCAGCTTGTGCTCGGAGGCAGACCTGGTGTCTGTTGCAGAGGCTTTCCCCTTGCAGTTGACTTGGTGGCTAGAAGCTGGTGGGAGCCTTCTGGCTTCGATGTCCCCCACAGGCACCTGGTCCCTGTTTTCTAACAATGAACTTTCTGTAGGTGAGCCTGGTGAGTTATGTGAGTCATCCAGCAATTCTCAGTCAGACTGGTAGTACAAGGCTAAATGCATAAGGCTGAGCAGAAGGGCAAAATGGAGCTGCTGGGCAGTCTTCACTTGCCAGAATGTAATGGAGCAGCTGAGCGTTTTGTCTGTTCGCAGTTGCGGCTGATAGACTGGGGCTTGGCCGAATTCTACCATCCAGCTCAGGAATACAACGTCCGGGTAGCTTCGAGGTACTTCAAAGGACCAGAGCTTCTTGTGGACTACCAAGTAAGACTTGCCCTCCGTTGTGGGTCTCGCTCTGAGAAACTGATGCGTGCCAGTGCTACTTTCCACCCTGCCCAGCAGAAAAAAGGGTTAGCGGGCTTTGCCACAAATGTATAAAGAATGGAAATTTTAAAATAGATTCAAAATATGGGGCAACAACTCATGAGATCTCACGAGAAGACACCGTGCTGGTTAGTGTGCCTTTTGTAGCTGCCATGTTCCGCCTCCTCCCTCAACTGGTATAGCTTAGATACCAGGAACTTCAGTTGTGCACTGGCAAAAAAACCTTCTTTTAGGAATATTTGGGAAACAGTTGAGTATCACGTAGTGGTGCTACAGGTGTGGTAGCCCCACCCCGAACTGCCTTGCCGTGTCCCTTAGGCTGGGACTTTGGATCTTTTCCAGCCTGCTAGAAACGGAAAGACCAGCTCTCTTTCCAAATCAGTTACCGTCATCGATGCTTTTGGCAACACATCTGAAGCATCGAAAACCACTTGGCCCCAGACTCCTGCTAGGTGTGCAGGAAATACTTGGTTGCCAAAGGAGGTCTTGACGACACGGGGTGGGAGGAAGCAAAACAAGGGCCTTAGAGATACGAGGGTTCCAGGTTACGGGTCCACTGCTTGGTCCTCTTTGCCACATTAGAATTAGAATTCTTTATTGGCCAACTGCGATGGGACACACAAGGAATTTGTCCTGTTGCAAATGCTCTCGGTGTACATAAAAAAAGATGCACTTGTCAAGATTCAGTTAGATGGCCATTCTGAACGCACTCCCTCAGGAGCTCTGCAGCAGGAGCATCATCCCTGAACCTTGGGTAGGTTTGGGTAGAAGCCCAGACACAGGAAAAGGAAATTAGGAGGTAATATCAGCACAGAAGGAGCAACCGACCCTGGCTGCCTGGGGCCAACCTGAATATGTGCCACTTGTTCCTGATGTGCATGGAACGCCTCTGGGAAACCGGTGGTGGCCGTCCATACACAGCCTGGACGGAGAAGCAGAGAGTCATGGCTGGGGTTCATTTTTGAAACCGCTGCCTTCCTTGGTGCTGGAACAGAACTCTTATATCAAAGGTGACAATGGTGTGTTTTAAAAATTGAGCTGAAAGTGACGTTTTCATTGTGTTGTTTCTGCTCCTCCCCAGATGTATGACTATAGTTTAGACATGTGGAGCCTAGGCTGTATGCTGGCCAGCATGATCTTCCGGAAAGAGCCCTTTTTTCATGGTCAGGACAACTATGACCAGGTGAGAAACAGTGGGGCAAGGGCGGCCGGGGTCTCCAGCACCGGCCTTTTGCCTCCCAAGATTTGCTATGCGTTTCAGTGGAGATCAAAACCGGACCATCTCTGAGTCAGGCGAGGCTCTTGGGATGGCAGCACCAACGGCGGCTCTCTTGGGGAAGCTGCAAATGGCATCCAGAAACGGTAACGGAGGTGCTTTTTTTCTGGGCTTCCTGGGACGCATCCTCCGGGTTTTTTTTTTTTTATTACAGTTATATGCCGCCCTTCTCCGAAGACTCAGGGTGGCTTACAATTTTTGGAGCACAATCCAATGTGCTCAGCAATAGCCTTCATTCCATTGTATATGCCTGCTTATTACTAAGCGGCATTTTTACAAGGTCAGCTAATTGCCCCCAACAATCTTGGGTCCTCAATTTACCTACCCCGAGAGGATGGAAGGCTGAGTCAACCTTGAGCCTGGTGGGATTCGAGCCTACAGCAGTTGTAGACAGCTGGATCTTAAGAGCAGGCATTTACAGCCTGAGCCACCAAAGCTCTTTTGCCACGGGATGCCCTGAATGGTTCTGAAACAGCCCGAGAAAGGCGACTTGCTTTATGGCACAGGAAGTAAATGAGAGGTTGGGGTGGGGCTTATTATACCAAATCGCCTCTTCAGTATATTTTCAGCACTGCCTTGTGACACACCTTTGGGGGGGTTGGGGGAGCATAGAATTGTGGGGTGATTAAAAGGACTGGATTCTTAGGACAGGCACATCGGCAGGCAAGGAAACATCAGCAGGGGCCTGCTGCTGGTTCCTCTTTCCTTGTTCTGGAGCTCCCTGCGCCATGCGGAGGCTTCTGGTCAGATCCGTACCTGAGGCAGGGAGGCTGAGGCCCAGCACAGGAGAGAGTTTGACTCTGAAGAAAGGACTGGATCCTTGGCCAGGCATTGGAGACTTGAATGTTATAGGCCTCTAGTGGCTCCCAGGCCTATCCTGGTCATTTGAAGCCCCTTTCATTCATTCCCAGTCAACTTATTACTCCTAAATTGCCACAGCTCTAAGAATGTCAATAGAGCTGTTAAAACAAAGGATTTCTTCATGTAGTTTTGCATAGTGAGCCTTCATTCAAATGAAGAAAATGAGAAGTACAGCCAACCAGAAATAAGAAACCAACCAACATTCATTATGTAATAAGACTTTCAAAGTGGTAACGAAATAATAATAACATCACCACCACTTATAATTAGACAGAACCCATGTTCATTTTGAAATACTTTGTATATTACAAAGAACATTATCTTTCCAAAACAAAGATCACTGATCTGCTACGAAGTATTTTAAGGTGGGTAGTTGAGTTTGTTTTGGTTCCTTTTAAAGTCCACAAATTTAGCTTACTGTATTTTAAACCACAATTCCATGCTGGATTTTATTTTGGAATTCTCCTGTGGCTGCATTCAGACATTCTGTGCCTGCAAGATTAAAAAAAAGTCCAGTGTTAAGTTGATGATATGAATGCCTTAACTGTCGTCCTGACAGAGCAACAGTCAAGAAGACTCAGGCTGGGCTGTTCCTTGGGCCTCAGGAGCCAGGCTTCTGCTCACAGGTTTTGACAAGCCTTGTGGAGTTAAGCTGGTGACTCTTAGAAGGGCTGACATATCGGAGAACATGCTTGGTCTACCAAGGACCACTTTGAAGTAGAGATGGTTGAGGCTTGAACCTGGCTTGAGCATGTTTCTCCATAGACCATGCTTGGCTATAGCCCTTCTCTATCTATGGGTGAGAATAACTTCCAGAACTATCAAACTTACCGGAGAAAGAGGAAAAATCCTGCATGCAAAAGTTGTATAGCTACCAGTGATGGTTCAGGAAAACAGGTCATTAACCCTTCCGGATTCCCCCCATGGAAGAGCAGAGCGGGGTCTGTTATTTGTTTTTCTGGTGCTACACGCCTATATTCTCTGTTGCAGTTGGTTCGCATCGCAAAGGTTCTGGGTACAGACGAATTATATGGTTATCTGAAGAAGTACCATATAGAATTGGACCCCCACTTCAATGATATCTTGGGACAGTAAGTTTATTGTGGCATATTTTTCCTCTTGCATTTCCCAGGCCGGTACCCTTAGTATGAAAGATGACACCAAGTGAGGTGGATTTTCCTGGCAGGCGGACCTATTCTGAGTAGGTGCGGCCTTCTTGTGGGAGGGTTTCCAAATCCCATATGGCCATTTCTGTAGTTTGTGGAATTCCAGTGCTCAGACTCTTAATAAGTCCTTTTTCCTCTTCCGGTTTCACGAGGTTTTAATTTCATGGCAGCCTATGATTATCTTGATTGCATTGCTTACTTTGGGATGCCAGTAAATGCCACGAAGTATTTGTTGAGGTCTATAGATTGTTGATCGAATCCCCCAGAATTTGGCTCTGCAATTTTTATGGGAATTCCAGATTTCAACATTTCTGGATGTATTGATAATATGAAACAAATATGTGTGTATGGTGCTTATTTTTTTTCTTTTCTATTCATTTGTGTCCAATTCTCAGAAGCTACCTGGACAAATCCCTGCAATTTTTTCGGCAAGGTTTTCAGAAGTGGTTTGTCATTGCCTCCTTCCTAGGGCTGAGAGACAGGGACTAGCCCAAAGTCACCAGCTGGCTTTGTGCCCAAGGCAGGATTAGAACTCATGCTCTCCTGGTTCCTAGCCTAATGACTTAACTACTATACCAAACTGGCTTTTGTGATGTTGATAAAAAAAAGTTTTAATTTCTTGGATTAAATCAGAAATAGAGTTGTCGCAAAGGTGCTTTTTCAAGAGGCAACTGGACTTCCTTGTTTTTTGTTCTGAAGACGTTTCGCTTCTGATCCAAGAAGCTTCTTCAGCTCTGAATGGATGGTGGGGAATGGAAGGGTTTATATTCCTTGCAGACAGCTGGTCATTTCCATCCTTTTAGAGAGTCATTGAGGCCACTTGGAGGTTTTATCTGCGTCCTCAGGGTGAACCCTGAGAATCTCCATAGACAATCAGAAATAGAGTTCTGCACTGAATGAGGGGCTGGGCTCAGTGTCGTTAATGGCTCCTTTTCATCTTTGATTATGCACCATGCTGAATTGTTTCCCCTTGGCTTTTTTTAGCTGTGATGTCCATAGTTAATTTTGGGTTATGTGTAAAGCAGGAACTCTGATCTGCCTAAGATGTTAGAATCATGGTGTCAATCATTATGTTACACTACACAAATCACAGCTAGAACAACCAGATTGAGTGAATCTGTGTGGCTTTGCCTCTCCAGCGTTCTTCTTTGCCTGTAGAAGGCAGGCATCACTGTAGAAGGCAGTAACCAGAATGTTTCTTATGGGATCAGAGAGACCCAGTGAGCAACTGGATAATTTCCGCAAGCATTACATTCAGTATTTAAAATTCTCACGGAAACCTAAAACTAATGAAAACTCTGACCTCAGATATTGTAATTGCTGTTCAGGTTTCAGTTCATTTTTTTGAATTGGAACTTGAAGGGAGACACAGAGTATAACCCACGTTTACTCTAGCTTTCCAAGTTAGTGTTGGAAGGTTCAATAGTAACCCAGAAATCACCTGTTTTGTTGTCATATTCCTTAGTTTTACCTTTTTTAAAAAATTGGTGTTGTGTTTGACTGTATTGTATTGTAGTTTTTCCCCTTGAGAATACCACAGTATACAATATAAAGAAATTTATATTGTATATTGTGGAAGATAGTTCATATTTAACAGATATTTCGTGTTTACCGTGAGAAGCTTGAGAATTGGGCTTAATGTACTTTCCAGAATGCATATTAGGCTTGTCAGTTGTTAAAATGTAGGTTTAAATGAATACCACAAAAACATTGCAAGAAGCAGCTAAATTATTTCTGTGATTGTGTTGGCAAAAACTAACGGCCAAGAAAATTTTATATGATGGCAGTATAAAAAGGAAAAGATAGCTTTGCAAAAGAACCCAACTTGCCAACTGCATTACTGAGCATCTGTTTTCCTGCACCTGCCTCCTCCTGCTTAGCCCTGGCTTCTCCCCTCTGCTTTCAGGCACTCGCGGAAGCGCTGGGAGAATTTCATCCATAGTGAAAACAGGCACCTGGTCAGCCCAGAAGTCTTGGACCTTCTGGACAAACTCCTGCGATATGACCATCAGCAGAGATTGACGGCCAAAGAAGCCATGGAACACCCCTATTTCTGTAAGTTTTGAGGGGAGGTATGGAAATGCAGGTGCCTGATTCAGCGTTTCTCTGTCAGAAATGCGGCTACCAACCACTTTTCTTTGGAAACTCCAATTGCTTTGCTATGTGGGAATATTTTCAGAAAATCTTCCACATTCATATTTTGCAAAACGTTTTATTTTGGTCATTGATTACCGAACTGTCACCAGAGGCTGTTTCAGCAGAGAGATGGGGCTGCTGTCTTAGAAATAATTACCCAAAGGATGTGGGTAAATTTAGATGAAAAACTGTTTGGAAGACATGTTTTAGAGTTCAGGATGCAGTCCCAATCTTTGAAAATACAAGAGGGCTAAATGTTTGATTTGATTATGTTTATTTAAATGTATTGGGGTTTTGGAGTGTCTGTTCTCATAACTGAAAGTTTTAGGTTTCAAATTTTTCCTGCTACATGCATTGCAGTACAAATCAAGAATAGTCAATAAAGTCCTTGTTCTCAAGCAGATTTAGATTTAAAAGGCAATGACAACTTCTGAGATAAATCTTTCCAGGAATGGCATTTTGGGTCTCCCAGTTCAGCATCAGGAGTCCCTTGCTGAGTTGCTTGGGCTTGTTTGGTATAGACACTTACTGGTTCACATCAACAATTCCTCGCCACTAATGGCTAGCTGAAAATGCCAAGGTAGCAAGCAGAAGAAGAATGGGGGAGTGCATAAGGCCAGAAGAGCATTGTGAAAATATAATTGTCCGTGCCAGGGCTTTGTTTCAGTCAGTCTGCTAAGCATGGAAAGTTACAGAGTGAACAGTGTTACGTACCTATAGACTGCCCATTGAATAATATGTTAGTACAGCTTCATTTATTTCATTTGAAGGCATTAAAATAGTTTAAAGCAAATTCTTAAAAACTCAAAAGTTCTAGGGATATACCTTGGTTTCATCACAGGTGATCTTAGTGTCTCATACTTTATTTCTAAATATGAACTACCTGAACAAAGTCAAAGGTGAATTATTGCTGAAGAGCATCGTTTCCCCTCAAAATTGCCAGGTGCAGCAGGTCTCCTGGCAGAAGTGTTTGCATTGGATAAGTCTTGCTGGTTGGGTTTCCTGGAGCTCCAGGCTGGAAATATCCACTACCCCAAAGCAGAGTCGGGTGTATTACGATGGGTTCTTTGGCTTCCAGCAACTCTCCTCTCTTTATCTCCTCAGACCCAGTTGTGAAGGAGCAATCCCAGCCTGGCTCTGACAGCCCTGTGCTCTCCAGTAGCCTCACAGCCACACGATGAAGTTTGGGTAACAACGGGTAATTCCAGAGGTTTACAGATACAAACACACCCTTCTGTCACCTAAGGAAGGGATGAACCCAGCCCCTCTCTGCTCAGCAGAAGCCTCATCTTGAAGAGAGCTAAGGCTTAGCTGCCCTCTCTCTTCAGCACTTGTGGCTATCCCAACTTTCTTTGTGTGTTACCAAAGTCCAGATCCCAATGGCTGTGTAAGATTTACATGGATCCGAGGGTATCCAAAGGTCTGCATGACTGACTCTAGGATGATTCTGCAGTTTCCTAATCTGCCTTTCCTAACCTCCTGTTGGGCCACCTTCGTTTTCTCCCCTCCCATGTGCACTGGGATGTGGCCTGTCTGCTTAGAGACAGAGCCAAGTGCAAACCTGTGCATGGGGAGGCCTCCCCTCCCCTCCGGTGCTTTAGGCCCTTCGCCCCCTACAAACAAGAAGTCTTGGTAACGAATTGAGTCGGTCAAGTTAATCTGCATCAAGACCCATTCAAAACAGGCAGCCATTGAGGGAAACCCAGTTACTTTTTTCCCTTGTAGGGAACTGCCAGCCTGAGCTTGAAGAAAAGTTGTTCTTTGAGACGGAACAAGAGCTTTTCTCTAGTGAGGCATGTTCTTATTGCTAAAAAAAAGCCAACGGGGCCATTCCCATCAATGTCAAATTTAGCATTGCTTATGACTACAGCAGGTTTGAATATGTGAAGAAGCAAAGAGGAGGGGTTTCTGCAAAGAAAGCAGTCAGATTCTGGAAGCAGAAATGGGGTTGCTCAGAATTGGTCTGCAACAAATCTGTCCCGTCGCATTTGCACATGTCCCGCCCTGCCTTGGAGCCCTTGGGGTGCAACCCTCTCCCTGGGGGTGGGTGTGTGAGATGCTCCTTTTGGTTTCCTCCCCCTCCCCCTCCCCCCATTGGGTCTCCTTTGAGCCCTTTAGTTCAACCCCACCTTTGGGGAGATTATATTGTGTGATTCTGGTGACTTCATAAAACCTAAATTCACACATTTTTGTCACCATGCCTAAATGCAGAATTTTTTTCTTGATTACATTGTCAGATATTTAATTTTAAATGATGCAGTTAGACTGTTTCTATTTGAAGCATCTGTTTACATTCCATATCCCAGTAACGATATGTTGGCATTGACATCAGGTCAGGTCCATTTGTACGATTCACTGGAACCAATAAATCTCTATGTACAAACTTGTGTTTTGCTTCCTCTCGTCTCCGAGGCTTCTCTCCCCAAATTCCACCAGAAAAGTCTCCCGAGAATGGAGCTGGAGACGGTGTCCTGTGATCCCAAATAAAGAATGATCGCTCGGTAGGAAAATGGGGTAGGGAATTTTCCTGCAGACTTTTTTTGGGATTTTCCCAGGGTCTCTGGTCCGCGGGATTTAAAATTATGAGTTTGGTGGTCCCTGAGGTCCAAAAGGTTGGCAACCCCTGATTCTAGAAGGCTAGGATGATGGGGCACTTTGCAAGGTTTGTGCACTCTCGGAACATTCAGGAAGGTTGCAAGACTTCAGCCTTTTCACCAGCTCTTTGCTCCCAGGGCTTAGAACAGGGGGTCTCCAACTTTGGCAACTTTTCAGACTTGTGGACTTCAACTCCCTTTGCTAGCTGAGGAACTCTGGGAGTTGAAGTCCACAAGCCTTAAACTGGCCAAGGTTGGAGGCCCCTGGCTTAGAAGAAGCACCAGGGGGATAACTTGCAACCATTCACTTGGAGACCGTTCAGAGTTAAAGCAGGACTAAAATTGGTGGCTTGCAACTGATTTTCATACTTAATGGCCGTTGCAGCATCCCCCATGGTCACGTGATCAAAATCCAGTCACTTGATGACTGACTCATATTTATGGTGGTTACGATGTCCCATGATCCCCTTTTGTGACCTCTTGACAAGCAAAGCCAGATTCAGTGAACAACTGTGTTACTAATTAACACCTGCAGTGATTCACTGAACAATTATGGCAAAGGAGGTCGTAAAATGGGTGAAATTCACTTAACAACTGTCTCACTTAGCAACAGAACTTCTGGCTTCAGTTGTGGTCATATGTGAAGGAGTTCCTGTAAAGGGGATACAGACAATGTTCGTCTTGGGGCAGTAGGGAGGCCCTCGGTTTCGTAGGGTCCCTGTTCAAACAATGCATTTGCAAAACTAACAGCGGGAAGCAAAGCTCCCGGGTGCCATCAGTCCCAGTACAATAACACATCTACTGCATCCTATTTATTTCCTTAAATGGAAAGCAAATTTCTGGGGGAACTGCACTCTGTCTTTGTGTGTCTGTGCTGTTTCTGCCGAATTCACAACCCTCCTGTCCCCTGCAGTTGTTGTCCCACAGAAAAATTCAGCAAAAGGACCTGCTTCTTTTAATAGAAACGAATGGGTTGAGGAGGGGTTCAGTCCAGTGGCGAGATTCAAATTTTTTTACTACCGTTTCAAATTTCTGCTACTGGTTCTCCAGAACTGGTCAGAACCTGCTGAATGCCACCTCTGGTTCAGTCCTCACTGGGGCTAGAAACACTTAACTTGGAAGGAGGGCCCATCTCTACTTGCTTTGGGCTTGCTTATTTGTGTGTCTATCCTCATAGCTCACCTGGGTATCAGAGGCAGCATAAGCAAATAACAAGGGCTGCTTCAAATGTCTTCAAATTAAAGAGAAAACCACACCAGGAGTAGAAATTGTAGTGGAGGCCAATCTGTGCCAGGACTTTTGAAAGTAATCGGCCTGGACGCCTGGCAGCAGTTCAGCTTGCCTGGTTGCTCCAGTGCAGGTGTTGGATGAGATGCCCCTGCAAGGCCTCTGCCTAGCTAGCTGCCCATTCCAGGCATCTTGGCGGGGAATGAAGCCACAGAAAGCCAGGGTTGGGCCCAACCAAGCACCCGTGACACCTAGGCAAGAGACAGAAGCAGCACCCCCCCTGCATTGGTGGTTTTACATGACCCAGGCCCTCTCCTTCCCCACTTCCCCTCCTGCTCATAGGAGCCAGCTATTGGGGCAGCTTTTGCTGCCAACATCATTTCCAGTGACAAAAATTGATAACATTTATCAGGTTGAGTTATCCCACGTGGATTATCCTGTGGCGAGTTGTCCTAGATCGGGGGTTTCCAACCTTGGCCACTTTAAGACTTGTGGACTTCAACTCCCAGAATTCCTCAGCCAGCTTTGCTGCTGCTGCAGGATAAACATGCTGGGCGAGAGAGCGCCCCCCCCCAGGCTGCGCAGTTGCAGAACAAGGTACTTTCCGTTCAGAGGAGAAAACAGGGATGCTGCTCACCCTCCAGACCAGGGGTCTCCAACCTTAGCCACCTTAAGACTCAGCTTAAGCAAAGCTGGCTGAGGAATTCTGGGAGTTGAAGTCCACAAGTCTTAAAGTGGCCAACGTTGGAGACCCCTGTCCTAGACCCAGCCTGGCAACAGTCACAAATAGGCTCTGAATGTCACAGTGGATACGGAATGGAAGTTGCTACCCTACAGCAGCAGGAGTCAGCCCAACGTGGCAGGGAGGGAACCATAAACTCCCAAATGGCTCTTTCGTTGGAAACTTGCGGTGGCCATGAGTGGAAGTCCACGGGCAGGAGGACATGTTTCCCTGATGCCTCGTCCCGCTGCCTGGCTCTGTCCAAATCCCGCAGCTTTCCGGGAGGAAGGTGGAGCTGCAATGTGGCAGTCTGTGTAGGCTGGCCCACAGCCTGGGATTCCTGGGCGCCTCAGGCCTGGTCCTGCCGCCCCTGAACCTCCTCCACAACCGGAGACAGCAAATTCAGAAGCCCCCAAAGGCTGCAGCTCAGGCCGGCTCCTGGCAGAACATTCCAAGGATGGAGCGACATCTTTTTTTGTATTCTTCCCTGGAGTTGCATCTGTTGGCTTCCTGAGGAAGGTGGGGCGGGCGACTAGATGACCTCGAAGCCCCTTCCAGAAATCCATTCCAATTTCCTCCTGCTGTGAATCCGGCGTGGGGAATCACTTTAGACCGCAGGGGTCTCCAACCTTGGCCACTTTAAGCCTGGAGGACTTCAACTCCCAGAATTCCCCAGCCAGCAAAGGTGCCTGGGGAATTCTGGGAGTTGAAGTCCTCCAGACTTAAGTGGCCAAAGTTGGAGACCCCTGCTTTAGAGGCCCGCCAGCCCCGCCTTTCGGCTCCGCGGATCCCTCCCCCTTTCTGAATTTCGGGGGCGGGGCTTCTGAGCCCCTCGCCCCGCCCCCGGTTGCCGCGGCGACAAGAGGTCTCCCACAACACAGGGCGGGAGGGAGGCGAAACGAGTCCCGTTTGAAAGTAGTCCGTCTCCTGGCGACGGGGCCCCATCCTGAAGGCGGCCGGCGCTGGCGGAGTGGTTCCTCCACCTCCTTGGACGCAGGTGGTGCTGGTCTCCCTCCGCGCCGGAGGCCTCGGCGTGAGGGAGCCGCGCGCGAGGCGGCTGACGGGCGGCCGGTCGTGAGGCGCCCCGGCGGAGCAGCCCCGCGGCGACGGGATGTTCAAGAACACGTTCCAGAGCGGCTTCCTGTCCATCCTGTACAGCATCGGGAGCAAGCCGCTGCAGATCTGGGACAAGAAGGTGCCGGCCGGTGGCGGGGCCTGGCGGGCAAGGGCTCGGCCTCCTCGGCCTTGGCGCGGCCCGGTTGAGCGGGGCGGAGGGCTGGGCAGGCCGCGCGGGGGGGGGCGAGGCCGCCGGAGGGGGGTCCGGCCAGGTGGGCGACGGTTGCTCCTCCCGCTTCCCTCGCAGGTGAGGAACGGTCACATCAAGCGGATCACCGACAATGACATCCAGTCGCTGGTGCTGGAGATCGAAGGCACCAACGTCAGGTAGGAAGCGGCTCCCTTGGACGTCCCTGCCTTGCTCCGGGCCCCGAAGGCCTTTCCGGCAGGAGCTGCCTCGGGACTTTCGCCTGCGCTTCCCTGCTCCGGCCTCTGCCTTGACCGGCAGGCCGGGATTTCGCAACTGTGGGAGGGGAGAAGGGGGGTGTTGGCGGAGGGGAAAGGGGGTCGGCTGGCGGGGAGGGTCGCCGGTTGCAGCCTTTCCTTTGCTTCCCTCCCTCCGCAGCACCACGTACATCACGTGCCCTGCTGACCCAAAGAAGACGCTGGGGATCAAGTTGCCCTTTTTGGTGATGATCATCAAAAACCTGAAGAAATACTTCACCTTCGAAGTGCAGGTTGGTGGGCAGAGGGGGGCAGAATTCCGGCTCCACCCACCCCCGTGGGGGGGGGCTGGGGAGGGTCAGTGCTGGCTCCTCCCCCAGGACATCTCCGTACTAGCGGAAGGTCTCCTTCTCTTAGGTGCTGGATGATAAAAATGTGCGCCGGCGGTTCCGTGCCAGTAACTACCAAAGCACCACCCGGGTGAAGCCTTTCATCTGCACCATGCCCATGCGCCTGGATGATGGCTGGAACCAGATCCAGTTCAACCTGTCGGACTTCACTCGCCGGGCCTATGGCACCAACTACATTGAGACCCTGAGAGTCCAGGTAGAGAGTTCAAGGGTTTCATTCCTAGTGATGCCCATGAAGTTACTTCCTCCTTAAAAAGCCTTGATGGACCCAAGGGGGGAGGGGGTGAAGGAAAGAAGAAAAAGATCTCTCTCTCTCTCTCTCTCTCTCTCTCTCTCTCTCTCTCTGGAGAGCTGGTCCTCTTGACTGTAATTGTTGGATAATTCTTCCAACCAAGTTGTGTTATAATATAAAACATATTCTGTAGCTATTTCCTTTGTCCTGTTAATTCACAAACTAAGAAAGGGTGCTTCTGTTAAAGCCAAGGAATCTTCTGAGCAAAACTGTAAGAGAGAACATCTGTCTTAAGGGACGACAGCCTCTTCATTTGAGCCAATGTTGGTTGGATTTTGTGGATGGCATTTTCAAAAATGATTTAAAACTTCCAAGATATCAAATAGACACAAAATAATGCATAAAGAAGCAAGACTTGTTTTTCATAGTCAGAGGGATGAGAATCTGTTATTTCACATTACAAAATAGTTTAGTTTACTTTATTGTCATTGCACCTCGTACAACGAAATCAAACACCATCTTCAGTGCACATCATGACCATGAAAATAAACACAAACACACATCCTTCACCCTCCACACATTGAACTGAAAACCCGCGACACCGCATCAACACTACACTATACAGCGCATATATATGTATATATACACACACACACATATACATATACATGCACACACACACTATATATATATATCAATAATGTAAGGTGGACCACCTAAAATTTTATTTATTGCTTCAAATTGCTTTGATTTTTTTAAAATAGTAATACCTAATTTTAATTCAAAATCTTTTCCTTAGGAATGTTTAAAATGCTTTATAATCTTTATTCTTTTACAAAAGCAAAAGTGAGAATGGGCTGATAGCTTCTGGGTTTTTTGTTTTGCAAAGAAATGAACCAAAAGATGGTCCTCTATTTCCTTTGTGATTTAATTTGTCTTTGGGCACACTGAAATACAGTTTCCCATCAACTCCAGTTTGACCTTTGGGCTGGGTTAAAATAGGACAGTGGATGCAAATTTGGAATAGCAGCCCATGCAGAACAAATGAATTCAGAGTGAATAGCTCAGTTGATAGGATTAGGTAGTAAATGTTCATTATTGGAGGATCTGTAATTTGTCAAGGAACACAGAATGCCCGTTTTTTCTGTAAAAAAATCAGAGAGGCAATTGTCTTTTGATAGCGGTGAGTCAACAACTTCAGAATTTATCAAAGGATCTAGAGCTTTTCATCAAAGGACATTTCCAGTGAACTTTGTTGCTCAATTTCTCAACACGGATACAGGTAGAAGAAACTCTAGAATGGAAAAGAGGTTCTTTGCGCTCAGGAGCTCTGGGTCCGTCTGAAATGGAGCCTCTTGGGCAGTGGATCTGCAGGGCTGCCACTAGGAGCTTGCTAGGTAGATGAGCCTTGCAGGGAAATCCAAAAGGCTTTGGCTGTGATTGTTGAAACCATCATTTGCATAAGCCCTCTAACTAACTATCCAGAAGTAAAGGTCCAAATTGGAGATGGCATCCAATAAGTAAATAGCCCTTTGCCTGCTTGATTTTGTTCCCTAGGAATTAGACTGTAAAAATTGGATAATTTGGTTTGAATGAAAATGCCAGGCCATTCTTAGATGGGGGTAGGATTTGAAGTAGCTGCATCTTCAGATATGATTTCCTTTTCAGATCCATGCAAACTGTCGCATCCGCAGAATTTACTTCTCTGACAGACTTTACTCTGAGGACGAGCTTCCTGCTGAGTTCAAACTTTACATTCCTGTCCAGAACAAGGCAAAGGTGAGCAGGTGGGGGATGGATGGGATGTTCTGTTTCATGAAGAGAACTACAACTCTCATTAGGGCAGTTGTGGGTGAGAGACTTATTGTATATTTGCATTTGGCGCTCTAAGCAAAAAATGTCTGAGGCCAAGAAATTGCTTGCTCTCTATAGAGGTTGGTGTCTTGCTTGTGTTCCCAAAATGAATTCTGGAAGGGCTCCCTCTGCCAACGTTCAAGCACTGCTTAGTGCAGGAATTCACTCGGAAGCCTCTCCCCAGAGAAGTGACAGTTTAGCCCCCGCTTGAACTCACCGACTGAAAAAGAGACCACACTTGCTCTTAGTTGCCCCATTGAGCTGCTCTCCCTATTAGAATGTTTTTTCTAGCATTCGGCATTTGAAGGAGGCCTCTTAGGAAAGGAGTTGGTCTCTCACAGTCTGTGGGCACTGCTGCTGTTGTGGGAACGTTCCACCTCCACAGGCCACATTTCAAACCCCGGTTTCATTGTGGTTGGGCACCATGTTCCCAACAAATCCTGCCTTGTATTTCTAGAAATGTATGCTGCCCAAAGAGTTGACTTTTTCTGTCCAGGTAAGAGTTTGCTACGTGTATATTGAATAACATTGTCTCTTTGCACGTGTTGCCCAATGCAGCAATGATGGCGTGATGGGAAGCCTCCGGCAGAAACAGTGTGAAGATGCTGATGGAAGAATATTTTTTTTTAAATTAGAAACAAAATGTAGGTGTGGATTTCCTTGAGTAACTATATTTAATAACAGTTGGTATCTGTGATGCTGGGACCAAGCAAAACAAAATATATCATTGTTCCGTGTGAGAGATGAATCGGGCTCCACTTTGAAGTTGTGGATCACTCCTAGGGAGACCATGAATCGTGGAACTGATTTGCCTAGCAAGTGGAGGGTTTTGTTGAAGCAGTTCTGAAACCCTGGTGCCCTCACAGATGCCAGTGGTTCCCTTCTTTGCTCTGTCTCTGTGTTTGCCCTAAGTGCGTGTGAGCTGCTCTTGTCCTGGAAGCCGCTATTAAATATTTGATTTTCTTTGTAAGCCTGTGCTTGGTCTCTCTTGGCCATTTGGAGCCAAAGGTTCCTCCCTGCCACTGCAGTGTAAAAGCACAGGTTTCCAGCTTCTCTGTACCCCAAGGATAGGGGCAGGGTCCACAGACTCAACTGAACCATAGTAGTTGGTCCACAGATCATGCTAAGCCATCGTACATTTTGCATACACGTGACCCTCCTGAGTCGCAGAAACGGGCGTTTTATTGATTGGAAAAGCAAAGGAATCCTTTGTCTTGGAGGAGAGCTAATGGGCAGGGCTGCTGCCAGTCCATCTAGAGCACGGGTGTCAAACTCGCCACATCACGTTGCCATCACATGATACTTTGCGACCTTTTTCACATTTGCGGAGGTGGGGTGTGCATGGCCTGCATGTGATGGATCTGGCCAGTTTGACACCCTGATCTAGAGGACAACCAGGCTCTGAGAAGTTTGGCCAAGAAGCCTGGCGGGCTGCATCCTTCGTAGTTTTGCTGAGCTCCCAAGGATGAGCAGCAGGATGGCGCTGTAGGAAGAGCCCTTGCTAGTCTAGAGGAGATTGTGTCAGCACCTCTTCTGGTGACCAGTTGATTTTTTTTCCAGCAGGAGGGAATGGCATTTGCACGCTGGCTCTCCCCGATAACTGGAGATGCTTTTTAAACTTTGCTCTTTCATTCATCAAGGGACCATCCCAGGTGGCTTGGCTTGGCTTCTGCTACAGACACATGACAAGGGACAAAGCTGGTCAGTTTTTGTTCTGGTTAACTTTTGGCTTGCAGCAAGATCAGGGCTTGGATGAGGGGAACTTTCTGATAAAAAGTTGACCAAATCCAGTGTTGACTGACCATGATCACTTTGGTTTGGTTTAGTTTGGTTTGATTGGTTGATTCATATGTTGCAGCCAATAACAAATAAAGTTATAACTAGAAGCCAGCATGGGTTTGTTAAAAACAGATCTTACTAAACCATTCTTATTTCATTCTTTGACGAATATATAGTATACTTTGATTTCAGTAAGGCATTCGACAAAGTAGACCATAACCTGCTTCTTGGTAAGTTAGAAAAATGTGGGATAGGTAGCATCACCACCAGATGGATTTGTAACTGGCTGACAAACCATACACAGTGAGTTAGTTATCCTTTATGGTACTACATCTACATGGAGGGAAGTAAGCAGTGGGATACCACAAGGTTCCACCTTAGGCCCAGGACTCTTCAATATCTTCATAAACTTAGATGGGGGAATAGAAGGGGAAGTCATCAAATTTGCAGATGACGGCAAGTTGGCAGGAATAGCCAACATTCCAGAAGACAAATTCAGGATCACAACATGCCAACCGAAGGGTAAATTTCACTAGAGTTTTGCCGTGGTGAGGTCGGGGTTGCTGGTAGCATCAGAGCTGGGGATGTGATGAGTGGCTTTTACATAGAGATGAGCAAAGCCACAGATCCTTGCCAGAGACTGCAGGAAGCTGTTGGTGAGGCAGAGGCATCTCTTCGCCCAGGCCAGGCCTGTGCCTCCATCCTGCATTGGGCTCGTAGCGCCTTGTGGTTGGGGGAAGGGGGGCCATCCAGCTGGGCTGATCTCCTCGATGCAGATTTGAGAAGAGGAGGCAGTCCAGCACAATTGCAAGGTCCTGTCACTCGCAACACTGGTCTGGTCCCCTTTGGGCCAACGATGTGCGCTGAACCTCTGGCCATCCAGCTGCACCCGCCCACCCAGGCCTCCTGCAGGCAGAGGGGAGTCACAGGGAAGGTTAGCAGGCTGGTACCCCGCTTTGGGCAGTTGGGCTGGCCAGCCAAATGAAGCACAGGGAGCCCTTAAAGCTGATCACTTAGTGGCCCTTCAAAGTCACAACAGCCCTGAAAAAAGACCTAGGACTTTTTCACACTTAGACTGTTGCTGCAAACCCCTGGTCACATCATCAAAATCCAGGCCCGTGGCAACTGACTCATGCTTACAACGGCCACGGTGTCTTGCGCTCATGTGATCACCTCACCTGGCAAGCAACTGGGAAAGCCAGATTCACTTAACAACCTCATAACTACCTTAACAACTGCAGTGATTCACTTAACAATGGTGGCAAGAAAGATAGTCAAGTGGGAAAAAGTCACTCAACAACACAAAATTTGGGCTCCATTGTTATAAGTCAAGGATTACCTGTATAAGATGCGCACCTGCCAGCCGTAAATTACCAGGGAGTGAGTTGCTGGGAGCTGTCCAGTTCAGATGGTCTCTGGGTGTCTCTTGAAGGGCTGCTCACCCTGCACCCTTGTGTGTCTGCCAGAGGCAACATGGAAGAAGAGGCCATTGCAAGCAGGGCAGGAAACGAGCCACCAAAGGAGACCAAGCAGCCGGTCTCCAGAGATGAGGGAGCATGGTTTCCGGCTGGACTCATGCCTGGTTCTGGCTTGGGTACAGCCAGTTTGGTGTAGTGGTGAAGGCACCACGCTAGAAACGGGTGGAGCGTGAATTCTACTCTTGCCACGGGCACAAAGCCAGCGAGTGATCTTGGGCCAGTCCCTCTTCAGCCCTGCAAAGGAGGCAGGCGAGCCACTTCCCCAAAACCTCACTAAGAAACCTGCAGAGATTCATCCAGGGGTCAAAAAGCCAACATCAAATCCCAGGATGACTTCTTAGTGTGGTTTTGGCCTCCCTCCCCCCCCCTCCAGGCTGAAGTGTGTGAGCACAGGAGTTCTGTCCATTTATGCAAGGGGACAATTAACCACATGTCGCTTTGAGCAATCTGTCCTTAGGCCTTTGTCTAGGTTTCCCTTTTCGTGTGAAAAAAAAGCCAAAGAAGAAAACATGACAAAGATGGCCAAGTTTGGTACCAGGGCAGGGGGAAAATTAGTCAAAGGGCTGCAGTCTAAATGCCACCAAAATAGAAACCCCCCCCTCCCACCCCTTGATGGATGGAGGCCTGCAATTCCCCTGCTTCCTCAACCCTTTTTCTGCTATGAGTGGAAAGAGAGGTGAACATCATGAAGGGGCCACGACAACTTTGTGGTTTTTTCCCTGCAGAAGAAATGCAGCCGCCCTTCTGGAAGGGATGAGTGGGGCAGTTTTCTGTTCGTTGAAGTAGCCACCAGGTGGCGCTCTTCAGGTGTGTCCCTTGAGACTGTCCAAGGAAGCCGGTTGCTACTCCTGCAAGTTCTTCCAAGTCTCCCACTTCCAAATCCAGGAGCAGGGCCATCTCCCCCCCCTCACCTTCCGAGTGCTGGACACAGGCTTTGGCATCTCCTACTGGACTCCCAAGACTCAACAACGGCAACAGTCCTGATGGCTGGCCAAGGGAAAGGCCTGAAAAACCTCCGGGGGCGGAGGGAGGGTGGGCAGTGATTCTCTCCAGGGCTGTGTCATCAGCTTCCCTGCTTGGCTAGGAATGGTGCAAGATGGAAACTGCTGGCAGCCTCGCTGGGGCCTGCGTGGGTTAGTGGAAAGATGCTCTGGAGCCGAAGTGCAGCCCTGGAAAAGGCTTCTTGGTTCCTGAGCTACAAGCAGATTTCTGAAAACGGTTCTGATTAGCATTGTGCAGGGAGAACATTGTGGCTGTCTTCACACGATGTGTTCCAAATCACAGGCACACACTGAAGTCAATGGAGGCTGCCTGGACAAGGTTCTGTGTCAAGCCAGCCTGCCTTGTGGGTCAGCTCCCCTAGATGAATCCAAACAGATTTGTGGTGTGGAAGGTCAAGGATTTCAATGCTGAGGTTCAGAGTGTTCTGTCACTGGAGGCTTTTAAGAAGGGACCGGACAGCCACTTGTCTGGAACGGCATGAGGTTGAATGCCTGCAAGATCCCTTCCAACGCTGTCATTCTGTTATTCAGAGTCACTTGGTTGAGTTGGGTGGCTGTAGAAATGGAGTAAAATAAATTTTGGAGCTGGAAACAACCAAAAGCAAATTTGTTAATGTTAAATATATGTTAATTGTAAGGGAATGTAATTAGTAAAAATGGCATCCTATTGGCAGAGAATGCCAACCCATAACTTGTGAAGGGGAGGTTTCGGGTCCTCTGATGGGAGCTAGAACTGTTTGTTGTTCGACCTCTTCTTGAAATCCTCCACTAACAGAACAACCACAACTGCTGGACGCAAGCCATTCTGCTGATAACGGTTCTCACCTTTGGACGGAGACTGGAAAAACACCCATGGGCGGCAGCTCTGGGGCCACGGCTGACCTGCCAGCTCCCAGGGATTTCTGGCCATCCCAGGCTGAACCCGGTTGCAGAGATCTTGCCGGTGCCCCAGCCTGGCCAGAGCCCTCCCTTGCTCCCAAGTGGGCTCCTTTTACTCCTTTTACTTTTTGGGTAAAACACGCATCCTCCCCAGTCACAAGCTGGATCTGCCCTCCCAAGTGACTCCCTGGGGAGCCCCTTGCCATCTTCTTGGGGTCCCCCAAGACCTGCTCAGCTGCTCCTCCCAGGGCAGGCATCTCAGGGCTGCTATGGGAACAGGAAGACCTCTGCTGAGGCTGTTGCCTGGCCAGCTGGGACAAGGGGGGCGAGCGGGCTGGCTGGACAGCAGAAGGGCCCCATTGTCCTCCACTCAGCATCTGGTGCTGGTCCTCCTGACCTCTGCCCGCTTCCTGGCGCCTCTTTCTCCCCCTCCCGCCCTCCGTCCGCTGGGCCTGCTTCCCTTTCTCAGCGGACCCCCCCCCCTTCAAAGGCCGCCAAAGAAAGAGCCTTTTTGCTGCTTCAGGCAGAGCAGAGGGAGGAAAGAGGACAAGATTGTCCTCTGTGATAAAATCGAGCAGGAAAGGGCGCCCTGATGGGTCTTTGCTGGCTGGCAGAGCAGCTCTGCTGCAGGTCCATAGCCTGGAAGTGGTACCAGCTGCCCATGGACTGAGCCATGGGGTGGGAGGGAGGGTGCAGGTGCCTGGGGGCTTCTCTCAGACCCCCCTACCAGCCATGCTCCTGGCAGAGCTGGAAAGCCAGGGACCCCCTTGGTCAGTAAGCAGACTGGCTGGCTGCCCAGTGCTCCCTTCGTCCAGCTGTTGCTGAAGTGTCAGCTTTCAGACCTCGATTTCACTGCGTTAGATGAGCAAATGTGGAGTAGAAAATGATGAAAAAATGAACTTTAGGAGAAGCATCTCCATACCGAGTGTCAGCGGCAGAATGGGGATCTCAGGAGTCCGAGCAGAACAGAGGAGGAAGGTCTGCTTCTCAACGGCCTCCAGGCTCTTGAGCACACACTTTTCTCCAGAGGTTGCTGCAGGACCCGATAGCAGTAGACTTCTACACTGTTCCATCGTGCTGTAAAGCAGGGGTCTCCGACCTTGGCAACCTTTTAAGCCTGGCGGACTTCAACTCCCAGAATTCCTCAGCCAGCTTTGATTTTCTGGGAGTTAAAGTCTGCCGGGCTTAAAAGGTTGCCAAGGTCGGAGACCCCTGCTTTACAGCACTCTCTGGGCAGTTTACAAAGTCAGCATCTTGCCCCCCAACAATCTGGCTCCTCATTTTACCAACCTCAGAAAGATGAAGGATGAGTCAACCTTGAGCCCCATCAGCTGAGGGCAGAATTTGCTTGCAATGCTGCCCTGTAACCACTGCACCACCATGGGGTTATATGAGGTCAAGGCAAAAAACTGGAGCCACATATATCTGAATATGGTTGACCGTATTCTTGCTCGGAATAATCCTTTTCATAGTTTCCAGCCCAACAGAATGTTGGAAAGGCACAATATAAAAAGACTTGCGACCCCAATTGTCAGTCTGTTGCCATCAGCAGGCAATAGTGCAAAACGTAAACGGGAGGTGTGCCATATGGCCCAGAACAGGAAAAAGGCTGGCATGGGGGAAAGGTACTTGAAAATGCTCTGATTCAGTTGAGCAGATCAAGGACGAACTGTACCACGATAGCAGGAAATGTGCAGGAAGACAGGTGCCAGGCAGAGCCGGCATCAGCCTTGGGCCTCAAGACATAGTTGAAGGTTCCTTTGGACTTCTGCTTGCAACTGTGCTCTGGCAACCAAGTGGGTGTCTCAACAGGTGCCACAAACAGGCCTGTCTGAGGCCTTAAAGTCCAGAGCTGCATTAACCTCCATATAACAGTTTGTGGGGTTTGCCATGGATTTAAAGCTACCATTAATTCCTGGGTTTATCTGTTCCTGCAATGATCCATGGTAGAAGCCCTCAGGATTTTCCCTGGTTTGTGGCCTGGGCTCTGGCCATTCCTCAGAATGCCAGGGCCTCCAGCAGCTGCGCTTGCCCTGCATTACCGTTCTGTGTGTTCCAGCCAAAGCATCACTCAACCTGCAGGGAAGAGCAACTAGGATGATGAGGGGACTGGAGGCTAAAACATACGATGAACGGTTGCAGGAACTGGGCACAACTAGTCTAGGGAAGAGAAGGACCAGGGGAGATAGGAGAGCAGTCTTCCAATATTGGAGGGGCTGTCACAGAGAGATACAGAGAATTGGAAGGGACCTTGTAGGTCATCTAGTCCAACCCGCCTGCCAAGCAGACCCTACACCATTTTTAACAGATGGCAGTCCAGTCTCTTCTTGGAAGCTTCCAAGTGATGAAGCTCCCACAACTTCTGAAGGCAAGGCAAGGCAACAGAGGAGGGGGCTCAAGCTATTTTCCAAAGCACCCGAAGGCCAGACAAAGAATAATGGATGGAAACTTGATCAAGGAGAGATTCAACGCATGGAACAGAAGTTGCCTTTGGAAGTTGTGGGAGCTTCATCACTGGAGGCTTTCAAGGAGAGACTGGACTTCCACCTGTCAGAAATGGTGTAGGGTCTCTTGCTTGGACAGGGGGGATTGGTAGATGACCTACAAGGTCCCTTCCAACTCTGTTAATCTGTAATCTCACCATCAACCTCCTTCCGGGCATAGAGAAGTTGGGAGTGCAAGTGGTGGATCTGAGGCATTTCTCTAATTAGCTTCCCCTAATTATAGACTCACTGCCTCCCTCTTTGCCTGGCGCAGCTGTGGGATGGTCAGTCAAGAACCCCAAACATCTGCGTCATCCTGTTGGACCAGAATCCTCTTTGGACTTAAGCTAATTGGGCAACGTGAAAAATCTTGTTCTATCGTTTTTGTTCCAAATTGGAAATCATTTTGTCACAAGCACAAGTATTTTTAACTAGCTTAAGCAGCTCTTAAAGATAACCCCTGAATTAATTAATTTAGTCTGGAAATAACTTTGGTTCCATAAGGCTAAACCCTGGTTTTCCTCTTTCAACTGGAGAATTTCATCTAAGGCTTTATCTAGCTGACCCGGATGTGGCCCGGGGACTTCTCAGTTGGTTCCAGCAGAGAAAAGTCATGCTGTAGTTTTCTTTCTCAACCTCCCTGCCCCTGCCGGCTCCTTCTTCCATTTCCATTCATCCACCGGCCGGTCCGAGGCAGCTGCAGGAGGCAGCCATTGTTCTGTGAGCTGGCCGGGTTCCAGACTCTCTCGCTCCGTCTTGCACACTTACTCCACTGGAGCAGCAGCTACTCAGTGGCACGTTTTCCAGCTCCTGGCACTAAACTTGGAAAAAGAAGTCTGTAGAGATTCTCAGTGCCCCAGGTCATGGTTGTCCCGAAAGCACTTTTTCAGGAGGCAACTGGACTTTCTGGTTTTTCTTTGGCCACTTTGAATTGATGTGGGAGTCGGAATGGATTTCCAGAGGGCAAAAAAATTGCAGACTACAGGAACCAGGAGCACCACTCAGGTGACTCTGAGGACACAGATAAACCTCCAAGCGGTCTCAACGACACTCTAAAAGGATGCAAATGACCAGCTGCCTGCAAGGAATATAAACCCTTCCGTTCCCCACCATCCATTCAGAGCCGAAAAAGCTTCTTAGATAAGAAGAAAAACGTCCTCAAAGAAAAACCAGAAAGTCCAGTTATGCCTCTTGAAAAAGCATCTTTGGGAAACCTGGAAGAAGAACTTCAGCTAGTCATCCGGGCTGAATCTTTTTGGCCCCTGAAGTGGATCTGCCAAGGATCATGTGTCCATTGCTTTGGGATCCTTCCATTAGAGCTTCATAGAGGGAACGACCTTTATGAAGAGCCTTGGTGGTGCAGGCTGTTAAATGCCTAGCATTTAGTTCCAGCTGCCTGCAATTAGTGCAGGCTCGAATCCCACCAGGCTCAAGGTTGACTCAGCCTTCCATCCTCTCGGGGTAGGTAAATTGAGGACCCAAGTTTGTTGGGGGCAATAAGCTGACTTTGTAAAAATGCCGCTTAGTAATAAGCAGGCATATACAATGGAATGAAGGCTATTGCTGAGCGCATTGGTTGTATCCCAAAAAATTGTAAGCCCCCCTGAGTCTCCAGAGAAGGGCGGCATATAAATATGAATAAAAAGAAAACAAAATGACTACAGTTTTCTCGTCCCCTGATTTCCTGCCCTTCAGCCATGACGCCATGATTTGGGTCCCTGCCTGACTGTCAGCCCATGTTCACTGCTAAGATGGGCATCAATCCACCTTGCCCAAAATTTCCATTGCTAAGCAAGTCTGTTGTTAAGTGAGTTTTGCTCCATTTTTCAACCTTTTCTTGCAGTGATGGGATTCTTTTTTTTTTTACTACCAGTTCTGTGGGTGTGGCTTGGTGGGTGTGGCAGGGGAAGGATACTGCACAATCCCATTCCCTCCTCACCCCCCCCAACCTGCTTTCCAGCTCTGTTCTCCTGCGCAGGACAACCAAAGAAGACCCAGTGGATCAGCTGGGACTCGATGGGAGGCAGAGAAGAGGTGGGCAGAGAAGAGGTGGGGTTGTCCGAACTATGCAAAATTTCCACTAGTTGTTCTCCAGAACTTGTCAGAACCGGCTGAATCCCTGATGGAGTCAAAGACCAGTCATTTGCAGGGTGCCAAGATGTCTGACTGCCTGAGCAGTGTTTATTGCTTTTATACAGTTTTTACAAGCAGAAAAAGATAAAGCAGCAACAGCATTTTTATTGGTGAATTCTGATTGCCAATCCTTAAGAATATACAAGTGGTGATGTTAGCCAGGTGAGATCATGTACCAGCCAGGGACAGTATTCTGCTGAGTGAGATCATATAGGTATTTGAGGCCATGTAGGCTTTGAGGTACGGCAGTGTGCTGTTCACGCCCCCTACAGGACCTCTATCTCTCCTACAAATCTTTCTGTTTTCGTGACACTGTTGTGAAATGAATCGCTGCAGTTCTTAAGCAGGATTGTTAATCTGACTTCCCCATTGGCTTTGCTTGTCAGAAGGTCACAAAAGGGAATCATGTGACCCCCCAAGGGGACTCTGTGACCGTCATAAACACGAGACAGTTGCCAAGTGCCTGAACTTTAATGATGGTTCTTAGTGTGAAAAATGTCACTTTTTTCAGTGCCATTGTAACTTTGGTCCCTAAGCAACTGGTTGTCAGTCGACCCACGGCCCGTTTTACTTCTTCCCACCTGAACTGACAGGGGATCAGCCCATCTCAGGGGGAGGCTGAACTGCTTTCCTCAGCACCAGTAACGGCGTGTCTCTTCAGAGGAGCCAGGATTCAGCCAAATCCTCCTCCCAAATTCTAGCTTGGGCCATTCTGGCTGGAGGTGTGTAAAAGCAGGAAGAGGAGAGCAAGGGGAGGCTTCAAAAATTTCAGCAAAGGATTATCTGCCCAGTTGCTGGGTGGGCATGGCCATGGTGGGTGTGGCCTAGTTGCCTTCCTGCACCACGGCCGGAGACAGGTTTACCCTTCCCGGGTTTCGGAGGCTTTTATTGAGCCTCCAGGAGGGCAGAAACAGCCTCCCCAGGCTCCAGAGGCTCTCTGGAAGCTGGAAACGGCCCATTTCCACCGTCCCCGAGCCTCCATGCATGCCCTGCACTTCCCTGCATCCAAAACGGGCTGCGTGGGGACCCCTGGGAGGGGGTGGGCGGGGTGGGCAGGGCCAGCCAGGAGTGGGATTTGGGGGTTCTCCGAATCTTAGCTAAGGGTGCTCCTGAACCCCTGAGAACCCCCAGCAGCCCACCCTGGGAATAAAGGGCAAACTTTTGATTAAAATAACATTTTATTGCATTTAAAACTGCCCCAGGGCTAGGTCCAATTTTTGCCCCAGATTAATGAGCAAAAAAGGCTTTGCGGATTCCTGGTGGGCTCAGCAATTGCTGTCTTTTGTGGCTGTGTGGTTAGCTGTCATCCTAAGGACTTTGGTGGTGGTTCTTGCCTCTTCCAATAAGTCCTCCACTTTTTACCTCCATCCTTCCAGCTACTGAGTGCATCTATAACAGCATAACAATGTTCATACTCAGTCTGCCAGGAGTTTTGCTGTGGAAATTTCCACTTTCCTGTGGACTCATCCTGCCCGCCAGCTGGAAAGAGTTTGGCATTTATTTGCAGATGGGCATGACTTGGGTGCCCTTCTTTGTTAATTACATGAGCATCTGGATGGATTTGTTCTTGTACTGTCCAGAGTTCTCTTAAAGAAAGACATTGACAGGATGCAGATGATGTATGAAAGATATTGCTGGAATGTCCAGCCATCAGCTGAAAGTTGAAGACAGAAGCTGCTCAGTGTGGACTTCAGCAGAGCCCTGGGCCTGTTTCAACCCTGCTCTCCTCCTTCAGGAGGGGGGAAGAAAGCTGGCCTTTGTCTTAGGCTTGTGGGCCAGCTTCAGATTCGAGGACTGGGCAAAATTCTTTCCTTCCTCCACTGTTTCTCATCACAAGGACTTTCCTTTGCTTTGGGGGGTGGGGGGTGGGCAACAGAATTTGGGCTTCTGCAACTGGAGCCCTGAAATGCAGGATTTCTGTAGAAGGTTGTGTTTGCCTAATTGTCTTCTCACAATACACTTGTTTGAGGAACCACAGTATCATAGGAGGTGGAAGGGACTAAAAAGGTCCCCTAGTTCAGGGGTCTCCAACCTTGACAACTTTAAGACTGTTGGAAGAAATAGCCTTTTGGGTTCAGTTCCAAGAGGGGAAGAAAGACACGGGAAACATGGCGACTGCTTGGAAAGATGGTTTAATGGCGGACAGGATCACATGCCCTGGGTGAAGAAAGAAGGAAAAGGGTTGAGATGCTGAAAGTCCCTTAGTTATATACCCTCTGTTGGGCCCCACCTTAGTGTTTCCTGTTCCTGTGCAAGAAATGCATCCCATTGGCTGTCAGACTCCCAGGGGGTGGGGTCTTAGCTAACTTTGTAGGCTTTGTCTGGACCACATGGCTTCACCTGAGTGCTGGCTGATGCAATCTTCCCAGGCCAGGTGGTGAGATGGGTAGAGGCCTTTGTTATGTAGAATACTCTGGCCTAGGCCTTAATGGCCCGCCCATTAACAAAGGTGGGGGTGAGCTTCTGCTTCTGGGTTTCTACTCTTTTTAGGGGAAATATTTTGCCTTTTTAATATATCCTAAAATACTTCATTTTTCTAGGAGAGGGGTGAGTTTTAACTTCCAACAAGACTTTAAGCTTTGCTGGCTGAGGAACTCTGGGACTTGAAGTCCAAAAGTCTTAAAGTTGCCAAGGTTGGAGACGCCTGCCCTAGTTTAATCTTTTGTGCCACTGATGTCCCTCCAGTTTCTGTTTGAAGGCCTCCTGCAAAGGGCACGAGCTTGTTCTGCTGGCTAGCAGCTCGTACAGTCAAGCCAACCCTCTTCACGCCCAGCCCGGAACTCCTTCCTCGTACTGTAGTAGGAATAGTAGTTTATTGATTGGTTGGTCTTGTGACCTTATCAATAAGATAAAATACAGTACATAGTCTAATTTTGAAACAAGAAAGGCAGAATTACAGTGATAAAACACAAGTGTGTTAATACAGAGCAACCGTAATCTCCCTTTGCAGGGTACCCCAATGTGTTCAATGCCAGGGGTTTGTAGGATGGCTGCCTTAGTTACAAGCACTTCTACGTCCAATATACACCTCTGAGCCCAGGAGGAATGATGACAAAATGTGATTCAGATCCCACTGCGCTGTTCTTTCCAAAAGGGAAGCTAAGTATTTAAGCCTTATGGAGGCATACAATTGACAGTCAAACGAAATATGAGAAATATTTTCAGTGGCTGCTGAATATACAGGTTCTCTCAAAATGTGACATAACTCAAATCTTGCTCTTGAATAGGTCCTTCTTAAAGACTGTCAGATTCAATGGCAAGTATTATTCTGAATAAAAAAGATACTTTTATTCTTTGACCAACCAATTTAGGGATCTCTTCAGCCAAGAATCCCATGTTAGTTTGATATTGAAGACTCTTGGTTTAAAAATGTCCCTTGCCTGTGGCCAATTGAGAGCGGATGCTGGATAGAAAACCCTCTTGTGAAATAATTTTGGACAGTTGGTTGATCCAGGAGTTGGGCTGGGCCACACTCACCTGTTCAGCTCGGCTATTTTGGGAAGGCTACCAGAGCTCCTTGAATGGATCCTTGGCCTCTCAACTATGTGACAATTTTAGTTATTAGACCACTATGTAAGGAATTAATACTTCTTTTCCTGCTCTGATCGCAAAGGCAGATGTGTTCTTATCCATTTTCAGGACATTTTTAAAATGGCCTGTACTTGTTCAAGTGGGGCAGCTTTATTCAGCCCCCACCCCAAAATTCTTGCTCATAAGGCAACATTGGGACTATTTCTGCCCTGAATACTTTCAGTATAGGGATCAAGGTACCTGGGTAGTAGTAGTTGTATAATCTTTTAATACTGATCCCTTGCCAAGCTTCTTTTAAAATGATTTAAACACGACCCAGTTCCAGTAAAAACCACTCCTAACTAGCTATTGAACAAATTCATTTGTTCAATAGGCTCCCCATTTATCTGTCAGTTATATTTCACACTCTTTTTTTGCTGAATACCATCCATTTAAATTTGTTTCTGTTGATGTTTAAAGAATTAAGAGCACAGTAGTATTCAGCTTCTGCAGCCGTGTTCCCAAGCCTATTTGGAAATGGGCCATTAGAACGATGCCACTGGCATATAAAAGGGTATTAATAAATTTATCGTGGATCTTTGGCATACGAGTGTCTGCAGCTTACAGGAATCTTGGTAAATAATTGATATAGAAATTAAAAAGCATTGAGGCTGGAATACAGCCCTGCCTGACGCTGTGATGGGTGGGTACAGCCTTCCTTAGGGAGCCATTTACGCCTTGCAGACTTTCAAATGGGCGTTTGAGGGCCTTGACCAAAAATTAAGAGTCCAGGTCCCATATTTAAATTGGCCAATTTCATCCACAGGATGTTTCCATTTATAGAATCAAAAGCCGCACTGAGATCTAAAAATGTGGTAATGGAAAGAAGGCTCTTCCTGGAGAAACACGCTGGATTCAGAGCAGACACTGTTCCACAATAGGAAATTGTTTCATTTTATACCACCTCACAACAAAGCAATTAACAAATGGCAAGAACCGGGTTCCTTCTTATATCAGGACATAACGGAGCAACAGAGGGTAACTTCCCTCCTTCTTCTGTGCCTCTCAGATAGCAAGAGCAATAGGACTTAGACTTACTGTGTTTCCCCGAAAATAAGACCTACCCCGAAAGTAAGACCTAGCACTATTTTCTAAACCTGCCCTAATATAAGACCTACCCCGAAAATAAGACCTAGTGTAAATCTCCAGTTCCAGGAACACTTTTCAGGGAGCAACCGTGCACCCGCGAAACACCCCCCCCTACACACTCACACCCACTGTTTGGCACCATAAATATATAAGACTTACCCCGAAAATAAGACCTAGTGTGTTTTTGGGAGCCAAAAAAAATATAAGACAGTGTCTTATTTTCGGGGAAACACGCTATATACCATTTCCCAGTGCTTTCAAGCCCTCTCTAAGCAATTTACAGTCACCCTGTTGCCCCCAACAATCGGGGGGACCGGCAGGCTGAGCCAACCTTGAGCCTGGTGAGATTTGACCTGCCAAATTGCTAGCGGCCGGCAGTGAGCAGGAGCTTGCAGGACAGCACTCTGACCACTGTGCCACAGAGGGTCATTGAAGTCTGTCATTATAGGCCCACTCGACCATCTCTTTTCCTCTCTGTCTCCCCTCAGCTTCCTCTCAGGCTGAAGAGATTTCCTGTAACTCTCCTGGTTGATCTTCTCAGCCCTCTTTGCACTCCCTCGGAAGCCTCCTTCTACTGTGGCAACCAAAACGGGGCCTGGGACCTCAGTTGCCTCCCCTCCTCCCTGCAGGGACAGGGCCACCATCAGCCAGGGCTCCAGTTCCTTCCAGTCCTGTGCAAATTGCAAAAGTATCTTGCTATGTCCGTGGGATCAAAGAGCAAGAACAAGAGTTACCTGCCCAAATGGGTGACCTGCATGTCAGAATCCAAACTGGGTGCTACGTGGGCCTCACCCTCTTCACCAAGGTGGTCAAAACCTTAAGAGCTGCATTTGTGCATCTGGTCAGTGTGGCCGCTTAGGAGCCGAGGCCATTTGGGATTGAATTCAATAGCCAAGTTAAGTCTCCTCATCAAACCTGAGTAACTTAAGAGAATTTACGGCTTGGCTGGTGCAGGTTGCAAACTCCCCCGGCTGGCATTTGGTGCACCTCAACAGCAGCAGCTCACGAGAAGCTAAAAGCACCCAAGCCTTCCAACCACCAAATGGGAAACTGAGGCTGGCTGCCCAAGACTAAAAGGCAGGGAGGACTCCTTCGGCTCTTGGGCAGGCAAGGAGCAGCCCCCAGGCCTCAGGTTGGCACATCCGGCCAGCGGTCAGAGATCCTGCCTGGTCCTGGTGAGGGAGAAAAAGCAGCTGTCCTGAGGGGGCCTGTTGCACAGGGACCACACCCAAGTCCCCTCAACTGTGGGTGTCAGACTGTGGGTGTCCCAGAAAAAGGCCACCAGGACTGATGGGGCCACAACTCCCCATCTCTCTTGGACCTTCTTAGGCAGCTGAGGGAAGCGAGGCACCTGGGTGAAGCTGGGATCGAGTGCCCCAGCTCTCCAGGTGGACCCTGAAGGGGCTGCCCCCTCAGCTGGCTGGCCTAAGCTGCCCTCACCAGCCCCTCCGTGCCCAGGCTGGCTCAAAAGGCCTCCATGACCCCAAAGGGAAGGCTGGTCTGGTCCTCAGTTCAGGTCTCCCAACCCTTCTGAGAAGGAGGAGCTTCTTCTTGGGAAAGGGACATGTAGAAGAAAAGGCAGCTTTACACAAAGCCTCAGCACAATTGACTTTTATTGACAGCCTGTGAACGATGACCATGTGCGTGTTGCTTATGCACAGAAAATGCTCCCCCTCAGCCTGGCTGCTCTCCCTAATGCACCAAATGCCAACTGCAGCAGATCGATGGGCTGCCCCCAGGAGGAAGGAGGGAGGGAGGGAGGGAGGGAGGGGCTGTGGGAGGCAGCCGTTCTCCAAGGCCCTCAACCTTTCACAAGAGGCTCCCTGTGGGTGTTTGGCGGCACAAGGGAGAGAGGGAGGGAGGGTGGAAACAGTGGTCACTGCAAGCCGGCCTCCTCCCTAAAGGCCAGCCGGAGCCAGGCACAGAAGGAAGAAGGCAAGATTGTGGTTTGTGTCTCAATGGGCAGAGAAATGCAACACAGCCGGAGCACGTCTGGGTGGGGAAAGCCGCAGCCCAGGCACTGACTCTGAAATTCTTTGGGCAGCTGCAGCCTCACTGACCTGCTCCCACAAGGGTCTCGTCTTTGGCAGGAAGCCCGTGGGGGGTTGTCTCCCCCACATAGGATCCCTCCATCGGCCACTGCCCAGGGGCCTTCCCCCTCCCCCAAAGAGAGATGGTCAGCGTTTCATTGCTTCAAGTGGATTTGGTGGTCATTCAAGTCTGTGGCTAACGGGTCTCGGAAAATGGCCGTTTTTCTCTCAGCACCCCGTAACCCAAAGACCCCCCTCCTCGTGGAGAGCTACATCCAGCACCTCCCAAGGACACCAGTCAGACTTAAGAAGCCAGCAGTGGGCCTGGCCTGAGTGCACGTCAAGGAGCGACTCTGGAGAACCAAGGAGCCGGAAGAGAGGGGGAGGCTGGAAGGGGCAGCCTAGAGCTGCGTGGTCAGCCAACCAAACCTTGGTGGAAGCCTCTGTTCGGCCTGAGCCGTGTCTCCAGGGGGCTCAAGCAGAAGTAAATATCAGTAGGAACAGAAATATTATTACAGTAGAAAGAAATTCTCCACCTTTAGCTTTGTAACCAAAGAGGCTCTGGAGAAAAGAATTTACAAAAATAGATCAAGGTTTTCAGGATGTCAGCCTGTCCCTCCTTCACCTTTGGCCCACTGGCCACTAAGGATGCCCACTGTTGGCCAAGACCAGCTGCCGCACATGGCACGAGGAGGCCTCCCTGCCCCCAAGGCCCAGCCAGCAGATCCAAACACGTCTCCGGAACACATGCAGAAGAAGATCTACAGATCCCACACAGTGAAGGCTGCCTCTGGGTCATCGCCTTGGATGGAGGATCTCAGGGCAAGACCCACAGGATCCCTCTCCAACAGCAACTCAGGAGGAAGCTACGCCTTGCCAGCTGCCTCTCTTCTCCTCGCTTCACCAGGCCGACAATCCCTCCGGCCAGAGCGGCTCAGCCCCCAGCCCCCAGCATCGGCCCTGGGCTGCAGCCCCACAGGTGGGCCCCTAAGCCTCCCCTGCCACGGGTCAGAGTCTGCCCCCCCCAGCCAGATGGCCATGTTCCTGGGAGGGTGCAGGAGGAGAGGGGCCTCTCCCTGCCCCTGCCCCACAGCAGCTCTCTGGCTTCAGACCCACTCCTGCAGGGACCGCTTGCAGTAGAGCAGCATATGTGGCCGGCCCTTCCGCTGCAGCTGCACGATGACGTAGGCCAGGCCCAGGACGCAGAGCAGCAGCAGCAGCAGCACCACCGCCATGACGATGCTCACCGTCAGCGGGTAATCGTTGATGTGCACCACGATGTCCACGTCCCCTGCCCCCTCCCCCCCACCCTCCTTCTCCACGGCAGATTCCTCTTCCTCCTCCTCTTCCTCCTCTGGGCCTGGGCGGGGGGCTGCAGCGCCCTCCTCCGTTTCCTTGTCCTGCCGGGGCTGGAAGGGGGGCCTTCCCGTGTCGGGCCAGCGATGGCCGGGGTCCGGCTCCACAGCCACCTCCTCCTGGCAGCCCATGAAGTCCCGCAGGATGGACTTGGGGTAGCCGGGCTCCGTTTTCAGCCGCTCGTTGTCGAACTTCCAGTACAACCTGCCCTTATAGAAATATGTGTAGGCTGGAAGAGAGCGGGAGGGCAATGGGTCAGGAGGGCCCCCAAGCTGCCCCCCCCCGCATTCCCCACTGCAGTTGCAAGGCTCCTGGGGCTCAGTGGGGTGCCCAGCCCTGCCCAGAAACCTCCTGGGCTGAATGTCCAAGCCCGGCTGTTCAGGCGCCTGGAAAGGCTGCTCCCTCAGTGCTGCCTTTGCCCTTGAGAAGGAAGGGCAGCAGGAGGAGGGGGAGCAGAGGGGCAAGACAGAGAGGCAAGCAGCTGTGCCAAGCCCGGGGGCCTCCGTTGGCTGTGGGTTCCCCAAGATCCAGCCAAGGCAGAAGGACCATCACCTGCATTGGGCCAACACCTGACTGCTGTTAAACCGGGTTACTTTGCTCTGTCTTACGGGTCCTGGACATGACTGCAGTTCACTCACAGACCCTGGAACTGCAGCCCCAAAGATCTGGAGGTGGTCAGTGGCTGAAAGCAGCCCAAATGGAGGATAGTTTTAATAAAGTTGAACCTAATTTATGTAGGGCGGGCATTAAGCAAATGCTCATTTTTTCCAGGACAACTAGATGTTGCATCGATAGCCTCCAATTCTGTGGTCATGCTTCCTTTGTCCCTCAGCAGTTTCCCTCTTGCTCAGCCTCCCACTCTGGACAAGCTGCTCCCCCCACCTCTGGTCTGGCCTAGGGTGATCTTCCCATCTGCAGCCATTTGCTTCCCCTCCCCCATTTCCCGGGCCGGCTTGTTCTACTTACCGGCGTCGGGGCTGAGGAAGGCACCCCTGGGGCCAGCAGGGACCCCTGCCCAGACGCTGACCTTCCTGGGGTAGCCATGGCCCACGGAGCTCCCATCCTCATCAAAGCGCCAGTACCTGCCGAGGAAATGGCCCGCCATGAAGGGAAGAAGCCCACCCGAGGAAGAGAGGGCCCTGTGCCACCCATGACCCACCTGTCTCCTCGGAAGAAGAAGGTGTGCCCCGTGGGCTCCCACCACACCGCAGCATCCACTCTGTCATGAGGAAGGCCCAGCCCGTAGCTACTCAGGGGCTGTGGGTAGCCGGGTTCTAGGTTTGCCTCTCGGAAGAGCCAGTACTGACCGCCTGAAGGAAGGACAGGCATAGAGATCAGGCCAGCCCAAGGGAGGCCATCTGCCCACACCCCGCTCAGGAACTATGCACCAGGGAGGCGTCTGTGTGGGGAGAGCCCCCCCCCAGCAGCTGCAATGCAAAAGAGGACCCCAACCTCTCTGATGGACGGGGTGATTGCGGCAGCTGAAATGCCTCCTGTGGCCTCAGCCAAGTTCCCCTCCCACGAAGAAACCCCTCTAACCTGAAGCCCCAATCAGCTCCCCGGACAGCCCAGCTTCCTTGTCCTCTGGTGCAGGGGTCTCCAAGCTTTGCCTAATTGTCTTCTCCCAATACACATGTTTGAGGAACCACAGTATCATAGGAGGTGGAAGGGACTAAAAAGGTCCCCTAAACCAGGGGTCTCCAACCTTGGCCACTTTAAGACTTGTGGACTTCAACTCCCAGAGTTCCTCATCCAGCTTTGTTGCCAAGGTTGGAGACCCCTGATCTAGACTCACTTCCAGCGCAGGAAACTGGAGAAATGAAGTTTGTCCTGCAGAGTAAACCACACGCATCCCAAAGAGTCAAGTCACATTGCCATGAATATGACCAAGAACCACAAAGTGATGACAGTCACAGGACTGGCTGACTTGAGGAACAGATGAAGCCCAGATGACTCTAGAACAGGGGTCTCCAACCTTGGCCCCTTTAAGACTTGTGGACTTCAACTCCCAGCAAAGCTGGCTGAGGAACTCTGGGAGCTGAAGTCCACAAATCTTAAAGGGGCCAAGGTTGGAGAGCCCTGGGCTGGAGGAAGAGGGGGCTGCTCTGAAGGCTGCTCCAAAACCTTCGCTTCCGCAGGCTGGACATGCTCCCCTCTTCCGCATCCTGGTTTCCAGACGAAGCCCTCTGGGCTGCCCACGCCGTTCTTTCAGCAGGGCATCTAGAGAGGGATCCAGATGCAACCAAGCCCAGGACAGATCGGTGCCCTCCCAGGGCAGGGAGGTTGGGCTCCATCCAGGCACAGCCAGCCGCAACCTTTGGGCTGCTGGCTCACGTTCCCTTCAGAGTCGGCTGCCACCTGACAACCTCCCCCACGGCAATCCACTTCACATCAGAAAATCCAGTTTTATTTTCTCTGATTTCCTGGAATGAAATTTCTGAGAGGTGGATAAAATATTGAACATTTTGTTGTCCCTACAGCTGCCATAAAAACCATAGGCTTGGAAGGTCCCTAGAGACCTTCTAGTCCTGCTTGCTTTGTTCCGACATCCCCACCGCCTCGAGTTCACCCGGCCACCCGCATCTGAACCTCGCAGAGCGACCTGTAACTGCCACAGGAATCCGGTTTCTGTTTCCTCTCGCCTCTCCTCACCCAAAACCCGGCTCGTTTGTCCTGATAAAGAGACGGATTCCCTGCTCTTCCTCCTTTTTCCCCATGGTGTCTCTTCTCTTTGAACCAGCTTCATCCTACAAGTGCTTGGCTTTCAGAATAAGTCCCAGCTGCTTTTCTGTCCCAGAGGCTAAGACTGGCAGACGTTCTGGCCTGCCGGTTCCCAGGCACCTCCCAGGCATTGCTACCTCCGTCCTGGCCAGGCCCTGCCAGCCCTGCCTGCCTCCTTCCAAAGAGGTTGGCATGGAGGGTAGTTGAACAGCCAGAAGGGCCACGACCGAGGACACAGCCAAGGCCACCTCCCACTTGGGCCCCTGAAGACAGGAGCCCGTCTGGTTCCCCTGAACAGGGCGGGGGCCTTGCGCTATCTGGCCCCAGAGGCTGCTCTGAAGCCAGAATCAGGAGAAGCAGCCTCTGCCCATTTCTCTCACCCGGCCTGGCCAAAGCTCTGCTCTCCCCTCCTGCCCACGGCTGAAGCCCCTCACCTTTGAAGAAGGCAAACCGTCCGTCTTGCCTCTCGTAGGCGGCGTCAATGTTCCCGGGAAGCCCCCTCCAAAAGTACCCGATGGGCATGGGGTAGTTGTCCAGCACCCGGTTATGCCGCACCCTCCAAAACCAGCGGCCCTGAAAAGAAGCAAGCCCCCGCCCAGCCCCTGACGTGAGGGGAAGACAGCTGGGCCTCTGCTGGGCTCTCTTGAGCGGGCATAAAGGCGCAAGCATCCTTAAAACAAAAAGCAAAGGAGACATAGCCCTGGGAGCAGCAAAGCCTAGCCCTCTTTCAGCCTCCGGCTCAGCCCAAACACCCGCGAGGGGGCCACTTCTCCCCCCAACAGTGCAGTCCAAGCAGGGCTGCCTCTCCTCCAGAACAAGCAGCTTCTCCATCCACCCCCATCCTGCTGAGCAGGCAAAGGGCCGAAGACTCCGAAGTCATTCAAAACGCAGAGCAGGAAACCGGCTCTCTGCAAAAGGGCCACAGAAACCAGGAGCAATTGGTTCTCCTAACGTGGCAGCTGCTCGGGACCAACTGCCAGGATTCCCCACCACAGAAGCCCCTGAAACCTCCGTGAGAAGCAATGCAAAGAGGAGCACCTTGAAGACAAACATCTCTCCCCGCAGAACAGTCACCGTGTCAAAGTCGCCATCGCAGATGTTGGGCTCAAGCTGGTCAGGGGGGCCGGGCTGTGGGGGCCGGTTTGGCTTGTCTGGGGGCCTCTGGTCTGGCTTCCGGGGTCCCATGGTCGGCAGGGACTTGGTGGGCTGCTGTCCTGGCGTCCCTGAGGGGAAAGGAAAGACCAGCACCCAGATCACCGGGGTGTGTGTGTGTGAGGGGGGGCTTACTCTAGGCTGGAGCTCACCTGTTGGCCTCTTTATGGTTTATACCAGGGCTCTCCAACCTTGGCAACTTTAAGCCTGGAAAACTTCAACTCCCAGAATTCCCAAGCCAGCTAGGGAATTCTGGGAGTTGAAGTCCTTGAGGCTTAAAGTTGCCAAGGTTGGAGACCCCTGGTTTATGCTATGCGGAGAATGGCTATCCATATCCATATATTCCTTGGAGGTTAATATGGACTGGTAGTTTTTAAATTGATTTACATTTATTTATACTCCTAATCAATGAAACATTGAGAATTTTGACCTACATTCTTGATGTATATAAAATACACACACACACACACACACACGTATGTATGTATGTGTTACCTGCTATGTTTTCTTTTTTCCTTCCTTTCTCCTTTTCTTAGAAATGCTTAATAAAAAATGCAACCTAACAAACTTTGCCCTCCGAAGGCCACAGGCAGCCTGGCCACTGAATGCCTAGTCCAAGCTTGCAAAGTTTCCTTTGAAAATTGCTCATGATAGGGGGGAAAAAACAGGATTTGAATGTTTTTGAAAAACTGAGGCTGAAACGAGTATTTGAGCCCTGCTACTTCAGGGGTTCTGGAGGCTTAGAAGGCCTGCCAGGAAGGCTAATGTAGCCCAGGAGCCACAGGTTGCCCACACAGAGAAATAAACGTTTGTTTGCAAGCAACTCATCCTCCTTCCGTCAGGAAAGTACCCAAATTATGGCCAGGGAGGAGTGCTGCCAAAGGAATAACCGTGAGACGCCCTCGGGTGGCTCTCAAACAGACCAAATCTCGGATGGAGCATTTATCCACCCCCAAAAGTCAGTATTTTCACCCTCTGACCTACGGAAGAGAATCTCTTGTAGTTCACGGTTGACCTGTGGAGTCCTTGGCGGCTGCCTTGCAGGCATCTTTACCCCTCCCCAGGCAAGGACATTTTCCAGCCTCCACCAGATGCCAGGCAGTTCTCAAGACAGAAGGGCAAACATCATGAAGACAGTTGCAAAAATCACCTTGGTCACTGCCAATCAGGACATGGAGGAGGAAGTAGCGTCCCTGGCAGCAATAGTGGTATTCAAATAAAGTTGCCACTGGTTCGGTGGGCGTGGCTTGGTGGGGGTGCTTTGCACACATGCACACAATTTGCGTGCACGCGCGTGCCAAACGCGCACTTTGCGCAGGTGCAGAGGCATTCTAACTCGCCTCCTGCAAGCCTGCATGATGCCGGTCGCTGCAGCAGCTGCCGCGCAGTGCTATTCTGTGCCACGCAAAGCAGCTGCGCTTCGAATTCTGGCCATAAAAGTGAGTATGGGAGCCCGGGTGGGCGGGTAGGCCAAACACAGAGCAGCGGAGAGAACCGGTTCTCTCTCCGCTGCTCATCGCTGCTACCAACTCTCCAGAACCGGGCAGAACCGGTCGAATACCACCACTGCCTGGCAGGCAGAAACCTGGCTTCACCCATGCAGCATCTTTAGATACCTGCCATGCAGCTTGGAACATTTATCCTGCATCCTCCTTTTTAAAAACCTGAACCCTACACACAGATACACCCAGAATATCTCCTGGTTGCCACTTACCATACAGCTGCTGGATGCCCCGAAGGTCATCGTCTGGCAAGCGGAAGTTGTCCGTGTCCATCCATTGGTAGAAGGGAGCCATGATGGCACTCGGGTTGTTGGAGTGCTCCAGGCCTAGTGAATGGCCCAGCTCATGGATGGCCACCAGGAAGAGATTGTTCCCTGTAGAAAATAGCAAAGCCTGTGGGCTTTGAAGGCCTCCCAGTTCTGCACTCCACTGACTCACATCTGCCCAGGGACAGGGCAGGAAAGCCAAAGGGGCCCTTTGCCCTTGAAGACGGACATCCAGGGCAAATAAAGATTCTACGTTAAGAACCACCTGGCCCAGCAGCTGGCTTCAGGGAGGGAAGAGGAGCCCGCTGGTATAGGTGGAAGAGATACTGTCAACTCATAAAGTATTTCTATGGTCTTTTAGAGTTGCCAGCAGAAAGGGAGGAGGGAGCAGTGCAACAGCTTGCAGAACGAAAACTGCATTCCATAAATAGTTTTTCAAAGATAGCAAGTAGGTGATCGAAGTTGCTGCCGCAAAACTCTAGCTGGAGAGCATAATTGATGACTCTGGGCTATGGATGTGTCCCATTGGGGAATACGAATTACGATACACCCAGAGGGTGGGGGGAAACCAGGGTCAAGGGTGACAATGAATGATGTGTCTCAGAGTTGGCTGCACCCAGGCAGTGCCAGACATGTTAACTCCCCATAAATCCTTTTGAAGTTTTGGAAGTTTGGCTCGAGAATCAGGATTTAAATGGAGGTAACTGCCAGAATCCTGACAGATACACTGTCAAGCACAAAAATAAATAGAAACCCAGGATACTTCACCAGCTGCATCTAGACAGGTATTCTTCTCCTAAGACTGAATAAGTGGGAATCGCTTGGAAAGTGCCATCTGGTTTGGTGGGACTGAGGCCCACACAACATCCCTATTCTCCCTTCCTTCCTTCCTTCCTTCCTTCCTTCCTTCCTTCCATCCATCCATCCATCCATCCATCCATCCATCCATCCATCCATCAGCCCTTCTGGGATAGACCAGAATAAGAAAGCAAAGCCATCCAGGCCAGGATTATTTTACTGACAGCCATAGAAACAGAATGTCTGCATGTATGTCTGCCTGGGCTTCTTCCCTCCCTCCCTCCCTTTATCATCCTGGAAACTAGGGAGGGGGCTGTTTGACTAGTCAACCCCCACTTGTCCCCGTTGCCTTGACAGTGGCTCCTCCTGCCCTTCAAGGCCCTTCTAACCTTCTCCTACGCTGGGACAACTTCCTTACCCAACACGTCCCTCTTGTCCAGCGTCCAGGGCTCGTCCAAGTCAAAATGAGCATCTCCTCCCATTCCAGGGCCAGGGAAATAGGCGTGTGCCAGAAAGCCCCCCGTGCCGTCAAAGGGGGAACTGTCCCCGTGGAACCCCGAGGCAAACAGCACCATGATGTCGGCGTCCGCTCTCCCCTTCTGCCTGATGTCACTGTAGGGGATCTCCTGGAAGGCCAGCGGAGTGACTTGGTCCCAGACACGGATAGCCTGCCGAATAGCCTCGTAGGAGTGGAAGAGCCCCAGTTTCTCCGTATAGTTCTGGATGCTGCCAAAGAAAGAGCAGGACGGGGGTGGGAAACCCAGAGAAATCTTTACTGCCTCTGGTTAGGATGTCCTTCAGGGCAGGGGTCTCCAACCTTGGCCACTTTAAGCCTGGAGGACTTCAACTCCCAGAATTCCCCAGCCAGCTTTGCTGGCTGGGGAATTCTGGGAGTTGAAGTCCTCCAGGCTTAAAGTGGCCAAGGTTGGAGACCCCTGCTCCAGGGAGTCTCCCCCCACAAATGCCACTCCGTCTCTCAGTTCCCCATGCTTCTTCAGGAGCTGGGCTGCAGGCCCCCCTTCCCCCACCCACAAGCTTTCCGAAAGGGAGGCGCAAGAGAATAGCAGGCACAACCGCAGCTTGCAGCAAAGGTGAGGAGGAGTCCTGTGGCAGAAGAGCGGCGGAGGAGAGTGCTGAGCTCCAGAGAAGGCAGAGAGTGCAGAGGGCCTGGAAACGGCTACGAGGACCCATCACCACCGAAGGCCTCACCTTTGTCGCTCGGCTTCTCCGCCACTGAACCTCAGTTCCTGCACAGGTCTAACACACCACAGCTGCCACCTCTCTGGGTATGGGGACATCGGATGAGGGGGCCCATTTCCCACGAAGGCCACAAAATCTGCTCAGCCTTTAGAGTCTTAAGAGACTCCATAGGAAGAAAGTTTCTTCCAGGGACTCCAGACAGGCATCTGGAAAATCAGCAGGGACCCAACCTGTGACCGCACAATCCACATACATCAATCGGGTGCACCTTGGACAATTCAAATTCAAAATGCACGAATACTTCTGCAGACTAAAGTAAGATTCCTCACCTTCAAGGACCTCACTTCGCTCTCCCGGAAACAGAAATGTCCCTGCTGGTCTTGGAAATTTTCCAGCAATGACCCCCAACAAAGAACTGGCCTTCTGGAGTGAATGTTAGGCTCCTCTCCGTGAACTTCATCCCTACCTCCAGCCCCTCCCCTCCGTCTTTGTGACCCTCATTGGCAAAATCTTCCTTGCAACCATCCAGATCCTGGCACGTAGCAAATGTATGTGAGCCTCTTTTCACTCAGCACTTCAAGAGCTGCACCTGATCTCTGGTCTCCAGCAGCCCCTGCCTCCCAGTAGCTCCGCTTCGGGCCTCAACAGCTGCACATACCTGAAGGTCAGGTGCATCTGCGTCCACCTCCGTCCAGTCAGTGCGTATCGCTTCCGCCGCATGTTAGCTTTGACCTGAGCCCCAATTCTGTCAGGGACTCCACACCGGGGACGCTTCATCCACCTGCAAGTTACAATAATCAGGGAAGGGAAAACAAGCAGCAAAGAGACAAATCAGAAGATCTTCCTTGGTGGACTTTCAGCAGGCGGACACTTCTAGAAAGTAACAGCCGAACTGAAGGAATGCAGAACAAAGCCTCACCTTTGACCCCAGGCCTCCCTCGTTATTCTGGGCCCTCCCTCGGACATTATGGCAATTATACAGCCCGGCCCTTCCCCACTTCGGCCCTCTCCTGGGATTTGCCAGAGAAGTTTGGAGGAGCCGGGATCTCACGATGTCTCCTTGAATGGTGACAAAATGCCGGCAACCAAATTGCCAACCTCGGAGCTCAAACCAGCAGCCGAATCTCGTAATCTCTGCATGCCCAAAGTGCCCTGAAGGGGTTGCTCCCTCGAGGAGATGCCTCCCTGGCGGGAAGATAGCCACGACTGCACTTGAAGGAAAATGTCCTCCTTCCATTCAGTTGGGAGACGTCAACAGAATGGAGCCCCTGTGGCAGGAGGCCTTACTTGTCCCTTCCTAGAATTATAGGACTGAAAGGGGCCTTGGAGGTCTTCTAGTCCAACTAGAAAGAGAACAATGCTTCACACTCGGCCTGGATGCATTTGGCTGCCTCCCAGGGGGACAAGTGCAGTCTGGCTGTCTGAGCAAGGACAGAAAAAAGATTTTCAAATCCTGTAATCCCGCCTGTTCTTGGGTTGACCATTTTAACTTATGCCCTCTCTTTAGGAGCTTTGACAGAGATGTTGCACGGTTTCTGTAATAATTTGCATAGCTCAGAAAACACTGGGCACCTGTCCTATTTCTAGATGTCTGCCAAGAGAACATGGACTACGCTTTCATAGCCGTTCTGTAGAGATCTGGTCACCCACAGTCCAACTGGGGAAGATCAACAGCAGCTTTTCCTCTCGTAGAAAGTTTGTGTCTGCAGGATTTCTCAAAAACGTAGAGACTTGTACAAAGATACGATTTCTGGGGGAGAAAATGAGCATGTCCTCCAATTGTACCACTACATATTTGTCCAAAACATCAGAAAATATTTTGATAAATCTGCAACAAAACTAGAGACATTAACCAAACTACATAGGGCAAGCCCTGGTGGCACAGTGGTGAGAGTGCAGTACTGCAGGCGACTTCTGCTGCCTGACGGCTGCCTGCAATTTGGCAGTTTAAATCCCACCAGGCTCCAGGTTGACTCAGCCTTTCGTCCTTCCAGATTGTTGGGGGCAAGAGGCCAACTCTATAACTCTGTAAACTGCTCAGAGAGGGCTGTAATGCACTGTGAAGCAGCATACAAGTCTACGGCTATTACTGAATATTCATATTTGATAAATCTGACAGGCAATTGAATATTCATGTTCCTCTTTCATTTTGATCAAATTGTAAGCCCTTCCAAGTCCAATTTTCTGACTAGGCATGTCCTTTAAAGATGGTCTATTGGGCCTAAAAGAAGAGGCAGTGGGTGGGGATCCCAGCAATCACGAGTTCAAAACCTTAAAGTCATGAAGAAGCCTAAAAAAAAGAGTTACCTTTAAAAAAAAAGAACGCTGGTGAGGATAAAGGACGAATGACTGTTGTCTCCAAACCTGGAATGTCATCTCAAGTGACTAAGATGGGCCTTTTAGCCAGGATCCGGGCTGCAGCTTCAAGATGACAGTTGTATGTCAGATGAAGAGGCAACTCGCTGCTTCCCAGCCCCTAAAGCCGGGGTCCCCAACCTTGGCCACTTTAAGACGTGTGGACTTCAACTCCCATAAGCTTTGCTGGCTGAGGAATTCTGGGAGTTGAAGTCCACAAGTCTTAGTGGCCAAGTTTGGGGACCCCTGCCCTAAAGCTTCTGCCAACTATGTACTTTTCAAATAAAGAAGGGGATCGAGAGAGCTGAGTAACGGAGGGAGGAGGAAGAGGATGGGAAGCTTGCAAAGGGTGCCGTCCTCTTTGGGACAGAAAAGCCAGCCTCCCCTTCCATTCATTCTTCTTCCAACCAGCATCCACTCTGGTGCAGCAGCTCTCCCCAACATCTCACCAGCTCAGCTCTTGGCTGGTCAGGAAGCTTCCTCGGAGCCAAATCCTTCTGCTCACAATGGGGGTGAGTAAGGGAACCTCCGCTGGGAGTTCCTCTGGCTCCCTTGGTTCAAGCTGCCAGGCCAGAATTTGCTGCGCTGCCCCTGCCTGCCCACTTGGTCAAGAGCCCAGGTGTCCCAGTCAGGAGCTTTGTTTTCAGCAGCTACCTCCTTTCCATGCTTTGGAGCAGGCACTTCTTTCCACTGGATCCCAGCAATGCCCCCCCCCCATGAGATCCAGGCTCCTCCAAACTTCTCTGGCAAATCCAGGGGGAGGGGAGAGCAGAAGCGGGTGATGGGCCATCTGCTGAAATAAAGCCAGGTCATGGCACACACTTCAAAGTAAATCAGGAAGCCTGTAATTGTGGAGCCTGCCTGGTAAGAACAAAGAATGTTTATCCACAGAAGAGATGCATGTGTAAATCTTGTAACAGTCCTGGCTAACTGGAAAGCTGATAAAAGTAACACGAGTTAGCCAACTTGCACACCTCAGTTAGAAAGTTAGAAATAGAGAATGACCTGCAGCAAATCAAATGTGTATTAGATAACTCCTAGGGCGTTCATTGGCCAAGACTTGGGAATAGGGACAGCTAGAGGCCAATGGAACAAATTATAGAATTACTACTAAAATGTTTATTAGATGATATTTCTTATTATCTCGCTTTGTCCCACCTTCTCCTTCAGTGAAAATGTATACAATTTACTCCATCCTTTGTTCTTGAATCTTGGCATTTTGGCCAGGAGCCCCTTTTCCTTGGGGTACTCCAATAAAAAGCAATCAGAAAACCTGCACCTCGTGTCTGGCGTCCATCATTGGCTTTGGCACCAGGCTCAGACCCGAATTGGGGACCACATGGGGAAGGGCTGGGCTGGGGGTGAGGCCGGCATTGCTTGGGGGCGCTGGGCAGGGCTGCTCCTGCTACGGGGCCGCTGCAAAGCAGCCTCGGGGCGACCAGTGGGTAGCAGGTGCCCCGAGGCCCCCCCCCCCGAGATCCAAGGCGAGCGGGAGGCCTCTCCAAACCGGGGGGGGGGGGACCAGGGAGCCCACCGGCTCTTCGGGGGCTGCTGCAGCCTCCGCGGGGAAAGACAGATCAGGCGAGGCTCCCACGCCCGGCCCTCCCTCCGCTTTTCAGCCGCTCCGATGGAAGGTGCAGCAGCAGCAGCGCGGCGTCCTCCCCCGCCCGAGCCCGACTTCCAGCCGCCGAGGGGACCGGGGGGCTTCCGAGCGGGGCCTTCGGGCCACCTGCCGCTCCAGCCCAGGGAGGCTCTCGGGGTCGAGCGACGCGAAGGTGGTGGAGGCTGCGTGGCTCCCCTGCCGGGCGCCGGCGCCGCCTCGGGGCTGCTCTGGCCGCGCTCCCGAAGCCCCGGCCGGCGGATCCCAACCCTCCCCGCTCCCGGGGCAGGCGTCGCGGGGCGGCCCGTCACTCACGCTCGCGTCTCCTGGTCCAGCAGGCCGGTCACCGGGATGCCGTAGAAGGCCTGCATTTCGGCCAGGGCGGCCGCCAGGCTCCGCGCGGCGCGCAGGGTGGAGGGCTGTCGGGGGGCGGCGGGCAGGTAGCCGTAGGAGCGCAGCCAGGCCTGCAAGGCAGCGAGAGTTGCGCCGGGGCCGCCCAGGGCAGCGGCAGGTGCGGCGGGCACGGAAGCCCCTCGGACCGCCGCCCCCGCCCGCCCCGCCCCGCACCCACCTCGGCTTCCTCCGCCTCGCGCAGCGCCGGCTCCGCCAAGCCCCGCGGCACCAGCAGCAGGAGCGGCAGCAGCAGGAGCGGCAGCCACCGGGCCCCGCCGCCCATGCTGGTGCTGCCTCGGCCGCTCGCTCGCTCGCTCGCTGTCCGGCTGGCTGGCGCGGCCGTCCCCGCCGCGGCCTTCTGGGCTGGCGCGGGGCTCGGTCCGGCAGCCGCCCCGCTGCCCGCCCCCTGAGCCGCAGCCGCCAAGCGCCGCCTGCTGCGCCCCTGGCCCGGCTGGGCTGGGCCGGGCTTTCGGCGGGCGCGGACGGGGCTGCCGCCTAACGGCCAGCCGGGGCGCGGCGGGTTGGAGCAGCCGGAGGCCCCTTTTCCGCGGCTGCCCCTCGCGGCGCGGCCCGCATTTTTCGGGGTCTGCCGGTGAAGCGGCTGGCGGGGCTCTTGCAGGCGGCGGGCGCTCGAAGGAGCCCAGCATCCGAGGGGGGACGGCCGCCCTTTTGACCCGCCAGAGCCACCGGTCGCAGGAGTTGCTCAAACTGCAAACTTGAATGGGCCCCGGAGGTGGATTTCACAGGCCAAATACAGGAATAAGATGCCCCCGAAGAGGTTCTAGGACAGGTCTCCAAACTTGGCCCCTTTAAGACTGGTGGACTTCAACTCCCAGAATTCTCCAGCCAGCTATGCTGGCTGGAGAATTCTGGGAGTTGAAGTCCACCAGTCTTAAGGTGGCTAAGTTTGGGGAGCCCTCTTCTGGGAACTTCAGGATCCATGCCAAAACAAAACTTCACCCTACAGTTGAGCCCCACAAGAGCCAACCTGCAACTAATATTTGGCCTGATCTGAGTGTCCAAGTTTGCCCCTCGTCTTGGAAAAACCACCAGGATTTGACCAGCCTGTGCGATGTGGACACCACTGAACCAAATTTGCCCCAGCCATGGATGATCGTCAGATGCCCTGGATGAGTGAGGCAAAATACCACCAACCAAATTGTGGCTGAGCGGCTGAAGAACAAACTATCCAACGTATAAGTCACAGAGTACCAAAACAGACCTATAGTGGAGACAAATGAAGCAAAAATTGTATCTGTAATCAAGACATATATGTTTTATATTTCATATTTTATATCTGTATCTCTTGTATGTTTGTTAAAATGTGATGTGAATGTTCCATATGATAAGACAGACAGACAGAAACAGTCAGACAATCTGGTCTTTACTCATTAGTTACAAGAGAAATAGGTATTGGGCATTGGAAAAATTCTGGCTTAACATTCATATTTCGTTCTGGCTTAGTACAATTTCGATAACAAAATAGATCACTTATTTCAATTTATTACAGCCATCCACCGCACAGTCTATAGGCAGCTTACAAAACACAAAACAACAAAGTCAAAAACGTAACAGTCCCCAGGCAGCCCAGACTAAAACAATCAAATAATAAACCCAACAGGGTCCCACCAACACAACAGCTCTTGGGGGGCATTTGGGAACCCCAGGGGAGGGCGGTCCCAGGGGATGGAGTGAGCAGAAAAGGCACACTTCCTCAGTCCCATAAGATGCCATTTAATAGAAGGGATCCAAAGCCCAACGAGAGGACATTGGCAATAATTCCCGTATCCCCAAAAGGCAAGGGGTACTGTTGGGGGATCACAGGAGCTGAAGTTGGCGCTACTGCAGGGATCCCAATTAGGGAGGGCCAAGCCAAAAACTTGCAACATTTCTGGTCTGTAATCTGCCCCCACCAAATATCTCAGCCAGTGTTTCGATTTATTGCATTCAGAAGTTTCTTTCTTGGATCATGAGAATGTGAGAGACAAATCTCAAAATTACCTAGATGATCATGCTCTTTGAGGGAACAAGGTCAGTCTTTTAACAGAGCTCTGCCCAGTTCCTCTCCAGAATGCAGGGAAATAAGCATGGATCCCACTGAGTTTACCTTTTCCAATTCTTGTGAGTTGGGCATATCTGGATGCCGTTCAAGGCCACGGCTGCGCTTTTGACGGACAAATGAAATGTGGGGGGACTTTAGTTTGGATTTTGGCCCAGAGGAATTCAGTATCTTGTCAGTGGGTGCATGGGAGAATTCATCCAACTCCAATGCTCCAATACACGTTTCTTACTTTCTTCTTTCTTATGATTTTTTTTGCCACAATTCCAACAGAACAATCAAAGCAGGTTCTGAGCAGTCACTGATCCAGGAAGCTTTGATGAACCCTTTCAGCAAAGCATCTGGAACCGACAATGAAGAGAATTGGCTCTCCTTTTTTTAATTTCTCTCTCAGAATGACCAGGCACCCTGCCCAAGGCATCCCACCCGAGGGCCTCTCGCCCCTAGGTCAGCCTTCTACAAGACAAAGTCCTGCAGCTTGGAGAAACCTCTCACTGGCTGCCATACTTTGTGTTTCTCCAGCAGCCGAGAACTGGAGTGGAGCGAAGTAGGAGCTGGCCTGGCAGAGGGTCTCAGGGCATTAACAGCCTTGGCCCTGAAATGTGCTGTTGGATGGCCTGCTGCCGCCACAGGTAGTTGAGCTCCCAATGGACTTCATGGGAATCCAATGGCAACTCTGACCATCTCTGGAAAAGGCCTGAGGGTTCCTATCGCAAGTCGGCGGTTATTGTTCCTGGGCTTCTCTATCGCAGAGGGAACGAGAAGACCTTATTGCCAGATTTGCAACGGACTTCAGTCCCAGGAATTCGCAGCAAGTGGGTGGAGTCCTCAAAGCCATCCACAATCTCCTGCAACAAGAAGGAGCCCAATAAGAACAACCTGGCAGAATTCATCAGCACCAACTTTCTCCTCCAGCTTGGCTCAGTTCTTTGGTTATCCACTGGTCCCCAACCTCATTCCAAGTTGCTTAAAGCCTAACAGGCTGCATCCCTGCAAATGCCAGGAGCCCCCTTCCCATGTGCCTTCATCCCAGTTGCCTGCTAAAACAATCATAAGGGCCAGGCTCTTGGAAATTCCCTCTGGAGAGGAAAGGCTGCATGGCCCGGACATATCTGCAAGTTGAAAAGGTGCGTCAAGAAATGCAGAGATTGTTCAAGCCAATCAACCAATACATGCCTCATGCTACCTCTGGTCACCATCTCCCACTGTACCCCTCACAGCCAGCTGGGCCTTTACACTCACTCCAGGCTTCACCGAAGAAGGAAGGTGAGCAAACTGGATCTTCTAATCCCAGAGATCTGGGACTAACATGGATCCCCCTTGAACAACTTGTCTGAAGTTTGAACCAAGTCCATTTCAAAACTGGGACACAGAATGATATGGTATGGAGACTCAAATGTCTCCTGTAGCCCTCTGCTAATGTCAGGCACACAACCAGGTCTGCCAATGCAGGGTTCACACTGACATTGTGATTGTGCCTATAATACAAGAACCGCCCTACACGGCTTGCCTTCTCTTGGGAACAAACAGATAAGGCCCCAAAGAACTGGGGTGGGGTGGGGGGAGTGTCAGCCCTAGTTCTCTTGGGGCTGTGCAATCACTCAAGGCTAATTCCCCACCTGATCCCCCCTCCTTGCCTGGCAGCAAGTTCCCCAAAAGCTAAAGGCTTCCAGGCTGGTTACCTGCATTTCCTGAATACACTGGCCTCCAAGGGCTTCCGACATATTCCCCACACACCAGGCGAGGCTCATGTGGAACGAGGGATCCTATGGACAACCAACCACCCGTGGTCAAGATCAGAGGAAGGTCCACCAGCATAGCCAAGCACAGAGGCAGAACCCCAGGCATAGCGCACCGGCTGCCAACATTTCAATTACAGCAAACTGGAGCCATTTTCTGCATTGCAATATGGTTCAGAGTTCATAAAAGAACAGTGGTAAAAGAATCAAATATTGGTAACTGAATGCTAACTACCCTAAGCACAGTGGAGGGGAACAAGAAGACGGAAAGCTGTTGGAAGTGCATTTAAACAGCTGCTTAATTGATTATTCAACAGTTACCATTCAGCTTCCTCCAGACACTCATTCTAAAGCAGCAACTTATTTTCCCCGAGATGGCTGCAATCCTCACCTTGTAAAAAGGCATTAGGTTAAATTCCTCCATAACTTCATCCACTTCTGTGACCAACTCCAACACTTGAGAATGTCCTGAAGAGACTTCTAAGCCAACGAAGGTCCTGCAAGAAGATTTTTAGAGAGGAACTTGCAGCCGCTCTTCCATGGTCAACATCTTGCATGGATGGCCACTCGGTTCCCAAACGCAAGAGAAGAGCGCATGGCGCCTGGCTTCCTTGGAGATGCGCATGGCTTTCAGGTGATGCCAAGCTGGCAGCCCAAAAGTTTTTAAAGTTCAGGGGGAAAAGAAGAGGCAGCATAAAAGCAAAGGGCCACTTTCTGGTGGGGCTGATGGAATCTGCTGGGCCTGGAATTGCAGCCCTAACTGTATGAATAGACACCTCCACCCCCATTTGCTGAAGGGGGCGGGGGCATTCATGGAGAACATTTCCAAGAGAGCTCCTTTCTCCCTGACAGCACCGGCAGCCCTTGTGCCATGGAAGCCAATGTCCACCCTCTTCAGGATAGAGGCACAGCCATTCAGATGCGCCCAACATGGAGTCCCAACAGGAGCAGAGAAAACGTCTGAGAAGAAGCTATCCTGGAGTTAGAAAAGCCACCATTAGATTTGCTGAGACCACACTGGCCCTCTTTCCCCCCGCCCCCCGGTCTGGCCTTCCTCCTTTTCCCCCCCAGAAATATTTTGCTGACGCAACTGAAGCAATCTTCCTGTCAACTAAAAAATACTTCTTGTTAGGGGCCAGCAGAAAGGGAGGGGGGGCGGGAAAACAGTGCATTCCTTTTAAAGGCTTCAGATAATCATTTTGGCATCCGAAGTTTCTGGCACGCAAAATTATTACTGGAGAGCATGAATGATGACTCTTGGCTATGGACGTGTCTCATTGGAGAATATACATCCAGGGGGTGGGGGGAGGACCAGGGTCAAGGGGGAAATGAACGATGTGTCAGAATCAGCTGCAACCGGGAAACGCCAACATGTCAACTCCTAATAAATCCATCTTTTTTACTCTGAGAGACGCGGCTGGAGACTTGTGAGTTGAACGGGGGTGCGTGTCAGAGTCTTGACACTTCCCACACTAATGGCCAGTTTGTTTTATTTCTATCCCACAAGACTCTCCAGGTCTCTTTGAGGGGGGAGATCAACCATCCTTCACCCACCTGGTTTTGGTCTCATTGGTATAAACCTTCACTCGATCAGCTCTGAAGACGAATCTGAAAAACAGCAGAGATTCCAACTAATCTGGAAATGAAAGGCAGAAACAAGAGGGACCCAAGAGGACTGCAGGCCAGGGCTACCTCTCTGCTTCTCCGGGACTTCCTGATGACCCTTCCCAGCTTCACACCCAACTCAGTCATGCCAATTCAATCATTGTGCTACTTTCCCCTCGTTCGTTGCATGCTGAGATTTGGGGATGCTCACCCAATTTATTTACTTCTTCAATTTCTATGGATGCCCATCTCAATGACCCTGGGCGGCTTACAATTCCGAAAATATATTACAATTAAAAATAAATAAATAAAAAACATTTTAAAAACAAAAATAGTAAACCAGTGAAAAACATTGAAAATATCACATTCAACATGCACAAGAGCAAGATACTTGGCCGATTAGCAACATGGGCAGGAAACGGGGCCCTTGGCTTGTGAAAGAGGCAGGTTCTGAGGGTTGGGGCCATTTTGATCTCCAAAGATCACCGTTAATGAAGGGAGTGGAAGTTTGCAGGCTGCCAAGCAAATCACCAGCCTCTCGCATCATGTTTATTTGCAGCAATATGTTGGGCCCCACAGAGCCTCTCTGGACGGCCAACAACATTTTGGCAGCCAGTCTGCTACGTGGTAAATGGCAAGCCAGTCATGCCAGCCATGTCCCCACCCCCATGGCAGCCACTTGCAAGGACACACCCGCCCCCCGTACATGGGATCAGAAATGTCCCTGACCCCAAAGACTGCCACTCCCATGGGCGGGAAGTAGAGTCAAGGACTCCTGAGGAACAGGAGCTCCTCAGGCATCATGAACTGCAAGGCATGTTTGTCAGCTGGGTGAGGAGGGGGCCGGAGCTCTACAACAGTGAGCAGCTCTGCAATTTTCTTGCCTTCTTGTCACATCTGGTGAAAATGAGCAGCATGGCTTTCTACTGCTTTCTTGGAGCATGAAACACAAAAGACTCCTTGTAGATATAATTAAAAACAAACAAACAAGAATCTTCCCCTCAGAAAGGCTAACGCAAGACACACAGGAAGAAAGCAGAACCTTCTGGCCCCACAGACATATTGCACATTTTGCAACATCACTGTTTTGCTCTATTGTGACTGTAAAAGAGGGGCTTTCAGGCTCAGCAAGATTAAGATTTGCAGCCACATGCAGCTGGGAGTTAAAGTCCACGCAGCTTAAAACTTGCCAAATTTGAGAGAGTCTCTGCAGAAGGAAAATGCCACTGCTTGCAGCCACAAAGGTGTCCCTTCCTGCGGGTTTTTGTGTATGCTCAATCCTCCCCCACAGGCCTTTAGCAGATACTGATGAGCTCCTGTCTGTGCCTTGCCCATATCTGCTCGCCTGCTCTTGTCAGAAGCCCAGCTAATCTCCAGAAAACGTCTCCAAAGCAGCTTGTAGGTCCTATCAGTCACTCCCTGCCAGCATGGCCTCTGGGCCTCACCTGTGGCAGGAAGCCAAGCGTCCTTTGAGGGACTGGACAAAAGAGTTGATCCAGTGGTGGCGCAACACCACGCCTTGAGAGAGGCTGATGTGGAATTCTTCCTGTCCCGTCAGCTGAGGCACATAAGTGCGCCCACAGACTAGGAGGAGCTGCAGTAAATCCAGAAAGTCCTCCCCGGCTTTGTCTGTAGAAAAAGCAGAACAGGTGCCAACCCATTACCCCTTTTCCTGGGCTCAAATATTACCATTCAACCCCAACTCCCTCCTCCCTGAACTCTTACTATTTTACACAAACATCTCAACATCAGGAGTCCCAAACAGTTTGCAAACAAGCAATTACAGGATGTGCCCTAATAGTACCCAGTTAAGAACCACTGCCTTAAATGCTCTTTGCCCTGGCCAAGGATGCCAGAAAGGCCCAAGATGTACTTCGAATTCCAGGGTTGGGAGGACCCTCACAAGATGACCACCATGGAAGGCTATGGCCAGCATGACTGAGTTGCCCACTTACCATGCAGTGGACTACTGCCAGGCCTCCCAATCCACTCTTTGCCTGGTCCAGGAATACTCACCATGGACTGGAGGAGCAGCTGCTCTGGGATGACCAAAGGGCCAGTCCTGTGACTCCTGCACCTCTGGAATATGGGACCGACTTTCCCACCAATGTCAGCAAACCACAGTTTCCCTCCCTCACTGTTGGTCTTACCTTCCAGTTCCAGCTCATGTGGCTCTACTCAAGGTAAGGTTTGTGCTCGGCTGAAGGGTGGGGGCCAGCGGGTGGGTGGGCCATGTGGGCAATGCAGCCTTGTGTTCCCCGCGCAGCCTGGATTAATTGTTTTTTTGGGGGGGTGCTTTGGGGGAGATATTTCTCTGCGGACCACCCAAATTTTCTCACGGACCACCCAGGGGTCCCCGGCCCACCGGTTGGTGACCCCTGGTTTAGACCACCAGTTTTCAGTAAAGGTCCCACCACTTGGTTCCAGTTCTGCCCTCAGGAACTGTGCAAAATAAATCCACCCCTGTCCATGGAAGATTGACAGAGGTCTTCTCTTCTTCAGGCTCACAGCCCTGTCCCTTCAATTGCTCTCTGTGGGGCCTCACCTGCAAGCCCCTCACTAGAGGGCGGCTTTTCTCTGCATGCTTTCCAGTCCCTTGGCATCCGGTCTGCCTTGGGGTGGTCAGAATCACGAACGATGGTTGCACCAGCCCTACCCTGCTCTCACCAGCGATCTCCCACAAATAAAATCAATGCCGTTTCTGTCCCATAACTAAGCCTACACCCAAGACCCTCAGAAGCTGCCAAGCAGCCAATTTCTCTAACAGCTTCCCTAAAAAGGGGAAGGTGGGAAATGGGACGAAAGTGCCCAGGCAAGTGGGATCAAGCAATGGTGTTTTGAGGAAGGGGCTAACCAGGGCCTCCTTAAAAGGGTCTCTTGCACTGAGGAATTGATCACTGCCTGAACCCACCAGTCACCACCCTGGAGGCTTTAACCAATCAGCAGGGACAAAGGACTAATTGACAGGTGGTTGCATTGTCCACGCGGAGGACTCTGTTCACTTCTTTGGGTGAAACGGGATCGAACTGTCCCCAGATAAGTGAACAAGCCCTTTCACCAGGCATCCCACCTGGACCTGCACCACACTCCAACTGGGAACCAATCTTTGTGTATTGGGTGTTCAACTAGTTCCTCTGCACGCACGCGCGCACACACACACACACACCGGTATCCCCGAGTTACCTCTGGAACCCATTTGGGTCCATCAGTTGCCAGGGGCAGACAAGTCAGTCTTCCTGTAGACAGGGGTGGCATAAGAGAATCTCAGGGACACCAGGGTGTGCTCTGACTATGACCGGGGAGGGGGGGAATCATGTTAAATTCTCCACCAGTTCCTTCAATTTTGCAATGCATTTCTCCAACCAACAAAGCACTTATGATGGAAAAGAATGCAGCAAACTGAGCACATTCCAAAACAAAAACCCCCATGTTCTTTCTTTTCTTTTTTTCCCCAGAAACCCAAAGTTCTTTCGTTGCATTCTTTAGAAATGTTTGGAACCGTTCGCTCTCTGGGCAGGTCAGAAGCATGGAAAGCCATGCTCCAGCATTCCACTCTGCTCAAGGCAGCCATGGAGACTCGCACAGCCGGGGCCGAGCCTCCACTCCTCTTCCAGAGAAGGGGAAAACATCGAGAGAGACTTACATGGCATGTACACATGGGTTGCCCAGTTGCCTCGTTCATGAGGAAATGTCCGCTGGCGGCCTCCGTGTTTGCCACAGTCATCCTCCACCCTTTCCTCTTCTTCCTGGTCCCTGAACATCCTCCGCACACTGTCTGGCAAGGGCAGGGAGGGCATTGCAGCTCTGCAAAATGGAGGGAGAGTGTTGGCAGGCGAAGCATTTTCTGCTCAACGATCAGAAGACAAGCAGCCTTGAGACAGAGGTTGGACGGGCTCCTGCTCAACAGCAACAGCTCCACTTGTCCAGTGAGGGCAAGTGGAAAGGGCAGGGTTTCCCAGTTAGGCCTGGCAAAGAGGTATTCCAGGACTGTCAGAGTATATTCATGAACTGGAACAGAGCTTGGTAAAAAGGTCAGCCAATGAATAGGCATAGCAACTAAGTCAGCCAATGAGGGCTGTTTGGAAACTGAAACTAGAAGTAGCCTAGGCATGGCTCTGTATTAAGCTCTGCAGCTCTGAAGCTACGTTAAGCTCTGAGTGAAAATGAAACTCGATTGAAAATGAAACTAGCTTGCTTGCTTCTGAGCTGCTGAAGTTACTACTGAAGTTACTTGCAACATGTCTGAGTTTGCTCCACGTTGGAGAAATCTACAACTGGTTTGTAAAATCAATTATGTTTATAAAGATGTTAAATGAAGCATCAGCCACCTGTGTTTATTTTTCTGGCATTGAATTAACTCTGCAAAACTCTGACTAAGGACTGGGGCACAGAGTCTCCTCCCCACTGATCTCAACTGAAGAAGTAGGAAAAACAGGTCAGATATCTGGGCAGGGACTATGGCAGCTGGTCTAATGAAAAAGTTCTCAGCCTTCAGGAAAGAGCGCCTGGCCACTAAAGGGGACTCGACAGCTAGACGTGTTTCACTGGGCTAGAGAGCAGAACTGCCTTCTGCAGAACATACTACTCTGGGATAGCTTGGCTTCTTTGTAGTTTTACTTATGGTGTTTATGGAAGGAGTGGTGCCATGGCCTGGGAGTGGAACTCTCACCTCACAATCAGGAAGCTGAGAGTTCAATCCCAGGTAGAGGCAGATATTTCTGTCTCTGGGCACAATGAGGATATATCGGCTGAAGACAACTCTGCATTGGTGACAGGAAGGGCATCTGGCCATGAAAACACTCTCCTAGCTCCACTCAGTTGCCCAGACTCCACCCTGCAATAAGGTGTCTTATTGTGTATATGGGGTTTATGATACCAACCCAAGTTGGTTCAACTCAACCAGCAAGTCAGAAGGAAACTGTGGCCTGTGAGTTTCCGCACCAGGACCAAGAATAATCTGCCCCCAGAAGTCAGAGGCTGCTTCTTGGCTGGTGTCAAAGGAGGTGCTCGTTGGAGTCTGGGAAGTCCTGGTGCTTTCCACACCCCCTTCCTGGCACACTGTGATGTGTTGTGGCCCTTCAGAGCTTCCAGGGTAGGGGAGGGCTCCAAAATTGTCCACTTTAAGACTGGTGGACTTCAACTCCCAGAATTCCCCAGACTTCTGGGAGTTGAAGTCCACCAGTTTTAAAGTGGCCACGTTCGAGGGCCCCTGCTCCAGGCATTATTAGTGCGGCCCAGCCCGAGCAAGAGAGCAGCGTCGCTGAGAGAGGCCCCGGGGAAGGCGGACCCGCGGCCGCTGCGAGCCTGGGCTGGCCGGGTCTGCCAAGGCAGCGGGGCTGGAGCGGCCTGCGGGAAGGGGCCTCGGGCTCCGGGACCGCCTGTGAGGCCAGCCGGCACCGGGCCTCCGCTCCGGGAAAAGAGCCACCGGCCCTGGAGGCAGGGAGGGCTCCGTCCCGGGCGCCTGGTTCCTCGGAGGCGGCCCAGGGCCTCCCCTCAAGCTCACCTGCTGCCCAGAGGGGAGAAGCCGCGCCCGCCCGCCGGGCCAGGCCGAGCCTCCCCGCTGCGTTTCTCCCGGGCGGCGGCAGCGGCGGCAACAGCTTCGCTCTCACCCTCCGAGCCGGAGCTGCTGTAGTCTACCAGCGCCGCCCGCATGGCCGGAAGCAGGAAACCGAAACGTCACGCCTGCGCAGAAATGACAACCCCCCCCCCACTAGTGAGGACTTACGAATTATAGAGGCGCCTCCGCCGGCTCGCTTCCGGATTCAGTTCCAAAGTTCGGGTTGTCCGCCGTGGAGCCAGCTAACTGAGCGCTGAGCCTCCTCCTCCTCAGTCTTGGCTTGGGGCTCTGTGGCCTTGGGTAACAGGCTGGGACCGGCTGGGAAGGAATCTATCCAGATCAGTGGTGGGATTCCAATTTTTTTACTACCGGTTCTGTGGGCATGGCTTGGTGGGTGTAGCTTGGTGGGCGTGGCAGGAGAAGGATCCTGCAAAATCCCCATTCCCTCCCCACCCCACTAACCTGCTTTCCAGCTCCGTTCTCCTGTGCAGGGCAACCAAAGGAGACCCAGCCAATCAGCTGGGACTCGGGGGGAGGCAGAGAAGAGATGGGGTTGGTGGGGCCAGACAGAGGTGGTACTTGCCGGTTCTCCGAACTAATCAAAATTTCCGCTACCGATTCTCCAGAACTGGTCAGAACCGGCTGAATAGCACCTCTGATCCTGATGGCCCAGTCTCCCTCCCTAATTCCCATGCGGTTATAGCAAAAGCCAAAGCAATCAGCCCCCACAAGCATCCCCCTTCCCCTTCGGAATAGCAGCTTCTGGCAGGAACCTGACAGTTATTCTGTATTCTGTAGTCCTCACTTAATGACTGGTCATTTAACAATTGTTCAAACACCCCCCCACCCCCTATTTCCTTTTCTTTTTTAAAAAGAAATACCCATTCTGGAGAATGGACTTGCTTAAGAACCATTTCTTTTGCTTAATGACTTTGGTGATTTGCTTTAAATCATGTGGTGACCTCTTAATAACCACAACAACTTACAATGGAAATTTTGGGCCCAAATGTGGTCATTAAGTAAGGACCATCTGCAAAGCTGTCATACAGAATGCAGGACAAAAATGTGGTAGGCTTACTTTACAAAAAGGTAGGATCTGTTGTGGGTGAGGAAATATTTCCTAGCAATGAGATCCATTCAGCAATGGATGAGGTTGACTCTCTGCAAATGGTGGAATCTGATTGGCTGAAGGGGACAGATGGCACCTGCCAGGAGTGGAGACGCGGCTGGGCGAGATTTCAGGCTGTTGCTTTTTGTGAAATCTTTAGTCTCAGGAACTCCGAAGTCCTGCTCAACTCCCAGAATCACTATCAAAACCTCGCCTCTATGGCAAGGGTCTCACCAGTCACATTTATTAGACCCCATGGGCAACCGGCATGCAGGGCCACAATGGGCTGCTTTAGTTTTGACTGAGCAGGTTTCATGAGCCCAGTCCTTATAAATCAGAGCCCAAAGCTTAGTACCCTGTAAAAGCCCCGTTAACTGAGCATTATTCAGATTATAACTTAGTTTGATGCGTGAACTCCAGATCTCCCTGTGTGCACTTTTAACTCCCAGGAACTTTGGGGGAAATAAATGAGAGTTTGGTTGTCAGGCTTGCCCCCAGGACTGTGCTCTTCAACCTTTTTTAAAATAAAAGATGTATATGAGGGATGTACAAAGGTGTAATAAAACATCCCAGATGACACAAAACTTGGGGGGCGGGGGTGTTGCTAACCCCTCAGATTAGGCTATAAAACAATATAAAAGCTGATCCAGTTCTACAGAGGAATGATTGAGTCTGTCATCTGCACCTCTGTAACTGTCTGGTTTGGTTCTGCAACCCAACAGGACAGACACAGACTCCAGAGAGTAATTAGGGCTGCAGAAAAAACAATTGCTACCAACCTGCCTTCCATGGAGGACCTGCATAATGCACGAGTCAAAAAGAGGGCTGGGAAAATATCTACAGACCCCTCACATCCCGGATACAAACTGTTTCAACTCCTACCCTCAAAATGACGCTATAGAGCACTGCACATCAGAACAACTAGACACAAGGAGAGTTTTTCCTGAACGCCATCACTGCTAAACAAGTAATTCCCTCAACACTGTCCAACTATTTACAAAGTCTGCACTACTATTACTATTAATCTTCTCATCAGTCCTTATCACCCATCCTCTCCCACTTGTGACTGTATGACTGTAACTTTGTTGCTTGTATCCTTATGACTTATATTGACTGTTTCCTAGTATGATTTGATTGCTTATTGTACCCTGTGACTATCATTAAGTGTTGTACCTTATGATTGATTCTTGACTCTTGACGAATGTATCTTTTGTTTGTGCACTGAGAGCATTTGCACCACCACAAATTCCTTGTATGGAATCACATTTGACCAATGAAGAATTCTATATTGCTATTTATTGGTTCTCATTTAACAAGGTGTAGTTCAAAAACGTAAATTTGCACTTGGCCGAGAAAAAAACCCCCAGAAGCCTCGGTACAAGGCGGGCTTGAGGGGCGGGCAGGGGCCGCCTGGGCGCTGCTGCCGCTACCAAAAGAGCCAGGCAATGCTGGCAGAAGCACCGCGGTGGTTGTTGGCACAACGGACCGGCCATTTCCGCCTGCTGCCGCCCGGCGCTCCTCGGCCCCTCTCCTTGGGACCCCGCCACAGGGCAGCGGGAGGGAGGGAAGGAGGGCCGGCTGCTCCTGCAGCCAAGGCCCCACGGAGGCCTCCCTCGCCAAGCAGGCGCCCGCGGAGACACAGAGCGGGCGGACCCACCGCCAGGGGCGCCCGCCGGCCCGCCCGCCACGGTTCCCCCTCGCGTCCGAGAAGGCTGCCCCCGCGGTCCGGCAGAGGGCAGCGCCGATTCCGCGGCTCTTCTCCGACGCCGCCCCTTCCTCGAGGCGCCTCCTCACCCGCCGATGCCCCCCTCCGCCTCCTCGCCCAGCCAGCCAGCCAGCCAGCTGGCCTCGCCCGCCCGCCCGCTACGCGAGCCCGGGGATTGGACCGGCGCGCCAGGCCCCAGGTAGGCAGGAGGGCGGCGCCGGGGGGCGCTTCGGGCGAGCCAGGCCGCTGCGGGGCCGAGCGAGGGGGCGCCGCGCTCCGTCTGCCGGGTCCGCCTCGCCCGGGAAGCGCGCAGGCCTTTCCCGCCCGGCGGTCGGCGCCCTCGGCCTCCGGGGCTTCCGGCCGCCGCCCCGCCGCTCCTCCCGGTCGCCCGCTGGGCTTCCCCAGATCAGCCGGGAGCGCCGGGCTGTGGCAGAGGAAGCGCGGCCCGGGGGCAGCCGAGGGCGGCCTTGCGGGTCGCGGCGAGGCATGGAAGCCGGGGAGCCTCGCAGCCGCCAGCCCTGCCCGGCGGAGGCCGGCTCGCCCGATCGGGCCCTTCTCGGTGCAGCGTTAAGGCCGCCGCTGCGCCTCCCGCCCCCCGCTCCGAGGGCAGAGCCGGCGGAGGAAGAGTGGCCCCGAAGGCCAGTGCGGCTCTTATGCTCCCCTTCCCTGCCTTCAGAGGAGCGGAGAGAGGCGAGGAACCGGGCCGGGTTTGTGCCGCCCCCCATCCCCCGCGAGCAAGCGCCGGGCTGGGCTGGGCTGGCTGCACGCCTGATGCGTGGCGACCTTTGCGGGGGCTTTGGGGTTTGTTCCATCCTCGGCAGGACTTGCCCGGGGGGACCCTCAGACTCTGCCGCTGCAGCCGGGCTGCCTGAGTGGAGAGAGGCGTCAGGACCAGGGAAGGGCAGCCCTTCTGCTCTGGGGGGAGCTGGGCAGACGCCCTGGGACCCCGTCTCCAATTCTGCCCCCTCTCCCCAGGGCAGAAAAGGCACTTGGGGACTGAGGCTGGGGGGTCCCCCAAGAGCAGCCGAAGGGTCCCTTTACTGTGGAGCCTAAAGAGGAACCATGAGGGGATCTAGGCCATGGGAACATTCTTAATAACCTGTCACTTCCTTTGTAAGAAACGGGATTGATCCCAAGGGTCCTTTGAGTTTTCTTCTGTTTCCATCAGCCGTCCTTGCAGTGAGTATTTTTCTGATTGTAACTGGCAGACAGGTCTTTCCAGGCTGCTGATCACAGATCCTCTTCCCATCTTTCTAACTTCAAAAAGAAAAAAGAGAATCTCCTAAGCCTCTTAGTAACAGGCACTGGGATTTCTGCTGCTCACATGACTTCTTGGTTTCAGAATTGAGTGAACTCCAGATAGCCATGAAGCAAGCAAGATAGTTCAATTCAGGGACCATAGTGGGGGAGGCAGATCTTGAAATACGGCCTGTTTAGGGTTAACGCTCTCTTCCTGATTCAGATCCCCAGTTTTCAATGCTGCGTTTCAGGTAAAGGAACCTTCTTTTGGAGAACTCCCGCACCCTGATCCCAACCTGAAACCCGCTTCTGTTGGAAAAGGCAGTTGCCAGTGATTCTTACTAGCCTACTCTCTTCCTTTGCAGGTTCCCTCGAAGGTTTTCTGGAAGAAGAAGAAGAACAAGGGGCTGGGACCACAAGGTGACCGCCGGGATGTCAGGCCTGCTTTGGTCTGATGTGTCTCAAAGGTAGCTGGACCCTCCTACGAGGATTCGCACAACTGCTCTAGCAATCGCTCTGTAGGAATAGGTTGCCTTGCTTGCTCTGCCTTCAGCTGAGCAGCAAAACCGCTCATTGTGGAACCCCCTCTTTTTCTCCCCAGCATGTCAGAGACCTGGTCACAGCAGCCGCCACCCCCCCAGCAGCCCCCCCACCACGGGGCCACAGCCGCCCTTCCAGAGCACCCCATCCCGCCCAGTGCAGTGACCGAGAACCCTTTGGGCTGTGCCGTCTATGGTATCCTCCTGCAGCCGGAGCCCAGCGGGTTGCAACACCCACCCATCCCCGCCAGCGGCGGAGGGGAGGCCTCCCCCAAATGTGGGGTTTGTGGGCATGACCTGTCTCACCTCTCCAACCCGCAGGAGCACCAGTGCCTGCAAGGCAGCCACGACCGTTCCTTCCAGTGCACTCAGTGCATGAAGATTTTCCACCAGGCCACGGACCTCCTGGAGCACCAGTGCCTGCAGGTGGAGCAGAAGCCCTTCGTCTGCGGCGTCTGCAAGATGGGCTTCTCCCTGCTCACCTCGCTGGCCCAGCACCACAGTGTCCATAATGGCAACACGGCCGTCAAGTGTTCCATCTGTGAAAAGACCTACAAGGCGGCCGCGGCGGCAGTGGCAGCCCCCGAGGAACCGGCCCCCCCACAGCAGCCGGCGGCCCTCAACCGGGCCCCTGCGGAGAAGCCATACAGCTGCTCCATCTGCCAGAAGCCCTTCAAGCACCTCTCGGAGCTGTCGCGGCACGAGCGGGTGCACACCGGGGAGAAGCCCTACAAGTGCAGCCTGTGCGACAAGAGCTTCAGCCAGTCCTCACACCTGGTGCACCACAAGCGCACGCACAGCGCGGAGCGGCCCTACAAGTGCACCGTGTGCGAGAAGACGTTCAAGCACCGCTCCCACTTGGTGCGCCACATGTACGCCCACTCGGGCGAGGCCCACCTCTTCCGCTGCAACGTCTGCGAGTTGCACTTCAAAGAGTCCTCGGAGCTGCTGCAGCACCCCTGCACGCCCAGTGGCGAGCGGCCCTTCCGCTGTGCGGCTTGCCACAAGGCCTTCCGGCGGCCCTCAGACCTCCGGCAGCACGAGCGCACCCACAGCACGGAGCGCCCCTTTCAGTGCGACCTCTGCCAGATGAGCTTCAAGCAACAGTATGCGCTCATGCGTCACCGCCGCACTCACAAGGCTGTGGTCCCCGCCCCTTCTTCGGAGCAGGAGGCCGCCCCGCTGCCTTTCAAGTGCTCCCTGTGCGAGAAGGGCTTCGTGCAGCCAGCCCACCTGCTCTACCACCAGCACGTCCACGGCATCGAGAACCTCTTCAAGTGCAATGCCTGCCAGAAGGGCTTCAGCCAGTCCTCCGAGCTGCTGCGCCACCGTTGCGTGCAGAGCGCGGAGCGGCCCTTCAAGTGCACAGCCTGCAGCAAGGCCTACAAGCGGGCCTCCGCCTTGCAGAAGCACCAGCTGGCTTCGCACTGTGCCGAGAAGCCCCTCCGCTGCACCCTGTGTGAACGGCGCTTCTTCTCCTCCTCGGAGTTCGTGCAGCACCGCTGCGACCCTGCCCGCGAGCGGCCCCTGAAGTGCCCGGACTGCCAGAAGCGCTTCAAGTATGCCTCCGACCTGCAACGCCACCGGCGCGTCCACACGGGGGAAAAGCCGTACAAGTGCCCCTCCTGCGAGAAGGCCTTCAAGCAGCGGGAGCACCTGAACAAGCACCATGGGGTCCACACCCGGGAGCAGCACTACAAGTGCATGTGGTGTGGCGAGCGCTTCCTGGACCTGGGCCTGCTGCAGGAGCACAGCGCACAGCACACCTCCACAGAAGGCACTTACACGGTGGCCCCCTGCCTGCCCTGAGCGGTGCCAAGCACAGCCCTCGGGCCCTCCCGGAGCTGGCCGCAGCCCTTCGATGTGCAAACATGGCAGAGTAAACTGAGCCTCAGGGTCAAAGGGGGCCGCGCACTGCCAAGACCTTGGAAAGACTGGCTCTTGAAGCCTGCCAGGGCCTGGCCTCGCCCTGCCACTGTGGTGCCTCTGTGTTCAGGAAGCCAAGGGCTGTCTCTGGAGTGAATGATGGAGCAGGATGCTGGGAGCGGCTGAGGAGTAGGGGCTGAGCAGAAGGGCTCAGGAGGCAGGCACGCCAGGCTGGAAAGCCGCCTCTCACGCATTGCCAGGATTTGTCCAGGCAGATGCTCCAGCCGGCAACCCTTATATGGTTGTTTTGGCTTCAACCGCCTATAACCATTGGGACTGGATTTCCTCCAGCCGTTGGAAATGCAGCTGGAAGGGCATGGAGGAAAACTCAATTTATCTATTTAAACTTATTATTAAAGCTAGAGCAGACACCCCCACCCCCCCCAGCCTCCTCCTCCTCCCCCCTCCCCCCTATGTTGTGGTATAAATAGATAGACTTCTCTCTGTAACCTCTGAGAAATGTAAACATTCAAGACATGCAAATGAAGAGAGCTTGGACAGAAAACATTCATTAAAACTGCACTGACCTGTCCTGGGATTGTATCTTGTGGAACCCAAAGCCCAAGTGCGAAAAGAGTGCACATGCCAGTCACATGAACCAGATCTGAGACAGTTGAGCCTTTTCTGCACATGCCTTCATCAGGGACCAGTGTGTATGTGTATGTGTGTGTGTGGAGGAGGGGTGTCTCTATGCATATACAGGTGTATGAGGTACGTAGAACCTCTTACTGCATTAAATTAGAGCAGAGGTCCCCAAACTTGGCAACTTTTAAGACTTGTGGACTTCAACTCCCAGCTGGCTGCAGAATTCTGGGAGTTGTAAGTCTACAAGTCTCAAAAGTTGCCAAGTTTGGGGACCCCTGAATTAGAAGATGGCTACAAACCGGCAGTGGGGTCAGTATAAAAAAAGCAAGTGATGCTATCCTTTTTTTGGCCTGGGGTTGGGGGTGGGAAGAGGGGGCTCTCTATCCCAGATCCCTTCAGAGGTGGCATCGTATTTGAAGGAGGAGCAGAGTATAACCCGTTTGGGGTGGGGAGGGGGGGGCCAAGCAAGAAGAGCTGCTGTTTTCTCCTTGTTGGGTCCTGGGCCTTTTCATGGCCTCCCAGCAGCGCAGAGGTAGCTTTTATAGAGGGAATTTTCCTTTTTGGAATGGCCTTTAAAAAAAAAAAAGTCGTGAATAAGGCGACCATGTAGCTCAGCTGGATGTCAGTTTTACAGCCTTGTAAAAGCTGCAGTGGAATCTGGGAATTTGAACCCACTAGTCAGTCTTTCTTTGTGGGGGGGATGGGGGACTTGAAAGGCGCTGCCCAGAGAGCCCGCTAGGCAGGATATTGTGGGGTGGAAGCAGGCCCCTCCCTTTCCGGAGAGCCAGGAAGGCCCTCCCTTGGGAGGCTTTTGTAGGCTTCCTTCCTGCAGGCTCCATTGTTTCCGTCCCCTCCTTCTCCTCCCCTCTTCTGCCTAACTGCCACCTCTCCTGCCCAAGCCCCTTTTTGTCTGTGCTGCACCCGCCTTCTTGCCTGAGCCTTTTCCTGAGCTGAATTCTGAATATGCTTGGGGACACCCAGACCTCCCAGGCTGATTTGGCCAAGGACCCTTGTCCTTTGCTGCCTTTGAGAGGCTGCTCCTGTCTGGCATCAAGCAGGGCTGGTTTTTGAAGGGAAATGGCCTTCTCGCCTGCGGTCCCTGCAGGTTGGACGGTCCATTTGGTCCCAGCAGACAGAATCCTCCCTTTATGGCAACAGCATTCCATTTTTTGGGGGGGGGGGGAGTTGCATTTTCTCTCCTAACGTTCAGAAAGCAACAGGCAGCCTGGGTGATTCAGCTGCAGAGAGAGCTTGAAATCCCAAGCAGGAAGGCCCACTGAGGCCTCTGCCTTTGGAGCTGGACTCCCTGAGGAGATTTCAAAACCATGCACGGAACCCATGCCTTGCGCAAAGTGCTATCTATTCATATTCCCTCCCTCCCTCCCTCCCTGTGTGTGTGTGTGTGTGCGCATGTGTGTGTATACACACACGCACACACTGAGAGATCTGAAGCAAGGATTTAAGCAGAGGAACAACCAGGGGCTCGTAATGAAGTGTTGCACTGTGAACCACACAAAATCCAATGAAAATTACCCCAAAATTACATGTTACAGAATGAAGTTTTGCTGGGAAGCAATCCATGGCCTTCCACTCAACCAGAGTTTAAGGCTGACCCTCTTGTCATGTGTCTAGCAAATGGGTTTTCGTGGTCAGCCTGATGCCCTTGGCTCAGCCTTCTACCTGGGGCCCAGAGACAGTTTCTCCCCTGCCCTTTTGCCCTCCAGTGCAGAATCCCAACAATATTTAGGGAGGAGAAAGGGTGACATTCCTGCAGCTTCGGGGGAATAGTTTCTACGCTGTGCTTTGCCAGGGTCGAGAGTGGCTGGGAGGGACATTTTCCTTTTAAGAATACAGGAATCACTAAGAAAAAGATTTCTCAGTTCATCTTCTAAAAATGGAGGTAAATGATTCCATAAAAATGAATTTAGTTGGCTTGCTTAGGTTTATTTTGAGTTGATGAAGAACAAAATTAAAATCAACTAAAAGCAGTTCCAGCCAGGAATATAAAAATTAAAGTATGTAGCAGCTGAGGAAGGTGTCAAACACTGCCAGAAGACAGGCTCCTTCATACAACTGGGCTCCCATGTCCAGATGCAAAATGAAGTTCTTGGTGCTTTGCTTGTCTATTAAAATATTTCTTGCTGGGTTCTAGGCAAAATTTGGAAGGGAAATACACTTGCATACTGTATCCTGGGCAGATTTCCCAATAATAATATTCAAAAATTGAATATTTAAAAAAATACACTCTTTTTGCCAAGAGCTCAGAACTCTATTCATTCTGTTTATCTGTTGCAACATCCTTTAGGTTAGGTCAGGCATGAGAAAATGAATTTGCCCAACAATGTATGTATAGGCTAGGTTAAGGCGGGCTCCTGTGGACAAGTTCAGTTAAGCACCAGAATGGGGAATTGGATGGGTGAAATGCCAGCACTTTTGAAAGCAGTCAGCATGTCAAGACCCGCATACATTTAATAACACAGTTGTTGCAGGACGAGGCTTCTGGATTTTAATTCTGCTGATCCCTAAAGAGTAAAGGCAGCACATCTGTTTCTCTCCCTCCACCTTTTCCCGTTTTCACAGTTTGGGGTGTGTGTAAGAATGTGTCTCAAGTGGGAGGGGGCTGGTCCCAAACTGATGCCAAGACCAACATTTGGTTGTTTGCAGAGGCACATATGTCCTTAATGCAGGTCCAGAGACATGGTGTTGCTGCAATATCTGAAACGGTGCTTGTCACATCTAGGTTAAGAGCCTTCAAACTTTAAGACTTGTGGACTTCAACTCCCAGAATTCCTGAGCTAACATGACTGGAGGAGGGATTCTGGGAGTTGAAGTCCACAAGTCTTAAAAGTTGGCAAGATTGGGGACCCCTGATCTAGGTCAACATGAGCAATATGTCTCTAGCAATACAGTTCCAAGGTTGGATTATGCAGAGCAGCCTCTGGTGGATATTTGTGCAATCCAGACACAAACGAGGAATCGGGCATCAAAAACCTGGTAGACCTCAGAGTTACCTTAGGTCAGGGGTCACCAAATTTTTGGACCTCAGGGACCACCAAACTCATAATTTTAAATCCCAGGGACCACTAATATGAATTTTGACTGATGGTGGCTTGCTGACGTTGGAGAGAAGGGGAGGGAGAGAGAGATCTGATCTAACCTGTCCCCCTCTTTCTCTCATACACACACACACACAAACACACAGAGGCAGGGGTGGGATTCAAATTTCTTAAGAACCAGTTCTTGGGTGTGGCCTAATTTGTGGGTGTGGCTTGATGGTCCTGTGACTGGCTGGGCATGCCTTGTATGTAAATAAATATTTATGTAAATATTGAATTTTTTATTTAAAAAGAGCAACTTTTACCCAAAATCAGGCAAAGCAGGCAGGCAGATTGAGTTGCTCACAGAATCACAGATTCATTCAGAGATCTATGTATCTGCCATTGGCTCTTGAGTCTACACTGAATAATAGAAGCTTCAGTCCTAAGGAAGATTCAGCTCTGCTTAAAAGCAGAGCCGAAGATCTAAACAATAACTAGAAAGCAAGAAATCCAATGATTTCCTGCTTCCTAACTAATCTAAATCTCCCGGCACAGCAGAACAGCTGATGGACAGGGAAAAAAAAGGAAAAATAGCAATTTAGCAGGCAAGTTTGCCAGGTAAGGAGTGGGCGGGGAGGGTTCCTGTGGGCAATGTGGACGGTGTAGCCTTGTGTTCTCGCACAGCCTGGATTAATTACTTTGGGGGGTGCTCTGGGGGTGACATTTCTCTGCAGATCACCAAAATTTTCTCATGAACTCGGCCGAAGAGTGGGGGCCAGTGGGTGGGCGGGCCATGTGGGCAGTGCAGCCTTGTGTTCCTGCACAACCTGGATTGATTTGGGGGGGACATTGCAGACCACCAAAAATTTTCTCGTGGACCACCAGTGGTCCCTGGCCCACCGGTTGGCGACCACTGGTTTAGGGACCTGCAGGACAGAGGAAATGCCAGGATGAGGCAAAGGGCTTGTCCCCATCCTTTGAGCCTTGCTGAACGTTTTGGTTCAGGGGTGGGGTTGCTCTGCCTTGGCTTGTTCTGGTTCTCAAACGCAAGAGTGACAACGTTGCTCTCCAGATACGGACTGCCATCTGCTCCTGCCAACATGGCCAGCAGCCACAGATACCAACTGCAAAACCAGTCATGCTGGGAATTACTTTCCAGAGGTGGCTCTTTGCAGAGCAGACTAAACTCGGTTAGGTGGAAAGTGACATCCATTTGCATCTGCTGCTTGCCCTGGGATGAGAATACCTGACCATCTGGCAAGGACAGGGATACATGGCTCCCCCTCCCCCGAGATGGGGCTCTCTCCTTCAGTCGGCACAAGCCATGCCAAACAGGAGAGGCTATCCTTTTGATGAGCCAAGGCTTTGGTGGCATTGCCCCAAGTCTCAAAATTCAGGGCCTTTCCTTTTGGGCTGGGGGAAAAGAGTCTGGCTCCCCCTCCCTCCATGCCATCCCTTCTCACATCTTTTAGGACTATGAGGAGGGGAATTGAGGGAGATTTTCCGCTTCTTCCCACCGGACAAGAAAGGTAACAAGGAGAATGGTGAGTGGGGGAAACAGTGTTGGTGCAAAGGAATGTCTGTCTGACCTGGGGACAGGAAGGAAGAAGATTGGTCGCTTCTGAGAAAGAAACTCAAAATAATCCTACCTTGAGTTTGCTTATTATAAGGTGGGGCTGGGAGAAACTTGAGCAGGCTTTCCAGGCAGATGTGCCTGGGACTTCCACCATGTTTCTTGATCTTGCCCACTTCCAAAAGTTGACACTTCTGGGATCAGTGGTGGGATTCAGCCGGTTGGCACTGGTTCATGACAACCGGTTGTTAACTTTCTGAGCAGTTTGGTAAACTGGTTGTTGGAAGAAATCATGAGGGCAGAGAACCAGTTGTTCAATTATGTGAATCCCACCACTGCAGAAGCCCTGATGTGCTTCAGTTGGTCAGGGCCTCTTTCCGTTGGCTCCTGGGGCTGGAAAGCAAAACTCACCTGTCGCAGATTGACTCAAGGTTCACCCCTTCTGAGTACAGGTAGTTCTTGACTTATGACCCAATTGGGACCGGAATTTCTGTTGCTAAGCAAGGTGACTGGGTTGCACCCAATTTAACCTTTTTCGCTAGCATTGCTAAGTGACTCGTTGCAGTTGTTAAGTGGATCATGTGGTTATTAAGTGAATCCAGCTTCTGCCATTGACAGCTGGTCGAAAGCCAGCTGGGAAGGTCACAGATACCGATCACATAACCATCACCATAAATACAAGCTAGTTGCCAAGTGCCTGAACTTTGATCACGTGACCCTGGGGATGCGGTGATGGTTATAAGTGACCAGCCATGAGCAGCTATTTTCAGTGCCACCGTTACCTTGGAATGGTCACTAAACTAACGCTTGTAAGTCAAGGACCACCTGAAAACTGTTGAGGGCCTTGCATGGATTCAGCTAATGGATTCACCATTTTCACTGGGTCTGCATCTGCTGGGCAAGTTCCAATTCCTGGGTCACTCTGGAGAGCCATCTTTGGGCCTTGGATGGATGGACACACACACACACACAACCTTTAGCAGGGGGGTCTCCAACCTTGGCAACTTTAAGACTTGTGGACCAACTCCCAGAATTCCTCAGCCAGCTTTTTTTTTTCAACTTCTCAATCACCTTTGCTGGGTGAGGAACTCTGGGAGTTGAAGTCCACAAGTCTTAAAGCAGCCAAGGTTGGAGACCCCCGTTCTACAGTCATGTGGGCTTCTTCTCTTCCTCAAGTCAGCCAGTCCTGTGACTCATCACTTTGTGGTTTTTGGTCATGTTCATGGCAATGTGACTTGACTCCTTGGGATGCGCCTGGTTTACTCTGCAGGACAAACTTCATTTCTCCAGTTTCCTGCGCTGGAAGTGAGCCTAGATCAGGGGTCTCCAACCTTGGCAACAAAGCTGGCTGAGGAACTCTGGGAGTTGAAGTCCACAAGTCTTAAAGCGGCCAAAGTTGGAGACCCCTGGTTTAGCACACAGAGCTGGCTTGCTTTGTGGCAGAAATGGCTCCATGAGCTCCAGATGAGAAGAAGGACTTCTTGACCCACCCACCCCAATTTTCCACATGGTTGAAAGAAAGATGTCGGCCTTTATAGGTTGGTCAAATCCTGGTTTGTTTCTGGAGGCACTTTGATGCTGGGGCTGCTTCTTCTCATCACATCGGGGGGAGGGAGGGCCTGGAGAAATGACCTGGCAGCCTTTCCTCCTTGTCTGCATCCTTGAAACTTTAAAGCACAACGCCGAAAACATGATTTGCCTGCCTGGGAGATGCCTTCCTCAGCCACGTGTTGTGGTTAGCCGGCAGCAGGTGTGGATGGCTGAGGAGATAAGAGGACTCCGATGAGGGGCCAGGACCATTGGGGAGTGGACTGCTGCCTTCAGAGATTGTGGGGGCTGGCAGCAGCGATGAGGAGGTTCCCGAGGAGCCCGTGCCAAGTGCGTCTGCGCACAGGGCTGCTTGCAGGAAAGAGCAGCTGCAGCAGCATGGGCAACTCGGGAGTAAGGTAATGGCCCCTCCTTCAAGAAGATAAAAGCCAGCTGTGAATTGGATGTTCTTTGCAGGAAGCAAAAACATTTTGAAACTCCAGCCTTGTGGACATTGCAGTATCTTAAGTTGGTATTTGAAGAGTCTTGTGTTGTGAATATTTCTTATCTGTCATTCTTGGCAGCCTCACACAGTTTTGGCGAGGCTCATGCTTATCCAAGTTAATTAGTTTGCAGCAGCCTTTTAACCGGGGATTCGTAAGAATCATTAAAAGGTTTCTGTTCCCTTTGGTTCGTGTTTGTTGTATTGGAAAAGGGTTTGTGTTAGAACACGTCTCCTCTTGAAGCAAATAGTAGCTTTTTTAATTGTTTGTGGGTGTTCAAACATTGCGCCAGGAGGCATCCCGAGCCTCAGACCTCTTCAGGGACCGGCTCCTTAGTGCCAGGGCTCAAGGTAGTGAGAGCGGCTGAAAGGAAGAAGGACACATGTTTGCTCAGGTCTGCTAGGGCTCCTTCAGGATCCCTACCCATGGATCCCTCCTGTCCTGCCCTTGTTGCAGTCTGACTCTGAGGGGGAGATTGAGCAGCTGACAGGGAGTGGGAGTGGGGCTCCGGTGGCTGTGGAAGAAACGGGGAACAGGCCCAGTCTGGCTGGGCATTCAGAGGAAGACCCAGGGCCAACCCCTCTTCATCCTAGGGCACGCAGGGTGGACCGGAGAAGGGAGCAACGTGGCTTACGGGAGAGAAAAGGGCCCTGATCCCTTTCATTAATTGCAGCTGAGAGAACAGGATATAAGAAGGGCGTTTGCAGACAGCACCTTGCTGGAAGCAAAGCCTGCATTATCTTTGTCGGGGCTTATCTGGGTTTTGGTGTCCTCCCAACTGTGGTTGCTGTGTTATCTTGTGGACACCTGCAATTTATCATCCTGGCCTGCCGTGTTAATGACTCCAGTGTGGTTTATGTTGGGTTTTTTTATTTCTAATAATTTTTACTTTTGGTTCGGACTGCATTTATTTTCTTCAGAGACTGTTTTTTAGAAGAGTTTGATATCAAGTCGAGGATAATTGGACATTGGGGCACAAGTTGGAGGCATTAAGGGGAATTTATTCTACTTTTGTGACTGTGTTATTTTTGTGTCACACCCCGAGTCATCACACACACAGCCCCATTGGCTGCTCTGGGATCACTGCAGAAGAGATTTGCCCCAGAGAGGAATGTCTGGGGAGCAGGAGCTCCTCCATGTCTGAAATCCTCCTGGGCAGGCAGCCTCCTGGGGATGGCACAGTCATTTGAACAGTGCTGGAGGATGAGATTTCTCCACAGCAGCCCAGACTGCAGGCCTGACATGTCAGAAGTTGTGGCTGCTCCATCCCTGGAGGTTTTAAGAAGAGACTAGACAGTCACTTGTCTGGAATGAAAGGGGGTCTCCTTCTTGAGCAGGGGGCTGGGCTAAAAGACCTCCAAGGTCCCTTCCAGCTCTGAATATTCTATTCAGTCCTGCTTGGTTCATGTCATCCAAGGCCGGTTGGACCTTCTACTCTAGCATCTTCAAAAGAGCCTTTTGCAAAATTGGTACCTCCTCCCACAGACCGTGATCCTATTGCGTTTGGCATTGCAAATTGTTTTGCCCTCAGCTAACAAAATTCTTGCAACTAGCCAGCCACCCCCCTCCTCTGAGAGCCAATTCCATCTGGGGCTGTGGAGAGAGCAGAGGTCTCCCCCCCACACCAATCCCTGGCACCACTTTTGGTCCCCTGAAGAGTTAGGTACCTGAAGGCAGTTCCAAAGCTCCTGTAGGTGTTCCTGTAGGCAAAGAGGAGAACATTGCAGTGAGTTGCTGGGAAGTCATGGGAGCAGCGATGAGCCCCAGGCAAGCAGCAGTGCAGAGGCGATACTTACACGGTGTTGTAAGGAAGGGGCTTTGGTCCATATCTATCCAGGCTGGGATTCTGATTGAGGCAATACTAGCATGGGAAAAGGGAAGATGCCTTATGTTAAAACCCAGCACCTCCATGCTTCTCGCCTTCACCCTTTCTGTGAAGCCCCCACCTCTTCCTGCTGTCAGGCAGGGAGCAGGCCCCCCCTTACACTTGCTCGCCACCTGCCGCAGAGGGAGGGGGCAGCGGAGGGCTCTCCTGCATGCGGGAATCTTGCAGGGCAGCTGAGCAGGCAAGTTTAGCCATCAGCCTTCAGGTCAGGACTTGGGACGCTCCCTTGTCAGATAACAGGGGGCCTTTTCAGCTGTGAGACCCCTGGGTTTCTCTGAGATTCTAGACACACTGGAGCATCTGAACTTTGCCACAGACTCAGAAGGAATGAAAGTTTAATTATTAAACCATCATTGCCGTGGTTTCGGTTTCACTTAGGACATGGTGCAAATTGTGCTGAGAACCCGGAATCCAGCTGTTCTTGAGCAGGGTGTGTGTGTGCTTTTTTCATTAAAAAAAAACCCTTTTGTTTTCCTCCAAAATCTGCAGGGGGCAAAACAGTAAAATTACCAGAACAGTTTTTCTGCCCCCAAATTTTAGTAGGTATATCTTAATAGCTGCATTAAGTTATGTTTAGTGAGTTGGTGTTTTGAGCAGGGACTTCTCATTTACAGAGTTTTTTTAAAAATGTGTGAAGCACTGTACTTTTCTGCCACAAATTAATAGTATAATCTCGGTCTCTTCTGATAGAGAGTAGCTTGAAAAATGTAAACTTAATTAAAAAATAAAAATGTCCCATCGAAACATTAGGATCTAAATGTTGGAGTCATATCCATATTGCGGTCTTGGCAGTTCTAACAGAGCCCTTTCCTGGCCAACAAACAAGATGAGACTAGAGGAAATAATTGCACTGCTATCACCACCGTTCTTAAGGAGTTGAGGATCCAATAGTTGGATTGAAAACCAAAACTCCTTTTCCCAGAGTTCCCCCCAACCACTTTGTGATAATGCCTTAATTGCAATCAAGTTGGATTCTCCTGGCAGAGGTGCACTTTGCCCTTTAAAAATGTCTTTTGAGGGCCCCCCCCCATAATATTGCCTCCCCTGCCCCCAAGGAGAATGTCTTGCTTACCCTCCAGGTTTGAGTGACGTCTGGTTTTAAGTATCTGACGGCATAACAGCTGAAGCCAAGAACTGGGAAAGACGAAAAGAGCACAGGAGAGGAGAGGAAAAAGGAAAGGAAAAAGATCAATATAGGAGAATATTTGTAGCTCAGGGTTGAATTGAGGCTTCCTAGCACTCTCGCAGCTTGGTTGTTTTCTTGCAGACGTTTCATTAAGCGAACCAGGTAACATCATCAATGCTAGTGGTGGGCAGTGTTGGCACACCTGACTCAGGCAAGTAGCCAGAAAGGTTCCCCTCAATGGGGGAACCTGGGCTGAGCCCAGCTATGCTCTCCTCTGGCTCAGAAGGGCAGGGGCCTCTCTCTGCCAGGTGCCCATCCTTCAAGAGTTGGGCCTGGCTCTGGCAGCAGGGCTGGAGCTGCCGGCAAGGCTGTCTGGAGTCCCCTTCGTGCCCACCAATGCTGGTCCTGCCCAGAAGAGCTGGGGGGGGGGGGTGAGGTCCCACTAGTGGGGCAGGAGCAGAGGTGGCATTCAGCCGGTTCGGACCAGTTCTGGAGAACCGGAAGCAGAAATTTTGTGTAGTTCAGAGAACCAGCCAATCCCACCTCTGACTGGCCTTGGCCCCATCCATTCTCCACCTCCCATCGAGTCCCAGCTGATTGGCTGGGTCTCCTTTGGTTGCCCTGCCCAGGAGAACAGAGCTGGAAAGCAGGTTAGGGGGGTGGGGAGGGAAGGGGGATTTTGCAGTATCCTTCCCGTCCCCTGCCACGCCCACCAAGCCACGCCCATAGACCGGTAGTAAAATGTTTGAATCCCACCACCAGGCAGGAGGGACGCCGAGCTGGGCATCCGGCCATGGGGGGCAGGAGGGGGGGCAGACCAAGGGGGCGCCTCCATCTGCCCCAAAGGAGGCGCCCCCCACCCCGTCCCCGCTCCCTTGAGTCCCCCGAGGGGCGGGGGCGCAGGCGAGCCTTCCGCCAGGTCCTCGCAGCTCCTGCCCGGGAAACAGCGGCGGACTTGGCGCCCCCGAGCCCGCGCGGACTGGCCGCAGCCCCGCCGAGCGCCTCCCCCGGCGGAAGGAAGGTCCCGGGAAGCTCAGGTGGCGCGGCCAGGCGGCGCGGAGCCTCCCCGGAGCGAAGGGCTTCCCGCCCGTCCTGCCTGCCCGCCCGCCTACCTTTGCCCTGGAGGTTGAGCAGCGGCAACTCGCCGGCGGCGGAGACGAAGCGGGACCAGTCCTGCATGGCGCGCGTGTAGCTGGGCCACTCCTCCTGGTTGGTGCTGGGCGGCAGCGGCGCCAGCTTCCCCGCGCGGGACCGGCCGGCCAGCGAGCGGCGCACCAGCTCCGACATGCCCTGCAAGGAAGCGGGGCGGCTGCAGCGGCGCTCGCGGGGGCTTCCCCGGCAGGGGGCGGCCTCGGGCTCCTCGGCTGCCCCGGGAGACCCGAAGCGCCCCGAGCGCCCGACCAGGCGGGGAGGTTAAAGCCCAAAGCCAAGCGCGGCAGCGGCGTTTCCCGGGAACTCTCCTGCCAGCTGGCGTCGGATCCCCCGCTGAACGGCCGGCCGGGACCTGCTTCTCCCCCGCCCCGCGCAGCTCCGCGGACCCCCCGCCCCGTGACTCACCTTGGAGGGGACGGGGCTGCTGGGCACTCCGCCCACGGTGAAGGTCGCCCTTTGGAAATCCTCTGCGGAAGAGACGGGGCGGAGAAGTTGGGGGGCCGGCTGGCTCCCTACAGCAGGGCTCTCCAAGCTTGGCCGCTTTAAGCCTGGCGGACTTCAACTCCCAGAATTCCCCAGCCAGCTTTGCTCCAAGGATGGAGAGCCCTGCCCTACAGATGCCCGGCTGTGTCCCAGAAGGGACCCTTTTAGGCCTGGCAGATTTAGAGAAGACCCTCCCCACCCCCAAAAAAAACCACAGAGGAGGGGGGCACAAATTAAACTTTTAAGATTTGCCCCTCCCTCCTTTTAAGAAGGTCGCATCAAAACATTTGGGACAGGGATCTCCTACCTTGGCCACTCTGAAGGCCTGGAGGGCTTCAACTCCCAGCAAAGCTGGCTGGGGAATTCTGGGAGTTGGAGTATTCCAGGCTTAAAGTGGCCAAGGTTGGAGAGCCCTGATTTGGGGTCTAGTTGATGTGCTGGCGCAAGAGCCCAACTTCTGCCTGGAGTCTTGGAATGCAGGCCGCCATTGCTAGCGTTGGGATGGCATTGCATGGAAGAGGAGCAACTAAGAGGGACTGCAATGCATCCCTACCCTGGTTCGGCTCCCAGACAGTTTGGCTGGTGGGCTGATACCTTTGGAGCAGGTGGTGCTGGTCCTGCAGTGCTGGTCAGTGAGCCTGTTGACCATGGTGTCCATGTCCATGCGCCTCAGCGTTGGCAGGCAGGGGTGGTAGATATGCTCCTTCACTCCAGCTAACATGCTCTTCTTGGGTTCCAGAGGAATGAGGACTGCAGGTGCTGCATAGACGGGGCTGGCATCTGGCGGCCAGGGGATCAAGTCCAAAGCTTGGGCCATTGCTGCAAATTCGCCCAGCCCAAAAGAGAGGAGAGGAGAGTTACATTTCCGACATCCATCAGGCCATTCCTTCTCCATTGGATTGCCACATCACTTAGGAAGATCCTATTCTGACCCAAACCTTGTTCCAAGGAAACAAATACAAAATGGAGGTAACAGCAAAACCTTTTAATGATTCTTTATGAATTCTCTTCCTTCACGGTTAAAAGGCTGTTTCAAACTAATTGTCTCTGGTAAGAACGAGCCTTGCCAAGGTTGTGCAAGGCTGCCAAGAACACGAGATAAAGTTACTAAGAAATATTTCAAACACAAAGAGACTCCAAACACCAACCAAGATACTCCGAATGTCCACAAGGCTTGAGGGCAAAAACTTCTTTGCTTCCTGCAAAGAACTCCAGTTTCTCATCTGGCTTTTATCTCCTCAGGGAGGGGCCATCACCTTGCAGCCTTACTCCTGAGTCGCCCGTGCTGCTGGAGCTGCTCTTTCCTTTGAGCAACCCTGCGCGCACACGCACTGGGCACAGGCTCCTCGGGGTCCTCTGCATCACTGCTGCCAGCCTCCACAATCTCCGAAGGCAGCACTCCACTCCCTGATGGTCCTGGCCCCATCCCTGCATCACACGCAGGCCCCTCATCCGAGTCCTCGCTCTCCGAGACCTCAGCCATCCGCACCTGCTGCCGGCGAACCACAACAGAACCAGTGTTAAATGTCCAAGGAACATTATCCTTGTTGAAGCAGCCCCATTCTCTGGAATAGGGATGTCAAAACTCGATTTCATTGAGGGCCACATCAGGGTTGTGTTTGACCTTGGGGGGACCAGTGGAGAGGGCATGACCAGAGTGGATATGGCCAGCTCAATATCACTTGCAGTGGCACCTGTGGTTACCTGGGTGCCCTGCTGGTGAAAATGAGCTCCCAAGCTCTGTTTTTGGCTGCAATGGCCTCCTGCAACTTTCTTCCAGTGAAAACGGAGCTCGGGAGGGTTGGCACCACCGACCAGTCCTTCACCATTTCCAGGGTGGCCCTGTGGGCCAGATCTAAGCACCCAGTGAGCTGGATCCAGCCCGCAGGCCTTGAGTTTGACACCTCTGCTCTGGATCCGGCCCAGTGGCCCATTCCCCTTCCCCAGCTTCCCTGACAGAGCTGGGAATGTTGTTCCTCCAGGGAGAGGCAGGATGCTGTCCTGGCAGCAGCTCTGGTCAGCCTGGCAGGGCGCCAGTCCTCACTACCACGCTTGCACTCTCTGCAGCTTTAGTGATTGGCAGGCTGTGGAAGACTGTTTCCTGCTGTGAACATGCTGAGCTCTAGCTGGCAGTTCTCAGGTAGTTGCTCAGGCCTTTCCCTCCTTACCTCAGTGCAATAACGCTGGGAGGAGGAGAAGGTGGAAGAGGAATGTGCTGCTGCACTGGGGAAAAGGTTACAAGAAGTAGTATTATTTTTGTACCCTGGGGAAGTTTTCTGCACGTTTATCAAGTGATAATCAAGGTTGCCTGTACCTGTCCCAGGACCTGGGAATAGTTGGTGTGGGTTGGGAATATGCAGTAGACATTGCTCTGCTTTTAGTTAATGCACCCAGTCCTAATTAGTTTAAGCTGGTGTCAATTCTAATATCCATCAATTGATATTGAAGTTGTGTGGGAGGATCCACATTCTCCCAACATCCCAGAAGAGCACCTTCTGCCCGTGAAGGTAGGTGGATAGCTGAGGACACAGTGCCTTCCACTCCTGCAGCACATAACACAGCCAGGACCATTGCGTGACTCGGGAGACAGGGCACTCACTGCAGCAAACTTCCAGGCTCCAGCCACCAAGACATGCTGGAACTGCCATGGCTGTTGGCTTTATTAGCTGAGAACTGCTCTCATGTCTGGAGAGTATCAGGTGAAAAAGCTACTAGCAGTCAAGGCTCCTTCAAAGATAATGCTAAGCCATGATTTAAGGTAGCCACATAAACCAAAACAAGAGCCTCAGCTTCTCTTTCCCCTCCCTTCTGCTGTGCACCAGAGATCATAAATAAGCCATAAACTAGAATAGAAAATAGAATTAAAATGACTGTGGCAAAAGAAAGCAAAGGCAGTAGCAATAGTGATAGGTGCCTTGACTGCAATCCCAAAACAACTGGAGTCAGCATTGACAAATTCACCATCAGTCAATTGCAAAAGGCAGCTTTACTCGGAATGGCTTACATCCTGTGGCAATATCTGTAACATCCACATCTGCCTATCCCAGGTCCTTGACAAATACAATAAACATCTGGCTGAGTCTATGAGCAACAACAACAACAATGATGATGATGATGTAATGTTAAGAGAATAGCTTTCAATATATTGTTACTGTTATTAGACATTTAGAATGATCCCTTCCCCGGTCTTCTTTTTTCCATTGGCAGGCAAACTGCTTACCCAAATCTTTTGACAGTCACTGCACAGCGTAAAGGAGGGCAGGAAAGACCAGGCAGGCCGGACAGTTAGGAAGATGCAGAGAGGGGTGCTATGGAGGGCCCGATGACTTGGGTTGGCGATGCCAAGCAAGATCCTCTCCAGGTGTGGGTCCAACTTGTGGGGGGAGAAGGAGAGTCCTGAGGTGTCCCTCAAGCCCTCACATGCTGGGAGCCAGGTCTACCTTCTGGGCTCTGCCCCCTCACTCTCCATAGCAACCTCAGGGAGCCAGGAATTGTTGGTCAAGAGGGCCAGGTCGCTAGGCAACCCTGGCCAGGTCATCTCAGGCTCCTGAGCCCCCCCCCAATGCTCACAGCAGGCCCCTGAGCCCCCTCACCCCTGCAGCATTCAAATGTCACATTCAGATGTTTTCCAAAGTTTCCAAATTGCGTTATTTATAACAACTAAAAGCAACTATAAGAGAAAAAAAGAAATTGAATTTCTGGAAATAAGGAACATGAAGACAGTGAGAAAGTGAGCAAAACAGTTGGGATGGTGGCCAGAACCACACTAGCAAAATCCTCTTTTAAGGCTGTGCCCAAAATTTGACTCCCCACACCCCTATAGAAAGAAGAAGGCAAATAAATTAGAGTTGAAGGATCCTTGTTTTCTTGCAGACATTTCATTACCCAAACTAGGTTAACATCATCAGCCACTAGCAATGATGATGTTACCTAGTTTGAGTAATGAAACATCTGCAAGAAAACAACAAAGCTCAGACAGCACCAAGGGCCTCTTATTCCAGTCCTGAGCTACAAATATTCTCCTTTTATTGGTAAATTAGAGCTGCTTATTTGAAAATCATCTTCTGTTACTTTTGAGTAGCCCTCTACACAAGGTGCCTTACAGCCTTGTGTTGATAAAATCCAGACTCTGAACGGTGATGGAAGAAGTCTTTCCCACTACACAGACTGCTTGACAAGAAAGCAGCCTGGGGGCAACGGGAAGAAACAGCATTCCGGGAAATCAAAAACATAATCACATCAGACCGCGTACTAATCCAGTACAGCGAGGCACTACCTGTAACCCTAACCTAACATCATCCTTCAGGGTCGGAGCCATCCTCAGCCATGTATAACCTGATGGGAAAGAAGCCCCCATAGCCTTTTACTCGAAGACATTGTCCAAATGGGAACGAAATTACAGTCAACTCGACGAAGAAGCACTGGCCGCTGTCACCAGGATCAAGCAATTCCATGAGCATATCTACGGATGGAAATTCACTGTAGTCACAGACCAAAATCCACTTCTGGGGATCATCGCAGCAAACAGAGCCACCCAAACATACTGTTGCCCAGAATGAAGCGTTGGTTGGAGTTCCTAGCCGCCTATGACTACAATTTAATACACTGACCCGGGAAGGACATAGACCATGCAGACACACTCAGTCGATGCCCCCTACCCAACCTGGAAGAAAACCCAGCGCCAACCACATCTACACTCCTGATAGAGACTTTAGAGAAAGCTCCGGCAACAGCGGCAGACATCACCAGAGCAACAGCATGAGACAAAACCCTGGTGCGAATATTGAACTGGGTAGGGAGGGGCTGGCCAGAGAGGGAGACAGCTGACAAAACCAAACCATTCAGAAACAGACAAACGGAACTCTCGATCCTGAAAGGGTGCGTACTATGGGGTGCCATGTACTTTTCAGAAAGATAAGCCGATCAACTAGTTCCAGAGATCCATCACAAACATGGACCTTCAGAGGGGCAATTTCATACCTTATTTGGAATAGATTAGATTAGATTAGTTGAAAGGGACCTTGTAGATGATCTAGTAGTCCAAGCCCCCGCCCAATCAGGAGACCCTACACCATTTTAGACAAAGGGCTGTCGAATCTCTTCTTGAAAGCCTCCAGTGATGAAGCTCCCACAACTTCCGAAGGGAACTTCTATTCCTTCAGTTGATTGTTCTCACTGTCAGAATGTTTCTCCTTATTTCCAAGTTGAATCTCTCCTTGTTCAGTTTCCATCCATTATTCCTTGTCTGGCTTTCGGGTGCTTTAGAAAATAGTTTGACCCCCCTCCTCTCTGGGGCAGCCCCTCCTCAAATATTGGAACACTGCCATCATGTTTTCCCTGGTCCTTCTCTTCCCTAGACTAACCATGCCCAGTTCCTGCAACCATTCATTGTATGTTTTAGCCTCCAGTCCCCTCATCATCCTGGTTGCTCTCTGCACTCTTTCTGGAGTCTCAATATCTTTTTTATACTGTGGTGACCAAAATTGACCAAAAATAAATACGTATTTGTTTATAATTTAATAATCACATTTATAGGTTACCACAGGGACAATCGGGAGTCTAAATAGCTGGGCCAACCCTTCCAATTAGATAAATTGCTAAGAAGTAAGTAAAACTGACTTTGCATTCTACAAATGTATCTATACATTTGGAATGTATGTATGCATCCATCTCTCCCTGCTGGCGTTCCAAAAGACCATGAAAAACCTGGGTGTTCTCCTAGGTCTTGCAGAGGGCAGATAGGACTCCCCTGGCTGCCATGTTCTGTCTTTGGACTGCTGTCCAGCTTGCCATCTTGTCATTACTTTGCCATTCCCTTGGTTCTAATTGATTGCACGCAGGGGTGGGATTCAAATTTCTTAACAACCGGTTCTGTGGGCGTGGCTTAATTTGTGAGTGTGGCTTGGTGGTCCTGGGACTGGGTGGGCGTGGCCAACTCAACATCACTCACATTGAGGGGCACTTCTCCTCACCTGGCCTCTCGTGACTGTGGGGATGCTGCAACCATCGTAAGTGTGAAAAACGGTCATAAGTCACTTTTTTCAGCGCCATTGTAACTTTGAATGGTCACTAAATGAACTGTTGTAAATCAAGGATTACCTATACAAAAATACAAAAAGCTTCTTTGCTTGCAAAAAGCTGCCCTAAATACCAAACATTAGATTAAAAAGACCTGCAAGGCGGAGTTACAAGTCAGGCAGGGTGCCAGAGCACCTTGAGGAATTAAAATAGTTAAATGCAATGATGACTATGAGCAGCCATCTCTTGCTCATAAAGTGAAACCCTTTAGCAGAGAGGTCATTTAAGCTCAGGAAAAGCAATCTTTAGATCCATTTGCACCTCTTAAAGACACCAGCTGGCCTCACTCACCTCACAAGATATCCTAAGGAAATCATCCAGATTTAAGGAAAGATCACATGCACATCCTTGTTTTTATGTTGTGCCTTACTCTGAGTTGGAAGCACCATTAAGACAGCTGCAATTTGCTGAGGATGCAGAAGGCCTCGTCTCCTAGCAACCGAGGCAACAGCCAAAATCCTTGGATTATCTAGGAGTAGTTCAGCAGAAGGGTGGGGAGAAGGCTGATGCAAATCCAGGTGGCACGGGAAGGGACTTTGCCCTTACTGGCAGTACTGAGGCTCCCTGTCAGGGGCCCGGGGCCCTCAGCTTTCCTCTTACAATGCTCCCTGCAATGCACGACCTGCTTCCCTCGCCCGCAGCCTGTGTCCTCTATGCAAGGCCATTGTCTACACATGTGGATGTGGGTGGGGTGGGCTGAGGAGGTCAGGGAGTGCTGCTGTCTGGGCTCTGAGCCCAAGCCTGCTGCCTTAATCCAATTTGCACTCTCTGTTCTGCACTAATTGATCCCCTGCCCGGCTGGCTTCCCAGATTACCTGTTTCGCTTCTTTCAAGGAGCAGCAGCAGGAGGCAGACGGCCATCTTACATGCCTCACTTGGTCTGTCCTCCTTTGGGGTAGGAAAGGAGGCAGGCGCCTCACCTCGGCTTTGCTCTGGGTAAGTGTGGCCCCGGCAGGCAGTGCTCCCAGAGCAGACAGAGCTTGAAGCCCTGGGCCCCCAGCCGATCCTGGAAAGCACCCCTTCCCAGGTCCTTGGGGCTCATCCCAGGCCCACTCAGGAAGCGGGGAGCTTGGGCTTCCAAGCAGCCCCCCATGCCCGGGTTCAGCCCCATCAGCAGCCCCCAGAGCTTCTTCTTCCAGAGCAAAGGAGGCTGGCTTCAGGCTTTAGGGCACCAGCTCTTGTACCTGGACATGGGGAGAAGAGGGGGAAATGTTGCCCCAAATGGCTTTGGCAAGGGGAGGAGAGGGCTGGGACCTTGCTTCCCACCTGCAGGTGATGAGCTGTGTGGAATACTTGGGTGACCTCCTGAAGAGGACCACAGGTCATTGTGCAGCCCTGATCCCAGCAGAGCAAGGGAAGCAAATGGGAAGCTGCTTCTCTGCTTGAGGATATGCTGGTCTTTAGCCATCATAACAGTGCAGCCTGTTTCTCTCTGCTTGATAATAGCTTTTTCTGACCCCCATCACCCCCTCTCTGTCTCTATCAGCATGCATGTGTGGCTTGTGCATATATGTGTCTGTCTGCCTGTGCCTGCAATCCCTCCCCTCCTGTAGGCATCCCAACCTCCCCAGCAAATCTCTCCAGCTGCCATCTGAATGCATTCAATGATGGAAGTTTACCTGGTTCTGCTATAAAAGGGCTGAGCTGACTAGAGTTTGGTTGCAACCTGCCTCTCAGTGATTCCATGGCGAGTCCGTTATTCGGTGCCATGGATGACAGAGGAGCACTGGAACTTCTTCCGAGAGACTTTCTTTCCAGATGTTAAGCAAGGTGCTCTGCCATCTCTTCTCCTGGGATCTTTTAGTTCTGCTGTTGCCACCCAACTCCTGCCTTTTCCCTGGTTGGTGAAGGAGCCGGTGGTAGCATGGAGAGTGCGAAAGTGGCAGCTGCAGCTGGATCTTTAGTTGGGGGAAGGAGTCCAGACAATTTAGACTGGAGCTGGACAAACGGGAACAAAACACTATCAGTTCTCCATCAACGGGTGTTGCCTCCCGATGAGCTCCAGAGAGCAGCTCCTGCCCTCTAGCAGTTGAACCAGAACTGCTTCCTTGAGGTTTCCCATCCCTGGCCGGTTTCTTCCCAATGAAAGAGGCCAGAACGTTTCTGTGGCCAAAGCCTGGACCATCGCCCAGATGGGCCCTTGGCTCTCAGGTCTGTACATAGAACTTAAAACCCTCAGCCACGACCCCAGAGAGCTTTCCTGACTGAGGACCCCACTGGGAATTGCTTTGCGCTGCTGCCTGTAGCCATCCACTTAGGAACTGGGATGCAGTGTTTGCACCTGCTGGTTCTGCTTCGGGCTTGAGCTTCACTGGACCAGCAATTCCCGGGCCATCAGGATCCTTCTAGATCAGGGGTCTCCAAATGTGGCCACTTTAAGACCGGTGGACTTCAACTCCCAGAGTTCCTTAGCCAGCAAAGGGACTTGAAGTCCACAAATCTTAAAGTGGCCAAGTTTGGAGACCCCTGATCTAGATCATGTTTCTGTTTTGGGGACAATTCAAAATGATCTATGCCAGCGCAGCTTCACCAGTCAAGGTGCCATGCATAAAAGGCAGGTGGAGCTTCAATTGCTGCGTTTGGGCTGCCCTCTTGACTTCTTGGACCATCACTGCTGCTAATCAGAGCTTCATGCCGTGATTTTACAGCAATTACCCTAGAATTAGAACAGCCATTCGCTGCAGTGTGGCAATGCCTAAGGGACAAAAGGCCCAACTGGCTGCAAGAACCCTCCAGAGGCAACTCTGAGGAACATGGTAGGCAGATTCCAAGTGAGGCTGGGACAGATAACTGGAGCCAAATGATCTCTGGCGGATGGAGCAAGACTTAAGCGAAGGCACGCCCGGTGTCTTTTATTTTTTTAAAACAACAACAAAAAACAAACATATAAAACCTTCTTTCTGTTCCACAGTGTGTCAGTTGGGTACATATTTCTTCGTGCATAAAATAATGTTGTCATACATATTTAACTTGTATATGTTTCTAATCGTTCTAAACAGTATTTTATATTGCATATATCTATATATAGATATATTGCATATATCTATATCTATTATCCTTAGCTTTATAATGATTGACTTTCAATAATATATTTCAAATTCATTTTCTTACTCTTATCTAACTCATGTCTTGATGGGGCCAAATAGTGCAGGTGGCTTTATCAGAACTGGCAGAGCATCGATCCATCACTGTGGCCACTGTGCTTCAAGGACCATTCCCTGCAGGCATCCCTGTCCTTCTAGGAGACTGTGAGGGGGATGCAGGCTGGCATTGGTGGCCCTCTCTGAACCAAGCCAACCGTCGGTCCCTCCTCCAACATGCCTCCCCCTGGGGTTTCTTTTCCAGTTGCTTCTTGGTTTCAGAGTTTCTCTTGGTCGTCCAATTCCTGAGCCTCCCCTGAGTCAACGCTGCACCCTGCCCTTCTTCTGCCAGCGCCAGGATGTTCGACTGGATTGAGAAGGTGGTACCCCAGCCTCCTGTGAAAATCCACATTTCTGTGATGGGAGAGAAAAATGCACCCGTGGAACAGAGCGCAGCTGTGGACAGGCCAGAACCTGCCCAGAAGGTGAGTGGCTGCCTCGGGGTGGCCATTAGTTCTCTTACCTGCACAGGAGGCCAGTGCCAAGTAAGGCTGTGCAAAACCCAATCGGTTCTCCTGTTTTTCCCAAGGAAAAGTGGACCTTTCAGGGCCCCCTTGGATCATTCTGTGTCATGGTCCGAAGTTGCACTGGCCACTTGGCTGCTGGTGGCTAAAGAGGCTGTGGCAGTGTGGCTGCATTCACCCAACAGGCTGTGCTAAAGTGAAGGCGCCATACAGGGGCTTAATGGGACAGACTGCAACATGCATTCTGGCAAAACAGCTGCTGGGATCCCAGGATGCATAGAACTGCCAGGCTCTGTTCTGCTTTATTCATTTTATTCTGAGATGGCCAACAGGTGAGAGCCCACCTGGTGTGGAGAGAACCTCAGTCAGCCTGCCCAGGAACGAAAGCAGCTGAAGTTCAACCCACTTTAGCACAACCAAAGGAAACCGAGTCACAGACTCATTAGCAGAGAACAGACAACCCAATGGTGCTTCCAGCACCTCCGCGTTGCTTATTAGCACACAGGGGCTTTGGAACGGGGAAAGAGGCCGAACTCAGCTGGATGGGATCTACGGATCAGGACCTCCAGCACTGGGGCTCCTCAAAGCCAGTGGGCACATTAAAAGCCACCTTTAATCTGCCACCCTTTCTTTCATTGTCCCTTTGTTGTTGCTTCAGCTTGTTTTTGTAACTAGTCACAAAATGCAGTCAACCGAAGGAATCATCTTGAGGAACAGGAGGAAGAGAGAGCATGAAGAAGGTAGCAATTAGAGAAAAGAGAACAGAAATCTGAGTCTGGGTCAGAATCATAACTGAAAAAATGTCTCATATGAGACCCCCTCTAATTATTATGAAGATAAGGGCGGAAGGGGGTGGAGATTTGCAAGATTTTGTTTACTGTGACCTTATAATAATAAAAATAGTCTTAGCACATCTGACGTGGGTTTCCTGGTCTGGTCTGCCTTGAAGGACTGACCAGATTGGCCTCCTCCCTCAAGCGCTCAGCAAGCTCTGCAGAATCCGCTCAGAACGATGAGGCCGGCAAGGATGGAGTGAGGACTCAGGGCCTCCTGCTGGCTGTTCCATGTTCCACTGCTTTGATGTTTCATGTGATTCTTTTCTTAAAGCTGCCAGAAGGAGATGGCTGCAATCCAGCAGAAGGTAATTCAGCTCCCCATCAAAGCTGTGCTGGGCAGGTGCCCAGGCTCTGCCAGGTCCCGGTGGGGAAGAATCCCACTTGATTCCTGGGAAACTCCTTTCCCTCCTTGGGTTTCCCCCTCCCCAGTTTGGGAGCACTTGTGTACACTATTTCACCAAAAAAATCTTAAAAGAGCTATAAAAATATTCTGCAGTATTCTCTTAATCTTTCTTCTTCAGACAGGGAGAAAGATGGAAGGGACTGGTAACTCCTGATGGCCACAGCTCAGTCCCCTTTCAACAAACACCACCTAGTAGGCAGGGATACCCCTGAAGGCCATTCAGAAGTTAAGTTGGCCAAAGTCAGGGCAGCATCTTGATGTAACACCCCTGCCGTGGGAGCCACACTGGTTGCCATGTGGCTTCAGAGTGCGATGCAAGGTGCTGCTTTTCAGCTTTAAGGCCTTCGTGGCTCAGGACACGGGTCTCCATGCAAGCCCCCCACTCCGCCCCCACCATGATCAGCCCATCCAATAAAAAAGGAAGGTAAGACTCTCCTTCCTATCCCTTTTCTAGGGCAGGGGTCTCCAAACTTGGCCACTTTAAGACTTGGGGACTTCAACTCCCAGAGTTCCTCAGCCAATTCTAGGAGTTGAAGTCCACAAGTCTTAAAGTTGACAAGGGTGGAGACCCCTGCTCTAGGGGGCCAATTTCAGCATTTTACGTAGTCAACATGTTTAACTTGTCATATTTTTTTAAAAATTCAATCTTGTAATTGGGATTAGGATAGCTCAGAGACATAAAAGGCCCTGCGTCAATTCCACATCGCTCAGAATCTGCTCTTGGTACCCTCATTTTCAGGTGAATCCAGGCAAAAACCATAGCAGAATTAACTGTCATGATGGAGGATTGAAATGGAGGATTGAAATAGTCACTCGCACTCCAAACCTCAGAAACCACTTTGGATGCGGCCACATCCTGGCTCTTCTCCTTCGGGGGTGGGAAGCATCGGGTTTTGTGAACATTCCCTCTACTCCATTTTCGGATATTGCTTCCTGGTCTCTTCTCAGTGACATATGGGAAGCTAGGAAGGGCCCCAGGCTTATTTCCCGTGTGCATTGCGAGAAAACTGAGGGGCCATTAAGTTAGTCCTCAGTTTATGACCATTTGAAATGACGGCAGCCTTGGACAAAGTGGCTTACAACCTGCCTCTAAAGTTGGGATCATTGCACAAGTGCCCCGGTTGTCTGTTCACACCTGGCAACCAGCTCTCAGGCACACGATGGTGATTTGCAACCTTCCCAGCCGGCTTCCAAAAAGCCAAGTAAATTGGGAAATCCAGATTTGCTTAACAACTGCATGATTCACTCATTGGCCACAGGGATAAAAATCGTGTGATGACTCGCTTAACAACCATATCATTTAGCAACTGTAATCAGAAGTTGAAACTGCCAGTAGAAGAGATGCCCCCTTTTCAGAAACCCTTCGGTTACACTGAGTGGGTACCAGTGAGGGACGGTGCCTGTGGAGAGGGTGGTGAGATGGACTAAAGTGGCAGATGCCCAGGAAGGAGGGAGCACTTTCCAAGGGGGGGGAGGAAGAGCGGAGACAAGAGATAGCACAATCTGGAGCTGGATTAGGGAAGAGGAAGAGATTTAGGATAGCCACTCCTAGAAGCTCCCAGGGCATATCCATTCGGGTGAAAGTAGTACAGGTTTAGTCTGGCAAGAGTCTGTCTATCGGTGTGAGTAAATAAAGAACTGGACTTTGGCTAGGTTGTTCTATGTTGGGCCTCCCAGTATCCCCCGCATTGTTTTTAACTTTACCCTGGGTAAAACATCGACTGTTCCTGGGTAAGAAGCCAAAGCAGCCCCAAGGTTGGTCCCAGGTCCCTTCTCAGAGGCAGGCCTGGGGCCCCTGGTCCTCCCAGGGTTGCTGATCCCTGGTCCCAGGAGCTCCAGCCAGTGTGCCTGAAGGAAAAGGATGCCAGGAGTCCCCTGGTGAAAGTCAGCAACCACCCCTGAGAAAAAAGAGTGGCTGCTACTGGAAGCAGTAGTAGAGTTTAGATGGAGGGGGAGTGGGGCAGATATTATCTTACGTGGCTTTGAAGAAATGGCTTCTGACCTCTGTGTGGTCCTGAAAGGTTCCCAAGAGGCCTCCAGACCCCACTGCTGCCCTCTCAGCAAAGACCTGCTCTCACCCCAAAGATTCACCAGCTTTCTCTCCCCATATACAGCGTCCATCCCAGAGGAAGGCCTGGGCACCGTGGACCTGTGGCTGCTGAGGGAAAGGTACCGGCTGCTTCCATTTCAGGGCTCCCCAGTGGCGAAGGAGGCCACTCTTTTCCCCAGCGGCCTCTTGGAGCATCTGCAGGGACAGGGTGGATTGCTGTCCGACATGGGCCAGTCTCTGGCTCTGCGGCGGACAAAGGATCACTTTGCTGGCTGAATTCCATTATGTAGGGCATTGTATGGGGCAAAAAGGGGAAGCGGCCAAACCTGGGCCAGCTTCGCCTTCTGAGAGCCTAAAAGCCAGAGTATCAGCAGGAAGGGCCGAGGTGAAAAGGGCCCAGGGAGGAATTCTGCAAATGGCGCTGCAGTTTGGCCCGTGATTTGAGAGCCGTTCTGGCCAAATGACCTCCCTGGCCTACTCCATTGCTCCGGTTCTTGGTGCTTCCACCCTAGCTTCTTCCTGCTTCTTCCTAGGGCTGGCCAGGGGCTCCTCTTCTGGTTCTCCCAGAGTCTGCAGAAGGTCATCCCACAGCTGCCGGGGAGCTCCCAGGTCCCAGATGCAAAGACCCTGGAGGCCAGTGTTGATATTCCAGAAGAGGTGAGGCAGGAGGAGGCGCCGGTTGCCGTCTTTGGATTTCTCTCTGGAGGTAAATTCCTGGCGGGAATCCTGGTGCTGGTGGTAACAAGGACTGTTTTTTGTCTCTGTTCAGACAGAAATCCAAAGCTTCCATGAAGAAGAGGAGGAATTAGGTAAATGTGGTCAGGTGCCTTTCCTGGAAGAAGCAGGGGGCCTGCAGAGGCTTCTAGAGCTCTGGGCTCAGTGGTGGGATTCAATTTTTTTTTACTTAACGGTTCTGTGGGCGTGGCTTGATGGGCATGATGTGGCTTGGTGGGCGTGGCTTGGTGGGTGTGGCAGGGGAAGGGTACTGCAAAATCCCCATTTCCTCCCCACCCCACTGACCTGCTTTCCAGCTCCGTTCTCCTGGGCAGGGAAACCAAAGGAGACCCGGCCAATCAGCTGGGACTTGATGGGAGGCAGAGAAGAGATGGGGTTGACGGGGCCAGTCAGAGGTGGCATTTGCCGGTTCTCCGAACTACTCAAAATTTCTGCTACCGGTTCTCCAGAACCGGTGAGAACCGGTTGAGTCCCACGTCTGTCTGGACTGCATTTCTATGCATGGGGTCATCAGGTGCCTTTCTCCTTTTCAGCCATTACGGTCCTTGAATCCGAAGAGGAGTCTGAAGAGCAATCCAGCAGTGACAGCAATGTCCCAGATAACACGTAAGTGCCCTCGGGCTCTGGGATTCCTCTGGGCTTGGATTAAAAAAGAATGAAGCCTTCCAAGTCGGCCCTCCATGGCGCTCTTATTTCTGAGGCAAATGCAGCTCCAGGGGCCCCTGGGAAGTCTGGGGTTGGTTGGAGCCCACCCACCCACATCTAATGTGGCAGCTGCAGGAGGGCAGAGGTGTGGGCTGGGCTGAGCTGGGCTTGGATCACTTTTCTCGATCACAGCCCGAGGCCCTGAGTCACTTCACCTGAGGGAGCTGCCTGAGTTCTTAACCAGGGCTCTTTTTTTTCTTTCTAGCAATGGGGGGAAAGTATTTGCTTGGCTGATGGAAGGATTTGAAAAATTAATGCCTCAGCCAGAGAACAAGAGAAGAGCTGAGGTGAGTGCAAGGGAGGCAAATGCACCCTCCAATTGATCCAGCCAGGAAATCAAGGACTATTGGTACATTCAAGCAAAATCCATAGGGATAGAGAATCGTATCTGTGTATAAATCTATGTTCCTGTTCTGACCCAGGCTTTGTAAATGGTAATGATGCACAAACTTGTTTTAAAAACAAAAGCTATTTTATTTCAACGCTGGGAATTGGTTTCATTCCCAGCCGGAATTAATCTCAAACAGTTCCCCAAGATAAGCACACACCTTTCAGTGCTGTGGAATGTTGCCAAAAACAGAAGTATCCAATTAATTATAGTAGAAACCAAGAGAGATACCAGAAAAAATCAACCACAGTACACACAGCTTCAAGGAGGACTTGGAATCTATCGAACTACTTTGCTTCCTGCAAAGATTTCATCATTGAGGTCTGACTTTTATCCCTGATGGGAGGGGCAATCACCTCCCAGCCTTACTCCTGAGTCGCCCCTTTTGTTTCAGCTGCTCTCACCTTCTAGCAGCTCTGCGCGCACGCGCACTGGGAACAGGCTCCCCTGGGTCCTCTGCTTCACTGCTGCCAGACTCCGAAGGCTCCGGAGGCAGCACCCCACTCCCAGATGGTCCTGGCCCCATCCCTGCATCGGACTCAGGACCCTCGCCTGAGTCCTCCCCAGACTCCCTGACTGGCCCCCTTTCTTCCCCACTGTCCGATTCTGCTGCCAGCTGCACCAGCTGCCAGCAAACCACAACAGTTCCTAAACCTCAATTATGGCCATGTACAATGAGAATTTTTGAGCTGCAGCCAGAGCCATTTCTCCACCTGGGTGTTTAAAGGCTTTGCAGACGTCGGTGGCCCAGCCAAGACCCCAGTTCAGTCAAACTTTGACGCATCAGGAGAAAGTTGTCATCAAGAAGCACCCTGCTTGCTTCTCCCTGCTCCAGTGGCCTTTCCATGTGGTGTGTCTTGTCCTTTGGCCACACTTATAGGTACACACGGCCAGTCTAGATCAGGGGTCTCCAGCCTTGGCAAGTTTAAGACTTGTGGACTTCAACTCCCAGAATTCCTCAGCCAGCTTTAAGACTTGTGGACTTCAACTCCCAGAATTCCTCAGCCAGCTTTGCTTTGCTGAGGAATTCTGGGAGTTGAAGTCCACAGGTCTTAAAGTTGCCAAGATTGGAGAGTCCTGGTCTAGATCACAAAGGGGGAGAATTAATGGTTGACAAAGTGTAGGGGTTTTTTGGGGTGAGGGAGCTGGACCCCTACATCTGTCATATTGGGATTTCCATGGCCAGCACACCCTCTTTCGAATCACTCAGAACATTGAGCTCGTGCAACTTCTGTGCTTAGGGAACTCAAGAACCCGCATTGAATATGACCGACATCATTTTAATGTGTGTCACTGATCCATGGATTTCAGAGTATATGAGGTTCAGTTGTTGCACCTTTGCTATACACTCCTCAGAGCCCTTGGATCCCAGGTGTGTGGGGGCCATGGTGGCTTTTTCTGCTCTTGGCACAGCTGAGACTTGGATGCTCATTTTATTCTTCTGTCTTTCTGCACCAGGAAAGGACCCTAGGAAGAGCTGCTGAAGGAAGTGGTGAGCGACTAACCCTCTGATATTGAAGGGGTCGGTGGGGAGGAGGCCATCCTTAAACCCTGATGGGACGCAACACTGATATATTTATTCCTGTTGGGATGGGGGTGAGTCCTCTATATGTAATTTTCCATGGATTTCTCTGAATGGTGTCAGGAACAAGCCTCTCTTGTTGTGGGCCATGTAAGGCCAGACAAGGAATAGTGGATGGAAACTGAACAAGGAGAGATGCAATCTGGAAATAAGGAAGAATTTTCTGACAGTGAGGACAACCAATGGAACAGAAATTGCCTTCGGAAATTGTGGGAGCTTCATCACTGGAGGCTTTCGAGAAGAGACAGGACTGCCATCTGTCAGAAATGGTGTAGGGTCTCCTGCTTGGGTGGGGGGTTGGACTAGATGACCTACAAGGTCCCTTCCAAGTCTTAACAATCTGTTAATTCTGTTAACTCACACTTCTCACAACTGCTAAACAGAGAACTTTGAATCCAGCATCTGAATAATCAGAGCCATGAAAAGATGGCACCAGTGGGTGTCCAGGCCTTGATATCAGGAAAGGTTTGAGATTCCAGAGTCAGGGCGGGTGTTGCAACTGAAAACCCAAGTCTCACTCCTGGCACTCTGGGGAAATGGAGAAAACATGCCCTGTCCTGACCCTGGAAGCTCATGGAATTTCTGTCCCTTAAGCCTCCGTTGAGCTGCACATTACTCCTTGGGATCAATTCTGCTTTCAGGTATCCCTGAGAAGGAAAGTCAGGCAAGGTTTTTTTCCTTTTTCTATTTAGAAAAAATAATTCTGTTTTATTTTTAAAGTAGAAGTTAATGGTGTTGGTTTTACAACTGCCTTTTGTGTATTGCCTTTTTAATCAATGAAAGCCATGCTGAGTGTTCACAGGGGAATTTTACCACCAAAATATTTGGATGGCGTGGGGGTACCGCAGCCCCGCTCTCACTCCTCCTGTGTGTACACCCTCCTCAGCTGACTTAAAAGGGAGTGGGCGAGTGACGTCGCAGAGTGACCCCCTCCCGGCCAGTCCTCCCAGTTCCACTGGAGCCTCGTCTGACAAGCAATCCTACCTCAGCCTCCCTCTCTTTCCCCAGAGACCTGGGGTCAACGGGACCCACAGGTAGGGGAGCCTTCCAGAACCCCTGAGTCAGAAAGGGCCCAAGGGGCCAGAGGCTATTTGGTGGGTCACAGCCTTGGTTTAACTGGGGTTTGGAGGAGTGAGGCTGCCAAGCGGTAGTTGGGATACCCAGCGGATGAGATGCAACTTTTGGTGACTGCGCCAAGAGAGCCCAGCCCATCACCCACTTCCTTGGCATTTCTGACCATGGGCACAAAGCTGATGATGGAGAAAAGGCAGAATCAATGTAAAAGATTTGTTAAGCTCTAGTAGAGACATAGGAGAAGCAGGAAAGAGGAAAGAACCCAGTGTTAAATAAGAAAATGCTCTTGTTTTTTTCACTTCACATTTACGTAGTGGATCACACAAGATTTGGAGCGAGAGAAAATAGCCTTGTAAAAAGCCTTTGCTTTTTCCCTGAGCCCAGAGATGGTTTGACAAGGAAGGAGAAGACAAAGGAGCAATCAAGAGCAGCCACGATCCCTGAGCACAATTCTTAGCAAGCACCCAGTGATTTAGTGGAGGAGGGACACAAGAGCTGCCTCCCACAGCCTCCAGTCAGGAAGGCCTCTGGGCAGGACTTTTGACTGGGAACAAGGGAGAAGCTGGAGGTCCTTCTAATGAGACCCTTCTCCCTTCCCAACAGCCTGTTCAAGAGCTTCCTTCAGGGACTGGAGAAAGCGATGCCACAGCCGGTCACTAAAGCAAAACAAGATGGGCAGGTAAGTAGGGAAAACCTTCTCGGGTTACGGAGTTGGGGCAATTGCAACCAGAGCCATCAGCTTGCTCAGCCTGTGTAGGCCAAGAGAGAAGCTAGAAGGTTGCTTATCAGCAACTGAATGTGAGAAAGAGAGAGGAAGAGAAAGGGGGGGGCTCTTCTCTAAGGAAGCAAGGAGTGAAAGGGCTCAACTGGGCTCCCAGGTCCTTGAGCATCTCTGCCCAAGAAAAAGAGATGCCTCAGATGCCATGAACCGTCAAGGAAAATGGTTGTTCTTTTTGGTCAGTCGAGTCTTGCAAACGGGTTCCCCAAAGGCCTTGGAGGAATGATCTCTCTCTCTGCTGGTCTTGTTTTGCAGCGAGTTGGCCTTGGGTCCCAGCAAAGCCCTATCAAGCTTCAAGCAGGGACCACGGGTGAGAGCAGATAAGCATTGTGGGATGGGGAATGGAAGGAAGGAAGGAAGGAAGGAAGGAAGGAAGGAAGGAAGGAAGGAAGGAAGGAAGGAAGGAGGGGAAGGGAAAAGGAAAGGAAAGGGAAAGGAAAGGGAAAGGGAAAGGGAAAGGGAAAGGTCTTTTCAAAAATCCAGAAGGCTCTGCAAGGGCTTCCTGGGTGAATCTCATTTTCAGAAGGATTTTAGCCAGGACCAGGGTTGGTGTTCACCCAGCAACAAACACATCAGCTCTTCTTCCAACTTGTTGTTCACCTACTCCAGTCTCCTTCTGGCTACTAGAAGGGAGGGGTGACCCGGAGAGGCTTCCGCAGACTCAGGCATGGGGATTTTCCTGCCGCAGGGAAGAGAGCAGAATATTCTCTTGCCTTGACGGTCCTCGTCTCTCGGTCGGAGCAGGGAGGCTCACAAAGCTTCTTGGATGCAGCCAGTGAAAGAGATGGGAGGGCAGCCACTAACTGCCTTCCTGCTTGTTTTTCTCCCCCCCCCCCCCAGCAAACCAAGAGCGCAGTCCAGGGCCGAAAAGAAGAAAGTAAGTCCGATGTTGGTTCCCTTTGATGCTGTTTTGTTAGGCAGCCATGGCTGCCCCCCAGTTCTTGTTCCTCCCAAGACGCCTGGCTGCAACATCATCCCATGGGGAGCCTACAGCCTGTTGCAAGAGAGGTCCCATCAGCTGGTATCAGACAGGCAAATGCAGGCCCTGGGAAAAGGGCTGTGGAGGTCCCAGCTCACAGCTGTGCCTGATTTTGTGTGCTGCAGATGTCTCAGCAACCACTGTATGGACAACGGGATCTTGCTTGATGGAGGTGCCGGAAAGCGTAGTTCAATATACTTGACGGGTTTCAGTTAGATGCATCTGAATAAGGCATCCTTTGCGAGAATGGTTCCTTAACCCAGAGCATTTTTAAGGCCAGTGGAGCCAAGGTTCAGACAGGGGTTTTAGACAACAGGTTAAACCATAAGTGTGGCATTACATCAACCCATCCAGTGGGGCAGCCCATAGCATGGACTGTGAACCTGTGAACTGGCCCTTAGTTCCCCCTTCTTCTGATTTTCAATTCCATGCAAAGATGAATACTCTCTTCTGGGAGACATCCAGCTCAAGCAGCAAGTCCCAACGTTTTCCATCTCCATTCAGAAAGGGAAGTTTGAGGGTGGGAGGGGTGGATGGGGGGGTCTGTCTCAGCGATCCATGCAGAAGGGCGGAGATGGTCCTCCGAAAAGCCACGGTTGGGAGCAGCCAACTATGCTTTTTAAAAAAAAACAAATCCAACAGCCATTGAGGCATCCCATTCATTCCTTTGGTTGCCCAGAAGAGGCTGGTGCTTTTCAGCCCCGGATCCCTCTGGCAACTGCAAGTGGAGCCAAGCCCACCTGAGGAGCAGCACCAGCTCACTTACCTGTGAGGAAAGTGCCGGCCTTCTCACCCTTCTCCCAGCCCAAGGAGTTCACGGCCATCTAACTTTCCTCCCTTCTCCTTTTGTTTCAGCAAGCAAAGGGGCTTAGCAGCACCCCTGAAACAAATGGGCATCTCTTTTCACGAACCAGGTGAAGCCAGCCTGACTTTTGGGGGGTGAACATTGAGTCAGAATCATGGAAAACCAGAGTTCAGAGGGTCTCTTTTCCAAAATAAAATAAAGTAAACCTTATAGCAGATGCTGAATGTGAGGTGCTTTTCTGGGTTACAAGTCTATGCAAAAAAGCAACCTATGGAGAACTGGGGACAGTGGCCTTTGAGATTGTTCCTCCTCTTAGCCACAGGTCACATGTCGTGGTTAAAGCCACATTGAACAGAGGGACAACTTAGGGACTTTGTGGCTCCAGCTGATGATCATTCAGGATTAGTGCCTCTTCTTGAAATTTGAGGGTTGGCTGTGCCTCAAAAGTTTATAGCAAGAACTGCTAATTGGGGGCTTGCTTGGATAAAATTAGTTTTAATCAGTGCTCGAATCTTCTTTTTTTTTCAAATCGTACTATTGAATGTGTGCAGACTTGCTGTATACCAACAGTGTGCCTACCTCTTTCCTGTGCCCCATCAGCTGTTGTTCTCTTGGAATAACGGAGGCTTGCATCTCACCTGTTGTCATGCCAATATTGGCTGTGTTCACAACCCTGTAGGCTTAATTGTCAAATTGATGCTTTCTGAGGAGCATTCACTCAATCCAGGAAAATCTAAATTAACTGAATGGAATGAAATTAACTGAAAATTAATTGAAATCACTGGTAGTACCCCAAACTTAACGTCAGTTTTTCTGCACCCCAAAGCCAGCCAAAGGGCAGATTCCATAGATAGGACTCCTATCTTGCACCACTCACTTCCCTACCTGGCATGGATCTGTCAATATTTTTCTCTTTGGGGTTAAATGAGGGAAATCTATTAGCATGATTAGGCAGAGAACCCCCAACCAACCAAGAGCTTAGCAGGAAATGGGGCTCAGACAACTCTAACTTTCCTTTGTTAGGAAAGAATGAAAAGACTCTTTGGCCACAAAGGCTTATTTAAGAAGCCAGGATTTGCATTGTGGTTTACTGTCTGCACCTTCTCTATTAAAGCACTTCATCTGGTTTGTTGTCTTGGCCACCTGCAAGATAATGGAGATGGAGTTTTCCACTGTATCTTCTCCTGGAGGACTGGAATATATAGATGTAGCTGACTCTCCTTCTCATCCTAGTCTTCTGCCACAACCTTCAAAGTCCAGGGGCATCCTGACGTTTGTTCCATCTTGCCATGCTGGGTTGCAAATCATTTCCAGGCCAGGCGAGAGCATCTGTAGCAAGGCACAAGGGCACCTGATACCGCTACATAGCCTGCCTAGCCCAGCACGAGGACTGGATCTCCCACTTCTTTAGACCCCTGGGCCTTGTGAGGCTGTGAAAATCTTGCTTAAGACACCCCCAAGAGGTTGCTACACAAAGGCCATTTCAATTTGACAGGAAAAGAAACCCCCTGTGCAGTATATTAACTGTATTTCACTTTAATTACATGTGATTAAGTTACAAATTAGATGCATTCACTTTGATGTTTGCTCTGGCACCCCCCATCCCCCCAAGGTTTTGGGCATACAATCCTCAATTTCTCACTCCCAGCCCAGGCATGATCCTTTGCATGGCCGGGGTGGGAGGCAGAGAATGGAGAGCCTGCTGGGCAAGTGCCCTGGGGCTGTGCTTTTTGTGAAAGTGGGTCTATGCGAACATTTTGGGATCCTTCCCTCCTCTGTTGTTTTTCCAGGCTGCCCCACCGAGGATGAGGCACAAAGGAAAGCCAGTGCGGAGCCTCCCCTGGGCTCCCCTCCTTGGGGGAGAGATCACATCCCCACTCTTTCGGCAGAGGTGGCATTTTGCGGGGGAGCATGGGAGCTGGAGTGTAGGAACACATTACGAAGCTTGCCCCAAATCAGCAAGAGCCTGGTAGCACCGTTAAGGACTAGAAATCGAATAAAATGGCAGACGTTCCCCTGAGTGGCATCCCTTCAACGAGGATGCAAAGTTCAAGTGTTTCTGATTCCTGGAGAGTAGCAGGGATTCTCCCTGCAGTGTCTTCTAAAGTCTCCAGTGCTTGTTGTGAAGTCAAGATGTGTGTGCGCTGCCTGCTTCGACTCCATATGTGATCTGCAAAGCAGGATCTGGCCAGAGCAGGTAGGGCCGGGGGATGGGCTTTCAGTTGGCCCTCAGAGTCGTGGCTGTTTCTTCCACCGTTCCTGTTGCCCTTTGAGACCTTCCTTGCTTGGCTGCTCCTGCTCTTCTTCACCTCTTCTGCTCCAAGACCCAACCAGGGCTGTTTCTAGAGCCCACCCTCAGTCAGCACCACATCTGCAGCACGACTGGTTCCTGTGTGAGTCCTCTGCCTGCACTCGGAGGTTCTGTGGGTTTTTTAAAAAAAACAAGGCCAACACTTTCCTGGACCTCATCTCCAAATCGGAGAAGAATCTTCTCTCCAAAAAAATATGTCATAATAAAATGGCTAACTTTTAAGTTGCCTCAGGTTTCTCAATAGCTGGGATCACATGTCCCTCCAAACACAGTCAGTCCAAAGCCAATCAAACGTCCCTCTTGTGGCATCAGACCGTTGTGTTCATCTGGTCAAGAGCCTTTCACCTGGCAGGCTTTAGCAGTGAGTGCCAGAACAAGATGGCACGATGTGTTGGTGCTGCTTTACAAGATCACACTTGGAGTGCTCCATCCAGTTTTGGTCACCACAATATAAAAAGATGTTGAGACTCTGGAAAAAGTGCAGAGAAAAGCCACACAGATGATTAGGGGACTGCAGGCTAAAATGTACAAAGAATGGTTGCAGGAATTGGATAGGTCTAGTTGAATGAAAGGAAAGACTAGGGGTGACGTAATAGCAGTGCTTCAATATTTGAGGGGCTCCTACAGAGATGAAGGGCTCAGCTATTTTCCAAAGCATCAGAAGCCAAACCAAGAAACAATAGGTGGAAACTAATCAAGGACAAAAGCAACCTACAGGTAAAACTAAGGAGAAATCTCCTGACAGTGAGGACAATTAATAAATGGAACGGCTTATCTCCAGAAGTTGTGGGTGGTCCATCACTGAAAGCTTTTAAGAAGAGACTGGAGAGCCATTTGTCTGGAGTGGTATAGAGTCTCCTGCTTGTGCACACTAGAAGATCTCCAAGCCCCCTTCCAACTCTGTTATTCTGCCAGCCTTGTGTGCTCTCCATCCATGGAGAGCTGACCGACCATCTGGGGCTTGGATGCTACCTGCCAATTGATCAGATCTGGCTTCTCAGTAAACAAGGCAGTCTGATTCACCTTGGACTTCCAATTGCGGATTGGGGTTAATCCGTGCTTTTAGCCTGGTGCCCTCTGTGCTGTCTGCATAACATGCTACCTCCTAAGATGACCCAGCTGAGCATGCGGTCTGAGTACCAAAACAACTACAGCCAATTATGGCCCTGGAAAAGGACAGTCCTGGAGCAACCAGGGACAACCGTTTGTGATCTTTGTGAAGATTTCCCATTTGGCACCAACTTTGGCTAGTTGCGTTCCCGTGAAATCAACTCCAACTTAGCTGCTCCCCAGGATTCTTGCTGGGCATTGCAGGAGCATCGAGCAGGGAGCGCCTGAAGTTCTAGCCAGGCTTTTGAGAGTCAGGAATGTTCCCCACTGAGGAGGAGCAATAGGAGCCTGCAACAATATCTTCCTTTTTGGCTCAGCAGGCTTATTTACGGTGAAGAAAATACTAAGATGGAGTTGCTGTTTGAACATCTGGGCTCTTCGTTGATGCTTCTCTGGATGGAAGAGCACAACCCACGAAACAGCAAGTTCCCTCTGCAGTGGGCCTGTCCAGGCCACAGAATGTATGTTGTGGAAATCAAGCTTCCCAGCAACTTGCTAGATACCAGATGGCCTGAATTACCCCAGCTTACTTTTACTTCTTTTTTTCCCTAGACTGTGAACACCTTTCCAAGCAAGCTCTCATCCTCACTCACCATGTTTAGGTTCTGTAAATAGTCAGGAGAACTCCACAAAGAACCTGTGGAGCCCAGGGTTGAAAAGATGGTGCTATGCTTCCCAGAATATTATCTTCCCAATAATTTCCCCTTTTTAATGAAAAGCCTTAGTCGAAGGAAGCTTCCACAGGTCATGAATTGCCTGAATCTCAGTTTCTGAATTCAAATTGGTCCTAGTTTGCTATTTAGTGTATTGTACATATAGCCCACCCTTTGTCTGGGACACACCACTTCACCAATGTTCTCACTCTTGCATCTTACATCCTGCCACTCTATCGAAGGACCTCATGACTGAAGCAAAAAGGCCACTTTCTTTCAGAATAATGTTTTGATTTACAAATTAAAGTTATCTCCGTCAGAGCACTTTACTGAGTCTCACCTGAGGCAACTGTCCCACCGGTGGAGACCCACTGATATCCTATTCTTGCAACAACACAATCCAGGCCCAAAATAGGTCAAGATGGAGCCCCGATTCCCCAGGAAGATTTATGATGGAATGAAACTGGAAGCTGTTGTTGTCTCTGGAAGAAGCTGCGTTGTAAGGCAGGCAAGAGATTTCTTCCCAAGGAAAGAGAGCCAACTGGAACAGGCCAGGACCCTTAACCGTTCCTGTAACTGGGACCTGAAGTGAAGGTCCTTCGTGCCAGAGTCTCCTGCCAGTTGCCAGTATGGCATCCGAGAGAAAGACATGCAGCCGTCCAGGTGACTTCTGAGTCTTGTGAGTCCAGATGCCCTCTAGGTCAGGGGTCTCCAACCTTGGCCACTTTAAGACTTGTGGACTTCAACTCCCAGAGTTCCTCAGCCAGCAAAGCTGGCTGAGGAACTCTGGGAGTTGAAGTCCACAAGTCTTAAAGTGGCCAAGGTTGGAGACCCCTGATCTAGGTTGTTTAATGAGCAAGAGAAGAGTCTGAATCAGGCAGGCTATTCATTCTGGAGCCACAAGTATCCCACGTTCCCGTCTGTGGAAACTGATGCCTCTTTGTTTCCTAAAGCTATTTTAGAAGCCATTTCTCCGCCTACCTCTGTAAAGCCCAGCTTCACCTCTTGGCCTTCCTTTCTCTTTTTCAGCCCGTACCTTTTCCATGGAGAGGGATGCAGAAGATGATGGTGAGATCCAGGTGGAAGTAAGACGTTGGTCCCACCTACCCGAGTGTCATCTGGGCTCTCCCCCCAGCCCAGGGAGGAAGCACCATGGAGGCCAGCGGGAAAGAAGGAGGTAGACACTAAGGAATGGGCCTTCCGGGCAGATGGGAGATGATGGGAGAGCTGTGGCCACGGAAGCCAAGGCCTCGCATGGTGGGGGGGCAGAGGGGGCCTGGACAGTCCCTGCCTAGCAAAGGCTGGATGGGATCCCAGATTCTCCAGAGCGTTTTTCCTGAGCTGAGGACTCTTCTTGCTTCTTCCACTGCCACAAGCAGCCCCTTCAAGGAAGGACCCAAACGGCAACGGGCCGAGCTGGGAAACCCATGTGGTTAAGTGCTGAAGGTGCTGGGCTAGGAGCAGGGAGAGCCAGGTCCTAGACCTCCTCCCGGGGACTTTGGGCAGAGGGAAGAACCACTGCCAAGACAATGGACGGATCAAAGGAATCTGTGGCAGAAATGCAACTGAGAAAGCACCACAGGCAGGACTGTCCCTACTTCTCCCACAAAGATAAAGTGTGCGTGTGTGTTTCCTCGTCTGGCCCACCTTGAAAGGCCAGCCTTTGCTCAGTTGGAGAGCCAGAGCAGGACGATGATTAAGGGGCTGAAGTCAGATCAGGGAGACTTGGGCTCTATTCCCCCCACCCCACATCCATGGACATTTCCTGGGGACATTGAGGAGTCCTGCTGGACCCCACCGCCAGGCTGCTTCTGTGGTGAAGGGGCTGGACTAGGAGTGGGGGGAGCCAGGTTCCAGGCTGCCCTCAGGCACAGAAGCTCCCTGGGCCAGGGGTCTCCAACCTTGGCAACTTTAAGACTTGTGGACTTCAACTCTTCAACTTCAACAGCTTTGCTGGCTGAGGAACTCTTGGAGTTGAAGTCCACAAGTCTTAAAGTTGCCAAGATTGGAGACCCCTGCCCTGGGCGACTTTGGGGTGGCCCCCCCTCTGAGCCCAGGGTGGAACTGAGTTGTTCCAGTCCAGGATCTGGCTCTTCCTTTGGCCCTCTCAGCCAAGAGCCTTCCCCCGAGAGCTGCCATGGGGTCAAATAGGGGCAGGGGCATTATGTGTGCCCTCTTCAGCTCCTGTAGACAAAGGGGATAGAACTGAAATAAATAAAGAGCCTGTGATGGAAAGAAGCCCTTGCCCAGACTGAAGGTTTTGGCCCTGGCAGAGTAGCAGATCCTGCCTTTCCTTGGGGTTTGCTTTTATTGCCACCTCCCTGTAGAACTTGTCCGAGTGCTGTGAGCCAAAGTCTCCTTTGCATTCAGAGTTAGAAGATCAGCCCTTCTTCTGGAGGTCACACTGCCCTTCCTCAAATAGATGGGAAAAAGATATTCCTTGGCTTCAAGCAATAATGGTGCCTCCCAGGAGCTCAAACGAATCGTGTTTCTAAAAGAACAGCTTTAGGCATTTGTTGCAGTCATAGAAACTAAATACTTTCTAAACCTTCTGATTTCCCAGAAAAGAGCAGAAGGTTGCATTGTGGCTGAAAAACAGAGGTACCAGGGGCCTCCCCTTGCATTACTCCTGCATTTGTTTTGGAAGTCTCCAAAGCACCACATGAAAGGCAGCGCTCTGAAAGAGCCTCTGTTGGCGTTTCCGAGGGCTTGCAGTGATGCACGGTGCTTAGTAACCATCGGAGCCTCCTGGTGACCCGCTTTCCTTCCTAGCAACTGCCCTGCTGCTGGAGACAGTAGGTCTTTTGGTCCCCAAGCACTGCTCGGCTGCAGGCCAGGTGGACGGGGGTGGGGGGGCAGGTCCCACACAGCAACACACACACACATACACACGTCCCCTGTAAGGAGGAAGAGGGGCAGGCAGTTAAACCAACAGAGGCAAAATTCTGGCTCTGAAGCTGTTGCGGATTATTGTAGCACCATCAGGCAGGGAAGCCTTTTGGAAGGATGGAGCGAATCCTGAGGGTGGATGGAAGGGCGAGATGAAGGGGGCTGCCCTTGCAGGAATGTGATCCAAAGAGGTGAGTAGGTGCATCTTTAGCTGCTGCTTCCTTGTTCTGGGCTTGTTTTTTTTCCTGTGATGCTTCCCGTTATAAATTCAGCTGGGCTCATTTGATGTCAGGCTCATGAGTCAAAGGTACTTGCTTAAGCCTAGATTCTGGAAAAGGAGCGAAGGATGGCCTTCAGTGGGGAAGAGGAGGCCTTTTTTAAAAAAATTCTTATGAACAACACACCTTTCGCTCTGACACCGACCTTAGCGATTAATGAATTCTTCCTACCTGTGATGGGGAAGCACAATTTCCATGCCTTGTGAGAAGGCCTGATACACAGAGCTCATCTGATGCCTTGTTGAAGGTCTGCCTAGAGATCTCCAGAAGGAATCTCCTTCCACATCCATGAGCTTTCACTCAGGTAGGCAAGGCACCTGCTGGGACCCAGAGGAGAGAGGAGACCTCGGGACGCTCCTCCTCCTCCTCTTCCTCCTCTCGCCCCATCTTGCTTCTTTGTTACATTGGGAAGTAACCCAGGAGGTTGGGGAGCATTTGGTGCACACTCCAACTTCCCATGTGCAACTGCAAAATGTGTCTCCCCCACCCTGGTTTATTCATCTGTTCGATTTATACCACGTCTTTATACTGTGCAGCCCGGGCAGCTCACCTGAATGGCTGCTAGGTTTGCAACTTCAGCAAGCTTAATAAGCCAGGCAAATAACCTTCATGGCAGTGCCAGGAACAAGCCCTGGCGATGATATTCAGGTAGTTCTGGCTTGCGGTGCCCTCCTGTTGAAGGTCTTGGCTAACATGAGCTGTGTGAATGCTGCAGTCAGATCCAAAGGACCTCGGCTTGTAGGATTCCGTTGTGACTTTCCATCCGATCCTGATGACTCGGTTTTTGTCCCAGGGAAGCTTCAAATGGTGGCACGTTGGGACAACTGACTCCAGCAAAAGTTGAGGCAAGTGGAGACATTGCAAATCCCTTAATTCAGGTTGGTGTCTGTTTATGTACTTCTATGTTTATTCATTTATTTATCCTCTCATATTATTTCACAATAATAAAACTGCTGTTATTGTTAGGAAATATTTCTTAACTCTCAACTAAAACAAGCTTTCCTATAATTGAAATTATAGGAAATATTATATTTATTATTATTTTTTATTATTCATATTTATATGCCGCCCTTCTCCAGAGACTCAGGGTGGCTTACAATTTTTTTGGAGCACAACCCAATGCGCTCAGCAATAGCCTTCATTCCATTGTATATGCCTGCTTATTACTAAGCGGCATTTTTACAAAGTCAGCTTATTGCCCCCAACAATCTTGGGTCCTCAATTTACCTACCCGAGAGGATGGAAGGCCGAGTCAACCTTGAGCCTGGTGGGATTCGAGCCTGCAGTAATTGTAGGCAGCTGGAATTAAGTGCTAGGCATTTAACAGCCTGCACCACCAAGGCTCTTATTATAGGAATACTATTACTATTATTAATACTCCAAATCATTGTTGAAGAACATTTTGTAGATGGTCTTCAGAGCCTTTGGCTTCAGACTGGGTATGGAAAGATGGATGCCTTTCTAGCACTGAGACCAGGGAGGATCTTCTGCTAACTTGGTTTTGTTCAAACAGAAGGATCTCCACAAAACCATATTTAGCTCAAGTCTTACAGCCAATTGGATACAGGGTTCATACAACACATTAAGCCTGATTTGTTGAATTGGTACAGAGGTAAGTCACAAGTCATGGTTTATAGCCAAGAGAGATAAATTTGTAAGACAGGCTAAGGCTAAGCTAGACAAACCACGTTCTTGTTTAGTGTAATGCGATATTTAGCCAATTAAATAGGTTGTTAGTAATTCTACTATTGTTTAATAAAGCTGTGTAGAGATCCAGTGGTGGATGCACATATTTGATTGATTGATGGGCCAATTGTTTTGATTGATTGATGGGCAAATTGTGTTTTATACATTGATAAATAATTCAATGGAATAAAATTTAATTCCAAAATCTTTATAGTATATGTTAAAAAATCAGCAATCCTGCTCTTTTGGGTTGATGGGATGTTTTTCCATGTTAATGTTCTCTAGAGCAGAGTTGAAGTCCTCCAGGCTTAAAGTTGCCAAGGTTGGAGACCCCTGCTCTAGGACAATGTTTGTTTGTTTGTTTGTTTTCAGATAAAGGAAGCGGCAGCAGCTGCTGCCACCTTGGTGGCATCTGCAGGTTCCGTGCACCTTGCCCAGGACAGTCTGCCCCCTCTCTGTGCAGGGCGGCCCTGCAGGCCCACGATTCCAGCAGGTGGGCCACCTGGGTTCTCCTCCAGGGAATGCAAGGGCAGCATTTGGTGCACCGAAGCTGACAGGGTGCCTGCAGGCGTTGGTCAAAAATGCCATGCCCTCTGCCAGTGCAATTGGTGACATAACAAGCAAGTGGGGTGTGGGGGAGAGACTGATCAGGCCAATGCAGCTGCCATCTTGGCTTTTTTGATCACAGCCTATGGAGAGACCTGGAAAGGAAGGTTAAGCAACTATAACCATGAATGGTTATCCCCAGATATTTCAGATTTGCTTACAAATCAAGACTGTTCCATGGCAATGTTTTTAACTCAATCATCCCCAATTATTTGGTCTCTGAGGACTACAGGGAGTATCATAAACCAGCGACACTCTCAGAGGTTGCACTGGCCAAAGTTCAGCCTTCAGCCTCTGCCTTCTTTCTTGTTTTCTTTTGGATTGAGAGTGGTGGTGATTTGGAGGGGGGGTCAAAGATGCATTTAAAGAGCCATGTGCTGGTTTTAATGGCAGATACTGTTCTGAAAAGGGTGTTTTGGTGCTGAATTGTGGCTCCTCTGTTTGGGAAGTGCCCCAGACCAGAGTTACCTGTGGGCCAGTGGTAGGATTCAAATATTTTCACCACTGGTTTGGTGGACGTGGCTTGGTGGGCGCTTTGTGCACGTGCACACACTTTACGTGCATGTGCACACCAAACGCGCACTTTGGCCAGGCGCAGAGACGTTTGCACAGGTGCAGAGGCGTTCTAACTCACCTCCTGCAAGCCTGGATGATCCTGGTCGCTTCAGCAGCTGCTGCGTGGCATTCTTCTGTGCCGCGCAAAGCAGCTGCGCTTCAAATTTGGAGGATAAAGGTGAGTATGGGAGCCCGGGTGGGTGGGTGGGCCCAACAGCAGAGTGGCGGAGAGAACCGGTTCGGTCTCCACTGCTCATCGCCGCTACTGGCTTGGCAGAACTGGGCCGAACCGGTAGAATACCACCACTGGTGTGGGCATCAAGGTCCCACTCTCTGGGCAGAGTTCCCATTGGCTGGGCCTCCTTTGGCTCCCAGGGGAAGCCGCCTTCCCCTCTTGCCCAGGAAATGGCCTCCCTGAGGATGGAGTGTGCTGCCCCTCCTCCTCACTGGGCGGTTGTGTGTTTCTTCTTGCAGTTCCCAGCCCCACAGCCTCGCCCTGAAGCATCCGGCTCCCTAGTGCCGCCATGTCCAGGCCAACCTGCACTGTGGAGCTGGTTCGCCTGGTGCCCAAGAAGCCGCGCCATCATCTGCATGCGTCCCTTTCCTGCTCAGCCGGCGTGGAAGAGTTGCCCAATGTCCCCAGCTACCACAGCTCTGCTCCTCCCTCCCACATCCCCGTCCTCGTCCCTAGGAAACTGAAGGCTGGCCTGAGCAACCCCAGTTTTCGGAAGGAAGAAGCTTCCCGCTTGGGCATCGGGGGTAACGTAGCACCTGCCAAGATTTTAGTGCTTGCGGCTTTCCTGGCTGACCTTCCTGCACTTTGGGGTGCCTGCATCTTTGGGGTTTAGTTCCAAATAGGGCATTATTTCCAGAGGGAGCAACATACGTCGCCTCCAAAACGTAGGAGAAACACACACAATTTTGGAGTCAGGCATTCATGAAAGGTGATACAGGAATGAGAAGGGATTAATCCATCCCTCAGGACTCCTGAAAATGGAGAGTGGGCAATGGGAAAGACTGGTGAGAAATGGAATGGAATAAGGAATAGAATGGAATAGAATAGACTAGGAATAGGAATAGGAATAGAATAGAGAATGGAATAGAAAATAGAATAGAATAGAATAAGGAATAGAATAGAATAGAATAAAGAATGGAATGGAATAGAATAAGGAATAGAATAGAATGGAATAGAATAAAATAGAATAGGAATAGGAATAGATAATGGAATGGAATGGAATGGAATAGAACAAGGAATAGAATAGAATTAGGAATAGAATAGGAATAGAATAGAGTTGAGTAGAATAGAATAGAATAGAATAGAATAGAATAGAATAGAATAGAATAGGAGCTGGAAGGGACCTAGTCCAGCCCCCTGTTCAAACAGGAGAACCTATACCATTCCAGACAAGTGACTGTCCAGTCTCTTCTTAAAAGCATCCAATGATGGAGCACCCATGATTTCTGAAGGAAAGCTGTTCACTGGTTAAGTGTCTTTACTTAACCTTATTTAGAAGTTTCTCCTAAATAAAATAAACCAACCTAACCATTGCATCTGTTTCAGAAAGGGACTCCAACCCTAGATCAAATCTATGTAAAGATTCAGATGTTATTTGCCTTTAATAGTCATTTTACCATTATCTGGAAATAAAATACTTTCAGGCCACCAAGGGGGTTCGCAAAATGTGGTTAAAAGCCCTCAAAATGGTGGTCAAGACAACTAATTAATAAGAAAGAACTTCAATAAGAATTTGTGATACTAGTATGACAACTAACAATAATAAGTTAGCAATACTGAATCATAAATACATGGCAAAAGATCTAGAATAGGATAGAATATATCTAGAATAGAAGCATCTTCTAATGTTATATGGGATATCTTGCTTATGAAAATAACAGCAACATCTGATTTCACTACATTTCTTAACCTAACTCTTTCCATTTTCTGGCTGCCATAGATGTTGAGTTACATAGGCATTTTTAAAAAATTCTGATGTCTTTAAAAGATGACTTGAATTTTCTTCAGAAAATAATCTAGAAACAAGGGCAACAACTAAACTGAGCAAAACTAAGGAAGCTGCCAGAGATTTTTGATTGTAACTTACAGCCATGTTTTTGAGCATTTTGGAATTTGCTTGAGGTCGGGAACCCATATTGTCATAACCCACTTTTCTTTCCTGCCCAAGGACAACCAACAGGCAAATACCCTAGGGTGAAGTTTCCAAAGGTGGATTCTGGCTCTTCCAGGCTGCCAATACCCGCCTCTCAAGCGCAGCCATCAGCCCCCAAGAGCTTGCACACCCTCACTGTGCCACCTACGCCAAAGGCTCCCAAGAGGTATGAAGCCTGTGTCTATACAGAGTTTGGTATTTTGTTGGAACCTGGACCTCAGCCTGAATTACACTTCTGTAACCAGAAGTGCTCTAGCTCTCCCATCTCACCAGATCCTCACTGGATTGTATATGTCATCAACTCCTGTCAGGAGTTTCTGGAACTAATTCAGCAAATTCTGGGACCAGAATTTCCTTGGAACTAGCAGAACCCAGCTAAACTTGGCAGAACTACCTGGATCATTGCCATGGTAAAGCTAGATAATGTCAGGCTTCCAACTGAGACTCAGTAAACAGGAGTCCCCAAATAATTAACCCTTAATTCTGCTGTAGATGCGACTGGTAGAAAAGTTTCAGACATGACAACAGACCAGAATGCAGCCTTATACTCAACCTCTGAGTTTGCATTGCAAAGACATCAGAATCATGTCTAGAGGCTGAGACTCTTGGCTTCTTCCAACTCAACAAATGCTTGGCTGAGCCCTGGATGATCATGGCCGGCTAATACATGTTTTCTTAACATGTTTTGTTTGTTTCCTCTCTCCCTGGTCCACAGGCCCCAACCCTTCTGATCTTGGCAGGCAGGCTCAGCCTTTACATATAGAAATCTTCTCTGCCCTCATAGAATGAGTTGCTTGTACCCAGAGAAGTTTAATTATTCTGCTTTCCCCGCCTTTCCCTTGATATAAGCAGTCCCTTTGCCTTGTGCTTTTCAGCCTTGGAGCTGTTATACAACCATCCTGTCTGTCCTGGCAAAGATAATAATTGTACTTTGATGCCTCTTGCAAAATTATTCTTAGTTCTCCTTCCTATTCACAGCCCTGAATTTGTCCATTAGTCTCTAACAAATGAAGGCAAATATTCGTGTCCCAGAATAATGTTGCATGATCCAATCTGAGTTGATCACCAGGACCGCAGCTTTCAGGCTAGTGCTGGAGCCCATCCACAGGGAACTTCTTAAATATCCAGGATATGTGCACTGGGCTGTTCTATTTGTGGCATTTATGTGGTGCTTAGTTGTGTATGGCTTTTCGTTGTTGACTGGGGTATTGATGGCTGCCTATTAAATCGTTGAGTGTTGTTTCCTTGTGCTGCTTCATCCTCTGTTCCTAAATATTTGGTAGGCTGGTGGTAAATCATCCCTCCTGTGGACTAACGAAGTGCTGATTTATCCCTAATTTACCAGGTACTTAGGAGCCGAGGGCATAGCAGCACAAGGAAACAATTGCCAAGGCTTAATAGCCAGCCATCAACTTCTGAGAGAGAGAGAGAGAGAGAGAGAGAGAGAGAGAGAGAGAGAGAGAGAGAAGAGAGCAGTTCCCTGAAGATGGGCTCCAGCATGAGTCTAAAAGCTTGCAAGAACAAACCTCTGGTCCCAGTGACTGACTTAAATTGGGTCCTGCAACTAGTCTCTACAATCAACTACATCCCCCCCAAGTTTCCTTTCTTCTTTCTGCATAGTTGAGTGGTTGATATGGTTTTTTCATTACTTCATCAAAGCTCAATGTTAGTTGGTTAATGCAATTAATGGATAGGGACAGCAGTCTGAAAGAGTAATTGAGAGTACCTTTCTCCAGTTGGCCTATCAAAGCATCATTTATTGGGCGGTTATTTTAATCTTATTCCTGTGAATACTCAGATACTATATAGCAATTACTGTACTGTGCTGATGCTTTGTTTTTCCAAATGCTTTCCCTACCTTAGGAGGAAATCCCCTTCCCAAGAAGTAGATGTGGAAGAGCTGATACTGTCCCCAGTCAATGCCTGGCCAGACCAGTCTAGTCCACAGGAAGAGCCCACCAGGTATAATCCCAAAGCATCCCACCTCAGCAGACTGGAGAATTCTCCCGGGTCATTGCTGCAAGATTTGATTCAGACCGCATGAATGGCCTGTCATTCACCCACACAGGACTGGACTGGTAGTTGGGTCAGACTTCAACCTGTTGCCAGGACAGTATCCCACTCTGCCCTCCTAAGGAGGGCATAGCCAAGGCTATTGCAGTTGCCTAATGGTGGTCTGACAGAGGATACAGAAAACACGAAGCCTATTTAATTATGGAGAAAAATAATGTTTTGGAAAAAAAGAAAATCTACAAAATCTAGAATACCTTGGTACACTCTGATACTGCACAAACCATACTTTTGTACTCTGTACCGCCTATGGGAAAGTATGCAGAAATCTCAGAAAAATTTCTCCTTAAAGGCCCGAAACCCTCCATCTTAGGTAGGGATGTTGCTATGCAATGATGGACACAGAAAACTAAAGGCTGCTGTAGATAGTCAACCTCTTGGTACATTGCATGGAGTCCCTCCTGGATGCAAAATGTCCAACAATAGCTTGGCCTAGATAGTTTCCAGGAAAGAGAGCCTAGTTTGCAGAGAAGTGCATGGACTAACCGGGGTAAATCTGCATTTTCATCAGTGGTGGGATTCAAAAGGTTTCACCACCGGTTCGGTGGGTGTGGCTTGGTGGGCACGCTTTGTGCGTGTGCACACGTTTTGTGTGCACACACGCGCCAAACATGCACCTTGCGCAGGCGCAGAGGCATTCCAACCCACCTCCTGCAAGCCTGCACTCTCCCCGTTGCTTCAGCAGCTGCCGTGTTGGTAACCTTCTGTGCCGCGCAAAGCAGCTGCGCTTCAAAAGCAGAGGATAAAGGTGAGTATGGGAGCCCTGGCGGGCAGGTGGGCCCAACAGCAGAGCAGTGGAGAGAACCAGTTCGGTCTCTGCTGCTCATCGGCGCTACCGGCTCAGCAGAACTGGGCCGAACCAGTAGAATACCACCACTGATTTTTGTGGTGCAGGAGGCCCCTAACTGGGCCTGCCCTTCAGGTGGATCCAACCCTGCACAAGGCATAACTACTACTCAGCCTGGACTCATCTTTCCTTCCTTACAGAAAGTCCAACCTGACTAGAACTGACAGAAGGTGTCAGAGGTCAATATTCTGGGGCCCATCCAGGGATGACCAGAGGATGGGAAGACTGGGTGTAGTCTGGACCCATTTTAATTTTTGTCACCTCTGGCCTTGATAAGCGGCGCCTTCTCTCACTGCTCCTCAGCCAAAGGCATCCATGGGGCAGTTTTGAGGGGCTAACTGATGAATGAATGGTTTTGCCTCAAAAGGAGGCAGTGCATCAGGTAAAACACACACACACACACACACATACACACACATTGACCAGATATTGCTTTAACTGGGTAGAACCTCCTAGCCTTGCAGGTGCAGCAGCCGATTCAAAGGCAAGGTCACCTATAAAATTGCTTCTCTCCCCTCTGCCCACCAAGGCCAGAGAGGGCAGCTTTACCAGGAGAACCCCCCCCTTGCTCCATTTCTTCTACCAGCCAACCAGGGAAGGGTCTCACAATGCAGGCAACCAGAAACCTTATTTTGGTTACTTTTCTAGCCAGCCCTTTTAACCTGCCCAGACTTCTGTGGGTCAAAAAGGGACCAGCTACTCTCTGAGCCACTGAATAAATCTTGAGAGGAGAGCAGAGGTGGGATTCAGCCGGTTCTGACCAGTTCTGGAGAACCAGTAGCGGAAATTTTGAGTAGTTCGGAGAACTGGCAAGTACCGCCTCTGACTGGCCTCACCAATCCCATCTCTTCTCTGCCTCATGAGTCCCAGCTGATCGCCTGGGTCTTTTGTTGCGCTGCACAGGAGAATGGAGCTGGAAAGTAGGTTAGTGGGGTGGGGAGGGGCTGGGGGTTTTATAGTATCCTTCCCTGGAGTGGGGAGGGAATGGAGATTTTGCAGTATATCCTTCCCCTGCCACGCCCACCAAGCCACGGCCACAGAACTGGTAGTAAAAAAAAAATGAATCCCACCACCGGAGTAGAGAATGGGGAGCCCTTCAGAGTCCCTGGGAAGGCAGGACCTGATTCCCTCTCTCGGTTGCTCCACAGCTCACCCAGGCGTGGCAGCTCAGCCGCCAGCCAGAGCAGTGCCATCATCAATGATCGGCTGCAGGAGCTGGTGCGGCTCTTCAAGGACCGAACTGAGAAAGTCAAGGAGAAGCTGACGGACCCCGACGCCTCCTCCGACGATGAGACCCCCACAGCCTGTGAGTGAATCTGGGCAGCAAGGGCTGGGACTCTCGTGTCCCGAGGGGTCGGTGAGAGAGCCTCGGCCTCCCAGCTGGGGTTTACAGGGGGAATGTTCAGCTCACAGGCCCTAGCGTGTTGACATACGAGACCAAGGGGCTCCAACCTGTGGACTTCAACTCCCAGAATTCCTCTGCCAGCAAAGCTGGCTTAGAATTCTGGGAGTTGAAGTCCACAAGTCTTAAAAGTTGCCAGGGTTGGAGACCCCTGTTAACTAGACCATTGTTTTATGCTGTGATATGGGATGCATGAGCCCAGCAGCCAGGCTGCCTCCTGCCCTCTCAGACCTTCTGGGTTTGAATCTTCCTTCCAGATAACAGATAATCAGAGTTGGAAGGGACCTTATAGATCAGCTAGTTGAACCCCTGCCCAAGCAGGAGACCCCACACCACTTCTGACAAATGGCAGTCCAGTCTCCAAGGGGAACACAATCATTTTACATTCTGTTTGTTGTTGTTTTTAAGGGGAGATAATATTATTTTACTAATGAAGCAAACGTGTTTCAGAACACCTTCAGCATCCTTGAGATTCCACCACCCCTGAACTCTTATGCACAAGATATTCCAGCCCTAACCAGGGAAAAAAGCAATCCTGGTTGATTTGGGGGGTTGCCAATTAGGATTTGGGGCCAGGTGCAAGCTGCCATGTGGGTTGTCCATTCTCACTAGAGAGAATGTTTCTGAACTTTCTCTCCATTTGGCCCCAAATAATGGGCGAAACATTTTGTTTTGATTTCATCAATTTGATTTATTCTCTCAGCTCCTTCCAAAGAGAAAAAAACCTCAGAGGAGAAAGGCGAAGAAGCCGAGGAAGAAGGAGAGGGGCGTTTCCATGAAATCCTTTGTTGCAAGTTTAAGTATCGCCCCTTCCTCTGCCACATGAGGAAAGTCCAGTTCCCTAGCAGTATTGACCCTTCATCCAGTAAGTAAGAGGGAGGGCTTTGGACTGAAAAGGCAGCTGCATCCCAAGAGAGAAGGGAAGGATGAGCAGGAGGGACTTTGCGAAGGGAATTGTGGGAGAAAGAGTGGCAGAACCTGGGGGCAGAGTCAAAAGAGAAATCAGTCTAGAGTCTCTACATAGCCACATATAGACCAACTCTCCTTGAATTCCATCAATCTGCATCTAGTACCAAAGTAGTGCTAACCACTCGTTCAGTAGTTTCCTGTGCACAGGCATGAGCAATAAATCAGTTTAATTGGGAACTTCATGGTCTTTCCTGTCTGTGAGGAATGCAGACCTGTTGGAAATCCCCAGGAAACTTGCTGGTCCACTCAAGCGATCAGCTAATCCTTATCCCTTGAAATGCCAAATAATTTGTATGGATTCTTAAATACAGCAAGGCACAAGTGACATTTTCAATTATTGCAAATACAATCCAAAAAGTGGAGAAAAGATATTCATAACCCACAATAGTATCCTTGCAATGTAGGTTAAATAAATTAAGCTGCAAACTGATTGCAGACAACCATCCGTAAGCCTCTCTTAAGCTCCAAACACACTTCCCTGAAGGAAGTTGGAAGCAAATGGTGGGGATTGTTGAGGGCTGCTCCTGAGAGCTGCACAGTTCAGTGAGGTGTTTGACAAAATAAAAGACAGCCTACTTCTTCATAAGATAGACAAATTTGGGATAGAGGTTATCACCACCAGATGAGGTGACATCAATTAATCACAATTGGCTGACTAATTGAATTGTAAACTACCCAAAATTATTGACTGAGATGGGTGGCCATAGAAAGTGACCAAATAAATAAATAAATTGCACTCAACATGTAGTTCAGAGGTGGTATTCAGACAGTTCTGACCAGTTCTGGAGAACCAGTAGCGGACATTTTGAGTAGTTCGGAGAACTGGCAAATCCCACCTCTGACTGGCCCCACCAACCCTATCTCTTCTCTGCCTCCCATCGAGTCCCAGCTGATTGGCTGGGTCTCCTTTGGTTGCCCTGCACAGGGGAACAGAGCTGGAGAGCAGGTTAATGGTGTGGGGAGGGAATGGAGATTTTGCAGCAACCTTCCCCCAGGAATGGGGAGGGAATGGAGATTTTGCAGTATCCTTCCTTTCCCCTGCCATGCCCACCAAGCCACGCCACACCCACCAAGCCACGCCACGCCCACAAAGCCACGCCCACAGAACCATTAGTAAAAAAAATTGAATACCACCACTGATGTAGTTCTTAATGGAACTACATCTACATGGAAGGAAGCATATAGGGGATACTCCAAGGTTTTTCTTGGGCTCAGTACCCTTCAACATCTTCATAAATTATCTAGATCAGGGGATAGAAGGGGAACTCATCAGTTTTGCAGATGACATCAAGTGCTAGCTGGGAATAGTAACACTTTAGACCACGGAGCCAAGATTCAGAAGGATTTTGACAGACTTCAATATTGGGCCCTATTCCCCCAAAATGCAGTTCATTGGCGAGAAAAGTCAGTCCTGCACTTAGGCAAGATGTACCAAATGCATGGGTATAGACTAGGCAGTACCTAGCTCAAAAGTAGTGACTGTGAGAGGGATCTAGGAGTCCAGCAGACCACCATATGAGCCAGAAACATGATGCAGCTGCCAAAAAAACCCAACGCAGTCCTGGACTGCTTCAACAGAGGGATGGCATCAAGACAACAAGAAGTGATTGTACCGCTTTGTACTAGTGATTGCAGTATAACTAGGGATACTGTGTACTGCATGCAAATTGCATCTGGTCCCCGTGATAGAAAAACGATGCTGAGATGCTAGAAAGTGTGCAGAGGAGACCAACGAACTTCATAAGAGGTCTGGAGGTTAAATCGTATAATGAACGGTTGAGGGAGCTAGGTCTATCTAGCCTCCCGAAGAGAAGGATTGGGGAGGGGGGTGTATGATAACTGTCTCCCATACTTGTGGGGCAGTCACAGAGATGAGAGGATTGACTTATTCTCTAAAGCATCGGAGGTCAGGACAAAACGTATTGAATGGAAGCTTGATAAGGAGAGATCCGGCCTAGAAGTAAGGAGAAATGTTCCGACAGTGAGAACAATTGATCAATGGAATGGCTTGCCTCCCAGAGTTGTGGCTGCTCCATCACTGGAGGTTTTCAAGAATAGGCTGGACAGTCACTTCTCTGAGATGGTATAGGTTCTCCTGCCTTGAGCAGGGCCTTGGACTAGAAGACCTTTGACATTCCTTCTGGTCCTCTGATTCTACCCTGGGTTCCATATTGGATGGGGAAGCCGAGATGACCGTCTCCATCTTGGTCACTTTCTGAAGCTGAGAAAGATGCCTGGGACACGTTCATGCTGAACTGACTTTGAGAGGACTAGTTCCACCTCTTAGTCCACTTGCTTCACAGGCTGGGTGGCCCACTGGACGACAACTGCTGCCTGATCCTCTGATCTGCAAGTTACTCTTCCCTCTTGCTCCGTGGGCAAGCAGAGCGCCCGGCCAGCTCTCCCACTGAGGAGTTTGAAAGGGGAATTTGAGGGAAGCTCCACAAGAGTCTTCCTGATTATCTCCTGGGCTCCCCTCCTCTTCCAGATCTGATGTACGTGTTGTGGCTCTTACTTGTGGTCCTGGCATGGAATTGGAACTGTTGGCTGATTCCGGTCCGCTGGGCTTTCCCATATCAATCGCCTGAGAATGTCCATTACTGGATGGCTATGGACTACCTCTGTGATTTCATCTACCTGCTGGACATCGCCATCTTTCAGGTCCGCCTGCAGTTTGTCCATCAAGGAGATGTTATTGTAAGTGGCACACAGCGAGCCCAGCCATGTTGTCATACCCCTGTGGGAATCTGATTCTGAGGGGGAGGTTGAGCAGCTGACAGGGAGTGGGAGTGGGGCTCCGGTGGCTGTGGAAGAAACTGGGGAAGGGCACAGTCCAGCTGGGCTTTCAGAGGAAGACCCAGGGCCAACCCCCTCTTCATCCTAGGGCACGCAGGGGGGGACAGAGAAGGAAGCAACGTGAGTTACATGGTTTAGGGGAGAGGAAAGGGCCCTGATCCCCTTCATTAGCTGCAGCTGAGAAAACTGTTTAAAAAGGCAAACTACACACAGCAAAGTTGCTGGAAGCAAAGCGGGCATTATCTCTGTTTGTCGAGCTTATCTGGGTTCTGGCATCCTCGTTATCGTTTGGAAGTTTGCAACTCCTTATCCTGCCCTGTCTCGTTAATTGCTGCAGCTTGGTTTGTGTTGGTTTTTATTTATAATCTATATTTACTTTGGGTTTGGACTGAATTTCTTCCCTTTAAAGACTGTTCTTGGGAGAGTTTTTTCTCCAGCTGATAACTGGGCATTGGGGGCCAAGTTGGAGGTATTAAAGGGACTTTACCTACTTTTGTGACTTGGCTGCTTTTGTGCCACGCCCCTTTGGGTCATCACACACGCCTGGGTTCTGACTCTTGGTTTGAGAGCTTGATACCTGAACCAGTTCTGCGCTTCATCCATAAATAAGCAGATCAGAGCTGCAAAAACGTCAGTGACCACTAAGCCTTTCCCAGGATGAAGCCAGGACATTTATCTTAGGTGTATAACATAAGGTATCCATCTGTAAAAGGCAGGTAGCCTCCTCAAGGGCAAACAATCTGCAAGACTTAAGAAGCTTCAGGAAAGCAGCAATTCCTGTGCAGCAGATTTTGATGCTGGGCCTGTTTCCAGGCCAGGCCAAGACACGTAAATTCTGCTGGCTGTGTCTCAGTTTCCCTTCTGAGTTTTGGGTGGTACCCTTTTGCATTCTCTTTCTTCTTCCAGACTGATAAGAGAGCCATGAGGAAGAATTACCTGAAGTCCCATCGCTTTAAGGTGTGTAGCGTTTGTTTAATTTATTCCTAATGAAAATGACCACCAGATCATCTGAATCAAACAGCGTTCTCCATCATATGATCCTTAAATAATATTCTGGACACTGAATTATTTGTCATAGTAATTATCTGCTTGGGTGGCTATTGTAACAATGGCATAGAAAGTAACATTTAACATCTTTCTTGTTATATGGAGTAAAATTGTATAGAATATACATATATAAATTGGGAATATCAGATCACCGATACCTTTTGAGTGATGGGGAGATGGGTGAGACTATCTTTTTCAAAATTAGTTTCTGTTAATTGCTCTGTTTGTCAAATGGTAAAATTTGATTAATTGCACTTGAAAAGTTTGCTCAGAAGTGTTTATGTCATGATGCCTATTTCCTCAGATATATACATTTTTGTTTGCAATTTTGTTTAACCTTTGCAAATGAATGACCCGGGTCAAAGGCCTCTGTCGATGGGAATCCAGAGAGCCAAAAGCTTCCTGCCTTCTTTCTCTTTCAGATGGATGCCCTCAGCCTCCTGCCCCTGGACTTCCTGTACTTCAAGGTTGGCGTGCATCCTCTCCTGCGCTTGCCTCGCTGCCTAAAGGTGAATCCTCCTCCATCCTGATTTCGCATCTTTAGGGAAGGGCTGGAAAAGGGGGGGGGGGTGCTGGCTTCACCCTGAAGGTCAACACAGAGCAGCTCCCAAGGGATCGGTCCCTCTCTGTGGTCCCCCCCAAAACTTCATCCATCACTTCCTTGGGGAATATTTTTCTTTCCCTCCTTTCCTTTCCTTTCCTTTCCTTTCCTTAACTGCGGGCAGAATCTTCTCTGGAGCTCACTGGGATTTCTATTTCTTTTTCACAGTACCTGGCCTTCTTTGAGTTCAACAACCGTCTTGAAGCTATTTTGAGCCAGGCCTATGTTTACAGGTGAGTTTCTGCCCTTCTGGGCAGGGTGCAGTTCAGCAACTTCTGCAGGCCCTTCTCCCACATGACTGACATGCAACTTTTCCAAAGGAAATAGCAGCAACAACAAAATCTGCACAATGGTTTTGTAGAATCGAAATGTACATCCACTTTATTTCCAATGTTGCAAGCCACATGGCAGCCAAACAGCAGAGATTTCTACTTTAAAGACCAGCATTCTTATTAATATTATGGCATAATATTAACTGGACCTAAAACAGAACTCCCCAGACAGAATAAATAAGGCAGTTTGTGGAGGGCCCCTTCTAGAAACAGCTTGGGAAGCTCGGCTGACATGGAGGCTGGAAGAGCCGCTGGGAGGTGGATATGCTGATCCATAAATGATTGTACCGTCTGTGAACTGCTTGAGCATGAACTCCAGACCAGTTTTAAAGCCTGGATATGTATGCAGGTGTGTCTGAGCCTCCCTGGCCCGTAGCCTCTGCCTTGGAGGCCTGCTCCTTGCTGTGGGGTGGGATGCACTGACTGAAAAGGTTGTGCAAGGGGAAACAGAACAAGGAGGTCACTGGCTTTCCTGCACCCCTTTCTGAGCATTACCGCCATTGGTGGTATTCTACTGGTTCTGCCGAGCCGGTAGCACCAATAAGCAGTGGAGACCGAACCGGTTCTCTCTGCTGCTCTGTTGTTGGGCCCACCTGCCCGCCCAGGCTCCCATACTCACCTTTATCCTCTGCTTTTGAAGTGCAGCTGCTTTGCGCGGCACAGACGAGTGCTGCGCGGCAGCTGCTGAAGCGACCGGGAGAGGGCAGGATTGCAGGAGGTGAGTCGCAAAGCCTCTGCGCCTGTGCAAGCTGCCTGTTCGGTGTGTGTGCACGTGCAAAGTGTGTGCACGCATGTAAATCCACCAAGCCACGCCCACTGAACTGGGGGTAAAAATGTTTGAAACGTACCACTCACAACACCCTGCGAGTGACTGTATGCACAATAACTATGGAAGGGAAGGGTCACGACCTGCCACTCTGACCGGTGGTGGGGGAGGAGGAACCCCCTAAGCCCAGCAAGAGGAAAAAGGCACTGAACTCTCAGAAGCAACTTCCAGACTCAAAACAGCCCCCCTCCCCCCGCATATTTGTCTGCAGAGCAAAGTCAAGAAAGTCAAGATGGCAGCTGTGATAGGCAATCGAAGCAGCGCCTGTGTTTTGTGCGTGCAGGTGTTGCACAATTTGCATAGCAGCCAGGCAGAGCCTTGAATGCATTGTCCGGGGAGTGGGAGCATCTTGGCCCTTTGCAGACAATCTCACTATCCTGTCTGGCTGAGAAGAGCTGGGCTGCTCCCCTCCATCCACTCCTGATTCCCAGTGCACCCTCTGAGGTCCCTGCTTCTTGCATTCCTTCTGGGAGAAACACAGAGCAAGCAATGCCTTCCGGGGGGTGGGGGTGGGGACAGGGAAGCAGCAGCAGAGGAGCAGGGCACAGGCAGTCTCAGGTCCTGCAGGGACTTTAGCAGCCCATCCTGAGCAGGGTTATTGTTTTGGCAGAGTCGTAAGGATCACGGCCTACCTGCTCTTCAGCCTGCACCTGAACTCCTGCTTGTACTACTGGGCCTCCTCCTTCCAGGGGATTGGCTCCACCCCCTGGGTCTACGACGGCAGAGGAAACAGGTAGGCACCGGGGGCAGCCAGGCGGCCGTCTCTGTAGAAGGGGCAAGGAGGAAGATGTGCACGACCTCTGTGTATCTCCTGTGCTTCGTCTTTGGCAGTTACCTCCGCTGCTATTACTGGGCTGTCAAGACCCTCATCACCATCGGGGGGCTGCCGGAGCCCCACAACCTCTTCGAGATCGTTTTTCAGCTTCTCAATTACTTCACAGGCGTCTTTGCTTTCTCAGTGATGATCGGCCAGGTGAGCTGTCACTTCACACCATTTCTGGCTTACGAAAATTGCTTCTTGTCTCATTTGCTGCTGCACACCATGGTTTATATGGAAGTGCCAATTTCCATCGTTAGCCGTAGGCGTTGTGAATTGAGTTGGACGTCACTTTTTGGCAATTTTTATGGCAGATGTTCAGCAAATCAGCATGGTTGTTGAGAAAAACTAGATTCTCCAGTGAGGTTTTTTTTTTTTTGCCAGAAACTGGCAAAAATTGTTGCAAATTGCAATCGCATGTCCGCAGGAGCCTGCAAAGGGTCATAAATGCAGGGCAAGTGTCAGGAGCCTCAATTGCGATTCCCTGGTGTGTGTGTGTGTGTGTGTGTGTGTGTGTGAGATGCAACACTCTTAAGTGCAAGTACAGGTCATAAATCAAAAAAATTTGAGGCCATTATAATTATGAACTATCATTAAATGAAGAGTGGCCCTTCAGGTATTGTGTCCCAGCCTAACAAAAACAAGCCAGATTTTCAGCCTGTTTCAGGTGTAGCTATTCAGGTGTGACTAATGGATTCCACCTCAGCACCGGAGGCCTTTTGGACATCGTAATAACCTGCCGCAACCCAGGGAACTCCATCAGGTGAGTCATGACTGTTGGCAATGTGGAATAATGTCCTTCTGTTTGCTCTTGTCTTTAACTCCTACACAGATGAGGGATGTTGTTGGTGCTGCCACAGCAGGACAATCGTACTATCGGAGTTGCATGGATAATACCGTAAAATATATGGCTTTGTACAGAATTCCCCGTTCGGTTCAGAACAGAATCAAAACTTGGTATGAATATACTTGGCAGTCCCAAGGCATGCTGGGTAAGTACTTTCAGAGACAAAGGATTTCTTTAGTCTTTCTCTGTTGGGTAATTACAATTATTGGTGGCTATAAGTGGAGGTATAAATTCAAGATGGCGGCTGTCATGGCAACCCCATTTTCTATGTGCATCATAATGTTGCTGCCATCTTGCCTTTTTGATCCTCCCTGGCAAGCACTCCTTGCTGCAGACCAGGTATAGCATGAAATGCATTTGAACCTCAATTTGGCACATTTAAGCAAAGCCTGAGAGCAGGAATTGGAGGGGAAAGCAGCCTTCTCCTCCCGCCCCAGCTGGCTTGCCCAAGAGGCTTCCCAGCTGCTCCAACTGTCAGCTGAGGAAGGAAGCCCCTGCTGGGGGTGGGGAGAGAGGGTCTCCCACCCATCAGTGGACCTGAAGGGGTGAGAACCTTGTCCTGAGAACCTGCACTCCCTGATCCTGGTTTTTAAAAAACACATTCCCCTTGCCTGTTCTGGAGATGCTTCTTCCTCTGTACCGTTAGACCCACCAGCTCTCTTCTTGTCCTCCGCTGTCACAAGATCTTGAGGAAGCTGCGTGGCTTAGAAAAGTGACTGGCCATCTTTTCCAGCTACAGGGTGGGGGTGGGGGTGTCAGTTCGCTGCAGGGATTCTTGCAATCCCTGGCAGGATCCCTGTAATGGGATGCCACCCTCGATAGTGGCACAGAAGTTTCAGCAATGCAAAATTCTAGTCCATTTTCTAAACTGTGCCATTGAGACAAACAGCTGGGCCCTCGTCTTTATTATTCACACGTGAAGGCTGTAGGCTCAGGGCCCAAAGGCTCCTCTGAGAATTTGTTCTTCATTTCCATTTGTTGTCTATGAAAGAATCGTTTCTGCTGTTTGCTGAGAAGAGTCATGGAGACCCTTTGGGGCACAGCTGAAAAGATTTTATTTGCACAAGCTGGGGGAAAATACTTCCTGTGCCTCCTGGCATTCCCTTTTTTAATCTTGTTTTGTGTGTGTGTGTGGGGTGCAATGGCTCGGTGGTTAAAGACGCTGAGCTTGTCAGCTGGAAAACTGACAGCCTGGGTTTGAGACCTGAGAGCCATGCGAAGGGGTGAGCTCCCGTTACTAGCCCCAGCTCCTGCACACCAAGCAGCTCGAAAGCCTGCAAATGTGAATAGAGTAACAGGTACCATGGGAAAGTAACAGTGTTTCATGCGCCTTTGGCGTATAGCAGAGGTCTCCAAACTTGGCAACTATAAGAGTGGAAGTCCACAAGTCTTAAAGTTGCCAAGTTTGGAGACCTCTGGCGTATAGTCATGCGGGCCACAGGACCATGGCCGTTGTCTTTGGCCAATGCCTAAGAAACAGAGATGAGCATCAATTCTTCATGGGGTGAAAATATTATTTAAAATAAGAATTCAAGGCAATAACACAAGATGCCTTTAGAGGCAGGCCTTGCTTGGCCTCCCCTGCTCCCTAAACTGAGAGAGCATTTTGAGCGGGGGAGGGGGGGGAGGGGATATCCAGCCATTATCTCCCTCTATCCAGTTGGGACTGTAATCTTGTTCTCTGCCCATCACCTGAGAACTGGCTGAACTCACCCCCCAGCCCATTGCTGACCTTCTCCCAGGGCGGGGTCTTCTGGAGGCAAAAAGAGCCACCAACCCTTGAGAAGCTTCTGATCGCAGCAAATCCAAGGCTGCTCAGGGTGGGGAGTCCAAGGATGGGGCTCATCATGGATACCCACCTGGCCCAATTCTCTTCCGTTGCCCCACGAGGCCAGAAGACGAGCTGTTCTCTCCCTCACTGCAGATGAATCAGAGCTGCTCACGCAGCTGCCCGAAAAGATGAAGCTGGACATTGCCATCGATGTAAACTACAGCATTGTGAGCAAAGTGCCGCTCTTCCAGGTACTGCCAGCCGACTTGAGGCTCCTCTTTCTTACCTGGCCAGGAGAGCAGAGAGTCCAAGCCTTCTTTCCTTCCTTTGGGGCAGGGCTGCGATCGGCAAATGATATTTGACATGCTGAAGAGGCTGCGATCCGTGGTGTACTTACCTAACGACTACGTGTGCAAAAAGGTAACCAATGAGTGTTGCTGCAGCACAATTCCGTCACGCGGGTAAGGGAGGTTCCAGGCATAGAGAGGATGTTCTCCATCACAGGCTCCCCGCGTGATGCTTTTTGGGGCTAATGCCACGGAAGCCGATACAAAGAGGGCTCTCCGGGGTGTTTGCTTTTGAAGCGTGGGAATGTCCGTGGAACTAGATCTGCTTGGTTGTGGTAGCCAAATCTAGTTGGCCATCATCACAGCCGTTACATGATTCCTAATTATTAGATGCCAGGGAAAGCAGCATTCAAGCCAGTAACTAAAATAATGGCAAAGCAGAAGTAGCAGAACTAACAAAAAAATACACACAGGTTTTGGAGGAAGAGCTTGGTTTCTTTAAAAGGGAATTCATTTCTTCCTTTTCCTCTGAAAATCAGAAGTCACGAATGAAAATAGGACAAAAAACATCCAATGGAGGATTATCTGCAAACGTACAAATATCGGGTATTATTCATTTTCCTGGTCATTATTTGCCAGTTAGTTGCTGACCCTAAATTCACAAGAATGAAGAGATGGCAAATTAGCTCCTTTTCGGTCTAAAGCTTGGTGCCAGGCAAATATTCAAGCCATAAATTTTCCTCTCGGACCAGTTAGGGTAAACTCTCCAGGGCCTACATTGGGAAGGATGGGAGCTCAGCCCTTTCCCTTTAAGACTGCACCATCTCTTTAAGCCTCTTTAAGCCTTAAGTTGCTCTGATAACACCTCCCTTATTGAAACCTCTACCCCATCCCACAGAAATACTGCATTTTCACTTGGCCACTGCAGATAGAACTTTCTAGGATGCACGAGCTGTAATTTCAAGGCAATTCAGCTCAAAGTCACCTTGAATCACGAGATGGGTGAGAAAATCAAGCAAAGGTAGCACCAATAGTCATAGCTGCCTGCAATCCCAAAACAATTGGAGCATCACTTGAACACTGTTAGGATTGACAAATTCACCGTTAATTGCAAAAGGTGGCTTTACTCAGAATGGCTTACGTCCTGCGATGATATCTATAACACCACCAAACAGCCACATCGGCCTATCCCAGGTCTTTGGGGAGGACTGGATACGGGGATAAAAATGCCAAATCCAGTCTGAACATCTGGCTGACTTGCGATTATTATTGCAATGAACAATAATAATAATCTGTGCGAGATTTTCAAAAGAAAAAGTTGTCCTAATTATTCCTCCCTTTGAATTCCTCTTGAGGGGGACCTCTATGAAGTCCCCCTCAACTAACCCTCAACTCTGCAGAGCAAAAGGAGCCAAGGGGGCAGAACTGCTCAGATCCATTTTCCCCCTGATTTTTTCTTAGGGAGAGATCGGCCGCGAGATGTACATCATTCAGGTGGGACAAGTCCAAGTGATCGGGGGACCAGATGGGAAAACCGTGCTTGTGACACTGAAAGCCGGCTCTGTGTTTGGAGAAATAAGGTCAGGCCAACCTCACGAGGTGTTCCTTTTCTCTCCTCTGCTGAAAAGTGTTCCTTTTCTCCCTTCTGCCTTTCCTATGAGGCTCATCAGGGCATTTCACAGCAACATGGGACTCCTTGGGGTCGGGACTCCTTGGGGTCCCGTCCGCCAGCCAATGCCAGCTGGCGGTTCCCCGACGACGAGCCTTTTCTGTCACGGCCCCTGACCTCTGGAACCAACTCCCCTTGGGGCTCCGCTTGGTCCCTGATCTCCGCACCTTCCGCCATGATCTGAAGACCTGGTTATTCGACCAATCCGGGCTGTGACCCTCTGTGGGTGGGGTGGTTTTATACTTTTAGCATTTAACTTTTGGGCTTGTTAGTTTAATTTTTTCTTAACTATTTATTATTGTATATACTGTTGATGTTTTTAGCTGTGAGCTACGCGACGAGTCTTCGGAGATGGGGCGGCATATAAGTCCCAAAAATAAATAAATAAATAAATAAACAAACAAACAAACAAACAAACAAACAAACAAACAAGACTGTGAGGTGACGGGTCCAGCGTGGGGAGGGAGGGCAGCCATCCTGTGAATCTCCCACTTCCAGCATCTAAGCCAGGGGTGGGATTCGACCGGTTCGGACTGGGCTCACCGAACTGGTATTTCAACCAACTGGCTGGCGCCGCCCACCCTCCCCTCCCTCCCTCCCTCCCTCCCTCCCCTCCCAGGAGTCTCCACACAGCCTATTTTCTATGAAGGTAAGTGCAGGCTCTGTGCGGAGGCTCTGGGAGGGGGAAAAGCAGGCTTTCCAGAAGTTCCGGAAGTCCGGAAATGGGCCTGTTTCCGGCTTCCTGAGGGCCTCCAGATCCCGGGGGAGGCTGTTTTTGCCCTCCCAGAGGCCTGGGGGAGGCCTCCGGACCCTTGGGAAGGTGAAAAACAGCCCTCCCACAAAAACCGGAAGTTGTGAAACGGGCCTGTTCTGGCTTCCGGAGGGCCTCCAGAGCCCAGGGAGGCCTGGGGGAAGCCTCTGGACCTTTGGGAGGGCCAAAACAGCCTCCCCTGGGAAGTTCCAGTAGGCCACGCCCACCATGGCCACACCCACCCAGCAACCGGGTAGCGAACCGGTTGCTGGGATTTGTGAATCCCACCCTTGATCTAAGCCACCAGACTGTTCTTTAGGCACCTCATCTCAGGACCTAGTTGATGTGAGCAATGCTGGTTATGTGCGCAATAACCAGGAACCCATGGTGATGATGCTCCCGGTGGCTTTCCGGGCAACATGAGAGGCTCTAGCAGCTTGATCTGCTGTGGGGAGAAGCGCCTCTGCGTCACCAGAGGAGCCCTTCGGTAGACATGGTTGCCGCCTCCGGAGGCTCATCTCCCTGCGGTGCGAGAGGGGCTGTTCCCAGGAAAGCACACTTAATCCCGTTATCTCCAGTATCTGAAAAACACAAAAACACATCTTTTCAGTTAGCCTTTAATAACTAATTTTAATGTTTGCTTTGAACATTTTTAAACTTACAAGCTGCCTTGAGCATTTACACAAGTAGAAAGGCAGGCCATAAACCTAATAAAAGAAAAACTTGGATGAAGCTGCACTGACTCTCAAACCATCTTGCCTGGAGGAAACCAGGCTTGGTAGCTGGAATAAATAGGGAGAAACTGAGAGAAGTTAAATCTTGCCATGGCTATTCTTAGATATTAGGTAAAATAGCCTTTTATTAGGCTGCTCCCTGGATGAGGCAAAAGGTTTAACCTTGGCTAGAAGACGTCTGGTAGCAAAGACTCTGAGATCTTGGTTAAGCTTCTGAGTTCCATTTCTCCTCACAAGTCTAGGATGCCTTTTTCCCATCTCCCACTCAGGTTACCTTGAGGCTGCATGGGCACTGCAGCCTGGCACAGTGGTTTTATACTATCGGATTGAAGAAATGTTTGGATTACTGGATTTTACATTTGTTTAGTTGTTATTGACTGTCTTAGAAGATACGGGGGAGGCAGGTAGAATGAAGTTGCTGCCCCTTTCTGTAGAATAGGAGAAATTGGGTGCTGAATTTGTATTTTTGCCATTTCTATTAGTTTACTGGCTGTGGGAGGTGGAAATCGACGTACCGCTAATGTTGTGGCACATGGATTTACTAACCTTTTCATTCTGGATAAGAAGGATTTGAATGAAATTCTGGTGCACTATCCGGAGTCCCAAAAGCTGCTGCGGAAGAAAGCGAGGTGAGATGTAGGATGATCAAGGGTTTATTTTAATTGATTAATCAATTTGCTCTCCCTTCTATGGCATGTCAATCAGTCTAATTCCGAGAGGCTCATGCTAGCTGATGTGCGATGGGGGCCATGTTTGCTGCCAAGATCAGTTGGTGGTGAAATATGCCCTCTCCTGCCTGGCCTGATCTGGTCTGGCTTTGTGTGGTCTGGTCTCCCCTCCCCTCTGTGTTGGGTTGAATTTGTCCCTGGAAATCTGTCACGAGAACGCCCTTGTCTTCCTGGGCATAACTTCCTTGCTGTGCCTGACACCGTTCAGATAATAGGCATTCAGCCCTTCAGGTTTTATTTTGTCCCTCATGCCTGCCATGAAACAAGACAAATTTGGGGAGGGGGTTCTCTACTGATCAGGGAAAGGACTAACAGATGAAGATGGGGGAGGGATTCAATATATGAATGGCAGTGAATGAGTCATATTTTAGGAGTTTGACAGTGCTATGAGAGGCTACAATTCACTTCTGATGCTACTTAAATTATTTTCTTCAATTATCCATGTTTTTGACACCTTGGATAAGTTCCCCCATTTTATGGAAACGACAAGTAGGCTGCTCTTGATTGGCACAATTCCGTGGAGTCCCACAGCTTTTATATGAGGTTTGACTGTACAGCTCTTTGCCTGGAGAGTTTTAAGTGGGAAATAGATGTTTCTTCTGTTTGCAATCTTCCTGTTTTCTCACTGCAGACACTGCACATTGCTTTTCATTAATTAAAGAATTAATTAAATGTGCCAAACTTCTCACTATCCAAAGTGATTCTGGTGACTCACATGGGGCACTAATCATCCGGAAGGCCCTCCCATTCGTCACTTTAAAACAGGGGTCTTCAAACTTGGCAACTTAAGACTTGTGGACTTCAACTCCAGAATTCTTCAGCCAGCATAGCTGGCTGAGCAATTCTGGAGGTTTTTTTTTTAAATTCGTGTTTATATCCCGCCCTTCTCCGAAGACTCAGGGCGGCTTACAATTTTTTTGGAGCACAGCCCAATGCGCTCAGCAATAGCCTTCCTTCCATTGTATATGCCTGCTTATTACTAAGCGGCATTTTTACAAAGTCAGCTTATTGCCCCCAACAATCTTGGGTCCTCACTTTACCTACCCCGAGAGGATGGAAGGCTGAGTCAACCTTGAGCCTGGTGGGATTCGAGCCTGCACTAATTGCAGGCAGCTGGAACTAAGTGCTAGGCGTTTAACAGCCTGCACCACCAAGGCTCCTTCAAGGTTGAAGTCCACAAGTCTTAAAGTTACCAGGTTTGGAGAGCTCTGTTTTAAAAGGAAACTCCAAAGAAGTAGAACCATGACTTTTAGAAGAGGAGCCTCTGAAGGAAGATCAGAGAAGGGCCATGATATTCACTCACTCCTTCTGTTGCATTCACACAAGCGGTTTATTCTCACAGATGTGGCTGATTTCCAATTCCATGCTTTTGCTCTGTTCCAGGCGAATGCTGAAGAACAATGCCAAGCCCAAAGAAGAGAAAGGGCTGCCCATCATCCCTCACAGAGCTGGGACCCCCAGGCTCTTCCAAGCTGCCCTGGCGGCTGCAGGGAGAATGGGGGGCAAGGATAGACTGGCTCAACTCCGCTGGAAACTGAAGGAGCTGAAGGCAATGCAGGTGTGTTCAAAACCCTCCAGGCAGCCTGGCGAGAGGGGAGCGTTGTGGAATATTTGCCTAGGAAGGCCAGGTGGGCTGGGCTGGAGCTAGGTAGCCTTCTTCACCTTTGGCTTGGCCCACTAATGGATCTAATAATTGCTACAACTTTTAAATCATGGTTGTGGCTCAGCAAGCCAAACATTTATAAACCATGGCTCAAGCATTACACGAACCCAGAAAATTGCAGCTTCTACAGTAAACCCCTGGGAGACACCAGGATGGGAAACATGGCTGACGGCATTCTAGAGGAAATCAGAGCTGAACCTTGAATGGGTAGTTCCATGAGTGAGATGAGAAGGAAGTTCCCACCATTCGGAGGTGGTGGGCACATATATATATTGAGAGTGCATGTCAGGTGCTTTCACAAAACAGGGAGCCAATGGGTGAAATATCTCTTACCTTCATGCCCACGGACATTGCTCTGGGGCCCTCTCTGGAGGAATGGACTCTAGTTCCCCGTTTTAAGGCAAGCATCTTTTTTCCTAACAAGGCCCCTCATGCGATTCCCAATCTGATCGCCTTCTCTTTCAGGCTGCCAGTTCCACATCAGTTGTCCCCAAGTCGCCAGCTAGCCATGCTTCACCAGCTGGTTCCCCCAAGCCCAACGACTGCGGAACTGAGGTGAAGATCACCAAGAGTCCTGCCCATCCTGTTCGGATTTCCGTGAGTCCAATCCCTACTGGGGATGAAGAGATTCTCTCGGTGGAAGTCTTAGAAAAAGAGGAACCTAAATAGAAGAACCCAATGAGCGTCTGTTGCTGGTCCCATTTGTGTGGATTGTCCAGCCATTCAAATAATCTCTAATGTTGTGCTATTAAGAACAAAGTGGGCTGAGAGGGAGACTTGGCAATTAGAGACCCCTATAATTTTTTACACTTTATTTAGAGAACCAGTTTGGTGTCATGGTTGAGGCATCAGGCTAGAAACCAGGAGACTGTGAGTTCTAGTCTCCCTTTAGGCACAAAGCCAGTTGGGTGACCCTGGGCCAGTCACTCTCTCAAGCCCTCGGCAGAAGGTAATGGCAAGCCACTCCTGGAAAATCTTGCCAAGAAAACTTGTCCAGGTAGGGTGTGAGAATCGGACATGACTGAATGGAGGAGGGGGGAAACTTTTTTACACACCGGGCTATTTTACTACCTTTAGAAGAATTTCAGCAAAAATCCAAGAGAAATTAGCAAGTGAAATCTCTATTAAGCAATATTGGCTTTTTACGGGTTCTAAACCTTACAGTAAATATATTTGATTTGCTTAAAACTCCCTTCTGTTGTGTGGTCTTTTAATGTAGTGCACAGCACAAAAATGCGAAAGAAATAAAGAGTGAGTTAGAGTTTTGAAAACAGCATTGATAAGGACATCTACACCAGAGCTATGCTGGCTGGAGAATTCTTGGAGTTGAAGCCCACCAGTATTAAAGTGGCCAAGTTTGGAGAGCCCTGACCTACACAAAGTAGTAGCAGATGCAGGCCATGTAGAAGTCAAGATTAATTACAGGCTATCAAGTCGTTTCCACCACCAGCTAACATGTAGTAGAAGGAAAAGGTTCGTAATAGGGACCTGTTTTCCCTTCAGTGGGAACAATCAACCGATGGAACAGAAGTTGCCCTCTGAAGTTGTGGGAGCTCCATCATTTGAGACCTTCAAGAAGAGATTGGACTGCCATTGGTCAGAAATGGTGTAGGATCTCCTGCTTTGGGGGGGGGGTTGGACTAGTTGACCTACAAGGTCCCTTCCAACTCTGATCATCTGATAATCTGTTAACAGTGACTCTTTGTGACATTTGCTTATTGACATGAAGATAAAATGAAGCCAAAATTGCAGCTGCAGAAACATGAATTAGAAAGACTCTCATTGGATGCATCCCAGGCCCCGAATGTCCGTAGTAGCAGACCAGCGGCTCAGTTTATCAGCAGTTTCTCCCATTCTTTCTCCGGCTGACGTGCCGCAACCTCCCCAAAGGCCCTTCCCGAGCAAACAACTCCCCCCGCGCGCGCTCTGCCCTGCGTCATTGAGGCAGAGCCCTCCAAAGGAGCAGCCGCAGCCGGGAACCGGAGCTCCGCTGTCCCCCAAAGCCCGGCCAGCTTCGAGTCCGGCCTCGGGGCCGCCGCCTCGCACCGGGTTTCCCCACGGAGAGGGCTGGCTCGTCCCATTCGGAGGCCAAGAACGCAGCGCCGGTTCGCGGGCGCTTCTCCCGGGGCGAGGGCTCGGCTCGGCGCCGCTCCTAAAGCCGGCAGCGGGTCCGCAGAGCAGGGAGCGGGTGCCGGGCCGGACGGAGACGCCGCCCCTCCGCTCGCGGGGCAGCGGTCCAGCCGGGGCCGCCTCGGGGGAGGAGGGCGCAGCGCGGCCGGGGTATTTCTGGCGCTCCCTTCCTGGCTCCCTCGGAGCGCAGCGAGGGCAGGAAACTCGGGATCCGCACGGGCGATCCCCACGCGTGGCGTCTGTAAGCGCCGAGCCCGATCGCGGGTGGCGGCGGCGGCGGCGGCCGGGAGGCAGGGGCGGCCGAGTCCGGCACAGCTGCAGCTCTTTCAGCTGCGGGCGTCTTTGGCAAAGCAGCCCATCGTAAGAAAGGGAGAAAAGTGCATTTACAGGCCGGGGGTGGAGCTGCCGTCCTGCTTGCGCCCTTGCAAGCCTCAGCCATCCGGAGAAGGCGGGCGGGCCCGGCTGGCAGCAACCGTGGCCTCCGCGCGTGTTTTCCCGCGCCCCCTTCTGGCCGAGGGAGCAGCGGGGGCAAAGCGCCTCTGCTGGGATGGGTGAACGGGAGCGCCCCCTGTCGGCCACGGGGAGCCGCAACCGTTTAATGATTAATCTGAATCAAACCCCCAAATCCTTCCAACCTCTTCAAGAGGCTGAATTCCCAGGACCCTCCTTTCATCTTTAAGTGACCTGGGACGCCGATTTCGGAAGATGGAAACGTTTCAGAAAAATAAACGTTTCTGCCCAACTTCAGACCCGGGACCTTTCGCGCCTGAAATCAATACAACCACTCTGCTCCTGGAGGAGGCCCTGGGGGAAAACCCAAAGCAGAAATCGGTTGGCAGAATCTGGAAAAATAAAGAACTTTTATTTTAGAGCTGGTTGCTATACCTGCATCCGAATGAAGGTGGGTGTCTTAAACTTTTCCAAACATCCGTCAGCCCAGCCCTTCAAGTGAAAGGGATGGATGGGATCCCTCAGATCATGGGCAGGATAGAGCTTCAGTACCTCCCCCTCTGCCGCCCCCAAAGAGAATGAAGGGGCTGAAATCTGGACCAGGATTTCTTAGGCCAGTTTCATGCCCAGGTGATCCACACTGGTTGGTCTCGGAGAAGCCTTTTCCTACTTTATGAAGCCTCTCCTCTCCCTTCCTTCACTGACTAATTACAGTATTTGGGCTGGGGATCTTTTTCTGATAAACAAAAGATAGAACATACTAGAATACAGAATAACAAAGTTGGAAGGGACCTTGGAGGTCATCTAGTCCAACCATCGGCTCAAAGACCATTTCCTACAAATGGTTGTCCAATCTGCTCTTAAAAGCCTCCAGTGAACGAGTGCCCCCAACTTCTGGAGGGAAGCCCTTCCACTGGTTAATTGTTGTCACCATTAGGAATTTTCTTAGTTCTGGATTGCTTCTCTCCTTCTTTAGTTTCCAACCATTGTTTCTTGTCTTGCCTTTTGGCACTTTGGAAAATAATTTGACACATATCCCCCCCTTTGTCTTTGTAGGAGCCCCTCAAATATTGGAACACTGCTATCATGCCTTCCCTAGTCCTTTTAATTAGACTATCCTTACCCAATTCCTGTGACCATTCTTCACTGGTTTTAGCTGCCAGCCCCCAATCGTTCTTGTTCTTCTCTTCACTCTTTTCAGAGTCTCAGCATCCCTTTTATATTGTGGTGACCAGAACTGGATGCAGTATTCCAAGTGTCGTCTTACTAAGGCTTTGTAAAGTGGTACTTAGAACGTCATATGATCTTGACTCTATCCTTCTATTAATGCCGTCTAGGATTGCATTTGCTTTTTCAGCGGCGGCTGCACACTGTTGGCTCATATTTAAGCAATTAATTGTCCACTAGGACTCCTAGATCCGTCTCAGAGTTGCTGGCATTAAGCCAAGTTTCACCTATCCTGTACCTATACAGTCATGTTGTTTTTTTGGGCCTAAATGTAAAACCATCCTTTACGTTGAATTTCACTTTGTCAGATAGAGCTCAGTGTTCAAGTCTGTCAAGAACAGTTTGGATCTTGAGTTTGTCTTCTGGAATGTTGGCTATTCCTGCCACCTTAGTGACATCTGCAAATTTGATGAGTTTCCCTTCTATTATCTAAATCATTTATGAAGTTATTGAAGAATCCTGGGCCTAAGATGGAATTTTGTGGTACCCCACTGCTTACTTCCCTCCATGTAGACATAGTATCATTAAGGACTAACCAATTTAATCACTTTGTTGAAGAATGAAATAAGATTAATTTGATATGATCTGTTTTTGATGAATCCATGATGGCTACTGGTTATAACTTTGTGTGCTTCTAAGTGTTCACAAACTTGTTGCTTTTGCAAGATCTTCCCAAATATTGATGTCAGGCTGATTGGTCTGTAATTTTCTAGATCGGATTTCCTCATTTTTTTTCAAGATGGGAACCATGACAGCTTTTTTCCGCAGTCCTCAGGTAGTTTCCTGGTGCTTCAAGAACTTGGGAAGATGTGATTCCAATGTTCTGAGATCACATCTGTCAGCTCCTTCAGAACGCTGGGATGTAATCTGTCAGGCCCCAGTGATTTGAATCTGTCTAGAGCTGGCAGGTGTTCTCATACCTTATTTTGGCTTATTTCAATTTGCATTCCTAACCTGTCATTTACGGATCTGTTTTTGGTAAGCTGGTTTGCATTTTCTTTTTGTGTGAAGACGTGTCAGCTTCTGTTTCTAGCCTGCTTCTCCCCAACCTGGCAGCATTTAAGATTTGGAGGAGGATGGCAGAAGTATGTGATGATGTTGCTGAGCAAGGAAGGCGAAACTCAGTCAGGACAGGGAATCCACATCACAGCCGGTCAGGTCAGTCAAACCAGTCAGTCTGAGTCAAGAGAGGCCAAAAGATCAAAGGGACCTAGTCAGCTGCTCCCAAGCAAGCACTTGGGAGGGAAGGTGCCCTTCTTTTCCCTGTTTGTCTGACTTCCTCACTGGCGGTTGAGAACATCGGGTGACAAAGAACGACCAGGAATGCGGTCCTGCCTCAGGCGGGACCTGCCTGGACAGCCATTGTCCAGAATGGGGTAGGGTCTCCTGTTTGAGCAGGGTCCCTTACAACCCTCTTGTTCTATCTCTGTGTTTAGCACAGGGGTCCCCAACCTTGGCAACTTTAAGACTTCAACTCCCAGAATTTCTCCCAGAAGTTGAAGTCCACAAGTCTTTTTCCCTCCCAAATATTTTTATTGTACTTTTCCTTTCCATCACATATTAATACTTTCTATTGTACAATTTTCTTGGTTATATATAGGATTTCATTATTCACGGTAACAGTATACTGTCTGAGTGCAATCTCTACATTCTTAATTACGTACCGATAATAAATCTTATACATACAATACAATGGTGGGATTCAATTTTTTTTACTACCAGTTCTGTTGGACGTGGCTTGGTGGGCGTGGCAGGGGAAGGATACTGCAGAATCTCCTGTCAAAGGTGGGATTTGCTGGTTCTTCGAATTGCTCAAAATTTCCGCTACCGGTTCTCCAGAACTGGTCAGAACCTGCTGAATACCACCTCTGACACAATAGTTATAACTATTATTCTTAATATCTATTCATCATCATCACTTATCCTTGTTATGAATTTTACACTATGTTTAGGCCCTCTATTCGTTTTTATCTGTAGTCCATTAATACTATCAAACAACTATAAACATCGTTGACATCACAATTATAGCCGATTCACTGCCGAATAATCCTGATGTTTACTTACCTTAGTTATTCTCTATTCATTAGGCATCTATGTTTACATATCCAGATTTCTAACTTCTGCCATTATTTCTACCATAGAATAGTTCCCGAATCAAAAAGGTGATCTTCTCCCCATTTCTAATTTCTATCTTAGTACTAATTCTTGACGGTATAGTTCTGTATTAAACAATATTCTGCATTTATCTCTCATCTGTTGCCTGTTTTCATATCTCAACTCTTGTTAGAAGTCCACAAGTCTTAAAGTTGCCCAGTTTGGAGGCCTCTGGTTTAGCATCATAGACAGGCAGGCAGGCGGACTGGGATGAGCAGAAAGCTCATTTTGAAGAGGGAGGGGGAGGGGTGTGAGTCTTGTCAAGGGTCTTTGCAACACCTGAGGCAGGTGAAGGTCAGAAGGTGACCCTACCAGACACAAACACGTCAGCTATGGTTTCTGCATGGCAACACACATTTTGTCACTCACACACATATGCCCCAGGCAACTATGTTGTGTTCAGGATTCAATCATTAAATTACTTGCATAGGAATACTTTTAATCCACCTTTTTAATTCCAAGCATCTCTAGTGAATGCACAGGCAAGAATTTGAAAGAGTCTGATTAACAATGAGGTACATCAAAATTAACCATCCGAACCCATTGAATTGGAACTTAAAGCAATAAATGAGAATAAAACTGAAATTAGTCCAAAGATTAAGAGAAAAGTTCTTGCACTTGGTACATCTTTCAGCAATGGAAATCTTCCTCACCGTTGTGGTCCCAGAGAGGAGCGGCATAGCTGGGCTCCTTCACTTTGCTTTGCCTTCCTCCTCCTCTTCCTCCTCCTCTTCCAAGATCTCCACGCCTTGCGAGATGCAGGAGGGAGAATGTGGGCTCTCCATCACCCTTGCTGCCTGCCAGTCCCGCCCTTGCAATCTGAACTCAGGAATTCCCAATGTGTCGGTCCCCTTACAGTTTGGAGCCAGGTACTCCAGAGCAGGGATCTCCAACCTTGGCAACTTTAAGCCTGGCGGACTTCAACTCCCAGAATTTCCAGCCAGCAAAGAAGAATTCTGGGAGTTGAAGTCCGCCAGGCTTAAAGTTGCTAAAGTTGGAGACCCCTGCTCTAGATCGGTGGTCCCCAACCTTTCCGGCTCAGTTAATCTGTGGAGGCAGCAATGGTGGTTGGGGCGGGGGGGAAAGAGGGGATGGTTTCGCTCGCATGTACATGCCCCTTTCTCAAATGCAGCTTTGCACCCAGACACATCACTTCCACAGCCCAGTTCCCAACAGGCTACAGCCTGGCAGTGGCTCAGGAGTCCCCATCCCTGGGCTGCATAGCTGGAGGTGAGCCCACACAGGTCCATGGAAAAATAGTCTTCCACGAAACCAGTCCCTGGTGCCAAGAAGGTTGGGAACCGCTGCTCTAGATGTATGTTTGGTTGTGGCACTAATGAGATGTCTCAAGAGTGCCTCTAAAGCGGAATAACTATTCCTCCTGTCTCCTCCTTGGATCAAACCCTGATGACACCTGCAGCTATTTGCAAATGTGAGCCTGGGAAGTCATCAAATGTCTGCCTCCGGGGCCCTCGGGCTAAGTTGGCTACGACCCTCCTTGCCACCCTGGCTCTTGAACTGCTGAAAGCACCACCATCAACCGGACGCCCAACGGCTGACAACAGGAGAACGCAAAAATTAATCCCAGCTGGGGCTTGTTTGTAAATTTGCTTGATGTTAACACAATGGGAAGAAAGAGATCTTGGCAGCATTGATCAGCTCGTGCATAAAAGAATGATAAAGTACCGATTCTGAGCAATGCTACTGTGGGGGAGGCCCACCAGGTGGAAATGGCCCCTCACAGCTCCATGGAGAAAGAGGCCCCTTCTAACCCTGTCATTCTATGCTCTGTGTTTACTCAGCAAACAACTTCCTTTAATTCCATTGGCCTTTTTGCCTGTACAAGATGCCCAAGGCCAGTGGAGAAAAACACCCTCGTCTTTTGAGGCCAAGAATGAAAGGAATGAAGAAGCAGAATTTACTTAGCTGCTCTAAAAGCTTTGCCTTCCTGAACCTTCTTCACAATCATAGTAGCAAACTGACTTAGGTCTCCCATGCTCTATTTTCCACAGAGCCAAACACTCAGAAGTTGTGTTTCTTGACTGGAAAATTTAAGAGCTTGAACTGCGAGTCTTCAAGCATGACGTTTATTAAAACTGGTTTTCCTGAATTTTAAAACCACCCTCCTTCTTCAGAAACAAAAATATTGAACCATGATACAAGTTCTGACAGGGATTTGAATAAGCCATGTTCCCAGGGTCAGAGGGGGCATGACCAGCTGTCATTTGGGATGAGTACAATTAATGTGTCTTTTTAGCAAGCCCAACACTGGCTGCAACATACAGAAATCGGTGGGACTTTTGTGGATCCCCAGCTGAGGAGGGCCAGCCAGACCAACAAAGGGATTTCTCAGATTATGGGAAAAGGCAGCAACAACATAATAATCAGAGACAGCAGGAAATCCTGGGGTGCAGCAGGGAGAAGGAACAGAGCAGCCCTGGGACTCTAGCTGGTACAGAAGAAGACCCTCGACTATTGCTAGATGGAAATATTTCAGGTCCAAAACCAAGAATGAAACATGGTGAGTTTTCCAAGCTGAATTTTTTACTCATACCTATAGATAAAATTTTGCCAGATAAGCAGTCTACTACTTGTATCTACCGTACGATCTGGGAACTACTAGGGAGGCGCGGACTTCAACCTCTTTCCCCCACACGTAACATCCATACCGCGTTGCTCTTATTCCTGAGAAATGCACCCCTCCCTCCTGGGGAATCCACCTCCTTATTACATTCCATCACATCATAACAGTAAAAAAACTGAAATAACTGAATATGAGAATTCTCATTTCCACTAGCACACAACATTAGAAGACAGTTAGAAATGGCAGGTGACGGATAAAAGTGGGAGAAAGATAGCAAGGAGGTACAGAGCCATCTCCAGCACAATTGTTTCACTTCAGTTGGGCACAGCTTCAGCACAGAGATGTTCTTCTCCATTACTTGAGCCAGTTGCACCTTCCCTCCTTTCCTCATGCACCTGCCTGTATACTTCAATTTCAGTAAGGGATTTCACAAAGTAGACCACAACCTACATCTTGGCAAGCTAGAAAAATATTTATTTATTTATTTATTTATTTATTTATTTATTTATTTATTTATTTATTTATTTATGGGACTTATATGCCGCCCCATCTCCGAAGACTCAGGCTGACTCACAAAAAAACAACAGCAACAATAAATAATTTAAAAACAGATTAAACTAAATAAGCCCCATTACAATTACAAATTCGACCCATAAAAACTATCCCTTAAAACTATCCCATAAAAAACCATCCCGTCCCAGAAAATCACAACCCGGATTGGTTAAACAACCAGGTCTTCAGGTCATGGCGGAAGGTGCGGAGGTCAGGGGCCAGACGGAGCTCCAGGGGAAGTTGGTTCCAGAGGTCCAGGGCCGCTATAGAATATGGGATAAACAGCATCACCACCAGGTGGAATTGTAACTGGCTGACAAACCACACTTCGTGTGTAGTCCTTAATGGAACTACATCTACATGGAGGGAAGTAAGTAGTAGGGTACTTCAAGGTTCTGTCTGAGGTCCAATATTCTTTGATTTCATAAACAATTTAGATGAGAGAATAGAAGGGGAACTAATCAAATTAACAGACAACACCAAGCTGGCAGGAAGAGCCAACACCTCAGAAGATAGACTCAAGATCCAGATGGATCTTGACAGACTTGGACACTGGGCCCTATCCAACAAATCCACTTAGGCAAGAAAAACCGAATGTACAGGTACAGATTAGGTGTAACTTGGCTCAATAGCAGTAATTGCAGGAGGGCTCTTGAAGTCCCAGTGGACATTCGCTTAAATATGAGCCAGCAGTGTACTGCAGCCACCAAAAATGCCAATACAATCTTGGGCTGCCTTAAGAGAACATCATGTGAAATGTTAGTACTGCTTTATAATGCCTTGGTAAGACCACACTTGGGATATTGCATCCAGTTTTGGTCATCATATTATTAAAAAAAATGTAGAGACTCTGCAAACAGTGCAGAGAAAAGCAACAAAGCTGATTAGGGGACCGGAGGCTAAAACATAGGAACAGTTGCAGGAATTGGGTATGTCTAGACTAGTGAAAAGAAGAACTAGGGGTAACATGATAGCAGTGTTTCAGTATTTGAGGGGCTGTCACAAAGAAGAGGGGGGTCAAACTATTTTCCAAAGCACCTGAAGGCAGGACAAGAAGCAATGGATGGAAACTAATCAAGGAGAGAAACAACCTAGAACTAAGGAGGAATTTCCTGACAGTGAGAACAATTAACCATTGGAATGGCTTGCCTTCAGAAGTTGCGGGTGCTGCATCACTGTAAGTTTTTAAGAAGAGATTGGACAGCCATTTGTCCAGAATAGTTTAGGATCTCCTGCTAGTGCAGAAGACCTCCAAGGTCCCATCCAACTTGATTATTCTGTTTCGGTGTTACTGCATCCAGTTCTGGTCACGATACAAGAAAGAGTGCACAGAAGAGCAACAAAGATGTTTAGGGGATTGGAGGCTAAAACGTACAATGAATGGTTGTGGGAACTGGGCATGTTTAACAAATAGAAGGGCTAGGGGTGACATGATAGCAGTTGTCCAGTATTTAAGGGGCTGCTACAAAAAAGGGGGGTCAGCCTATTCTCTAAAGCCCCTGAGAGCAGGACAAGAAGTAACAGATAGAAATCTATCAAGGAGAGATCCAACCAGAATTAAGGAGAAATTTCCTATTGATCAGGCTTGCCTCCCGAAGTTGTGGGTGCTCTTATCACTTGAGGTTTTTAAGAAGAGATTAGACAGCCATTTGTCTAGAATCATAGGGGTTCCTGCTTCAGCAGTGGGGTGGACTAGAAGACCTCCAAGGTCCCTTCCAACTCTCTTATTCTGTATACTCAGTGGCTGGATTCACACACAAGAAGTCTGGAGCCTGCAATCACACAACGTGCTAGGCCAGGAGACAAAAGTCAACATTGGCCTGATTTCCTGTGACTGAGCATATAGAAAGTGTGAAGCTTGTCGGTTTCGGGTCTGTGCTTCAATGGTAACCAGGAAAGGGCTTGTTTTGTTGTCAAATGTGACTGTGAAACTCTCTTTTGATGGCCTGGCATCTTCCCAGCAGCAGCTAAGGAATTACTTCACTGGCCAGTTGACAAACCAGAAGTGTCACATCTGAGGCTCCAACCCACGAAACCCAGTCAAATATCTGGCATTGCTTTCCTCCTGCACATACTTTGAATACCTTAAACAAGACAGGAAGCTCCTAGTTTAGCAAGGAATGTTCTTGAGAGCAAAGCATGTGAATCTTCTGTGCTCCATGATGGGGCTCATTTACCTCTGACCTCCTTATTTCAGACATTTTCTTTAGAACTTTGAAGAACCTTCCAGAGCCCTTCCGACCGTGTTCTTAGCAACCCAAACTGTGCCAAGAACGGCGGGCAGGCCAGGATCCAGCCAGAGTTGTGGGCTTCAGAGGGGGCTGGAGACGAGTTCTTTGTCCTCCTCTTGAGTGTTTGGGAAGGGGACAGCTGCCCTAGAAGGAAAGGGGAAAGGCAGGAGACCTGGGGAAGAGCCCAGCTGGGGGGCTCCGGAGGGCCAATGGGAGTCACCTTTTCCAACTGACTCCTTTTCCTGAGCTAGAGAAACTGTTTCCCCACCGCTTGTGTGTGTGTGTGTGTGTGTGTGTTCCTTTGCGTCAAAATGGGTGAGTTGCCCAACAGCCTAAAGTGGATCCAGTCAGGCCGAGTCGCTTGGGGTTCAGGGTGTGGTGTGAACCAGGCCACAGACTGAATCATAATGGATCTATGCACAAGCTTTGGGGCTGGGTGGTGTGCAGTTCACTTTGCACAGGCTCAGGCCACGAGCACGTCGGATCGCTTCCTCGGATTCGGGGGCCTGAGCTTGTTCGGGAGGCGGGGGAGAGCGAGGCAGCGGTCGGCTTGAACAGGTGGCAGATGTGGGGCGGGAGAAAGGGTTTCCCCGAAGGGGCGGCCGAGCCTTCCCGGGGCTGCAGCGTCAAAGCCAGCCGGGTGGAGGCCGCGCGGGCTTCGAGGAGACCCCGACTGGCCCCTTCTCGGCTCACTCGGGAGGGCGGCGCAGTTCGGCCACGGCCGTCGGGCCGGGGTGGCGCATGACTCCGGCTACTCCCCCGGGCGGCCGTCGCGCCCCGTCCCGCGGCGCCCTCGGAGAAGCCCCAGGCGGCCTCCGGAGCCCTCTCGGGCGGGCGTCTCCGGCCGGCCTGGCCCCGCGGGGAGGGGGGAGGGTCGCGGGCGGGGCGGCCCGGCGCCTCTTCAGGAGCCAAGGCGGGGCCGGCGCGCGCGGCCAGGTGAGCCAGGCGGGCGCCGTTGCTCCGTGCCTGGAACCGCCGCGCCGCCCCTCGCGGCCTCGCCCAGCCGGGGTGAGGGGGCTTCTTCCCTCGGCACCGCCACCGCCGCCTCCTCCGCTCCCCGGGAGCCCCTCCGGAGCAGCCCCGGACCGGGCGGAGCGGCTCCGCCTCCTCCGCCTCCTGCGCCCCGCCCCCGCTCGACAACCGGCCCGGCGGCATTGCTGGCGTTCCAGGCGGGCCGCCCGGCATGAGCGGCGGTTTCGGGCCAGCCGGGCGGCCGCGGAGCCTCTCGGGCCGGGCAGACAAAGGTGCGGCGCCCGAGCCCAGCCCCGCTTCCCCGGTCGGCCGAGCTGACCTCGGCGGGGCCGCTGCGGAGAGGCACGTGGCCCGGCGCGTCCTTGGCAGCTGCTCGCCCTTCGCTGCCGGTGAGTCGCCCGGATCGGCTCCAGGGAAGCGGCGGCCGCTCGGCCCTCGCGCGTGGCTTCTCGGCAGGCCGGCCCGGCACTGGATGGGCAGCCGGAGCCTTGGCGGGCTCGGCGTCTCTGCGTCTCCCCGGGAAGGGCCGCTTGGGGGGCTCCAGGGGAGCGGCGGTGAGGAGCCTGCCGGGGTCTCCTCGTCGCCCACCCGCTGCCCAACTGCCTCCCCCGGGAAGCCGCCGCCGCCGCCGCCGCCCCGCCTGCGTCTCCACGGGGGACGGGAGGGAGGGAGCCGGGCGGTCGTGACGGGCCTGGGCCGCTGCCCGCTTGGCGCTTTCGGCGTCTTGGCCGCCTCTCGCGGTTGTCCGGGTGGTTAAGGCGGCTGGGCTGCTGACAGGAGCCGGAGGGGAGCCTGGTGGGGTCGGTGCGCCTGCAGGCCCCGAGGCCGCTACGCTCCTCTCCGCCCGGCAGTCGTGCCATCGTAACGAATCTCCTTTGGGTCCCAAGAAGGGCATCTGGAGGGTCCCTCACTGTTTCTCGATGGGAGAATTGGCCGGAAAGGGTGGCGGCTGAACGGGCTGTGCGGAGAGGAAAGTGTCCAGCCTTTTCGTTAGCAGGAAAGGCGAGCGAGGGGGACCCGGTGGGGGCATCTAGTCACGGCCAAGGCCGGCAAGATGGGCGGGAAAAAGCAGCCCCTTCTCTGGCAGTGCCCGGGTCGGCTTCTAGGCCATTCCGTCCTCAGTGAAAGAAGGGCCACCCTCCCTTTTCCTGGTGGGATTTTACATCCTTGGTGTGGTCGATCTCTGTTTATGATCTGGGTGGAAAAACAGAATAATAGAGCTGGAAGGGACCTTGGAGGTCTTCTAGTCCAACCCCCTCCCCGGCTCAAGCAGGAGACCCCAGACCAGTGGTGGTTAACCTTTTTGGGCTCCCGTGCCAAAAATTGCATGCATGCTTGCGTGCCAGCACCCAGAAAGCAATGCGTGCTGCCGCCTCATGCCCCATGTGCGCCGTGCATCTCTGCACATGTGTGTGTGATCCCCCGTTCATCTGCGCATGTGATCCCTTGCACGCCCTGTGCATCTCTGCGCATGCACACCAGATACCTGACAATCAGCTGTCAGGCGGGCGGTGCACGTGCATGCGCAGTGGGGCTCCTCCGGGTGACCTCTCGTGTGCCATAGGTTCTCCATCACAGCCCTATACCATTGCAGACAATGATCACGTGACATCTTAATGCCTTGGTAAAGCCACACGTGGAAAATTGCATCCAGTTTTGGTCACCGTAATACAAAAAAGATGTTGGGACTCTGGAAAGAGGTCAAAGAAGAGCACAAAAGATGATTAGGGGGCTGGAGGCTGAAACGTATGAAGGGTTACAGGAAATGGGCAGGCCTAGTGAAAAGAAGGACTGGGGGTGACATGATAGCAGTGTTGCAGTATCTGAGGGGCTGCCCCCAAGAAGAGGGGGGGGCAACTTATTTACCAGAAGGCAGAACAAGAAGCAATGGTTGGAAACTAATCAAGGAGAGAACCAGTCTAGAGCCAACCTAGAACTTTGCTGACAGTGAGGACAATTAACCAGTGGAACAGAAGTTGCCTTCAGAAGTTGCAGGGGCTCCATCAGTGGAGGCTTTTAAGAAGAGGCTGGGCATCCATTTGTCTGGAATGGTATAGGGTTTCCTGTTTGAGGCGAGGGTTGGACTATATGACCTTCAAGGTCCCTTGCAACACTTTTATTCTGCAAGTTTGTTCCGCTGCACTGAGAGACAAGACAAGCACGTAATAAAACTTGCAAGAGTCGAACAACAAACGCAACAATCTTGTGGCCATTGCTCTGTGTGTGTGTGTACACATTCCAGTGTCAAGGCCAGGTTGGATCTTGGGTGCAGGGGGTTGGCTCTTCTTTGTCTCTCTGAGTTCACCTGGACACTGACCTGGTTCGACGGACCAGCCTTGTTGGGGACCCGGCCAGACCTTTACCAGTCCCGTTTGTCTGAGTCAAGACCCAGAGGTTCTTTCCTTCCTTCACTCTGGTGATGGTAATGCCGCTTTCAGAGGGCAGAACCCTAGCACAGCTGCCAGGCAGATTTCTCTTTGGTTGCTGCTAATGGCCTTCATTCTCTTGCAGAATTTTTGGCCTTCTGCCCACTGGGGAATAAAAAAAAGGGGGGGGGTTCGACTAGGTTCTTGCAGCCTATTAGAGTATTTATTTGGAACATTCAGGCTTTCTTTGCTGATAAAATGTAGGCAGCAAAAATTACTTCACTTACTGATGCCAGCTGCTTTTGCTGTGACTGCCAGTAAATGTGAATAAACTCTCACATCTTCCACAGACACACTGGTGGCCTCTGGGCAGGGACCATGGAGAGGAGGAGCAAAGGGCCTGGGTAACCACTGAGGCTCTGGCAGGGCAGGGAGCCAGGTGCTGAATCTGGCAGGAGAGGAAAACCAGAGGCTACTCATTGATGGAGAGAGGCTGTTGTGGTCAAACACCCCTCAGGGCAGTGGGTACCTGGGAGTTGCCTTGGAGAGCAGGAAGTTTAGGAACGCCTCCCGGTCAAAATACAGCAATTTGGTTCCCAGGGTTTATTTGCCAGGTAGCCCAAATCAAGTTGGCATTTAGAGAATGAGACTGGATGAAAACAGTTGTGCTACCTTGAGGGGGGCGGGAAACCTATTTTTATTCCTAATGATATATCTGTTTGTTGCAAACATTTTATACCAGAAAGCTCAGAATCCAAGTAATGAGAGCGAGAGCTTTTGACAAAGGATCAACGGAATCATTTCAGACAATGCCACCGTCCGTGTCTCCTCTGCGTTGTGTAGGTGGGTGGATCAGGGCGGCCTGGCAATTCAGCTCTCTTCCAGGAGAGTGGCTGTCTAACCTTCCCCCATCAATGCCAGATTTGTTTGCAGCCTGTAAATAACCTGTGTGCCCAGGTAGATGGCCTGTATATTGACTCCTGATTTTATCTTCTAGTAGCTGTACCTCTTCAGCTCTCTGTTGGTCGACTCCCTTCCTTCCTTCCTTCCTTCCTTCCATCCATCCATCCATCCATCCATCCATTTCCATCTTCCTTCCTTCCTTTCCCTCCCTCCCTCCTCTGTCAAGGTCTAACTCTTGCCCTCCTCAGGCCCGCTTTTCTCCTCCCGAGTCCAGCCAGCTCCTTCATGAACTTCCCAAGTTTTGAAAGGGGACCCTCCCCTCCCCCAGACCCCCCCCTCCTCTGATGAACTTACGCCCGAGGCTCAGGCCCAGGGTTTCCCAGTGCAGCTCCTAGCAGGTTTTCTGGCTGTGTTTACCAGGCTGCCCTGCTGCTGCCTTCCCTCTGTCCTGTTTGGGTTTGCCCCTTGGTGGTCCCCACCTCTTCCCAGGGCTCCTTTAAGGACCGGGGTGGGGTGGGGGAGGCCAGAGGGTCAGGTGCTTTTAGGCAGCAGAGAGGGCCCTTGTTACAGGCAGCAGTTGTTGCAGTCTGTTTTTAAGCTGTCACCAAATGTTCTGTGTGGAGGTTCCTGTTCATAGGCTGTGGCTCTTTTTAAAAACCACCCCACTCCTTGAGGGGTAGCATTCCATTGTTGTTTCCTGAGAAGCCTCAGGTTGTATATTCTCTGCTGGGCTGTTTTGACCAGGGCTGTAATGTGGGCATCCCAGGTCAGGTCCTCTTTTAGGGTAACACCCAGAAACTTAAAACTGGCGTGTATGTGTGTGTGTGTGTATGCACAATAGGAATGACTTCAGGTTGTTGGCAGAACATGGAAACTCCTGTGATTGAGGAAGGTGTCTCTCAGGGTCATTCAGGAATTGGGTCCTGTCAAAGTTGGTACTGGCACCACCGAGCAGCCCATTTTATGGATGCCAGGCATTTGGGGCCACCTGAGTTGCTCACCCTCCATCAGCCAGCTGGGCCCACCTTCAGCCAGCTTACCTGCCAGCCAGGAAGAAGTGTGAAAGTTGGGTGAATTTGGATGAAAGAACCAAATTGCTTCAGGGGCTGCAGAATATTCTGAGCCTTGTGAGTGGCATCTGGGGAACTCCTGAGGTTGGCTGCTTAACATAGCAGGGCCTCTCAGAAGGAAAGGCCACGGGGAGAAGGGCTGGGTGAGACATCATTGAGTGCCTGTTGATAGGTGAATACTGGATGGATGTTCCTTAGTTTATGAGCGTTTACAGCACTGTTGTCCAGAATGACTTCCTTCCATGAAGAAAGTCTGCGGTGCAGCTGACCTGGCCTTCGTCTCCCCTCCCCACTCCTGGGAGTTACTGTTTCCTACTGCTATAAAGTCTGTCGTGGTTTGTCAGAGCTATTGGACATCTATGAAGATTAGCAAATGGCCTTAAATAACCAGCTGGACAGGAAATGCATCTTTTGGTGCTTCCTCTTGATGTTGGCAGGAGGGAATGGCCAGTGGTGACTGGCTGGATGTGCCCTTCTCTCAGATCCTTCCTTCTCCCTGGTTGGGATGCCAAGGAGGGCTGCTGCTGGTGTTGAGAGGTTGCTTTTCAGGAAACCCTGGGGTGTGTGTGTGTGAGAGAGAACTCATAAAATATTTCTATGGTCTTTTTAGAGTTGCCAACAGAAAGGGAGGGGGGGAGCAGTGGGCAACTTGCATTCCATAAATGTTTTCAAAGATAGTTTCTGGGTGACCGAAGTTTCTGCTGTGCAAAATTCTAACTGGACAGCATGATTGATGACTCTGGGCTATGGATGTGTCCCATTGGAGAATATGAATTATGATATACCCAGGCAGTGCCTGCATGTTTACTCCTAATAAATCTTTAACTTTTGGAAGTTTGGCTTGGGACTTATGATTTAAATGGGGGTAACTGCCGGAGCCCTGACTCTGTGTGTGTGTGTGTGTGTGTGAGAGAGAGAGAGAGAGAGAGAGAGTATGAGGAGTATTTCCAGCATTCTGTTCTTTAGGGACTTAATGAACAGGGGAGGAAACAGCTACCTGGCCCTGGCAGACTCCTCCAGGGTGCCTGCAGCCAAGAGAAGCCCCCTGCCCAGAACTCAAAGGCTCGCATGTTGAACGGCTGGCTGGGAAGAGCCTTGGGGAGCCATTGCAAGGTCTGTGAATCGAAGTGTGGACTCACAGCAATGCTTGAATTGCTCTCCAGGATCAGGGACTTCTTCTTCCTGACTTGCTTAAGGCTCCAAGGGGAAAAAGCGCTTCATTTCCAAAGCGCTTCTCTTGGCTGTGACAACACAGTGAGTCAGAAGAGGTTCCACCTTCAGCTGAGGATTTCTGTTTTGCCAGCAGCTCCACAGAGGTGCCCCAAACCAGCTGGCAGACGGAGATTGAGGGGCACCTTGGCAGCCACAGTAACACTGGACCGGTAGCTGCAGCACCCCAGAGCGGAAAGCTGAAGGCAGGAGGAACATGGAGAACACAGGTACTGAGGTGTGACTCGTGGGTCTTCCTGAACCTTTCAAGTTGCTGCTGGAGGTTCTGGTGGGAGAAACAGAACCTGCTGTCTAGCATCTCCAGAGGGTTAAAACTAATTTGACCATTGGAGTCCTTTGGGGCAACTCAGGACTGGCGCGTCTTTGGGCACAGAGAGGTTCTAGGTGCGGGGAAAAACTTCTTGCCCCGAGTTTCATGCATTGGAAGCATCCTTCAAAGAGGACATTGCTGAGATCCAGTGCCCTCCGATTTGTGGCTTATTTGTTGCTGGTTTCAGCATCTTTTTCTGCTTTTCCAGAATGCACGGAAAACCCTCTTGGCTCTCCTGTCTCCCGCTGTTCCACCTAGAGCAAACTCAGATGTAGACCGTCTACGGGGTTGGTCGAAAAAACCCGTGGTGGCTATGCTTGTTTTTTCACAGCTTTGATCGCACTGTTGTGATTGCCATCTTGACTTTTTCCACCAAATTCTGCAGCTCCAGGTGTTAGTCCCCATATTACCCTCCCCGACTGTGGCCTCCAAGCTGCCTTGGCAAGACTGGGTGGCCCCAGGGAGATTCTTGAGATCCCCTGCTGGAGGAGAGCCACATGGGCCTACCACACCCTGCCGAGTTTGGTAAATAAAAAGGAAATAAACAGGGTTCATTTTCTCCTTGCAAACATGATGTTACCAACCTAGGAAAAAGGGGCAGCGCTTCAGTTGTGTGATTTGGTTTTCTTAACCTCCCTCTGGAGCAGGGGTCCCCAAACTTGGCCACTTTAAGACTGGTGGGCTTTAACTGCCAGAATTCTCCAGCCAGCATAGAATTCTGGGAGTTGAAGTCCACCGGTCTTAAAAGTGGCCACATTTGGAGACCCCTGATCTAGAAGGAACCTGATGGCCCGGGAATTGCTGCTCCGGTGAAGCTCAAGCCCGAAGCAGAACCGGCAGGTGCAAACACCGCATCCCAGTTCCTAAGTGGATGGCTACAGGCAGCAGCGCAAAGCAATTCCCAGTGGGGTCCTCAGTCAGGAAAGCTCTCTGGGGTCGTGGCTGAGGGTTTTAAGTTCTATGTACAGACCTGAGAGCCAAGGGCCCATCTGGGGGATTATGCTGGCAGGAGAATTCTGGGAGTTGAAGTCCACAAATCTTTTTTTTTTTTTTATAAGAAGTTTTATTTTTCCAAAAACACAAACATAACAAACAAACATACAACACATAGATCCATATCAATTTCAAGTATGTCGGTCGGTCAAAAATCACAGTGCCTACCCCTCATTATTCATACTCAATATTACAAAAAGGAAAAGCTATAATCATTATTATTAATCCTTTATCATATTATAATCTCTATATTGTTTCAACAGTTCTATCTTTATATTCCCAAAATACATTACCAAACTTTTTGTCTAACCATTGGTAGAACATATTCCATATCTTATAAAACTGCTTTTCTTCTTGATCCCTAATTTCAAATGTTAATCTACTCATTTCGCACAATCCAAAATCTTCTTAATCACTTCCTCCTGTAAGTGTCTTATCATTTCTCCAGTTTTAGCAAATACAATTCTAGCGGCTGTCAATACATTAACAATCAGATATTTCAGTTCTTTGTTAAATGTCTCTGGCACAATTCCCAACAGGAATATCTCAGGTTTCAAGTCTATATGTTGTTGTGTCATTTTTCCAACCACATGTGGATTTTAGTCCAGTATCTTTTAGCATCAACGCAAGTCCACCACATGTGGTAGTAGGAGCCAGGTATCTGATGACATTTCCAACACTTATCCGATTTATCCTTGAACATTCTTGCAATCCTTCTCGGGATAGGTGCCACCTGTAAAACATCTTATACAAATTTTCTTTATATGCAGTTGACATTGTCATTTTATAATTCTGATCCCACAGTGTTTGCCATCTCTCTAAATCTATCCCATAACCAAAATTTTTCCCCAAGCAATCATTGTTTCCTTAACCTGCTCCTCTTCCATTCTAACTTCTAATAGATAACCATAAAGTTTTTAAATCATTTTTTCGTTCGTGCCCATCAAGATTTTGTCTAATTCAGTTTGCTTTTTATAAATCCCTTCAGTCTTAACATCCTCATCATATCTAGATTGTACTTGCAAATATGAAAACCAATTCATTTTATACCTTGTTCTTGTAGTGTTTGCATCGATTTGAGTTCACCCTTTTCATTTAAAATCTCTTCATATCTAACTGTTTGTTCCTTCTTGTATATTATTGCATATGAAAAAGCTTCAATAGTAGATACCCATAATGGAATTTGTATATAATGTTGTTTTCTGGTTTTTTCCCAATTTAAAAACAAAGCTTCTCGAACATAGTGTCTTCTAAAATATCCTTATTAAAAAAGAGAATACCTGAGACATGGTTGGAAGCTTATATTACCCTAATGCCTAAAGAAGTCCACAAATCTTAAAGTTGCCAAGTTTGAAGAGCTGTGCTCTGGAGTCTGTGGAGTCCGAGAAGGACAGCCAGAAGGCAGGCAGGCAAGCAGCCTTTGGATGGGTGGCATGGGGGATACTCCACACAGGCAGGCATCGTCTTCGGCTTCCCCCTGCCCCCCTCCCCAGGGCTCCCTAGGAAAACAATGCCAGCCATTCTGGCTCCTGGCTAGAGATGCCAGCCAGAGGGTCCCTCGCCCCTTCCTGTCCACAGCTCTGGCAGGATCCCTTTGCTGCTCTCAGCCCTGGCTTCCTCTGTCTCGGCTGGACCCTCCCTCGGCTGTCGGGGGAGGATAGCATCGGTGGGGTCTTCTTGCTCGTTTGCTTGTTTTCTCAGAGAGAAGCCAGAGGAGGGAGGTTGATTCTTGCTCAGAGCTGGCTTGAGCTTGTCGAGGCCTATCTGGTGGGGGGGGAGGAGGCAGCCCCGAGTTGGTTCTGGTTTGCAGGCTGCAACAAGCCTCTTTTTTCTACTCCTGGGGCTTCGCAGCCAGGCAAGCCAGGGAAGGAAACCCTCCGTGTGCAGAGACGTCTTCTGAAAGCAGTCTGGGAATAGGAGGCTCTGGAAAGGATTGGGAAGCACCGCAGGAAGCAGCAGGTCCAGTGAGCAAAGGGAGACTTGGAGAGCCACGGCTCCTTCTGGCAGCAGGAACAGGAGGTCTGTAAGTGCCGTGGCCGCTCCAGCCAGCCGGGCCTGGCATGCTTCCTCCTTGGCGGAAGAGGTGGCCGGGAGGCAGGCAGAGGAGGTTTAAAGGAGGAGGAAGCCCCTGCCTCGTCTGGGCATTCCTTAGGGGGCAGCAAAAACCAGGATGGCTGCCGGTCTTCCTCCAGCACTTTAACGCTCCCCGGGATACCAACGTCGCACGTGGGATTGTGCACAGCTCCGTGGCTGGCGCAGGGGGCTGGCTGTGGGTCTGTGGCTGATGCGCCTGCCGTCCTGCCGTCAGAGGGCTCGTTTCGGCCCCCCCACCTCAGTTGCCTCAGGCAGGGGAGAGCAGAGGAAAAATGGAAAGCCTCCCCAGCATTAAGGTTTGTGGGCAATAGTGAGCCGGCTCCTCTCAACAAGGGGTGGAAACGCTGAGGTGGTAGCGGGGATCGGGTTTTCAGCAAGCAGCTTGACATGTGCCATGCCGTGCATCTCTTGAGCACCCTGCTCCCTGCCCTCTAGTGAAGTCACCTGGGTGTGACATTTATAAGGAGGACATGGAATAATTGGAAACAAGGCACACAATTAAGTGGTGAGGAATGGGGAAGGGCTGGATTTACGTTCTGGGTGTTTTTAACACGACGGTGAGAACTTGCTTCTGAAGGAGTTGGTTTTCATCAGTAGCAAGCCACCTGCTGATATTTTAGGGCAGGAATTGGAAGAGAGGGTTAACCCAGAATGCCCTTCGGATCTACATACTGCTTGGATGGTGGAATGAGTCCCAGATCCGGTGAACTGCTCAGGGGGTTTCTGGTTCTCTTAGGACACTGCAGCTGTGCTGGGAGCCAGGAGGAGGGCTGGGGATCTGTGGTCCCTCCGCTGCATGGAGCGTGTAGCAGAGGAGCAATGAGTGACAAGTGGATTTCGCTGCTTACCGTTTTTCTGCTTGGGTGGCTGTGATTGTGTCTCGGGGTGTAGATCAGAGATCTCCAAACTTGGCGACTTTAAGACTTGTGGACTTCAACTCCCAGAATTCTCCAGCCAGCTATGCTGGCTGGAGAATTCTGGGAGTTAAGTCCTAGCCTAAAGTTGCCAAGTTTGGGGACCCTTGGTGTAGATAGACAACTTTGGAAGACGGGTGGTCGTTAGCCTCAGTTGGAGACTAAAAATAAACTGAATTGTTATATAGCATAAATGTGGTGCTGATTCTATAATTATAAATAGCTAAAATGCATTAACATCTCAAACTTGCCCCTAAACAAATGCATTTGGGGGTCAGTGACAAAAATGACGGTCTTGTTCCCAGCCGCCCCCCGCTCCTCCTTTATGGCTTCCCAAGAACCTTTTCCTTCCCTGGACCCCCAGGCCCCTTTTCCTGGGCTCTCTGGGAATCGGTTCCCAAGAGCAGCCTCACTTTCCCCTCTTCTGCAGCATCAAATTTTAGAAGCTCAACCCCCCCCCCAACTTCTCTCTCTCTCTCTTTCTCTCTCTCCCCTTCCCGTCCAATTGACTTTTCTGCACTTCAACTGATTTCAATCCTGACCTTAACAAATGAGCCGAGTCAGTCATAAGTTCGGGTTTTTAAAAAAATAATTCTAGTTGTCTTTCCTGCTGGCTGCACAGAAGGCAGGAAACCTTCACACACACCCCCGGCTTTCTGTTGGGTTGGGCCCTTTGGAGCAGTGGTGGGATTCAAACATTTTTACTACCGGTCTATGGGCGTGGCTTGGTGGGCGTGGCAGGGGAAGGATACTGCTAAATCCCCCTTCCCTCCCCCACCCCACTAACCTGCTTTCCAGCTCCGTTCTCCTGTGCAGGGCAACCAAAGGAGACCCAGCCGATCAGCTGGGACTCAATGGGGCCAGTCAGAGGTGGGATTTTCCATTTTTGTTTTTTTTTAATTCACATTTATATGCCGCTCTTCTCCGAAGACTCAGGGCAGCTTACAATTTTTGGAGCGCAACCCAATGCGCTCAGCAATAGCCTTCCTTCCATTGTATATGCCTGCTTATTACTAAGCGGCATTTTTACAAGGTCAGCTTATTGCCCCCAACAATCTTGGGTCCTCAATTTACCTACCCCAAGAGGATGGAAGGCTGAGTCAACCTTGAGCCTGGTGGGATTCGAGCCTGCACTAATTGCAGGCAGCTGGAGCTAAGTGCTAGGCGTTTAACAGCCCGCACCACCAAAGTTCTCTGAACTACTCAACATTTCCGCTACTGGTTCTCCAGAACTGGTCAGAACCGGCTGAATCCCACCTCTGTTTTGGAGGCAAGTCTTGCCAAGAGGCTCCTTGGGTCAACCCCAGCATCTTCCTGCAGAAAAGGGACCCTGCTTCTTCTCACACCCCCTCCCCTCAGTCTCCGTGTCAAGGCCAAGGTAGCCCAGCCTATTTGCCAGGCAGCGAGCGCAGGGCCGTTGGCTCTGGGACTTCAGAGAATCAGGGAGAAACTTGGAGCTCTCTGAAGTGTCTCCTTCAGGCCGTGTTTTCCTGCAGTTTTAAGAGGCTGAGGAAACAAACTGCAACTAACCCCCCCCTCCAATTTCAGGGTGGTCCCTGGAGCTGATTGCACTCCACACAAGAACGGCCAAATACTGGGGTTGCTTGATAAGCTGGCCAATGTGTGCTTGCAAGAAGGAGTCATGAATGGAAGAAGCCTTTGCTGCTCTGCCAGCTGGTCTTAGCACAGGGAATCCCTTCTGGGAGGACATTTCTGTGTTGCTCACCATTTGGCTGTTTCTCAGAGAGGTTTCCATGTTTTTTTAACAGAGTTGGAAGGGACCTCGTAGGTCATCTAGTCTAACCCCAACCCCACCCAAGCATTTCTGACAGGTGGCTGTCCAGTCTCTTCTTCTTTTTTTTTTAAATAAAATTTTATTCAGTTTTCCACATATTAAAAACATCTTTTTTCAGTGAACGGCATGATTCCAGGTTATCACATTCCCATACAAACATGACTTTAATTTCGTACTCATCTTTCACAGTTAAATTCATATCTTAGCATTACTTTTCATATTTTCTATCCTTTTTATTATATACTTTCCTCCAGCTTATTTTATATATTTTTTCAATTTGTTACTTGATCTGTTTCCTTGAACTTTAAATGACTCTCATATTTTCATATTCATTATACTTCATGGTTTTCTCTGTCAGGTCTGCACTTTCATCGCACAAATTCGTCATTCCAAAAGTTCAGTCTCAATTCAAACATTTCAAAAAAGTTTCCCTTACTATTAACAATTTGAGTGTGCCATCCCTATAGCTTACATATCATGTAATTAATCCCCCTTTAAATCCCATTAATTATTTAATTTTTGATTATCACCTAAAAAGTTAATACCAATATTCTTCTAACAACTACTACATTGCATATATACCTTTCAATTCAGGGCCTGCAAGTTTCTCCTTTAATTGCATACAAAATATTTATAGTTTTAAAAGAAAAAAATAATCTATTCAGTTCATCATGTCCAGTCTCTTCTTGAAAGCTTCCAGGGATGAAGCTCTTACAACTTCCGAAGGAAACTTCTGTTCCATTGGTTGATTGTTCTCACTGTCAGAAAATTCTTCCTTTGTTGGCTGTTGGCTGTTCTCATCTTATTTATCTCAAATTCCCACTAAGATACTCTGGGGTCTTTTGTGTCTTAAAATCCAGAATTCTGCTTTAGTGTTCCTTTTTCTCTCTCTATCACACACGCGTGAATGAGGAATGAGAGTGCTGTGGGCTAGGAGGGCAGGTGCAGAGGCCCATCTTCCACTTGTGTCGTTCTTGTGTGCATCCCTTTGCAGGTATTCCGTTGGGGAGTTTGAAGAAGCCAGTGTGATGCTGCCTTTCTGTGTCTTTTGCGTTATTTTATGTCCCTCTCAGATTACGGTGCTGCATTTGGAAAGTTGTATTTTTATACTCTTGATTAATCAGATGCCCTGTTTCCTTGTGCAAATGAATTGTGGTTTGATAACAGACGGAACCATTCAAGTTTCTCTCCAACACCCTCCTGCTTACAAATTGGAGTAGCTACATTGATTGTGAGGTGAAAGACAAACAGGAACGTTGATCCAGCAATTGCTAAATTATGGCCACAGGATAAGATTCACATTCTCTTAGTTCTACTTTGAATTCGATATTTAATTAATTTATTTATTTTTAAATGGATTGATCTGATGAAGAAACCAAAAAGAATTTCAGGGAAGGGAACAGTCTCAAAATGTACCACTTCACTGCCTTTGATGGGAGACAGCTTGGCCAAGGGTCCCTTGTGGCTTCTTCCCACGGAAAGCGTCCTTCTGGAAGAAACAGCCAGGATTACCTGCCCATCGCATTTGCTCCTGCCAAGTGGAAACTCCCCCCACCGCTCAACCCTCCCCCCCCAAGGGCTGCTGGGGTGGAAGGGAGGCAAAAAGCCCAGTTTGATTTTGAGAATATGAAGTCAGACTGGCAGCAGCTCAAACAAATACATATGGACCACCATCAGTGAGCTGTTGGACAGCATTACTTGGTCTGCTGTGTGGATGTTTGTGTGTTTTTAGGAGGCAGGGAATTTTGGTGGGTGGGAGGCTGTTTGGGGATTGTCATGTGTGTGTATGCGTGTTGGGTCTGGTCTCTGGGTGTTATGAGGATTTTGTTGTATGTGTATACTGTGTATATATGTATAATGACAACAAAGTGTTGTTGTTGTTAATCTTTAGTGAGATTCACAGCCTTCAGGGCTGGTTGGTAGCTCAACAGCTCGAGTCCTAACCAAGGACCTAGGAAGGATTCAGGTAGCGTCGGAGGATATAAGCTGTTCCAAGTAGGGTGGTTTTTTTTGTAGAATCAGGGTATTCAAGTCTGATAAATTCAGGATTTCCAAATAGCGAGGCAGCCCTTTAGGTATTGCTCCAAGGGCTCCAATCACAGTTGGGATGATGATGGTGGTGGTGATGATTTGCATGCAATATTTTTTCAGTTCCTTCCATTTCTTTTGGTGCACGGGGATGGGGGGGCCTCCTTGCCTCAGGTGGGTCGGGCAGCTCACCTGTCCCCCCCCAAATCTCCTGACAGCAGCGAGCAGATCCCCCTTGTCCTCTAGGAGAGGCCTGTTGCTGCCCCCCCCCTTCTGTGGGGCCCTTCCTGGAACGAAGGTCTCTTTCCTGATTTCACTCCTGGCTCTGAGACTGCGGACCAGGCTGGCTGCTGTGCTCAACTCCCTCTTTTTCTGGCAGGAGGAAGAGTCCTTGGTGGGAAGCGGAGCCACTTACCGGGTGGCCCCCATCGTCTCCCGGTGGTGCAGAAGCTGGTGGAGTCCCGCGCTCAACTGCAGGACGAGAAGCTGCAGCAACAGTTGCTGCTGCTGCAGGAGAAACGTGCTGGGCGAGACAGTAGCCCCCTCCCTCAGGCTGCGCAGCTGCAGAACAAGGTACTTTCCGTTCAGAGGAGAAAACAGGGATGCTGCTCACCCTCCAGACCAGGAGTCTCCCACCTTGGCCACCTTAAGACTCACCTTAAGCAAAGCTGGCTGAGGAATTCTGGAAGTTTTTTTTTTTTTTAATTACATTTATATGCCGCCCTTCTCCGAAGACTCAGGGCTTACAATTTTTGGAGCACAACCCGATGCGCTCAGCAATAGCCTTCCTTCCATTGTATATGCCTGCTTATTACTAAGCGACATTTTTACAAGGTCAGCTTATTGCCCCCAACAATCTTGGGTCCTCAATTTACCTACCCCGAGAGGATGGAAGGCTGAGTCAACCTTGAGCCTGGTGGGATTCGAGCCTACAGTAGTTGTAGACAGCTGGATCTTAAGAGCAGGCAGTTAACAGCCTGAGCCACCAAAGCTCAGTTGAAGTCCACAAGTCTTAAAGTGGCCAAGGTGGGAAACTCCTGCCCCAGATGACTTCTGTGCCCTTTGCTGGCATCCCTGGCCAGCCACCCTCAATATGCCTCCCCCGTGGCTGGAGAGGATTGGAGGAGTCTTGCCTCCCACCCCTCTAACCCCAGCTGGATCATCCTGGTATCTCCTGCACCCTCCTCCTCCTCCTCTTCGCCTTCTCTGTGGCTCCACATCGCTCTGAGGGTTGGGTGAGCCTAATGCCAAGAGCCAAAGGCTGTGTTTGTATGATGCGCTTAATCACCTGTGACCAGAGGCAAAACACCTGCACTTGTGTAATAATGTCGAGATTCTTCCCTTTTTAACGTGGGCCAGTGTGTCTGTGTTTCCTGGCATATTATCCAAAACCACAATGAAAACAGTGTGCGTGCATAAATAAGTCGAAAAAATAAATAAATAAATGCAACTAAGAAATGGGAGGGGCGGGACTCAAAGAAAGTCACACCCAAAATGTGAAGTGAAAATTTGCATAGAGCTTTTAAAATACCCTGGAACTTCTGCACCATGTTTCTACATGCTCCTTCCTGATTCAGAGTGCTAAATCAGTCTCAGTATCTCTCTCTCTCTCTTTCTCCCCTTCTCTTTCCCTCCCTCCCTTTCTCCTCTTTCCCTTTCTCTTCCTCTTCTTTCTCCCTCTCTCCCTCCTTCCTCTCTCTCCCCTTCTCCCTCTCTGTATCTCTCTCTTTCCCTCCCTCCCTCTCTCCCCCTTTCCACTCTGTCTCTCCCTCCCTTCCCCCTCTTTCCCTCTCTCTCTTCCTCCTTTCTTCCTCTCTCTTCCTCCCTCTCTTCTTCCCCCTCTCCCTCCCTCCCCCCTCCCTCTCTCTCCAAAGCAATTCCAGCTTGCCAGCATGCCTAAATGGCAGATAATTGGGTCCCTTTGGGTTAATCTGCAGCTCCAGACAGATAGGAACCTCTGGACGTATGTTGAATCTTGTCGCTTTCTGGCCCAGAAAGGGGAACTTGAGTTAGCTCAAATCCGGTCATGGCTTGAAGAGAAATGGCCCTTTGGATCTACAGCTGGGCTTGGTTGCAAGAAAGGATCTTTCCCAGGCCAGGGGAAGAAGGTCTGTCATCTCCTGCTCTGGGCCTCACTGTTTGCCTGAAACTTTCCCAGCCCTCTGATACTCTACGTGGGCTTGGTTGGTTCCTTATTGCGCAGGATCTTATGACTCTGCTACAGATGGAAAGATGTGGAAAGATTCCCCTTTACTCAGTTTCTGGTGAAACCCAGCCATGTGCTCATCTATGCTTCCCATTCTTTTAATAAACCCTGGAAGAGTTGCTGTCATGGCTGACCTCATGGTGCACGGCGCCCTTTGCAGGCTGGGTGTGCAAGGCGGGCATTTCCATTCATCCTTTTTCCATCCGTGTTTCCTCTTTGCTCACCAAGGAATTGACAGCTGCGGCTTAAGATGACTTTTGCAGGAGGCAGGCTGACAGAATTCAGTTCATGGGCCTGAGGTCTGGGATATGCCAGTCAGAATTAAAAATTTAGAAGCTAAAAACTGAGCTTTGTTGACTACGAAGTGCAGAAGTAGAGAACTGGAGCTGAGAGGCCAGAGCCAAACTTCAAACAACGGAACAACCTGTAAAGCAGAAGTTGATGGGTGGAAATTAACTTACTGTTTCCATGCTCCTTGTGTATAAATGAATGTTGTATTTCAGTCCCTCTTTTGCACTGGCAGACAGAAAGCCCGAAGGACAGACTCCCAAAGGCGGCCCAGGAGATGAACAGGCTTCATTCTACGCTGGTGAGTTGGAGAGCCTCTTGCTTGGTTCCAGCCAGGACTTCCAGGGGCTTCAGCATCAGTTAAATCCACTTACGTGTATGATGCAGCCTTAAATAAGGAAAGGAATTCCAGATAGTTTGTCCAGTAGTTTTCTGGAACTCGCTGCAGGCTTGGACTTTGGATTTAGTTGGACAACTGCAAGAGTTGCCCTTGGCCAACTGACCATTGCATTTGTGTGCCAAAGCTGCCAAAGAGTGATGTCTTTTATGGGAAGTGCAGCACATTGAATTGCTAACCTTGTGTTATTTCGGAAACTCACGAAACCTGGTTTGAAGCAGCCACATCCTACTCAAATTTAGGCAGATGTGTCTGCATCAGTGCCAGCCTTCTCTTCTTGCGCTGGTCTTTCGAGGAACAGCCCTGCTCATTGCTCCATGGCAGATAAGCCCCCTTCCTCCCCTGCCTCACTGTCCCTCAGGTCCTTCACAAGCCCTTCTTTGACAATTAGCTTTCCCTTCTGGAGCCTTCAAGAGGCACCAGACTACAAATTCCATCATCAACCACTGGCAGAACTTTGGGCATGTTGGCTGGGAGGGATGGGAATTGTGGGCCAGTTGAAGGAAGCTATGAACTGGCCAGGAGAAAACATTTGGGGGCGGGATTACTTTTGTTTCTGTTTTTAAAAGGGCATGGCTAGAGGGGAAGAGTTACCAGGAGGGGAGAAGTTGGTGCTAGCTTGGCTTTGAGCCTCCCCTGGGCAAGTGCCCTGCCAGGAGGACTCCGGTCTGCCTTCTCTGAGCCTGAAGAGCAGGAACTCTGCCTGAGGAAATAAGTACAGGAAACCAAAGTCTCTTCCTGCTGTGTGTATGTTAATACTTGGTAATAAAAGCAATGTGGTATACAATGCAACATACAAATTATGAGGGTGTTTAATTATTTAACAATAATTAAACCCCCCATCCCATGCATATTTTTAATTGATGGATCAATTGAGGTTTGTTTACTTTGTTGCCTTCATTTGGGTAGGCTCTCTGCCCAACAGATGACACCAACTGGTCTTGTGTTGCGCATTCTGATGCTACAAGCATTCTGCCTAATTTGCTGGGCTTGTTTATAGCGAGTCCATCTTTGGTTTGAGTGTGAATCATCGGAGCCTTTCCTCCTCCCTCTGCAGGCCTTTGCTGAGCCTCCTGATGTCTTCCAGAGATTGTCTGAGAACAGCTCCCTTGTACTCTGGCCCTTCTTTCTGTTTAGCCGGGCACAGGCTGTGCTCGCCTCCTCCTGTCATTGTTTGCTGTCTGAATGCACACAAAGAGAAGCAGGGCATTTGGGTTTATAGGAATAGTTTCATTCAGCTTTCCGTACTTTCAGATTGTAATGTTTTGCCCCCGGTAAATGCATTAGAAATGAATACTGCACTCAAATAAGCAAAAGAACTCTGGACTGAATTACATCTTAATCTTCATCCATGCACGGTATTTATAATTAGATTCAGTACTGTGTCTTGGACTTGGAACCACTGATGAGATGAAATAGGCTCCTAATCTTCCCAATATTTTTGTGAAGGACCTCTGCTCTTCCTGTCTGGCCTTTTCTCCGGGAGGTAGCCTGGCCATTGAAAGAGTTGAGGGGCCCTTGGCCCTGTCACGTCCCCACAGCATGCCTGGTGCCGTGACACCAGCGTTCATCCGAACACCAGGGAGTGCCTAGATACGTAACCGATAAGGGGGCGACCTGACGACGATTCCCAAGGCTTCGAACGCTGAGCTGTCACAAGAGGCGGAAAGGGATGTGGGCATTTCGCTACAGGGGGATGATAATTGTGGGGGGAAACTGCAAGAACGAGGCACTGGCAGCTACGGTGGGGTGTGGAATATTGTGCGCGAATGCTCAGGGGTAATTAGTGGGGAAAACCTCAGGAACGGGGCACTAGGATTTACGGCGGGGTGTGGAATGCGCGGTAACTAGGATAGCAAGTAGCAGCTGGATATTGCCCGGTGGCCTCCATCTGGTGGATAACCTAATTGAGTCATTATCTTGTGCATAAATACAGCTCTGGCTGAAGTGAGCGCCAGAGCTGACTTCAATGTCATATAGCTATTTGTTGTTGCTCGAGTCCGGAGCAGAGTATGGACAAATAAAGATACACTTCGTGAACAGCTTCGGCGGCTGCTTCATTTTGCCAGAACCCGGCTGAAGAGCTGAGAGTGAGAGGCGCTCTCTGAGCCTCTTGTTTTCTCGCAGACGTTTCATGACCCAAACTAGGTTAACATCATCTGTGCTGAAGATGTTACCTAGTTTGGGTCATGAAATGCCTGCAAGACAACAAGCAGGCTCAGAGAGCGCCAAGGACCCCTCACGTCCACCCTGAGCTACAGATGTTCACTTCCCCTAGCGCTGAAAGAGTAGCCGCTGACCTCTGTTCTTTTCCTGACTCTTCACAGGGTGGGACGGACCTGGAGAAGCATAGGGACCTCTTGGTTGCAGAAAACGTGCACTTAAAGCAGGAGCTAAAGCTTTGTGAGGCCCAGTTGCAGGAGCTGAGGAAGCTTTCGGTCAGATGCTCCAACTGTGCACACAGCCAGGTGAGGCTTTGCTCCTCCAGCTGGCCCTCCTGTGGGTGGGCCTGCTCCTTAGGGACTCTTTACCTTCCTCCCGCAGGAGAACGTAAAGTTGCAGGAGAAACTGGCACAAGCGAAGCAGGAAGCAGAAGATGCAAAAGGGCGCCTTTCGGAATTGGGCCTGGAGGTGGAGCAGAAGACCAACCGCCTGGCGGAGGTAGAACTGCGCCTGAAGGACTCCTTGGCAGGGAGGGCCGAGGAGGAGGAGCGGCTGAGCCGGAGACTGCGGGACAGCCAGGAAGTGATAGCGAGCCTCAGGGCCCAGCCTCACCAGGTCAAGGTGAGGACGGCGTTGCGCAGCGCCCAGGGGTCCAGCAGGCTGGCAGGCTGCAGGGTCCATGGGCAGCTCTTGCCCTTTCCCCAGCTCTGCAGGGGGCTCAGTCTGCCCTCCTTCCTTTAGTATGTCGTCAAAACGATGGAAGTGGAATCTTCCAAGACCAAGCAGGCCCTCAGCGAAGCCCAGTCACGGAACCAGTACCTGCAGGACCAGGTTGGGATGCAGAGGCAGGTGCTGAAGGAGATGGAGCAGCAGCTACAGAGCTCCCAGAAGGCGGCGGCTCAGCTCAGGGCCCAGGTAAGCCCTCCTGGGCACCAGGAAGAGGCAGGAAGGTGGGAGGGAGGAGGAGGGGCCGCCCAGGGGGCCTCTTGCTCGGAGGACTGAGGTCACCACTGGTGCTTCTTCCTCGGGGAAGGACCCGAGTCCAGGTTCCACATCGTGCGGCTCCACTTCCTCTGCTGCTGCAGCTTTAATCAGCAGGGCTCCCCTCCCTGTGGTTCCTTTCCTTCTCAAGCCTGAATCTGGTGTGCCCCAAAGTGCAGAGCGTCCTTTGACCTTCCAATATCCCTTCAAAGTTGTGCTGAATGAAGGGTGGTCAGGGCCAGGCCTCCAGAGTTCCCATCATCCCAGTTCCCCTCCCTCTCACGTGATCGTGAGTTGGGCACTTGGCAACCAGCTCAGAATTATAACTGTTGGCAGCACTCCATGATCACGTGATCACCATTTGCAATCTTCCCCACTGGTTTCCCCAGAAAGCCAGTGGGGAAGCCAGCAGTCACAAGTCATTCGGGTAAGTCTCCCCACCTGTGGATCCTTTCCACCGCTCTGCATTTGCCCCACACCACCCATTTGCACACTCCCACGCTCCCTCCCTGACTTGCACATCCTCCAGGACCCTCATTGCAGACCCCCTCACTCCCTCCCACACCTGGCTGCAGCCACTTAGCTGTCTGCTGGCCTGTGCCTAGTAACGTCTTGCCAGCTTCCCCAGTCACAATCAACTGGGACTGCGTGATGTTACGTGATGCGGCCATGAGATATCTGGATATCTTACTGAAGAAAGTGAGTGCCAATTTCCATCGCAAGTTGAGGAGTTCCCGTAGGGACCATTTTTCCCCTGGATACTAGTATAGGGGGGCAGCTGTCTTAATGCTGCAGGTGAAATGGCATTGCTCAGCTCCTGGCATTCTTCTGGAACAAAGATCAGCAGGCGATGGCCGTTTGCAATGATGGGAATAAAGTTGAGGGAGGACGCAGGAGGCACTTGCCTCGTCTGCCCTCCCCTGTGAAAGCCTGGTGAGGCAGAGCAACTGCACAATAAAAGCCCTGCCTGGAGCTGCCCCTCCTCCCTTCTCCTAAGTGGCAGAAGAAGTTGCCCAAATGCTGCTCAAGAGGAGGGGGAGAAGTCTCGGAACCAGAGGTGGCATTCAGCCGGTTCTGACCAGTTCTGGAGAACCAGTAGCGGAAATGTTGAGTAGTTCGGATAACCGGCCAATCCCGCCTCTGACTGGCCCCGCCAAACCCATCTCTTCTCTGCCTCCCATCGAGTCCCAGCTGATTGGCTGGGTCTCCTTTGGTTGCCCTGCACAGGAGAATGGAGCTGGAAGGCAGGTCAGTGGGGGGAGGGGGAAGGGGGATTTTGCAGTATCCTTCCCCCGCCACCCCCACTGAGCCACTCCCCAAGCCACACCCTGCCTGTCAAGCCATGCCCACCAAGCCACACCCCACCCACCAAGCCACGCCCACAGAGGTCCATCCCCCTCCAGGTGACGATGTACGAGTCGGAGCTGGAGCAGTCCCGGGGGCAGATGCTGGAGGAGATGCAGAACATGGAGGAGGACAAGAACCGGGCCATTGAGGAAGCCTTTGGGCGAGCACAACTGGAAATGAAAGCGGTCCATGAAAACCTGGCAGGTGCGTAACTGGCACCCGCAGGACTGTCCTTTGCCAGGTCGGACTTGCTTTCCGGGCGGCAGCTGGGAGGCTCCTTCAGCACCTGCTGAGTTAGCCCCGATTGTGGGGTTGGTGAAGAAGGGAAGCGAGCACTTTCTAGGGCAGCTCCGAAGGTCTTCCTTTTTTGCAGGCGTGCGGGCCAATCTGCTCACCCTTCAGCCAGCGCTCCGTACTCTCACTAGTGACTACAACAGCTTGAAGCGCCAGGTCAAAGAGTTCCCTCTTCTGCTGCAAGAGGCTTTGCAGAGCGCCAGGACTGAGGTGAGCTTGCCCACCCTCTTCCTTGTGTCCTTCTCCACACCCCGGGGAGAGCAGCCCTTGTCCCTAGGAAGCCGGAGGGGCCTGGGAAAGGCTGAGGGACATAGAAGCCCCTAACGCAGCTTGTCTTTCTCCCAAGATTGGTCAAGCCATCGAAGAGGTGAGCAGCACCAACCAGGAGCTGCTGAGAAAATACCGAAAGGAGCTACAGCTGCGGAAGAAATGTCACAACGAGCTGGTGCGATTGAAAGGTTTGCTCCTCCCCCCTTGTGTGCGTTGTGTGCGAAGGGGGCACCGTAGGGGTGCTGGTGATGGGTCTTGAGTTGTTGGCCAAAGTTGCTGCATTGGGGTGGGGGACTTGCCTGACATAGTGGAGGCACCTTTTGGGATCCAAGGACTTGATTACACCTGGGGATTTGCCCGAGTGATTTCCAGAGGTGAGAAGCCCCTCGCTTGACTGAGGGAAGCAGCCATTAAGAAAGATGCTCGTGGGAATTTCCCAGGCGGGGTGAGTAGGGTCTTACATGGTGGATCTCTTGGGTTCAGGACCGGAGTCTGGAAGCATCTTTTCCACTTGTTTAACTCTGTTTTGAGTCCAGAATTGGAAGAAGTTTACAGTGAACCTTTGACATTGTAGCGGGGAGAAAACAGAGCGGGGAGAAAACAGATTCATTCTTTTCAACTGTCTTCATGCAAAAGAAACAAAAATCGTCCAGGCTACTAAAAGCCCAGTACTCTTCTGTGGGAGACAAAATAGGAATGCAACTCAAAATAGGCAAGAAAATGGTAACACCTGTCCACTCTAGGTGTCTATGGAGGTTCTCAACCATCCAGGATATGGTTGTGCCAAAAGCAAATCTGGTTGCTTTTCCAAAAGGCAACTGGATTTCCTTAGTTTTTTCCTTGAAAATGTTTTGCTCCTCTCAAGAAGCTATTTCAGTTCTAACATCTGAGTTAGAACGACAGAAGCTGCTTGGATGAGAAGCAAAACATTTTGAAAGAAAAACCAAGAAAGGCGCTTGGGAAAACATCTTTGGGATTGTCCACTCCAGATGAGTTCAGATGACCAGGACTCGGTGCATTCCATCCCAGGGTTTTGAAGAAACAGCAGGCATAATCTTGGAACCACTGAACGTAATCTTTCAAAGATCCTAGAGCATTGGGGAACTAACAGAGGATTGGAAAAGGGCTGATGCATTCCAGTCTACAAAAAGGGAGGGAAAGTGGATAAACTAGAGACCAATCAGCTTGGAAAGATCCAGAAAAAAAATAATCAAGGACTACATTTGTGTCTTGTTGCCAAATGAAGAAAACAATTAATAGAAGCCAGCATGGGTTTGTCAAAAACAGATCAGGCCAGAGAAAACTTATTTCTGATAAATTAAATTAGTGGATGAGCAAAATTCTGTGACATAATTTGCCCTGGCTTCATAAGGCATTTCACAAAGTAGACCACAACTTACCTTTTGGCAAGAGAAAAACGTGGGATAGATAGCATCACTACCAAATGGATTCATAGCTGGCTGACCAACCACACTTAACGTGTAAGTCCTTAATGGAACTACACCTGCATGTATTCAGTGGGGTACCTCAAGATTCTGTCTTAGGCCAGTATTCTTCAACATCTTCATAAATGTTCTAGATGAGGAGACAGAAGAGGGACTCATCAGATTTGTAGATGACATCAAGCTGGGGGCGAGTAGCTAACACTTTAGATGATAGACTCAGGATTCAGAAGAACGTTGACAGAGTTGAGCATTGGGCCCTATCCTAACAAAATGCAATTCAGTGACAGAAAAAGTAACATCCTTTATAGGCAAGAAAAGCCAAATGTGGCGGTATGCAGTAGAAAAGTCAACAGTAGCAATTAACTACTAGTTGTCTACTAGGATACCAAGAGAGAGCTTGGTATCCTAGTAGACAACCAGTTAAGTATGAGCCATCAGTGTGCTACAATTGTCCGAAAGGCTAATGCAGTCCTAGGTTGCATCAACAAAGGGCTAGTTTCAAGATCACATGAAGTGATGGTACCACTGTCAGGTGCCGCTGTTCTGTTGTGAGACCACACTTGGAATACTGCATCCAGTTCTGGTCACCATGATACAAAAAGATGTCGAGATACTAGAAAGAGTGCAAAAGAGGAACCACAAAGATGATAAGGTGTCCAGGGATTAAACCAGGTGATGAACAATTCAGAACTCCAGGTGTGGTTAGTTTAATGACGTGAAGGATGAGGGGGTGACATGATAGCAGTCTTCCAACATCCGAGAGGCTGCCACAAAGAACAGGGAGACAAGCTATTCCCCAAAGCACCCGAGGGCAGGACAAGAAGTAACGGGTGAAAGATTATTAAAGAGAAATCCAACCTAGAATTAGGGAGAAATTTCCTGACAACGAGAACAATTAATCAGTGGGATGGCTTGCCTCGGAAGTTGTGAGTGCTCCATCACTGGAGGTTTTCAAAAATTGGCTGGTCAGCCATTTGTCCAGAATGGTATAAGATCTCCTGCCATGGGCAAGATCTCCAAGGCTCCCTCCAACCCTCTTGCTCTATGAACTTTTGGTTTTGATCATCGCAGCAGCATAATTGGGGGACGGCGTTGGATTGTCCCTGTTACTGTTAAACGGCCTCATTTCCTGTTAAAGGTAATATCCGAGTGTTTGGCCGTGTTAGGCCAGTACAAGCAGAGGATGGCGAAGGACCAGAAGCTGTGAGCGCAGTGACCTTTGACCCTGAGGATGATGGCATCCTACACCTGATGCACAAAGGGAAGCTGGTATCTTTTGAATTGGACAAAGTTTTCCGTCCAGAAGCAGCACAAGAAGATGTAAGTGAGGGTCTTCTGGGTTAGAGAATCTGGGGGGCCTCTCATTTGCAGAGTTCCTCAACTGTAAGAGCCAGTTTGGTCTAGTGGTTAAAGCACCAGGCTAGAAATGAGGAGATGCTCAACCTAGTCCCACCTTGGGCACAAAAGCCAGGTCGGTGACTTTGGGCCAGGTACTCTCCTTCAGCTCAACCCAACAGACGGGGTTCTTGTTGAGGGGAAAATAGGAGAAGGAAGGAGTATTAGGTATGTTTGCCACCTTGAGTCGTTTATAAAAGAAATAAAGGTGGGATAGAAATCTAGTAAATATAAATAACTGGGGATTCCTAGGGTGATGCGCTCCTGTAATCTGATAGATCATTCCTGTAATATCTCTCCTTTCTGCGTCACTTGAAATTTCAAGAAGCTCTTGGTTAAAAGGACAGTTCGTGCGAATGTGTTAGAGTTTGCAGCATAAATTCAAGTCCAGAAAACACACAGATGACTGATTCAGCAGGATCATTAACTTCTTTATAAACATATTAATATGAGTAAAGTTTGCAGTACTATTTGTAGATTCTTTCAACGTAGCAAAAACACAAGCAGCAGCTCAGAGGACTCAGGACAGAGTACTTTTCAGTTTAGTTGGCCAGCAAGTCAGTTTCTCTTTCACTTCTCAGCAAAGCACACAGAGCCAAGTCACACTCAGGCTGTCAGCTCCCATTGGCTGGTCTGTTGCCATGCTTACTGTTGTGGTTTGCCGGCAGCCTGTGCAGACAGCAGCTGAATTGGACAGTGAGGAAGAAAGGGGACCAGTCAGGGAGTTTGGGGAGGACTCGGACGAGGGTCCTGCATCCAATGCAGGGGTGGGGCCAGCACCATCTGGGAGTAAGGTGCTGCCTCTGGAGCCTCGAGTCTGTCAGCAGCAAGGCAGAGGAACAAGGGGAGCCTGTTCCCAGTGTGCGTGTGCGCAGAGCTGCTAGGAGGCGAGAGCAGCTGAAGCAGAAGAGGTGACTCAGGAATAAGGCTGGGAGGTGATTGCCTCTCCCCTAAGGGATAAACGTCAGACCTCAATGACGACACCTTTGCAGGAAGCAAAGTAGTTCGATAGATTCAGAGTCTTCCTTAAAGCTCTGTGTACTCCGGTTGGTTTTTTCTGGTACTTCGGTTGGTTTCTGTTATAACTATTTGGATACTTCTGTTTTTGGCAGCACTCCACAGAACTGAAAGGCGTGTGCTTATCTTGGGGAACTGTTGAAGATTAGTTCTGGCTGGGAATGAAAGCAATTCCCAGCGTTGCAATAAAATAGGTTCTGCTTTTAAAACAAGTTTGTGTTTAATTACATTTGATGACGTCTGGGTCAGAACACTTACTTTGCTAACCATGTCTCTGCCAGTTAATGAATATACTCTGACAGAGTGTACCTCTGGGGCCTCTTTTCAGCCGTGGGGCATTTCTGAGCATGTCTTGTTTCCCAAAGGTCTTCCGAGAAGTTCAGGCGCTGATCACATCCTGCATTGATGGTTACAACGTTTGTATTTTTGCCTATGGACAAACCGGAGCTGGCAAGACATATACCATGGAGGTGAGCCACTTTCCATTCCTTGATGTTCTGCCAGGTCTGCTGCAGACCAGCTGGGCCTGTTTCAGAGAGCCAGGAAAAACGGAGCCGGGTTGGAAACCTGCCAATATCCAGTTCCATCAACGCTCCATTCCTGGGACTTCATTTCTGTTCCCTGATCACCCTTATTGCCCTCCTCTGAACACATTCCAGTTCACCTGAATCCTGTTTTTAAAAAATGCATCCAGAATTGGAGATGTTACCATTGATGGGATCTCACCAGTCCTGCATAAGGTGGAACTTTTACTTCCTACAATGTGGAAAATCCATTTCTGTTGATGCAAGCTAAATTTCCATGTCGTGTTTTTGTTTGCAATCACAGTAACCCCTTGACCCACCCTCAGTTTCCAAACTTTTAAGCCATGTATCCTTCTGTACCTGTACATTTAATTTTTGGGACCCTAAGTGAAGAAGTTTGCATTGTTCTCTCTTAGATTTCAGTCCTGTTCAGCCTTCTCAAGATAGACTTCAATTGGTTTTCTGTCTTCTAAAATAGTAGTTGTCCCATCCAATGTTGCCTGTAAATTCAGTAAATAAGCTCTCCTCGTCTTCACCCGTCGTGAATTGCCAAGTGGTCTAGCCCGGATTTTTCTGGTTCGTCAGTCAGATGGCCCAGGGCTCTGTGTCCAGGACGCCACTGAAATCCCAAACGTTGATAACATTGATGAAGGCATAGATTAACATCACAGAAGTGCAGGTGCATATAAAACTAAGGGGAAAATAATACCCAGAAAAGCTAACAGCTTGTTTCAGTGGTGAGAGAGAACTACAAGAATGAGAGGCCCTTGGGGCTGTCTGGGGCAGACGTTTCATTACCCAAACTAGGTAACACCATCAGTGTTCTGATGACAAGTACATTGAAGGCCTGGGAGACCTGAGCAGTTAGTTTCCAGACATATTTCCTCATTCCAGTGGCATTGGGGCAGAACTATTGATTGATTGATTGATTCATTAATTGATTAATTGATTGATTGATTGATTGATTGATTCATTCATTCATTCATTCTGTCAGTGTTCCAGAAAACCTCCACTCCAAACAATAACTACGAGACAAACATCTTCTGAAAAGTTCTGTTTTAATTGGATAGTAAACTGGCACATCTGGGAAATCTTGAATCTGAAAGATCCGGGTTTCCCTCCAATAAGTAAAAAATTACAAATCTACCCCCTGCACCCATCATCGTATCACATGCCCCAATCACCATCTGTCCCAACTTGAGACATCCCCTCACCCAGCTGCAGAAATAACATGACCTTGACTTAGAAGAAGGATGCTATTATGTCTAACCACATCCACTCTCAAGAAATTCCTCCCTCCCATTTTCCCAGGCTCAAGAATGTGGCAGTGTGGAAGCATCTGGTGCTAATATGGCTTCCAAAGCTGACCATTCATTCATTCATTCATTCATTCATTCATTCTATATAGACTCCTATGATGAACTACTAGAATAAAGTGGGAGATGCCCAGGAAGGAGGGAGCACATTCCAAGGAGGGGGGGGTGAAACGAGAGACAACCAGGGCTGCAATTAGGGGAAGAGGAAGAGATTTAGGATAGCCACTCCCTGGAATCTCTCAGGGCATCTCTGTTGGGGTGAGAGTAATAAGGGTTTAGTCTGGCAAGAGTCTGTCTATTGGTGTGAGTAAATAATTTAATTTTGGATTTTGTTACATCATTCTTGGACAGAGCCTGACATGCTTACTTCACTTTCATGACTTTGGGTGGCTTGCAGTCAAAATATAAGCAGTACCAAAAAAACCCCAAATAAAAGAACCATACACAATACAAAACATTAAAATAAAAGTAAAGTGAGGTCTGTTAAACCAAGATTAACCACACATATTTTGGAAAGTATATAAAATAACTGACAGTTGGCCTTTTTTGAATTGTTCCAAGTTCAAAAGGCATTCAAACCAATTTCCAGGAAGAATCATACTAAGAAATTGGAATAATTCCAAATGTCAAGGAATTGTTCTTGAGATGTGTGATCTGTGTTTTGGGAAGGGTAATATTTTTTACTAATCAAGGAATGGAACAATATGTGTTACTATGGCAGAGATTCCAAGATACCTTGCAATGATTTCTTTCCTTGTTCATCTTACAATAGCTAATTCATTGGTAAACCAGTGACGATTGATCAGTATAAAATACAAGATAGATAGATTCTTGTCTTTTTTTTCTTAGTTTGTACTTTTAATTGCATTCATTTTTTTTCTTTAAGAAAATAAACATATATTTTTAAAAATGAGAGGATGGCGGCTTGGCTTTCCCCAGACCCTCAACCTTGGCGAATGACGAGGTTCTTTCTGGGGTGCTGTCCCCCTCTAGGGCTTGGGAAACAGAGGAGGAATATGGAGTTGGCGGGTCATGAGAATGCCAAGGCCCATTTTTTGCAGGGTCCCCCCTCAGGGTCCCCCATGGGGGTATCTCCAGAATGGCCCCTTCCAGTTTTTCTCTCTTGGAATTCCTTCGCTTTTAACACCAACACGACGCGTCTCTGCCTTTCTCACCAGGGCAGCCTGGAAAACCCCGGGATCAACCAGCGGGCTCTGCAGCTTCTCTTCTCTGAGGTTCAGTCCAAGGCCTCCGACTGGAACCACAGCATCACTGTCAGCGTGGCTGAAATCTATAATGAGGCTCTCAGGTAACAGCAGGGAAGCAGCCTTTCCAGCAGGTGTGCCCCCCTGGGGCATGGCTGAGAAGAGGGGCTTTGGCGGGTGGGAAGGGCAGCCCCTGCCTGCATTGGTTGGAGCAACAGACATGGTTTGCAGGGGGAGCTTTGGAGTTGCGCTCGAGGATCTTCCAAAGCTCCTCCCCCACCCCCACAATCACCCAGCTCTGTCTCTCTCTCTCTCTCCGGACACAAGTGGATGCTGCACAAAGCTGCAGCTTCTGCTTTAAAGCTGCGGCTTCTGCAGGCCAGAGCAGCCATGCTTGGTTGTGGTATGTCTGACTTTATTTGGGTCTTTGGGCTAAAATGAGAGCCTTAATTCTGGGCTTTCCAGCAAAATGGCAGCTTCCCCAGAGCACCGAATGGGGTTTGGGGCTCCACACTTTAAGGCAGAAGCCGATTCTTCTCTGTCCTTTTGCATCTTGACAATAGGAAGTTGGTTCCGTCTTTGGACTTTGGCCATCTGGTCTCTCTCATCTTTCTCCCGGGACAAAGGCATTCTGCATGACTGCATGGCGCTTTCTCCGTCTCCCTTTCAGGGACCTGCTTGGAAAGGAGCCCCAGGAGAAGCTGGAGATCAGACTCTGCCCAGATGGCAGCGGGCAGCTTTACGTCCCAGGCTTGACCGAGTTCCCTGTCCACAGCGTGGAAGACATCAACCAGGTCAGCGGGGACAGGAGGGGCTTCCTGATGTGCCAGGCCCACCCAAGGGGCCCAGAGGGGGAAGTCCATTCTCTTCCTGAAGCAGTTCCTGGGATGGAGCTTTAGCTGGAGTTTGGGCAAGTCGGGGGGCCGAAGCCAAAGTTTTCCCCACTCGGCAACTTCAAGTTGCCTTTAAGCTTCCGGAATGGCCCAGCCAGTTTGCCTGGGATGTTAACAGCCGCCAGTTGTGTGTTTAGCCCTTGAGTTGAGGGCTATGGTAAGAGCGGCTGAAAAGTGGCAGAGACATCCCAGGTGCTCAGTCCTCCTACCAGACGGGGAAGAGAAGAGGGGGATCAGAAATGGAACATGGCAGAGTCTCTCTCCCCCCCCCCAGAGCTGCTCCCAGCCAAGGAAACTAAATTCTCAGACCAATAATCCCGTCAGTCGGATCCATTGCAGGAAAAGGTGTGACAGAATCTTGGATGCTGCAAATTGATTGATGTGTTTGTCTGTTTATTTATTTGATTTGATTTGATTTGTCAATCGCTTACAAGATAATAGGTAAAAGTATAAACATAAGTAAGAATACAGGAAATAGGTACGAATAAATGGGGACAATGGGACAGGGACGGTAGGCACAATGGTGCGCTTACGCATGCCCCTTACAGACCTCTTAGGAATGGGGTGAGGTCAATAGTGGATAATTTAAGGGGTAAAGGAGTGGTGGGGTTAGAGGATGTAACCACAGGGTCAGGTAGCGCATTCCAGACATTGACCACTCTGTTGCTGAAGTTGTACTTTCTGCAATCGAGTATGGAGCGATTAACATTGAGTCTACTTGTCTACTGTTGTGTCATGTACAGATGCTCTTTAGCGCTGTCTGTTAGGCAGGGCCCTCTCGAGGCCTCTGATCCTCTTCCCAGCACCCCTTGATGGAGGGAGGGAGGAGGTGGCTATGCAGGGTTTTGCCGGTGTCTTTCTTTTGCAAACCTTTCCAGGCTCAGGGAATTCCATTGCAGTCCCTCCACTTCTCCCCAGGTCTTTGAGCTTGGCCACATCAACCGCGCCACGGAGTGCACCCACCTGAACGAACACAGCTCCAGATCTCATGCCCTCCTCATGATCACCGTGAGGGGAACCGATTGCAGCACAGGGATTAAAACCACAGGTTGGTATGGATTCCTCCTCTGGGTCAGAATGAATTGCTGAACCAGGAGAATACCATCACCCTTAGCCAGGGTGACTGAGGGGAGATGGTTGGTGCTCCTGCAGTAGCTGGCTGTAGGCTGAGAAAAAGATGGGATTTGCACTCTTGGTTGCAGTCACATAACAATGGACGAACTGCACCTCTTCAGCTTTCTGTAATACTGGCATCGCCACTGAAGGTTTTTAAGAAGAGGCTGGACAGCCGCCTGTCTGAAGTGGAATAGGGTCTCCTGCTGAAGCAGGGGGTTGGACTAGAAGACCTCCAAGGTCCCTTCCAATTCTGTTATTCTGTTATACAGTATTTTCTTAGAAAGCATATGTCCTTTAGAAGAACACCTATATGCTTGAATGTTGTGTCAGCGAAAAGGTGTAAATAGTTCTTTACATTTTTCTGCCATGTATGCCCTTTGCAAAGGGGTTTCTCCATTGTTTAAAAATATTTCCATTTTGTGTACTTGGGAGGGTTGAGGGATTACATTACAAAATTCCAAAAAGTGCAGATGGAAAGAATAATTGCATTCTAGAACTTATATTACTTTTTTCGATGTTCGAATTAGATTGTTTCCCAGGAACATGCAGATCACACGAATTTCACACCCCTCCCTGCCTCCACTGAAGCACGGAGGAATTGCTGCTTTTATTCAGGCAACCTGAAGCCTCAGTGGGGCTTTTCTTTCAGTCTGGGCCATGGCTCCAAGCATCTGTCTTCAGCCTGGGTTGTGCTTGAGCAAACTGTAAAAATGATAAAGGTGTAAGTTCTTTTTATTGGAAGGTAGTTAAGACACAACCCCATGGCATGCTAAATAAAAACAGAAGGATTCAGAATAGAGGAAATCTTGCCATTTTTATGCTGAAACATTGAAAAGAGGGTGACAGAGGAGTGATTTTATCAAGTGAGAACATTGATCCATCTTGTGTGTCATGTTGTACAGTGGTTAGAATGCAGGTTAACTCACTGCTCACTGCCAGGAGTTCGATTCTCATCAGGTCAAGGTTGACTCAGCCTTCCATCCTGGTAAAATGAGGACTCAAGATGGTTGGGGGCAGATATGCTGACTCTGTGAACTGCTTAGAGAGGGCTGCAAAGTCTTAAGTGCTGTTGCTATTGTGTGGTATTGTTAAGCTTGATTTCAGTCAGTCCATTTGGTGAACTGGTGGGCACCTGCAGTTGGGAGCCAAGTCCCAGGGCCACCCAGTCTGATCTGGAAGGTCCATTTCAAAGGGATCAGTTCAAGTCTCTGATGAGAGCCGTCTATTCCACGGGGACGGAAGGGGAGGGAGAGAGATGAAAGAGGGCATTGCCACAGTCACCACCGCTGTGCTTTAGCCTTGCTCATCCATTGGCCTCTCCCCTCCGCCCCCCAAAAGATTACAGCCAGGTTTACAGACTTTGCTACCTTGGATGGATCTTGGTCCTCCACGGACCGCACAGGTGAAAGAAGTAAACCTTGGGCAGGAGCTTCAGTGTCTGCCTTCTCGTCTCCTAGGGAAGCTGAATTTAGTAGACCTGGCAGGATCTGAGCGTGTGGGTAGATCTGGCGCAGAAGGGAGCAGGTTGCGTGAGGCTCAATACATCAACAAGTCCCTTTCGGCTTTGGGCGATGTGATCTATGCGCTGCGTTCCCGCCAGTCCCATGTGCCATTTCGCAACTCCAAGCTGACCTATCTCCTCCAGGATTCCCTCAGTGGTGAGAGCAAGACCCTCATGATGGTCCAGGTGAGCATTTCAGAGAAAGGTGGGCTTGGGTTTTTCATTGTTCAGGTGACCCAGGGACAAAATGCAGGGACAAATGCAGGGTGCATTTTGTGCATCGGATGCGCCTGCTCCTTTGCTCCTTGTCAGACGATGCATGGGAGTCCTGTACATCAATGGTCGATGTTCCTTTCCAGCTGACACTTTTGGGGTCATTCAAAAAATGATTTTATAGCTTTTATGGGCCACAAAGCACCAATGGGGGACAGGACCACATGCACACTAAAACTGGTTTTCTGAACTTTGTTTATCCAAAGTGGCATTCCAAAAGTTGGTCCCAAACTGAGATAGGCAGCATATAAACATAATAAATGAATAAAAGCTCAAAGTAGCCCCCAAATCTCCAAAAAAATTTCAGAAGAAACCTTAAAGGGGACCCCCACAATAATTAGTGGAGAATAAAATGCTGCTCCTGGGCGGGTGAATCCCACACCAAGTTCTCCTTATGGCACATTCTTGCAGCTGCTACTTAGTGCGCCGCTCTCGTTTGCTCAGGGTGGCCAACAGGGAACTCAAAGGGTGGCTGATAGTGTCTGGTTACAGGTTTGGAAAATGCTAAGGGCTGATGGTGGTGTGTTTATAAACACATTTATGCGTGTGTTTATAAACACATTTATTTATTTATTATTTATTTAATAAAAATTGAAAACTGCCCATCTCATTCGCAGAGCGTCCTCCTGGAATAGTTACTATTTCCAACCTCCCAAATTGAAAACCCTAACCATTCCTTTCTTCATACAAGCAGCCTCATTTAATCAGTGAATCTCAAGTACATCAATTCATTTCCCCCCCTATTTTCAGCAAAACTTCCATAAAAATTTTTCAGTCCTTTATAAAAGTAGTTATTGTCCTTCCCTAATCAGATAAATGATTTGGCCATTTCAGTAAGTTCTTCCATCTTCACAATCCATTCCTCTCTCGAGAGTATTTCTGTAACTTCCCATCTTTGTGCCTATTGTAGCCTCACTGCAGTTGCAATTTATTTATTTATATGTCACCCATCTTGTCTTCAAGGCGATGCTGGGAGTCCTTGGGTTAAAAGGGCGATGGATCGGAGTTTCTGTTGCTGAACGATGTGGTCATAATGTGTAGTGTCCCGTGACCACATCGCTTAGTGACAGCAATCCCTTGTTGCTGTCGCTAAGTGAAAGTGGCAGGTTTTTCTGTTAGCACCTCCTTGCAACTTCCTGCTGGCTTCCAACAACCAAAGTCAGTGGGGAAGCTGGCAGGAAATCCCCTGTCCCAGGCCAGTGGGGGGCAGTGAGGCGGCTTTAGCTGGGGTGCGAATGGTGGGGTGCCTGCCAGCACCTGAAGGGGCCCAGGGCGAGTGCAGTGAGGCTTGGGAGAATGAGGGAGATGGATCCCAGCAGATTTTGCAACCTTCTGTGCCGGATTCCCTGTTGACTTTGCTTGCGGGAAGCAAGCAGGGATGATCACAAATTGTGACCACGGGCTTTCCACATTTCTGGCAACAACAGTACATCATTTAACATTCCTCTTGAATTGTAAGACGATGCCCATTTAAGTCCTCTTAGCATCACCCTTTCCCACAGACCCACCTGTGATTGTATCCAAAACTCCTATTTTTATCATGCATTCTTTAACTTGTTCTTCCATTTCAAATCTCAATTGTAATTTATACCTTTTAGCAGCTAATCATCATCGGTAGGCAATTCTCTTTCCAATTCTGTTGGGATTTGGTGTTTTCTTGTCTCACCTGTTTGCTTCCTGAGCAGCTCCTGAAGTGGGCTCCCTCGAGCAGCCACCCTTGGCTCCAGAGACAGCCGAGACCCAGGAAGGCCAGCTGCCCGGCCTCACCATCTCCTCTGCCCGGCCCTTTGGGGGCACCTGGGGGGCACAGAGGCAGCCTTCTCCTCTTCCGTAGGGGCCACTTGTAGGTTCTGGGCTGTGACTGACCTTCCCTCCTCCTCCCGTTTCACAGGTTTCTCCGGTCGAGAAGAATACGAGCGAGACGCTCTGCTCCCTCAAGTTTGCCGAGCGAGTTCGCTCCGTGGAACTGGGCCCTGGATCTCGGAGGGCAGAAATGGGCTCCTGGACCAGCCAGGAGCACTTAGAGGTGCGGTGATTTCCTGCCTGCTGGGCTTCCTGGGATCCCCGGTGTGGCAGATCCCTTCCTTGAAAGATGCTGTCTCTTCGACCGCCATTTCCCTCAGAGTCCCTGAAGCATGCGGGGCAGGGGGGCAGATGGGTCAGCAAGGGGGCTCCACCCATCCTGGGTTGCCTCCTTAGCCTTTTCCAGGAAGGTTCAGGCTGTTAAAGAGCCTGGCTCGCCATGTTGTGATGGCACCAGGACTCCTCACAGGGCAAATGTAGTGGGGAGGATGGGGGTCCCGGTGGCAGCTGGACGAAGGCCCCAGCCTCACCCATCCTCTGGGAGACACACCCGGGAAACTGCGCCCTGCCTACTTCTGCCATTGCACCCTTGCAAAGTACAGTTTCGGGGGGCGGGGCAGCTTCTGACTCCACCCCCTCCCCCTCTGGCTCCAGGACTGAACAGGGCAGTTTTGAGGAGTTGATGCATCAGGAGCAAAACAGGCTTAAGTCTAAAGCTGCGGCTTGTTGCTCAGTCCACAGCTGCAGTCCCCTCTGTTGGGGATCTGTCTGTGGCTCTGGGCTAGAGGGGGCAAAGCCTGCCCTGGCCCCTCTGAGCTGAGGGTGGGCCCTGAATGGGGCAAGGAGGCCACAAGCAGCCCCTGGCCACTTGGGCCACAGCAATCTCTTTTTGGCCCTGGACACCCCAACTTTCAGGAGCAAAGAGGCTGAATTTTAGGGGCAGGCGTTTTTGGGACAAGGACTGTAAAATAAGATTGGAAATGGGATTGCAAAATGTCTACAAATGAAATGCTCCTCTTAAAACTCTCCAAAGCCACAGCCAAGGCGGAACCTCTCCAGCCAGCATCTCTGGGCTCACAGGGTTCCGGAAGGCTCTGTGTGGCCAGCTGGAGAACGGCCAAACAATGGTTGCCTGCTTCCATATTCCCAACCTGCCCAGTTTCCTCAAAAGTGGCCTCTGAGACATGGCGGGTTATAAGCCACTCGGGTGTCCTGTGTCCTGGGGGCAGCGGTCCTGAGGGAGGGAGCCTGGGGCCCGTGGCTCAGAGAGTTCCCGCTCGGCCTTGACGTGTCTGGCGGAGCCCAGTGGGCTCAGCATCTCATCCAGGCTGGCGGCTTCTGTGTCTTCCCAGCATGGATGCTTCCTTCCTTCATGGCCACTCGCAGTTCCAGCTGTGACTGGCCCCTGAGGGAGGGAGGGAGGGCATCTCCCACCAAGCGGACTCTGAATCTGGTGTGGGAAGGAGGGGAGGTGTTGGGGGAGGGGAGGTCTTGGTTGGGCGATTGCTTTGGCAGACGGAGCCCATCACATCATCTGAAGGAACCTTCCTGGTAACAGCCACAGCTCTGTTTTCCTGTGGCTGCTTGTCTCCAGGTGGACCCCTCCGGCACCCTTCAGCCCTGCATCCGAAGCCAGCCTTCTCCTCGAACGGGCCGGTCGAGCTCACTCCGGGCAAAGCCCCAGAGTACAGGTAAGAGCCCTTCCGTTGGCACAGCTGCTTGGGCCCCTACAAAGAGGGAATCCCCTGTTCCATCCTTCCCCAAGAGAAGGGGGTGGAGCTTGGTCTGCTTCTCTGAAGCCTCCTGGCCATCTGGCCGGAGTGCCCAGCAGGGTCCTCCTGATGCCACCAAAGGTGCCAAGAAACCAGGTGGGCATCCGTTCTTGCCACAGGGATTTTTTCCTTGTTCTTGTTTGCATCCACGTGCGCCTAGTTGGGAACCCAGGGTTGCAAATTACCCAACTCTGCTGAGGATGGGGGAAGGGCACCCCCAGCATCTTTCCCAACACCCCCTTGGCAGAACAGCCCAGGGACTTTGGAGGGCAGAAGTTGTAGCCCCCACCCCCTTGTCAGAGTTGTTCGAGCCTGGAAGACGTGAGACGTTCAAGGCAGACAAGGGCAAGATACGAGGCGCTTGTGCCCGAGGGTGCCATTGGGCCGAGAAATTTTGGAAGTGGACGGAGCCCACCACCTGTTCCGAGAAGGGGAACAGCAGCAGAGTGCCTGGCTCAGCCAAAGAGGAGCTGGGTTTGGGGAAATTTTCGAGGATGCTTAAAAGGAGCTGTGTTGCGTAGTTCCACACACAAAGCCAAGGGCCTGACAAGTGTAATGGAACAACAGACAGCACAGAGGCCTCCCTTGTGGTCGCATTCAGTGCCACATACCGTGACATCCATGTGGCCATGTGTGCGTCTTCTTCACAAGCTTCACTAGGAACACGAGGCATCCGGTCAAATGTTCATCTGATTATATTGTCAGCCAGGAACTTCAGGGATCCTTATTCACAATGTGTGGACGTTCTATTAATCAGAGCAGTTTTTGCATCCATTTGCTGCTTTGTGAGACAAACTTCAACTATTCCATTTGATTTCAGCCTGGAATTAAGAGATGCTCTGTTTGCCTCCAGGTGAGTGTAGATACAAGCCCAGATCACAAGATCTGATGCTGATTCAGAAGATGTTAAGTTCTGCTCTGCCAAAATGGGAAGGATGCTGCTTTTGAATGCCAGTTGTTCTTGTCTCTGGGATTAACATCCGACTGAGCCAGGGACAAACGTGAAATCCAAAAGTTTCATTTCCCCCTTTAATGTGGCTTTTTATTCTTTGTAACTCAACTGAATATTGGAAGGAATTGCATAATGCAGACTGGAGCTCTGTTTGCCAGCCTGCTAACAATCCAAAATCAGGATGGAAGAGGACCAAGTGTTACGTGTGGCTGAAACTGGCAGAAGACAGGCTCCCAAAAAGGGCCAGGTGGGGTTGGGACTGCAGTGGGCAGAAAGTCCAAAAATTCTCCCCCTGGCATCCTGCTGGGGGGAGGGGGCATAATTTTTGCAGTGTTCTCTTGTGAGCCCCCTCCTGGTCTTCTTGGGCTGCCTGGCTTCTTGCCTCTCAGTCTGATTTAATTCTGCAGTCCCTCTTCTGGTTTATCTGCAAGGACAAATGCTACAGAAGACAAGAACAGCAAAAATAAGCCGAGGCTGGAAGCAGATGTCCCTTTGCATGTTGGAATGGACTAAATAGATACAAACAAATGCATTTTTACTTTCTACAAAAGTAAAAAATGGGCAGCCTTGTCCTGCTTTGTTCCCTTGTGCTGCAATGCTTTTGCACCTGGCTCATCAAGTGGCTTTCTTCAAATCTGTCCTCTGCTGGGTCGTGAAAGCGCTGCCTGCTCCCCCACTTCCCCTCCCCGCTCACAGCCCCTCTTGCCCCTTGGAGGCTCTCAGCTGCAGATGCAAAAGCAGCTTCATTGTCTGAAATGCTTCCTGTGCAGCAATCACAAATGTGATATTTGAAGGAACGATCTGTACTGAATGGGCCAAACCAACTTTAATTCTAGTGCAAGGGTCTTTAAGCTTGGCAAGTTCAACTCCCAGAATTCCTGAGCTAACAAGACTGGAGGAGGAATTCTGGGAGTTGAAGTCCACAAGTCTTAAAGCCTTGAAGTCAAGTTTGAAGACCCCTTTTCTAGTGGGTTTTGGAACACAGTGTTTGGCAGTTTTCAAATGTCCAGACTAATAAGACATAAAGTGCAGATTTGATTTTGCTCAGAGGAGACAAAACACATAGAATTGCTTGACCCATTGACCTTAATGGGTATATTCTAGGAATAATTAATGAAGCCTGCATGAAACTCCCAATTCTAAACAGAAGTTTTTTGAAGTTTGGCTTGAGAATCATGATTTAATTAGAGCGATTGCTGGAATCCTGACAGCCTGCATCATTTTAGATCAAGGGTCTCCAACCTAGGCAACTTTTAAGACTTGCGAACTTCAACTCCCAGAGTTCCTCAGCCAGCTTTGCTGGCTTGATTGACTGTCTGTTCAGCGGAGGTTCTGCACAGGGAAATTCTTGGGTGCCGCGTGCAGGAGCTGGCTAGCCTGGGTGCCTGCAGCAAAGCGATGCGTGTGTTGGGAAGCAGCAGGTTCTCCATGCCTCTCTTGAGTGGGATTCTCTGCCGGAATTCGCTTACGTCTCTGTCTTTGTTTTAGGGAAACCGAGGCCACTTCCTGTATGAAAACTGGTGGAGGTCAGGAGAAGCTGTTTTCACAGAGGACTTTGGGAAACCATGCTGGCTTTTCTAAAACTGCCCCTGGGCTGGGACTGCAGCACAGCTGCCTAGGGGTTTGGACTGGTTGTCCCCGTCCACTGCGGGCAGTGGAGCCGGGTGTTGGAACCATACAGACTTCAGGAAAGGATCACTTCCTGACCGACAGGTTTTTAACACTTCTTTTAAAAGAGGCAGTGAACACACACTTTGCTTTTAATGTACCCTTTCCCTTTCATTTTTATTTGAATAAAAATGTTGCTCCCAGTTGGAATTCTTGGAAGTCCAGAAACGCCTTGATAATACTTTAGTTTGTTATTCTATGTCTGTCATCTCAATCTTACGTGGTACTGAAGGGCAATGTGAAAACTACGATTGAAATAGAGTCAGGCAGAGCTGAAGGAGTTCTGAGTTATCCTTTCATCTCAGGCGCTATTAACTCTCGGCAGGGCCTAAAGCAGGGGTCCTCGAACTTGGCAACTTTAAGACTTGTGGACTTCAACTCCCAGAATTCCTCTATGCTATGCTGGCTGAGGAATTCTGGGAGTTGAAGTCCACAAGTCTTAAAAGTTGCCAAGTTTGGAGACCTCTTGCCTAAAGATACAGGTAATCCCCCGGTTACGAGCATTCCCTTAGCGAACATTGTTACGTGATCCTGGCGTTTCCGAACAAGGCCCAAAACCACGATTCTTGCAGCACCACAGCAATTATTTGCCCTTATGAACAACTGCGGAGGCTCTGCAACATTTGTCCTATATGTTGCTGGCCGAAATGGAGCATCTGAGGGACAGACCCTGAAGCTCCAGCCCCCGGAGGCTCCATGTTGGCCTGCAACGGAGGGCCAAATGGAGTGCACGCAAGGCTGGAGAGGAGACCGCTTGCTAGATTTTCACAAGTGATCCGGCATGGCAGGTTGGTGATGGTGGGGAAGCAATTTGGCCCAGCATGAGGTATTTCAGTGGGTCGGGGAGGCCTTGGATGGTCTTAGGCAGCTGGCCTTCCCCACCCTGAAATACCTCGTGCACTTAATGAGCCTTGCATTCAATTAGCGAATGCGTGGGAGAGGAGAGATCTGGTTCAAGGTATGAGATTCACTCCCACGGATCCTCAAGTTACGAACAGAATGGGCAGGCTACCTGTATTTCTTTCCAGACTTTAAAAAAATCCTTCATAGAGTACGTGAAGGAGAGGTTGCTGGGCTGATGGCCGATTCCACCTCTCTCCCCTGCTCCTTTGCTCTCTACTCTCCAGTTTTCCATCTTTTTGGTTATCAAATGGATGTAATCCTGTTGGGTTCTTCTTCATTGTTTATTTCATTGTTCTAATATTTTGCTTCTATTTATGCTCTTTCCATTTCTTCCTTTTTATCATTCTAAGCCACCTAGAGTAGCCCCACAGCGAGATAGGCGGCAAATAAATTTAACAAATAGTTTTAGCGTTTAATCTACAGATGAATGGATTTGCTTTCATGTTTTACGTGCTACATTTTCTTGGAGTAAGAATGCACCCTAGGTTACATCAATGCACAGCTCAAGAGCATGAGGCAATCTCCTCAAAGATACCGAATTGAAGAAAAGAATCAGAATAAAGCAATGAATTTAATTTAGGCCCTCATCCATCTGGGGATTATTTCGGTAGAGATATATAAATAGCTAATGGCTACAGGTGATAATCTTGACTAAACTGGTATCTCACAATCCTCTCACTGTTCATGGGGCATGAGATAAGTCCTTGTAGTTTTAGCTGCTGTTTTGGCCAGGATGAGGCAAGTCTGTTGAGACATTCAGCAAAATGAACCGATCCACGGCAATGAAACAATATACAGAGGAACGAAGCAAAGGAAAACTACTGGGCACTTTCTAACTTTTCCTGAAAGATGGTTCAAATTGGTAGCTGCCTCCTCTTCCTCCTTACTTCTTGAAAGACAGAAAGTGGTCCTCAGCATGACTTTAAAAAAATATAACATTTACAAATAATTATTAAACCTACAAATAAAAGGTTGCGATAGCTCATGTGTGTTTGTGTCTACGATGTATGTGTATGTATATATATCTATATCTAATCTCTATATCTTATCTATAAACATTTTAGAGAAAATTTAAATGATTTTAAATGAGTCCCATTTAAATTTCCTCTAAAATGTTTACTATTTCTCCAGCAAAAATAAATGTAGATCAACATTTGAAGCTTTTCCATGGACGGATTTCAAGCTTTGCAGCTAAAATACTTCACTGCCGTTTGGTCTTGAGCGAAATCATGCGTTTTCAGTAAGAGCCTCTAACCAGCATCAGTTGTAAAGGAAGCTTATTCTGAATTTATTCTGTAGACACACAAACCATTTACAAATTTTTTAAAAAATTTGTCATAAGTTAACAATTGTATGACCAGCTGGCTCCAACAATGCAGGAAAATCCATTCTGTTCCTCAGTACCGAGACAATTTCCACCAGCGACGGCTCCGTCTGTACCAGAAAAACCCGGCTCGGGTTCTGCAGGCCAAAAGGAGGCAAGCGGAAAGGTCCGGTGCAGCCACGTTACGGATACCAGTGACCCTAGGCCGGTCCCCCCACAATTTCAAGAGGGCTGGAGAGCTGGACGCAAGTCAGGAGTTTACCACCATTGCTGGCAGGCAGGCAAAGGGAGGTGCAAGGTGATGGAAGCCTTTTGGCCAGAAGGGGATGAGGCCGTGTGTCCTCGGCAACCTCCCCGAAGGCAGCTGCACAGGTGCAGGGAGGTCAGTGGTGCCACAGCAGGAAAGTCTGCTTGGAAAGGTGTCCTGTAAGGCACTGGACTGGGTGCGGTGCAGAAGAGGCTGCCCCCCAGAAGGCTGCAAGAAGACTATCCCCTGCCAGCATCTCCAGAGCTGCAGGGCAAACGCAGAAGGCAAATGCAGCCAGGCCACAGCGGTCACTCGAGGACGGCCATCAGCAGGTGCAGCTCCCGGAAGGCACTGCCGTGGCGGCCACTGAGGCCAGACCGGTTCTTGATGAACGCGCTGATGGTTTTCAGCTGTTTGTAGCACATGTGGCACTTCTGGAGCCTGGGTCAAGAAGGAAAGCAGCTGGCAAAAGGGGTGCACCACCCTGGAGGGCCTATGGAGTATTTTACTTATTTTTTTTTATAACATGTCAGAACAAAGAATTGATGAAGTAACAGTATTTACATCATTCAATCAGGAAAAGTATGCATGTCTCTGTGTAAGCAGGGCCCACAATGTCAGCTGAACTGCACCCCAAAGGCCCTTCTCTGAGTAAAATACTCAGGTCAATTAGCAAAGTCTGAAGGCCCCAATGAGACCCTGCCCAGAGGAAGGCAGCCTTTATGGTGCTCTGCTCCAGTGGTGGGATTCAGCAGGTTCTGACCAATTCTGGAGAACCAGTAGCGGAAATTTTAAGTAGTTCGGAGAACCAGCAAATCCCACCTCTGGCTGGAGATTTTACAGCATCCTTCCCCTGCCACGCCCATATAACCGGTAGTAAAAAAAAATTGCTCTGCTCCCTACATAGTGCTTGAACAGGTAATGAGGGAGTAAGGATTCACCAAAGGTGAAAAAACATGTGGGCACATGAGCCATTCGGAACTGCCGGTTGAGCCTGATAGTGCTTCACATCCAACTGTCTGGAAATTCCTCTTCTGAGTTAAGAGAACAAGGCACCACATTCCCACTGCACACCAGGAATGTGAGGAAGAAGCTAAAAACCTTTCTGGCTTTGAACCTGGGAGATAAACTGGATTGTCAAGGGGCAAAACAATCCAGGGCCTTCGTCCGCTCTTTAGATACGTCTTGGGAAAGAAGTTCTGGGAGTCCCTTGCTTTTTGAGCCGGGCAGGGAGCAAAAAAGAACTTGACACCATCAGAAGCCTCTATCAACCTTGGTAGAACATCTTTGGACCCCATTAGGTAAAGTGGAGTGTGCATGTGCAAGTCCTGGCGTTTCTAGCCTAAATCTGTGGAATCCACTTGTGTCATGAGAGGGTCAGGATTACTGAAGGTTCACAGCATCACAAGCCTGGTATAGAAGGGAAGGCACGTTACCTCTCCTCTCGAGAGATGTCCACTCCCACCGACGGAGGCGCGGCAAGGATGTCCGTAATCAGGGGCAGAAACCTTTGGAGAATTAGCTTCAGGGACGCGCAGCCTGTCTGAACATAACTGGCACAAGAGAAAGAGGATTGGGCAGACGAGAGTTTCCAAAGGACTCCTTTCAGCATATTGCCCAGAGTATTGCCCAGTTCTTCCCTCAAGAGTTTTCCAGGGACTCCGCATCTTGACTACAACCAGGAGAGCCCTCTGCTGTCGGGGGCAGCACCTGGAGCCTTTGGCACAAAGCTCTTGCGACACAAAGAGAACAAACAAGACGGAGCTTCCTTGAAAGAGTTTTTAACAAATAGTGGTAGCTCTGGAGTCCTTGGTGCTCCCTGAGCTGGGTTGTCTTTCATTACCCAACTAGGTAACATCCTCAGTGCGAGTGAGTGTGGAGTTTGCTCTCTGATTTTTGCCCTGCCAATATTGGTGTGTGTGTGTGTGTGGTTTTCTCCTTAGTAGACTGGTATAAATCCCTGCTTGTCTGGGTATTGGCTGCTGGAGCAGATGTGATCTGCTCTTTTTGGTGTTCACTGAACTGTGGTGGTACAATGGTTAGACTGCAGTGTTGCAGGCTGACTGCCGGCTGCCTGCAATTTGGCAGATCGAATCCCACCAGGCTCCAGGTTGACTCAGCCATCCATCCTTCCAAGGAGGGTAAAATGAGAACCCAGATTGTTGGGGGCAACAAGTTGACTCTGTAAACCACTTAGAGAGGGCTGGAAAGCCCCATGAAGTGGTATATAAGTCTAAGGGCTAGTGCTATTTTGTTTCCTTCTTAGCATTTTTAATTGTGTCTTTTGAAGGAGTGTAAATCTGGTTTGTCTCTGGACTAATGACTGATTTGTCTGAATGCCACACTGCCCACATTTTTGGATTTAGCTTGGTCTAAGATCTTACAGTTTCCCAGTCAAAACTTTGTGGCTATGAAGTAACCTGCAGATATGCATCTAGCATCATTCTGAAGAAAGTGCTCCTTGTTCTGGCTGAGCAACTGCAAAAACTGCCTTAAAAATTATCTGGCAGATTTTCAGAAAGCTTCCAACAAAATATTCAATCAAAGGCTTGTAGGAAAAAAAATAAGGCCAGTTAAACACTCCTTAGAGCAACTGGTAAGCAATCAGGGCCTTCTGTGTCTTTTGGCATTAAGGCATCTTTGCAGCCTCCAACTAATAAACTCAAACAAAGCCAATTCAAAGTCCCTGGGAATTATCTGGCATTAAGCAAACAGCCTTAGCAGCCACACTGCTGGGCAGCTGGCACTGGTGTGGAGAGCAAAAGACCTCCCCCAAGGAAATGAAGGGGAACTGAAGGGCGGAGATTTGCAAAGGCACGTGAGGGGAGACAAGGGCAAAGCCCCTCATCGGGAGGAGAGGAAAGCTGTGTGGCAGGAAAGAGACAATGAAAAGATTAGGCAGCCCGGCTCCTTTTGCAAGGAGAGAGAGACCGGCCCTTCCAATGCGAGGGAAAGCCTCCACGTTCTATTTACGTGGATGATGTAAAGCAGGAGACTCAAACTCAAGGCCTTGCAGGGCCGACCTGGAAACAGCAAAGAGCAGCCCGTGGTGCCTCTGCCAGCGAAAACGGAGCTCGGGAGGCTGTGATGGTTTCCAGCAACCCTCTGCTGGCAAAGCGGAGCGCTCCCGAGCTCCGTTTTCGCTGGCAGAGCACTTGGGCCACCAAAGGTGCCCCCGACACAAGTGATGTCGAGCTGGCCACGCCCACCCTGGCCACGCCCACCCGGCCCCCAAGGTCAAACACAACCTTGATCTTCACAAAACCCTCAAGGAAATCGAGTTTTGACACCCCTGAGATAAAGCTTCGCTGTGCTCACCTTGGCCCCCCCCGAGCAGCCAGCCCAGCCCACCTTCCCCCTGGTCCCTCAGGTAAGCCAGGCTGGTTAAGGCACATCCCCAGAGACCTGGCTTGACCTGAGCCAGCACTGCTGCTTTAGCAACCATGTAATGCCGAACAAGGAGCTTTTAATAAAGCTTACAGCCCGGAGAAAGAGTTACCTTTCGTACTTGCTCTGCAGAAGTTTTTCTATTTGTGGCAAGACCACCGTGCACAGATCCAGTTTCCAGAGAGATCTGGGAAAAGCAGAGAGGTTACTCTGGACTATGGCATCCCTTACTTCTTGAGTCCTCAGAGAATAGACTGAGGCAAAGTGTCAGCTTTGGAAGCCATATTGACACCAGATGCTTCCACGCTGCCACATTCTTGAGCCTGGGAAAATGGGAGGGGGGAATTTCTTGAGAGTGGATGTGGTTAGACATAATAGCATCCTTCTTCTAAGTCAAGGTCATGTCACTTCTGCACCTGGTGGAGAGGACGCCTCAAGTTGGGATGGATGGTGATTGGGGCATGTGATGCAATGATGGGTGCAGGGGGTGGATTTGTAATTTTTTACTTATTACAAGGAAATCCGGAACTTTCAGATTCAAGATTCCCCAGATGTGCCAGCTTACTACCCAAATACAAAAAGTTTTGAGAGGATGTCTGCCTTGGAGTTATTGGTTGGAGTGGAGGTTTTCTGGAATGCTGACACAAAATCTTGGCTGAAGCAGCCAAAGTCAGCAGAAGGGGAGATGGAGTGCGCTAACCATTCAGCCTGCAGACTCTATTCCCACCAGGAATGAAAGCCTGCAGCGGCTTCAAGATCAGCGCCAGATTAGCATTCTGTGCCCTGAACCACTCAGGGGACCCTGTGTCCCTCCAGACAGGAAAAGGGGAGCATATTTGGGTCCCCAGGAGAGCCTGTGGAATCCACAGCATGTTACGTGCCAAGGGAGCAATCACACTTCCCACCACGCCAGCAAATTCTCTGGAACCTCCAGGGTTTGCAGGCGGTGAATGAGGAGAACCCAGATCCAGCACCCAGCCAGCCCAACCAACGCTCTGCTCCCCCTGCAGAAGAAAAGGGACTTACGGTTTTTGGTTTACAATGTTCAGAAGGTCCACAACCACCGACAGGTCATTGATGGCCACAGCAGAGTCCACTGAAGTCTGAGGAGGAACCACAATGGTACAATAGGATTATGGCAAGGAACCTCAGTGGCTTTGTGGCAGGAACAGAGAGTAGTGGGACTTGATGCTGAACCACAAGTCCCAGCACCCCCCACCCTCTAACACATTTGCTTCTAGAGATCGATAGCATCTATTCAGTCAAATAGAAGGGAAGCTGTGGGGTCCCTGGTGCTCTTTGCGCTTGGCTGTTTTCTGGGAAACATTTCATTATCAAACTAGGTGAACATCAGCGCTGAGAGAGTGGGATTTGCACTCTGATGAGATGGCCCGACTCTGTGAGACGGAGTGAGCTCCTGTCGCTCCATCCTGAGCTCCTGCCCACCCAGCAGTTCCAAAGTGTGCGACAATGCAAGTAGATAAATAGGTACCAATTCGGTGGGAAAAACCTAGCTGCGTTGAGTGCAGAGAGCGGAAGCTGGACTTGGCTGGACACAAGGCATCGTGGCACAAGACGCAGCAAGGTGAGACTAGCGGAGAAGCCCGGAAGAGCCAGCAACCTGAGCGCCACTAGTCAGCTGGTGTAAAGCTAGTTCACTCCCCGACATGCACCATGGATAGGTGCATAAGCACTGAACAGCAGGAACCAGCAATTGAGGCTTTCAGGAGGACTGCAGTGTGTGCAGTGTGTGTAGATTTCTCTGACATTGTATGCCATGCGCTACGGAAGTAAGTAATAATGGGGAAATTAACCCATTGAGTGATAGGATGCTGGAGTCCATGGGGTCCTGTACGAAGGCCAGAGCTTGGGACCCAGGTCAGAAAAGCCACAAGCCCCCGCCCAGCACCCAAGCTTGCCTTGATGTCCCCCGTGCTCCACACGGCTCTCACGGTGTCCAGATTCTTATGGCGACTGGTCAGCACCACACACATGGTCTCGTGGCCCTTCCGGATCTGGGACATGGCCTCCTCGTCTGCAATCTCCGCCAGGCCCTGGTTCTTCATGGCCTGCAAGCAGAGAGGCTAAAGGAAAATACACCAAGCCAGGTGGGAGGGGATCGCGAATGCTCACAAGGGCAGCCGTAACCGAAGGATCCGCTTTGGAGGCAACGGGATTGTAGTTTAGGGACAAAACAATTAATGAGGGCTGTGCAAACTGACACAGAAAAAAAAACCCTCCTGTTCTGTTACCTGAAAGATAGGTCTGAGGGCCCCCCACCCGCCCTAAAATAGGACAATTCGATGACGTACTGCCTCCTGGTGGTCAATATAAATAAAAACACTATCCAGAAAATATACTGTTATAAAAGACATTCCTAAGAATGGACACTGTTCTGGGTCACAAAGTTGCCGCCTTCTTCCTACCCATACCTCGCCCACTTTCAGGACAACAGAGTAACAAAATAACAGAGTTTGGAAGGGACCCTAGAGGTCTTCAAGTCCAGCCCCCTGCTCCAGCAGGAAACCCTGTACCATTCCAGGCAAATGGCTGTCCAATCTCTTCCTGGAAACCTCCCGTGTTGGAGCATCCACAACTTCCGGAGGGAAGCCGTTCCGAGGGTTCATCGCTTTCACTGCCTTAGTTCTAGGCTGGATCTCTAGTTTCCATCCATTGCTTTCTAAATATTAATACTTGACCGTTACACCTACTTTACTATTAATAGTTTACTGTTTACACACCCTAAAGACGGTTGGTCAAATCAAAAACTGTTCCCTAAAACAGTGTCTGAGTGACGATTTCTTCTCTTTTTTGGCAAGCAAGAAACCTACCGGCAGGAAGTCAGAGGCCTTCAGCCCAATAGGCTCATTCCTGGCAGCTGGAATCACCGAGGGCTCCACCCGCGTTATTGGGGTTGAGGCAGCTACGGGCTGCCTCTGAACAGGCTCTGTCTGTGGGAGGGAAGGACAGGACAGGACGGTCACACAATTTTCCAGGGCAAAAAGAGAGGAAGAGAGGGAGGGAAAGAGAAGAGAAAGAAAGTAAGAAAGAGAAGGAAGGAAGGAAGGAAGGAAGGAAGGAAAGAAAGAAAGAAAGAAAGAAAGAAAGAAAGAAAGAAAGAAAGAAAGAAAGAAAGAAAGAAAGAAAGAAAGAGGGGGAGAGTGTCAGGACTGACTTGGTATTGGAATGTGGGGGGGGGGGAGGGAGGGACACAGCCTGGGACAATCCCAACATGCCAAGATCAAATGCTGGGGAAATTCTGAAGAGCGCAGAATGTTCCCCAAACAAAATGAAACTCTTTGATTGGTGGACAATGAACTGTGGGGAGGTGCAGGGGGGAAAAAGGAGGGTTTTACCCATGTTGGATTTTGCATGAAAACTTTAGAGCTGGCTCTGCTACTTCGGTGCCTATGAGGAGTTTATCAGTCAAGTTATATACTATTGGTAAAATAATGTCTCAGAAGTTTCTTTTACCACGTTTACCATCGGGATGGTTGACGGAGAAAGAGAGAGAGAGGGAGGGAGGGAGGGAGGGAGGGAGGGAGGGAGGGAGAAATGCTGCCCTCCTGCTTCCCCTAATCGGGCCCAAAGAGGCCGCAGAGGGCTGCAGGCACCAGCCTTCTTTCTCTCCTGCCGTTCCTCACGCTCACGCAGGACTGGCCAGCTCAAAGCCCCAAATGAGCCACCCACTTGCTCTGCCCCACAGGCAGGAGGTTGGCAGAGGTGGCCTCCACCCCCAAAGGAGCAGCCCCCACCCGCAGAACCAGGTGGCCAGCCACTTACCCTCTCCTGGCTCGGCAACGGGGACACGGCGTCTGCTGCTTGGCCAGCCCACAAGGCTTCCTTCGCAGGTGCTGCCTCTAGAGGGAGAGGGGGACAGGGTCTCCTTGGGAGAGGCCAAAACAAGCCACCACCAAACCACTGGGCAGAAGCTGGGCACAAGTGCTCTGGGGAGACGTCTGTCCCGACTTTCTTAAGCTTACAAAGGCGGTGCATAAAAAGGTTGCCTGACGATAAAGGATGCAAAATCAGGCACGGCCTGGTAATGGCAAGTTTTCATGGGGCCCAAGTTTTAGGTACAGCGGAACCTCGAGTCGCGAACGCTCCTGTTCATGACCAAATCAGGTGGCAAACAAAAAAATCAGGTCACGATTCAAAAATTGGGTGGTGAACAAAATGGTTGTGGAAAGATTCCCTTTCTGCGCCAATTTCCCCTTTGGTGCCATTTTGGGGGGGGGGGTTGCCCGTGCATGCGCAGACGGTTGTGCCTTTGGTCACAACTAAATCGGGTTGCAACCAAAATCCTGGAACAGATTAGGGTTGTGACTCGAGGCTCCACTGTATTTCTTCACAGAGCACACTGTGCAATTGTGGAATTGAGTCCCACAAAATAACGGGGCGAGGGTCCCTGGGGATGAGCAGCTTCCACAGGAGATGCAGCTGACTCAGCCTGGAGCAAAACCCCAGAGGAGAGAAGGCCGGCAAGGGCTGCAGTGAGGGCGGCTGGCTGCCAACCCCTGGACTGCTGCAGAAAGCAAGAGAGGAGCCCCTGGGTCAATGTCCTGCTTGGGGGCTTCCCTGAGACCCCCCCTCCACTGCTCCCAGGCATCTCCGAAGCCTCTGCTCCCCTTTGCCCTGGACCACAAGCCTGAGCTGACACCCCTTTGGCCGCCTTGGGAGCGAAGAACCAAGGTGTCCATTATTTATTTAATTTATTTATTTATTTTTATTCATATTTGTATCCCGCCCTTCTCCGGAGACTCAGGGCGGCTTACAATTTTTGGGATACAACCCAATGCGCTCAGCAATAGCCTTCCTTCCATTGTATATGCCTGCTTATTATTACTAAGTGGCATTTTTTTTACGAAGTCAGCTAATTGCCCCCAACAATCTTGGGTCCTCACTTTACCTACCCCGAGAGGATGGAAGGCTGAGTCAACCTTGAGCCTGGTGGGATTCAAGCCTGCAATAATTACAGGCAGCTGGAGCTAAGTGCTAGGCTATTAACAGCCTGCACCACCAAGGCCCACCAAGGCCCATTATACTGAATTATTTCCATTGGCTGCAAGGAATAGCCAAGATTAAGCCACAGCCTCCCCCCCAACGCCCCCCTTTTACCGCTTACGAGCACCCAGGAGACGTCAGGAAAGGCCTCTGAACTCACCGTCTTCTGGAGGTGCAGGAAAAGGCTCGCTCTTGCTGGGGGGAGTTCGTGCTATAAAGACAAAACCCCAACTTCAACTTTTTCTTTCTCATAAGGTGACAGAAGAAACGGCTTTATTCTGGATTTCTGCAGCTTGACTCCAATGCAACTCTCCTGCGCTGTCTAGTAACTCTTCCACGCTTCAGGTGACCAAAAGACTCCGGGCACAAGGAGCTTAGCAATACAAGCTCCAACTCATTGCCGATTATGCCCTCCAATAGCGCATTCAGGGGAAGTGAGACCCTTGCTAAAGATCCACCTGCAAACTCAGATACGATGGTCTCTCTCACCCCCTGAGTAACTGCTGGGTCAGCTCTTTTGCAGCCACCTGCAGACACAAGATGGCCTCTTGGAAGCGTTGGGAGGGAAGAGTTTTCTAAAGCAGCTGGAGCCGTGATGGCGAACTATGGCACCATTTGTGTGGGCACGCGAACCCCAGCCAAACTTACCTGCACTGCGCATGTGCTGATTTTCGGCCTGTTTGAGGCCTTTTTCGGCCTCCCAGAGGCTTGAGGGAAGCCTCTGCAGGCTCAGGTGGCCGAAAAACAGGCCTTCTGGAAATACCGGAAGTGCCCATATTCAGCCACCGGAGGGCCTCTGGAGCCCAGGGGAAGCCGTTTTTGCCCTCCTGGAGGCTCGAGGGAAGCCTCTGCAGCCTTTGGAGGCCAAAAAATGGGCCTGTTTTGTCACTTACCAAAAGTGATGAAGCGGGCCTGTTTTTCGGCCTCCAAAGGCTGCAGAGGCCTCCAGCCCCCAGTCAGTGGAAGGAATGCACAGTGCAGGTAAGGGGACGGCAAGGGTGGTGGTGTTGCGGGTGCATGTGCAGGGGGGCGGGGTGCATTGCACTGTGGATGCCGGCACGCGCTTTTGGCACACCACAACAAAAAAGTTCGCCATCACTGAGCTAGAGTTTTATATGGGACAGGCATTCTTAAGAGCTTCCTAAAGTTGAGGTTATACACCCTGGAAAGCTTTATTTTATTTTATTTTTTTTAATTACATTTATATGCCACCCTTCTCCAGAGATTCAGGGCAGCTTACAATTTTTGGGATACAACCCAGTGTGCTCAGCCTTCATTCCATTGTATATGCCTGCTTATTACTAAGCGGCATTTTTACAAAGTCAGCTTATTGCCCCCAACAATCTTGGGTCCTCAATTTACCTACCCCGAGAGGATGGAAGGCTGAGTCAACCTTGAGCCTGGTGGGATTCGAGCCTGCACTAATTACAGGCAGCTGGAACTTAAGTGCAGGCATTTAACAGCCTGAGCCACCAAGGCCCTTTAAAAATTTTGCTTAACATCAAGCCAAAGCAATCCAAGAATGTTAGGTCCAACTCACTAATGGAGTTCTTTGGCTGGAATATCTCTTTGTAATCCTCCAAGTTCTGGATCTCTGCAGTGGATTCCCTTTCTTCCTTGTCATCCTCACTGCTCGGACTGCGCCTCTCACTCTCTGAGTTGTGTTTCACTCTGTGGGAGGAGAGACAGAGTCAGGGACCAGGGAGCTGAGCCTCCACCCCCCCCCCCAAGGAGCCCTCTGCTCACCCCTCCTCCCGAAAAGCCTGCCCCCCTCACCTCTGGGGCTTGCTGCAGGTGGTGGTTGGCCTTTCATAGATCCGTCGTAGGGAGGAGCCCAGAGACGGTGGTGGACTCAGGGGTTTGTCATCTCGGATTAGGCCATGGAGCCCAGACCCACATTTTGTGATTCTGCTGAGGTCCACGACGTAGGAGGAGACGGTGCTTTGGGTAAAAGAAACGCCAATCTAACAGAGAGGATCCACAGTTTTAGACTTTTAGGTATCTGCAAGGACCCCCTGGAGAAAGATTCTGTGCTGCGTCAGGCTGGCTGCCCTTCCTCAGAGCTACATGGAGAGCTAGGGCTACGGGCCAGGTTTGCCACAAGAGGGAAGGAGAGCTCCCCAGGACGCAGCAAGGTGGTGGTGGGGCAGCCCTCCCGTTCCTGCCCCGGCCCCCTTGGAGCCCTCTGTGGGTGGGTGGGTGGGAGAACAACTGGAGCCAGCATCAGCCAGAAACTCCGACTCCGCCGTTCCTTCACTCACCAACTGATTGTTACAGATAGACAAATCAGCCACTTTGCCCCAGTTCACCAATACCACTTCAAAGCAGCGCTCGGGCTCCCAGCCATACACTCGCAGGGCATCCTGGCTGCCGGCGTATAAGCAGCAGCCGTCAGGGTTGAAAAGCACGCACCTGCAGCGGTGGAGGGGAGGCAACAAGAGGGCCATTTCACCTGACAGCCCCCGATTTGAAGGAAAGCCTGAAACTGGGCCAGGTGAAGCCATGGATGGGTGGAAACCCCTGGTCTAACAACTCACCGCCCTTCCTGCCGACAAACACCTGTTGCATCTTACCTGACAGGCGTGGCCTCTTCCTCAATGCAGCTCACAGTCTGGAACTTCTCCAAGTCCCAGAATCTGACTGTCCTACAAGAAAACAAACAAAGCAGAGATGGTGGGAATGAAAGATCAGCTCTTCCCAATCCCACCTTCTTTCGTCGCTCTGTGCTTCCAGCCACCAACCAGCCACCGAGCTCTGACTTCCAGCTCCTTTTACATCTCATTTCTCTCTTTCTGGGTCCTTAAGGGAAACTGCCACTCACTCAGATCCCTAAAGCGAGGAACGCTGACCCACCTCTCCTTAAACAGACTTCCGTCACCCTAAAGGGGCAAGAGCTACCTCAACTGGGGTCCAAGCCCCAGGGCCGAATGGGAAAGAGCATGAATTATTTGGGTGGTGTGTGTGTGTGTGTGTGTGTGTGCTTCAAACAGCTTTTGCCTTCTCCTTTGCCTAGGAAAGTTCTTACATAACCCCTCCTAGCAACATACTGCAGTATATTTCATTTTTTAATCCAAGCTAATATTTCTTAATGGGAGAATCTTTGAAGAAGATTATAAGGATCCCTGGCTTTTTTAAAAAAATATTCCCCTATTTATGTATGACCATCAGAAAATGTGATAGTCTATGTCCACAAGTATAACTCTGCTAGGAAATCAGGAAAACATATCTAGGGTGACACCTTTGGTTTTGAGCCAGAGAAAGAAGACAGCAGTTGTTGCCTAAGATTTCATGATGCAAATGCTTTGAAAAATAAATGCAGAATCAGCAGAAGAAATTGTCTCGACAAATTACTTGAATACACAGAAGCATATTTCTACAATAATTTAATCCTGTTTAATTGCCAAGGCACGAAACAAGAATAATAAAGCTGTAGCCAAGTTGCACAACTCAGGAGGAAAGCCAGTGAGTGGCAAAAGAGGGCAGAAGACAAGACTCCTACGGCTCACAACTCCTGCCTAAGACTCTGGAGAAGAGCAGCAGGCTGAGCAAATGGGAGAGGAAGCGATTTGCTGACTGCTGGGCCAGTGCCAGCCCTCCGGACAATCCCTTGGTGTTGTGCCCGATGGAGGAGGGACCACCATCTCTCCCACAGCAGGAAGCCAAGAAGGATCCAGGCAGCTGAATCCTTCAGGGCAGGGGCCCCCCCATCCCTGGGCTGTGGCCCACTACCGGCCCGTGAGCCGTTCTGAACCAAGGCACAGAAGTGCTGGGCAGCTGTATGTGCACATCTCCACTTGGGCAAGCAGCTCCACTGTGTGCCCGCCGCTTGCGCAAATGGAGCTGCGTGTGCACATCTGCCCACCGCTCACCAGGAACCATGGCCCCCTCCCCTCCCTGCAAGAGGTTGGGAAGGTCTGCTTTAGGGGACCACAATCCACCAGGAAAGGTTTTACACACGGACAACTGAGCAGGCCAGTTCAACCTCAACGCCTCTGTTTATGCCACACAGCTACTGAATCCTGAGAGCGGCGAGAATCCTGAGGGATGCTGCATTTTCGCGGTAGGGAAGGGAGGGAGGGCAGCAAATGAAGACATGCTGCTTTGAGCACAAAGGAGGCCAGCTCCAGCATCAGGCACAGCAATTCTCAGCGGCTTCATGGAGGCTTCAACACAATGGAAAACATTACAGGGACCTCAGAGGGCAAATCCTGACTTCCTCCTGAAGCACCAGCTTGCAGGCTGGTTAAAAAAAAAAAGGCTTTTCCTAAAAGCAGGAACCTCCTCCAATGCCAACAACCGCTCGAAGCCCACCCGCCACCCCGTGAGCGCCCGTGACATTGTCCAGCAAGCCCTGGGCAAACCTTCCCCCTCAAGGACGGCCCCTCCAGCCCCAGCGAGAGCCCGTGTTACCTGTCGGAGCTCCCCGAGGCCAACAGGTACTCATTGGGGTGGAATTCAATGACGCTGACCGGTCCCGTGTGTCCCGTGAACTCAGACATGATCTTTCCGGCAGCCAGGTCCCACAACTGGGCAGGGGGAGAACCACAAAGGCTTTTCTTGCCAGGACTTCGGACACAATTCACTCCCACCCGCTAAGCGGTGCAATGGCCCAGGCCGCCATCGAGGGGGGGGGTGAGCGGGGAGGGGGGGCGCAGGGCCCATCTACCTTCACTGTGTGGTCATCAGAGGAGGAGGCCAGCCATTTCCCATCCGGACTGAAGCGGAGGCACCGAACTGCTCCTGTGTGGCCCTGCAAAGGGAGACCGGGACGGGTTTGCATCTGGCCTTTCCTTCAAGGCAACGACGTTCAAAAGAGCCCCTCCTCCCCGCTTTAGACAACGGCAGCCCAATGAGGGAGGCTGGGCCAAGAGAGGAGGTCTTCCCCTACGATGACACGCCCCAGAGAAAATTCGGGGGGGGGGGTAGGGGGAGTGACAGGGGTCAGCTAAGGCAGCAAAGGAGACCGAAGGAGGGGAGGGGCCACAAGGGCCCCTTGACAACATGCACGTGTGTAAAAGGACGGCAGGCGTCCGCTGCCCATGCCTGCCCCTCCCCCAGCCCTCTGGATTTCACGGCAGGCTGAAGCGGGGGAAACATCAGGAAAAACAGAATTGCTCATGAGTGCAATTGAAACGGGATACTTTTATCTTGCAGGAAAATGGATTGGTATTTTGCTTTCTCTTTGTTAGAATACAAGTACATGGATCATTCCAGATTCATAAAGCTTCTCAAATGGCCCCAGTAAACGTTACGCGTTGCACAAGTGGGTTTCAGGACATCAGGTGAAACGGAGCATATTTTTCCTTCTTACCTTGTACCTGAAGACACAACTTTTTTTTCTTACATCCCAAAGCTGCATGAAAGAAAAAAAAATATCGTTTCTTTTTAAAAGAAGAAAACATTTAACTGTCCTAATCAATCAAGGTTTGTCTTCACATTAAGAAGTCCTGATTTCTGACTTGGGACTGAGTAACCGTTTCAGAGCACGGGGGAGCTAATAGAATTTGAAAGGGATCTTTGGGCCACTCTAAGAAGCCTCTCTTCCTTTTTCATGGAACTTCCTGCATTCTCCTCCCCTCCTCCTGGGTTTTGATAATGGTGCACAGATCTTTCTGTGGCTTCTACAAATGGATGGCTATGTTGGAGGAAAAGTATTGGTTGTTCAGGGTTACCCAGAACAATATTCATGTCTTTCAGATCTCTGGGCACTTTTGAAAAGGGCAAAACTCTTCCCCATCTACATTTCGTGAAGAAATGCAGACTACAATAGGATGACCAAGAAACTGACCAAAATTCAGAAGTGGCAAAAAGATACGTTCAAAAACAAAAACTCCAAGCAGCTACTTGAGTACACCGACTATTAATTCGTTTCATCTGCTTCTGCCCATCACAACATTCATCATCATTCCATAAGACCATGCAGAGGGAGAGGGCAGGAGGGGGAGGGAGAGAGAGGTAGGTAGGTATTGGCCTTACCTTAATGTTGGTGTCCATGGACCCTGAAGCTACAAAGCCTCCATAAGGATGGAAATCAAGGCTGCAAATATTTGCTTTATGGCCCATTAATGTACGGAGGACTGAAGAGGAAATTCAGGGAAAGAAAATTATGATTTAAAAAGACACTATTCCACCAGTGATAAATGCATGCCAAGACAGCATGGCTGGTATAATTTTGTGTTTTATTTAATTAAGTTTTCTTTTTAAAATAATTATAAAGTTATAAAGTTAAATCAAAATGCGCCTTCTTAAAGGTGAATAGGTCAGATTAGGATCATTTTTTCTATAACAGAAGAAATCAATGGGGAAGGATATTAAAGCTTTATAAACTTGTCACAGAGGAGCCACATATTGTGTGCAAAACTGAACTGAACACCAGACAAACAGGATCTACTTCCTATAATAGATTAATGATAAAAACGTACAGCTCCAACTTCTTAGTCAACTGACTAGTCAAACCTAGCAGGCAACAATCAAGGACTGTGAAAAATATGCCGGTTGCAGGAGCTGTTCCCATCCACGGGGCTCCAGCGTCTCTCCCATTAGCGTGGAGGTCAATCATAAGGAAACCAAGCCCACTTCAGCTGGTGGTTGCTGCGACTGACTTTCCAGGTGCTTATAAGCAATGCCAACTTTTTCACTCAACAAGAGCAATGCTTCTGCCTAGGGGGGCATGAAACTGCAGGGAAGCCAGCCTGGTGGGCAAAGATCTTCCCTGAGTCCACACCATCCTTTTAAACGCTTCTACACACACACAGGGGCTGCTTCCTCCACCGGCCAGGGATTTCTTAGAGGAGAAGTTGTTGAAATCTTCCTGAGAGAGAAAGGTGATCAGGGGATGCCTGCTTGCTTTTAGGATGCAACTGACCCAACATAGTAGAATATCTTTTTATTTCAAAACACAATAAAGTTCTGGGTTCTTGTATTAATCAATAGCTTTTATGAGATCATTGTAGGACATAATTTTTTTTCTGTTTGCTAATTCTTTTTAAAATGGTTCTTGCTATAACGGCAATGTTTGTATGATTACACATTTATATACAGTTTTATACCTAGCCATGGCCTATAGATAAAACTTAAAGAGACAGAAAAGAGCTGATGTCTACAGGCCAGAATCCTTTCTACGTTCTTTGAAATATCACACGCTCCTTTAAGAAGTCCACAGAATCATGTTTTTCTACTCAAACCTGGCTCTAATTGTCAGACTGATGCTAGCAAGGCGTTTGCATGCTTCCTGAAAAGTGGTGCCCTGCCGATATTACACATAAGCACAGAACACGTCAAGGCATTTAAAATGCTATAATTGATGAATTGTGTGTCCATACTATAAATATTTATCAAGTGAGATCCTAATTTATGTACTGTATAACTTTTCTCTGTTGCTTGAAGGAGAACCAGTTCTGTTCCTAACAGCACTATTAACTAACATTTAATTCCAAATAAGATTAGCAGTCAGTTTCAATAAATATATGTGTGAAATGTCTATTTTTTTGTTTCCCATGTTATGATTCCTTAAGGCAAAGCTACTGGGTGACCAGAAAGGAAATCTGGGCTCAAAACTCCTTGGCCCACATGGGAGAATCCAGGGAGACACAGTTCTCATGCAGAACAGACCGAGATCAGCCACAGACTTTTATCGGGAAGAGACCGAAGAAGGTGCTCTGGTCACCCTCAGAGCAGAACTTCCTTTCTACAGGCCGGCTAGACGAGGGAAGGAGCCAGAACCATCTTTCCAACCTACTCTTGGCTGCTTCCAAGTCCCAGATCCGAATGGAGCCCGATTGAGATCCTGCCACAATGAGCTCTTCGTTTGTATTAATCTTCACGCTCTCCACGGGCGTCGTGTGACCGGTTAGACTCTGATCAAGATGGAAAAAAAAAAAACCAAGAGTCAGCCGACTGAAGGGAGGGGTGCCAGCCACAATTAAGCTGGTCATGAAATAAGGATCTGAGCAGTAGCAGCACAGAAAGAAGATTTGTGTTGGTAGGCTTAATTCTGTCTTTTGGTGTAAGAGGGCTCAAAAATTATGCAAGTGTGTCAATTTGCTAGTCTTTCTTAAACAATAAGCACTTCCTGATTTTTTTGTGTGGAAAAGTTTAAAGGACGACTGCAAAATAAATTATTTTTTTTTCCAATTGACCAACTGCTATTTCTGCCTCTGAATTCTCTTCGTAGAAAGGTAGAAATCTCTCTCTCTGCCCTGTTTAAGAAAGTACCTACAGCTGTTCAGCTCCAGGGATATCTGTGGTAGCAAGGAGACAAATGGAACGGAAAATAGACTGCCAGAAGGAAATATGAGGTTGGGTGCTGTGCTGGCATACGCAGTGGATGTAGGAAGTCTATACACCCTTTGCTCAAATGCTGAAGATGCAGAGGAATGTCATCCTTCAACAGGACAACCATGAGCCAAAGCAAACCTCCCAATCAACAAAAGAATGGCTTCCCAGAAGAGCAGCAAATCTTTGGAATGGCCCAGCCAGAGCCTGGGTCTGAATCCAACTGAAAATCTGTGGGCTGATCTAAAGAGAGCTCTTCACAGGAGATGCGCTCGCAATTTGGAGGGCATCTCCTGTGCAGATTTAGGGTGCTTTTGTAAGGACGAGTGGGCAAAGATCCCCAAGTGAAGTTGTGCCATCTCATAGGTTCCTACCCCAAAAGACCAAATGCCATCATAAAATCAAAAGCCGCTTCAGCAAAGTATTAGTTTAAGAGTGTGCATCTTAATGCAACCACATTATTGTCAGTTTTTTAATTATTATCTCCCCCTCCTAAAAGATTTCAGTTTGTTTTTCAATTGAATTGTATAGCTTATATGTTATTTTAAAGGTGGAAAAAAATTGAAATGACCCATGTTGGTTTGATTTTTTTACATCTCAAAAACCTGGTATTTTAACAGCAGTATGTAGACTTTCTAAATCCAGTGTAAGGAATATGCATTTGGAGTATTCCTTGCTCAAATTAATCAGTAAACATTTTTCAATGAAAGAAAAGCCATCTGTGCAATCACCAGAGTTGTGAAATTTGCTCTGGAAATTAGATAACTTCCATGTGTGGAGTAATGCTACATGTTTTTCCTTTGGTACATTAAAACGTACAGTAGCAGTTATTTTCACAAATAGAGATTTATATATGATTTTCTATCTGAACAATATGCTACTTTTACAATGGTGGCTGATTTAATCATGCATGGCCCCCAACATCACCCCTATAGTCATCTTTTTCCTTGCACTCCCATTTTCTTGATCTTGGATATTGAGGCTCTGGAAAAGAGAGCCAACTTCTAGAAGCCATGTAGTTTTTCTCTTAAGAGGACAAAAGTTACTGGGCCCTTTGGGGAGTACAGAGGTTTTTCACTGGCCTCCAATTCAGCCCAGAAGCCTTGAAGATTTGTGCTGTAAAAGTGACATTGGGAGCCCACCTACCTAGCCTTAACCTGAAGCGGAAATATTGGCAATCCAAACTCACCCTGCACTGACTGTGTTCACATTCCCAGCTGTAGAGAAAGCCTAGAAGCTGCTTAACAACTTCAGAGTCCCTCTGTCTGAGATGCAATGTAACTTCCTTGGGTGAATCTTCAACCGGCTTTTCAGTGTTTAGAGTAGTGGTTTGCTAAGGAAGCCGTGGTGGCTGGGGTAATCGTCATCCCAGCCTTTGTAGTATCAAAATTAAAAACTGTCGGTAATTTTCCTTAAGTAAATACTGGACTGCAAAATATCATTAGCCAGAAACAACCTTCCAGCATTTAATGCTACTAAATATATTTTTAGCGTTTGTGTAGTATGTTGCTCGGTTTACACTTAGGGCATGTTAACTTGGGAAAAGCCAAGAAGGTCTGTGCAGAGCATCCAAAAGGAACAAGTGCTGTTATGAGCAAGAAGCAGGCGGCATTTTACTCAGCCTCTCCTTTAAGCAGCTTAGGGGTAGTGCATGCCATCCCTTCCCATCGCTATCGTGAATCAGCTGGGCCAAACACTGGGAAGAACTCCTTTATCACACTCAGTGAGCTGCAGGTTGAGCTGCCTACTGACTGGTTAGGGAAATTTGCCAACCACAAGGCTAAAATGCTGGGGCGTGACCACAGAAAAGCACAACTCACACACTGTTGGAGATTGCTGTTTTTAGAGACACACTAAGTCAGCAAAAGAGTTACTTAGTGGATGCCCCTCTCTTCTTCCACCGAAGTGTTTCGTTAAGTTGCCAAAAGGCTGTTGAAGCAGCCTGTAAAACCACCATCTTGTGGTCTACCAGAAGTGTAACATATATCTTTGGGAATTTTCCCTTTTCTGTTTTTAACCAAGTAATAAGCTGTGCTTTGTGTCTGTGTGTGAAAGAGAGCCAAATCAGTGCAATGATAAATGTGTTGAGCCGGGAGCCTTGCTTTAGATATAAATAATGGACCAATCACAGTCTTAGCCTTAGAAAGAAGACAATAGCAAAGCTACTGTGAGAAATCCTGCCTAGGAAACTACATGGACTTTGTAGTTGCCAGGAGTCAAGACTAGTTTGAAAACAAACACACACACACACACTCCTGTGAAATTGGGCAGCTCCGCAAGTTACCTTCTTTCTTAATGAGTATTAAAATAAAAAGGTCTTTTTTTCCTAATAAAATTTAATTTTGCTTACTTCTTATGAAATTGGCCAATCCCCCACTAGAGAAGGAAAGAAAATCTGAATCCTCTGGCCAGCACTAATTTTAACAGCCAGGAGGTTGCATTATAATTAGTTCATTGTCTCCACTTTAACTTTTTTGGTGACTAAAGGCAGTATGGGTTGTAGGAACTTTCACACACAGCCTTTGGGGGGACGGGGAGCGATCATGGGAGACTGTGGGTAGAAGCGGGAACTGCCATGCCATTGAACAAGAAGGGCCTGGGGCAAGTGCTGGAGCTCCCGGAGGGCTTTTGGAAAAGGGAGGGTTGAGACCTCCTGATTTTCACCTTACAGATTCAACAGTTCTGCTGAGAGGATCTAGTGAAAATGAAATAGCAGCTAATAATTATTTTGGCCAAGAACTTTCAATTAGGAAAACACTGTTATTTGATGATCGCCTACATCACCCTGGATGGTAATCAAAAGTGAGTTCTTCTATTAAGCAGCTGCTCATTGTTGAAAAGATGGTAAGTCATCAGCCAAGACAAACAAAACATTGTTAGCCAAAAAGGGCAGCAGAATAATTGCTTCCTTAGAGCAGTGACAAAAAAAAACTGTGTAGGGTCACTTTCTGTCCTCAAGTAATCTACCCCTGGATTTGTCAAGTTTGTTTCTTCACAACTCATGCACTGAGCGCTTCACAGAATTACCTCCTGCAAAACCCTTTCTAAAATAAACATAGTTTATATAATAATAACTGATGGTCAATGGTTGAGAGGCTCCAAGCTCCAGTCAAACACATATAAACACAGAGCACCAATTAATACCCAAGAGAAGGCAGCACCTCCCTCTCAGATTCACTACAGAACTCTCCCACCTAAGGTGGCAGTCCAAGGTTCCCTAGAGAACCTGAGACTGATCAGGTGCAGAAATACTCAGTTTCAGCATGGAGTTAGGCAGGACACAGGCCAAGGCAGGGAAGTCAGTATCCGTGGCATGGGCATCACTCAGGTCAATGACTCCCCCAGAGTGCTTTCCTTTGGATACTACAGAGGAAAGGCAGGGAACCACCAGAGAGGATGCTATGCTCTTACCCAGGGGTCTTCAAACTTGACAGCTTTAAGACTTGTGGACTTCAACTCCCAGAATTCCTCCTCCAGTCATGTTTGCTCAGGACTTCTGGGAGTTGAAGTCCACAAGTCTTAAACTTGTCAAGTTTGGAGACCCTTGCTCTTACCCTTCAAAAAAAGGGTAAGGACCACTTGGCTACCAAACTCAGCCCCCAACAGTCAAAAGTGTGTTTCAGAAATGGCACTGCAGTAAAGGGAGAATCGTCATGCGCATTTGTGGGAATTCCACTGGGCCAGAATTAGGCAGCATAATATTCCAACAGCACAACCCCACGTATGTCTACTAAGTACATTTCTTTATAGATTACACAGGGTATAGAAGATTAGAGCCTAAACAATCAGCAGAAAAGGAAACTGTGGCAATATCAAATTTATTATATATGACCCTCCAACAAACTAAAGGGGCACCAGTGAGAATACAAGACGGCTACATAGCATCATATCCTGTAATGCAGTTTTTAAACAGTGGCTTTTATTCACTAAGAGTTTGTGTGGAGATAGGAAAGAAAGAACAGCCTTTCAAAATCATGCAGGAACAGACATTTATAAAAAATATATATATTGTGGGAAAGAGACAGAACATTCCCTTTCACAAAGCCATGATGTGGCTTCTCGTCTTTGGCTTAGCATGTGATTTGAATCCCCCCCCAAAGGCAATCTAGTCAAGAAAACATGGTAACCAGTCCATGTTGTTAAACCAGTCCAAATCAGCCTTAGTCCATGTGTTAAGCATCTTGTTCCAGAGCACCATGGACTACTCTCACTAGCACAGCACCTAAACCAGAGGTCTCCAAACTTGGCAACTTTAAGACTTGTGGACTTCAACTCCCAGAATTCTCCAGCCAGCACAGTTGAAGTCCACAAGTCTTAAAGTTGCCAAGTTTGGAGACCCCTGACCTAAACAGTCAGATGAGTCCACAACTAACAAGGCAGTAGAAAGAAACAAGGGCTCCTCCTCTCTTTTGAAGAAAAGTGGGGTCAGAGTGTTCAAGACAAATTCAGAGTTTCTTTTGGCCCATCTCCTCCATTATATCCCAAAGAAGTGAACCAAATCTTACCATAATGCAGTTGGGCTTGTTAACAGACCAGATATTAACTCGACAATCATCTCCGCCTGTTGCCAGGAGCCGGCCTGAACTTTTGCCCAGGACAAGGGAAGAAACATTGCTGCTGTGGGCAATGATTTCCTCTAGGTAAGAAAAGCAAGTGCAAGTTATTAGCTTCTTTCCTTAGTTCCAGGGCCACTGTTAGCGGACTGGAGGGGCTTCTTTCTTTACTACTGCTTGGCCTACCAGGAAAATGAATGAATGGATGGATAAATTCTTTATTGGCCAAGTGTGATTGGACACCCAAGGGATTTGTCTTGGTGCAAATGCTCTCAGTGTACATAAAAGAAAAGATACATCCATCAAAAGTCAAGAACCATCAGGTACAACACTTAGTAATAGTCATAGAGTACAATAAGCAATCAAATCATATTAGTAAATAGTCAATAAAAATCATTAGGATACAAGCAACAAGGTTACAATCATACAGCCATAAGTGGGAGAAGATGAATAGGGTAGGGTAGGGTAGAATTCCTTATTGGCCAAGTGTGATTGGAGACACAAGGAATCTAAATGCTCTCAGTGTACATAAAAGAAAAAAATACATTCATCAAGAGTCAAGAATCATCAGGTACAACACTTAATAATACAGGGTACAATAAGCAATCAAATCACACTAGGAGTCCATATAAATAAATATAAATAAACAAATATAAAAAGACCCCCAAGTTCAGCCTAAAGCAGGAGTCTCCATCCTTGGCCACTCTAAGCCTGGCGGACTTCAACTCCCAGAATTCTCCAGCCGGCTTTGCTGGGAGTTGAAGCCCTCCAGGCCTTCAGAGTGGCCAAGGTGGGAGACCCCTGGCCTAAAGAGCTTCACTAATGCCGGGGAAACCTGATCGAGCCGCTGCCCGCCCTGGAGCAGCAGCAGCAGCAGCCAAGGGCGGTTCTCTCTGCCTCGCCTGAGCGCCCCTCGACCTCCCCATTCCGTCTATGGGAAGCAGCCCCTCCGGCCTCCACCCCCCCAGCCATCGTCCAGGGCGGGCCGAGGCGAGAGGAGAAGAAGGAGCCCCACTCACGCAGCTTCCAGGCCGTCTTGGTGGCGACGGCTGCCGCCATCGTCGCTTCCCCGTCCGGCGGCGCGGGGGCTCAGCCCCCCAGGTCCCCGGCTCCGGCTCCCCAGAGAGCAGCTGCGGCAGCTTCTTCGTCAGCGGGGAACCATCCGTGGCGGCGCCTCGGTCTCCCTTCCAGGCACGCGGAGGCCGCTCTGCAGGCGGGAGGAGATGGGCTGAGAGGGCCGCCCGGGAAGCCTCGGGGCTCCGCCGCAGCGCCCGCCAGGAAGCGCGGCTGCGGCTGGGAGCACAAAACCGCGCCGAGCCTACAAGCGCGCGGGAGGCCGCGGCCTGACCTCCACCCTCCGCCTCGACGTCTGGTGGCGGGGAGTTACGCCGGCCCCTAAACGGCGCGGCAACCCCCGGAGAGCTGAGGTCGGGAAACCCCGCGGCCTCCGGCCCGGCCCGGCCCGGCCAGCCGGTTGAAGACTCACCTGGCGAAGCGGCGGCGCTTCTGCGGGGAACGGCTCCGGGCGCCCTCTGCGCCCCCCGCGCCCCGATTGGCCGCTGCCGGACAACCGACGCCCTGGCAACAGACCGCGCACGAAGTGGCCCCTCCCCGGGCACGCCTCTCTGGCTTGCCGGTTTGCCAATCAAGGCGAGGGCCGCCTTTTGCCGGAGACGTCGACCAATCGCTCTCCGAGATTTTGAAGGGCGCGAGAAAAGGGCTGCGATTCCCGTAGACTTAAGAAAAGTTGAGAGTCGCCAAGGCGCTGCAGCGTCGCGCTTCTATGGAGGACAGGCTTTGCTAGAACAGCGGGCGGGGCTGTTGACGGAAACGGCTCCTCGAGGGGGCGGGGCTTGGGCGGGCGGTCGTTTCCGGACGTGGAGGCGGTTTACGCGCGGAGCCGCCGGAAAGAAGAGCCGCCTCAACCCCGCGCAGCCCGGCCCGCCGGAGCCGCCTCTTGGGTGTCGCGTTCCCCACCCCCACAAACAGGCGCCGAAGAGGAAGTAGGCCTCGACCGGCCTCACCCGACCAATCCTGACCAATCCTTTCTGTGTCCTGGCCAGAGGCCTCCAAACTTGGTCACTTTAAGACTGGTGGACTTCAACTCCCAGAATTCTCCAGCCAGCGAAGCTTCTCCGTCCGGCAGCGAAGCTGGCTGGGGAATTCTGGAAGTGCAAGTCCACCGATCTTACAGGAGCTAAGTTTGGGACCCCTGCTCCTGGCCCTCCCGAGAAGGGGGCTCGGCAGAGGGCAGCCTTGGAAGATGCCCCCCTCGCCCTTCTGGGCCCCGTTTGAACGGAAGGCCCCCCATAATAATAAACCCTGCGGGAAGCGGCTGGACGGCTAGGCTGACCCTCTGGAGCTGCCCTCTGCGGAGGAGCCGCTTCTGGCTCCGTACGACGAAGAGAGGGAGGCTCAAAGTCACCGGAGGAATCTTTCCTGACGGCCCTTCCCATCTTCCTGAGGCAGAGATTTGCCTTCGGAAAGTTGTGAAAAAAACCTGAAGCTGATGCTGAATAAATACAGGGTTTTTTAATGGGCATTTTATGATTTTTGTTTTTGCAATGTGTGTTGTGAGTTGCCAATGTGTGGCAGCAGATGGGAAAACAAAGATGGGAATGCTTGTCTTTAAACTGGTTTCTTTTTGAAATACAGGGGGCGCTCACACGCAACTTTTTTTGGACCGTCAATCGTCGCGCCAACCCAATGCGAGGAACTCAATGGCGCGAATGACGTAAAGGCGTCCGAAAGTTCCGCGCCGGTCGCGGAAGCTAGCAATCCAATAGGGGTGAGCTTCTCTATATCGCTTGTCTCTAAGCGCCCGTGGGGGCGGGGCCTCCCACGCGGGAGCCGCAGAGAGCAGCCAATGGTCGCATAGGGGGGGAGTCCCGACAGCCCTTGCGGCGTGAAAGCGGGCTTTCCGGCTGCGACATGTCGGTGGTCTTCGTCCCCGAGCGCCTGCGCGGCAAAGCCGAGGTGAACCAGGAGACGCTGCGACGGGTGAGCGGGGGAAGGGAGCCTCCCCGCGGGGAAGGAATCGGGGGAGGCCCCGGGCCAGGCTCCGGGTGGGCCGCGCTTCCTTCCCGCGACCCTCTCCCGCGCGGGGCGGAGGTTCGGGGAGGCGCTGCTACCCGGGCGCTCGCCGGCGGAGCAGGGGCGAATTGTGCTGAGGGCGACTCCCGGTTTCAGCCCCGGGCGCGCGGCCTCCGCGAATGAGCCCCGGCAGACGAGCTGCGGGGTGGATTCAAGGGTCCCGGGCTTTGAGGGCCGTGCCGGAAGGAGACCCGAAGGGCATCTCGGGCAAGGCCGGTTAGGAAGCCTCGATGAAACGTTGGAAAGAGAAATCCAGGTCCAAGCCGAGAATAAAACGGAGGCTGCTTAAGAAAGAACGAACAAAACACACACACACACGCACACAGGGCGGTTCTGGGTCGCTGACAAAATGGGTTTTTTGAGTGGGTGGGTTTTTATATCTTCTGGATCCCTATGGGGTCATGTAGGGGTCATGGCTGGCTCTATAGGCAAAAAGGGGATATGCAAACCTTAGGTGTTTGAGCTAATCTTGGCAACCTTTAGCTTGCCTAAGCTGTTTATCTGGAGTCTCTGGCTGACCCCGCCTTTCTGAGTGGATTACCAGAAGCCACAGTCTCCACAGTTTCTGCTTGGGGCAGGGAGATGGGGCTGGTTTCTGCCTCCCTTAAGATTCTCTCCCCCATTTCTCCTTTAGGGAAAATATTCTATCCTTGCCTTTTTAATGCTCCCCAAAATATTTCATTCTCTAGGAGGGAGGGTGGGTGCTGACTTTGTATAGGAGCCCTGTTTGTAATTAAGGTTGCCTCTTGTGACTTTCAGCTGCTGGAAGAAAACGATCAGCTGATCCGCTGCATTGTGGAGTATCAGAATAAAGGAAGAGCTGCGGAATGTCTGCAGTAAGGATTTTTATTCTGACAGAAGGACATGTGTTTAAATCCCACTCGCTGTTCATGCTTGGACCCATTGGTGGCAGGTGGATCACACTCCTTCCAATGAAGAGTGGCATGTCACACACTGCAGATTATTTGCTGCCACCCCTGAAGTGCGCTTCTGCCAATGGAAATCTCTTTTGCACAAAACGGTTGATAAGCTCAAAGGCTGGGTTACTGTTAAATAATTAAATTGGAATTGTTAAGTTCTGTGGCAAGTTGTTCCATTCTGCTTAGCTGGATGAGAATAAACAAACTTAGTAAGACTATTTCAGGTGGAGGTTAGTAATTAACCATTGGCGGGATTCAAAAACTTTTACTACTGGTTCTGTGGGCATGGTTTGGTGGATGTGGCTTGGTGGGCATGGCAGGGGAAGGATAATGCAAAATCTCCATTCCCTCCCCACTTCAGGGAGAAGGTTACCACCGGTTCTCTGAACTACTCAAAATTTCTGCTACCAGTTCTCCACAACTGGTCAGAACCTGCTGAATACCACCTCTGTAATTAATCCTAGATTGGCTTACATTGTCCTAGAATTGGGAGGTGATTAGATGTATAAATAAGCAGCTTAGTGTAAGACATCAACTGCAATCCTATGAATACAAGATGGAGCTTGCTTTAGTGAGAAGACCCCAGAAGTCTTTGCCAACTGTTGAGAAACCGGAACAGCAGTTCTGAAAATTCAATTGCTGCTTTGTTTTTCTTCCTACAGGCATCAGCACACATTGCACAGAAATCTTATTTATTTGGCTACTATTGCTGATGCATCTCCTTCCCCAAACGCAGAGAAGATGGTTATAGAATGACACCATTCCCAGCACATCTATTTACAGAGGATGAATCAGCTGAGGAAGAGACAGCCAGCTGCAGCTGAAGAATCTCTGGCTGAAAACGGCAGAACTGAGCTGCCTGTAAAAGAGGACTTGCCTTTGCATGATCAGTAAATACTGTTTGATTATTCTCCTTATGCAAAAGAAAATGCTATTGAAGTCAATTACAGTAACATTTCACTACCAGAAGTCTTGGGGGGAGGGTCACAGTTTTCACAGGCAGAAGTTTTTTTTCATATTTATTTTGTCTTATGCTAAGAATGCTAAGCTTTGATTGTAGACTATAATTTATTTTAAACTCTGGAATTATGCTAAATCCTTATGTATTTGGCAATCTAAAAGTGTAAATGAGCTTTTAAGTGAAACTGGGATTGATGCAAACAACAGGGTAATGTGGCTTTTTGGTTATTTTAGATACATTAGCAGTCTTGAAATGTTCCCTGCTAATAAAATTAAGTAATTTTTCATTATATTGGTTTTATGCATTTCTGTGAAGTTGTAATAGTTTTTTTTACATAAAATGCAATTCCACCTCTTCTGTTAAGTCTGTTTCTTTTGAACAGTTTATATCCTTTCCAGTCGTGAGTTTCATCCCATCAAGTTTCAGTAGTGGTAACTATCAATACCTGCCCTTATATATTAGTACTTTTAAGTTCACCCTGTTTGTTACCCAAACCTGGAGTGTTAGTATATAAGCATGAGTTATTTATTATGGCTCACTCTGGGTATACGTCCTACATCTCTTGCTTTATATCCCCTTCCTCATCATTCCCTACCTCTGATACTGACTTATTTGTATGAAATCTAGATCACTCCAATCCACCTTGTTTTGGGGTACCATGAAAACACCTTGAAACAAATTGGGACTCTTGCCAGTGGAACTGCCTCTATGGCCTTGGCGGCAAGGATATGACCAATGATTTGGAGCCTCTGGAAGTCTTTTTCTTTATTTTATCACCAGGACACCGTTATAAATCAATTGTGATACAGGGCCTTTGTTGTGGTTCGCCGGCATCAGGTGCCAACGGCTGAGGCCTCAGGGAGCGAGGACTCCGGTGAGGGTCCTGCGTGTGATGCAGGGACGGGGCCAGGACCATCAGGGAGCGGAGTGCTGCCTTCGGAGCTTGTGGAGGCTGGCAGCAGTGATGCAGAGGCCCCTGAGGAGCCTGTGCCCAGTGCACGTGTGCGCAGGGCTGCTCGAAGGAAAGAGCAGCTGCAGCAGCACAGGCGACTCAGGAGTAAGGCTGCAAGGTGATGGCCCCTCCCTTAAGGCATAAAAGCCAGCCTGAGAAACCGGAGTTCTTTGCAGGAAGCAAAGAAGTTCTTGCACTTCAAGCCTTGTGGACGTTCGGACTATCCTGGTTGGTGTTTGGAGACTCTTTGTGTTTGAAATACTTCTTGGCAACTTTATCTAGTGTTCTTGGCAGCCTTGCACAACCTTGGCAAGGCTCGTTCTTATCAGAGGCAATTAGTTTTCATAGCCTTTTAACTGTGAATGAACTGAATTCGCAGAGAAGCATTAAAAGGTTTTGCTTTTACCCTTGTTTGGTTTTTGTTTCCTTGGAACAAGGTTTGGGTCAGAATAGCCTTGAATTCTTAATATAGCTATAGAAAAACTGCAAAGCGCTCAGGTATGGCAATATAGGCCACTTAGGCAAATAGGGAAAAGAAGATTATCTTGAGAAGTCTTTGTTATCTGGGATCTGGACTGCTGGCTGCTTTGACTGGTAGTTTGATTTCCACCAAGGGGCATGGAATGGGCTGCTTTCTACTGGGACAGCTTCAGCCACCAGGTTCAATAATGGATCAGTGGATGGCTAGGATTGGGTTCCTTCAGAAATGAGAATTTTATAAAATAAATTCTGGTCAGCAATGAGAAACTGGATTGGGATTGGTATCCATGGAAACCTGCTCCTTTGACAGCTCTCCCTCTCCCTTCCCCTTTTCCCTATCTAGAAGCAGCAAAACAGATCCACCAATGAGGGAGTCAGCCATAGGAGCACCTGTTCTCTGGGCATTCAATGCTCCTTTTCTAAAATACACACACACACGGTCCATGTTGGGGGCACTCTTCTTTTACAGGGCAAGGGATCAAGGACGATACCATTACTGCTAAGGAATTAGCACCAGGCTTTGCAGGGGAGACTACTGGGGTGTGAAGAGAGAATACTGCCTGGCAGATGGGGTGACTGGGCCTCCTGGATAGGTAGCTGCTTGAAGGCGAGACCAGGCAGGTATCTGGCAGGTAGAGCCTCTTTTCCCACCTTGGGAAGGTCGGATCAGTTGTACTGGGGAATCAGTGCAGTAGGTGTCAACCCTGAAGCTGACCTGACCGAAGTCATTTTTGACCGCTTCAGTGTTGCCACACTGGAGCTGAGTGACGGGGGTGTGTGTGTGTGTTGAGATAGGGGCATTCTGTAGCCAAAACAAAATATTTTCTCTTGGGAGCCGAGGACACTGTCACACCTGGTCAGGGGAAGGTGGAGTGATGCTACCCGGTTGCTAGACTGCACCGTGATTGGACCATGTGACTGATCGTTTTAAGAAAGTAGAAAAACTTTTAATTAGTGTAAATTACGGGAGTCTTCAGAGTCAATTTTCACCAGACCTGTGCCAATATGATACTTCTAATAAAAGAACTCTTTGAGGAATCTGCTGGCCTTGGAGTTTTGCTTGATATGGATTTATTACTTGGAATTCTGACATTAGGGGCTACCTCCCAACTTCCAATAGGAGGAAGTCTTTTCCTCCCCCCTTGGCACCCCAAAATTGTTCTCGTCTGCTGGAAGAGGAGGAGCCCAGCTAACGATTCTCTCCAGCCACAGCATGAGAATAACTTTCAAATGTTCCCTTTTGGATAAATCTTATTTTAACACAATATAATCTATTATTAAAGGTATATCTTTAATAAAGCAAATAGGGTTGTTTTTACTTACAGGTGCTTCAACATTAAAAACAAAAGGTACAGTTCCAGTTCCAAAGCATTAGTTATTCACATAAGCACTGCATTAAAAGATAATCTGACTAAGCACCATGCCCCTTGCACTTGGCTGTATGAAACCTTGCTTGCCAATACTTGGGAAAATTATAGGTGTTCAGAATAACTGGAAGCAGTGGGTGATGCAGCACCTACCAGACAAAATATGATTCACCTGCATTTCCACTATTTAACTTCAATTTTAGAAAATTGCCAATATTTGCATTTGTCACTCAACTGCAACAGCAGCTTAAATGCTCTACAGGAAATTTCAACACAACATATATCTGTACTTGAAAGCCTTGTGGCATACAACTGCAATCAATTTTAGGTCCAATACAAGTTTTCAATTGTATACTTGAGGAGACTCAAAATCACTTTTAAATTCACCAACATTTTAGCAGAAAGTACAGAACATTAACAAAGTACAGACAGAAGCCACACTGATTGTGCAAAGCACATGACTGTAAAGTTATGCACAGCAAACAGTTCTGTAAACATGGTAAGGATGGGATCTCAGGAAACAAGATGACAATATCATAAATACAGGCAACATTGGCATCCTTAACCAGCACAAAGGGTAACATTTTAGGCCCGCCAAACGGTGTACAAGCAGAGGGTGGAAGGGCTTTTATGCTATCCACCCCAACATTTAGTGTTTTTCTAGAATGAATGAATGAATGACTGACTATATATATATATATATATATATATATATATATATATATATATATATATATATGTAAAATATATATACACACACATATATATAAAATGTATATGTATATATATATGTATGTATGTGTGTGTATATATATATATAATATATATATATTTGGTATCTTTAATATACACATGTAAGTTTGTAGAAAATGGGAACTTAAATGTGCTTTTATCTTCATCAAAAACTATGTGTATTTATAACTAATAACCCATTTTACTTGTCAATGTATTAGAATGATATGAATTAAGAAAATATAAAAATAATATTAATACTGTCAAAAACCTTTATACCAGAAAATATTGTGGTTTATAATTACTCTTTCAAAGATGAAATATGAAAATTTAAATAGGTTTTATAAAGACTTCTCTCACTTCAATTAATATACAATGGGATCACTATACATATTTACCTTTTTCCCATTTGAAGCACCAGTCATTCCCCAGATCCACTTTGGTTGGAAGATATTTCTAATTCCACAGGTTCATTTATTTAATGGCACATATTGACTGAAAGTACTTTATTTTAATTCTTAGCACTACAAAAAATAGTGTTTTAAGTTCTCTCTCTTCTGAGCCAGCTCATGTTTTTACACACTAAGTCTAGCATTGAAATAAGACTTATATTTGCAAGTAGTCTTAACTATTCTTTCATATATTTAAGGAGCACTGTATGGATAATGCCTTTGGCCAAATGGAGGAGTATCAAACGTAGTGTCATAAACCCACCAAAAGGACTTCATGGAGGTGGACAGGGCTCACGCTGCTTGGCCAGGATCACTTTTCACAGACTTCGAGCGGTTCCAGCTGTTTTGCACAAACTAAGTAACTGGAAAGAATCAGGTTCTCAGTTGTTGTTTGCCCCACTCCTGTTTCAAAGAGTTTGCAGCATATTAACAACGACTGCATTAAAAAAGCTATCACAGCCTGTGAAAGTCAGAGTGAAGACTTTATAATTTTTGTCAATTAGAAATCTGAAGAAAATGAACGTTGAGCAAAACTGCTAGATTGGCTTAAAAATACTCAAATCTGTTTTAGCAAGAAATGGTAACTATAAATCTATATGAAAAAATAGCTATAAAATACAGTGTTTTCTGTGGTGAGAGGGTCACCATTTGTGACCGGGGGCATCCGTATGCTTTGAAAGGGTCACAGTTTAGGCTGCTGTGTAGACACCGGGTGCCAAGGGCTGCAAGGAACGAGAGACTTCACTACCAAAGCTGTTACCACCCCCTGCCCCACCGCCCCCCAGCAGACAGAAACCAAGCAAGCCCGGATCATACCAAAGACTTTGGTCCTCGGCTGCTGCTTCTCCGGCCAGGAGGAAACGGGGCATCAGTACTGCGGCAGATAGGATGGCCGACGCTCATGCTTGCCCGGAAAAGGTTTAAAGCCCTTGTGCCCCTGCTTGTGCTGAGCCAGGGGCAATGGTGGCGACTGTGGAGGCTGCTGGGTGTAGGCAAACGGGGAGGCCATCCCCGTGGGTGGAGGAGGGCAGTCATTGGCGGCAGACCAAACGGGAGACGGCAGCATCTGCATGGCGTCGTTCCAGTGGCTGGCAGGACTGCTTAGCTGATATAAAGACATATTTTGACCTGACTGCGTGTGCTGCCAAGGAGCCTTCGGGGGCCAAGTTTTAGTTTTATTGTCCTGCAAGAGCAAGGAGGACAGCTGAGTTTCAAACTCTGTCACCCAAGCTGGGGATAAATGATGAACACACAGACTTCACACCTTCCCACAACCTCCCAGTCTTTTGGCTTTATGCAGAGATCTTGAATCAGCTCTAAACATAGCCTTTCACATCATTAATACAATTAACTGCTTAATGCAGAGCTGTCCAAACTTGGCACCTTTAAGACTTGTGGACTTCAACTCCCAGAATTCTCCAGCCAGCTATGCTGGAAAATTGGCTGAAGAATTCTAGGAGTTGAAGTCCACAAGTCTTAAAGGTGCCAAGTTTGGAAACGCCTGGCTTAATGGCTCCTTCAATCATTTTTGAACAGTTCTGGGGAAAAAAGTATGAAATACTAAAATAAAGTTGCCCCCCAGCAACCTTTGTCCCAGGTAACCCAATGCTGTCCGGTTAGATCATTTTCTATTAGCCATCTCACTTTCTCTTGGACGGAGCACAGAACTGTTGGTGGCTTGCAAAAATGCCCCTGGGCTGCCTTTTAAGGGTCCACACGCAAGAGGGGATTTCTGGGAAGGTTCTTCAAAAGAGACACCTGCTCATGCCCATCCCTCGCCTTAGTTATTGCCCTCCAACGAGGCATTCTCCCCTTCCTGCATTTAAAGCTCCCTCTTTTGGGCCTTCTCTGGCTATGGGAGAAAAGGCACACAAGCTGTCATGGCGCTGGATATTTTGCTGGGATCAAGGTTCTCTAGCTGTAGAAGCCAATCTAACCTCCCCACCCAAACAGTTTTCCTGCCAAACCCCAAATCTGGCTGTGGAAAAACAAAGAGGGGTAATCCCTGCAATTCACTAAAGAAACAACCTCATGATACATTTTGTTTATAAATAAAAGCAAGCAACCTGAAATAAATTCCAGTCACCCAAAGAGAACGGGGTATCACCAGCCTTTAATCTAGGAAGTTTGTTTAAGAAGGCGGCTTAATCTGAGTCTCCATGGCAGCCTTCCAGCAAACCTCCATTCCAATCAGTAACTCCGAGACAAGCATAACCTCAAAAGTACCTTTATTAGAATAGCACCTGGCACATCTGTGGAATCTCGAAACTAAAAGTTTCCCGGACTTCCCACAATGTCCCAAACTACAATCCATCCCCTTTTCTCCCATCATCACATCCCATGGACCAATCACGATCCATCCCAGTCTTACTCTGCTGCGCCACACTTAATAACCTTGAACTAAGAAAAGAAATTTATTTTGTCTACTTAGAACTACTCAATTGAAATCACCCCCGCCCCCCCCACTTTCTCAGGCTACGTGGCAGCGTGGAATAGGGCTTCCAAAGCTGACACTCCATTTGTCTCAAGTTGCTGCTTTTGGAAACTGACCCGCAAGCTGTCATTCAATGCAGGCCTTCCGCTCTCGGCCTCTTTCAGAGGCACCCTATTCAGTCCAAGACTTGCCTGGTTATGATCATCCACGGTGGAAAGAAGTGGCGCTGAAGGAAGTGTGCTTGTGTCTTGTTCCCCACTGCTGTGTTTTCTGGAAAACCCAAAAATAAAAATGTTGATTTAGTAAATTTGTTTGCTGCCCATCTCTCTTCGAAGCAATTTACAAGCGATAAATTATTTACATATATTCATTTCAATGAAGGGAAAATGTCATGATAGTTTTGCTTAATCTATGCAATCCTGTATTCAGTAATTCTATAGTCAAACTCACAGAAGGCATGGCACCCCCAAATATGCCAGACGAAGGGATCCCCTCTGACATTAACTGATTCCAGTAAGTGGAGATACAACCTAGCTATCTACACACAGTGCTCTGGCAATTCTACTTCAGCATTCTATCAACTAGCACCCTAGTATTCTTCTGGAATAACTGTGGGAAGTTGTAATTGCTCCTCCTATCATCTCTAAGCCAGGAGCAATATCGCTGGACCCAGCCAAGAATTCATCAAGTTCAAGTATGTTTGACGATGACCTGCTGCATATCTAAAGCAAAGATTCAACCTGCCATACAAACCCAGGTCTCTGAGTTATCCTTGGGGGGCATCCATGCATCCAGTGATTGTGTGAGCACATTTACTGGCTCTGACACAAGACCGCACCCAATTCATACCAGCTCCATTCTTTTGTTACCTGGACAGCTAAGACATTCCCACACAGACACTCTTTCCAAAATTACTTTACAGCAATTATCCTGACTCCGCAAAAGCAGGGGCATCACAACTGGTCCATGTAAGCATCATCAATCTACTGTATTTGAATTCTGCCTCTCAGCCTCAGCCTCTCATTTACTACGTAAATCTATATTGCAAGATGAGGTAGCACCACATGGGAATCAATTCACGGGCAGTAAGAAAGGAGAGAGATCTGAATTTCAAAACAGAGCTTCTTCTGTGATTCCTGCTAGGGCAAGGGGAGACAACTGAGATTAAGACACACAGCTTTTCTGCAAAGCAAACATTCCTTGTTTGACGTACCTTCTTTGTTTGACAGCAGCCACGATGTCAGGCCCTGAGAACATGGAAAACAAACTGTCTCCATTGGCTGAGGAGGTTTCGTCACTGGAGCTGGCAGAGTCCCCCTGAGTCCCTGACCAGCTGCTGGTCATCTCCCTGCAAAGAAACAGCAAGGCAGGGTTGGGAGGGGCAGCCCAGGGAGCTGGGCAAAATGGAGTCCTTGCACTCCCTACTCAAAAGGGCAAGATCTCGAGGGACAATTTCAAACTACAAGGTAAAATGCAGAATTTATCTTGTAGCTTAAGTTCCTATGCTTAGAATTATTCTTCGCTAAGTATCCTGAGCATGTCCCCTTAAAAAGAAAAATAGAGGCATTGCTTATCTGTATGTCCTATGTTGAACCTAAGAGAAGTACAGCATGAACATTTAATCTAAAAAATAAAATGTACTGGATCAACAAAACAGCCTCAACAATCAACTACGACCAATTTACTTAATTTCTGTAAAAACCTGCACAATACGGTATACAAAGAAGAGTTACCAAGGGCGCCTTACCCATCTGTGAAATACTCTGGGAAGGGCCAGGTCCTGTGGAGGTCATCAGGATGAGACCAGTTGTTACGTGCATTGCTGGGGCGGCGGAAGTGTTGTGCCTGCCTTTTCTGTTGCATGGCCTGGCTGACCCCAGCCACATAGCGGGCAAACTCTGGATCTGAGCCAACTGGGCAGAAGAAAAGGAATCTCTATCAGTCAGCTATTTCTTCCCCAATTATCCCTGGATTTAATTATCTATGCTTAGCAAGCCACCCCTCGGGGTGTGCTGTATCCATGTAAGGAAACAGTTAGTAGTATGGAATGTTAGTTGAATGCCGAATTTTCAGCACTTCACAGGAAAGTGCTTTCCTGGCAAGTTGTCTTTGTGTAATGCAAACCACAAGCAAAGCAGCAGTCAGGCCATCACCAGTGCAGTGGAAGCAGTGATGGCCTGATGCCCATGGACAGGGAAAGGGAAACTTTTCTTTGCTGATCAGAAAAAGAATACAAATAAAACTATCATCATAAAAAGCTGCTGTTGGTTGCTTACAATAGTTATCATAAAGCACAAACACAAATTAGTTCACCGTGCTAAAAAACAATAACCAAGCAAAGCAATTCAGATCAAGGGGGGAGAGAAACTTTCAGGTGACATTCACAATCGTGCTGCCCAGATCAGATAGGAGACTACTAGCTCAGGATAATGCCCTGGTACTCAAAAACACCTGGAGACATTCAATACACTGTGAAATACCAACGTCCTGATCAGTTGAACTTACCTGCAGGGTCAAAAGGTAGAAATTCTCCCAGCACCCCAAAGATCCCGTCACTTTGGTCACGGTTTGGCCAGGTGTTGTTTCTGGGGCCTTGAGGTTTCTGCCCCAGCATCTCTGACATCATGCTATCCATGTAGCTGTTCACAAGGCCCAGGCTGTAGAGATCCGAGCTCAGGTCGGAAAAGGCGTGGCTGCTCCACTGGGGCAGCGAGGACAGCCCTGGCCCAACAGTCTGGCCTGGGGGCTGGCTGGAACCCGCTGGCCACTTACTGGGCAGGCGCTGCTGCGACCCAATGGGCTGGCGCGGGGGCTGATAGTGCTGCTGCTGCTGCTGCTGCTGCTGCTGCTGGGGTTTCTGGGGATGGGGCTGCTGGGGCAGCCCGGGCTGAAGGTGATGCAGTGGGGTGTGAGATGACACCTGTAGTGACGGCAGCTGCACAGCAGCTGCTTTCTGTTCTGCTGCAGCAGAAGAAGAGGAAGAGGAGGCAACCGAGGTTCTTCTTCTCATCAGTGGAGAAGTCTGTTGGGACTTGCCCGTGTTGAAACCCGACAGGAAATCAATGACCTCCTGCATTTCTTGGTCAGTTGGTAGATTCATGCCCTTGGCATCCTTACCATCTTCCACAATGCCTCCCTCGGGCCTCTCAAGGAGGCCGTTGACCCCGTGATGGTTTGAGCCCTGCATCAGCTGGGCAGGCTCAAGAACCCTCGGGAAGTTGCCCAGGTTCAAGATACTTTGCAGCCGCACGTCCGCATTACTTGGTAGTTTTGCTTTGTCCTCTGAGCTGTTAGCTATAAAATGGGCTTTAGAAGGTATGTTAGGAATGGAGTAATTCCCACTGTTGTTTGAACTTGTACAAGAAGTTTTTTTGGTAAATCGTGATGTCAACTTTGAGAAAGTCTTCTGCAACCCTCCTGCTGCTTTGCTGCCGTTTCCAGACGGTAAGTCAGTGTGGCTTCCAAAGTCAGAGCTCTCACGCTGGAGTTGGATCTGGATGTAGGGCAACGCTTGTTCCCTGGGGAAACAAAAAGGACCCTCTGGGTTCAGAATAAAAAAATGACTTAGGAAAACTAGACATAAACATGCAATTCAGGGACGAACGAAATACAAACCACTGCCCCACACCTGGCTCTATTACTGCAACCAGGTGTGTCTGTGCCCCCCTGGATTTTGGATGCGGCATCAGCCAAGACTCCAGGGCTGGGGGTTGTTTCCAAAAGGCTTCAGGTGTGGGGCCCCAGACGTAGGTGGACGGGAGACTTACTAGGTGAGGTTGAGCCATAGGGATCTATTAGGATGTCTGTTTGCTTATCTCTCTCTTTGCAGTGTAGCAGCAACTGCCTGAGATCCACAATCCTATGGCTAGGTGGGTAGTGGGGTTCCCAAGGCTTATGGTCCAGGGGAACCTCAAGCTGCCTTCTTTGAACCTGGTACCAAGGGTGGTTCAGGAGGGTTCATGGACACCATGGACATGGTACAACTTATACAGAGCCAGCCCACATGAGAGGTCACACATTGGGTCTAGTCTTTCTCTCAGGGTAGTGGTGTTCTGATCTGGGTTTGGGGGATCAGTCCTTTGCTATGGAGTGATCACCTCCTCTTGTCTCTGGATTACTCCGTTTCCCACCCACCCCCACTTTAAAGTAACGTGTTAAAGCCAATTTCTCAGAGGCATATAAATCTAATACGTCCTTGAAATGGGAAGCTAGGATGTGTATGGGGAAAAAAACTACCATGGTTTTCCTACCATGTCAAATGCTGCCGCCCAGAAATTCCCTTTTATAGTGTAAGTGGCTTCAGCAACGAGATGAAGATTCTCACAGTCATTTTCACCTGAACAAGGAGTGTTATGCAATGCTGATTTTGTACCAATGGAAGCCACAGTCAGGTCTACCAACCTTCCTTCTTTCCAGCGATTTAGATCAAACACGGCAGTATAAAGTACATCTACCAGTCCCAACATTTTCTCTGGATCCAGACTTCTCTGCAGCAGAGACATTGTTGCAGGATCTTCTTTCAGGCACCTGATGCAGATGGAGAATCAGATATTTCCATCAATTACATTATAATACTAATTATTTACATTGATTAGTATTATAATTCATGACCAGATTATTAATGTTCTGAACATGACAGAGGACAATCTTCTGACCAAAGGTTAGGCAGGGTCTCAGTGTGAAGCTTCCAGAGATCATTCAAAACTTATTACCATTGTAATAATCAACTGCATGAAAAACTATGTACTTCCTCCAAATTACTGTATTGGGATAGTTTTGATCATACTGTAAAATACACAGACTTTTTAAATAAAATTTCTGAACTTTTTCCATACACAGAACAACATACACAATGCTGTTCTGGGTTTCCTTAAGTAGCAAATTCTAATTACCAAGTTGATGGGACTTGAACCACAATTCTGGAGCCTTCCAAGCTGATTTGTGGTGCATAAGCTTCTTTGTTTTCATTCTGTGCTGTGTCTACAACCACCTAATTGCAAAGAAAAATAAGTAAGCAACCGCCACTTTAGAAGTACTAGAATGTCCCTCTTCAAACTTAACAACAAATCATTTTGTTGCTGCCACCATGGACACTGATCAAGGCCATGTAAACATTAAACGAAGAGGCATGTATGAATGATATTTACTGTTGTGAGGAGGTGCTAAAATGCTAATCATGAAATGTGATAGTTAAGAAAGTTCAGGATATATTTAGAGGCAAGCATTTCACTAAGCATTTTTCATCTGCTGATAATTTAATCTTCCTTTTTCTGCTTTTTTGGAAAGGTGTAAACATTTGAACTCATGGGATCCATATTAATCCTACTTAAAACTGCCAGACAAGATTGGGAAAAAAACCAAAACTTCACCACCACCACCACCACCACCCTCTGGTCCCTTCCATGAAAGCTTTGTCCTCGTCCTCAAACTGTCTGCACTCAGAGACAGCAGATTTTAGGGGTAGAATACCCACTGTCTGTTTCAGGGGAAACGAGCACACAGTCAACCTATTCAACTGGACTCAATCCCAGCCAATTAACCTTCCACACCCCTGGCCTGGGAAATGACTTCCAGCAGCCATTGTTCTTGCTGGACAGATGCTTCCTCCTCCATCAACCCCCAAACAGGATCTTCACCAGCACAGTCAACTAGAAGCCATGCAGCTGACTTCCTGAAACTGCTTCCCTGGCTTTGCAAAACACCCAAAGGGATTTCTGTTCAATGCACCAGAAACAATGGATCTTAAAGGACATCAAAGGCGTTCAAGAGTCACTCAACGACTCCTAAATAAATACATGCCGCTTGCCAAGTCCCCAGATTTTGACCACGTGACCTTGGGGATGCTGCATCTCCAGTAAATGTGAAACATGGTCATAAGTCACTTTTTCAGTACCGCTGTAACTTTGAACGTCACTAAACCAATGGTTGTAAGTCAAGGACTACCTATATATCCACGTCGTAATTTTTCCCCTGTGGGCAGAGTAAGAAAGCAACTGCCTGAAATTAGGATGAAAAAGTCAGGAATATAAATATTTTTGCCATGTCAAATTCAAAACTAAGCTGCTACAACAGGTAGCTAGGAAAAGCCCACTTGAACATCTCTTTTCCTGACAACTCAAGAAAAACATGGTAAAGTAGATGACACATACAGGGAAATATGTACAACCTTCTGCTCAGACCCATTTTGCTCTAGGTTTATATGTCCTCCCCAAAACAATGATCATGACGAACGTGCTGGTTAATGATATTGTGATATCTGCCAAAAGCAAACTTAGTCCAAACTGAATTACCTACACAGGCAAGAGCTGCTGTCAGCAGTTTTTGCAAAGACCAGAGAAAACACTGAAAGGAAGGAAAACACACAAGTGTGTCCACCTCGAGAGTAACGAGGGAGAGAAATGGGGAGGTTCAGAGGAGCAAAGTGGAGAAAACAAGATCAGGCTGGCTGAAACCCTGAATCCACCGTTTTGCTGCAGGCCCAAGTGCTGTAATTTAAGGTTAGTTTTTAATGACCTGCCTTCCACTCCTGCCTTCCCTTAACTTTGGCCCCCTTCATACAGCTGTCAATCCACCGATACTTACCAGCCCAGCTTGTCCAAACAACAACTGTACTGCTGTTTTACAGGCTCCCCGCCATGTAGAAGGACAAACTTGATTCAGGACTTCTGTCACAGGAGAGTCATCTCTTGGGGTCATTCCATTATGGTAGCCAGCTTCTTTAATTAATTGTATCATAGTGTGCTGTCAATATACACAAGGGGGGGGGGGTTAAGCAAAAAATAAAACCCAAGCAAGATAGATATTGCCCACTCCAGCTCGATCTATTTTGCACTGCCGATATCTAGCATTCCTACTTATAGTACTGTTCTTCAAGTTACGACGGCCCAAGCCAAACTTCACCAGTTTCCCACAAACTTACTGCTTCCAGGCATTGCCACGCCCCCGTTCCAGCTCCAATTATTCGATGTGCACATGGACAGGATCAAAAGGAAATGCCAATGGCATCCAGAAGCAGTACAAGAGAATGTTGGAAAGTGGTACTGAGTGGAGACAGAAAAACAAGGCATGAAACCATCCTGCTGGAGAGATTTGGGGATAGTTTAAAGAGAGGCTGTTTGCTTTAATTTTTAGTTTTGACATTAAATCCAACTTTCCATATCTGAAAATCAGAGCCAGACTATGAGATTTCATGTGGATCACTGCTCTCTTCAGTCAAAATCCTCCCAAAGATAGGAATCCCAGAGACCAAGAGGGATAGCAGAGAGAAGGATTTCTATCTAACCATATTATTAAATTAATCAAGAACAGAAGCTGCCTATGAAGATATTTGCAAGTTTCAAGGCCATAACTGATTGACCAAATGTAGAATTGTTGAAATATAAAAAGAATCTGAAAAGAAGCAACATTTTTCACGTTTTAATGAAAACTACTGGTTTTCTGCAGTTCAGATATACTATGCTAGTAGATAGGAAAAGAGAAAATATGTAGAGTTCAAGATAGACTGTGCTAACAGAATGAAACGTAAGAGTAAAAGAGAAATCTATAGGAAATATAAGGAGGGGAATATAGTCAAAGATGAATTCAAGGTCATTTCCATGGGTGTAGCTCCAACCCAAAGAGAAAGTGAGGATGTCAAGAGCTTCTCAATGCCTATTTTGAACCAGAGGAAATTGGAGTCCTGGCTGACCATTATTATGACACTGGAGAAAAAAAGAGGTTACATAAGGGGAATTTAAGAATGTAACCAATTTAAAGAAATTTAGATCATAGGGCCGGATGGACTTCATCTTAGGTTATTGGAGGCTACAAAAATTGCTTTTATTATGTTTTGAGAACTCCAAAAAGAGGGCAGAGAAGAGCAGTAAAGATGATTAGGGGACTGGAGGGGTAAAGTGTATGATGAACAGTTGCAGGAACTGGGTATGTCTAGACTAACGAAGAGAAGGAAAAAGGCTGACATGTCTTTTCATATTTGAGGGGCTCTGCTTTTCTATGTTTGTTCCATCTTCAATGCCTTTACAGATGTTGTAATACTGCTTCTTGTCTCTTCTAACAGCACTTTCAAAGTCTGATAGGACTTTTCATGTTGTGGAGAGAAAGGTTATTGACCTGTTTCCCCCAAAATAAGATTCAACTGGAAAATAAGCCCCATCACGATTTTTCAGGATGCTCGTAATATAAGCCCTACCCCCCAAATAAGCTCCAGTTAAGATCATCAACCAGATGGACACATTTATTACCATATTTCCCCCAAAATAAGACCTAACCTAAAAATAAGCTTTAATGCGTCTTTTGGAGCAAAAATTAATATAAGACCCGGTTTTATTTTCGGGGAAACACAGTGTGGATGGTTTGTTTCCTTGTGCAGGTCCTTCATAATCAGCACTGTCCTGTGTCCCCTCTAACTGGAAGCCAGCTGTTAGCAGCACCTGTGCTGCTAGGTGTGTAGTTTACTTTAAGGATTGGCATGAGGGCTCTACTGGCATCTCCTCACATGCTATCTGATGGCACTTCTCCAGTGAATCTTGGCAGCTGGTCTTGAGAGTTGACTGCAGCTACTTTATCCACGATCTTATACCCATATTAGCATTTCTGCTCTGTAACGGAAAACCTTCCAGCTTCAGGTGTTGGTTGCACACCCAGTTGTTTTTCCAACTCTTCTTGAGTCAAGAATGTAATACATAGTTGATCTACCTCAAGTTGTGAGAACAGCTTCCTCCGCACTGTTGAAGCACTGGGTATTTCTCAAAGTGGTGTAGGTGTCAGGTTCCTGCCAGAACGATGCTTCTTGGGGCCGATTGCTTTGACTGCTTTGGCTCTTGCTGTAACCTCGTGGGAATTAGGGAGGGGGACTGGGCCATCAGGATGGATTCCCTCCCAGACAGTTTCAGCCTGTTACCCAAGGCCATGGTGCCCCGAGGATGACCTGTTATCACCAACCTGCCTTGGAGTTCTCATAACAGCTGTGTGGCATCGCATTGGCTACTGGTGGACATGGGGCTCGGTGGGGGTTGAACAGGGGAAATTAGCTTAATGCTTTGTGTGGGAATCTTCAGACTCGGCCTGACTTCTCTGCAATCCCTTCTCTCAGCAAAAGCTCCTTTGGAAATATCATCTGTTTCAAGAGTCATGCTTTCCTGAGAAGGTAGCTGAGGCAGGTCCTTACAGTAGGTTTGCTGTCCACCCATCCGTTTCATATGTCTCCTCCAATCAGGACTACAGTTATAGAAGCATTTCATCAATTCCAGGTTCTCTTGTTTCATCCTTATATGGTTTGTTTCAATAGCTCACTTCTCTTCAGGTTGTTCAGTTTCCCAAATGTGATACTTGTTAAACTAGGTGACATCTGAGCTGGCATAATTCTTAATTTGTTTCATTCCCATACACAAAGTAGGAAACATTAGGGGGTCTTTGCTGAAGGATCCCTACTGGTAAACTAGATACCATATAGGATTTAACCCCAGTCTCCCATATCAAACGGCAGTGCTCTAACCACTATGCTCTCCAACCACACACACACACACGCACACAATTTTTATTCAGAATGTTGATTATAATAGTAAAATCTAATATAAACTAAACTTAAAGACAATAGAAAGGAGGAGTAAAAATGCAAGAAAAAAGTAAGAATACAATAAAGAACGAAGTATATAAAGGTGTGACTTCCAATCTTCATCACAAGTGTAATGACTTCTTCACCACTTCTGAGGTTGCAAAATTTATCCCATATCCCATCTCTTACCTATAAAGCACCATCTTTTCAGTCCTTATGTCAGCAAAAAGTCGCTAAAGGATTGCCAGAATTAACAACATACCTTGTTCACTGCTGCCCCCACCTTCACCCCTGCCACCATGAGGGGAAGTACAGCAGGAATTGGAAAGTTAGACCAAGACACAGAGGTTAGGTTCACATCGAGATGTTAGGAGGAATTTCTTTGCAATCACAGGTAAAAATGTGCAGCCCAAATTGAGACAAGGAAGCAAACCATGACCATATAAAGCCATTCCGAATGCAAGGGGAAACTGCCAGAGAAGTTCAGAATGGCATGACACAAAGCAGAAAAAGATGCCCAAGTAAAATGGCAGAGAGGTTTTCTTAGCTGAACACAGAATTGGGTTTTGCACGTAATTCAACTTCACTTTCTCATGAATATATATGTGTCCCAGTAACACAAATTTTCAAAGGCCCGCTCTCTACCTATCTGTTTTCAGCACATAATAAGATTCTACTCCCAGCAGGAAAAAAATTGACAGTGCAACTAAAGAGACTTACCGTTTTCAGTTTTAAGTTATCTGCTGCAGATTCATTGAAGGATATTCCTTTCAGAAAGTGGGCCCCTATCTGGATGGGAACAGTTGGTAGCTCACACTGAATAGGCTGGGAGGGAGTCTGTCTCCGTCCAGTCTGCTGAGCTTCAGCTTCACTGCAGCAGCCCTAATGCCACAAAAGTCCAAAGCAAAACAAAACCACTTAATTGTTACCCACCAGTTTTGCCTCTCTTGACAAGATCCAGAGAAAGAGGCTCTTACCTGCAAGCTTTCTTCAATTGCCTTTGGATTCAAGTGGAAACCAGCCTTCATTGCATATTCACAGTGACCCAAACTATCCAAAGCAATCTTATATGCCTGATACATATATATAAAAAAAGCACCACATAAGAGATAAATATCAGAACAGACTGTCCATAAAACCCCAAATAGGAAAATCACCCCACTATACCACCACTCCTTACCATGGACATCATGCCCAGTCTAGATAGTAAAGAAAATAATAATCCCCACCAGGGAAACTGACCTGCAAAGCACTGTCTGTTTTCAAGTTCAATTCTTTTAGCTGGTGCTCTGGAATGGCCACATTCTGGGAGCAGAAGAGTTGCTGGACTTCGATTCCAGCCAAACAGCCATCACGGCCTCCCTCTTTCTCTCGAAGCCGTGAAGTGGCCTTTTAAATAGGTGGCAGAAAAGGTGACAAAATGACAGAAGTAATTTTGAATTGTTTAAGCGAAGTTAAATTTCATAATTTATATTTCATATTGGGACATTAAGCCAAAGTTAAGCAAAGAGGCAGCTTCATTTTTACAAACACAACTCTGATCAAAGATCACTTCATCATGATAGACAAAGGGGCTAACTTTGCAAATAGAACTCTTTTTGTATCATTTTTGAAAACATTTCTAAAACAAAAATAGTACAAATTTTGAAAGAGGAAAGGAAACAAAAGTAATAAGTAAGTGAAAAGGAAAAAAAAAGAAAAGAAAAAAGTTATATAAGAAGTGGCTTCCTTCTTCTTATCATCAATTAATTTATATTTTACCCACTTCCTCTACAACAGTAATTTTTTCCCCAAAGCCTATCCTTTCTAATCCTCAAACTCATAAATCACAAGTTCATTTTTTTCCTTTTTTCAGCAAAAAGTTCATAAGGCATTTCCAATCGCTAATGAACGTTAGTTATTGTCTAAACAAACAAGTCAATTTTGCCATCTCTAAGCATCTTCTCATCTTTGCCAGCTATTTCTTTAAAACTTTCCAAAGCCAGACTCACTTTAGCCCTGTGTAGCAAATGGACCCAGCTTCAAAGGAGGCAGATAAGCAACAGAAGCAGAGAGCAAAGGCACTTCTGCTTTGGCCACAGCAGCAAAAAGTTGGGGTGTAACTGGGAGAGCAACCACCCGCTGAAGGGAAGAGGGCTTTGCCTGGAGGGTAAAGAGACATCCCAACTTAGCACATTCAGGGAGGAAATGTCTCAGATCAAACCTCTAGTCTATATCTGCCATTTCCCAAGGGAAGGCCGATAGTCTGATAATATTCTTGAAATGGAGATGATCAACATTTGTGGGCTCATCCACAAATGCCCACAAAAATGAAGGAACCCTGGTGGTGAAGTGGTTGAAGTGCAGTACTGCAGGCAAGCTCTGCCCATAGCCTGGAGTTTGACCCTGGCAGGGCTCAACTCAGCCTTCCATCCTTCTGAGGTCAATAAAACGAGGACCCAGATTGTTAGGGGCAATATGCAAGTAATGCTTCTACAGTATAAACTGCCCAGAGAGTGCTGAAAAAAGTGCTATGGGTTGGTATACAAGCCTAAATGCTATTGCAATTGTTATTAACACAGCGTTCCAAGATTCTGCCTCTGGTGCAAAATTAGAAGTGTTAATTATCCCTCTCGTCAGCTATTTTATCCAGTCAGTTGATAAAGCAGAATTACTGGGGCCATCAGGGGCTAAAAGTGGGCTCTTTAAGTTTGATTGGTTGGGTCAAGTTTCCTGTTGCAGAGCCCACTAAACTCTTTTGACCTAATTAATAAGCCTATCTTCTGAATGTGACCATTGAAAAATTCCCCTGCACATGGAAACCTAGACATTATAAAGGAAACCAAGATCCATTATGTGATAGGTAAAGGAAAAGGCAACGATTTTGCATATCCTGATTAAAGATGGAAGCCTGAATGTAGACTTCCTGATGTCTCCACACAGCAACAGCAGCAGCAGCAGCAGCAACAGCCCTACCTCTGTTGCTCCCTTCCATGACCGCACTGCTTCATCCAGTTCGGTGGTGGGGTTTGCACTGGATGTCTCACTCATGCTAGAATTTTTTCTTTCCTGGGCTGCAGCCTCAATGAAGCATGACTGAGCCACTGGCTGGACCTTCTGCAAAGCCTGGGATAGAAACTGAAAATGAACCTGCATCACGGTCAAAAAGCAGCGTCCAAGTACCTGTTAAAAAAATAAAAAACAGGCCACCATTAGATTCAGGTACGGGGGATTCGTCCTCAAACTAGATCTTCACATGCAAAATATTTGATGATCTCACCCTTGATTCCCCCCCCCCATCCTGGCATTTCCTAGTGGCCTTTTACCCAAGTGTAAAGCACCCTAAGCACATTCAGCTTTTCAATGGCAGCTCATTTCCATGGAAAGGAAAAATGGTTCACAAAATCACCCAAAATCAAGCTCAACTTGAGAGAAATGTTGTTTCACTATCCTATGCATATTTTTGAAATTAATCAAGCATTTCTCCTCTATACTGAAAGACCACTGTGTACAGTATTAGAACTTCAGGCTGCAACTGCAAAGCATATAGAGGTGGTCCTCAACACACAACATTCAGTGACCGTTCAAAAGTTACAATGGCTCTGTGACCGGGTTTCACACTTATGACCGTTGCATCATCCTCATGGTCACGTGATTTACATTTGGATGCTTGGCAAGTGACTCACATTTATGACGGCCGCAGTTTCCCAGGGTTGCACAATCCCCTTTTGTGACCTTCTGACAAACAAAGTCAATGGGGAAGCCAGATTCATGTAACAACCGTGTCACTAACTTAACAAAGGCAATGATTCACTTCACAAATGTGCCAAGAAAAGTCGTAAAATGGAGCAAGCTCACTTAACATATGTTTTACTTAGCAAAACATAAATTCTGGGCTCAATTGTGGTTGTAACACGAGGACTACCTGTAGTTAAACATTTAACTAGGAATAAGCCCATGGAATATCATGGAATTTATTGTTGAATAAACATATATATGGTATATGAATGTGCTCTAACCTAGAATGTTAAACTGCAGTATATTATTAAAGCCTTGGTATTTTTCGTAGTTTGTCAATTTAAGCAAACATATACTGTGCTATCAATTAAATTATTAAACACTCTAATCCTTACAGTAATCACCAAGCAAGCCAACGGGGAGAGCAAGGAAATGACGGTTATTGCTTTCGTGTTCATTCCAAGACAGGGGAGTTGGGGAGAATTGCTTGCATGACCTGCAGGGAATGCCCCATGTGTTGTCTCTTCCTTCCTGAAAACAAGAACTGTCCTGCTGACTGCCAGCCCTCTGAGGTGGGCCATCATGAGAAACAGACCCCACTACTACACTATTAGAAGTGTAATTTACTGCTGCAGAATGTAACAACAGACTCTTGAGAGCCCTCCATTAACACCTAGAAGAATCATGGTAGGCCCACCTCCCTTTTGGGGCCCAGCTGGCATTTACATAACCACACTTGGATTCATTCTTCGAGGCATTCATTCTTTTTGCTGCTCTACACTGATCTTTTTTTTTTATTACATTTATATGCCGCCCTTCTCCAAAGACTCAGGGCTGCTTACAACTTTTTTTGGGATACAACCCAATGCGCTCAGCAATAGCCTTCCTTCCATTGTATATGCCTGCTTATTACTAAGCGGCATTTTTACAAAGTCAGCTTATTGCCCCCAACAATCTTGGGTCCTCAATTTACCTACCCCGAGAGGATGGAAGGCTGAGTCAACCTTGAGCCTGGTGGGATTCGAGTCTGCAGTAATTGCAGGCAGCTGGAACTTAAGTGCTAGGCGTTTAACAGCCTGCACCACCAAGGCTCTTTCTAATCTTTCCATCTTCTAGAGAAGGCAAAGATAAACTGTCCAGCTTATTTGACAAGACAACGAATTCTTGATTTGGCACAGGAAATTCTTGTGAGGGACATGTGTCACCAAAAGGCCCCCAAAGTTAGAAGAAAACTGAAGAGATGGAAGAATAGAGATGAATGTGGCACAAATGAAGACTCCCACTCCAAAAACCCTTCATCTCATTAATTATCTGGGTGTATTTCAAGGCCAACCTCACTTGGGCTATTGTGTTCAATTCTGCAATTAAAAAACTTTTATAAACTGGACCAAGTCCAGAAAATGGCTACAACAGGAAAAGAATAACAGGTCCTTTAAATCCTAGTATGTTAAGCTTGCAGAAGAGAAAGCTGAGAGGGACCCGATAATTGTGTTCAAATATGTGACTTGCTAGAAGGCTGCAGACACAGATGAGACATTACGTCTTGGCAGTAAGAGAAGTCAGTGGAAAAGCACAGAGTGGCTTTTTGAGATTGGTGGGGATCTGTTGGGAATTGTATAGAGGATCCTGCCATATTCAGAGGTTGGACTATATGTCTCTTTAGATCATTTCCAGCTCTATGTTTCTATGATTCATTGTTGAGCATTTTCTGGAGCTATAGATGAAGAGCATCTATAGGCAAAAGTCTCAGGTTTGTGGAAGAGGACTCTATAGCTGCGCAAAGGAAAGGATTCCTGCCCTTATCGTGAAGAGGAAGAAGCCCTGGGTACTTGATGAGACTGAAATCATAATCTACAGTGAGGCAGCCTATCAAGAAAAGTGTTCCACTAAGGAAAGATGGAAGGATGAAAGGATGGAAGGATGGAAGGATGGAAGGAAGGAAGGAAGGAAGGAAGGAAGGAAGGAAGGAAGGAAGGAAGGAATTGAGCCTACTGACAAATATCCCTCCTTATTGATCCATCAGGAAACAAAAGACGCAGCCAATAAAGAAAATTGCCTTGATGGAGGTATGTAGAAACTGTTATTTAGGCAAAAGGGACTGAAACATTTTTATTTATTTATATTACAAATATTTCAAGGCAGAAAGTATATGCAACACACTTTCCTACTCCTATTATTCCACAATAGCAACAACCCAGTAAAGAGTTGGGCTGAGTGTGTGTGAATGGCCCAAGGTCACCCAGCTGGCATTCATGGCTAAGGCGGACTCTTGCATTCTACTCTCTAAAGTGTCCAGGATTACAAGATAATTGTGGAAAGGGCTCAGACAGATGCCTTCCAAAGTCTCTGAGTTACATAAAGGAGAAGGAGCTCCAGAACCAACAGACTTGCAAGATTCTGCTGTTTTTGTGCCCTGGCTTCAGTGAAGGAAGAAAATATCCATGCAATTGGCAGGCCAAGTGCAGGAGTGATGTGAATGTGGCTTGAAGAGGAGCTGGGCAAGAAACAAACTGTAGGAGGAAGGGAGCTTCTGGAGCCAGGCCGGGGAAGATGTCAGCGTTCCAGCAAACCTCCATTCCAATCAGTAACTCCGAGACAAGCATAACCTCAAAAGTACCTTTATTAGAATAGCACCTGGCACATCGGTGGAATCTCGAAACTAAAAGTTTCCCGGACTTCCCACAATGTCCCAAACTACAAACCATCCCCTTTTCTCCCATCATCACATCCCATGGACCAATCACGATCCATCCCAGTCTTACTCTACTGTGCCACACTTAATAACCTTGAACTAAGAAAAGAAATTTTATTTTGCCTACTTAGAACTACTCAATTGAAATCACCCCCCCCCCACTTTCTCAGGCTACGTGGCAGCGTGGAATAGGGCTTCCAAAGCTGACAGAAGGCTTGTCTGGAGATGGCTGCAAACAAGCAGCCGAAGGGAAGTTGGGAAGCAAGAGAAAGAATGTGCGCAACAATTTACTAGAGGCTGAGAGGAGATAATCTGAATCAGTCAGTAATCAAGTAACACACGACGTCTTGAAAGAGGGAGCAGAGGAAAAGGCACAGCCTTGGTCAGAAACACACCGAGGCTAAAAATTACTACAAAAGCTACAAGTTCAAAATAACCTTTGTTCTGGGCACCAGAGGTTAGTAAAACTTTCTGGTTCTTTTTGCTCAAATGCTGAGTAGGCAGCAGACAGCACGGTACACCACAGGGTTGTGTGTTGAGTCCCTTACTCTATACTCTTTATGTACATGACTGCATTCCCACTCACACCAGTAATACTATTACTAAATTTGCAGATGATACAACAGTGGTGGGACTCATCATCGGGGGGGGGGATGAGTCTGCCTACCGAGATGAGGTGGACCGGTTGCTTTCATGGTGTGGAGACAATAAGTTGGTCCTCAACACCAATAAGACCAAGGAGCTTATAGTGGACTATACAGAAGGAACAGATCAGACCTCCAGCCCTTGCTTATCAATGGAGACCGAGTGGAGCAAGTGGCCAGTTTTGAGTTTCTGGGTGTTACCCTAAAAGAGGTATGATCCTTATGTGCAATCTGAAGTTGGCCTAAGGGGATATCTATGGAAGTTGGGTGCTTATTGTGCCATTAATTAATTAGACTCGTTGGACTGAAAGGGACCATGGAGATCTTCTAGTCCAGCCCCCTGCCCAAAGCAGGAATCCTCATACCATCTTGGACAAATGGTTTGTCCAATCTTTTCTTGAAAAGCTCCAGTGATGGAACAGCCATGGCTCTGGGAGGCAAGCTGCTCTCCTGCGTAACAGTTCTCACTGTCAGGAGATTCCTCCTTATTTCCAGGTTGAAACTTCCACTAATGAGCTTCCACCTATTGTTTCTTGTCCTACCCTCAAGTGCTATGGAGAAGAAACACCCTCTTCCCTGTGACAGACCTTCAACTATCGGAAGACTCCTTTCATATACTCCCCTCAATCTTCTCTTTGTTGAGCTAAACATACCTAGTTACTTCAATCGTTCTTCCTCGGACTTAGCTTCCAGATCCCTTATCATCTTTGTTGCTCTTTTCTGCACTCGTTCTATGGTCTGAGCATTTTTTTTTTGGTATTTGGTGTCCAGGACTGGATGCAATATTCCAAATGTAGCCTCACCAGTGTGCAGCACTACCACTTCCCTTGATGTTGATACTATCCCTCTGCTGATGCAGCCCAGGACAGCATTGGCTTTCCACACGGCTGGCTCATACTTGAGTGGGGCTCCACTGGGGACACCTAGATCCCTCTTACAGTTTAAAGTTGAAAATCAATATGGGCAGTGCTTGGGTTACGTCCCTTCATTCAGCAACTATTCCAAAGTACCGTGGCACTGAAGAAGGGAGACCATGAAGTTTCAACCACCACAACATCCCCACAATCATGTGATCACGATTTGGAAGTCTGGCAACCAACTCCCTCTTATGGGAGGTCACACGATCCCCATTGTAAACCCTTTCTGCCAACCTCCCACAAACAAACTCAGTGGGGGAGCTGGCAGGAAGTAAGAGGTTGCTTCTGCTTCCACTGCTTTTTCGCTTGCTATAGCGCCTGCCCACAGCACCCCCCACCCACCTGTGGTGCCCACTATCCGCTTACCGGGGACTCTTTTCTTTTCCCACTTAACAACCTGTTTGGCCCTGGGGTTACAATGGCAACAGGAGCTGTGGGATTGCCTTTGCTAAGTGATATGGCCATATGATAATGAGCTTTATAATGACCTATGGTGCAAAACCGTCACAAACGTCATTACTTGAATAAACCCACACTCACTTAAGATCCATTCGTGGAACAAATAAAAACATCCCAGCCCCTGCAGATAAGAGCTAAAATAGGCACCCAGTCTATCCACAGCTCTATAAAAATTCAAGCTTTCAACTATTGATCGAAGATTCTTTCAGTGGATCATAATAAATGATCAAAAAGGGTCTTGTTGAACAGTCTGGCACGTACCATCCTATCAACATGTTAAAATCAGTTTACCAAAACGTCCTCACGCCAGGGATATTCATGTCCATATGTAATCTCAGTCAGCCAAGTCAAAGACATGTTCAAACAGAGGATTCTTAATGCTAGTGCTCACGTTGATAAAGTGACATTTACTAACATTCAGTCTTTAAAATGCTTGGCTCAGAATGTCTTACAACAGAAAGTATCTAACTATGGTGTGATACAAGATCAAATAATAGTCGTAACCAGAGCAAGATTTGAGCGCCTTGATTTTAAACATGGACAATTTCATCTAGCACCTCATCCAGAAAAGAGATGTATATGTGGCCCACCACAAATAGAAGACATCACTCATACCCCCTTGACTGTCCTTTAAATGCTTCAGCTAGAGTGTAACATTTAAAGTCACTAATTGACAAATAGCCCATTAGGAACCCATCAATAATCAAGGCACAGACTCAGGGAGGTTAAGAAAAACTGCCATGTTGACAGTTAAAATGCAACTTGAGAGCTTCTAGTTTAGATTAGTTTGGGGTTCATTGCCAATAATCTTACACAATTATTTCACTGAATATTTTTAGATTCCAATACACAGCATTATTTATCTTACTGTATTTAATATGATCATACTAATTAATAAACAATAAACTAAACTAAAATCGAAACTAAAACTCTTTCCTTCCACTTTTCCCAGCGTGCTCAGCCTTCTATCTTCCTGAGGTGGGTAAAATGAGGACCCAAATTGTTGGTGGCAACATGCTGACTCTGTAAACTGTTTAGTGAGGGCTGTAAAGCACTATAAAGCAGTATATAAGTCTAAGGGCTATTGCTATTGCTATGGAGTCTTCTCCAGAGAGAGAGAGATAGGTCTTCACATAATCTGTCCGAAGTAGTACAATTTCAGCCGGTGACACTTTTGTGACTTGAGTGAAAATCCAGGTGTGATTTGTCTGATGATCCTTTGGTTTATTTTGGCTGCCCATGTTATTCCTAGGACTCTTCTCCAACACCAGAGTACAAAAACACCAGTGCCCTTCCTATTTTGCTTCTTCAAGGTCCAATTTTCTGTTGCATAGAGCAGGGGTCCCCAATCTTGGCAACTTTAAGACTTGTGGACTTCAATTCTCACAATTCTCCAGCCAGCATAGCTGGCTGGAGAATTCTGGGAGTTGATGTCCACAAGTTTTAAAGTTGCCAAGTTTGAAGACCTCTGGCATGGAGTATCTAGGGAATATCCAGTCTGCAGCTTTGTGCCATGTGCTATGAGGGCTGAGGCTTCCAGGGATAGCTGTGGCTTTACACTGCACTTTGCGGCTCAGGGGTCTTTTTGCAGCCCCAGAGCAGCGGCATGCCAAGAAGCCCCCCAAAAGCTACAGGATGACAAGCAGCAACATGTCCCACAGTTTTGGAGCTGCATGCTGCCCCACAAGGGAGGTTGCAGGGTGGCCAAATGGACACAATGGGGGAGGGGAGTTGAAGAGGAGGCAGTCCCTTAGCTTACCAAAGGTCAAGACTGGGAGGGACTGAGCCACAGTGGCTTTGATAGGGGTGGGTCCTCAGTTAATGACTAGTGCTAATTCAATTAATGACAGCAATGCCAGGATTTCTGTTGCTAAGCGATGCAGCTCTGTGGCACTGCTGTTTACAATCACATCACTTTGTGATGGAAATTCCAGGGCTAAGCCGAGAACTATCTGCCTATCACTAGTGGTTTGACCACCGCAATGCACTCTGCATGGGGCTGCTTTTAAATACTTCTTAGAAGCTTCAACTGGTCCAGAAAGCGACAGCAACAGCAGTAATGGGCATGCTTCAACCTGTCCATGCAAGACCTCTGCTTTGCAAGCTCCAGTGCTTCCTAGTATGCTTCCATGTGCGATTCTGTTACCTGATACTACCGATCTCTTCTGGTCTCTATCCAGGTGGTTCAGTCTGGCAGAATTGGTACGCTTGAGGTTCCTTTGATCAAGCAGTGCTATCTATCTAGAACCTTTATAGTCTCTTCTGGATTGAGGTTTCCCTTGAAATCTGTGGGGCTCCCACCGTGCTGGTGCTCCTGTGGATTTAAAGACCAGGCTCTGGCCTAGGATGATTGCAACCCCTTGTGCTACTAGCGTGTCACAAGTTTTTGTGTTGCATCTTATTTAACATTTTCTACTTAGACTATATATTTTTATTTCTTATACTGAACCACCCAGAGTTGATCTAGAATTGGGCAGTACCTAAATCAAATCAATCAATCTGTGGAAAACTTACTGATCAACAGGGTTTTTAAGCTATGGAGTCTCCAATCATCGTGCTGGAGAATAAATATTCTTTTTCATAGACTCATACATTTGTAAGCAACTCACAAGTCATCTAGTCCTATTTTCGGTATTTGATTCATATGAAAATTTACATAAAATTCACGTGTTCCAGTAAAGTTTCAGATGATTATCCTATTATAGAAGTCTTGTTAAATATACAGAAATAATTTCAGATACCACTTTTGTCACCTGCTTATGTAACAAACAAACAAAACCCCTTGTATTTTATATGTGATATTATTGCCAATGGAATCTGGAAAAGAATATGCTAGGAAAGTTACTCAACTGAAGTGTATTTTTATCAAATTAACTAATGCCAGTTATTTTGGAGATTCTATGATTAAAGAAAGCTTTTCACAGACCAAAGCACATATGGTCTTCTGAACCGTTCCCCTTACTTCATTTATTTATTTATGAACAAGAATTAGTCAGAAATGGTCGAGCCTAAATCTACTTGAGTAGAACTGGTAGTGGCTCACTTCTCCCTATGCGTTTCATCCAGTCTCCTCTGACATTCCATTCCAATTCAGTCATTTCCTTTCTTCCTACAAAGTTTAAACCTAACCGCTTAGGTATGCTGGCGAACTTCTTTGTGAAGTTTCATTATTTTAAGTATTCAATAAGAAAATACCAGAAAAGAATTGCACCACTTAGGGGCTTTACAAAACCTCTTAAAGAAACAAAACCACTCGTTTTGAATCCAATTCATTTAACTTAAAATAATTTAATATATTTATTTTCATATTTTGAAAATATCAGACTAAAGAGCATGTGATAATACAAAGAAGTTTGCAGTTCCACAATCTAGCCTACTATGATAAATAAAAACAAATTACGATTACAGAGCAGGCTGTCAACACAGCCCACTTAATTTACAAAATTTCAGAACATATAACTCCATATCCATTTAAAATACTGTTTTTCCTTCAGAATGTTGCAGATTGAGATGCAAGTAAATGTGAGTGTTTTATGTTAAAAGACTGTCTATGTGCACAAACCATCACCACTTGAATAAAAGTGTCTTAGGTTTACCCAGAGATTGTAATAGTGGAAGGAATGACATTTTTCTCAAGTACAACCCAGTGTGACCTTGGAGGCATGGGCATATGGCAGTTGCTAAGCATCTGAATGAGGATGCAACACAGTCTCATCAGGATGCATGTGGACATGTGAGAAAGCTACGAAATTTTGGATACAAATTCATATAATAATACGACGGATCTTAAAAGATGAATAGTGCTAAGAAACCAGAATTTCTTTTATTGGGACTTAAGGACAATGAATTATAAAAGACTCATGGCAGATTGATACCGTATATATGGTAACTGCAGCAACATTTATTGTATGCACAATGATGGAAGAATAATGGAATTCCCACAGTGGATGAGGGGATTGTGAAAATGTCAGAATTTGCAGAAATGACAAAACTTTTCATACAGATGTTAAATGTTCTCTGTTTAGTGAGAGAACAAAGAACAAAAACTTCTTTGAAAGATGGAAACCTGCTATGATTTTTTTGTTGAATAAAAAAAATGGTTGGATTTGAAGACTGAGAAAGATTTGGAGTAAATGAGGAAGTATGGGATGTGAAAAATATTTAAGAGGAAAGGGGAACAATAAGATTGTAATTATCTGTTCAAAAAAAAAAAGGTTGGAAGTAATTGATTCATTTCTTAACTTTCAAGTTTCTTTTCTGGCACTTTTTTCTTTTGATTTAGTTTTTTATAAATATGAAAATTCTTAAATACATTTACCACGGACAAGCCCGGTTGGCTATCTGTTGCAGTTTTGCTTAAGAATAACTTCTAAGGAGCTTGCAAGAGATGATAGCCATGAAGCAAGTGTATATTAAGGATGTAATTCTGAACGAGATTCCAAGTAGAAGTTGAAGAGTCAATGCAGGTTGGTCTATGAATAGCCCTAACTTGTCCTCTCCTTGCAGACAGGAGGCACCATGACAAGCCCCAGATGAAACATTTGCAGAGCCTGCACCAAGAGTTTCACTCACTTTGCACCCTATACTTCTCTCCAGAAACTGCAGTAGCTTAAAGGAAGAAAATGATTTTTGGGAATGGTTTCAATTCTTCTGACTAGCAGGCCAGTATGATTTAGCAATAGTCCACAACAAGGGCTTAGGAAAAGTTCAACTTTCATTTTGATGCAATGTGAGGGATATAATCATAAGCACATCTACATCACCTTGGGCTTGAATGAAAAGGAGAAAAAAATTAAAATTAAATTAAAAATAAAATAAAAATACACATATACACATATACATACATACATACATACATAAATATAACATAAAATTAAATGAAGCTGTCCTAAGGCAGGTTAAAGATAGGGAATAAGGGAAAATCCAAAAAAACGCAACCTCTATTTCTACTCCACAGAAACATTTGAACAGCAATAACGTAGAATGTGAGAGCATCTAATATGAGACCAAATCAATGAGGAACACAAAGCTACTATTTCCCACAACACTATATGCTATAGTAGGCCTGAAGGCTTTTAGGGTCCTTTCAAGGTAATATCAAACTATTTTCTATTCATACACCAATATTCTGCACAGAATCACCAAACTACTGATAGTTCTTGCTTAACAACCGTTTGAAATTAGGATGGTGCTCAACAGAGACTTACGACACGCCCCCAAAGTTACAGCCATTGCAATGTTCCTGCAGTCATAAAATGATGATGAATGTGATTCATGATGAATGTGTTTATGATGACTATGATCCTGATTTATCACTTATATCTTTTATGTACACAGAGCTTATGCACCAAAGACAAACTCATAGTGTGCCCAATCAACACTTCACCAATAAAGAATTCTATTCTATTCTATTCTTCTATCTTACCAAGAAGTAGGCCGTGAGAAGCTGAAAGGAAGGCTATAACCAATAAGATGATTAGAATAAGCAAGTGACAGGAGCCTTGGACCAGACCACACCTCGTAGATTCTCAACAGCCACACATTTTGTAAAGCATCAGGGTTTTCCCAAGGAACTCCAAATGACAAGCGCCAAGGAAATCACGAGATTCAGGCAGTTCAAATGGGTATGAAGATTTATTGCAAGCTTAATCTCTCTACAAAAACCTGAGCTATTAACAGTCAAGGTCAAATGAGCAGGAATTAAGGCGGCATTCAGGGTGGGCTGGACTTGGATTTCTTATGGGGGGGTGCAGGGACTTGTGACTCATTATGCATTTGACCCTCCCCTCGGGCTCAGCCTGATCATCTCCTACAGAAGAGCAACTGAAGTGACTAGGGGATTGGGAGCTAAGGCATATGATGAATAGTTGCCATAACTGGGAATGTCTGGTCTGATGTAGAGAAGAACTAAGGGTGACAGGATAGCAGTATTTTGGTGTTTGAATGGCTGTCACAGAAAGGAGGGGGTAAATATATTCTCCAAAATATCTGAGGTTAGGACAAGAAGTAATAGATGGAAACTTATCAAGGAGACATCCATTTTAGAACCAAGGAGAAATTTCCTGGAATACTGCAACCAATTTTGATTACTATATTACAAAAAAGACATTGAGACTTCGGAAAAAGTTCAGAGAGGAGCAATTAAAGGCCTGGAGACTAAACTATATGGAGAATGGGTGCAAGTTTTGGGTCTGGCTAATCTAAAGAAAAGAAGAATTGGGGGTAATAGACAGGATAGCAGCATTCCAGTATTTGAGGGACTTCTACAAAGAAGAGGGGGCCAAATTATTCTCCGAAGCCCCAGAGAGCAGGACAAGAAATCATGGTTGGAAACTAAGCAAAGAGAGACGCAACCTGGAATTAAGGAGAAACTTCCTAACAGTGAGGACAATTAACCAGTGGAGCAACTTGCCTCTAGAAGTCATGGGTGCTTCATCCCTGGAGGTTTTTAAGACGCGACTGGACAGTCACTTGTCTGAGATGGTATAGGTTCTCCTACTTGAGCAGGGGGCTGGATTAGATCGCCAAGGTCCTGTCCTGTCCTATTCCTGTCAGTGAAAACCATCAGTGGTATGGCTTGCCTCCAGAAGTTGTGGGTACTCCATCACAGGAGGTTAAGAAGAGATTAGACCTCCATTTGTCTGGAATCATGTAGGGTCTCCTGCTTACGCAGGGGGTTGAATAGAAGACCTCCCCAGCCTCTACACATAACTGTGTTATTCTGTATTCTAAGTTATTTTTAAAAGCTACTCAGCAAGCCTAAAATGCTAAAAAAAATGGCACCATCCAAAATTAGCTCTCTCTCTCTCTGTGTCTCCCTCCCTCCCTCCCTCTCCACAAACAGAGGAGCAATCTAGAGGATCTCCCGTCTTTTCAGCGCTGTGCTTTACCATATGCATTACAAATTCAAGACAGCGAATTATTATTCCAAACAGAAGGTGTGTTATCAGTATCGATGGCTCTTATTCCATATATACTGATGGCTGCTGGAAGAGACAATCAAACTCTACACCGCCACAAAACAAGTATTTTATCACTTTTTACATTCATAAAGTGGAGCCATGCCAATTGGAAACTTCATAAGGTATTCAGGAATCCAGTGCATATCATAAACCTTGCCAGTGGGCCTTATTTCTGAATAATGTACCAAACCTCAAAAAAGATGTAAAGGGTTCAAAACTTAATCTTAGATCAATGTCATCGTCTTAGAGTTAATGTCTAGAAGCAGCATACTCAAACATATGGATTCAGTGACTACTTTAAACATCCAAACCCTACACTATACGGGAATGGGCACTATAATGCAATTGTTTCTGAACTGTCACTGCAGTAATAGATATGTGGGTGAATTTTTGCATTTCATGTCCTACATGCACAGGGCTTGATATAAAAGAAAAGGTATCCATAGATTCCAGGGAAATTAAAAACAGTAACTGCATTCATTCTTATAATGTCAGTATCAAACTAAAGCTAACTTACCATTTATCCATAATCCCATGAAGCTTTGTTTTGTCATACATTTATTAGTGGTACTTTAGTTGCTTGGGAAGGTATGTGTTGACCGCATCAGTCCACCTGTTAAACATTTCATAGTAATACAACCACTATTTTTCCAAAGGAAATACCAGGTGCAGTAGCTCAGATGTTTCTCTGATTTCTACTGGAGAGGTCTACCCTGAATGCAACCCTAACACCTCTTAGTGGATCTCGCCTAAAGTAAGGAAGCAGCTTACCTCAATGTCCTGTAGGCTGAACTCCTTCTGATCTTTAAAGTTGGCTGCTCCAGCACTAAGTTCCATGAGCATTTTTGCAATTTCTGGTTTTATTGCTGCTGTGAGTCGACTTGCTGCCTCCATGACATGTTCCTGCACGTCCTTCAGTTGCATAGCTGCCTTAGAATAGTGCGAGTTCCGGAATACACTGCTGAAAAGGTCTGTGAGGAAAGTGCTTGCACGACAAAATACATTGAGTGCATCTAGGTATTTGGAGATTCCCTGCTGGAGGTCTGCGACCGGAGTCGCGTGACTGCAGCTGCCAGCAGCAGCCAGGGAAACCAGAGGAGAGGTTGGAGCTGAAGATGCTAAGGAGGCGCCCAGAGTCTTGCCCAGTTCTGGCACTTGATACTGCTGGTGTTGCTGCCCTTTTTGCTTGGACCCGCCAAGCAAGAAGCGCCGCTTATAGTCCATTTTACTTTCTTGTGCACTGCAGCAATACATAAGGAAGTACTTGGCCAAGGTTTTTTTTTTGAATTAATTCATTCTCATGAGTTGCTCTCTTGGAAATCCATCTATGTGTAGCAATAGTAGAGGAGCATGCACATAATTTTCAGAAAAGGCATTTGAAAAAAAAAATCTAGGTACTAGGTGTCAGTAGTGAAAATGGCAGCTGTTTTGCTGACTTGTACAGTTTACTGTTCAAATGCAGCACTGCTGCAATTACAAATTATAATCATAAAAGCAAGTGGTGGTAACTAAAAATACTATTTCCTCCTTAAGCATTCTATGGTGGGCACCCAAAATGTTGTTGCAATATACAAGACACAAAAGCCATTTGCTGTAGTTTTCCTGTCAATCCATTTCTGACACCTGGTGTTAATATTGTTTTAAATTGAAGAAAACTCATGTTTAAAAAGTAGTACCATTGTTATATTTTTCTTCAGTTAGTATTAGGAAAGGGAAAGGAAAATCACTGCTCAACAGTGATGAGTAATGCAGACTATGACTGTTCTTGAAGAATCACTGAGTCTTAACATCAGCAGACAAAATAACTTCTTGATTTGACAGAGCCTGTCAGTCAAATCCCATCTTAATACTGAAAAAAGCATATATATTTTTCTAGAGTCTTTGCTACTACACTTTATTCATAACGTTTGTTTTCTTTTCTTTTTATTGCAAGCCTTTCCACTTTTGCTTCTTGGTGCTGAGGTAGTTTCCTTTTAATATTACTAAGTGGTGCTTTCAGGGTTCATTTTTCTTGATTGTAGAATATATAGGATGCAGAAATGTAAGGCCTCTAGGTCATTTCCTGGCAAGGGAAAATTGCAAAAAGTTTATTGTTTAGTAATATATTTTATTATAAAAAGCTAACTCCTACCTGTCTGACAACAATCTGGATAGTAGACTGTCACACAAACACTTATGTGTCTTATTTGTAAACTGAACTGAAATACAATGAATATGCTCAAGATATCACAAGTCTTTTGTCATTTACAGTCCAATCTAAAGTTCAGACATTCAACACTTCCTCTGTTTATACTTTTGGTCTTGCAAAATGCCTTGAGAGAAGTCAGGTGATATTTGAATGTGACCTGCTTTAAGAAAATGCCTTGCTGAAGAGTACTTAGAAATACTGTAAAAACCCCCCAGCTTTGCCACTTTTCAACTTAGATCACAAGTTTTAACTGAAACTAATGCTGAAGATCCTCCAGGGGGATAAAAAAAATCTGTCTATGTGACACACTTGTATGTACCTCTGTAGGCATATATATAGATAGTCCTCGACTTATAATCACAATTGAGCCCAAAACTTATGTTGCTAAGTGAGATGTTAAGTGAATTTTGCTCCATTTTACGACCTTTCTTGCCACAACTGTTAAGTGAATCACTGTAGTTGTTAGTAACACAGTTGTTAAGTGTGTCTGGCTTCCCCATTGACTTTACTTGTCAAATTTTGATCACATGACCATGGGGATGCTGCAATGATCCCAAGTGTGAAAAATAGTAATAGCAACAGCAGTTAAGACTTATATATTGCTTCACGGGGCTTTCCACTCTTCTCTAAACAGTTTACAGAGTCAGCATGTTATCCCCAACAATCTGGGTCCTCATTTTACCCACCTCGGAAGGATGGAAGGCTGAGTCAACCTTGAGCTGGTGAGAATTGAACTCTTGGCAGTGGGCAGAATTAGCCTGCAATACTGCATTCTGGAAGGAAGGAAGGAAGGAAGGGAGGGAGGGAGGGAGGGAGGGAGGGAAGAAAGAAAGGAAGATAGCAATAGCACTTATATACCACTTCACAGTGCTTTGCAAGCGGTTACAGAGTCAGTCTCCTGCCCCCAACAATCTGGGTCCTCATTTTACCCACTTTGGAAGGAGGGAAGGCTGAGTCAACCTTGAGCCTGGTGAGATTTGAACTGCCAAATTGCAGACAGCTGGTAGGCAGCAGAAGGAGCCTGCAGAACTGCACTCTAATCACTGCGCCACCGTGGCTCATCAAAATGGTCATGTCACTTTTTTCAATGCCGTTGTAACTTCAAATGGTCACTAAATGAACTATACTCCAGTATTTTTTTTTTAAGAAAAAATCCAGGATAAGGCTTGGAAAAAAAAACTTCTCCTCTTACTCATCGCAAGCCACTTTTACCTATAAAACATAATGCCACGTTCCTGGCTGTCAAGTCCATCAGAAACAGTAAAAAGAAAGGAAAAACAGTAATAAAAAAATGAAGAGTTAAGTCTAAGAGTATTAAAGAGACTTGTTTCCTGTTCTCCAATGTCACTGCAAATCATACGAGCACTTAGAAACCAGTAATTTGAGCATAGCACATCTTTATTAAATTATGGAGGGTTTTTTTTTTCCTTTATTTAAAATATTTAGAGCTCGTTCACAATCCAGAGGAACTTAAATAGGGTTATAAGTTATAAAAAAGTAAATTGTATCAATACCAGCTGACTTACAAAGGTAGGGAATACGAAACCTGGGTTTCCTCCCAGTTGCACACTTCCACTCTGGGCCAGTCGAAACGGTCCTTTCCCATTGCCTGGGGCCTGTGTAGGTCCAATGGAGGATTACGGCGTTTTTGAGCAGACAGGGTCGCCTGAGAGGAAGAGGCCTCTTTTTCCACCCTTAACTCTGCCTAGGGATACTTTCCCCAGGGAAGTTGAAGGGGAATTTGAAGTTTCTCCTGACTTACAGCTCCTATTCCAAGAGCAGATGGCAGCTGCAGCTAAGGAGACTTTTTGCACAGGTTCAGCTTGTGCCCCACCATTTCTGAACCAGGAAGCCTTGCTCACAATAACTCATACCTCACACAGCAACTCTTACCTTAATCATCTCCCATTTGGATTGCTCTAAGATGCTCTATATTACAAAGTAAGATACTCTATAAGGGGCATTCAGAAGCTGTAACTGATCCAGTTCAGGCAGGTTTTGGCATCTCTCATAGCCGTATGATGCCACTGCTCTGACTCTAGTAGGCTCCTGGATGTGGCTCAAGGTGCTGGTTGTTGCCTATAAAGGCCTACATGGCATACGATTGGGCTATCTGGGAAAAGATGATCAAGTGAGTGCCTAGAGTGGACAAGCTGATTACTGGGAGCCAGCGTGGGTTTCTTAAAAGCAGGTCATGCCAAACAACCTTTACTGCCTTCTTTGATAAAGTGACTAAATTAGTGGATAAAGGAAACGCTTTGGATATAGCATATGTAGACTTCAACATTCGACAAAGTAGACCCCAAACAACTTCTTCGTAAGATAGAACAATGTGAGATAGCACCATGAATAGCTAAGGGAAGTAGGGATGTTTAGCCCAACAAAGAAAACGCTTAGGGAAAACATAGCTGTCTCCTAACATTAGAAAGGTTGTCACAGGGAAGAGTGTTGGTGATTTATTCTCCATAGCACCTGAGGGCAAGACAGGAAGCAGTGGGTGAAAGCTTGTCAGGGGGAGATCCTACCTGGAAATAGGGAAGGATTTCTTTAATGAGTGGAACAACGGCCTCCCGGGGTTCTTAGTGCTCCATTGCTAAAAGTTTTCAAGAAAAGATTGGACAATCATTTGTCCAGGATGGAATAAGGACCTCCGAGATCTCATCCAGCCCTGAGTTGATGTTTATCTCTATTTGTGGGACCACATTTCTCCCGATAGTTTGTAAGCGTTTAAATCTAAATGTCTTTCTTTTCTTTTTCTTTCCGAATTTAATATTGTAATAAAAGAAAAAAAATAGAAAAAAGAAAAAATTACCCCCCCTTTCCGTTTTCACCTTCTTTCCTTCTTCTCTGAAGTTATTCTAAGTTGATTTCAACTTTAATTATTAAACACAGAAAATTTTATGAAGTTAACAATCATGGACTCTGTGTAGCCCAAACCTTAATAGGTATTAACTAATTGTTCCTTTCTGGAAAGAGGAAATTTCAATCTGTTTGGAAATTAGGAAAGCAAAGGCTCAGAATGAACGAAGACTTGCAACAAAAGTCAAAGATAATTTTTAAAAGTTTCTTTCAACATATAAATAAGAAAAAAGTCAAGGAAACAGTAGGCCCACTTAAGAGAAGATGGCAAGGAAATAACAGGCAGAACTGCTTAATTCATTTTTTGCATCAAACTTTACACAAAAAAAAATTATAGCCCAACCTACCAAAAACATAACTGTAAAAGACAGATTAGAAATAAAAATTAAAATAAGCAAGAAAATGGTTAGAGAACACCTATCTGATCTTGATGAATATAAATCTTTGGGACCTGATGGATTATATCCCAGAGTTCTGAAGAAGCTGGCAGATGGAGCACCTGGGAATTACCTGAGGACTGGAAAAGAGCTGATATGGTCCCCATCTTCAAAAAAGGAAGAAAGGCAGACCAAGAAACTATAGACCAATCAGTTTAACATCAATACCTGGGAAAAGATAATCAAAAAATATATCCGTGAACATCTAGAAACAAATAAAGTTGTAACTAAAAGCCAGCATGGGTTTGATAAAAACAGATCATGCCGAACCAATCTTATTTCATTCTTTGACAAAGTGACTAAATTAGTAGCTCAGCGAAATACTGTGTATACTGAAGACCTCAGAAAGGCATTCGACAAAGTGGACCACATACTACTTCTTGCTAAGCTAGAGAAATGTGGGATAGACAATATCCCCACCAGATGGATTTGTAACTGCTGACAAACCATACTCAACAAGTCATCCTTAATCTACATGGAGGGAAGTAAAGAGTGGGGTACCACAAGGTTCCAACTTAGGCCCAACACTCTTCAATATCTTCATAAATTACTTAGATGAGGGGATAGAAAGGGAACTCATTAAATTTGCAGATGACACTAAGCTGGCAAGAATAGCCAACATTCCAGAAGACAAACTCAGAATCCAAAAGGATCTTGACAGACTTGAACAAAATGAAATTTAGTGTGGAGCAAAGCAAGGTTTTACACTTAGGTAGGAAAAACCAAAGGTGCAAGTACAGATTAGGTGAAATCTGGCTCAAAAACAGTAACTGTGAGAGGGATCTTGCAGTCCTAGTGGATATTCACTTAAATATGAGCTATCAGTGTGCGGCGGCAGCCAAAAAAAGCAAATACAATCCTTGGTTGTATAAACAGAGGCATAGAATCAAAATCAGTATTAGTACCACTTTATAAAGCTTTAGTAAGGCCACACCTGGAATACTGCATCCAGTTTTGGTCACCACATTACTAAAAAGATGTTGAGAAATATTTGGAAAAAGTGCAAAGAGAAGCAACAAAGATGATTAAATGCATTGAAAAGATAAGTGGCTGCATTTGCGCAGTAAGCAAGTAAGCATTCCAACTTTTACAATTCATACAACTTCAACCTCCAGCACCCTTCCCCCCATGAGGCCCAATCATTCCTCCCCCACACAGTTCTATGGTAGCAAGAAAGAGTCAAGCAGAAATCTTGGAGATTGACAAACAGAAATATTTAACAAAGTAACATACAATAAAACACTGATGATATTCTATTCAATCAATGCATTTAATCTATTTAATCTATTCTATTCTAGGCCAAGGTCAACCGTCCTGGCATACCAGATGTGTGAGATGCCACCTGAAGATGTACCCATATGACATTATACACACCTCAGATTGGATGTCCAGTTTGAACTGTTGGGGTGAGGACATGGGATAACTTTTTAGATGTAACTTCTGCGCCTTTTGCTTCAGATCTTATATTTCTTCTGTTGCTACCGCTTCATATTCAGTAAAAGTCCTTTTCTCTATAACAATGCAGTCTAAGGTTTTCTTTCTTGGATTTTGAATGGAGCCAAATCTGACACGGTTGCATTTTAAGCTGATCTGGGCCACCCTCAGGAAGTTGTAGGCCGCATGAAGCCCATGGGCCACATATTTGACATCTGCAGCTAGGAACTGTTCCTCAACCTTAATTTTCACTGGATCTGTAGAATTCTGTGATGTACTGTGTGTTTTCAAAACTATCAGCCAATTGCCACCTTTCCTAAACTGATTAGACTTGCAGATGTTTATTCGCAAGTCTGTTACAGCCTTGTGTCAACTTGAGGAATTAACTCTTTATGAGGCTAGCCTTGAAAAGTATCCAAACTTCCAAGTCAGATAAAATGCAGGTTGCTAGCTGGTACCAAACTACAAGAGTTACAGAGTGCCTGTCCTGAAAAACTTGCACTATTTACTGTCTATTGGACACAATTTGAAGCACTGGCGTTGACCTTTAAAATCCTAAACAGCTTAGGGCCCACATATATAATGAACACCACTTCTTCCTATTACTTCTTCTTCCTAATACTTCTTCCCAGGTGAAATAAGGAGAAGTCCATTGGTAAACACCCCTCTTGCCTACTGGCTGCCTGATAGCCTTCTCCGGTGTAACTCTCAGGCTATGGAATACTCGTCTCAGGAAGTTGTGCTACACACACACACACACACACACACGCACACACAGAGTTAGGAAAACAGTAGAAACTGCCATGTTTTAATTGGGAGTTAAAATTCCTGAAGGTTAACAGTTAATAAATTTTAATTATATAGTTTTCTACTAATTTTAATCATATTGACTTTACGGTTATGTTTCCTGTGTGACCAAAAATCCAAGAAACAGAAAAAGGCCAATGCAACACATCCTTTTTACTCTATAACATCTCCACACACATAAATTCAAGACGGATACGGAACAGGCCTACCTTATTATCACTAATATTAATTATAAATAGTCTCCTTTGTAAAATGCAGTGCAAGGAGTTGGAAGTTTTCAGAAAGCATGTGGTTCTTTTCCCACACACATCCTTCTTTAGGCAACCTCAATTAATCTCTCCAAAACAGAAAAATCTCAATATTTCTTAATTATTTAGTAAAAGCACTGGAAAAAACTACCGACCAGGAAAACTTCAATTCCCTTCTTTTTTCATGCTCAACAGTGGTATCCTGTCTCGGAGCTGCAGACGTGACCCCACCAAAAAAGCATGGAGAAAGGAGTATTTTATGTTATTTTTGTTTCCTTTACCAAGGAAATTTACCAAAATAAATGGACAAGAGTAGACACCCCTGTTTTCATAAGGGCCAGATCCTGAGTCATGTTAAGAGGAACACAGCTTCATTTCTGTTGTAACATTATTTTAACCACTGGAATCAGTACTAAATGAAAAAGGCTTATCCAAGAACATTCATGATTATCAAAAATAACCCTATTGATTATAGAAAGGCCTTTGATTATGTTGATCACATCAAACTCTGAAAAGTGGTCATAATTCCAGAACATTTCACTGTCCTCATGAGAAATGTACGTACAGGTCAAAAAGCCAAATTATAGACAAAACATGGCAAAGGAGATCAACAAAACTGTATACACTCTCCATGTTTAGTCAACCTATATATAAATAAAATGATTGAGGAGCACTGTGAAGGTCATAAATGGTCCATAGTTATTTTTTCATTGGACCATTGTAACTTTGAACAGTTGCTAAACAAATGGTTGGTAAGCAAGGACCTTCTGTACTTTGAAGTTACTTACCACCAAGTTAGAGTCTAATGCTAAGGTCTAACACTGGTTTCCAATTATTACTGGTTTGTTTGGGAGTGGAATGCCTGAAGCCCTTTCTAGAATGCAACTTTAATTTTTTTCTCCCTGGAAAGTTTTTAGTCATTGTAGCTGCACCCACTGACAGAAGAAGCCAAGTGAGAACAAATCAGCCACTGTACATAGGCCCACCATTCTGAATATGAAATGAGAATTCTTTTCAAATCATTTTGCATGAATATGGTAACTGTGCTAAAGGACTTTCCTGCGTAAATGAACAACCAACATATACATTTCTCAAATCTCAGCGTATCATTTTGGAATACTGGTAACTCAAAATGATTTCAATCTTATTTTCAGACTTATTAATTAACAAACCCACTATATTATTAACATGCATTTAAAAATCCACTGAAACATTTTTAAATCCATCCTGACATTTAGTTAGAAGTCTGAGAGAAAAAGCAAGCTGCCCATGAATTGTCCAAAAAGCTACTACAAAAAGCTATTACTACTCACCATCTTTAACCACTTGACCAATCATGATCAAGTTTCTTCTTTCTCATGATACAGGTTTTGCATTGCTTACTGAAATGAACTTGCACCTTGTTTTAATATATTTTCATTTATTTACTATTTCTGAAATCCTCAACGTATTTGATGATTGTTAAGTATCTTCACTATTGAGTTCCATATATTTAACTTCTTGAATAAGTTTATTAATAATCGGATTGAGTTAATTTTGCTCAACATTTCCTACCACACAAGAACATAGCCTGAGCTCACCTTACTTTTATCCACAATATAAAGTAAGAAAACTAGAAACTAACAAAGGAACACTTTATCTTATTAAGTGAATTTATATCCTTTGAAATGAACAGGCAAAAAATGAGTTAAATTCCATTGATTAAAGCTAATTTCTTTTATTATTATGCAAAAAATTAAATCACTTTTTTTTAAAAAATTCATATTTATATCCTGCCCTTCTCCGGAGACTCAGGGCAGCTTACAATTTCTGGGATACAACCCAATGCGCTCAGCAATAGCCTTCATTCCATTGTATATGCCTGCTTATTACTAAGCGGCATTTTTACAAAGTCAGCTTATTGCCCCCAACAATCTTGGGTCCTCAATTTACCTACCCCAAGAGGATGGAAGGCTGAGTCAACCTTGAGCCTGGTGGGATTCGAGCCTGCAATAGTTACAGGCAGCTGGAACTAAGTGCTAGGCTATTATCAGCCTGCACCACCAAGGCCCTTACTTGCTCAGATTTTAAAAGAAAAATCCTTTGATCTTGATCATAAATTTCTTTAGTCACACCAGCTTTTCAGTATAAAATGCAACATACTTTTACCATAAAATCAGAAATTAGTCACTAGCATAGTCACTAGATTAATCAGATTATATTTTCAGCCACAAATAGAAGGCAAACATCATGATTTAATTAGGTCAAGATATCTTTAAAGTCACAAAACCAAGCAACAAATTAATTGCAAAGCAACACAATTGACTTTTAGCATTTTTAATGGCAAATTGGACAAATGGTGTTTAAACAAATGGTTGTGAATCAGGCCAACATGACTCCATGATGATAATTTATGTAAGAAATTATAATTCCAGGTTCACAGCTAACTAATGGAGTCCTACTGAAAAATATTTAAATATTAGCCAGCAATGTGCTACAACTGCCAAAACAGCCAATGCAGTCCTAGGCTGCATTAACAGAGGGGTACCACATGAAGTGCTAATGCCACTTTATAATGTTTGGTAAGAGAATACTTGGAATGCTGCATCCAGTTTTGATCTCCATGATGTAAAAAAGATGTTGAGACTCTATAAAGAGTACAGAGAAGAATGACAAAGATGATTAGGGGGCTAAAACATATGAAGAAAGGTTGCAAGAATTGTGTATGTCTAGTTTAATGAAAAGAAGGACCAGAAGTGACATGATAGCACTGTTGCAATATTTGAAAGGCTGCCACAGAGAAGAGGGGGTCAACTTATTTACAAGAAGGCAGAACAAGAAGCAATGGATGGAAAGTAATAAACTAATCAAGGAGAGATGCACCCTAGAACTAAGGAGATTTTTCCTGACAATTAGAACAATTAATCAGTGGAACAATTTGCCTCCAGACTTTGTGGGTGCTCCAATACTGGAAGTTTTTAAGAAGAGACTGGACAAACATTTGTCTGCAATGGTATGCCCTGCCTGAGAAGAGAGTTGGGGTAGAAGGTCCCTTCCAACTCTGTCATTCTGTATTCTAATATGGTTTAGATAGTTTCAACTATGAATCAAAGCACTGTGATTTTTAGAACCAAGGTTTATCAATTTTTCTGATTGTGAATCCAACTGGGTTAATCATGGTTAACTACTATACTAATATTTTGAACAACCGAAGTTCGTTTTTTATACTAATAAGGAATAATTATCCATTTAACATTTCTGGACAGGCAATAACCATAAAATTTGTAACATGTACCAAATGTCATCTCTATAACAGTATTTCCCCCCCGCCCCTGTGCGGAATCGACAGAAAATGCCTAATTGTAACAAGTGCCTCAAAACACAAGATATCTGAAAGAGAAATATAATTCTGTGCACAAATACTACCGAGTACCTTTTGCATTAAAAGGAAGATAGAGGGCTGTTGCTATAATGGAAGGCCAGTGGAATAACTGCAATTTAGGATTGGATCTGCAAGTTTACATTTTTGCTATAAACTTATTTTGCATCAATAAGATTCATTTTCATAAATCAACTGCCTGTTTAAGACCTGAAAATGTACAATAAAGATACAGTGGGATCCAGAATACAATATCATATACAAGAGGTTTTGTAACATAAGAGTTCTCCTACAATTATTGATTCTTAATTGTTTTTTGATGCATGCAGAATGGCAAGTTCACACATTATACTAAGCTTTCTTCCTAGTTAATAAGACTTTGATGTATTGCATCAAATATAACATGGTTTTAACTTAGTTCTGGTTATATTCACAAATCATACTAACTAAAACAATGTATTATCTTTAAATATAGATGTCAGAACCCATAGTTTATATTTTCAAAGAAGATTCTTGCATCTATAGCATTTGCACATTTTAATAAGACATAAGCTGTGGTTCACAAACCATAATTGAGTAATCTTTATAGTGACTAAATATGATTTGTTTTGCTTGTGTGAACCTAACAACTGTAGTCTATAAAACAGCTTGTATCTTAAACACAATAGGTGAGCCAGCTAACTATGGTTTATTAATAAGTCATGCTTAATATGTGAGTTGTCTAGAGACAGCTATATTTATTCAAACCAGCAACACTAAGTAGTAAACAAAGGGTTACATAATTTACTAAGAAAACATCTTGTGGGACATCTATGCTCAAAAACAAACTGTTTGCAAAGATGGCTGTGAATAAAATTGCAATACTCTTGCCTGTTGTGCTGTTTGTTTCTCTCCCCCTTTTAATCGGGACAATTCTTAACATCAGTGAATCCAGAAGAGCAAGGTAACATCCATCCCATCTCCTGGAGCCACAAAACTTCAAGAATGTCTGAGGGGCTGACTGCACATCTCAACAGTAGATTCATAAAGGCAAGCACACACTGTGGCTCATTTAGAGAAGAAAACTTTACTATAAATGATACTCATTTCTTGGAAATTTTGGCATGCTACATACAGGTTTACTGCCTTTATTAAGTTCTATTAAAAGCTTCTGCTACCATAATTTTCATAACTTTTCAATAATATAGGAAAAAACATAGATGGCTCACATACTGTGCTTTATTCTTTGACTAACTCATAATTAGTTGGATCCAGTTATACTATTTCACAAACTATAGTCTACAAGTACTAATTGGTGGATCACATTACAGACTCAGCAGTGGCCAAACAGGCCATATTACAAATGAATACAATGTGTGAATCCAACCAGTCACTTATCCAAATCCATTCACTAACGGCACAATTGGGATCTCAATCCACATATCAACTTCATGTCATACCAGAGTGACCGAACAATTACTTTCCTTAATTAGCAACTTCTACTGCAGCTCCCAAAAACTTGAAGTCAGCATTTCCATCTGCAACACTGGCATATATGCCATTTCAGCATCACAGGATTAAATTTATTAAGGCTGCATAGGTAAAGCGATCATCTCAGCAATATAAAGACTGAACAGCACTGCCAGAAAATACACACACACACACACACACACACACACACACACACACAGAGCAATATCTTTCCCACTGCAGGAAAATGAAGCACAAGTAGACATAATGTAAAGAATATACCATGGAATTTTGAAAAATGATGTTTAAAGTAGAAACCACACAGGGAATCTAATACAAATACTGCTAGAAGAGCAGTTCAGGTAATCCTCAACTTACGACCACAATTGAGCCCAAAATTTCTGTTGCTAAGTGAAGCATTTGTTAAATGAATTTTGCCTCTTTTTCTTATTAAGTGAGCCACTGCAGTTTGGTTAGTTAGTGACACTGTTGTTAAGTGGATCTAGCTTCCCCATTGACTTTGCTTGTCAGAAGGTTGCAAAAGATCACATGACCCCAAGACACTGCAACAGTCATAAATATGCATCTTAATTTTGATCATGTGACCACAGGGATACTGTAATGGTAGTTAATGCTTATGCACCAGAGGCAAATTCATTGTGTGTCTAATCACACTTGGCCAATAAAGAATTCTATTCTAAGTGTGAAAAACTGTCATAAGTCACTTTTTTAGTGAGATTGTAACTTTGTACTGTCACTAAATGAACTGTTGTAAGTTGAGGACTGCTATACTGCTGAGCATTTTATTCATACAGTACATTTTATCTCATCATTCCTATAGTACTTGAAGATACCAAGTATTATATATTTGGTTTCTTGGTCCTCCTACAACACTGTGAGATAAGTTGCATTAAAAGACAGAGCAGTTTCAGAGTATATACTACTAACTCATGCCTTTTGTTTATAAACTGCACTTTTTGTACTGCATAAACCCAACCTGAAAGTTACAACTGGAATAATTCTGAATTCCAAGAAACACATTTAAAGGATATAAGATTCAATAACATATGTAAAAATGGCAATTTTAACTGTCCACAGCTTTTTTAACGAAACATTCTTGAATAAACAAACTTCAAATAAGCACCCTGTGTGAAACAACTGAACTAAACTGAATTATGTTCCTGCTCAACCTTTTGCATAATGGTAAATTTCAATTATTTTTGCCTTTTTTCTTTGAACTCATGAAATCAGCTAAACTGAGATAATTTGTGGACTGGTTGATAAGGACTCTCTAGTCAATGCAAAATATACCACAATAAATGTGTTACTATGGTATACTCTTTAAAGGATCACTACTCTAAAAATTTTTGCTGTAGCAGATTACGTACAAATAGCCCAAATATATTATCCAAAAATATGAGCACTACTCCAAACAATGTTATAGGTGTGTCTTTTTTATTTATAGCATTCAAAATAATAAGATAAAGCTACAGCACTAGCTCAACATGCTTTCATATTCAACACTTTTCTTCACTGGGCCTTCCTGTGTTATTTTAATACTGTTATTGCATTAAAGCAATATATTATACCTCAAGCATTTTAATATTAATGGTGTGTGCACAATTAGAAACTCTAACAGGAATAACCTTGCAACTTAATGGCAAATTTATCACAGCAAAGGAGTGTCCTAAAAATAACAATTTTACAACAGTGGGGATGTGCTTTGCTTGTTGGAAGTCTTTCCTGAAAATTAAATCAGATTAAGGAGGATAAAAAAAAAGACGAAGTTCTCTTTTCAGATGCTGGCTTATTCTTTCTGTGTGGGTTTTTTTTTATTTTACTATTTGGTGAAATGTGTAAGCTTTGGAAATGACACCTGACATCCCTGTTTCTCAAAGGATGCTGGAGACCGCAGCTGATGAACTTTCCAAGGCAGGGCAAGATCCACCCCACCCCAAAAAACCAGACACTTTCGGGTTCTTCCCCACTGGTTCAAAACCAACGGAATCCAGTCCTTCGCTTGACACGATCCCCTCCTGAAAAGGGGGCCGTTTTTTCCTTCAAAGCAGGCCAGCCTAAAACGGCCCCAGGCCGTCTTTCACCCCCCCGCGCTACGACCGGCCCCGGGAGACCTTCCCTCAGCCGGCGCCGCCGCCGCCGCGAACGCGACCGCCCCAGTCCGTCCAAGGGGACGCGGGGCGGCCCACTCCAGCCGAGGCCAGCGGGCTGCGACTCGCCTCCGGGGATTCCGCCCGTCCCCGCCCGGCAGCCGAGGGTCCCGAGCCGCGAGGGGCGAACCGGGACCCCGCCACGCAGGCGCACTCGCCGTCCTCAGAATTCACCCTCCGGGCAGGGCTCTCCCTTCTCCCCTCCCCCCACTCCCCTCGGCAGACCCGCGCCTCGACCCTCCCAAGGGCCGCGGGGCTGGGCGGCGGCCCGGCTGGAGGGCCGTCAGGCGCGGCGCCCCTTCTTCCCACCACGGAACCGACCGGCGGCCGCCCTCCTGAGGGAGCCCAGGCCCTGGCGCGCGCGCGGCCCTGGCTCACCTGCCACCGCGCTGAAGGCCGGCGGCGCTCTGCCCGTCACGCGGGCTCGGGCGGTCGCTGGCTGCGCTCCGGAGCGGCGGGAGGGCGGGCGGTTGGGCGGCGGCGGCCCGGAAACAGAGGAGCGGCGGCAGCAGTGGCGGCTCTCAGCCGGACGCCGAGGGGAGGGGTCTGCGCGGGGCGGGGCTTCTGCTGGACTGACAGGCGGAGGGGCGGGGCGGGGCGGCCGGAAACGGTTGAGCGCCTAGAGCGGCTCTTTTCGCCAAGCGGCGCCCGGCAACGGGTACCTGTAGGTTTTTTTTTATTCTAACATGGCAACAGAGAAATCTGCACGAATGTGTCCTGGGAAATTAAAATAATCTGCTATTATTTTGTCTTTGTTTGAAGCCCAGTCATGTCAAATTTGCATCTATTAAGTCTTTTGCATTAAATCTGGCTTGTGGAATCCAGAAGGGTGCGGTGCCCAGGGGTAGGCCTTCTCTGTGCGGGCACCCACCCTGTGGAATCAACTTCCCTTGGACCTTCGCTTGGCTCTGGATCTTAATGAGCTTATTGAAAGAGGAAGCTAGATGGCTCTATTCATAAGCAAAGCAAATACTGCCAGCAGAAGTTCATTCAAGACAGGATATATAAGGGATCTAAAACACAAGGGTACTTTAGAAGACATTATATTCGAGAGGCTTTGTTTTTAAACTGGGAGAAGATTAAAAACAATACTATTTAAAAATTCCACTATGGATATCTACTATTGAAGCTTTTTCATATCCAGTAATATACAAAAAGGAACAAACAGATGTGTTGAGATATTGAATGAAAAGGGTGAACTTAAATCTATGCAAGCATTGGAAGAACAAGGTGTAAAAATGAATTGGTTTTCATATTTGCAAGTACAATCTAGATTTGATAAAAATTTTAAAACAAGGTATTTATGATAAGTTGACTGAGTTAGATAAAATTCTGGTGGGTACTGATGAAAAGGTTAATTAAAAACTATGGACATTTATTAGAATTTAAAATGGAAGAACAAGAAGTTAAAGAAACAATGATTGCTTGGGGGAAAATTTTGGATATGGGATTGATTTAGAGAATTGGCAAAAACTATGGTCTCAGAATTATAAAATGACAATGTCAACTGCTTATAAAGAAAATTTGTATAAGATGTTTTACAGGTGGTACCTACCCCACGAGAATTGCAAGAATGTTTAAGAATAAATCGGATAAATGTTGGAAATGTCATCAGATACCTGGCTCGTATTACCATATGTGGTGGACATGTTCGGATGCAAAAAGATATTGGACTAAAATCCACACATGGTTGGAAAAAATGATAAAACAACATATAGACTTGAAACCGGAAATATTTTTATTGGGAATTATACCAGATATTTACAATAAAGAGTTGAAATATTTGATTGTAAATGTTTTAACAGCAGCTAGAATTGTATTTGCTAAGAACTGGAAAAACAATAAAATATCTATGCAGAAGGAAGTTATTAAGAAATAATGGATTGTGCTGAAATGAGCAAATTTGACATTTGAAATTAGAGATCAAGAAGATAAACAATTTTATAAGATATGGGATTTGTTTTATCAATGGTTGGATAAAAAGATTTGGTAATGTAAGAGAATATATAATTTTGTAATAGAAATTGAGTAGATTGATATATAATATAATACAGAGATATATAACCATTGGATGAAAGTATAATATAAACTTTATAATAAAATTGAGAATATATCGCATAACTGATGAAATAGTTTAGTCATGTATAAATAATTGATATATATATAAGAATATTTTATATTGACAATATGAGAATCTTTTTATAAATGGTGAGTGATGACTATGAAAGGATAACACAAAGGATCTGTAACCAACTGACACACTGTAAAATGGAAGATGGTTTTTATGTTTTGTTTGTATGTTTGTCTTAAAATAAAAACTTTGTATTAAAAAAAAAAGATAGGATATTTCAAAACCCCTGACGACAAAATTTAACAGCTAACAAAAGCCAAGTGATAGGATTAGAGCAAGCAGCCCCTCATCCAAAAATCTTAACACAGGGCATAGCCATCAGCTAGAGTGGGAATTACCTAACCCTCTTTCAGAACACAAAGCCCATATTGCACAAATCCCAAACTTCAACGTTACAGAAAACTGTAAAGGTCCATCCGCTCATTTCAGCCATTGGTTCAGCTGTCCCAGAACCTCAGGCTGCTGGTGTTTCCGCGTCATCAATAAACCAACTTTCTTTGTAATCCGCCTCCATTTTATTCCCAGAAAACCTGGGGGTTTTCTTCCTTGCACTATCACAGAGGTCTCCAAAGCCCCTTTAAGACTGGTGGACTTCAACTCCCAGAATTCTCCAGCCAGCAAAGCTGGCTGGAGAATTCTGGGAGTTGAAGTCCACCAGTCTTAAAGGGGCTAAGTTGGGGGACCCCTGCACTATCGTATCAGCAGCCTGGTTAAGGCCGGTTTCTAGCATAGCAGAGGCCTTCCTACATCCAATACTCAGGCTTCAGCCCAGCTCATGAGATTAGAAACGCAGAGAAGGTGTTTTCCTCACAGGCCAGCAGGTCTTCCTGTAAAAAACAATAAGCCCCGTTTTCCACAGAAAACGGAACTAAAACTGGTGAGCTCTTGTTCTCATTAAGCTTTAATCGAGTCAACCGCAGTCGGGATTCGCACGACACACGAAGCCGAGCCAGGCGCGATGAAAGGGCGACCCGGGCTAGGGCCTGAGGCGATCCAGGGAAAAACATCGCGGGGTGTCCGGGAGGGTGGGTCGGTTCCCTCCACCCGCTCCTCCTCGTACTTTAGCGGCACCGTCCTGGGAGGGGCGGGGCGAAGGAAGGGGCGGAGCTCCCTGTCTCGGCCGAAAGCTCCCACACGTCGCCTCCTTTTTTTCATGTTTAACAGCAGCAGCACCGCCCTCTGAGGGGCGGGGCGAGACAGGGAAGAAGCCATTTCCTCGGCCAAAAGCGCCCGCTCGCCTCCTCCTCCTCTTCGTGTGTTAGCAGCAACCGCAGAGCCTTAGGTTGAGCAGAGGGGCGGGGCGAGGGAGTGGGCGGAGTTGCCTGCCTCGGCCAAAAGCGCCTGCGCGCCGCGTCCTCTTCATGTATTAGCAGCAACAGCAGCGCCGCCCCTGGAAAGGCGGGCCGAGACAGGGAGCTCCGCCCACTCCATCAACCAAAAGCTCCCGCGCGCTTTCCTCCTCTTCGTGTATTAGCCGCAACAGCAGCACCGCCCCCGGAGAGGCGGGGCGAGGGGCGGGGCGAGGGAGTGGGCGGTGCTCCCTGCCTCGGCCAAAAGCGCCCGCGCGCGCCTGTGGCGCCCCCTCCCGTCCTCCTCTGCTCCCCGACGCAGCATGGCGCTCTCCGCCGATCCCTGCTTCCAGAGGCTGGCCGAATGGCAGCGGGCCCACGCCGGGCAGCTGGTGCTGCGGAAGCTCTTCGAGGCCGACCCCGAGCGCTTCCACAAGTTCAGGTAAACCGGCGCCCTCAGCCGGGAGCCTCGCAGCCCCCCCCTCCCCCTCAGGCTAACCGAGGCGCGGTGGCGGCTGCTGGCCGGCCGCCCGGCCTCAGGAAAGGACGCTCCGCAAAGCGGGAAAGCTTTGGAGAAAGGCCGCCCGGGGATAGAGCAGGCATAGAGCAGGGCTCTCCAGCCTTGGCAGCTTGAAGCCTTAGCGGACTTCAAGTCCCAGAATTCCCCAGCCAGAGTTCTGGCCTAGAGGTCCGTGGCGCGGAGGGCCGACCCGCCCGCACACGCTCTGCAGCTCCCAGGCTTCGAAAGGGCAGGCGGCGGCTTGGGATGTCTGCGGGGGGGGGCCTTTTCCCAACGGGCGGGCTCTGCTTCGTAGCGGGGCACAGACGCCTCTCGAGCCTTTCTCTAAGACCCCCCACCCCCGAGAAAGGCGCCCTTTGCGTGTCTGGCTTTTTCTGCTCGGGCACTTCCTCCTGCTTGTGAATCAGCAGTTGCTAGCAGGCCAGTGGGGGTTGCGTTCAGGCACAGAAACCAGGGCCTGATCTGCCCAGCCTGAAGCTGTGGTTGGAATGGCCCCAGCGCCTAAACCCAGGATAAATCAAGGGTTATTTAAATACGTGGTGTAGCTGCACTGTTGCAACTCGATTCACGTCCATCCTGACGGTCTTCGTTGCATTGCACAAATCCAGCCCGTTTCAAAGAATCGGGCCAAGCTAGAAACTGGGACTGTGTTTGCAATGGGCATTTCACAACTGGTGTGGAAACATGCTTGCGGAACTGGTGTGAAAACGTTGCTATGCAGAAACTTGTTGAATTCTGTCCTTGGTCTCCAAGCAGCTCCGAGCTTTGATAATGGAGACTCTCACGATAAGCAAAATAACACCCAAAATAATATAGAATAGAAATCTTTATTGGCCAAGTGAGATTGGAGACACAAGGAATTTGTTTTAGTACAAATGCTGTTTGTATACATAAAAGATACATTCATCAAGAATCATCAGGTGCAACACTTAATGATAGCAATCAAATCATCAAATCAATATTTTTGCTCTCCTGTTTGTGTGGTCAGTTGGAATGAAATTTTCAGCAAGTGGCTTATCGCTGCTTGAAAAACGATCTTGCGTTATCTTGAAATGTTAACCTTTTTTACTGAACTAGTTTTGGTGGTTTTTGAGTTTCCCAGCAATGGTGATCTTCCCTTACCTAAGTTGCAAAATGGCTTTCAAAATTTTAACTCTTTTCTGCCTGTGGAGAGATTTTTTTCTGCCTTACCTATCCAGAGGGTCGGTTTGGTGTCCTGTTAAGGCAGCAGGCTGCAAACCTAGATAGAATCTTTGTTCTTTTGGCACAAAGCCACCTAGGTGACCTTGAAAACTGCCAGAAGAAGCAGGCAAGGGCAAACTGCTTTCAAAACTCTTGTGCCAGAAACATGACCTGAAGGGACATGCCCACGGAAAATATCCACTCATCCAGAAAATCTGGATTCTCGTGTTCTCATGTCTTGTTTGAAATATATATTTTTATGATTTAACTGAATGTTTTGCCTCCTTGAGTAAGAAGTACCATGTCTTGGTGACGTATAAATAAAGCATTTTCTAAAATGCCCCTTCTTTGGTCCAGTCATCAGAGTTCTTTTTTAACTGATCTGATACATTTATGGAAATAGGCACAAAATAAAATTAGGAGAAAATGAGTATCCATTTTTTTTATAAGCTCTTCAATTCATTTGATTTCCTAATGAAAGATGGCTCCTTGGAAATGCATTAGAACATTGGATACAATAAAGAACATCTTTTCCTCACTATTTTTCTTTACTTCCCTCACTTTTTTATATCTATTGCAAAGACAAGCAACTTTTCAACATAATGAGTTTCTCAAATAATTTTATTACATTTTACAAAATATATGTGTAAAAAATGAGAAACTATAAGAGTAAAGAGAATAGGGATAGAAGTGTGAAAAAGATATTAAAAGAAAACTCAAATATACAAAGAATAATTTCCAACTTCTTCCAGGGATAGAAAGGATGCTTACATTTGACTCTTAATTTTTAAGATTATAAAATTTCCATTTCCCTCCCAAAGGAGAATGGAAAATAGTAATTCTTTCCCCCTTTTTAAATTTTAACAATCAACAGATCCATATGTCAAAATTTGATTTATCTCCTGCAGAAAGGCCACAACGGGCTTCCAATTATATATGAATTTCTTCAGTGATTTTTCTCTCACCAGAACCCTTGACTTGGCCATTGTTGCCAGTTCTGTTGTCTTTATTAACCATTTGTGGATGTTATAGGATCTTTCCAAAGCTGAGCCAATAAAAGTCGTGTTTCTATTATCTTCTATACCAGTAACAATAAAACACCATGAGATCTTTCCGCTATTTTATCCATAAACCCTAACAAAAAAGTTTCCAGTCTATATTGTTAAATTAATTTTCAAATTTTTTGAGTTGTATAGGAGTGAGCAGCTTGAAGTCCAGTTTGACCTTGGAAGGAGAATGACAGGCTGTGCAAGGACAGTAACTTTGGGGTGCTCACCTTGGTGTCAAAGGCACAAGAATTTGGTTCCCGTTTGATACTTGGAACACATTTTCTTATCTTTCTTCAAGTGAAGGCAAAAATTCTTCAGTAGTGAAGAAAGACAAGTTGCCCCTGATTTTTCATTGTGCCTGTGGCATACATGACATGCTTATTTTGCACTGAGCACTTAGTTTCTTGGAGGGTGCATGGGAAAATAAGCATGAGGAGAAAGCATGTGGGGGGGGTGTGTGTAAACTTTCACAGATGAAGAGGAATAGCCTCTGGGATTTGGTTAATTCCGGGACGCCTTTGTATTCCTCGCCATTTCTGTGATTTCAGATCCCACGCCGTTTTGCCTGCACTAGAAAATCATGCCTCTCCTTTAATGGAGAATTAGCTCAGGATTGAAATGAGGGCTCATTGGTGCTCTCTGAGCTTGCTTTCTTGCAGACATTTCATTACCTGAACTAGGCAACATTGGTGCTAGTAAGGAGTGCAGTTTGCACTGATGTTACCTACTTTGGGTAATGAACTGTCTGCAAGAAAACAACCTCAGAGGACCCCACATCTCTCCTACCCTTCCAAGACAATCGATGCACTAAAGCAGGGGTCTCCAACCTTGGCAGCTTTAAGCCTGGGGGACTTTAACTCCCAGAATTTCCCAGCCAGCAAAGCTCCCTGCCCTAAAGCATATGCAAGTAGCCTTCGTGGTGGTGGCATTCTCCTGAAAGGTGTTTTCTCTATTTAATGCCTTGCTCCAGTGTTTCACTTGCTCTGCCATAGTGTCAGAGCCTTCCTTGGCCTTTGGAAATTTGGAATGACAGTTTCACCCATGTTTCCCTTCAGGGATGTCTTAGAGGTACCTCAGCTGGGTGCCTTTATTTCTTCATTTGGGAAGAGGAACTTTTGAGTTAACTGTTAATTCCTAGTTTTGGTTTTTCTTTCCTTATGGACTGACACACATGAACATTCACTGAAAAACTGGCTTGCTTACAAATAATCTGTACAACAGCAAAATGTACTTGTTTACTATCATTTGTCTGCTACCTCTTCTTATGCTGCTATTTGGATTAGAGGATTATTAGGATTTTCCTTCGTTACATATCTTCCTTTCTTAGATAAGGCAAGTGGTAGGATATTCATTTATGTAATGGAGTTGCTTGCTCTCTTGCAGTGTGACCCTGAAGACAGAGCATGGGGACATCTTGGTGGACTATTCGAAGAATCTTGTTACAGAAGAAGTTATGAAGTTGCTGGTGGAACTGGTAATTTAGTCTGCTACATCTACATTAATGTTTTATAACGTTTGGTCACATTTACGTATGACCTGCATTACATGTGCTTTCTAAAATGAACCATAAGCAAACAAAAATCTTCACAAAAGCTGGCTCATCTTATAAATAAACTAAAACGTTGTATCTTCAAATACAAACATTAATGAATTGGTAGAGTGTGATACTTGCGTATTTCTAGGCTCTGTCATGTTGGGCCAGTTTTTCTGCCTAGCCCCTCTGGCAGGGATGTTGTTATGGGAGTAAATGAGAAAGAGAATAGCTATATAGGGCTCCCTTGAGCTCCCAAGCCAAAGGTCAGCTCAGCTATCTAGAGATAATTGGCTGAGTATGGAAAATGGATCAGCTATTTATCTGGTTTGTACGGAAGGATTTGGAAAGCCTATTATTTCCTACATTAAATAGCTCCTTTGACTTTCAGGCCAAATCAAGAGGTGTTGAAAAAGCTAGAGAGCAAATGTTCACTGGAGAAAAAATCAACTTCACTGAGGTATGAGCTGTTTTTATCCATAATCTGAAGGTTCTTCATGCTTGTGAAATAGTAACCTTTAGGCTTCAGGCTAGAAGTGTGTGCCCTAATTTAGTTGCTTTTATCAGTCCATTTCATCAGGGAATTTCAACTCTCTTTAAGGATTAATAGCTGTAAGCAACTGGATTAGAACAATTTTGGGCTCCTAAGCAGTACAGAAAAATAATTTGAGAGGCCAGTCTGGCCCAGGGCTGGGTGGTTATCTGTGAAACACGAGCTGCTTGGGAGGGAGGAAACTGGTGTCTAGCATCACTGGGTATTTTTATCCAAGGCTCAAGATATAAATACAAATGTGTGAAAAAGTGGAAGATAACTCTCCTCTAACTGAAGAGCATAGGCCAAATTTGGGGAGGGGGAGAGCTGGCAAAAGTAAGAAGGTGTTTGGAAATGGGCCAGATGCATCCATAGCAGTTGCAGAGAAAATGTCCTGCCCTGGCTGCTGGCAACTGTTGTGTTCCAAGCCCCTTTCCTTCTGATCCGGAGGAGAAGTAGCACATGTGTACAGCAGGCCCAGGGATCATGTGGTACTTGGCTACCCAAGAGAAGCTGCAGCCCGCTGTGCCTACTTGGAGGCAGGGGAGCTGGAAAGAATGCAGAAGCCACACCTCTTGTCTCCCCTGCCTTGTTTTGCACATCTTGTGAGCCTCTAAAAGCTGGGTGTGAAGACATCCCTCCCATGACATTCAGGTGGTATAATATTTCCTTCTTTTGCTTCCACTCCAGTTTGGAAGGAGTACGAGTAGGACAAGGCATCAGGTCAAGAAGCACAACCTCCCTGGAGCCAGGGGGCATTTTTTTTCCCACCAGATGCAGAGACCACCAATAATGCAGTGGTCAGATCAGCAGAGGAAATAAGATTTATGATCTAGTTTTGGAGGCTTGAGATTACAAGTAAATGGGTTTGTTACACACACATTATGAGGACTTGATGCAACTATTTTTATTCTTATTTATTTATTACATTTCTATGCCACCCATTTCCCTTACAAGCTGACTGGGCAGCTTATAAATTATACACGAAATACTTACATAAAATCTGCCAACTGGTTTTGGCCATGTCATCTGAGCAGAATTGTGTAGTTTTGATAGCAAGAAGCCCTGAGAAGTCGCACATGAAATACCTTGCACCCTTGTTACGAAACACTTTGCTTCTGCAAAGCCAAATGACCCGGTGCTCTTTGGGAGGGCGTAGGGTGGCTTAAAATACATCTTAGAGGAATTACATGAGCAAAGCAAGTTCCTCAGTTGTGGCAGAGAAATCCACTGAAGTTCCTCTTCTGTAACTCTCATGTCTGTTACTTGGTTGTGTAATAGCTGCACAAAAGTAAAGCCAACGTTTAAATAGTTTCAGAAGAATCTCCAATAACCTGGGCTTCTTCCAATGGGGAGCCTCCAGATTTGTGGCCCAGAATGTGCAGAGGATGGGATATGCTATAGCCATTGGGTTCAGATAAGTGATGGCTTGCTGGTGAAAATAAAAATTGCTGGCTGATTGCTAAGGACAAGCTGCGCTTACAGGTCTTAGCCTATGCATTAAGATGAGAGAATTATGTTAGCAGAATCTTAGTAAAATGCTTTTTACTAAGTTTTCTGGAATCTTTGCGTTTGGATTGGAAAAACCTATTGCAACCCTCTAGAGAGAAATTTATCAACCTTCATGCAGCCATAGGTCTCCAAACTAGTAGGGGCTGCAAGTATCTGATTGTCTGGAGAAAATCTAGTCAAGTCTAGCAGACAGCATTCCCTCCTGCCCTTTTGGCTGCTACAATTTCCAGACACTGACACAACACCAATCACACCTGGTGCAGTGCCAGGTTACTTAAGCGTGATCTTGTGAGAGCATCAAGAGAAGGCTTGCTCAGGCCCCTGTCACTGCCACAGACAAAAGGGACTCGGGCTTCCTCGGTGGCGGCTATGATCCTGTGCAGCCTGTCTGTGGCTGCTCCCTGAGCGCTTGGTCTCCCAGAAAGCTATGACAGGCTTTGCTCTGAGCAATTTTCAGCTACATTACGTTTATATTTCTTTAATTGATTGTTTATTGTATATGTTGTGAACTGCTGAAAATCAAGTAATGGGGGCAGTATAAAATATTGTAAATCAACCAAGTGTCATGCCTGCCCTTAGAGAAAACAGGCAAGCAGCCCTTTCTGGGGAGGTCACAGGTCAAGAATCAAGAGATGCTGTAGGAAGAACCAGGCCAAGTCTTTCCTGAGGGGGTTGTGGGAATGGCGAGGTGAGAGGAAGTGGGATTAGTCTTTGCTTACATTGGTTTTAGAGCAACGGCTATTCTGTGTGAATGCCCAGCAGAGTGGCATTTGTGCTGGAGGTCTCTTGGGTAGCTCAGGGGGGCCCTGAACTTCCTTTCACTCTCCTCTCCTCGCTCCCTGGTGCAGAACCGAGCTGTGCTCCACATTGCTCTCCGGAATCGCTCCAATACTCCAATCCTCGTTGAAGGCAAAGATGTTGTTCCCGAAGTAAACCAAGTATTGGAGAAGATGAAGAATTTCTGTCAGGTATAAAGCATTTCCTGTCATTAACCGAGGACGATCTCTTATGACATATACTGGTAGTATACTGCTATAACATACCGGTATTACATATACAGGTACTCCTTGACTTATGGGCACAATTGGGACTAATCTAATCAAACTGGAGTAGAATTAGGACCACGGAATGGTTAAAAACTACCTTGCAGGTTGAGTCAAATGAAGAGCTTGGGCTTCCCCAGTATCAGAATATTAAGGCACTCCCCCAAAAGGCGAAGTTTTAAAGCAAAGTTTGAAGAGCCGATGGCCCCCTCTGCGCCCGAGAGCCCAAGCCATGCTTTCTGAACGGGCTGTCGTCTTCTTTCTCACAGAAAGTCCGCAGCGGTGACTGGAAGGGCTACACAGGAAAAGCCATCACGGACGTGGTCAACATTGGCATTGGTGGCTCTGACTTGGTGAGTGAGTCTCTGCAGCGCCTGCCTGTCCAGGACTGGCGAGTTCCAGAGTGCAGCAATGCTCAAGTCTTGTCTCCTTCATCCAGGGGCCCCTCATGGTGACCGAAGCGCTGAAGCCTTATTCCAAGGGAGGCCCTCATGTCTGGTTTGTGTCCAACATCGATGGCACCCACATGGCCAAAACTCTGGCGGCGCTGAATCCTGAGACAGCACTCTTCATCATTGCCTCCAAGGTAGGTCCTGCTCTGGGGAAGGGGACTTCCCCCCCCCCCCATTCTTTCCGCAGTAGAGGTGAGGCGGTCTCTGCATTTCTTGGCAACCTGGAAGGTGAGCCTTGCTGCAGCAGCTCAGGGTCATTAATGTGGTGAAAAAGATTCAGAGTCTCAGTGAGCCCTAAGCATGAATGTTTTCATCCATACAAAGACTGAGGTGGGATTAGCAACTGGCTTGCTTCCTGTTTTATTCTCCAGGGTGGCCAGCCCAGTCAGTGAGGGAGCTGTCATTAAAAGGGCATCTTTTGGGGCCTTGTCTGGGGCCATCCAGCCAGGGCCAGTCCCTCTGTTGAGGGTTATGAGGATGAAGCATCTTGTTTATCTTTGCTTCTCTTTTGGTCCAGATGATAGAGAGCAAAACTGGATACAGGCACTCTATTGTTTTGTGAAGTGTGACGGATGGAAAATGTAATTTGTGTACTGCTACATTCCTTGTAAGCCCTTCTTGGAAATAGTTAGGTTTTAGGGGCTGATATATGAAGAAAACTTCATTTGTGTTAATTTGGGTTCATTAACAATAACACTTATAAGTTTATATCACTCTACAGTGCTTTCCAGCACTCTCTGAAGGATTTGCAGAGTCAGCATATTGCCCCCAACAATCTGAGTTCTCATTTTCCCAACCTTGGAAGGATAGAAGGCTGATTCAACCTTGAGCCAGTCAGGATCAAACTCCTGGCAATGGGCAGAATCAGCCTGCAATACTGCATTCTAACCACTGCACCACCATGGCTCCTTGGGTTAAAATATTTGGCCCCTGGAGCCATGGGCCAGATACATTTTCATTGGAAAACTGTCTTGTCATTGTTAAAAAACTAGATCGATATGTAAAGATATGAGTGGCATTTTTAAAGTTTGCTTTTTAAACAAATGGAACTATAAGGAGCGGAGGTGATGTTGGTCCTCAAGGTTCCATATGAATGATTGGATAAGCAGATCCAGTGGAGAAGACTGGTTCCTAATGAGCTGTATAATACAGTCATTTCTTATTTAGTGGCTACTTCATCTGGTGACCATTCACAAATTCAGCAGTAATTTTAAAAAAATCTGATCAGTGCATTGCATTTACAACCAATTTTCTGCATTAAAAACATGGCAGAGTGAGAGTAGCACAGACACAGTGCAGAGGAAAACTTGATCTTAAGAAATTGCAGTTGCTAAACAAGGAGAGGATGTAGGCCATCAGATTGGCTAATGAGCAAGTCAGATTGCATAAACAATAGCCAAGTTGCATGCTTAAATATGACATAGGGGAGAGAAAAGGCAATCACCAATAATTCAAAGTTTGACCAGGAATTTCACTCTTTCTTCTCTCTTGACTTTTACCACTAGACTTTTACCACTCAAGAAACCATCACAAATGCTGAAACAGCCAAAGAATGGTTCCTTCAAGCTGCTAAAGATGTAAGTAGACGTTTATTTTATTTTATTACTTTATTTTATAGTTTATGTGCTACCCATCTAGCTATCCAAAGTGACTCTGGATGGCTTTGTTTCCACTCCCCAGAAAAATATCCCACCCCAGTCCTCTGGATGGGTAACAAAAAGATAAAATATATAAATGAGAAAAGTGATGCAACGTAACAAGGCAGCAAGGACAGCTAAGAACCAAACAATGGTTTTAACTTTCTTCCAAATGCTGGCAGGATTAGAGCTGTCTGTCCTTCCAGAGAGGGTTGTTGATTGCTCTGCAGCCTGTGAGAAGTTGGGATCTCCACTGACTATTTCTGGATATTCTGGGAGCATCCCATAATTTGCCTGGCTTTGTCTTTTGAATGGTTTAAAGATAGGGAACAAGATAGGACCCACCACTGCAAAACTTCTGCCTGATGCCATGCAGGCAGTTTTTACTTTAAAAGGGTGTGGGTATGTATAGGGCTTTATTTTTTTTTAATCTTTGGGGGAGTCTATCTTTAGAGGCACAATTTTTGAATTTTTCAAGGGTTTCACTTTGTTGGTACTTCCAAGTCAGATCAACCTGCTCCTCCCCTTTACTCCTCAACCCACAGCTCCTGATTTAACGTTGGGTGCAGGTGCAGAAGGGGGAGGGGCATCCATTTCCTCCCTTGCCCACCTTTAACTAAGGTGGCTAAAGCTGTATCTGAACCATGGACTCCCAGCTCTGCTTCATGATGGAACCCCTCTTCGTCCCAGTGAGATTAAACTTGGCAAAGGAGGGAATTTTGCTCAGGGTGAAGCACCCATTCCTGAAAGGGGCTTCTGCCTACCCAGTTTCACCCAAGCTCTTCTCATAAATGCCCTGAAGCATCTTTTAAAATAAATTTTATTAATTTTATTAATTTACATTTCTTAGTGCTTAATTACCATCGTGTTGTCTGGGTATTTGAATTGCTTAACAACACAAATTCCCTCCCTACTCTCCACTCCCTTTCCCCAACCATTGGTACAATAAGTTTGATAATATTCTGTGTCTTCTTTCTATTTGATTTTCAATGTAAGTTCATCCATTTCCGCACAATCTTCTTAGTTATTGTGGTATTTCTTCATTTTTCCAATGTTGTGCAGAAATAATCCTCGCTGCTGTTAAGACATGTAATATTAAATACATACTTTTCTTATCAAATTTTTCTGATATCATCCCTGATAAAAACAATTCAGGTTGGAAATCTACATGTTTCCCTATTATCTTTCCTATCCACCTGTGTATTTTTGCCCAACAGTTTTTAGCTTTAACTCAGGTCCACCACATACGACAACATGTGCCCGTTTTCAAATGCCTTGCAGCATTGAGGGGGCCTGTTATGCTGCAAGAGAACATGAGACCGTTTGGGCGACTCGGATGCTTTTCCTTGGACTGTGCCCAGAGGGAGAGTGGCCTTTTCAGAGACTGGTCTATGAATAGGCTTCCTCAAGTGGTTCCTTCTGTTCTCACTATCCTGACCCTATTGGGCTCTTTGGCAGTGCTGGTTGGCTGATAGAATCTTCAACAAAAGACTGTTTTTTAAGCACAGAGAATCCAGTGAGGGCCCATTAAGGAGTTCCTGGGATGGGACTAGAGCCCACAGTGGCCCAAGAGGGATCCTGAAGTGACGCTGTCCAGCTGAAGGAAGCGCCTTCCAGATTGCACTCAGAACAGGAGCAGTATTATTGGGGTGTCCCTGATGTTCCCCAAGGACAGCCTGAAGACACACACACCCTTTCCAGCAATGAGTTGGCAGCTTCCCAGGTTGCCAAAACAATTGACTTTAAAAAAAAAAATCTCATAAAACTTAACGTTTAAAAACTTGTAATGTTGCTCTAATGGGTCTGTTTTGTTTATTTAAAGCCTTCTGCTGTGGCCAAGCACTTTGCTGCCCTCTCTACCAATGGGGTGAGTATACATTATGTTTTTAAATCTCTAGTTTCAAGGCAGCGTTTCATGAACAAGACGTCTGGGGTTGACAATCCTAGATCAAATTAAAGTGGGAGGCTTTACTGAAAATGCCCAAATATTGCTGGGAGCCTTCACTTGCGAATGCTTCTCCTTGACGATGGGGGGGGGGGCGGGGATGATGGGAAATGCAGGCTTACAAACCTCCCCATGTGCTTCCTCTCTCCTCTCTTGGTATTTCAGCCTAAAGTCAAAGACTTCGGAATTGACACCGCAAACATGTTTGAGTTCTGGGATGTAAGTAAAAGCTGTGTAGGGTCACCTTTGTTACTTAGAGAGTGTTTCCCTCTCACCTCCAGCATCCTTTTGTAGAGTATGTTTTGCCCCTTCCACAGGCGTGCAGTGGCACCCTGGTATTAAACACAGGTCCTGAAATACCAGGATTCGGTTGAAATACTGGTGTCAGAAAACTTCTCTTACCACCTCGCAGATCTTTTCAAATCAGTTTGGAACACAAATCAGCTTCCCCCCCGCCCCACCCCCAACCTGGATCCCATCATCCTCTGGCAGCACCGCTCAGAGAACTCGGTCTCAGATTTTTCCCAGCCTCCCCTCCTGGGCTGTGGCCTCTGTTGCAGGAGCAGCAATGGATGAGGGGCAGATGGGATTTGCAGTGGCAGCAGCGGCGCTGGGGCAGGGCGGCTGCAGTTGCAGAAGCATGGAACCTCCTGCTCCTCGGCTGTCCTGCCAGGGGCTCCTCCATGCTGGCCAGGGGATTCTTGCCCCTGTTTTGGCTTAAACAGTCGCTGGGTAAAAGGAGCTTTAATGGCTTTCAGGTCAATCCAAAGATGCTATTATAAGCCATGACATTTGCCTGTGAAAGCTTGTCCCTTGGGCCACTAAAGGTCACCTCTTGTTGGAGACCCCAACCCTGAATTTCACAAGGGATTGGAGCAACATGGCTTTGGCATTAAAGTTTGGGAAGCCTGGCGGTTAGTGGGAGAAGCACAGTCTTAATTGTAGGGCTAATCATTTAAACCAGACTCCTTGACCGGCTCACGTGCAAAGGCCTAGGAAGGTTGCTCTGAGTAACCTGCCTTTTGGAGGAAGGCAGGAAGTATTTGTCAGTTGCAATATTCATTTTCTTGCTTGTTAATCTTAGTAACATATCAAGTATCCCCCCTGACTTTCTTCTTCTCACTTATAGAATGTGGCTGGGCTTGGGTGCCCAAAATGCCCCCCTCCCATCCCTCCCCCCCTTATCACTGGGGATTCAGGAGTAGGGAATGGAACTGGGTGCTGCAGCTGTTCAGTGGTAGAGGGAAGTCCTGCCAAAGCTCATCAGCGAAGCACCTGCCCTTCCCCATCTCGCCATTCGTCATTTGGATGAGCATTTCTGCAGATTCGAACGAGCCCTTGGCAGAATTATCCACTATCACTAGATAGAGGGCAGAGCTGGCTCTCCTTGGGTGGCAGCAGCAGGAAGGATGGCCACAAGGTGCTTCTCCACGCCTGATGAGAAGGGCTCTTCTAGACTTTGTGTCCCCCCCCCCCAAGGTTCCATGTTCATTCCTGTGCCACAGATAAATGTAACCTCTGTTTCTCATTCCACCTTTTCCCTTTGCAGTGGGTTGGTGGACGTTACTCGCTGTGGTCGGCCATTGGCCTCTCCATTGCTCTGCATATTGGTATGTACCTGCTTCCCTGTGAACTGCATGTTCCGTGGAGGGCGATTAAAGTTAATTTAGCTTAATAACCGATTGGATCTTTCTTAAAACAGTACCTCCCGAGGAAAGAAATCCTTTAAAAACATCTTAGAAGGTTGTAGTATTCTATTAATCTTCTGGGCTTCTGTGCTTAATTGAATAGTTTATTTGGCCAAGTGTGATTAGAAACACAAGGAATTTGTTGCCTGTACAGAAGCTCTAAATGCACATGCAAAGCAGCATAATAATAATGAGGAAGGAAGAAATGAATGGTACCAATAGCAATCAGAGTCCTTGGAGCAATAGTTGTCCAGATACATGGAAATTTTGAACTTATTACACCTGGATATTCTGACTTTGCAAAAACCACCTTCCTTGGAATGCCTATATAATCAGATGCTCCCTTAAGAGCTCTTAGGTGCTTGGATAGGACTTGGACTGTTAATTTTTTACCAGTCCCAGACTTTGAATCCAATTGTAGATTAACCATAATAGTAATAGTCCCTCAATGAGACAATACCTTGAGTTTATAAATTGGAAGCTTTGCCAGAAGTTTGGGTTCGAATGCAGCAAAAATTACTGGGAACACCAAATTCATAAAGTTCTTGAAACTGAGCAAGTCAAGATCCTGTGGGACTTTCGGATCGAAACAGACAGACATCTGGCCCACAACTTGCTTGTGGAACAAAAAAAATCGGGTTCTTCGATATTGCAATAAGAGGTGATGCACCAATTGAGGAGAAGCAGCTAGAAAAAATAACAAAAATATCGTAATTTGCACATTCCAGATATTCAGACCTGCTGTAATCCCCATACAAGGTTCCTGCCTGGTTGGGCAGATGCTCTGGAGGGAGTGGGCAAAGAGTCTGATCAGGCAGAGGGAGGGTCTTTTAGCCACGTAACTATTTGCTCCAAACCCTTGAGAGCTATTTGGGCAACAGCACATAGGATTCGGCCTTGGACTTTAAAGCCTGCATTCTTGAAATGATACATAAATAATAATACAACAATTTTATTTAGGTTTTGACAATTTTGAGAAACTGCTTGCTGGAGCCCACTGGATGGTAAGTCCCTGAATCTTCTCAGCAGCTGATCTAGGGTTGGGGGGAAATGGGTGACGGTGACAGCGGCTCTTGAGTTGCACACCCAAAGTTTTTTTTTTTTTTAATTACATTTATATGCCACCCTTCTCCGAAGACTCAGGGCTTACAATTTTGGGATACAACCCAGTGTGCTCAGCAATAGCCTTCCTTTCATTGTATATGCCTGCTTATTACTAAGCGGCATTTTTTACAAAGTCAGCTTATTGCCCCCAACAATCTTGGGTCCTCAGTTTACCTACCCCGAGAGGATGGAAGGCTGAGTCAACCTTGAGCCTGGTGGGATTCGAGCCTGTACTAATTGCAGGCAGCTGGAACTAAGTGCTAGGCATTTAACAGCCTGCACCACCCAGGCTCTTGGTTGAGTAGCCAATTGCTGCCCATGATGCCCTACCCTTGGAGGACAAGATTCTGAGCTAGGTTAGAATTCCCTCTCGTTAAAATAGCCTTCGCTTTCAAAAACCAAAATAAAATGTTCTTCCTAGCAATTGATCTGAACTGGGAAGCCCTAAAAATCGGAGCATTCCATTAGAGTTTTATACTGGGTCTTCTAGGGGTCCAGCCTGCCCTATTAATCCAGTTTTGTTTTTACGCTACTTGCCTAAAAGGACAATCACTTCCGCTCGGCTCCCCTGGAGAAGAATGTCCCCGTGCTGCTGGCGATGTTGGGGGTCTGGTACATCAACTGTTACGGCACAGAAACCCATGCGCTGCTGCCCTATGACCAGTACATGCACCGCTTTGCTGCTTACTTTCAGCAGGTGAGATGGCTCTTTTGTGTTGTCTAGCAGAAGGGGTTCTCACATGGGTGTGGGTGGGTGTTTGAGAGCCATGCTTCTTTGAGGGCGGTCCTGAGGGGCAGTCTCATCTGCTGCATGCACTGATGGGGTGCATGTGTTGCTAAGCAATACCTGGCACATATCTCACTACATGCTTCCAGTGGCCTTGCGCAACCCCTGGTCAGAATTTGGCTGAGCTTTCCTGTCCTTTCCAGGGCCTAAGTGAGTCTCATGGTCTTCTGCTGTTCTTGATTAGGGGGATATGGAGTCGAATGGGAAGTACATCACAAGGAAGGGCATCCGTGTGGACTATAATACTGGACCAATCGTGTGGGGCGAACCTGGAACCAATGGACAGCATGCCTTCTATCAGCTGATTCATCAAGGTATAGAGAAGGGGGTGGGTTTTTTTAGCCATCTTAGCCAATCAAAGAACGTTGGATGCCAGTCTGCCTGGAGCTGCTGTAGAAAAGGCACCCACTTCGATGTGAGTTCTTCAGGGTCAGGTGTCTGTACCTTTGATCAAGTTAGTTTGTGGGAGCGTTGGGTGAGTGCAGGTTCATGTTTAAGGTAGAAAGCTGTGTGGTTTAACTTCTTGATTGCCAATCTAGTTGTGCAGGGCTCTCCAACCTTGGCAACTTTAAGCCTTGTGGACTTCAACTCCCAGAATTCCTCAGCCAGCAAAGCTGTAGTTGTGTGATGTACAGCAATCATGGTGGGATCAGACTCTAGATCTTGTTGGGATCCAGCTGGCCTCACTAGCAGACAGGATGACCTTGACCAGAGATGGGATAAGATGACCTGTAGCCCAGCAGTAGTTCCGTATCCCTGCCATTATAAAACGACTTTTCCTTCTGTTTGCAGGTACTCGCATGATCCCTTGTGACTTTCTGATTCCAGCCCAGTCCCAGCATCCAATCAGAAATGGCCTGCATCACAAGGTAAGCCCACTTTCCCTTTCCCTTAGCTTCCTAGCTTTCTTGTGCTAAACTTTGTCCAGTGTCCATCTTGCTTTATACGAGCAGCCTTCTGCCCCAGATAATTTCAAAGGGACAATTGATGAGTCTGTTTCTTTTATACAGGGATAACTTCCCCCACTCTCAAAATATTATGTGGACCCTGTGTTTTCTTCTGTTGTTTTGAGAAATTATAATATGTAATGTTGCTGCCATTCTAAGGTGTACATTCTATAGTACGGCCACAGGAATCTAGTGCAGTAATTTCTCTATTGTAGTCATGATTATTTCCCCAGGAAATGATGCAAATGTTGAGAAAGGGAATGGGTGACCTATTTGTGGACCCATTTCAAGTTGCAGACTTTTTTTTTTTTTTAATTACATTTATATGCCACCCTTCTCCGGAGACTCAGGGCGGCTTACAATTTTTTGGGATACAACCCAATGCGCTCAGCAATAGCCTTCATTCCATTGTATATGCCTGCTTATTACTAAGCGGCATTTTTACAAAGTCAGCTTATTGCCCCCAACTATCTTGGGTCCTCACTTTACCTACCCCAAGAGGATGGAAGGCTGAGTCAACCTTGAAGAGAGTCTGGCTGCTGGGAAGACAAAACACAAGGCAGGATGTGGATCCATGGAGTAATAAAGACCCCGTTGTGACCCAACAGAGTTCATGAAGCACCTCAACTTGTATCAGGCCCCCGTCCATCTCTTTTGGCATTCTAGAATTTCACCAGAGAAAGAGGATTCTTTAACTAGCAAAGCTGAGAGACTCAAGCTATGTGAAAATGTGGCTTTTCCCCAGGGAGAAGAAACTTCCTCAGTTACACCCAAAAGTGGGGGCATAACAAAAGAAAAGACACATATCTCTATGCTTCTGCCATGTTTAAATCCCTCCATCTTTTCTAGTGAGTCCATTTCTCCTGTTTTTCAGGGAAATGTATAAGACGGCTCAGTGTAGGAAGTTGCATGCAAATTGGATGCTTTCCTAATTTCCTTAGGCTGGACGTGGTCAGGGTAGATTTAGGCCTGGCCTTTTGGCATTTGCCTTGTCACCCTGGAATGCCTGCCAGGCATCTTCTGACCTCCATGGTGTTTAGGTGGTGATCCTACAGACCTAGAAGCTGCAGAAGAGAAGTTGTTCATCCCAGCCAGCTGCTCGGTAGTTCAGGTGCCCAACTTGTGATTCTAACCTCTTCCTTTTTCCTGCTAGATTCTTCTGGCCAACTTTCTCGCTCAAACAGAGGCATTAATGAAAGGGAAGACAACAGAGGAGGCCCGCAAGGAGTTACAGGCGGCTGGGCTGAGTGGAGAAACTCTGGAGAAGCTGCTTCCACATAAGGTACTTGGAGTCCAGGATCCCTCCAGGTCTCAGGGGGAATCCACTTACGATCCCTCCCTTTCGCTCACTGATTTGATCGATGAATGATGGATGGGATAGTCTCAAAGGGGGTGGGATGAAGACTTGTGCCCTAGATACCATAGGTTGATTTTGCTGCTGCTGCTGCTGTTAATTAGGAGCTTTCGGTCTGTTCAGAGGATGAGCCCTTTAATTCACCTGGGTAGACCAGGTGGAGCCTGAGATTTGCTAGCTGTGTCACACTTGAGCTTGCTTTAGCGGGACACAAGGAATTGTGGGTATCTGCTCCAAAGAGGTCGCAACTACGAGCTTCTCGTACGAGGTGATAACATTGGGGATACCTAGGAACATGGTTTATGTTTATGAAGCTAATCCTAAACTTTCTTGACTTATGAAAAATTGGCATTCTGGTGTTTTGGGAATGGAACAGGGAACTCGGTGTGTTTTATCACTAGCAGATGTGTCTGAAAATTGAAACGTAATCTCTCTTCCTTGAAAGGTCTTTGAAGGAAACCGCCCAACCAATTCCATTGTCTTTACTAAACTTACTCCATTCATTCTTGGAGCCTTAATTGGTAAGTTTTTCCTCTTCCATATTTTTGTTTCTTGACTTAAATATATTGTCTCAAAAGACTTATTATTAATGCTGCTCTCATTGAAAATCTTTTTTCAGCAATGTATGAACACAAGATCTTTGTTCAAGGAATTGTGTGGGATATTAATAGCTATGACCAGTGGGGGTAAGTGTCCTACCATATACAAATTCTTAACGGTGTTTGTTTCCTCTCACTAGGAGTGTATCCATTGCTTTCCTGGGAGTTAGAAGCTCCTTACTTAGTCGATTCAATTTGTTTGTCTACCAAATCAAACAAGTGATTCTGGGCAATGAGCAGTTTATAAAATCAATTAATGCACTACATTCCTTACAAGGCAAAATGAACTTAAGCTGCCTTGTTTGGAGAAAAAGCATTTAATCTGGGCCCATTTCACAGGGCCTTTTTACTTGCTGCAACACACACGTCATAGCCACAAAACCTGTTTCTGGTACATTTTCTCTCAGTTTAGGGTTTAGCATATTGAATGACCCAGTCAATGTATAAGGCTTGGATTCAAATCTTTCCTCAACATTTCAGAAGTTAGTTGGGTAACTTTTTACTATTTAATATTTGTGTAGTCGTGGACTTGGTTTCTGTGCTGTAGACGTTAGTGACAGTGTGCTAAGGCATAAATTGTGGTTGGATTCCCACAACGAACGTGTTTCAGTGTGGATTTGACATCAGGCAGTGTTTCAGCCCAGTTGTCCTCTCCAGCTATGTTACAAGAGGATTTCGGAACAATTGGGGATGGTGAGAATAGGAATTTGGTGCCTGTTTTAAAGCTTTCACTCTGGAGCCTGGATTTCCCCTCTCTTCCTTTCTTAAGTGTGGAGCTTGGAAAACAACTGGCCAAGAAAATTGAGCCTGAGCTGGCATCTGATGCACCCGTCACCTCTCACGATGCCTCAACTAACGGCTTGATCGCCTTCATCAAGAAGCACCAAGCCTGACCGCAACAGGCTGCCTGGCAGATGCCCAGATCACTGTTGTAGCTGCTGCTTTGTTAGCTGCTTCCCAGGTCAGACTTCTCAACAGTTCTGGCCTCATTGTTCCTAATGGTTAGCTTTGTTGTGTCGGAAGCAGTGTTCCCAAAGGAATCCTAGGGAAAAACGTGACCTAGTGACTGTTTCATGGCAACTGTGATGTGTAGAGCACCGCATCCCTCCTGTGTCAGTCCCTGTGCCTGGTCCTGCTGTGGACGGGAGCAACCTGTAGAAGGTGGTTAAACCTTTGCCATGTTGTCTTGTGAAGACCCAGCCTTACCTGCACAGAAATAAACCAGAATTAATCATCACATTTCTCTTTCTATCCTTCCTTATTTGGACTGTAAATTCTCTTGGTCTGTGTACAGAGGGACTTGAGCATCCTGAGGCCCTAGAAAGTTGGATGTTTCATCCTCAGAAAAAAAGGCTTCAAACTACCTTGAGACTTCCAGTCCAGAGATCCATGGTGGGCTTCCTATTTGAGTACTTCTGGTTCTCTTTGATGAGTGTCTCCTGTTAAGTCTATTTTGACATCAGAAGTCATCACGAGGGGAAAAATGCTGTCAGCTGAGGTTTGTAACACAAATCCACAAATATATTCAGAGGTTTCCTGGAAAGGGGGCATCTTGAAGGATTGCAGACCCCCCTGAGCCCCTCCCCTTTGTTCTCTCTTCTCTGGTTCTGCCCTTTGAGAAAAGATTGAGAATGTCTAATGGTCCGCAGACCAGGTTGGGGGCAAGAAAGAATGACTAAAACGAGTTGAAGTCCACAAGTCTTGAAGTTGCCAAGTTTGAAGACCTCTGTTTAGTCTATGAAATACACCTCACACATCTTTTTCTAAGATCACCAGAGGTGGGGGGCCCAGAGGGATAGAGATCGGTGTAGGGAAATTAGCTACGGTTGGTGTATCTGAGATGGGGTGGATAGCAGTAGAAGGCTGTGATCTCTTCTCAAACCTACAGGCGAACACATTCAGGTGGCCAGCCAGTTGTTATTTCTCTCCAAGAAGGGAGTGTGGTTGTCTGTAGCCAATAATGTTCTTCAGGCTTCTCCAGTTGCAGGTTCATTAGCAAAGGGCTGGGTTATTTTAGGGTCTGCTTCACCCTGCTTACATCTGCTTGTCCCATCAGATGCAGCATGAGGAATGCAGCTTGTCAGGGAACGACACCAGGCAAGTGAGCAGTCTCTCTTGTGGTGCCCACCTTGTGGAAATACACACACACACACATCCCAGGGAGTTAATGTTTATCCCTACTTATTTTCTGGAAGTCCCTCACAACCTGGCTACGTCATCAGGCCTTGTGGGACAGGCTATGTCGCTGGGGTGGGATCATAAAGCACAGGCCCCAAGGCAACTTTAAGACTTGTGGATTCAACTCCCAGAATTCCTCAGCCAGCAAAGGTGGCTGAGGAATTCTGGGAGTTGAAGTCCACCAGTCTAAAAAGTTGAGGAATTCTGGGAGTTGAAGTCCACAAGTCTTAAAGTTGCCAAGTTTGGGGACCTCTGTCATAAAGGGTCTCTATGGCTGCTCTAAGCTCTTAGGCGTTTTACACTTTTTGCATTTCTAATGTGTTTTTGACATGCTAATTGTTTTACATTTTCCCCTGTATGCTGCCCAGAGTAACTTCTCATGAGATGGGCAACATATTAGACAGACAGACACTGGAAACAATCTGCCTCCATACAAGATAAGATTCATCATAAAAACTAAAGCCAGACAATTTTTGTCAAATGGCAAAAACAGCCGTTCTGCACATCCATGCGTCTCAGCAATTCCTGTCACACCGGAGTCCCCAACCCCTGAAGCTGCAGCCCACTACTAGGGCCTTGAGCCGTTCACAACGGGGACATGGAAGTGCCAAGCGAACACACGTGCGCACATCCCCACTTGTGTGAGCAGTGGGTGTGCCTGCAATTGGAGTTGTGCGCACATTTGCCCACCACTGTGTGGAACCATCCTCTCTCCCTGGCCATCTGGTCTGTGAGGCGGCCATGGCATATAGGTGGCCATACAAATCAAATCAATCAATAAACTGCTTTAACACTACAAGTTAGAAGTGCTAAAGAACTTACTCAGAAAGGAGTGAAATTAGTCTTGTATCTGAAATATCTCTCGACGTTCTCTCTTCAGCCTCCACTATCACATCCAACTGAGATTTGCAAAAATGCCTTGCAATCTCCCACGAAGTAGCTGCTTGAAATTTGTAGTGGATGGGCCAATTCTTCCCAGTTTGTTTACTTTTCTAGAATTGCTTGGGGTTTCTGGGCTGAAATGATTATAAGCAAATATTTCGGTTTATTCAAAGAAGCATAAAATATTTATGAGGAAAATTTATATGGCTACCCAACTAATTCACTGGGACAGAAAATAACAAGTCTAAGCAATGTTAGTATGTTGTCACGTAGCACATAGGTTGTTGTTATGTCCATTTTTTTGGATAGGTAACGCACTATAAAATCGAGAGGAAACTACAAAACGTCTTTATTGAAAAAAAGCAGATTATAACATCTAAGGTTAAATGAAATTCTGACTTTTAATATTAAAATAACTTAGGATAATAGTAAGTAGTTTTTTTAGATAAATAAATCTATATTTCCCAACATTTATTCTTCAACAATCATAGAAACCAAATGGTAACACAAAAACTCTGACAAGTTTATGAACTAAAAGTGACATTTTAGAAAGATATATACAAACATGGTTAAACTAGTATGTTTGCAGATGTAAACTAGACACATAGTATACAAATTGGCCATTTTTTTTTATTTCCTACAAAAGAAAAATTAACATTGGTCCAAGTTCTTGGAAATAAAACCTATATTCTTTTAAAGAAAATGCAAATATTTCTGAAGAAACAAACTTAATTTAAGTCAAATTATATACTCTAGTTATGGCATTAGTTGAATCACAAGAGTTTAATACGGGCTAAGAAAAGATTTATCTTCTGTAGTTTTGGTTTAACTCAATGGAACTCCCCATCAATTTTTTTAACTTCTAAATTATAAGGCATCCACCCACTTGTTTCGAAACAAATATTTCCCCATCCTTAAATCTCTTCATCTCCTTTGGAATCTTAGATTATGGGGCAGGATGGGTCTTCCAAATATTTACTTTTGTTTCCATTAAGTGCATCTATCTCGGGTTCCTCGCTCGTGCGCATAGGAATCGGTGGAAAGGAAAAGGAAGGAAGGAGGCCCTCCCATAAATAATATTTTGGCACAAATGTTAAAAGCACTTCATCCCTGTGGAGCCAAACTCTGAAGTAAATGTAGAGCTGGCCCTGAACTCCCAGTGTTTGTCTGCAGCTTCCCCCACCTGGTGTCTCTTGGTGTGGCACCCCCTGTCCTTGGGCTGAAGAACCTCCTGCCAAGGAGGAAGGCCGGCAGGCAGCTTCCCTTGGCAGTGCTGGTGGGTAAGTGCCCTTCCTCCCCCATGCTTTCAGCAAGAGGCCAGTGGGCAAAGCAGCCAGGCTTCTATGGAGCAGGGCCAGCCCAGCCCTCCAGGGCCCTGGGTTCCACAGTTCAGCCACTATTGATGGGAGGTAGCACGTTTCACATTTTTTGCAGAATCTTTTTTTTTGCTGTATGACACTTTCTAGCTGCATTCTCCTTAAAGACTATATTTTTTAAATGAAAAAAGGCACTGAAAAAAAGAGACCTCTTCAGATTTGTGATCAGATGTCGGCAATGAGGGGGGGAAAAAACAAAAATTAAAACAGCAAAATGTTTACGAAGGAAATCACCAGGTTGACAACTCTAAAGTATCTAAAAAAGGTAATCCCCTGAAATAGTTTAGACCAATGAAATGAATAGCCTGGCATGTTTGAAAAATAGCAGCCTGTGTACATATTTTGGCTGTTATGCTTATTTGCGGAAGATTAAGGCAGTAGCAGGAACAGACAAGTTTGACACTAAAATAATCAAGATGCCATAAAACTCAGCAGCAGAGGAATGAGAGGTACTTTCCAGAAGGAACCATCTGCAAGAGGAAAAAGGTGGAACCTTTGCAGGAAAATCGAAGGAATTACAGTGACTTTCTGGAAACTTCAAAACATGAAAAAGGCCAATGGAACCATCTGGAGCAACCTTAAAAGGGCTGATCTGATGGGACAGGGAGGGGGGCTTCTTTCAAAGCGCCCCGTGTACATTTGGAAGGAACTGCTTACATTCCTCTTGCACTGACTCACCTGATTCTTCCCTTCTCTCAGCCCTTCAGACTTGGGGAAACTTTCCTGCTGCAGCTGTCAGGACTATCTGGACAGTCTGGGGGAAGCCAGGCTGGCTGTTCTGCCGTGTGGGGCCTTTTTTTGCAGTTTTTCAAACAGATTTAGTATTTCCATCTGATTCCCAAAGCAAACTTTCACTGAAGTTGTTGGAGCACCACCAGCTTTCGGCCTACAAAGGGCTGGTCCAGGTGGTTTGATCAGAAGGAGCTAGCTAAAACAGTTTCAAGGTCAATGTATGCAAGGAATTAATACAACATGGCTGAGCCTGAAGAGTATAACTGATGTGGTCAGCTTTAATTACATTAACGGCACTTCCTTGTCTCAAATGATCAAAACTTAGCTTATTTTTTAATAGAAAAAGTAAACATTTTCCATATGGAACACAGATTTTCCCAGAGTTGGAAGTGTGCTTTAAAAGTTTAGCCAAAATAGAAATGTAAGACTTCTAATACTTAACACATTATTTCTTTTGTTTTAATTTTTGCTCTATGCTCCAAATTAGGTATTTCCCTGCTAACTGAGCCAATTTCTTTACATCCAAATGCCTAGAAAAAAAAAAGACTGGTTTCCTGAGACTTTTAAAAGTTGTTCAACTGTTTTGTGACCTACCTAAAAATGCTTTGTATGGTCAAGCGGCCATGGAAATCATCATGCAAGTGCTGTGTATTCAAGTATCATTAACTTGGCCTTTAAAGCTGGGTTATAACCAAGTTGTAGAAAACAAAAATATGGAAGCAACTGTTTTTTAAAAAATACCTCCAGAAGTAGTATCGCTATGCTTGCAAGTCATAGCACAGAACTGCTGTCCCTTAAACCGAAAGCAAGGGAATGGTGTGTTGTACATCTGCAAGGGTCAGGATCTCTTCAGGTGATGACAGTGGGGTGGCAAGAGTCAAGACAGTGGCCACCACCATGCAGTTGAAATCAGCATCTTTTTCTGTTCGAGCCTTCCTGCAGGCAGCTCCAAGTGAAGCTCTTAAGTCAGTTTCAAAACAGTGACTTTGAGAAGTGCCAAGTGATGTTGGACTTGTATCTTTACCAGAGAACCTGTTTCTTGGCCTGCAGCCACCTGGTGGATCCAGCACAGGATCCACTTTCCTTGTACTGAGGGAGAGAGAGCAACTAGCGGAGCTTCTGCAGGCAGCCCCAGTGGACCTGGGCCCTGGCAGGTTCTGCTGCTGTTTGGGCAGAATTGGTTCTGGGTCCCAGGTGGCCTCTGAACTTCGGGATGCTGGGAAGATTGCCTTCAAAAATAAGTGGTGGCAGGTCCAAAGAAATGGATGAGACGGAAACTCAATTTGGCTGAATTCAGATCTGAATTAAATTTAATGAGTAATCTTATACCACCTGTAGGTAATTTTTTCCCGTCCCTGACACATTCACACCTCTGCTGCAGAAGAATTCTAAGGAAAAACTCTGGATTGGGAATGGAGCAGCTCATGCCCTTTTCCCCCACCTGCAGCTCTGCTTTCAGCAAGGATCTCCTGCAGACAGTTGCTGCCTGTCGGGTCCCAGAAAGCTATGAGGAGGTGACCGGTCTTCCCAGAGAGCCTGCAGCTTTCCCCTTTGCTGGAAACACCAAACCCTCACATCCTCGCCAAACACCTAACAACAACTGTGCCTGACACAGCCTGACACATGAATGCTCTCTGTCCTTCCATTCATGGGCTTCCAGCACGTGGTGTCTTGTGTACTCTTGTTTTGCAGAGAAACCCAACAAAAGGCCGCCCTGGAACATTCACAGGTATCCCCTGCAAAGTTGCTTCTTTTTTAAGTCACATTCAATTTGGCCGTCACTCTTTTGATGCATGCAACAACCACCGTGCCTCTCAAAGTGTGAGAACCACAAGGTCAGAGGCTGCAAGAGACCTAAAACATGGTGGAAATCTTTTGGTCTCTTTCCTGTTGGAAAGCTAATGCTTCTGCTGGGAGCTCAAATAATCACCCATAAAAATGGCAACAAGCCAGTATTAATGGGTGGGCCAGTCATCCCAACAGCTCTGACATCATGCCCCTTCCCCATCCAATCCATGGGGTGCACGACTTTTCAAGTACCATCATGGAAAGAATCACTCAGGCAAATTGTACACAGAGCCAACCCAAGAGGGGCCCCTTCCTTTCCAATCTTAGAAGCAATAAATAATGGTGGCTGCTTTGTCTTTCTAGAGAGCCTTTTGTTGAGCCCTTGTCCCAGCAGGTGTCTTCTTCTTGGCCTTGGGCAGGTGGGAAGTGGAAATCTCAGAGCTCCGTGATATGCATGGGGTACCCGGGGGGAGAGTGTGCCGACACTTGAGTGCTCAAGCGCCTGATATGACAGGTGTGGCAGAGCAGGTGTCTCTCCAGTGGATAGCATCGGCGGCCCTCCTCGTCATTCAGCTGGAGTCCACAATCCTAAGAGAAAGAAGAGCAGCCTGTCAACTCATGAAATATTTCTCTGGTCTTTTTAGAGTTGCCAACAGAAAGGGAGGGGGAGCAGTGTGGCACCTTGCAAACCAAAACTGCATTCCATAAATGTTTTCGAAGATAGTAACTAGGTGACTGAAGTTTCGGCCGTGCAAAATTCTAACTGGAGAGCATGCCTGGTGACTCTGGGCTATGGATGTGTCCCATTGGAGAATATGAATTACGATACACTCAGGGGGTGGGGGGAAACCAGGGTCAAGGGTGACAATGAATGATATGCCTCAGAGTTGGCTAGCTGTCAGGGCTCCAGCAGTTACCCCCATTTAAATCATGAATCATAAATCATAAACTCTTCTTTAAGCTTTGGAAGTTGGCTCAAGACTCATGATTTAAATGGGGGTAACTGCTGGGTCCCTGACACAGCCATTGGTTAGTGGCCAGTGGACTTCAGGGAGACACAATGAGTACAGATTCCTATGGAGATTCAAGTCATCCAGCATACCAGGAATATGCTGCCACCCACCCGTTTGAATTATTCCTCTTCCCAGAGGGAGGGTGTGTCCTGAACTGCTCCTTCCCTCCAACTGGGCTGCCTTAGCGGCTCTTAAGGTTTACCTCGCAGTGGTAACACTCCACATGGTAATCCCTGTCCATTGACACCACCCGGATGGTCTCTTCAGAACCCTAGGTTGGACGGAGAGCAAGAGAGAGAGAAACTTGGGGACGTGTCCATTGTTGGCTTTCAAGGAAAATAGGTGCTTTGAAACCTCCCCCTGTAACTATATAAATTCCTGCTTGTTATGTAAGTGTCACAATGAAGCCTCTTCCATTTCCCAAATATTTGACTTCCTTCCTAGCAAAATTAAGTGCAGAAATTATGGTTCCTGAAGACAGCAAGAGCATTTTTTTTAACCAAAATTACATTTATATGCCGCCCTTCTCCGAAGACTCAGGGCAGCTTACAATTTTTGGAGCGCAACCCAATGTGCTCAGCAATAGCCTTCCTTCCATTGTATATGCCTGCTTATTACTAAGCGGCATTTTTTACAAAGTCAGCTTATTGCCCCCAACAATCTTGGGTCCTCACTTTACCTACCCCGAGAGGATGGAAGGCTGAGTCAACCTTGAGCCTGGTGGGATTCGAGCCTGCAATAGTTACAGGCAGCTGGAACTTAAGTGCTAGGCGTTTAACAGCCTGCACCACCAAGGCTCCATTTAGACTTACATACCGCTTCACGGGGCTTTCCAGCCTTCTCTAAGTAGTTTACAGAGTCAGCCCCCAACAATCCTCATTTTACTGACCTCAGAAGGATGGAAGGCTGAGTCAATCTTGAGCCTGGTGAGAATCGAACTGCCGAACTACAGTCAGCGGAAGTAGCCTGCAGTACTGCATTCTAACTACTGTGTCACCACGGCTCTTGTACTTTCTCTGCAAAATTTGGGCTTGAGTTCTATATCTATGGTAAGAAAGACAGGAGCCCAGATCCGCAGAGTAGAGGAAAGAAAGACTTTCGGAATCTCATACAGATCAGACATCGAGAACTGCTGAGCCTGCCCACTCAAGAGGGCAGATGGATCCCTTTGGATGGCCTCAGCATGTGCCAACACAGCTGACTGGGTCAATGCATGACGGAAACGAAGCCAGTGAACTTTCCTGTGCCCGAGAAGGCAAAGTGCCTGCAGCAAATTGCTCAGTTTAATGGGCATGGAAAGTCTTTCCAGCAGCTTGTACCCAAAAAGCCAGTGCCTCTTTGATATATACCATATGAGCATTATGGGTGTATATGAGTGAGATATGAGAGAGTGCTGATAGATAGATGATAGATAGATGACAGACAGACAGACAGACAGACAAAAATAACCAGACAGACCGTCAGAAAGATATATAGATAAGATAGACAGAGACAAAAGAGATAGGCAGACAGACTGACAGAGAAGAGAGAGAGAGGGGAAGAGAGAGAGGGGGGAAGAGAGAGAGAAGAGAGGAAGGGAGAAGCAAGCAGACAGAAATCAAAAGTCAAAGCAGTTTAATTACTAGGACTGGAGCATGGTGAGAACTCAGTTGCACAGGCAAAACGTTGCGTTTGTAGCCAGCACATAATGGCTGTGCTGAGGCCAAAGTATTAATCAAATGACAAACAAAAACATACCTGGACTGGCAAAATAGGTTGGTTGCAGGAAGCACACTTGGGTGCAAAAACCCTAGATTTGAGAGGGGGGAAAGAGTTATATTTTTCTTGAGAAGCAAAGAAAGAGAATGGTAGGTTGCATTTTAACAACTGAGATCCAACAATGTTAGCTAATCCCAACTCCATCCCATGATTGTGTTGCATTTTTTTTTTACACCACAACGGTATAAAAATCTAAATTCAGCTATGGATTTAAGAATATCCCTCCTTCTATTCAAAGCGGGACAGCTGAACAAAAAGATGATCCCATTAACCTCAGACAATTACCCCAACTGAATGGCTACCATCTAGTGAGACCTATGTGGTCCCCATGTGCCATCCCTTCAGCAGGCAGGATTTAATTCATCTCCAAATGTCACTGATGGAAATGTTTAAAAGAAGAAAGGGAACAGCCATAATCTCCTTTCAGTGTAGCATTTTCAAGGCAACACACAGCAATGTTGACCACTAGATCGCCTTGCTGTCAGTCTTTAACTGGACTAGATGCCGGGGACTGACTCCCTGAGCAGCAGTCAACCCTTCCTTCCTCAAGACCTGAGCCAGGGCTCCCCACTTTTTTCCTTTTGCCCTGCACAGCTCTGCAACCTCACGTGTGATAGTCTTTGACACAGTAAATGTTGTTCTCCATATCTACAGTGAAGGGTATGCCATCCAGACATTCATTGCACACCACACAGCGGAAACAGCCAGGATGGTATGACTTCCCAAGAGCTTGCAAAATCTGAAAAAGAAGCACAGGGCACAGATTATGCAAAGTCTCTTCCTGCTGTCTATAATTTGTTTCATGCATCAAGAAACAGCGAATGCCGGGCTTGGGGAAATCATTCGGATTGCTAGGAATGACGGCTGGCGTAACTGGCACCCCTGAGGAGCCTCACCCTGATTATCCTCTCTTGCTTCCTGCGGCACAATATGGCTCTTGCTTGCCTTTACCTACCTCTCTCTGCGTGGTTTTTTTAAGCTTCCCAGCCTAGCCAGCAGTGCCGAGTTTCCTAAATATCCCCAGTCCAAGCACTAATCAGTAGGGATGACCGTTTCTCACTCTACTCTGCTCTTCTGCAAATTTTAGAACCAAGTCTGGATTTGCAACCAGCCTCCCTTGGAAGAAGTTTTAGGCCTCAACACTGTTTGTGTTTGTGGCAAAGGCTCCAGGAGAGGGGAAAAGGGGAGATTCACCCAACGTTACCTTTGACAGGCCCAACTCTTTTGATTGGCAGACTATAACTATCCCTTGATCGTTTTAAGCCTGTTCTTGATTTGTATTGCATGAAGGGATTTCCAAGTGATACTTCTTACCAAGAGACCCAACACTATCTTTTCTTATTGTCATGCTTTCATTCAGACAGTTTCATTCATTCAGATCCATCCTCCCACCTGTATTAACTAATGCAACTGGAGGTGTATTGTCTCAAAGAGCCTTGAGTTCAAAAGCATTCTCAACCACGATGGTCACAAGATAGATCTCAGCATATCACTATTTCACAGACTTTTTAAATGAAATTGAGCTACTTTTGATATATAGCCCAGGCCTCCTCCTCAATTGATGTCCTTCAGATGTAGAGGATTACAATTACCATTCTCCTCAACTAATTTGGTACTGAATATACTAATCGGAAAGGATTGCCTTCTGGGTCCCAAACATCAGAGGGCATCAGAACAGAGAAGACATTTCCCCCAGATCAAAGTGAAATAGCAAGAACCAACCCTTAAATTTGTATCTTTCAGAGAAGAAAAAAAAAATCTTCCAAATCCAAACATAATTAAAATAATACTGAACAAAGAAAACAACACTGAAAATTAGATCAGACTCTGAAACCCAGAGAGGTGTGTCATCTCCAGCAACCCTAAGGGAGAAACACAGAGATCTGGAGATGAAGCACAATGCTGTTGAGTGCCCTGGGGCTGCCCTAAGCACAGGAGAACCCTCTTCTGTGGAAAGTCCAGCACCAGCTCTATGGACTTGATGCTTCAACCAAAATCAGTTTTGTGTCCCTTCAGTGGAATTGTTGCCGGATAGCTGGTGTGGCTGTATTTTGTCTGAAGATGTAATGAGATTACGGATGCCTAAACCAGCAGCAGCACTGCAGATTAGCAATTTCCACTGCTATTATTTCATCATCTGAACAGCAGGCTGCAAAAGCAATGTTTTGTGGATCAGTGATGCCTTCTAGCCATTTATGAACTGTAATACATTTGGTAGCAGCTGAAGAGGCAGCAAGAGAAAGGTTTAATCAGATCCTGTTGAGCAGCTTCTCTGGTTGTGCCTGCAGGCTAGAATCTGGAATTGAACTGGTTGGTTCAACAAGAGTCATGAAGAAGGCCAGACAAGGAATAATGGATGGAAACTGATCCAGGAGAGATTCAACCTGGAAATAAGGAGAAATTTTCTGACAGGGAGAACAATCAACCCATGGAACAGAAGTTGCCATTGGAAGTGGTGGGAGCATCATCACTGGAGGCTTTCAAGGAGAGACTGGACTGCCATCTGTCAAAAATGATGTAGGGTCTCCTGCTTGGGCAGGGGGTTGGACTAGATGACCTACAAGGTCCCTTCCAACTCTGTTAATTTTAATCTGTTAAATCCACAAATGGAGACCTTAAGTGCCGCATCATCATCTGAAAGATTTGTGAAACAGAAGTTCCAACTTATGCAAGGATGACCGATTTGAATAAATGTTTATGAAAACTCAGTCAGGTAGCCTTCAGTTCAGGGGTCTCCCAACTTGGCAACTTAAAAGACTTGTGGGCTTCACCTCCCAGAATTCTCCAACCAACATGAAGTCCACAAGTCTTTATGTTGCCAAGTTGGGAGACCCCTGCTTTAGGTCAGTGATGGCAAACCTGTGACACGCATCAACGGTAATATACCATTATATTTTGGGTGGCATAACTGCATTCACCAACACCTGACAACAACTATCACCTGATGGGCCCTGTAGGAATGGTGTGAAGCAGCCTTTTTGAACAGCATTAGCGCTGGAGTTGGGACTGAAGTTTTACTTTATCAAGGAAACAAGTTGTACTTTTTTCTGATTGAGTATGAAATACTATGATCTTTAAAATTTTTATTAATTTATTGGACTCCAATATTATGAATAGGGGAGGAAAGGAAGGAAAGGTAATTGGTCCATAATTGACCTTTGGTCAACATTTTTTCTAAAATCCTAGTTGGAATGATGGAGAAACACCTGCTGAGTGAGAGGGAACAAACATCCACTTATGTGTTTCCAATTGTTTAAATACTGGAAATCAATCATTCTGATTGTTCTAGACTCCGTCCTTACTGTATTTACATCTGGAAGGACAGAGCTAAACAGGGATCATCCAGCAGAAGGAATGGAATGAGGAAATAAACTAATGAAACAACATGGAATTAATAGAAGTGAAGGGAATGCTTTAGAAATTTTTATGGGAATTTTATTGTTAAGAATGGAACTAAAGCTCTAAATCTTAATATCAATGGAATTGTGCCGTATCTGAATTTTGAGCTTTTATCTTCATCTGCATTTAGTGGTTGGAAAAGAGTGAATGCAAAATCCAGAGGGAAAGGAATTTATTAAAGGTGCCTGGGTAAATGTTGGCAGAATTCTGACCAAAAGTTCATTGTGAGCAAAACCTGCCCGGGGGCTTTTGTTGGCTGCCAACTGGGGGGGCATGGAGATTTCTTTGGAGCAATACCAATGGAGCCAAGCAGGGGGAGAAATGGGGGCTCCACCGAGGGGGCAAGCGGAGGCTGTGGGGGCAGATCCAGGGTCAAACGTGGAAAGCAGCATCAAGGGGTGGGGGCTTCTCTAGGCAGAGAAAACAGAGCCCTGGCAAAGTCCAAAGTGAGGCTTTTTCAACCTCCACTTCTCCCCTGCTCCCTGCCATGAATGAATGAATGTTGGCTGGAGGCTGTTTCCCAGGGAGCTCAGTTGGGCATCCCCAGGGAGAGGCAAGAGGAGCTGCTGCTAGGAAGCCCTCAGGAGGCAGAAGATGGGCCTCAATGCGAAGCCTTGCTTGAGAGCAGAATGGGCGCTGGAGGCAGAGCGGCTGGGGAGGGGGTTGCAGACAGAGAGCCTGCCAGGGAGGAGATGGGGGGGGCAATCTGATTCTGGCAACTTTGCAGAGACACCCCAGGGATGCATCATTCCTAAAGTGCTCTAGGACAATTCACCATGGCCAACTCATTGTGGGACACAAGAGGGACATAACAGAATCCTTAAAGAAAGGATGCAAAAGGAGGGACAGAAGGAAGCAAGAATCTATTTTAAATAATTAAATTGAATTGTTGAAGTGACCCACAGCAAGTTGACGCTGGTGAGTTGTCCCGTTCTGTTTCTAAAGAGGCCTGATCTTTCAACACTTGCTGAAGCACAATCCATCTGGTTAACAGAATAACAGAGTTGGAAGGGATCGTGAAGGTCTTCTAGTCCAGCCCCCCTGCTCAAGCATATTCCATTCCAAACAAATGGCTGCCCAATCTCTTCTTAAAACCCTCCAGCGATAAGAGCACCCACAGCGTTTGGAGATCTCACTGAAAGCTCTCCTTAATTTTAGCCTGGAGCTCTCCTTGGTAGTTTTCCATCCATGGCTCCTTGTCCTGCCTTCAGGTGCTTTACGGCAAGGGTCCCCAACCTTGGCCACTTTAAGCCTGGCGGACTTGCAACTCCCCGAATTCCCCAGCCAGCTTTGCTTAATCTCTTGTGATCCCTTCCTCTGCAATCTCTCCATTTTAATTTAGTTCTCTTCAATTCTGGGAGTTGACGTCCACAAGCTTTGCTGGCTGGGGACTTCTGGGAGTTGAAGTCCTCCAGGCTTAAAGTGGCCAAGGTTGGAGACCCCTGCTTTACAGGACAGGCTGACCTCCTCTTCTTTGTGATAGCCCCTTAGATATTGGAACACTGCTATTACGTCGTGCCTAGTCCTTCTTAGAGAACAAGGCCAAACACAAGATTTCTATGGTTATCTGTGAAGCCAAATGTTTGGGGAAGAAGCCCCATTCTTTCCAGGAGTCAGGAAGGACAGTCCGAAAAGGAACTGTTCTGCTAGTGAGAAGGATCCATCTTCTTTGCAAATGAGACGAACCCAACCCCACCTGGAATGCTTTCCTGCCATCTCTTGAAGAAAAACTGGTGCAACGTTTTTAAAACGGAAGCAAAAATATTTTTATTAATATATTGCCAGCAGGATTTCCCTTGGTGGCAAACTTCCTTTGTCCATGAAGGAAAAAAAATGGGTTCATTTCATGATTTCTATGCAGTCCCATGAGGCAAATATCCCCATTGGGGGCGGGCATATTCAAGGCTCTGCCCCATCCTTTAAGGCACTGCTCGGGCACTGCTGGAGACTCAAAAGGCAGCCCACAAGGAAGAGAACTGCCATCCTTCAGAACAATCTGGAATATATCTTGGGGCCACAGACAGCAGCCCTGTGGGGAGTTCAGGGTGGATTAGTAGTTTCCTAAGACACAATACTTGTGACTGGCTGGGTTCATACAACAGGCTGAACTTGGTTACTGTTGTGGTTCGCCAGCAGCCTGTGCAGACAGCAGCAGAATCGGACAGTGGGGAAGAACGGGGACCAGTCAGGGAGTCTGGAGAGAACTTGGATGAGGGTCCTGCGTCGGATGCAGGGATGGGACCAGGACCATATGGAAGTTATGTGCTGACTCCGGAGCCTCTGGAGTCTGGCAGCAGCGAGACAGAGGACCCAGGGGAGCCTGTTCCCAGTGCGCATGTGCGCAGGGCTGCTAGAAGGCGAGAGCAGCTGAAGCAGAAGGGGTGACTCGGGAGTAAGGCTGGGAGGTGATTGCCCCTCCCATAAGGTATAACGGACAGGCAAAGGTAGAGAAACCTTTGCAGGAAGCAAAGTCCTTCGCTCTGTTCGGATTAAACCTTGAAGCTCTGTGTGGACTTCGTACTTCGGTTGGCTTTTTGCAGTTAATTTGGCACTTTAGTTGCTAGCAGCACTTCAAAGGAGAGAAAGGTGGGTGCTTATCTCGAGGGACTGTTTGGGACTCATTACAGGCTGGGAATGAACATAATTCCCAGCGTTGAAATAAAACAAGAGCTGTTTGGACTAAGCGTCTCGGAAGGCCTGGTCAGAACATCAGCACCAATCCGTTTTCTGTCTGCACAAAACAGACTGAAATGGAAAGTGAATAGGTCAAGTTCTTATAACATTAGACTACAAAAATTAATGATTAAAACTAATCAAGCTCAGCAAGTTGTACAAATGCAGCTGCCGACACCTTCCTGAACCTGTTCGGCATACGAGGCAAACCTGGCCTCCATTGTGATGGTGTTGTGTGTGTGTGTGTGTGCCTGGGGAGAAAACAGAAGGCCAGGACTCTTACCATTTCCATGATGAGATGGCCACAAATGAAGCACTTGTCTGCCGTCTGCTGAAACCCCGAATACTGTTTATATAAAAATAAAATAAAAAGGGGGGGAGGGAGACAGTTAGAAGGCCTTCCCTTTCCATCCTGTTAAGTCACAAACACGTTTTCTTTTCAGCAATCAAGCAAATCTTCACAATTAACTACTAAACTGAAAATGAGACTGCGGAAGTGAGAATGGTTCTTCACACGTTACTTTCCCAACATTTTCACAATAGCACCGAAGAGGATAGCATTTTGATCCAAGCGTTTCAATTTGCACTGCAAGGTTGCACTGAAACCATTTTCACCTAGTGAAAATGAAACTCTCGCTCAAACAGAAGATACCAGTGATATTTAATGCCGAAAACTCATTTCAACATGGGCAAAACCCCAAGTGATGGTGAGAACAGCAAGTGTGAATCCTATTTCAATTTGCCACATCAGACAAAAGGAAACCAGCATCTCTACTTTGTCACAACTGAGGGTAGAATTGTTGAATCTCTGTGCCGTTGGATGGATAGGGAAGGTATTATTTCTTAAATCTTTTCCAAATGGTTATTATTCAAATGATGATTCTACTAAAACTCTCCTCCTCCATCCTCAATTCTATCACGCTGTATTCATAATATCAGCATTTAAATTAGAGATTGCAAGTAATTTACATTTTAAAAACTAAAAGTTTATTTATTTATTGAATTTATATTGCCGCCCATGGCGACCCATGGCAACTCGAGGCGGCTTATAGAATGTAAAATCATATTTAAAACAAAAAAAACATGTAAGATAAGACAATATGTAAGATAATTGCCCATTTATCTGGGTGATTTTTCTGATATTGCTTTCAAAAATAGTTCCTCATCAATGTTGTCCTCACTTTGGTTAATGTTCTGTTGTGCCCTAGTGTCACTAAGCCAGAAGGAGAAGGCAAGGCATGAAAGAATGACAAGGGCATCATAGAATAAGACATGTAGGTTAAGTGTAATAAGTAAATAAAAATATTTTTATCCCAAAATTAAAAGCAAATAGATCTAATGTGGAGACAGTCATTAATAAGCACATCAACAGGATGGAAATAGATAATCTTATGCAACCCAGGAATTTCTCGGTGCAACCAGCAAATGTTGAGGAGCAACCAGAAACATTAGGAAATCTGAAAACAGGAAGAATGGCTTACTCAGTGTGACTGAATCCTCTAGGATGAAACTCATGGATGAAATGCAAGGATTGGATGTAGAATTTATTAAAAATATGTACCTGGCAAAGGCACATTAGATGAATGTAGCCGAAATATGGCTGCATGCGTGTTTGGGGAAGAGAAAGGACAAAAATAGCCTGAATGAAGGAGGAATTAAATTTCATGTGAAGAAAAGGGAACTCATGTGCCCAGATGCAGGAATCTGACCCTGAGGTTCCTGCAAGAAAACATGGTAAGGGAAGGAGCAAAAATAGCATTGAGGGGATGTGGTACAGACCACCAAGTCAGGCAGAAGCTCTAGATAATACTCTACTAGGTCAGATCACCTGGACAACTCTCAGAGAACCAACTCAACCAAGACGGCAAACCAAACCCTCAAAACTTTCATTCGAGCAGGTTAGATGATTGAAGAGGTAAAAGCTGTGGAGACCTTGACAGAAAGACACTCATGTCTTCTTGGGGTGCAAGATCCATCAGAAAGAAGACCTCCTACACAGTTGTATATGCACACCAGGTTCAAGAAGCAAATTTAAGCAAACTTATAACAGAGGAAATCCCATGGACTGAAATCCTCATATTTAAGGGAGTCCAGGAAGACTGGAAAGTGCTTAAAATAAGATTCTGTTACAAATTGTACCCCATAGCAATGAAGAATAAGGGAGCAGCTTCAATTTCAAGGGACATTGGATAGCCCCTTAGATATTGGAACACTTCCAATTTCAAGGGACAGAAAATGAGTATAACCACCAAGGAGGAGGAGTTGCACATAGTTTACATTTGCAGGACGAGTATGAGAAAACATAAAAAAAGCCTCTGCTTGCAAGTGAAACTCAATGATGCAAAAGTTGGTAGGGTGGATAGTAACAGGTGATGGAAAGAGAGCAGAACCTCTCAGCAATTACTTTGTTTTGATCTTTTCTCCAAAGGGAAACTATCATCTGGTAAAAAGGATTGAAAACCCAAGGTAAATAAAGAGATGGTTAGGAGTCCCTGGCCAGCATTAATGCAAATTAGTCTTTAGAATCAGATCAAGAAGATTGGAGAAGAACAAAGGTTGTTCCCCTCTTGGAAAAAGAGGACTAGAGTGACTTCAGACAGTCAGTTGATATGAACCACTAGATTATTGGGTACTTCATTTGTGAGCATTTAGAAAAGAATGCATTGCTTGGCAGGACACAACATAGGTTTAGCAAAAATAAATCATGGCAAGCCAACCTCAACTCTTTTTTTTTTGTAAAGCTGACCACAGGAATGTGGTATGTATAATGTACCTTAACTTGACTTGAGTAAAACATCTGACAAAATCTTCTGATGAGATTCCAGTACAGAAGGCTGCAAAATGTGGGCTGGACTATGTTACCAACGGATGGATTCAATGGTTGAATAATTGTACAAAAAGAGAATGAGTGACCTGGATAGGTCTGCCAAGTGCTGTACCACAGGACTCTGTTCTAGGCCCTATTTTGTTCAAGATATTTATAAATATGTTGGATGAGAGGGTGGGAAAAGATGATTATCAAATCAGAAGAAAGCAGAAGGACAAGGCAACAATCATGACTATCCGAAAAATGGCCAGAAATTGGCCAGAAGAATTTTAAAAAATGAGAAGTACAGTTGGATAGGGGAAAAAACTTGCAACAAATGTCAAAAATAATAAAAGAAAGTTCCTTTCAACATATAAAAAACAAGAAAAAAGTCAAGAAAACAATTGGTTCACTAATGAGAGAAGGCATCAAGGAAATAACAGAGAGTACAGAGAAAGCACTACTAATTGGTTCCACGCTGTATCAGGCCCTGTCTCTTCTTTAGCTGCAATAACTGTTTATACTTCCTCTTAAGTAGTAGCAGGTCGCGAGTTGAGTACGAGAGGGAACCCTTTTTATATTCCTTGAAACAGGAAACTGTTTCTTAGCTGTATGGCAAGCGCCGTTGAACCAGGGTTGGTTGAAAGAGCTCCGATTCTTACTCATGCTAGATCAGAGGTAGGGAACTATGGTCCTTTTATGACTTGTGGACATGGCTGGCTCAGGAATTCTGGGAGTTGAAGTCCACAAGTCATAAGAAGGCCATAGTTCCCCATCCTATGCTAGATGGATAGGTAGAGAGAATGGCTGAAGAAGGCTGACTAGCGGCACGTAGGATGGCAAGGTCTGTTCAAGGGACCTGCTGTCCACAACTACTGTATATAACTCAAGCACCTCGTTGGTGGAAAGCATTTGAGTCCATTTCTCCTTTTTCTGACCTATCCATTTTGTTTTTATTTAGGATTATCCTTAGGTTTTATTTATTATTAGGTTTTATTTAGGATTATCCTTAGATGGGACAGGGTAGGAATTCAAAAAGGGAGCAACGAAGGGCATCAAAAGCAACCCATTGGCATAGTGAAGACTCCTAGGATGGCTGTCAATGTGAAATCAAAGAACTGAGGTAGATTAAGTTTCTTGAAGAGTCAATCAAGGAAGGCCTTTTGCCTGCCCAGTGTGAGAACTCTGCCGGGAGGTCATTAACTTTTGTTTTCCAAATATCATAGCTTTAAAAATGACAGCATAATCCATATTGGCAACCTACGGGTATAAAAACCAGAAAATCTGCTCTGGTCCTGCACAATTCCTGTCACCTTCCCAGGATGGACCAAATTGGTCTACATTTATGGAAATTTCTCCTAAATCTTTTGCCAGGTCAACAATGATTTATTTTTCCCTTCTCTAACATGGTATTCGAAGGCCAGCAGGGAGAGCAGATTGTTCCTGACTAAAAATAGCAGCCCCTATTTTCCTCGGCTTTAAGAATGCTGTGGTTTATCGGCGAAAGGGAGGAAGAATATCTGGCTGGGAAGAGTTATGTGAGTAAAAGCCAGCGAAAGGATCATCCTAACTGAATGCCAGCCTGATCCAACTGGTAAGCTAAACCGTCCCAATGGTAAGTTTGTGCAGCAGTACCAATGGTTGGCAACCACGTTTCAGCTGTACTCCAGGATCCTTTGCAAAATCAGAACTCAGATTAGGCACACAACTGTGCAACGCAACACAAAAGGACTTCTTCCCCTGTTGTCCCCACGATCTCTTTTTTTCTTAAGGTGCCCTCTTAAAAAGCTGGGAGGCCAATTATAGTGTCCCATAAAGGAGCTGAGCTTAGGCTTAGCCTAAAAGAGTTGAAGTGCAGCTGGAACCTAATTTTCTCCCTTGGACCAAAAAAGGGTGGCATTGGCAGTTCTTGGTCCAGTAGCAGTAGCATATTTGCAATGGGCCAGTGACATGCATGACTACTCCTAAATACATAAAGCTAATCATTTGTTTTACTTTATGGCCATTAATGCGCCATAAACGAGCTTCAACCTTTTGATAAAAGCTATAATCTTGATTTTCTGATAGTTTATTTCCAGATTATCATGGTTGCAGAAATGGACTAAGTCCTCAGAGCTTTTTTGAGGCCTATTGATGTCTGAAGAGAACTACAGCTTCATCAGTGTAGAGTAGAAGGGTGATGCTACCATCCTTGGGTTTGGGCCATGTAGACATCTTACCATACAGTTGACATAAACACTGAAAAATGGGGGGGGGGGGTGTAAATTCCTGCCCCCCCCCTTTGTGTTGTAACTGGCTTCAAGAACAGTTGCATTCTACACCTGATCCTAAGAATCATATGGATTTCTAGGGAGTGAATTAAATTGAGAAGCTTACAATTCATTGATGGATTGACGAGGCTTCCAGCTTCTCCCATAATTTGGTCCTGCATACAGCATCAAAAGCTGTCTTAAGATCTATAAAGGTGGCATATAATGATACCATGTTGTTAAATATTTTTTGATAAATTGCTTAATTTCAGATACAGATTATTGGGAGCCACTCAAGTGAGTCCTCCATCTTTTGTATTGAGATCTTATTGCAAGACATCTAATGTGAACTACCTCCCAAGAAAAACTGTCCTCCTGTGGAAACTACTCTCACTGAACTGTAGGGCCTGATCATTGCCATATACTTTGGTGTGTAACACACACACACACACACACACACTCCCCTGATCTGGCTTTCAGAAAAGGACCAGAGAAAAACAACTGGGATAATCATGGGACTTCAAACCAAGTCCTATGAGAACATGTTAAGGAGCTGGGAAGTCCTGAAAAGAGAAAACTGGGAAGAGATATAACAGCATTCTTCAAATACCTAAAAAGATGTCACCACAAAAAACAAAATTATAGATTTATGTTACAACAAGTCAGCTTATGATTGAATGTTACATGACACGCATGCATGTTTAAGTTTAGATTTCTACATGAAGCAGAGAACTAGATTTGTTGGACCCTACATCTCCTTCTAACTCAGGATTATTTTAGCTAGGTAATGCAACCTAATTGCTACCTACATGAAATGACCATTTGTCTGTCCCCAAATAGCTGCCTTCCATGGAGCCTAAGTTGCCCCATCTACGGAGATGGTCTAACAATTGGGTAAGCAAGACCCACAATCCTAGGACTACTTCTACGGCATATTTTGTGCCTCCCAACATTTGATCATGGGATTTCAGGATTTATCCAAATAACTGATCTTCCACTAGTTCGTATTTATATCTTGTTCCAAGACAGTCAAAATGCTTACTTATTTGCATTCCACCTTTACTGTTTTTACAAATAACTCAAGATGGCAAACACATCCAACACACCTTCCTCCTCGTATTTGCCCCACAACCACCACCTTGTGAGGTGGTTGGACTGAGCGAAAGAGACTAGTCCAAAGTCATCCAGCCAGCTTTCATACCTAAAGCAGGATTCACAACGTCCTGGTGATTGGCCTAAGTCACCCAGCTGGCTTTCATGGCTAAGGTGGGACAAACCTACCATCTCCAGGTGATTGGCCCAAAGTCAGCCAATTGATTTTCACGGCTAAGGATGGATTAGAACTCAACATCTCTAGGTAATTGGCCCAAATCACTGTGCAAAAATTCACATGGTGGCAGGTATAAGGTGAGTATACTGGATTTTACCAGCACCTGCCTGGTACTTATACTCTACAGCTGCTCCTCAGAGAGCGGCATAATCAAGGTAATTTGGGGGGGGGGGAGAAATTTATTATTATCAGTACCCAACTTCCTAAGGATTTAACCAATTATTCACAATTTGTCTTTGATTTTGAAATTCACACAAATGAAATGGAGCCTCATTTAATGTATAACTGCCTGTGAGCTTTGTACACACATCCATTAATTCCCTACAAGACTCAGAAATGCCTAAAATCTTACTTACTAGGAAGTCTTCTTCACAGTAGACCTTTCCATTAACATTGTAGAAGGCTTTCCCTCGTAATCTTCTCCCTGTTAAAAATATTGCACTGTCAGACCTTTCATACTTTGGGGATATTACAAAAGGGGATTAGTAACAATACAATGGATAAGAATGGAGGGCTTCAGGAGTTTCTGCTCAAACTACAATTGTGGGTATAAAAGCAATTTAGTGCCAAATATATATATGCAGTCATATAAATGTATGTTATTCAGGAAGTTTAAGTTTAATTAGAAGTTAATCAAAACAATTTGATCTTCTAGCTTTCTGGGACTCAGCCAAGATGTTCATTGGCTTCCAAAAGCTTGTACTACTATAATGCTTTAGAGCAGGGGTGTCAAATTCGATTTCACTGAGGGCCACATCAGGGTTGTGTTTGACCTTGGGGGGCCGGGGTGGGCATGGCTAGGTTGATGTTACTCATGTCAGGAGCGCCTGTGGCGGCCTGAGTGCTCTGCCAGCGAAAATGGAGCTCCCAAGCTCCGTTTTCGGCTGTGACGGCCTCTTGCAATCCTCTGCCAGCGAAAATGGAGCTCAGGAGGGCTCCCGGGCTCCGTTTTCATGGGCAGAGCTCTTGGGCCACCACAGGTGCCCCCAACAGAAGTGATGTCGAGTTGGCGACGCTTATCCGGCCCCCATGGTCAAACACAACCCTGATGAGGCCCTCAATGAAATCAAGTTGGACACCCCTGGACTATATTATCACTTCTAGAAGCCTCTGTCCCTTTACACGGACTTTCCGAATGTACTATTGGCCCAAAATCAGTCCTCTCCCCATATCCTGAGATTGTACGCTTTTGGAATTGGGATGGAGCCATGTCAGATGGCCCTCCCAACTCACAGACAAATGGAACAACATTAACCTGAAAGAGGGGAGTTTGAAAGAGATACCTTCATTGTCCATAAACGTCTTACACAGCTCTTACAACAACAGCAAGTAAAACCCAGCAACAGCTCCCCACCCCCTAAACCAACCATGAGCAACCAAAACTGCCAGAATACCAGGCTTCAAAAAATGTAGAGACCCCACCCCCCGCATCACAACCTCACAAGGCTCAACTTAAAAGGGTGATAAAATGAAAGAGGCATTTAGGCACATCCAACAGCAGTTAATAGGCACAATATGGGCAAGAATACATTATCTTGCTTTGGTATTATATTGCCACCTATTTTTGCACTAAACTGTCCTGAGCTCCCTTTTAATACGGTACCAGTGTCAAATGGGAGAGCTGTTTTCGAACCCTATATATGGTAGAAGACTTACGTATGACACAGAATTCAATTTAATCAACAGTTCATATATGCTCAGTGGGCTGAAGTTGCAAAGGATTCCAAGAATTCAGCCCAGGCAAGCTGCCAGGCATAGATTTTTTTATAGCTGAGGTTCTTTAAAATAATTTGGACTGGTGGACTCTGGTATTAGCCTTTCTGTTTACATACATTTATCATACCATGTTGATTCCCAAAGACTGAGGCCTTGCCTTAACAGTTCCTGTTTACAAAGAAGGTAGAATCTTCCAATTGATCATGTCCCATCAGTCTATTCAGCACTCCGCAAAATATATGTGAGAAACTTATCCCTAAAGTTTTAGGACTGGTTAGACATAGATAATTAGTCAAGGAACAAGCTGGATTTAAAACTGTGGCTCTATTTTTGATCACGTTGTTATTCTGCAACACTTGGTAGAGAAATAATCTTCAAAATCACACGTGAAGCTATATGCAGCATTCACAGATTTCACAGTGGCCTATGTCTTAAACCTCCACTCTAATCTTTGACATAAACTCCAAAATCCCAACATAGACAGAAGAGCATGTGAGGTACTAATACCACTCTATAAAGCCTTAGTAAGACCACACCTAGAGTACTGCATCCAGTTTACTGCACCTAGAGTACTGTACCACACTATAAAAAAGAAGTTGAGACTCTAGAAAAAGTGGCAGAGAAGAGCAACCAGGATGATGAGGGGGCTGGAGGCTAAAACCTATGAAGAACAGTTGCAGGAACTGGGCATGGCTAGACAAGGGAAGAGAAGGACCAGGGGAGACAGGAGAGCAGTCTTCCAATATTTGAGGGGCTGCCACAGAGAGGAGGAAGGGGTCAAGCTATTCTCCAAGGCACCCAAAGGCCAGACAAGGAATGATGGATGGAAACTGATCAAGGAGAGATTCAACCTGGAAATAAGGAGAAATTTTCTGACAGCAACAGAAACCGACCAATGGAACAGAAATTGCCTTCGGAAGTTGTGGGAGCTTCATCACTGGAGGCTTTCAAGAAGAGACTGTCAGAAACAGTACAGGGTGTCCTGCTTGGGCAGCGGGTTGGACTAGATGATCTACAAGGTGCTTTCCAGCTCTGCTAACCTTCTGTTATTCTGTTATTCACCTGTCTACAAATTCTATGACAACTCAACTCTAAAAATCAGATGCAGCTACTCTCAGAATCACCACTCCAAGAAAACTGCTGTTTACAGAGTTCAGTAGGGATACATTCATTATTTAAGTATTATATCGATTTTTTAGGACTTTCACACGATTCCCCCAACCTGGGAGACCAGGATAGAGCATTCAGAGACCTGGATGAAGATTGTAATGCAGAAGCCCTAGAAATTAAGTACAGCACAGTAAAACAACATGCTGGTATTCACAAAGTACCTTAAACACACCCAGGAATTAAATACTCCAACTGAGCAAGTCAAGTCATCCAAATATCTCAGCACTATATTTCAAGCCACAACCAAATGTAGGCTGCCTATGAAATATGCCACTCAAAAAGCCCTGACACAGTTTGTGAAACATTCTTTTATAGGCAGTGTTCCTGCTGCACATTTAACACATTCAGCCTCGGTGGCTCAGGCTGTTAATTGCCTGTACTTAAGTTCCAGCTGCCTACAACTGCTGTAGGCTGGAATCCCACCAGGCTCAAGGTTGACTCAGCCTTCCATCCTCTCGGGGTAGGTAAACTGAGGACCCAAGATTGTTGGGGGCAATAAGCTGACCTAGTAAAAATGCCGCTTAGTAATAAGCAGGCATATACAATGGAATGAAGGCTATTGCTGAGCGCATTGGGTTGTGCTCCCCAAAAAATTGTAAGCTGCCCTGAGTCTCCGGAGAAGGGCGGCATATAAATGTAATTAAAAAAGAACACACACACACATTCAGCCCAACTCTGGGTGCAATTACTGTTTGTGGTTCAGGTAGGTGCACACTATTCTTTTCTCCTTTGGATTAAATTCCTCAAGATTTTTTTTTCAAGTTTCATATTATGTCTCAAACATGACACAGTGTCAAAGGTAAGTTTCCATTAGCAACACTGAATCTATTACCCTGGATATATATTTTCACATACAGGACTAAACTTCTTTTCTTCCTGTCATCAAATTTACCGTCCATTTTATATTGGGACTTGCCATGAACTCCTAATTCCACACTTAATTAAATATCCTGGTCGGTATTACCTAAAACTTTCAGATTCAAATTATTTCAGTTCCTTAAATGTGCCCAAATTTTATCAACTTATAATCTGTTTACCTAATTGGTGAAATAACGCTATGTATTTTATGAATGTCAGGTATTCTATGGACAGATCACTGGTCACAATAAAGATTCTGGTTTCCAATGCTGAAGTCCTACAATCAACATTCTAGAAGTCAAACTAGAAAGTTTCTCCTGGCAGACGATCTTCCTAGGACATGCAGGCATCTCTGGGCAGTGAGAAGTTAAAAAAAAAAAAAACCCACACCTCATGACAACAAATCTTATGACTTTGTGTTGAAGTCACCATAAGTTCTAGGCTGAGCTGAAGAAGCCGTAAGTCAGAGGTCTCCAAACTTGGCAACTTTAAGACTTGTGGACTTCAACTCCCAGAATTCTCCAGCCAGCTATGCTGGCTGGAGAATTCTGGGAGTTGAAGTCCACAAGTCTTAAAGTTGCCAAGTTTGGGGACCCCTGTCGTAAGAGGACCAGGGCTACAGCATCGACTTAGTTTCAAAGTTATCCTCAGTTTTGAGCAGTTCACACCACCACCACTCTCCTGAAGGGTCTGTTCCACGTAAATGGTCTACTATTCCTTCTACTTCCCCTGGGGAATGAGACTCTTCTAGTAGTCCTTGACTTACGACTGACACGTTTGAAGTTGCAGTGGTGCTGACCAAAGTGATGTATAATAACCCGGTCCAAAGCCTTACAATCGAAAGTGAGGTGTTTGGAAGTCCCTCTGCATTTATGACTTTCAGGGGGCCCTTCAATTGCCCCTCCCCATGTCCTTTAGGCCCCCTGGACTCCATGCTCCATGATCTTCCTTTAACCACAGAGGTTCCAGTCCCAATTATGGCGCTTGCAACATGTGAAGGGGGAAATTGCCTGATCCCCAAAGTTGCAAAGATGCGGTGGGCTACTTTTTCCGACTCATCCATGCACTGTTACTAACCCTCACCCAGCCATTACCCCGCATGGTTCTTCCAAGCCACGATTCCCTTTGGGAAAAAAAAAAGTCAGGGAGCTTCTGGGGCCCTTTCAACCCAACATCTCTGGCCCACCCTGCAGAGAGAAGGGAGGGAACGGAGGGTTAATATTTTATGTTTTTCTGAAATGACACTGGAGCCTTAATTTTATATCCAATCATTACCGACCCCTCCTCCCCCTTCTTTCTGTTGTTATTGTCTGCTCTGCCTTCTCCTGCCAAGAATCATAGAAGCTACTGGAATTTAGACTACATCGAAGAATATTTTTAGGGTTGGGGGAGGGAGGGAGGGAGGGAGGGAGGAGGCAGAAGGCTGGCTCAGGCCTTCTTTTACCCAGACTTAAAAAGTCCCCGTCCCCCCTCCGGCTCTACCAGGCCCTTAAGGGGCGATGGCTTGTAGTGACTTGTTTAGGATCTACACCCAGGTGGAAGCTTGAAGCAAGCAATAACTTGCCTGCAGACTAAGTGAAGGAGTGGAGCAGGGGAGGTGGAGGAGAGCAGCCGGTTTCCTCATATACAAAATGAGATGAGTCTACTTTACAAGGGTGACTGTGGAAAAAAATAATCCCCACAGTTCCATTCCGTACACACATCAACAAAAAAGCCAATGCAAACAATGTCATCAAATGTGTGGCTACCCAGGTAGAATTCAGATTCCTCACGAAGGGGGCTGGAGGGGGTTGAATCGTCCTCCAATTCTCTTTTTGTCACCTTCCTACTTCTACGTTTTGTTCATGTATTTCCCTGGGGTTAAAGCCTATTTGTGTTTCATTCTAAAAGGGTTCCACACAAGTTTTATTACAGAAGCCAAGTGCAGCTTGCAGCATAGTGGGGCCATGTAATGCTGCACCCCTGCTGCATTCTGGACCAGCTGAAGCTTCCAGATAATTTTCCAGGCTATCCACATGTTCTGCAATAATCCCATCAGGAGGTGACCTTGAGCAGGGTCTCCTGGTCCAGGAATGGAAGCAACTGGTAAGCAAGTTATAGTTGTGCTAAGGCACCCCCCCCCCCCAGGCAATGCTGCCAACTGGCCACCTGCAGTTCCAGCAAAAGCTACGAGTCCATGAAAAACCTGATTGTGCACCGAGTGACGGAGTGTCACCCCATCTAGAACAAAAGATAGAAATCCTTCAGCTTCCAGATCTGGGAAACCTCAAGCCCATAATCACTTAGTCCTGGCCGGATTGAACTCTTCTTCCCCAGCCAGGCCCACAACCACCAGAGGTTGGGAAACAACCTCAAGAGCTTCCCTTGGAAGAGAGCTAATGACAGACATGCATAACTGGGCATCCCCTCATATTGATGAAGACTCCTAGTGGCTTCATGTAGTTACTGAAAAGGAGCACAGGGAGAACCACACAACAGGCGTCCCATGTCCCCAACTGTCTCCAACTCCCTCAGGAAGCCCAAAGGGACACGACAGTTGATGGTACTGAAGGCCGCTGAGACATCTAGGATATGCTTTTCATTTTGCTTCTGGGGTCATACTTTTTTTTTTTTTAATTACATTTATATGCCGCCCTTCTCCGAAGACTCAGGGCGGCTTACAATTTTTGGAGCACAACCCAATGTGCTCAGCAATAGCCTTCATTCCATTGTATATGCCTGCTTATTACTAAGCGGCATTTTTACAAGGTCAGCTAATTGCCCCCAACAATCTTGGGTCCTCAATTTACCTACCCTGAGAGGATGGAAGGCTGAGTCAACCTTGAGCCTGGTGGGATTCGAGCCTACAATAATTGTAGGCATCTGGATCTTAAGAGCAGGCATTTAACAGCCTGAGCTACCAAGGCTCTTTTATCAAAGTGTTCGTAGTTTTAATTAAAATTTCATTTTCAGAAAATAAAGAGGAGGTTTTCAAAGGCTGGATGGTATAGTATAACACATCCTGCAGTATGCAGCAGGTTGGATTATATGACCTCTTAGGCCCCTTTCAACTTTTATGACTCTATGAACTACTTGACAGCGCATCAAAATTAGCTCGGGCCTATGCTCTGCATGTCTATGATTTTTTAAGGATTGGCAGTCACCAGCTGGCTTAATGGTCAAGCGCGCCTTAAAGATTTACATCACTTTGGTGCCATGCCAATCACTCACTGCCACCCCACCACAAGAATCCACCCATCTACCCACCCCAATGTTTGTTTTGCTTCAGCACATCTCATTTTCTGCATTTCCTCACTCGAGAAAACACCCGCAGCACATTTTTCCTCTGACAGAGGTTGACTGAAAGTTATTGATCAACCACCAGGCTAAAGATTAATTTCAACTGGTAGTTTAAAATGGCATTCCTGGTATCTGTCCTTGTGGTTCCTAACTGTAATTTTAACTGGGTTGTTGCTTACTGGACATTTTACCTACCTGACTAGATAACATCATCAGTGGGAGTGAGGTGGGATTTGCTCCCTATTTACCTACAGTAGCTTGCCCCCATTAGTGTTGTGGGTGGATTTTCTCCTTAGGAGTCCTTTGATTAGAATATTGTGCCTATTTTCTCTCACCACACATAGACAGACTATGCCAATGATGGTATACCTTTTCAGCACCGAGTGCCCAAACCGGAATGCGCACGCACATGTCTGTGCGCCAGAGTGCCAGAAACCGAAGACCAGATGGCCAGCACGCACCAGAAGAGCAGCTGGCGAGGGCGCGTGTGTCCACAGGGAGGGCTCTGCCTGCCCCCTTTGGCATGCATGCCATCGGTTCACCATCACGGGACTATACCATAGTTTCAACTGGGAATCCAAGACCAGTGATGGCTAACCTTTTTGGCACCAAGTGCCAAAGTGCATGTGCCACATCCTCAAAATGCAACACATGCATGCCCCTGTGCATGGCATGCGCCCCCGTGCATGCACACACAACTCCCACACATGCGCCCTGCCCCTGCACATGCATACATGACCCCGCACATGCGCTCCGCCCCCTGTGCATGCATGGCAGAGACCTGAAAGACCAGTTGGCTAGCAGGAGGCGTGCACACACATGCGCAGAGTAGCTGGACTGGGGCGACGTGCCATAGGTTTGCCACCACAGTCCTAGACGAAGTTAAATCCCGAAAAGTGGGAAGCAGAAAGCACGGCATTCAGACAAATCAGTCCCCTATAGATATATAGACAAACTACATTTACACTCCTTCCAAAGAGGCCATAAGACCCAGATAAGCAGGGATTCACATCAAGCAAACAATCAAGCAGAAGACAATACCCTCCCTAACCAAGGAACTACCAAGGGGGAAACCACATACCCCACTAACAGTGGCAGGGCAAGATGATGTAATATAAGCAGAAGCAAACCCCTCCATGCTCAGCAGCAGTGATGTTATGTCTGCAATCCAGCCACCAACCTCAGTGAGCACCAAGGACTCTGTAGCTCAACCCAGAGCTACAGATACTCTCTTCTATTATAATCCTAAAGCTCTGTTGGAGATACTTCTAGGAACTTGCATAACTGATGGCAGAAAAGGAGAATACCCCCTTTGCCACTGACAGATTGTTATAAGGCCCTATCTGAGAACCATGTTACTTTAGTTTTAGGGTTGTTGTTTTTTTAGTTTACTTTATGGATTAGCCCTTGGGCCCTATCGAAGTGCAGAGTTCCAGTCACAAATTATTACTAAAATCCGATTAAAACAATTTAAAATGCAACTGGAATAAAATACAATAATTTAATATATAGACGAAATATAATAAAATTATATTTCGGTATCACCCCTACAATCTATACTCCAATTAGTCCCACATATGCTGATCTCAACTGAACCCTTTTGCTTAAGTACTGTGCTGTGTTAAATGTTGTTTTCAGATTCTGGTCACACATAAGGTAAGTGGTTTTGATATGGGGATCCCAATGGGTCATTCGTCTGGTATAGAGACCGAGGTACCTGTCTCTCACCCTCTTACACAGGCAACAAGCAAACACTATGCGAACCAGGTCTTCTACCTCTGCCGTTCCACAAATGCAAAGATGTCCATTATAGGGTATAGAATAGAATCTCTCATATCTGACCATTGTGTCAAGCTGTTCGAATCTTGCTTGTGTAAATATCTTCCTAAGATGTTTTGGTAGTTGTAACTTTAAATAGCTGTCTATTTGAAAAGTATGTCTGTATTTGCTCAGCCATTGCAAGTTGCCCATCTTATCAAGGATAGCTATGTCATTTTGTACTTCTATATCCTTCATTCTTTGGGCAGCTAAGAACCACGTTATTGCCTCAAATAATTTTAAGGAAGGTGGAATATAGTGTCCACCTTTGGAAAAATAAAAGGACAATATAGCTGTGGCACACCCTCTAAACCTAGAGGACTTCAACTCCCAGAATTCCCCAGCCAGCAAATTCTTGGGAGTTGAAGTCCTCCAGGCTTAAAGTTGCCAAGGTTGGAGACCCCCGTTCTAAACTGCTTGAGATGCTTAGTAAACCAGCTACTCAATTTAGGCCTCTTGCAAAGGCCATAATTTTCAACTTGGTAATTTACCACCCACATTTTTTCTTCACAATATGGAAAAAAGGATTTTTAAGGCCCTTTGCATCACTGTGACAATGAGAGAATAACTATGTCATCAGCATACAGGAGAACCGAAAGATCTCTACAAAGTAATTTAGGAGGATGGAATTTACTGAGTTTCCATAAAAAATTAGGGGAACTTCCGGAATTTAAATGGCAGAGGTCAGCTGCAGCCGCAGGTACCCGAATGCAATATCGGCGAGCTCATTTCTCCTGTGGTCCGCCATTGTAGCCAGCCAGTGCCAAGCAAGGTGGATTTGATTTAAATCAAGTTGATTTAAATCATAATTTTTAAAGAGCAATTATCATCTCTGTCCCACAGTGGCTCCTCCTCTAACCCGCTGTTGACTCACCAACAGTCCCATTCCCTTTAATGGGACGGCTGGTGAGGCGGCAGAGACACAACAAGGTGAGGGACGTGACAGGCAGCAGGTGAGTGGATGCCCACTAACAGGTGCTGCCATGATGGATCTGAAGTGACAGGTGCACTTTAAATGTAAGGACTCATTCTTGCTGGTAGTTAGGATCTTTAATATTATTATTTGCAAACAAAATGAAGGTTTCTATTTAGCTTGCAGAGCTTGGATTCATTGAGTTTACCAAAAATGTAAATATTGCAGTATATACAGCCTCATGCCTCATAACTAAGATCCATTTCATGCAGAATAAACTAAATTATTAATGTATCTTAAATAGAAAACTATCTTTAGATAGATTTTTACTCCAAAAGCATTTTATTAAAATAAATTTGATTTTAAAAAATCTGTTTTAAATAAAAAAAATCCAATTTAATTTTTAAACAAAACCATTGATTTTTATCCACCCTGGTGCCAAGCGAGCAGGCCTAACAGCTGGAAGGGAAAAACAGTGCCAAGAATGCTAGAAAGCTCTCCTGTCGTCTACAGACCCCTTTGGGAGCCTCTGCGCTTGGGGCTGAATCCTGCAATGCCTCTGCTCTGAGAATTCTGGGGCAGACACCAATTATTCCAGAAAGAAAGTTCCTGCTTCTGAGCTTTGTTACGAGTTTCCATCTCAAGAATGTTTTCCAGATGCACGGCTTCCTTCCTCCTGCTGTGGTTTTACTTGGCTACAACCTCTGGCATAGCAATGTGGCCTGACCAGTTTTCGGAAGTTACTGGACGTGGTTTTCCATTTCACACCTGCCAGTCTCAGTAAAGAACTATGGAGCAGCTCATTTTGCCTTTAAAACCCCATTTCTGAGCACTGCATTTTGGGAAAGGCAATCATACTGTTCAGAGGATGAAAAAGGACTTAGAAGAACAAATGCATCAGGAATGGTGGAAATGCGATGCTGGGTATATTCAGCCTAGAGAGGAGATGCAATCACCACTTTCAAGTATCTGAAAAGTTATCATGCAAAAGACAGGGCAGAATTTGTCCATGGGGCAGGACAAGCAAGCAAGCAAGCAAGCAAGCAAGCAAGCAAGCAAGCAAGCAACTTTGGATTATAAATCAGGAAAACAATTCCAAGGGAGCAGGAAGCCCTGAACGGCAACCGACTCCTTAAATAGATGTGTTTACTGTCAGAAATGCTGCAGTAACAGATTCTTGCACTGGGAACAGGTTGGATTGAATGCTCTCCAAAATTGCTTCTGGTAATAATTCTGTTATTCATTCTACGACTCAATTCACCCCAAAATGTTTATCAAAGTCCCTTCAACATTTTATGAGGTATCAAGAGAGCGGCCTTCTTTAGAGGTGGAGTCCAATTGTAGTATGCCTGCTGCTTGTTTGCTCCTGCCCTTAGCATCTCCAAACCCCTGGTAACTTTCGTCCCCTTCTTTGCCAATGACTTCCTGCAGGCCACCAACTGCCCAGGAGTAAGCTGTAGCCTTCCTGCTCAAAATGCAAGAAAGTCAGAAAGGTGAAGCACTGGCCAAAGAAGATGCACCAGTGGGCTGAAACAGGAGTAGACAGGGATTGGAGAAGTAAGCTTTGCATTTGAGTAGGAAAAATGAAAGGCATACAAATGAGCAAGTGAAAACAAGGCGTCCTTGTTGAACACAAGTTACATACGAACCAGGGATGTAGTGATGCTGCTGCAAAAATTGGAAATGGCATCTTGGGGATGGATTAACAAGAGTCTAGGGCTCCGATCACCTGAAGTGATTGTTCTCTGATCTGCCCTCGTCAGTTCCCATTTGCAATTCTTATATGCAATTCTGGGTACCGGAGTTCAAAAAAGGACTATGACAAATTGGAGCAATTCCAGAAGAGAGCTACCAAGACGGTGAAGGATGTGGCAAACTATCTTATGAGTAACACTTAAAGGACCTTTAGCCTCAGGAAGAAAGAATAGAGGACAAAAATCATTGCTGCCAAATATCTAAGGGTATCTGCCCAGTGATCAATTCTCTAAAACTCTGGAAATGTGTTAGGAATCTGCCCAGTGGGAAACCCTCCATTCCTTCGAGAATATATGAGAACCAAGCCACTATTTTAGCAGGAAAGGAAGCACAGTACAGAAGTTGCTCAAAACCAGAGTGTTGGCAAGCAGCAAAGTCTTTCCAGGTTACACTTAACTGGTCTGCTCTGATCCTCTTTCCTATTACTGTATCTGACAAACGATTTATGCAAGGAGGAAGGGAGAGAATTTGTGGAGAAAAGACTGGGGTCCAAATTCATCTCCACAGACGAAACTACATTTTGGCGTCTGCAAAGCATTTGCTGCAGGTTTTTTCCTCCTCTTTCACATGCTGTTATTCCCAGCGACAGGAAGACGAAAATAGCATTCCTCAGGGACCCGGACCACATCAACAAGGTCTCCCCCCAAATATACACTTTCTTTTACGCTGAGGTTGATGCAGAAGCACCCCGGTGTCTTCAAATGGAACTGGAGACGCATCAGATACGAGGCCAGGACAAGCCAAAAAAGCCTTTTGTGATGAAGGGAAAGACAATCCTGAGGAGAAGGTATACACTCACAATTCCTGCACTATAGCAAGTGTGCATTCCAGTCGTTCAGTACATCAAAAGACCCCAAAATACTTCAGAAGTCTCAGGCCTCTGAGTAAGAAAGCTCCTGCCTAATCAAGGCAGAACCCGGAGGCAAAAGTTGCTATTTAAAACAAAATTAAGCCAGTGCAATTCTCCTTCCTTCCTTCCTTCCTTCCTTCCTTCCTTCCTTCCTTCCTTCCTTCCTTCCTTCCTTCCTTTCTCTCTCCCTTCCTTCCTTTCCTTCCTTCCTTCCTTCCTTCCTTCCTTCCTATCAATCAGAGTTCTGCAAAAGGAAGCATTCATAACTTTTGCAGCCGATCTTTTCAAAAACTACTCCCCATCTCCAAGACACAGTAAAAGGATCCCAGCGCTAGCTCTGTTTTTGAGGGGCTTCATGTGTCTTGTTACAACAAGTATTAGGATGCAAATCTCATATCGCACAAGCTTTTGGCCAGCCAATAAACACAAACCTGGCCTACCATGTCTGCGCAGAACAAAAGGCTTGCTGCTAAACTAGCAGGAGCACTACATAAACAAGGAGCATTCTTGGAGGCTGAGGTCACTGACTTGCTCAGTTATATTTCACCCCAGTCTGCAATTTGACAATTTAAGCATGGGAGAGGCAGTCCTGTTCCCCCTCACCCCACCTCGCTGCATGCACATACATGCACGCCCTGAAGAACGCTAGTTGTTCTTTGAAAAGGTTTACCAAAGAAAGCTCTACCCCATGCACACTCTGTCCTCAGTCAGGATTATGCTAATGTTAAGACACTGAAGGGTTGGAAAAATCCCTCTTTAAGAATGAAGTAACGCACACGGGTATTAATAGGAGAATCTGGGGTGGTTACACTGATTATATTTTATATCTAATTCCTATATTTATTATTCATCCGCCAAAGTTAGTATTTTGAGCATCTCTTTTTAAAAGGTACATTGTTTTATTCAACAACATCAATCACTGCCAATACCCAGATAATACATTGTCCACCAAACACTTATGGATGTTAAAGAAAAATAAATAAATAAAATTATATTTAAAAAAAATCACTGCCAATAATAATATTGAGAATCCCATAAAATATTGGATTGGTTCACATGCAACTTCTCTAAAATTTCAACTTTTTTTTATTAGAGTGAGTTTTAGCTCATGTACCTTCACTGACTTGTTTGAAAACGTGTGGGGAATGGCCATGGGAATCTCAGGCAGGACTAGATTGCTCAGGTCACCTACTTGGTGTATGTGTGTGTGTGTGAGAGAGGGAGGGAGAAGAAGAAGTCCCCCTTAAGCAAAACCCCAAGTTATGCAGGGTCATCCCAGGAACTAGTTTCCTGCACCCCTGAATGCCTTTAGCAGCTCTACCAGTCTTTGAAAGACAAAAGGAAGCCTGTTCACCACTACCAGGGACCCTACTAGGAAGATGGTCTCCAAGATGTAACTATCTGCATAGACTTTGGGCTGCCTTTTAAGTGGACTGCCCCATCCTCCTTCTGCAGATTCTAAAATGCCTCTCAGCACAGAGAACAGCAATGGAGGCCTGCTGATACCCTGAGCTAGCTGAACTATGGCCGTACTACAGAGGGCAAGAAGCTGTCCAAGAGCCCTGCAGAAGCTTAAAATATATAGGAACTGCACATGGACTCATTGTATGGATTTATTCCCACTCCCCAAACTACATTATATAGGAACCCCACCTCCCAAGTTTTCCATCAGGGCAGTTTTCAAACCGACAAGTGTGAACTCTTCTGCACCTGGAATGCTTCTCAGCTCCACAAAAGGAACTCGTCTTCCCTATAAGTCAAGTATCAACCTGAGAACCTGACCTAGAAATTCTGCAATGCCAGAGGACTTATGTGCCGCTGTCCTTGAAAGCATACAGCTTGAGAGGAACAGACAGCCTTTTGGCCACCACTGCATCGTGGGTTACCATGACTCCTTGCTGTGAAACCTGAGGGAAAAGTTGCCAAACAGAACCCCTCTTCCCTAGCACATCCTTCAAATCAGCTTGTCAAAATGGCTAAAGGGCGAGCTGGAGAAGCACACAACAACCAAGCACAAAGCTAGAGAGGCTACAACCAGCTAACATCCATCATGTTGTGCATTATGGATCCAATTCCATTTTGTGACGTTAAGAATGGAGAAAAATAAAACCCGGCGCTCATGTGAGGGGCAATGACAGCCTTCCTTCAAAGATTTCCAAGGATAATTTTCCTTGGGCAGCATCATATGAAACCTTCCATTCCACAGGAGGAATTTGCTGTTTGAGCAGGCTTCGTGCCAACCTACTCTGATCAGCCAGATGGGGCATTTGCGTCCCACATTGTTTTGGTTCCCACAGCTGCTGGAGACTTTTTTTTGTTTTAGCATCCAAAGAATGTTAAAAATATAAGTTCTGGGCAGTGGGAAGAAATGTGGGGGAAGGGAGTAGAAGAGCATTCTTTTAAAAGTTGTTTGAATACAGATCATTGCAAACAATAAGCATTCTGTGTGGAAGGCAAAGAAAGGCTGGCCAGAGGCTACGTAGGACTAAAATGTTCTCTTACCAAGCAATCCACATTTTTCAACAAGAAACCCAAATCTATCAACAGAAGAAAATACTTGTAGCTCAGGATTGAACATCTACATGCCATTTAAATTTTTACTACTGGTCCTGTGGGCATGGCTAGGTAGGCATGGCCATGTGACTGGGTGGGCATGGCTTTTTTTGCAGCACCCTCCCCCCCAGCGCTCCGTTGTTTGGCCTCCTGGGCCTCAGGGAAGCCCCCTGGGCGAAGCAGTAAGACAGCGAGGGGGATATTGGAACAGCTGATTGTTGGGGGGAGAAAAAAAAGGAAATACTAAGGAGTGACTGGGCTGGGGAGAATGCAGTCATCGATGTCAGGCATGCGCGTAATGTCGTCCATGTGCGATGAGGACTGACTGGGCAGGGAGGAGCGGGGGGGGGAGAGGGGCGGGGCCAGCCAGGGGCATGATTTGCTGGTTCTCCGAACTGCGCAGAATCGTAACAACCGGCTCTATAGAACGGTCTGAAGTGGTAGAATCCCACCCCTGCTCAGCATGTAATGGTGCATGCTCTGTTCCTTAGTACTTCTGTCACATGGGCACGCACAAGTACAAAAGGCAAGATATTGTGATACATATTTTGCCGCTTTGTCTCGCCACAGCTATGCTGTCGTTCCTTTCCCATTTCTGGCCATATCACAACTTTTGCACACCACTTAACCCCTTTGCACACCTTCTAAATGATGCCCCCCCTTCCTTCTCACAATAAGACTTTTTGCACGAATCAAAACTCAGACCGAACGATCAGGGCTGGCAGGGTTCAGTTTTTAACAGGGGCACGAGAACTGTATAGGCGTTGTCCAAGTGTAAATGTGGAACTTACCACAAGAGCAGCATGTAAAACAGTTGGTATGGTAAAGGTTCCCCATGGCCTGGCAAGCTTGGCTGGCCCCATATACCCCCTTTCCACACTTGATACAAATACCTTTGGAGACAAAAAAAAAACAGAAGGCACATTAGACCTTGTTAATGGTCTGCAGATACCCCTCCCCACTAGCATTCTGCAGGTCTCTTATTTAAAGGAAAACATGACATTCCCACAGAACAGCCATAAGGTGCAAATGCCTCTAACCCCTGTGGTACACTTTTAATTTCTTCTCCCACTTTTTTCCTCCTCTTTCCCATCTTTCTTTTTCAATCTTTTTCTGCTCTGCTGGAGGGAGCGAGGTGGGCATTCATATGCTTATACTTACGTGCTTCTGTGCATGAGTGAGCCCGGCTGTTAAACTCAAATGGGAATCAGTTATTGTTGCCAAGTAGTAGCTTATTTCAGAAGCAAGTTGATTTTCTTGCCAGCTATTGCTTTCATTTTATTTTTTTCTTGGCAGGGGGGGAACAAGGAGGAGGGGCTTCACACGGGAACTTCATGCTGCCTTTTCACCTAAGTTGACAAGGCAAGGAAACCGGACATTGGACAGGAATTTCCCCCGATTAGCTTTTTTCTGTTTATTCTCCCTTTGGGGGGGGGGGTCACTTTAAATTTGGGGTTCTCTCCTTTTGGATACAGTATTGCTTCTTCCTATCTGCTCAAAACAGAATTTGCACATCAATGACACTGAGGGGGATACCCAAAGAAGTGTCAAGAATTCTTATGTGGTTTGTTAGGCTATCTTGGCTGATCTCAAAAGCTCTGTAGGACCACATCTGGTTAGGATATGGATGGGAGGCCACCAGAAAATCTTATAGTTTATAGTAACCTATTGGAAAATCAGAAAATGGTACTAAATAATTTTATGAATTTATTTCATCTGTCTAGAAACAGGCAAAATCTAAGTTCTAGTGTTACCAGAGGTAGAGAGGATAATCTGTTAGTTCTCTTCCTACTATATTTTCTTGCCACATGTACATTAGAGGGTAATCCCTAACACTGAGAAACTGGGGTTAGAAAGAAAGTCCTTCTAGTTATAAAGAAAAGAACAGAATCAGCAAATTGGAAGGGCCACAGAGGTCATGTAATCCATCCTCTACCCTCTGCTCAATACAAGATCCATTTTGAAGTTCTTTGGCAGATGGCTGCCTAACCTCTCTGAAGACCTCTAGCAAAGAAGAACCCATATTGTCCATCACATGGCAGCAACATCTCTTGGACAATCAGCACAAGATATCTCAAAACAGTAAATCAAATGGATTAAAACGTTGATATTAAAAATCCTAGTTTTAATAATTCAGAAGTAATGGGAAGTTTTTAAAGTTCTGTGCAAACAACTTCCCAAAATGAAAATATAATATATACTGTTTTTGATCTGTAGAAAATCATCAAGGAAATATTACCTAGTGTTTGGACTAGAGCTCAGTCCCAGAGAGTAAGTGTTGATCCTCCCTGTTTCAGTTCAACCCCATGTTCCTTGAAGTAGTGTCTTGATCATGCCAACAATTCTTCTAGGGTCTTTGGGCAGCTTTTCGCCACCCTCCTCCAACTTCCAGAATCTGAGCACAACACTGACTGAGTTTATTAACATTTCAGAACAATAAAAACAGTTTCCCTGAGTTTCAGCCCAAACATCCTTAATGAAACATCTTGTTGTCTACAAACTCATTCATAAAACATGGCCAGCTCTTGGCCCCACCTTCAATCAATTCATGCATAATCCTCTTCTGGGAAACAGCCTGTTGTGTTTTATCTGCCTCCTTAACCCTTTGACTATTAGCAAGTTCCTGATGACTGCAATGCATTAGATTAAAAAATGGAATCACCAAACAACTGCCACGTTGAAGAAGTGTTTTCTAGAACAGGGGTGTCGAACTGGCGGCCTGCAGGCCAAATGCGTCATGCACAAGCCATGCCCACCCCAGCTCTGTGAAGGGGAAAAACATCATGAAAGATCGTGACGGCAACATGACGTGGCGAGTTTGACACCTATGTTCTAGAACATTCAGCATGTAAGTCATCAATATAACTGAAATTATTCCTGATGTAGTTTATGCAAAATATGTATGACTTTAATGAACTGATGCACATCGCATCATGAGTGCATTAAAGCTAAAAAATTTTTTGCAACTATTGATATTCTACTGTCAATTGCATGAAAATGTCCAGTTTTTATTTATAAACATAATATATAATATATAAATATAATATACATTTAGCTACTACCCACAGCTACTTTCTAGTGTGAGATGGGCAACATACAAATAAATATGTAGAAACTGGTATCTTGCCTTTCACGCGTATATCACTTTAAACACTAAAAAAGCAACTAGTGCAAAATGTAAAGAACGAAAACCATAATTAAAAACATCCACACAGAAAAAATTAATAGAAAGCAAGCAGAATAAACAACACTTCCAAGTTAAACGGGTGCTGCTTGAGAGCAACTTTTCCAAGAGTAAGGTATAAAGTGAGATGAGCAAAGATCATCAGACAGGGGCCAAAAACAGCTGCAGGCAGGGGTGGGATTCAAAAATCCCAGCAACCAGTTCGCTGCCCGGTTGCTGGGTGGGCATGGCCATGGTGGGTGTGGCCTACCAGAACTTTCTGTTTCCAGGGGGCCTCCAGAGCCCTGGGGAGGCCGTTTTCACCCTCCCAGGGGTCCAGAGGTTTTCCCAAGGCCTCTGGGAGGGCAAAAATGGCCTCCCCACGGCTCTGGAGGCCCACCGGAAGCCAGAAACAGGCCCATTTTGCGACTTCCGGTACTTCTGGGAGGGCCTCTGGGAGGGTGAAAACAGCCTCTCCCGGGCTCTGGAGACCTGCTAGAAGCCGGAAACAGACCTGTTTCTGGACCTCCAGAACTTCCAGAAGTCCCTTTTTCCCCCTCCCAGAGCCTCCAGGCAGACCCTGCACTTACCTGCATCACGTGGAGACTCCTGGGAGGGGCGGGGTGGGTGGGGCCAGCCGGTCGGTTAAAATACCGCTTCGACGAACTTGACAGATGTAACTTTAACATCCGGTTCTCCTGAACTGGCCGGAACCAGTGGAATCCCAGCCCCCGGCTGCAGGTTCCCCTCGACTTACAACCATTTGTTCAGCAATAGTTCAAAAACACGGTGGCACTGAAGAAAGTGACTTGCAATCATCCCAAAGTTAAAGCCACTGCAGCTCTGCCCCAGTCATGTGACCAAAATTTGGACACTTGGCAGCCCGCTCACACTTATGACCTTCAACTTCCCCAGAAGATGGTGAAGGGCAGCTAGAGTGGCAGAAGAGCCCAGGGCGACAGGGCCTCAGAGTGCAGGCGGGCTCCGTGGCGGCTACAGCTTCACATACGGCTGCAGCTCAGAGCCATGGGGCTGAGACAGACCAGAGATCAGAGGGGCTCTTGAAGGCTGCCCTAACGGGTCAGAAAGAAAACTCCCTCCTCTCAAGAAAGATGGGAGGTGGAAAGAGGAGAATAGAATGTAGGTCTCTTAAGAAAGGTGGGTGAACAATATTTTTAGCTGTTTTTAAAATATTGGGAATCAAAAGGAATTCCCAGCTGTGGATCCAGGTGTTTCTTTTTTCTACCCTGCCTCCAAGGCCAAGAGCTGGGGAAGTGGAAATCGGGTGGCGAGGCCTGATCGAAACACTTGGGCTGGGAGGGGATCCTAGAAACAAGCCAATGCTGTCCAAGCCACTTAAGCACAAATTTGACCGATATGTTCCCTCCCCATCTATATCCAAGAAGAAAAAACAGGTAGATACCACTTTTACTGTACAGTATCTAGATGGAATTGTGTGGAAATAAAAGCTTGTGCCACTTGATTTCAGTTCCAGGATTCATCCTAGAAATTACGTAAGGAAAGAAGATCTGACTTAGCAGCCAAAAGGTGGAGTTCAAACTGCTTCCTCGAAAGCACCCTGGAGGACCTTGGTTTGCCACATCAAACACGTTGAACAGGGGCTGCTTTGGGAAGCTGAGACAGCCCAGTGACTGACTGAGTTGCCACAGATCCTGCACTGTTGGCTCCAGGTTTGAAGAAGCCAACTTCTTGGTGCTCATTTGGCCTTTCTCAGCACCCATGAACTTCAGGGAGAAGGATATGGTGGGGTAGCCCATTTGGAGGGCAAGATGGACACAGTCTTTCCTCCACAAATCACAGGAAAAATTTGCAGAAGGGGTGACTTTATGGCCAAATGTTGGCATTATGATCAAGCAGGGGATTGTGAGTTCAAGTCCCACCTTAGCCATGAAAGGGGGACCTTGGGCCAGTCACTCTCTCTGCTCAACTTGCCTCACAGGGTTGTTATTGTGGAGAAAATAGGAAGAGGAAGGTGTGTTGGATATATTTGCTGCATTGAGGTATTTGTAAAGGTGGGATACAAACAGGCAAATTGATAAAAAATCGAATTTCTTCAACTATCTGAACAGCTGCCATGTAAAACACAGACAGAATTAAGTAAGAAATAATGGCTTCAAATGGTTAGGACAGGCCAACATGGCTTCATTTGATGTTGTTCTTTTGAAAATGCGGTAATGGATTCCTGCTTTTTGCATGGAGTTAGAGTAGGAGCCTTCTAAACCTTATATTATCAGTCCAATCCCTTATATCTGGGGTTTCTGGCTCACTGCAGGCATATATAAAGAATTCTATTCTATTCTATTGGCATTTATCATCAATTGATTGAATTGAATCCAGGCTGCCATGGCATACAATGATATGACATATAAAGTATGTGAGATAGGAACTTCCAAGCCCACTTTTGGACTTCCATGCATTCCATCTGGTTCTGCCCCAATTGAGAATGAGTGAATTTAACATCAGTTTGTTAACAGTCCATGTGTCCTGGATCAATATATTGAGGTGAGGGAGGAAACAAAGCTTTCTGGTGGATACAAACCACTGAGTCAGATATTTTTGTATGCATATAAATACACACGCATATACTTTTAAAATGTGCTTTCTAAAATGTTTGTGTAAGTCTTGCTTTAATATTTAGTTTTTAAAAATTATCCATTTATCCCATCTTCCTTATGCTGGTCTGTAGCTGTAATAAAAGATTGGATGGATTGCCATGCAGGCCTGATCTTGTAGGGTTCTGTCATCTGTCTTCCCTGACAGCCACTTGACTCAGCCAATGTGTTTGTGAAAGGTGGGCTGCCCAAGTTCTAGCAGGGACCAAGGGGATGGGAGAAAACCCTGTCAATTACATTCCTGCACCTTTAACACCCGACAACTACAGAAGAACCATTGCTCAGTGACGTTGGTGCCAAACGAATTGGTCCTTAGGATGAACCCTGCAACTCTTGCAGAAACCAGACCAAAGACGAGATTCCACGAGAAACAAATGCCAATTCTTGTAATAAAGTAAGAAAGCCTCACTTGCACATTTGCATGTGTACATTTAGCACGTTCTCTTGTATTTTAGGAATGGAATTAAGGAACTCTTGGCAAGGGGCAAGAAGGAAGACTCATTACATGAGACCAGAGAACAAGAACAAAGGGTAGCATTTGCCGAGTCACTGGAAGAAAACACAGCTGCATTGTTTGCCAAAGTTATGTACTGAAAATAAAATTTGGCCCATGGACAATTCTAGTACTTTGGGAGAACATTTGTGTAGAGCTCGCGGTCATTGCCCTCCACTAAACAAGATGCTATTTCACTTGGGAAAATTGTTCAAAGAGGCACTGGAGCATCTGAAGAATGAAGAAACACTGCGGCCCCCTTTTTTGGGATGAGCATATTAAAAAGACCATAAGAAAAAGTGATTCGGTCAGCCTTATCCTCAATGCCTTGCCCATCCCACTCTCCTCACAGAGTGTTGCTGTACTATGTAAACCCGGTGCCCACTCCTAGCAGCACCTGCTCAGATGCTTCTAGAAAGGGCATAAGATAAGATTCCTTGTGTCTCTGTTTAGCACCTACCTCTGTGCTTTCCAATGCAGAGAACTTTTGCGATCAAGTACAGTTATTGTCAATGTCTTCGGAGATTCTCAGTCACCCAGGTCATTTGGCAGTGTTATTGAATCTGCCCACTATGAATACAAAACAGGGGTCTCCAACCTTGGCAACTTTAAGACTTGTAGACTTCAACTCCCAGAGTTCCTCAGCCAGCTTTGCTGTCCACAAGTCTTAAAGTTGCCAAGGTTGGAGACCCCTGATATAGAACACAGAATTTGCTACAAGCCACCCAAGCTGTTATCTATATCTTCACAATGGCAGTGAATTTTATCAGCTAATTATGAGATCCATGAAGACATAGTTTATCAAGACTTTAAACATTGGTGACTTTAAACATTGAGTTTCTCCTAAGTGAGCGCCATTCAGAAATCCTGGCTTTTCAATCCCCACAATTTTGAGCAAGCAGGAAGTTGCAGTCCCTACACATCCAGAGAACACACAGTTAATACCATGTTTACATACATTTCAGTAATTTCCTGTGTCTAGTGAATATTCTTCCCCTGCCCCCCAGTTAAGAGATTAGAGCTCTTCTCCATCAATAGAAAAAAGTAACCCAGGCATTCTTCTGCAGTGACAGGATTCTCCCAATCTGGGTCTATAACAAAGTCTAGCAAATACCCTTATTCAGAATTGATAACAAAATTACTTAATCTTTGCAATTTACTATAGAAACATTAAATAACATACATTAAAGCTCTTCAATAACAACAAAACAACAACAACAATAATAATAATCTCAGTGACGTCCCTAAAACCACCCAGCAAACTTACAATGAAGACAAGACTTCAACTACTTATACAGCCCTGTTTTTTAGCCAGGTACAAATACTATGACAGCTCACTTAGATTTACAGTCGTACAGTCATGAGCAGCTGGAATTTCATAGGATCAACCAGCAGGGGACAAGATCCCTTACGCTCTTCTAGACGAATGCACTAGCTGTACCAGCCTGAACTCAAGGCACTACAGTGTGAAATTTTTGCCTGGGTAAAAAAGCAACTCATGAACGGGTAATTCAGTTTCTGAAATTAGTGCAATCTTACACTAACATGCTCACTTAATAAAATTAATGAACATTTATTTTAGTAAGTTTTCATTTCGAAAAAAAATCACATTATTGGAAGGGACAGCAGAGCTTCTTTAATTTCCCTCAAGCAAATCGGAACTTACAATATCAGCTATTCTAGCAAGCTTCACCCAAAGTTGAACCAAAATGTTATTTCATGCAATTTCTCCCCCCCTCCTGGTTCTAGTCCTTCTCTGGAGCAACCACAAGACACTTCTACATGGCAACCTTTCAAAAAGCAGGCTTTCATGTCTATTCTTACTGTTCTACAGACTAAATTTTTCAGCCCTTTCTGTCATTTCCAGATGCCTCCCCATCTTTAAATCATCACGCAACGGACACATTCCAATTTACATTATACTTCCTAAAATGTGGCACTCAGATGCAGCATTCTGTATCTCATAGGGTCTATCATAAAAATGTAGCGAGAACTATCACAAGAGGTTTAATGCATGCATGACACATCTCTAAGGCTGTTTGGCAGGTGCATAAAATTGAAAGCAATTCCTTCCAAGTATGAGTTACAGAGTCAACTCTGCAAAATTTATGGAGAAGAAAGACACAGAGTTAGAGCATTCCAATAACTGAAATATTTTCCACTTACAACTAACATAATCCTATGCATATCACAATGGAAACTTTCTTTTTTAGCAGTTTTGATTTTTAAAAAATGATATTCAGGTATCCGTTTTAAATATGCCCTTCTGTTTCCTTGCAGATAATCCAAATGTTTTTAAAAATTACAAACAAATAATCAGACGGAGAATATTTCAAGGCACAAAGAAAACACAGTAGGCTTGGATTGGTTGCTAAATGAAATCACAAGGGCTGGGTTAAGTCTTGGAATTCCTCCTCCCACCCAATGGTGGGATCTTCCAAGAGTCCTCCCACTCACACCACTGAATTTACTGCTGACTGAATATTCTAAAACAAATCTTCAAAAAGGGAATGAAATTTCAGAAGGATGAGAAACAAATTGAACTGGAGAATCCAGAGAATCTGAGCTTGGTTGTTTGCTTGCTGACATTTCCGTACCAGACAAGGTAACATCATCAATGCACTGATTATGTTATCTATTTGGATAATGAAACAATACAGGCAAACAACCGAGCTCAGAAAGCACCAAAAACTCCAAGTTCAATCTTGAGCTATAGATTGAAAATGAACTGGTCTAAAGATGACAGGTTTTAACTGTCGTTTAAGAGAGAAGAGAAGGACGTGATCCATAAAATAAGAGTATAGAACAGGAATATTCAGTATCCCCTGGCAACTAAAAACAAAAAACTGGCTGAGAACAAAAATATTAAAACTAGTGGAAAGGGTTGGCTGGCATACATGGAAACTCACAGATAACTAGCAACTTCAAACTTACTAGCTAAGTTAGAGAAATGGTTTGAAAATAACAATATGAAATGCAGGTTTCAATAAAAAAAATAACATCAAATGCCGATGTACAGAATTGAGGTACGATGTGCATACATATGGCAGATACATAGTGTGATATACATACATGTGAAATGGATTCCAGAAGTGAATGATATATAAGGTATAAGGGTGGCACACTCTAATTGGTAATTGTGGGGGAAACTTTTTTGAAATGTTTGAATTGAGATGGAATTTTTGAAATGATGAAAGAATATGCGATGAAATTGCAAACCTCACAGATGAAACTATAAAGTACAATGAATATGAAGATATGAGAATTATTTAAAGTTAAAAGAAATAGGTTAAGAATGAATTGAAAATTTATAAAATAAGCTTGAGGAAAGTATTTGAGAAAAATAATAGAAAATATGTAAAGTAATGGTAAGATATGAAACTAAATGTGAAAGATGAATATGTAATCAAAGTCATGTTTGTATGGAAATGTGAAAACCTGGAATCATGCTGTTCACTAAAAAATGATGTTTTTTAAAAAAAAAAATTAATAAAAAAAAGCAATGCAGGTTTCAATTAACAAAACTAACATCAAATGCAGATGTACAGAATTGAGGTACAATGTACCTACAATACAATACACACAATAAGTCTTCCAATATCTAAAATACTGTACAGAAGTCAAAACCTGCTCTCCCTCAATCCCAAGAGAAGACACAGAATGTGAGTGAATTTACATGAAGGTAGCTTTCAGTTGGATTATACTCCTGTACAACCTTAAAAAGGTCGAACAAAAATAAAACCAAAGAGGGGGGAGACTCCCTTCACTGGATGCATTCAAATAGCACCCAAACAACAAGCAGGTCAAATAGTGGACTTGATGGCCTCTTCCAAGTTCCTCTAGCGGGGACACAGATAGCAATAGCCCTTAGATTTATATACCGCTTCACAGTGCTTTCCAGCCCCTCTAAGCGGTTTACAGAGTCTGCCTATGGCCTGCCCCCACCATCTGGGTCCTCATTTTACCCACCTCAGAAGGATGGATGAGTCAACCTTGAGCCTGGTGAGATTCAAACTGCCAAACTGCAGTCAGCAGAAGTGGCCTCCATTACTAGGACGCTAAATATGAGGTGGTGGGGTCAATACAGAAGAACTGGCAAGCACAACTTTCTTTTCCCAGTGTTGGTATCTCCCAGGGCCTTATGGCAGTCCTCCCATATTCTTCACTCACAGCTGACTTAAAAGGAGTTCTATAAGGAAGATGGCCTTGACATGGATGGACCATATCTGTTACCAAAATGACAAGGGGAAAAAACATGGTTTAAGTCCAAAACGAGAAGCGATTTGCAAAAGGCAGATACTTTCCTAATTAATATTAGAGTCTCAGGCAGGATGGGATGGAGAGAGAGTCAAGTACAGTCAGACTTGCAAGATTCTGTTAATATGGCCAAAATTAAGAAAAACAGTTTTAGCCTTGGAGTGAAATTGGTTTCTTGATCTAGATCAAACGTGGCAACTTCCAACTCCTGGAATTTCCAAGCCAGCAAGGGTGCACAAAGAGGCACACTGCAAGTTGGGGACAGTGTGAGAGGGGAGCTGTGTGGATCAGGGAGGGTTGAGGAGGGTCCTTGAGGGTCAAGAGAGATGCAGGTTGGGGAGAGTGCATAGGTCAGTGGGAAGGGCAGCAAGGATTGGGGGAGGGGGGAAGGTTGTGTGCGTATGTGTAGGAGGGTGCTAGTGGCCAGCCGAAACACAGAGGGATCGGAGGAGGGCACATTAGCTGGTGGAGACTTATTCCAACAACTTGTAAACTTCCCTGCCATTGATTCTCTGGGGAAGCCAAAAGGGAAGGTTGCAAATGCATTAATCACATGATCGCAGCACTTGGCAACCGACTGCTCTTAGATGTGACCACAGGGTGCTGGAACAGCCAAATTTCTGAGGACCATCATTTGTTCAGCGCAGTTGTAATTTGAAACACTGTTGACCAGTCACATAGCTCAAGGTCTACCTGTATAAGGAATGCCTTTGTTGACATTTGAGGTATCACCTTAGAAGCTGGAATGCATGCAGATGACGCGGTGTTGTTGACAAATTGTGGCTGTACTAAGGGAAGCAAGCAGAATCCAGTCCCAAAAACAAATATATGAAAGAATAAGTGGGAGAGGAATGAAAACTGAAGAGAGTCATGGAAAGAAGCTGATGAGATCCTCAGAGAGAAGTGAAAGCTTTAAACAGCACAAGGCAGCCTATGAACAAAGTGTGGATGTGGTGCAGGCTTAAAGATTTCATAGAAACAATGGTACAAAGAGTTACAAGGTAATGGAATTGGCATATCCTAGCTTTAGTTATAATTTCCTTTTTTCTTAGATTTAGGTTTTTATAAGAACGCTTTCCCTGAATGGAAAAGTACAATGCATATATCTATATTATTTCCATCATTATACTCGGGTTCTAAACTGTAGGCTGGAATTCTGAGCATCACAAGAAAAGTGTAGAATCGTGTTTTTAAAAACTGCTCAAGCTTTACAAAGAGACAGTACTGTTAAAGCTCATTCCAGACTTTGCCTGTTTGATTTTTTTTCCTTCCGTTCAGTCATGTCAGATTCTTGAAGACTACTGGCCAAAACCATGCACTTTTCTTGCCAAGATTTTTCAGAAGTGATTTGCCATTGTCTCCTTCCTAGGGCTGAGAGAAAGTGACTGGCCTAAGGCTGCCCAGCTGCCTAATGAGGGACTAGAACCCACACTCTTCTGGGTTCTAGCCTGCTGCCTAAACCACCACACCAAACTCTCTCTGCCTGTGCAATAAATATTTGTGATATGAAAGTTCGTTATGTAGAGATTAAAAATTCCCAGAAACATAGAATGGAAGAGTTAGAAAGGATCTTAGAGAACCTCAGATCAGGGATCCCCAAACTCTTTAGTTCATTGACCTTTGCATGAAATATTCTGAGGTAGCTTATTCCATCATTGAATGGATATTCCTGATCCCCTTGAACAATCTTGAACTAAACACACTCAAAACTGTAGAAATGACGGCAGATTTTAGGAGAAACCCTCCTATACTACCTCGTACAATACTATCAACAGTAGAGACCTTCAAGTTTCTAGGTTCTATCATATCTCAAGACTTAAAATGGACACCTAACATCAAAAATGTCATCAAAAAGCACTACAAAGAATGTTCTTTCTGCACCAACTCAGAAAGCTCAAACTGCCCAAGGAGCTGCTGATCCAGTTCTACAGAGGAATTATTGAGTTTGTCATCTGCACCTCTATAACTGTCTGGTTTGGCTCTGCAACCCAACACGACAGACACAGACTCCAGAGAGTAATTAGGACTGCAGAAAAAACAATGGTTACCAACCTGCCTTCCATGGAGGACCTGCATATTGCACAAGTCAAAAAGAGGACTGTGAAAATATTTACAGACCCCTCACATCCCAGACATAAACTGTTTCAACTCCTTCCCTCAAAATGACGCTATAGAGCCCTGCACACCAAAACAACTACACACAAGGGGAGGTTTTTCCCACACGCCATCACTCTGCTAAACAAATAATTCCCACAACACTGTCAAACTATTTACCAAGACTATATTACTATTATTCTTCTCATCCTTCCTACTATCTATCTTCTCATGATCATAACTATCTTTACGACTCATTTTGTTCATTTAGTTTCCTAGCATGTTCCCTAGTATGATTTTTATTGCTTATTTAGTATCCTATGACTATCATGAAGTGCTGTATCTTATGATTCATGAGGAATGTGTTTATGATGACTATGATCATGATTTATGACTTATATCGTTTATGTACACTGAGAGCTTATGCACCAAAGACAAATTCGTAGTGTGTTTAATCATACTTGGCCAGCAAAGAATTCTATTCTACAAGGATACTCTATGCTGCCTTGGCAGTACAGTTAGCCACATCCAGAACCTGCCTGGATCCCTTGGGGCATATCCAGCATTCAAACAGGCTTCCCAACCTGGGCATTAGGTGGGCTTTAGCTTCCAGAATTCTCTCTACTGGCCATTCTGACAGCCAGAAATCCTGGAAGTTGAAGGTCCCAGAAGGCTGCCCCATTCAGAGATTGGCAAATCAGCCAAAACTCCTGCCAGATGGCACAAAAGGGGCACCCCTTCTGTCAGTTTGCCACTTCTACCTCCAGTTGGCCAGATGTTCCAGCAACCTTGCAAGGCCCAGAAAAGGACGGCCACGGGCCTTTTTGGTGATGCAGCTCCCCTTCTGGATTTCACAGCGGCCTGGAGTTCAAAGGGGCCATTTGGACCAGGGGTCTTCAATCTTGGCCTCTTTAAGACTTGTGGACTTCAACTCCCAGAGTTCCTCAGCCAGCAAAGCCTGGTTGGCTGAGGAATTCTGGGAGGTGAAGTCCACAAGTCTTAAAGTGGCCAAGGTTGGAGACCCTTGATTTGGACCACTCAGCTCCAAACTTACTGTTTTAGGCAGCTCCCCTTGGCTCAACTAGTGAAAAGTAACCAAAGCCCCAAACTAGCCTTGTGACAGTGAGAAAGAATCCCAGCAAAACCCCATTTCTGGCCTAGTGACTCCTGGGGGGGGGAAATCTAAGGGGGAGGGAGCCCCCCTTCTTTCCCTCTGGAGCCCCCAATCCCACCAGCTCCACCTGAGGGGGTTCTCTCCTCCCTCAGAAGGGATAAACTGAGCCACTTGTGTCCTTGTGTGTCCAATCACACTTGGCCAATAAAGTATTCTATTCTATTCTTGGGGTACTTCAAAGGCCCCCTTCTCATCTCATGGGTGTTTGGGAAAGAATCTGGCCCAGTTAAGAAGTAGTAGTCACAAAACGTCGGACCGGCACAGAGGAAAACCTAAACTAAGCTTAGCGCGTGTAGCCAAGAGAGCGACTGGATGATCTTTACCTGGCCCGTTTAAAGCTGGTTGGGGGAGGGGAAGAGTCCTCTCCCCTTTCAAGTGAGGAAAGTCGGGGCCATATGGTAGCTGAGAGGCGACGAAGGGGGAGCCGAGCTTGGGATCAGCATCTGGCGGGCCGTGGGAAGCCGTCAGGCGGCCTCCTTGGCTGGGCGACCCCACCGCCACAATCTGAGGGAGTCTTGGGGGGGGGCTGCCCGAGGAGGGGACGAAGGGGGCCGAAGCGCCCCGGGCTTCCTCCCTGCGGAGCCCGCACTCACCGAAGTACTCCTTCCGCACGTGCAGCTCCAGCTCCTTCTCCAGCTCCAGCGTCAGCGCCTCCAACCGCCGCTCCACCTGGCTGGGGCCGCTCTCCCGGGCCGGCGTCACCTGGCAGGGGAGGCGCAGCTTGGTGGCCTCGGCGTCGGCCGGCGGGCCCTCCTCGGGAAGCAGCGAGGCCCGCGGCGAGGGAGCCGGCAACTCCGGGGAGGCGCCCATCGAGCCGCGGGAGCTGCGCGAGCTGTGGCTGGAGAGGCTGGAGCGCGGGCTGGCCAGGGAGGAGGTGGCGCCGGCCGAGCTCGACGGCGCCAGGGGCCGGCCGGCGGCGGCGGCGGCCTCCAGCTCGGCGGAGGAGCGCGGGCTGGCGTGCCGCTGGTCGTAGCCCATACTGATGCCGCTGGTGCGGGCGCTGCTGGGCTTGCTGCCGTCGGAGGAGCCGGCCAAGCTGGCGCGCGGGCTGGAGGGCTTGCTGGCGTCGCTGGCCGTGCTGGCGTAGCTGGAGCGCGGGCTGAGCTGAGCCTCGGCGGCCGACAGGCTTCCGCGCGGACTGCCCAGGGCGCCGCCGCCGCTCCCCGGCCCGCAGCACGTCGAGGCCCGCGGACTGGCCCCTTGTCCGGCCGCCTTGCCGCGCGGGAAGCCCTCGGCCGAGTAGCGCTTGTAGCAGGGCAGCGCCACCTCGGAGCGCGGGCCCTCCTCGCCGGCCGGGGCGCGCGGCGGGCAGGCGGGCTCTCCCGACGGGTAGGGCGGCGGGGCCCCGTTCAGCGGCTGCTCCCGACGCCGGCGCCGCCCGACGCCCTCCTGGGGCAGCAGCGCCGGCTCCGCCATGGGCTTGCCGGGCTCCACGCGCTCCGGCCGGCTGCTCAGCGCCTCGGCCGCCCCGCGTCTCGCCGGCAGGAGCCGCCGCCAGGCATCTCGGCCTCGCCCGGCCACGCGCGGGGGGAGGCGCCGCGGGAAGGTCCGCCTCGCGCCCGGCCGCTTCCACTCGCCGCCCGGCGCTGCGCTGCGCTGCCCGGCCCGGCCCGGCGCTCTCTGGACGGCGCCCTCCTTTGTGCGGGCAGCGGCGGCGGCGGCGGAGGAACTTCTTTGTGTGGGGCAGGAATGCGCGGAGGAGCCCGACGGCGCTGCGTCCCTCTGGAATGTGCTTCGCTCGGGAGCCAGACAATGGCTCGAACCGGGTGGGGGCGGGGCGAGGGAGACTCCCCCCTCCGCCCCCTCCTGCTTTTCTCCGCCGGCAGAGGGGGGGGCGAGTCCCCCTCTTGGACCCCCTGCGGCTTGTCTCCCCCCCCCCATGTGCCCGCCTTGGATCTTGGGACTTTGGCCCGACGGCACGTGGGAACGTCTCGCTGCGAGCCCCGGCCTGGGCTAGTGCCAGCGCAGACCTCGCTTTATAGAAGGGGGTCCCCAACCTTGGCCCCTTTAAGACTTGTGGACTTCAACTCCCAGGATTCTCCAGCCGGATTGCTGCGAGGGTAATTCTGGGAGTTGAAGTCCAGAGTGGCTGAGGGGGCGAAAGTGGCTGGTCTCCAGTCTTGGGGTCTCCTTGGGATACCTCAGTGGGCAGCCCTGGGCAGACAGCCCTTCTATTCTAGTAAGTAAGTAAGTAAGTAAGTAAGTAAGTGTAAGTAAGTAAGTAAGTAAGTAAGTAAGTTTTTGACCAGGGATCCCCAAACTTGGCCTCTTTAAGACTTGTGGACTTCAACTCCCAGAATTCCCCAGCCTGCTATGCTAAGTTGGCCAAATTTGGAGACCTCTGCTTTACAGGACTGGGAGGACCGAAGGCTGGAAGTCCGAGCCCGAGGAACTCCTTTGGGGGGGCTCAATGGAATAATTCACCCAAGAAGGGGACCAGCTGAAAGTTCTTTCCTCGTCCCATGTAATATATTATGTGGGTATTATAGGCATAATTTTGTATTTATTTTGTCATCTTGATGTAGTGTATATTGGAGGTGGAGACCCTTTGAGAGCTGTAGACCACAAAATTTCCTTTTTAATGTGTGCCGATTAGTGTGCATTCAAAGTGACAATAAAGTTAGTCTAAGTCAGGGGTCTCCAACCTTGGCCATTGTAAGCCTGGAGGACTTCAACTCCCAGAAGTCCCCAGCCAGCAAACCTTGTGGATGTCAACTCCCAGAATTGAAGAGAACTAAATTAAAATGGAGAGATTGCAGAGGAAGGGATCACAAGAGATTAAGCAAAGCTGGCTGGGGAATTCTGGGAGTTGCAAGTCCACCAGGCTTAAAGTGGCCAAGGTTGGGGACCCCTGTTCTAAAGCGTTCAGCCCAGGAAAAGGAGCCAGCCTCACCTCAGGCACTTTTCTCACCTGGAAGCCAGCTTGTGAGCACAGGTGGCCAAAGGACCGGCTAGAGGAAGACCCTGAGGACCAGCCCTGGGGTTGGGGAGCAGGTGGGGGCTGACCTCTTACCCTAAGCCCTACAAGGAGCTTGCTGCAGCAGCTCTCAGAAGGCTCCCATCCGTGAGCAAGAGGAACAAGCAAGCAGAGCTGGTGCAGCTTTCCCATAACAGGTGACCCGTCTGGGAGCCATTTCGGTCCAGGTGTGTGTGTGTGTGTGTGTTCTGCATCATCCTTACCTTGGATTACAAGGAAATGCAGATTGCTACAGGAGCTCTGGAACTCCAAGACCCTCATCAATCCCCTAATCCAGAAGTGGGATTCAGCTGGTTCTGACCGGTTCTGGAGAACTGGTAGCGGAAATGTTGAGTTGTTCAGAAAACTGGCCAATCCCACCTCTGACTGGCCCTGCCAACCCCATCTCTTCTCTGCCTTCCATTGAGTCCCAGCTGATCAGCTGGGTCTCCTTTGGTTGCCCTGCACAGGAGAACGGAGCTGGAAAGCAGGTTAGTGGGGTGGGGAGGGAAGGGGGATTTTGCAGTAACCCCCTGCCAGGACATGATAATCTTGTAATGCCCAAAAGAATGCTACACAGGAGTACGAGACCCTCTCCTCCAACCATCAGAAGAAATGGAATTCACATTGTCATTCTGAAATAAGATTACTCTTTACTTATTTAATCCGCCTAACAAGTCTCCTAAAATGCAAATCCTTTAACAAAAATACTGAGAATGGAGGTTAATAAAGTCCTCCGCTCTCTGCAGATTAAAGCTCCACATGTGCATTCATGAAGTGCAGCTTCTTCAGTCACATCACACAGCCATGTGTAGGCCAGATTCTGCCCTCATCCCCAAGGATTGAGATGAAAGTACAGTTACCCTTTCTATAAATACAGTGGAAACTGATCCTGGGTCTGGAAGTCAACATGATGAGCTTGGCTTTTATACAGATGACTGAGAAAGAGAGAATACTTCCTTGTTTAAAGCTGTTTCTTGCAAGAATCCCAAATCTACTTTCAGGTCTATGTTGTGGATCCCTTCGGAGTTGATCACGATGCTCAGCACTGAAAGTTATGGCATTTTAGTTCCACTGCAATTTTTATTTATTTATTTATTGCTCCTTCCACTATTAATGTAAGCACCTCAATCCAACTAACGACTTAGAAACCAGATATAAAAATTAAACGTGATATTGAAATATATATATATATATATATATATATATATATATATATATATATATATATGTTTTCGTAGATTTTCACGGGTAAAGGTATGTAGGTCTTGGTGTATTCGGTCTTGTCCTGTAAGATTGAGAATACCTTGGCAACGTTTCGACGAAATCTCATCCGTCATCTTCAGGCTGGTGTCTTCAGCTTCGTTCTCCTGGGAGAAGTGTGTGATTGTGGCTGTTTTCCCCTTTTAAACTCTAGAGTTGGCTGTGTTGTTACTTCTTGATTGGTTTGTGGAGTTGATGTATGCAGATTGGATGGCTTTTTCCTGAGACCCTGTGTGGCTGAGGTGCTGGCTGTGTGTCTCTCAGCCTTTTGTGTTGTAACGACCTGGGTAATGGGCTGTGTGATGACCTTCTGAGTTCTATTGTTGTGATGTCCTGGGTGTGGTGCTGTAATCTCCTGGGTCGTTGTCTGTGCTGCAACCTCCTGATGTTTTGTGTTGTGATCTCCTGAGTTCTGTGATGTAGTATCCTGGGTGGAAGGCTGTGATGTGGCATTCTGGGCCTTGGTTTGGCTCCGAGTTTGAGGTCTGGCTATGTGTTTATAGCGTGTGTCAGTTTGCTTAGTTTGGGGGTTGGAGGGGGTGTAGCAGCTGGTGTTGCAGCCATGGTCTGGTTTCTGGATGGTGGTTGCCTTTCATCTGTGGCGTGGGCTTGGGTTTGAGTCTGGTGAAGGAGATTGGTGGTGGCATCATGTGTTATTTTGGGTCCGGTGTTGGTTTTGTGGCTGGGACTCGTTTGTTGATTAGGGCTAGTTTCCAGATGTCTGGTAGGCGGAAGTATCATCCCGTTTATTCATGTTATGGGGTGTTTCTCTATTTCGATGGCTTCCCTAATTATTCTCTTGTTGAAGTGTTCAGTATTGGAGATAAGTTTGGATCCCTCAAAATCAATTTCATGTCCTGTGGCTTTAAGGTGCTGGAAAAGGGAGGAAGTTTTTCTTCTTTTCTGACTGCGTTCTTGTGTTCTGCGATGCGTGCATTTATTCTCCTGTTGGTTTGTCCAATGTATGTGGCTGGGCAAATTTTGCATGGTATTTTATAAACTCCTTGGTTTTCTAGCTGGATCTTGTCTTTGGGGTTTCTTAAGATGTTGGCTATTTTTGATCAGTGCCAAAGGCTGTCCTGATATTGTGTTTGTGGAGAATTTTGCTGATTTTATCTGTGGTGCCTTTGATGTAAGGGAGGAGGCGATGCCATTGTCCTGTTCTGTGTCTTGGTTTTGGGGAGTCTCCCTTCGGATTAGGTTGGTGATTGTGCTTCTTTGGAATCCATTGGACATTAATACGTTAGTGAGGGTGTGTAATTCTGTTCTCAAGTGGTCTTTGTCAGCTAGGCGTTTGGTTCTGGAGATGAGGGTCTTGGCTACGGAGTTGATCTGTGCAGGGTGGTGATGGGATTGTGCATTTAAGTAGCGTTAGTGTGTGTCTTTTTCTGGTAGATGGTGTGTCCTAGGGAGCCGTTGGGTTTTTGTAAATTAGGACGTCCAGGAACGGAAGTTGATTGTTGGTTTCTGTTTCCATGGTAAATTGTATTTTGGGGTGTAGGCTGTTGAGATGTGTGAGGAAGTTGTGCAGTTTTTTTCTTTCCGTGTGGCCAAATTACGAAGGTGTCATCTACATATCTAAGCCAGAGTTTGGGTTTGTATTCGGATTTGTCTAGAGCATTGGTTTCAAAATGTTCCATGTATAGGTTAGCGATGACGGGTGAGAGGGGTGATCCCATAGGTGCTCCTTCTATCTGTTTATATCTTTGTCCATTGTGGATGAAGTACGTGTTGGAAAGGCAATGGTTGGTCAGATCTAGGATGTGCTTAGGGGGGTTGTATTTGTTTTGGATAGCTGTCAAGGCTTCTTTAATAGGTAAAGGTGAAGAGGGATATGACATCGAAGCTCACAAGTAGGTCACTGGGAGGATGATTATGTTGTTGTCTTTCCTCAAGTTGCTGAGTGCTTTTTGTTCTTCTTTGTGAAGTTGCTTCTGGGTGGACTGCTGGAGCAGAGGACGTTGGTGACTTCAAGTCTGATTTTATTGGCTGTGTCTGGGTTAATTTTGGCTAGGCTATTAAAGAAGCCTTGACAGCTATCCAAAACAAATAGACAAATCCGAATACAAACCCAAACTCTGGCTTAGATATGTAGATGACACCTTCGTAATTTGGCCACACGGGAAAGAAAAACTGCACAACTTCCTCACACATCTCAACAGCCTACACCCCAAAATACAATTTACCATGGAAACAGAAACCAACAATCAACTTCCGTTCCTGGACGTCCTAATTTACAAAAAACCCAACGGCTCCCTAGGACACACCATCTACCAGAAAAAGACACACACTAACCGCTACTTAAATGCACAATCCCATCACCACCCTGCACAGATCAACTCCGTAGCCAAGACCCTCATCTCCAGAACCAAACGCCTAGCTGACAAAGACCACTTGAGAACAGAATTACACACCCTCACTAACGTATTAATGTCCAATGGATTCCAAAGAAGCACAATCACCAACCTAATCCGAAGGAGACTCCCCAAAAACCAAGACACAGAACAGGACAATGGCATCGCCTCCTCCCTTACATCAAAGGCACCACAGATAAAATCAGCAAAATTCTCCACAAACACAATATCAGGACAGCCTTTGGCACTGATCAAAAAATAGCCAACATCTTAAGAAACCCCAAAGACAAGATCCAGCTAGAAAACCAAGGAGTTTATAAAATACCATGCAAAATTTGCCCAGCCACATACATTGGACAAACCAACAGGAGAATAAATGCACGCATCGCAGAACACAAGAACGCAGTCAGAAAAGAAGAAAAACTTCCTCCCTTTTCCAGCACCTTAAAGCCACAGGACATGAAATTGATTTTGAGGGATCCAAACTTATCTCCAATACTGAACACTTCAACAAGAGAATAATTAGGGAAGCCATCGAAATAGAGAAACACCCCATAACATGAATAAACGGGATGATACTTCCCGCCTACCAGACATCTGGAAACTAGCCCTAATCAACAAACGAGTCCCAGCCACAAAACCAACACCGGACCCAAAATAACACATGATGCCACCACCAATCTCCTTCACCAGACTCAAACCCAAGCCCACGCCACAGATGAAAGGCAACCACCATCCAGAAACCAGACCATGGCTGCAACACCAGCTGCTACACCCCCTCCAACCCCCAAACTAAGCAAACTGACACACGCTATAAACACATAGCCAGACCTCAAACTCGAGCCAAACCAAGGCCCAGAATGCCACATCACAGCCTTCACCCAGGATACTACATCACAGAACTCAGGAGATCACAACACAAAACATCAGGAGGTTGCAGCACAGACAACGACCCAGGAGATTACAGCACCACACCCAGGACATCACAACAATAGAACTCAGAAGGTCATCACACAGCCCATTACCCAGGTCGTTACAACACAAAAGGCTGAGAGACACACAGCCAGCACCTCAGCCACACAGGGTCTCAGGAAAAAGCCATCCAATCTGCATACATCAACTCCACAAACCAATCAAGAAGTAACAACACAGCCAACTCTAGAGTTTAAAAGGGAAAACAGCCACAATCACACACTTCTCCCAGGAGAACGAAGCTGAAGACACCAGCCTGAAGATGACGGATGAGATTTCGTCGAAACGTTGCCAAGGTATTCTCAATCTTACACGGGACAAGACCCGAATACACCAAGACCTATATATATATATATATATATATATATATATATATATATATATATATATATGTGTGTGTGTGTGTGTGTGTGTGTGTGTGTGTGTATGTGTATGTGTATATTATACATTAAAACCCACATTGAAATTGACAATTATTAAATTTATTTTAACAGTTAAAAGCTTGTTGGAGGAGTCAGAGGTTCTAAAGATAGAGATAGTGCTACTTCTGACCAACTGCAGACCTTAATGACAAAATTTACCAAGGAAGACTGCTTTTTCATCCCTTCACTGTGTTTATTTGCCATTAACATACTGGACAGAGGAAAAGTACTGTTAGGTCTGGCAGTATGCTTAAGCCAAAAATGAACCAAAACAAAGACTTAAACCGAGGCTTGCAAGTTAAATAAAGCAGACTTTTATTCTTTGATCGAAGTTAAAGAATCTGGGAAGAAGTTCCTAGCACATCACAAGGGACATGGGAGGAAAATTCTACAAAATACAGAATGATGTCTTGTCCTTATACACAGAAGTCTTTGTTCTTAGTTCTCTAATTACCTTGTAAATCTCTAGTCATGTAATCTAACTAAGATTTACATCTTCCTGCAACAGACAAGATTCCACTCTGGCAATGTTTACCTTTCATGACCTCTTCTCCTATTGTCCATTTAATTGATCACAATTGACCACTTTAAGGAGGCTATTAACAGCATACTTCAAAGGTGTGGATTCCTCCGAATGGAGGTACATTACATTCCAGAGAAATACGTTACCTTCCCAGGGGATGATGTTGGGGTGAAACATATCCATCCAGGAAAACAGATGGGTTCAGATTGATTTAGATGGGACAATCATGTCTTAATAGGGGAGGGATGGAACTGATTGCAGGCATGTGTTATAATTGTTTTACAACAAGTGAGAGGTTAAGAAACCTTTTCTACAACAGCAAGATAAGAAATGCCTATAGAGTAACTCTCTACTTAATGCTATAATATATTCTACTACATTTCTTTACTCATTACCCTTCAGTACGATGCCATGAGTGGAGACAAAGCAGCTCTCCTGAGATCCCGCTTGTTAGTACAGATCTTTTTCTCAAACTGCATCCTGTTTCTTTTTCGGTTGCAACAACAGAAGGGAAGCTCAGTCAAACTCCGTCCTCTTCTCAAAGCATGGTGAATGCTGCAGAATATGGTAATTAGGTGCCTTATACTAAGAAGTTGGATTCATAGTGTCAGGCACAAAAAATCAGGAGCCAAGGCAGTTCAAAGGACTTCAGATTTAATGCACGCTAACACTTCCTACAAGAATCTGACCTCCTAACGGTCAAAGCAAATTGGAGTCAACTCAACAGAATTCAAGGTGGGTTGGACTCTTGTGGGTGTGAAGTGACTCAAGAGTGATGATGCGCTTGACCCTTTCCTCATGCTTGGCCTGGTTCTCTCCCATAAATAGCTTACATTAAAAACTGGGCAGTTTGTGATTTGGAATGTTGGAAGCTCAAACAATTGTCATAACCTTTAGCAACATTTTATACAGCAACAGGGATACAGCAACTGTTAATCATCAAATCTGTATGCTGCAGTAGTGGTATTCTACCGGTTTGGCCCGGTTCGGCTGAGCCGGTAGCAAAGATGAGCAGTGGAGACCGAACCGGTTCTCTCCACCGCTTGGCTCTGGGCCCATCCACCTTCCCGGGCTCCCATACTCACCTTTATCCTCTGAATTTGAAGGGCAGCTGCTTTGCGCGGCACAGAAGAGTGCTGCACGCAGCTGCTGAAACGACTGGGATTGTGCAGGCCTGCAGGAGGTGACTTAGAATGCCTCTGCGCCTGCGCAGTGTGCATTTGGTATGCGCGCCCAGTGTGCACATGCACAAAGCGCACCCACCAAACTGGTGGTAAAAATATCTGAATCCCACCACTGGTATGCTGCCGATCTTACCCTTAAGCGACTTTGGGTGGCTAGATTTAACTTTAACGGGGTATCTGAACCCAATGTACATGAGGGAGATGGAAGAGGGATTATGCAAGGCCCATTAAACTGGAAAAGCAGGGGATTCATCTGCTCCAACTCTTGTCAGGGAACATAGCCTGTATAAACTTGTGACCTACTGTTGTTCCAGTTTCATTCTGACCACATTTTGTAGGCAATAAGATGGTCTGGAGCTTTTTCTCCTCTCCTGATTATTAAATGAAGCTGGCAACCTTCTTACATATTGAAAGGAATGTGCTTGTGCCTCCTCCTAGTGTATTCCCTGTATGTGCCTGCTTACTCTCTTCTAATCCTTTCCTCTCCAATACTTGCACTCTGCAGGGGAAAAACGTGCAGGTATAGGATGTGTACTGCTAACTGTAAAGGCATATACGTAACTGAGAGATGCTGCAAAGTTGATAAATGAGCACCTTGGTTGCAAAATAATTTTTCAGCACTATTGTAACTTAAATGATTGCATGGTTGCATGAGGAAATCAGTAATCAAAGTGTGTGTGTGTGTGTGTATCTCCTTTATATCCTTTGAATACAAGTAGAAGTCTCATTCTAAGATTTGGGAAAGAAAAAGGATGAGAAGTCTTTACTTGCACCTGCCATCTCCTAAGATAAATGGAATTGCTTCTTGGTGTCCTATTCATTTTTGTCCTTATGGGAATGCAGTGAATTTTGCTATCCCTTGCAGTTGGGTTAGATATCTCCGCTTACTTTTCACACTTTGACATAGTAAAATCACTTAAGTTGATTTAAATGCTTTCCTGGCAAATAAAGATTTTTTTTCTGACAATCAGTGACAAATTTTTTTTATTTAAAAAACCCTCCCTTTTCAATGCCAACAAAGAATGTTTTTCAAAAGCCCTGCAATGTTTGTGGATGCTTAAGATCTAAGTTAGTACAGCATTATGAAGTCACTTTACAAATCCTTAGGTCAGCACATAGGTGGTCTGTGCAAACAGATGTAATTTACAGTTAATGTATTTACTTGGTCCATTAGATGACTGGTAGAGTAGCTGTTAAGTTTTACGTAACATCCTATATAAATAATCTGAAACTCTAACACTACACCAACATCCATTTGTGACACAGCAGGCACTACCAGCTGACGGAGTAAATTGTTTTACAGTAATTTACATAGTGTTCAATGTCCACTACTTGAAACGCAGCTCACTTTCATTTTCAAATTTAGCTCCGAAGTTGTGACAAATTGCAAAAACTAGGCTAAGAAATGTTTTTTAAGCCAGAATTGAAATGTTCTGAAAATTTACCAATTGATAAGTCTTCACTAATCTGGGGTTCCTTTGTTTTCCTTTATCAACTCAGCTTTCAAACATTATAGAGAGCTTAATTTTTGTGACTGTGCTTGAGTAGATAAAATAATCCAGTACATTTCAAATAGCATACTGGGGAAGATCTAAACGTGACGGAATGACAATGCAGAGATTCTGCAAATCGGGCTGATACAGCTATTCACACCTCCCTTCCTTTGGCCTTTTGGCACACCCTCCGGCATGGCAGCCCTCAGTCCAGGGCTATCACATCATCCTGTTGGTCATCTGGCAGCTCAGAGCGCATTCTTTTCACACCAGTGAATTCTTTGTCATCAAGCTTCCTCTTGCGGTTCTTAGCTTCTGTGTCATCGGCATTGTTTGATGGACCTTCTTCAGTGTCAACAATCAGAACATCATCATCATCATCATGAGCTGGAAAAGAAAGATCCATGCTGCAAACTGGCTTTTACAGTTCTTTAAAATGCAAGTTTATAGGAAGAATCTGCGTTTTTATTTCTATCAGTACTTTCTAATGTTCGAGAACTATCTTTTATGAGTATGTCACAACCTGACATTTGCAGTGAAGGATGTAAATTGCTAAACCACTTTAATTCCTAAAATGTCTGGTTTTACAGAGTATTAAAAAATGTACAAAAGAATTAGTTCTCTTCAAACAGCTTACATTTCAACAATGCCAAACATGGTTGCCAAAACTTCCAAAATAAAGTAGCAATATTGTTTTTTCTTACCCGTAGATGTTGAGGGCTGAGCTCCATCATCACTTCCATTGGTGATATTTTTAGTGGACGGTTCTGATTTGGGACCAATGATCTCATCACCAACAACTTCAAATTCCAAATCTTTTGCAAGATCTTCGCTGCTCAAAAAGACAGAGACAAGAATGAGCTTCCTTGGGCATGGCTGCATGGTTAATGAGAAGAAGTCTTTCTGAACCTCCTCTAGGTTCCTGCCATTGGCCAAGAAAAGCCACAGATTTGACCTCTGTACTAGCAATATCTATGTCATGCTTTTTGCAGGAATTCTGATTTCAGCAATGTCTCATGAAGTTGGATTTGACCTTCCTCACCTGTGTATCACATTGATCAGTAGGGTATAATCCTGCAGAAAGTCATCTGCTTGCAGCCGAGTGCCGTTTCGAATCCCAAATTCTGACAACTTTTTGTGGTTATTTGCTGTAAGCAAGAAAGGAAATCAGAAAAAGGACACATGCAATGTTTTATGAAAGCAACCTACACAATTGTTATAATAATCAAAAACTTATGGCTGGTAAAACACTGAATTATAGTCAATTGTTTGTCTAACTGAAAAAAAGGGAGACACATGTACCATATCTGGGAAAGGAACATGGACAAAAGATGTAAAAGTTTTATGGAAGCACTGAAGCCAGTGTTTTCAGAATTACTTCTTCCTTGACTGCACAAAGAGTTGCTTTAACAGTGACTAAAAATACATTCTTACTCAAACCCCATGTCTAACTGCAAGTGTGCCATTTTCCAGCCCAATATGCATTCCTCTTTATAGTTCAGCTCAGGATAGAAGGACTTCAGAGCTCTTTCCCATGGACTTCTTACTCTTTCATCTATCTCTTCCACTTCCCTATTTGTCCAGGTGAGTCAGTGTCCAATCCTCATTTTTCCCTTTTCCTTGCATCTCCCACTTCTAGCAAGTACATAAGAAAAATAAACTTGATTCCCAAAGAAACCAATGAAAAAAAAAGGAACATCCATGCTCTCCTTTGTGTTCATGAATTTTTCTTGTTTTACACGTGGCTGAAGAAGGGCAATCTCTCCCCCCACCATTGTTCTCTTTTGCTTCTTGGAAAAGGAGAATAAGGGATGGGTGACCTGGCTAAACAGCAAATTTTCCCTTGTATTAGTTCAGTTGCAAAGGTGGTGAATTGAGAAGAGAATATTTGTTAATTAATTATAACCAGAATACGATGTAATGTGATTGTCAGAAAAAGAGAGTTTGTTTCTACTGTGGTGGGATTGGAGTTTGGACTAAGTAATAGTAATGAAATGTAACATACAGAAAGTTGAGAAGTGTTTTTTTAATATTCACCATCTGGTTTTAGCTTTAATTTCATACCTTCAGTTTCTCCTTCTTCTGAAGAGATGAGAATAGTTCCTTTTCCATCTTCTATTTGGACGTCAGGCGCTACCATATTAAATTTCTCTTTAACTATCTGTTAGATAAAAATATACTTTCAGATGCTAAGATTCTTTCTCCCTTTCTCTCTAAATTAAAAACAAGAATGTTAAAAATCAGTCTTGGGGCAGAGATTCTGGGGAGGAGCATTCTATCAATGCTGTTCAATCAAGCAGGAATTGAATGGAAAAAGTGCAGCTGATTTACCTTGTCTTGCAGCGTCAGAACAGTGACTTTGTGGACATTAAGTTTCACTGTCACTTCTGGTTTACTCGCACAAACATAGCAGTTAGGATTGGGGGGATCCAGAGCACATGGAACAAGCAACTTCTTTTTGGGGTTAGGTTGTTTATTCAGGAAAATCTTAAAGAAGAGAAAACAAATCATGTATTCAGGAAGGCCAAGAAGAAAAGAAGAGAACTCAGCTGCTACCACACTTACCGCCCTGCATTGCTCAATTTTTCCTGAGAGAATTTTTAGTCCCTCCAGCACTATCAGACCAGCTATGATGGCATTGGTAGTAGCTATAGCAGGGATGATGTTTCCTGCCATTGCTGAAAAGGAAGCAAAACATGAGGGTACTTTTCCTGTATGTGGAAACGGCACAGCAAATACTTGAAAAAGCTCAGGGAAACCAGAACTTACATTTAATATCAAATTTGCTCTTCATGTTCATACTAAAGATATGCATCCTGAGGTTTGCGGCAGAAGTGACAAAATCCATTGCAGAAGGCTCATCCTGTAATCAAGATTTCTATCTTTGGTTAACAAGAAAATAGCACCATGAAATGAAATATACAGTAACTATATGGGTCATTTTTTTCCCAGTTTCACATATTTTCAAAACCTTTCTCACACATATCCAGTAAAGAACATTTCAATCCATTGATCAGCCTTCAAGTCAGTCTCGGACTCAACATCATTCGTTTCATCTTAACTAGCGCTTTTTGGTTCTGTTCAAGAGTATACAATGCTAGTTCTTAGGTTGCAGGCTGATTTATTCCTCGGCATTCAACAGACTCTCAAACATTTGCTGAACTAACCTTATCCCATACAAGCTCAGCTCCATCACCTTTTTCTGCCAGTTGAACTCTCAGGGTCTCTATGCTTTTAGCGAACAAATGCGCATTGCTCTTTACATCTAAGACCTGTTGGTCCTTGAGGCCCAAAGGAGACTCGTTCTGCTGATTAGATGTGCAGTTGTCTTCAGATGGAAGAGGAGAAAAGAAAAAACTGAGCAAATTGTTTCTTAACTGAATGCAATTTCACATCAAATATGTTATTTGTACATTAAGAGAATGAGATTTCCATTCACTCTGAAACTATTACAAACCCAAATGCACATCTGAAGCAAATCAATAGCAGCCGTTTCAGAGTTTCTGTGATGTGTCACTCACCTTCTGTTGGAAACGAGCTGCCACTTCAACAGAGACAAAGTTTAGCAGGTAGACCCAATATTCACCCAAACAGTATCTCAACATATTGGACTTGTCTTTGATTCTTGGAAGCAGTCTGGACTTTGGTTACTGTTTCCCCTACAAAAGGGATCTGCTTCTGCTTTGACTACTTTGGTTTAGTTTGGTCTAGTGGTTAAGAAGACTGTGAGTTCAAGTCCCACCTTGGCCATGAAATCCAGTTGGATAACTTTGGGCCACTCATTTCCTCTCAGTCCAACTCACCTCATAGGGTTGTTGTGGGGAAAATAGGTGGAGAAAGGTGTATTGGGTATGTTTGCTGCCTTGAATTATTTGTAAAAATAATAAAGATGGGATACAAATAAATAAACGTTTAAATTCCTGATGAGAAGAGGCGGTGGCGGCCCAGGTCAGAGCATCTGAATTGGGGAAAGCAGTCTGGAAAGCCCAGGGATCTTTGGGTAGGGGTGCTGGGTGGCAGACTGGTGGAAGGTTGAGCTGAAGCAACAGCAGCTCCTTTGCCACAGCCTGGTTCCTGCTGTGATCCACACTTCTTTGACGACAGAGAAAAACGGGCCCTCAAACAGTTGAAGGACAACAGTTCCAATGATGAGAAGGCAGCCAAGAGATCTTCACAACTGCCCGATTTGAAAACCCTCCCCTCTGGAAAGTTCGATAACTTGAGGCTTTACTGTTCTTAATATTTTATACATATCTATATATAGATATATATATATATATCTTTGGGGCAAGATTGTTGAGGTGGTGGTCAGTCTGCAGCTATCGAGAACCCTGGAGGAAATAAATCATCTAGATCTGTTCCAACCCAGTTTCAAGCTGGGACTGAGTGCTTAAGTCAGCTTTGGTCACATTTCGATCATAGGTGACCTGGGATGAAATCAGGATGGAGGTGGTGTGTTTTGATTTCTCAGTGGCTTCTGAAACATCAACTGTGCTATTGATGAAGCATGCAAACTTAGTGAAGGGGGCAAACCAGCATTTGCATTTCCTGCAGTGGGTGAGGAGAGCACATCTTTCTATTTGTGTCCTGGCCCCTTTCTACAGAGGCACAATTGAGAACTTTTTAACAAACTGCAACACTGTTTGGTTTGGTGGTCGAAGCGCCTCAGATAGACGGTCCATACAGAGTGGTAAAGGCAGCCGAGAAGATTATAGGAAGCTTGCTTCCAGTTATTCAGGATGCTGCTTATAAACATTATGGGCTTAGAGCTCAAAGCCTTGTTAGAGACACCACACACCCACTTCATGGTCTGTTTCCGTTGCTCCCCTCTGGGAGGAGGTTTCAGATGATCTATAGCAGGCTTGCTAGATTCTGTAACAGCTTTGTTCCTTATGCCATCCATCTTGTAAATTCGCAGGATTCTTTTTTTGGGTCATTTACATTTGAACTAGATTGTGATGTTTCTGTGTGTGTGTGTGTGTATGGGTAATGGTTATCTTTTGAGAGCTGAATGCAATGAAATTTCTTTTTAATATATGGATTCTATTCTATTCTATTCTATTCTATTCTATTCTATTCTATTCCATCTTCTATTCTATTCCATTCCATTCCATTCCATTCCATCCTATCCTATCCCTATTCTTCTGAGCCAGCTTCATGGGTTAGGGACCGGAAACACTGTTTACAGTAATTCTCATTTTCTCTGGGGCTGGTTCCAGTCAATGTTGATTGAGGGGATGACTCCCTGGGCCTGCACTTTACCCATGGCCAATTAAACAGTGCTGCTGATGACCTGTCTCGAGAGGCTGTATGGGTTTGGGTGCTCAACCCTGACAAGACCAAGTCATTTTGTTTTGGGGCCTGTCAGTTGAAGGCCTAGGCCATCATTGGTGCTGGATGGGGTAGCACTGCCCCAAATAGACCCAGTGTCCAATCTGGGGTCCTTTGGGCCTCATGGCTCTGGCTTGAGGAGCAAGTGTCCCCGGGAAGGCCTTTCTGCAACTGCACAAGCAGTTCTTCTTTCTGTCCTTCAAGGCCATTCCCTATGCCCTCTACAAGAGGGTGTGTTCACTATGATCACTGGGCAACCATAGCAGTTTGCACTCAAGACCATTTAACATTAATTCTTAAATATTACATCCCGTGTTATTATGTAATACGTTGAAAGAGATGTAGATTGGGCAGCTCTATCCTGAGTCATTCATGCCATGGTCACCTCCCAAGTGGACTACTCTAGTATGTTCCACATGGGGCAGCTCTTGAAAACCATCCAGAAGCTTCAACTGATGCAAAATGCAATGGCTTAGGCAGTTATGCATAACCCTAGCACCGTACATGTCATCCCTCTACTTCACAAGCTGCCTTGGTTGCTTGCCTTCTTCCAAGTTCAATTCAAGGTCTATTTGGGGGCCTGCTACTTCCTACATCAAGTCCAGCAGAAGGGCACCATGGTGGATTGTGCCTGCCAAGGAGCTTCCTCTGGCGGAACCCAAGAGAGGAGCTTTTCCCGTCATGGCACCCGTCCTGTGGAACATCATTCCTGAAGGCGAGGTGGGCTCCAACCCGACTGACCTTCTGGAAGCTCTTAAAACCTGGTTTTGTTAGGGATTCAATCGAAGTATGGAGCCCGCAAGATGCTTTAAAGTTTTGGAATGCACAAAATTTAATTGCTTGTAAGTTTTGGAAGGTACTTTCCCACATTTTATTTTTATTTATAGTTTTTAACCAGGTTAGTTGTATTTTGATGGCTTTGTTTTTCAGTTGTTTTGATGGTTTGGTTTTTGTGAGATTGTGTGTGTGCTGGCCAGTCCCATGTGTGAGATGGGCGGCTGTGTACATTACATAAATAAAGTAAAAATGATTGTATTTTCTTTTTTGATGTTTTCTTATTTGTTACCACTCAAACTCCTTGGGATTTGGATGGCATAGATATTTAAAGAGCAGCTTGTCAAATTTAAATTGGCATGATCATATCCTTCAAACGAATATTCTGGAATCAGCACTAAATAAATGATGTAAATACACAGATCAGTTCTACTGGAGGCCAGTATTGAAATACTGTTTGGCTGATTCAATCATTTTCAACTCTTAATCTAAAAATGCTTACCTTGATTTTGTATTTCATTCCAGTCCAGAGGAATAGGAGCTTTCCTTTTTCTCCAGAGCTTATCCATTGTTAACAGATACCTGATATCATCTTTGAAAAGCTAGAAAACCAGATTTGGAAAGGAAGCTTAATATTAAGTGATGCTCTTTATCTTCTAGAAATATGAACAGTTCCTGGTTAGTGCTGATTGGGGATATCAGCAACAGAGCCCTTTCAAGGATATACACTGAATCTTGACATTTGCTGATAACAGTTGATTTCTGAAACACCTGAAATTGCTGATTTTGTGTAAATTTGATAAAGAGAGCAAAATTAGTAAGCATGCTGTATTCGATTTGTGAACTCTAAAGGTTTAACATAAACTGAAGTGGCCTAATAGCCCATCAAAAACATAATAAAGGTCATGTCAATCCCCACCTTATCCTACTGCAACTCCTCAGGTATAGAGTACGGCCCCCAGACCAAAAATGGTTGTCCTCACCTGATAAAAACATTTGTCTACGTCAGTGGTTCTTAACCTGGGCGATATTGCCCCCCAAGGGGCAATTTTGTTTTTCAGGGGGGCGATGGAATGAAAAGGGGCACGTGGGGCAAAGGAACGGAAGGGGGGCGATATGGGGGCGATGGAGCAAGATATATTGGGAAAGAGAGAGAGAGAGATCTATATTGGTGAGTAAGTAGGTAAGTAGGTAGACAAAAAGACAGACAGGTAGGTAGATAGGCAGGAAGGCAGGCAGGCAAACAGACAGACTTTTTGGATGGATGGATGGATGGATGGATGGACAGATGGATGGACAGACAGAAAGAATACGAGAGCGGCAGCACTTTGGGAAAGTGGTGCTGGCGGCTTTTCCCAACATGCTGCCACATTTGAGGCGCCGGTTCAGGTGAGGTACAACAGTCAATGGGGTGAGCCTGCAGGGCGGCGTCTGCGCCCCCCGCCTCTTAGCGGGCTGGCCCCTTGGGGACGCTAAGAGGTGGCAGGGGGGCAGTTATGTTGGGGGAGGGGGGCGATGACAACTTCCTCAATGGCTCAAGGGGGCGATTCTTTCAAAAAGGTTAAGAACCACTGGTCTACGTAATCCCTTCTCACTATTTTAGCAGTTTTCCCGTCTCAATGTATAGCTTGTCGCTATGAAAAACAGCACTCCCTCTGAAACAACATGGAGAGTGTGAATGCCGCTGGGAGCCTTTGGGGTTTTAGCATTCCTATACCAGCACAGGAGGAAGAGGGCGGTGAAGGAGCAAGGCAAACACAGCTTCATGCGTGTGTGCCCGCTACTTGTGCAAATGGGGCTGCCTGCCACTTGCACAGCCTGATTCCAAACAGGCTGCAGCCCTCCACCGGGCCTGGCCCTGGAGACCCCATTATGGAAACAGCTCCCTTGTCTTAAATATCCCTGATCAAAACAGCTTAAATGCAGTTGACCAAAACTGGCAATGCCCCGCCGGAACCACACTGGGCTATATAGATTCACTGGGTATATAGGACTGGGGTTGTACTCTGGTTTTCACCTTTCAGAAGAATACATTACTAATTAATACACTGAAGTGCTTTACAATTTTAAATTTTAAAAAAATGTACAACTTTTTAAAATTAAAAACTGATGAGTACTATGATACTGTGTTTCATTTAATTTCATCACTACCTCCTACTATACAAATAGACCCTATGGCCTATTATAGATCGTAAATCCATTATGGATATTTACTCCACTGTTGTTTTTCTTCAGCTTGTGCAGATATAAACGCGGAGCCTGCCTTACCTTAGTGAAAAGCTTAACTGAGTCATAGCCTGTGGATTTAGCCCATTCCTTTGTGGAGACGCGCTTGATGTCCCCATCCTCATTTGAGGCTCTTGCTCTAGCCTCTGCTTCTGCTGGTTCCCCTGTCAACGATGGAACATTTCACATTCATTACGAAGATATTTTGCCAGAGACCTTTTATTGGGCCAAGAGCAGGTACGCCTTAGGAAGACAGCCCACAGGTGATGGTGGATATGATTCAGATTTCCAACAGTTTGGCTGGACATATGAGATATTCTCAAGGCATGTACCTTCTGCATTTCCTGCGTGGGATGAGAGCACACCTCTCTCCTTCTGTCCTAACCACTTTCTACAGAGGCACGATTGAGAACATTTTAACAAACTGCATCACTGTTTGGTTTGGGGGCAGCAGTGCCTCAGATAGGAAGTCCACACAGAGAGTGGTAAGGGCAGTGGAGAAGGTTATAGGAAGCTTGCTTCCTGTCATTCAGGATACTGCTTATAAGTGCTATGTGCTTAGCGCTCAAAGCATCGTTAGAGATCCCACCCTCCCACTTCATGGTGTGCTTCTGTTGCTCCCCTCTGGGAGGAGGTTTACAAGTATTTCTAGCAAGACTACCAGATGCTGTAACAGCTTTGTTCCCTAGGCCATCCGTCTGGTAAACTCACAAGATTAGTTTTTCTCGCCATGTGCATGTATACCGTGTTTCCCTGAAAATAAGACACTGTCTTATATTTTTTTAGCTCCCAAAAACACACTAGGTCTTATTTTCGGGGTAGGTTTTATATATTTATGGTGCCAAATAGTGGGTGTGAGTGTGTAGGGGGTGTTTGCAGAGTGCATGGTTGCTCCCTGAAAAGTCTTCCTGGAACTGGAGATTTACACTAGGTCTTATTTTCGGGGTAGGTCTTATATTAGGGCAGGTTTAGAAAATAGTGCTAGGTCTTACTTTTGGGGTAGGTCTTATTTTCGGGGAAACACGGTACATCTGAACTAGATTGTGTTTTTTCTCTGTGTCATATAATAATATATGAGGGTATATACATAATTTTGTAATTTATTTATCTTGTCATGTTTGTGTATTGGAGGTGGAGGCCTTTTGAGAGCTGCATGCTATGAAATTTCCTTTTAATGTATGCCGATTAGTGTACATTCAAAGTGACAATAAAGTTATTCTACGTCGAAGTCTTCTTAATCCAAACCTTTTAAAGGAAAGGGCTAAGCTTGGATGGTCCGGATGGCGATGGTTTTGTGGCAAGGAAAACAGAATGGCCTTGGCTGGCCCTCTGGGAGAAAAGCCTGATGAGAAGCAGTGAAAAATCCTGGGCCTCCAACATGCAGAGTGAAGGGCTCATGTATTCAAGAACAAAGAAGAATTTCACACTTACAAGAAGCTTCAGGATCAGCTCTATCAGGAGACACCTCTTGATCAGCATCTTCTTCTCCAAAGAGTTGGCTGTGGGTTCAAACACACAAGATATACAATTTCATGGTGAACAAAGGATGTTTAACATGCACATAAATATGTCGCCTTCCCCCCCCCAAATACAGCATTTGGAAGAGCAATTATTCTTTTGGTTGATCGGAATGTCTAGACTTTAGCCCAATTTAACAACTATATCACAGGCAAGTCTTTATTTTAAGAATTAGAGAGGGAAAACACCCCACAGTAAGAGTTAAGAGATGCTGCGTGTCCAAGTCAGACTTGATCTGCATTCAGATATTATTCATATTCAGCAGTCCTTGACTTATATCATTTGTGTAATGATAGTTCGAGTTATGACAGCCTCAGAAAAAATGACTTATGACATGCCCTTGACGTTACAAGTATTGCACCATCCCTGGAGTTACAACTGAAGTTTTGGGTGCTTGGCAACTGGCTCCCATTTACTGCATCTTGTAGTCAAGTGATCACAATTTGCAACCTTCCCAGTGGACAAGGGACAAGCAAAGAATTGAGGAAGTTGGATCTGCTTAAGTTATTCACTTAACAACCATGGGATTTGCTTAACAATTGCAGTAAAAGCCCTGGTAAAATTGGGTCTGCTCTACCAGATGACTCTCAAAACAATTGCCTACTTAGTGACCCAAATTTCAGTTCCAGTTGTGGTCCTAAGTCAAGGATTACCTGTAGTAAAGCTTCCTCTTTTACAAGGCAGTCTACTATCTCCTCCAAGCTCTGTACTCAAATATATTTATTTTTAAGGAAGATTCTCTGGCATTCATTTGGAATTTGCTTTCCTCTTATTTAACCCATTACTTCATGCAATGACCAAAGCAAGATTTGGTCTTCTGTATGTCATCCTTAGAGGAGTTGTCACAAGTGTCCCCACAGTCTCCACAGACTTGTCTTCTCAAGGCCAAATGTACCACTTTCCCCAATCTTTCCTTAAGGATCATCCTTTGAACCAATTCCAATTCATCTATAAAGAACAGACTGCAACTATTGGAATTGGTTCAAAAGGGTCCTGCTGGTTAAAGTATCCTTGGTATTCATCACTCAATGCAGCTGTTAGAAAAAGAATCTTTGAAGAATTATTACAAAAATGTCAGAGAAGTTTCCACAGAAAACAGGCACTCTTGGCAGCTGCAGCTGCACAGGACAGGAGAAAAAGTCTTCCTTGTGTTTACATTTACAGCATGTTAGCTGTAACGATCTGGTACAGCCAGGTTTCTTCTATAAGGTGGGATCATCCACACAATAGTCCTAGCAGATAAATCTATATAAACCAGGTAAGAAACCCCAGCTAAGGAGTTATGAGCAGAGAGTAGAACTCCTCTGAACTTTGCAGCAGGAGAATGGCATTTTTCCCTTCAAAGAGAGCCAGCTTACTTGAATAAATACTTTGCCCACACAATGCAGTGGATGGGTTCAGAAGGCGTGTTCCGAATGGTGCAGCCTGGAAACGTTTTCTGGGTTGGTTTAGGATGACATTCATAGCATTCTGTCACTCCCTATTGAAGAAAAAAAATCAGAAAAAAAAGTACTGCAGAGTGAGTATTGATAACTGCTGAGGATTATAATGCTGCAGCATCAGAGACCAGAAGGACAATAATGTCTTACCTTTTTGATAACGGTGACTTGCCCAAGGTAGCCTGCGGTTCCACTTTCTATAAGAGGGATATCAGCAGCCAAACACATCCTGTTCACGTGGTTACGGGCAGCTGGGCAAAGAGATGACCATTACTGACTTCCAAGAACCAAAAGAGCAAGGCTCAATACTGCCACCTTTCTCGTGAAAGGACAGTGACCTGACTAAAATAGCTGTCTTTCAATATTTGAGGGGCTTCACAGAGAAGAGGAGGTAGGCCTGTTCTCCAAAGCACCTGAGGGCAGGACAAGATGTGTGGGAGATTATCAAAGGAAGAGATCCAACCTGGAATGAAGGACAAATTTCCCGCCAGTGAGAACAATTGATCGGTGAAACAGCTTGCCTCCAGAAGCTGTTAAGTGCTCCATCGCTGGAGGTTTCAAACAGACCAGAGAGCCATTTGTCCAGAATGGTACAGGGTCTCCTGCTCAAGCAGGGGGTTGGACTAGAAGACCTCCAAGTTCCCTTCCAACTTTGTTATTCTAAGTTTTTTCTAAGAAACCTATGTCATTGTTGAGGGTTGGTGCCTATGGAAGGGGTAACGCAGCAGTTTCTAGGAAGGAAGGAAGCATATTTCAAGAAAGGGGGCCTGACAAGAAGCCACACAATCCAGAACTGGATAGAAGACAAGAGGAAGAGATTTAGGATAGCCACCTCCCAGAAACTCCCAGGATAGAGATACTCCCTCCTTGGAGTGAGAGTAATATACGTTTAGTCTGATAAGATTCGGTCTATTTGATGGAAGCAAATAATAAACTGAATTTTGGCTGATTGTTATATGCCATTTTGGGGGCGGAGCTTGACAGCCATATAGATTGTGACTGCTTTTTTTGTAACAGAATCTTACAGGTCTGAATGTGCTTTTCTCCCTCACTTAATCTTTGTGTGAATTAGCAATAGCCCTTAGACTTATAGACCGCTTCACAGTGCTTTACAGCCCCTCTCTAAGCGGTTTACAGTCAGCCTCTTGCCCCCCAACAATCTGGGTCCTCATTTTACCCACCTCAGAAGGGTGGAAGGCTGAGTCAACCTTGAGCTGCTCAGAATCGAACTCCTGGCAGTGGGCAGAGTCAGCCAGCAATACTGCATTCTAACCATTGCACATCATGGATGGATGGGCAATAGCACTTAGACTTATTTACCACTTTATAGTGCTTTCCAGCCCTCTCTAAGTGGTTTACAGAGTCAGCCTCTTGCCCCCAACAATCTGGGTCCTCATTTTACCCACCTTGGAAGGACGGAAGGCTGAGTCAACCTTTAACCTGGTGAGAATCAAACTGCCGAACTGCTGGCAGCCAGCAATCAACAGAAGTAGCCTGCAGTACTGCATTCTAACCACTGCGCCGCCACCACGGCTCTTTAGGGAGGGGCTTGTCTAATGTTTTCTCAAATTGATTTCTGACTACTGCATGAGCCAGTTCTGTCCTTCCCGGCCATTCCCTATGCCCTCTACAAGAGGATGTTGTTCACTCTGATCACTGGGCAACAATTAAATTAGCAGCTTGCAATCAGAGCATTTAACATGAATTCTTAATTATTATTCCCATGTCTATTTATGCATCCCATATTATTATGAAATACATTGAAAGAGATGTAGAGAATAATTGAGGTTACAAATGCGTTTGTCGGTGGGACCCGTTTAAACATGTAAGATGCAAAGAGAGATCTCACCTCTGTTATCTAAGGCATTCATTACTAGGGTGAACTGACGAAAAAATTCCACATTATAATCAGGGCTGCAGAAAAAGAGCACATACCTGTTTTAATTAAGTGTGTCAAATGAAACCTATGTGAATACAATCTTTTCCAAACATCAAATCACTAAGCTTGTAATTCCACTGATTACCCAGCCCATTACACAAACTATATGAATTAGCAGGTTAATTCAAAAATACTTTCTTTCAGTTAATATATCAAAACGGTTTAAGAAAAATAAAATGGGCTGTTTTATTTCAGGCTGGAAAGCTAACTGATAGAAGATCACTGCTCTTTCCACAACCTGTTTCTTTAAGCAAAAGCTAGTTAGGATCCAAAGAAAAACATTTTATTTTCTGAATAAAATTGACTGTGTTATATCTAGACAGATATCTAGTGAAACCTATCTTTGCTTGGAATATGTACAGCTAATGATGAGGTAATGGCTTCAGAAGTTTCAGTAGCTATCAGGTACTCTATGTTACCAAATCAGAATTAAGTAGAAAAAGAAAATTCGAATGATCTGATATATTACAATGCTACAAGTTATGGAAGAAACCCAGTTGTATGTGACAAAGAGGAATTATTTCCAAAAAACAGACATTTAAATAAAAAGCACTAAAAATCTTAAGAACAAGAATCAGGCATACTTCATAACGCTGTCATGATAAGCAATAATATTAGCTTGTTGGTGAAATTGTAGCACACTTTCCTTGGCAACCTGCAAAAGATCAAGAAAGCATATTGATACTCAAGAACCAATTAAATCTAAAACATTTTATTTTTTATATGAAATGACCTTATGGATTTTTAATCATTCTACAAGACAACAGGCAGACACAGACCAAACCAAGATGAACAGCAAAAGATTGCTGTATATACACCCTTTTGTTGTCTAGTGATGACAGCCCTTTCCCGTGACTTGGTCATTAAGCGAAGTAGTGGCTACATGAACACATGTGTGAGAGAGGGAAAGAGAGACACTGCAAAGATCGCTGGCAGAAGTGATAGAATGACAACTTTATCACCCAAATGGTAGAGGAAGGAACTAGGCGGCCAGCTATATTGGACCACAGTCTAACAGGTATGAAAGAATAGAAGTGCCTGCTGCTCGTGCAAATTGAGATGCGCAGGCACCCTCACCTGCCGCTGGTCCAGCCCCGTTCCCAGTGGGCTGCAGGCCATGGTTCAGGGCTTGGGGACCCCTGCTCTAAGTCCTAAACAACTTATGATTTTACTTAGTGCCCAGATCTGAAGGGCTTTGGAGGTGTCCTTTTTTTTTGTCTGCTTCTTAAACGTATTTGTGTTATTTCTTGTTCACCACAATGTTAGACACCCAAGACTGCAATATGTGAGTTAGGGAGCCACAAAATTGAATAAAACAAATGAATATTTAAGGAACTGTTGTCCCATGAATAATGCAGAGGAACAAATGAAAACGACTTCTTAAGTGAGAGAGGGGGAGGATATAAATGGTGAATAATTTGAATTAGCTGAAAAATGTAAGAAACTGCATATACTTAGGATTCCTCTTACCTGAGCTTTTGATCGCCCAACATGCTTCTTTTGAAACAAGAACTGCCTATTGAGATTACTGACATCTATGGTATCCAGATCAATCTAGAAACATAGTAATTGTAGTTACCAGATTTATTCAGATGTATTTTAAAAAGCACATTTTATGCACAGAGATCAAGCTATTGCTTTTTGAATGAGTAAGGACCCAGAGAGACTCACCACCCCTTTGCTTTCACCTCAGTCTCCTCCAAAAATGCAGCCAGATACTATTTCAAGTTAAAAGCTGAACACCAATCTGGATTTGGGTCATTGTGGAATACAAATTATTAATTTAAGAAATAGCATTTGTCAATCAATTCTCAATTAATATTTTAAAACTGCCTGCTTCAATTAGCAGTCCAAAGTCAGAAAAGAATATATACCACACAATATGTGCACAACAATCTTATACATCCATGAGTGGCAAATGGGTCTCTTCTTTGTATGCTCAAGGCTTCATGTAGGTGTTTTGCAGGGGTGGGATTCACATTTCTTAACAACTGGTTCTGTGGGTGTGGCCTAATTTGTGGGTGTGGCCTACTGGACATGTGACTGGGTAGGCAAGGCTTGCTGGTCACGTGACTGGCTGAGCGTGGCTTGGTGGTCACATGACTGGGTGGGTCAAAAGATAGAAATTCACTTTAACAATGCTCTTGGTGCGTGGTTGGACTAGATGATCTCTGAGGTCCCTTCCAGCCCTGGATTTCTGTGCTGTTTCAAAGAAACCTCTGAAGTTGCGTCTAGTGCCAGAGTTTGTGGTACTTCCTTCCTCTCCTTTTTCTTTCCCTCCTGTTAGGAATGTTGGATACCTAACTATTGGGTTGTCAATATATCAACCATGATTGCAAAGTGATTGTATGTAACTTTAAGAGCATGCCGAAATATGATTGGCTGAAGTTACTGCAACTGGCCAGAAGATGGAGCCAGAAACCTGGTTCATTCTTCTTCGGTTTTGGTCTTGGTTGCTCTTCGATCTGGTGTGAGGTTTTTGCTACCGTTTTTTGCAAAAACAGATCAGTAATGGCAGGGCGATAGTGGAAGGCAGGCAGCAATGGCTGGCCTGGCGGGCAAAAGCAGGCTGCAGGCATGTCACACATGTGCACAATGTTGCACATGTCCAATAGGGACTGACTGGGCAGGGAGTTGAGAAGCGGGCTGAGAGGGGCGGGGCCAGCCAGGGGGCCATTTTACTGGTTCTCTGAACTACCGGGAGCCCTAACATCTGGTTCTATAGAACCGGACAGAACCGGTAGAATCCCACCCCTGGTGTTTTGGTAATCTCACAATTATTGGAATGCAAACAGAACAAACTGGGTCCAGGTTTAGTCATACTTAAAGTAGAATAACTGAAATCAGTGAGACTTGAGTTGATCAAGATATCAGTGAATTTGCTCCCAGTATAATTAATCCTGAATCCAGCCTACTGCATATTAAAAATATACTTCTATTTTCTAGCTTTTACTTTGCACTAATCAACAAGTAATAACTTATTTTCATTTGCATTACAAAATAAAATTAGTTCTGTTGCCTGTTCTACCATTATGTCCTGGTGAACTCAAATTATAGAATGAGATTAATCAATAAAACATAGCTAAACTAAGCTTTATTAGCAGAAAAAATGTTACCTGTAGCCACCCCATACAGGTACAAAAGTACACTTATCTAAGCTAGAAAGATCTATAAGGATATAGCAGCTTAGTTTCTGGATGTTTGAAAATATCACCTGAAATCCTCCACAATTTTTGTATTCTTTATCTTAGTTCAAAATTTTAAGCATTTTCTATTTCTTGCCTACCCTAAGCCCTTCTGTGAAAACATTACTTCACAATTCTTTTACAATTAGGTGCTGTGAAATACACAGAAGTCATTGTAAACAAACACTGAAAGAGACCAATCTTAAGGAGTTTTGCAATAAACAAACAAACCCCAAAACACTTGACCTTCAACTTTGCAAGGAATATATTTTAAAGAGTTGCATTTGCAGCAAAAAAAAAGCTCAGTTATGAATTGACAATTTTGCAGCAACCAACTGTAAGTATAAAGACCCATTAAATGTATTCACACAACATATTGAGTTTCACTAGCTTTAACTTGGGCAGAGGTCTCTTTTTTGTATTAATGTTAATTTGCAATGTACGAATCCAGAAAAACAGGTTCATTTATAACAAAAGTTAGCTTTCTTGCACAGACTTTCATAAGATTTCATAAGAACCCATTTTTTCCCCAAATGCCATCACTTTGCTAAACAAATAATTCCCTCAACACTGTCCAACTATTTACAAAGTCTGCACTACTATTACTATTAATCTTCTCATCACTCCTTATCACCCAACCCCTCCCACTTGTGACTGTATGACTGTAACTTTGTCATTTGTCTCCTTACCAGATATGATTTCATTGCTTATTGTACCCTATGACTATTATTAAGTGATGATACCTGATGATTCTCGACTCTTGATGAATGTCTCTTTTATGTACCCTGAGAGCATTTGCACCAAGACAAATTCCTTGTGCGTCCAATCACACTTGGCCAATAAAGAATTCTATTCTATTTCTATTCTATTTCTATTCCTTATTCTATTCTATTCATTCTATTCTATTCTTCAATCAATCAATTCTTCATTCCAATACCTTCTCTTCTCTTCATTCCTATTCCTATTCTATTCATTCCCTATTCCACTCTACTCCATCTTCAATTCTAATTCTATTCTATGAATAAACACAGTAAGACTTCAGAAACACTTAACTCAAAATACAAACCACTCATCTAACATTAACTCTCTGACAGGAGCCCAACAGAAAATCCATAATGCAAGAGGTGGCTATTTTTCTTCGTTGTTTGTGTCCAGGCTCTAAAGGTAGCCTGCTCTCTTACAGGGAGGCTCCACCGTCCCCAGCCTCCACATCCAAACAGGAACTGCTTGTGAGAAGCGCTGTTAGATGGGCTCCAAATCCCTCCGAAGCAGGGGGGTCTCCAACCTCGGCCCCTTTAAGCCTGGCGGACTTCAACCCCCAGAATTCCCCAGCCAGCTTTGCTGGGAGTTGAAGCCCTCCAGGCTTAAAGTTGCCATGCTTGGAGACCCCTGCTCTGGAGGGGAAGATCAGGGCAGCTGTGCTCCCTCTTGCATCTCCCCCGAGCCAGGCGACGGGAACCGCCAACAAAGGAGAGAGCGGAGGCGGCCAAGGGATCGCGGCGTCCCGGCCCTGCGAGGGAGGCCAGGAGCTCCCGGTCTACCAAACCTTGCTGCAAGGGAGGCCCGGCCAGGACCCTCCGGACACCGGTTGCAGCTCCCCACCCTCCTGCTTGGATGCTCTGCGGGGCCCCGGAGGGGTTAATCGGGGGGGGGGGCTACTTTTCCCGGGGAGCCGCTCATCCGGGGACTCTGAACCGCAACCTCGCGCAGCTTTCCCGCCCCTCCGCTTTCCTCCATCAAGCCCCGCCCCTCCCGTGAGGGGGGAAATGGAACGCGAGCGGGCCGAGGGCGCCAAGCCGCGCGCTCGCGCCTGCCTGCCCCCCCCCCGACGCCCGCGCGCCTCCCAGGCCTCACCACGTCGATGTTGGAGAAGCCGGTGAGCACCAGGTCCTTGAGGAGCTCGCAGCCGATGCCGCCGGCGCCCACCACCAGTATCCGCGCGGAAGCCACGGCCTGGGCCAGCTCCCCTTGCAGGGCCAAGGCCGCCGCCGCCGCCGCCATCCCAGCACTGAGGAAGCGGGCGGGAAAAAAAACAGTGACTTCGAGGGAACGCCAGCCGAGACGCCGCGCATGCGCCGCTCCTTAGGCCGCCTCCGGCGAACCCTCGCCACAGAGCGCATGTTCCCAGAGCGGCCGCTGCTCTAGCTTGTGCGGCTGCCCCTAGCGGCCGGTGGGCGCTGGACCGCGTCTCCCTGGCTCTCAGCCACTTCGTCTGCCGGCAACGGCAGAGTGGAGGAAGGGCGCCCCGCTGTAGGGGCCCCGCGGTGTTCCACGCCAACCGGCTGCAGGCGGCTGAGCCCGACCGGCCTCTTTTCCGCTTCCAGCCGGGCTTTGGAAGCCGCAGGCGGCATCCGTGGGAGAAGCGCCCCGTCAGATGCCCTGGCAGCTCTGCTTCCCCGAAGGCTGCAAGCCGGGGTCGGCTCTGGGCAGCCGCGTCGCAAGGCTTTCTCCAGCCGTCGCAGCCGCTTCCCTCTGCGGCAGCCGCTCTCGGCCCAGGAGCCACCGGGCGCCGACCCGCCGCAGCCAACCAGGCTGCTGACGCTGGGAACATCCCGGCAGGCGGGGGCGGAGGGGAGCAGGGAAGGCAGCTCCGAATGCGGCTGGCTCTTCCACCCGCTCGGGAGGGAGAGCAAAGCAGGAGGACACCCTCCCTTCCGATCCAGCCAGCCACCGCTGGACAGGAGGAGCAGCCAGCGCTGCAGAGCGTGGATAAGCTAATATTTGGAATAGACTCTCCTGCTTGAGCAGGGGGTTGGACTGGATGACCTCTAAGGTCCCTTCCAACTCTGTTATTCTATGTTATTCTAAGCAGACGCGTTTTTCCCCCAGTGAAAAATGGAAGCCCTTGGATGTTGGGAGAAAGGAACGTAGTTTTGTGGTGACTTCTCTGGCGATACAAGTACGGAAGCTTTTATCGACATTTATTATATTCACTGCCATGAAGGACTCTTAAGCTTGGATTCATACAATACAAAAAGTTTTATTATACTGTAATCCTGGCTGGCTGAATGTGCCACAATAGCTTGTATTTGCACAAAACTGCAAGCCATAAGCCACACTTACGAAACAATGCAAGGTTTCCACTAAAGGGGGTGTCTCCAACCTTGGCCACTTGAAGACTTGTGGACTTCAACTCCCAGAATTCCTTAGCTGAGGAATTCCGGGAGTTGAAATCCACAAGTTTTCAAGTGGCCAAGGTTGGGGATCCCTGCACCATGCAATTTAGCCTGCCAAAGCCACTAGATACAAAGACATTTTTTCCCCTTCCTGCCCTTACTCATTACCACAGTGCTGTTTTATGTCAAGGATACTTACCCATTTAGTGTGGCTGTGTTAGTAATTCTCATCTTCCTTCTGTCTGCATCTTAGCTAAGCTGTTCTGTGTTTCTGTGGTGGGAAGTTGGGATCGGGGAACAGTTGATTTGGAGCAGAAGAGCAGAGCAGAACAGTGTGGAATCCAGTTCATGCTAGGCATCTTCAAGGCCGTTTACTCTGAGTGGAATTTCACAGCCTCAACACCTCTTGGGTTGTTTCCCAAAACTTCTCAACAATGCTGAGTTGGTTCAAGGAACCAGAGGAATAGTTCTGCATTATTGCGCAGGAACTTTAGATTCTGCCTGAATTTACAGCATCTCTTGATAAAAGCACTCTTATAGGTTCCCCTCACACATACCTGCTAGTCATTTCTGGCTCTAGGGAAAGCACTCTTAGCTTCAACCAAATGGAGTTGAGGGTTTTTCTTCCCCAGGGGACCAGACTGGGGCAAGTCTGACACTCACAAGGGAATAATATCATGCAACTACAGCCTCTGCTCTCTTTCTATGGAAAGTTCTATCAGGCATTATAGCCACTAAGTTACAGGACCATATGGGCCAATACATGAGCACAGCTCAGAAGGGCATTGGAAACAATGCCAAAGGCTCAAAACACCAGTTGCTCATCAATAAAGCAATTGCCCATGAGTCAAAGGCCAGGGCTAGGCACATCGATCTGAGCATTGCCTGGATTGCCTATAGGATTCAGTGCCACACACATGGGTTTGTGTATGCCTGGAACTACGACTCTGAGAACCTTCTTCAAGTGTTTGTGAAGATCTGGAAGCTCCTCACAATGTAGAGGTTTCCATCCCAACATCCAAAGACTGTACACCAACCAGGCAAAGGGCAGTGGGGTGGGGATTGGTGAGTGCCAAAGTTGCTGTTATGGATGAAACCTAGAGCATCCAAGAGTGCATCAGTAAGATCCAGCAGATGATCACTTTGCTTAACAAATAATCCCTCAACACTGTCCAACTATTTACAAAGTCTGCACTACTATTACTATTAATCCTCCCATCACTCCTTATCGCCCATCCCCTCCCACTTGTGACTGAATGACTGTAACTTTGTCGCTTGTATCCTTACAATTCATATTGACGGTTTCCTAGTATGATTTGATTGCTTATTGTACCCTGTGACTATCATTAAGTGTTCTGCCTGATGATTCTTGACTCTTGACGAATGTATCTTTTCTTTTATGTACACTGAGAGCATTTGCACCAAAGACAAATTCCTTGTGTATCCAATCACACTTGGCCAATAAATAATTCTGTTCTATTCTATGTGCCATGGCAAAGTATCACGTCCTGTGGGATGCACCCTCAATAGATGGCTGCGGTGTCAGATATTGGGGAATCCTAGCAGTGGCAGGAAAGACCGATCACAGCAGCACAAGAATAAGCACCGAGCACCTGATCCTTAGAAGCTGGGGTCTACCACTCTAGACAGGCTATGCAGAAAGTAACAGTATTTATTAATCAAATTTATACCATGTTGCAATCCTATCACTCTTGGTAGGTCATAAGGTAGGAATATACGGTAATATGTATCAGTGGTGGGATTCAAATTTTTTTTCACAACCGGTTCTGTGGGCGTGGCTTGGTGGGTGTGGTTTGGTGGGCGTGGCAGGGGAAGGTTACTGCAAAATCCCCCTTCCCTCCCCACCCCCCCAACCTGCTTTCCAGCTCCGCTCTCCTGGGCAGGGCAACCAAAGGAGACCCAGCCGCTCAGCTGGGACTCGATGGGAGGCAGAGAAGAGATGGGGGTGGTGGGACCAGTCAGAGGTGGGATTGGCCGGTTCTCCCAACTACTCAAAATGTCTGCTGCCGGTTCTCCAGAACCGGTCAGGACCGGCTGAATCCCACCTCTGATACATATGATAATCAAAACCCAGGCCCAACATAGGGTAGCCGGTCTCAAAAGCCTGCTGGAAAAGCTTTTTCTGAAAGGCAGGCCAAATGCAGGAGAAGAATGAGCCTGTTCAGGCCATTCCAGAAGGGCCGCACCAACACCAAAACGGCAGTGCCTCCAGGACCACATCCACAACCTCCAGGAAATGGGGAACAAATCGCTGCTTCTCCCCGCATCAGGATGCTCAGCCCAGCTGTAGCGGGAAGATGCAGAAACCCCGCCCCCAACACAAAGGGCTTCACAGAGTCGTGCATGGGTGCGCATATGCACAATACATGCTTGTGAGCCTGGACAAGGCTAGCCAGGTAGGACCAGTGGAGGCCAACGTTTCTCTTTTCGACAAACTACAGGGCTTCATATATCTGATTCACTCTTCTTGTGGGCCTTCACTTAGGCAAGGAGTGAAATAGAAACTATTTAAACAATCGCTGGTCTGGATCTTCTTGTACAAAAATAAATTCTTCCAAGGGTGAAGAACAGCCGGCTGTCCAACAACTTTTCTCACAAGTGTAGACTACTGCAGTCCCAAATTCTATTGATGTATCTGCCAAAAAAAAAAAGAGGAGCCTTTTCAAGGTTATTGCCCTCATGACAAATGCATGTAAAGAGATAATTTTACGAAAGGGTTGTCCTAACGAAGAGGGACAATAAAACACAAGATTAAAATTCAGCCCTCACCCCCGCAATCAGCAAAACAATAGTCTCCCAAAAAATGCCCCAAATGGTGGGCTCATAACCCCCTCCCACAACACCTGAGGGAACAGACAAGTCTGAACAGACTTCTGGAAAGCAAGGAGGGACTCAGCCCTCTGTATTTCAGGGGAGAGGGATAGGCACCGTTACAGAAAATGCTCCCTTCCTGGGTCCCATCAGATTGCACTTAACAGAAGAGCCCTAGAGCAGGGCTCTCCGACCTTGGCCACTTTAAGACTTGTGGACTTCAGCTCCCAGAATTCCTCAGCCAGCAAAGCTGACTGAGAAGTTGGAGTCCACAAGTCTTAGCCAAGGTTGGAGACCCCTGCCCTGGAGCAAGCCCATCTCATCCAGTCTAGTGGGATGGGTAGGTGTCATCATGGAGAGCTGACAAATACCCTGGCCCTGTGCTATGCAGGGCTTTAAAAATGACACCCAACGCCTGGGGAAAAAAACTGGAAGCTGGTGCAACTTGTGCCACAATAGGAAGAGATAGGGGCAAGATCCAAGCTGCTCAGGATTGCATGTGCTGCTGCATTTTGGACCACTTGAAATTGCCAGGTGGTTTCATTTGGCAGTAGTTCCAAGAAGGGACCCCAATATGAGTCAGGAGTCCCAGTCGAGTAATGGACACAACTGGAGCATAACATGAATTCATGCCAAGGCCCTGTGGGCATGACTGTCATCTGCTCCTCAAATGCAGCTATGGGTCCAAGAAGATCCCCAAATTGTACGGCCCTCTCTCTGGGGAAATGCCACCTGTCAACTGCAACTCTCCAACCTTGGCAACTTTAAGACTTGTGGACTTCCAATTCCAGAAATTCCTCAGCCATCTGGCTGAGGAACTCTGGGAGTTGAAGTCCACAAGTCTTAAAACTGCCGAGGTTGGAGACCCCTGCTCCAGGGGATCCCAAAACCGAAAGCTGCTGAGGTTAAGTTGCAGCTGGTTCCTCTCCATCCAGACCACCATAGACTATAGACACAGCATAAACATCTGAATGGGATTATGCAGATGTATGCATTTATTCTGATAATTGTGTTATGGCCACCTCCACTCCAAAAGACTCTGGGCAGCTTGCAAAATCCAATGTAAAGTTAAAAGCAAAACACAGCATGGCAGCACACACACACAGACCCCAAACACACTAACCCCAATTTCTGGGCCCAAACAAGGTTTAAGAACTTTTCTGAACTCTAAGAGAGGTGCACCATCTGTATTTCTGGAATTGTTGTTCCAGTGGGTTCAAGATGAAGAGAGCCTGTTTACTGTGTCCCACAAGATGGTAACATTTAATAGAAGATAACCTGAATGCAGCTACTCTGCCTAAACATACTGGGTAGGCAGAAATCAGAGAAGAGACGTGGTCCCGCAGATAACCGGATCCTATGCCATGAAGGATTTCAAGGATGAAAAGCAGCGCCCAGATGCCCATGCAGTTTAACTTGAGAGAAGATTGGAGTCCAATATATTCAGATCCACAAAGGTGACCTTGTGAGAACAGGGAGGACCACGGCTTCTTCCAAAGAGGCATTAACCACCATCTGGACCAAACCAGGTGCCACCTCCTAAGAAGCCGTGACCACCCAGGAGGGATATGGGCCCAGACCAGTGGTGGTATGCTACTGGATTGGCCCGGTTCTGCCGAGCTGGTCGTGGCGATGAGCAGCGGAGACCGAACCGGTTCTCTCCGCTGCTCTGCTGTTGGGCCCACCCACCCACCCGGGCTCCCATACTCACTTTTATCCTCCAAATTTGAAGCGCAGCTGCTTTGCGCGGCACAGAAGGGTGCCAACACGGCAGCTGCTGAAGCAACGGGGAGAGTGCAGGCTTGCAGGAGGTGGGTTGGAATGCCTCTGCGCCTGCGCAAAGTGCATGTTTGGCATGCGCAAGCACACAGTGTGCACGCACGCAAAGCACGCCCACCAAGCCATGCCCACCGAACCGGTGGCAAAAGTGTTTGAATCCCACCACTGGTCCAGACCACAGTGGGGCCAGCTGCAAGGACCCCGACCACATTTTCAAGACCAACCGAATCTCTATCAGATAACTGAGCAAAGTCCTGCCTCAGTCACTTCCATGCGATCATCCCCTTTAAAGCAAATCCAAGCAACTTTTATCCAGAAGAGGCGAAGCATATTCTTCACCAGTGCAGGGGGTTCCACTGGTCCTTCCTGCCTTCCTAAAATTGATTTGGAAAACCTTGACCAGCTGTAAATATTTCCACGTTTATCCAAATTCTTAGCTATCCTATAAATAACTTACAAAGAACAAAAGAAAACTAAGAAAGGCTTCAAGCAAAACAAGAATATGTTTTCAGGAAGCCTGAAAGGTCTGGGAAAGAAGCCCAGATACCGATACTGAAGAGAGTGTGATATGACTGCCCCTTCTGAATTTCAAGGATCTGGAGGTTAAGTCTCCCCGGGACTTATTGCCCGCAAGCTGTAAGCATCTCAATGATTAGCTAGTCTGGGAAAAAAATAATTTACTATAATAGAAATCTGCAGGAGTAATAGAACAGCCAAACCAGATTGACAAGACCTTTGCAAACGGAAGCAGCATACAGGCAGAGTTAGAACCCCGCTCCCACTCCACAAAAGAACTAATTGCAAGCCAACATCTTAATTCAGGCTGCCTACCATTTTCTCTGGTCTTCAGCATGTTGACTAGGGCTGGCATCAGTTGGAATTCAAAGATTCGTTTGCTTTTGCAGTTATTACAGGGTGGGATTCTTGTCTGGAAGTCTGCAGGTGGGTGGGTAATAAATAAAGGTTGGCCATTCCAGGAGTATCTAAGAGGCGAAAGGTCCCAAACGTATTATTACCCCAAGCTTCCACTTAGGGGAAAAGCTCTCCCTGGGCAGCTAAACAAAAATTACACAGTAAGCATACTTATGATAGCAGTAGCGATACAGCAGTTGGCACTTAAAAGATTTATATACCGCTCGCTCCGTAGTGTTTTTACAGCACTCTCTGAGTGCTTTTTAAATGTCAGCCTCTTGCCCCCAACAATCTGAGTCCTCATTTCACTGACCTCGGAAGGATGGAAGGTCAACCTTAAGCCCAGTCAGGATTGAACCCCAGGCTGTGTTTAGTGCTTGCCTGCAATACTGCATTCTAACCACTGTGCCACCATGGCCCTTCTGGACTTCCTCCAATCCCAAACACTCATTCCTATCTTTTCAGATGGTTGGTTTAATAATACGGGTAGTCCTCAACTTACAACAGTTCATTTAGTGACCATTCAAAAGTTGCTGAAAAAAAGTGACCTCGGACCTTTTTCACACTTGCAACTCTCGCAGCATCTCCTTGGTCATGTGATCAAAATGCAGACTCTTGGCAACTGACTCGTATTTACAACGGTTGAAGTGTCCCCTTGGGGGTCATGTGAAACCCCTTTTGCAACCTTCTGACAAGCAAAGTCAACGGGGAAGCCGGATTCATTTAACAACTGTGTTACCAACTTGACCGCTGCAGTGATTCAACAACGGTAGCAAGAAAGGTCATTGTTATGTGTGGAAGTAACATATGGATTGCAAATTACACCTGAGAAAATACAGAGCAGAAGGGACTCCATTTTTTGTCCAAGATGTGACCTTCTATAATGATTACTGAAAACATGTACTGTTTTGTAACTTGTTATTGTCCTAAAGTAAATGTCAGGTTTTTGGCTGGAACATGGAGGTTTGTATTTTGGCTTGAGAATTAATGTAAGAGATGCTAGGGTCATTCTGACCTGAATGGAACTAGTTAATGATCCATTGTGTTCAGCAGGAACATCAGGAAGAAGCCATGAGAACAAGGGTAGTGCCCAAAGATAAGGAAACAGGTGGTACGCAATGGGTGTGGCATAGGGAGATATGTAGGTGGATAGATTGTGAACCCAGGAAAGGGGAAGAAATTGTCTATATAAACCCCAGCCTCCCTGGGGAAAATGTCTTCTGCCATGAGCAGAATTCCCTTTTGCAAAAGCTTAATAATAAAGCTCTTTCATATTGTTCACTGTCTCTGCTGTATTTTGTGATTATTCTCACAGTCATAAAATGGGGGCAAACTCACTTAACCAATGTCTCACTTAGCAACATAATTTTTGGGTTCAATTGTGGTCATAAGTCGAAGACTACCTGTATTCCACTGCCATTGTATTTCATGGCCTATTATATAGTGTATTATAAAACAATAACACACACTGTGCAGTGTTACAGAACAACTGTATGAACCAAAGGAGATCAACTGAGAACATTTTATGTTCCAGAAACTGCCAAACTTTTGGCTTATACTTTGTTTGGAATCCCTGATCTTGATTTATTGTTACAAGGACTTTCAGCTACACACAGAGAAAAGGTTTTGCTTCAGACTGATAAGTCTACTTTTTAGTTTTGTTCAGTTCATTGGAGCCAACAGTTGGGATATTAAGAAAGGGAACAGCCCTATGGCGCCTCCCAGTTCAGTGGGGAACCTGCTCAGGAAGGACAGCATCAAAATTCAATGCAACATGCCAATGGACAGCAAATGCTTTTGTTCATACTTTATAATGTTTACAGCAGGCGCATAAAACACTTGCCAGCTGAAGGCCGTTATTTGCCTCAGATCCTCCCCCTTCCACTGCTAAAACGAAGCCGCATAGCCCTCTTCCCTACCTTCCAGCAACATCATTACAGTATCGGCGGCCCCACCACCTTGGAGGAATGCTGTGGGAGATAAGGGAGTGTGGACACCAACAGGAACCAGAGGTGTCAAACCAAGCTAACTTCCTGCCTTCAAGGACACCCACCTTGAAATTTACAACCCTGCCGGAGGCACCTGGTTTCCAAAACATTGGAACTGATTGGACTGCTGACCAAGGGGGGAGGAATTGGGACATGGGGGTTGCTTCCAATATCTGATTTTCATGTGGATTGGAGGAAATCAAGTGGCCGTGGGATTGGGGGAGGGGAGATTTAATTATGTTGTGGGAACCCATTAATTTAGGGTTGCTACTTCTGTATCCGTATCAGTCCAGTAAATTATGCTCTTGGAGAAGGACACAGGCCCTTGAGTCTTTATTTGAATTGCGCGGGACTGTTGACAGCAGGGCTCAAAGATATTCTAAATTCTAGCTTACTTCCAAACACATTCTGCTTTTTGAATACACAGAAGCTAAATAAATGGGCCTAACCTACCTTAAGATCTGTTCCTGGCAGGAGGAAATTCTTTTCATGAATTTGTGGAATATCTGGTTTTTCTTTTCAGCTTCACTCTTCTCGTACTTCTCACCAGAACCATCAGGGGTGTAACTAAGCACAGGGGAGACACTGATATTACACCCATCACAATGTTACTGCATTAGTAACAAACTCCGAAGTGTTTTCTACTAAACAGAGAAAGTGAAAACTTGGGACTGGGATATCCACAGGATGTGGTTAAGAGCCACGACAGCAGCGTTGAAGCTCTGCCTGGTTTATCCTACCTGGAGGAAGATTTATCTATAGTACTTTTATGCTGTTGATTTTATGACTGATCCTGATCATTTTTACTGAAGGGAATAATGATAATAAATAAAGAAATGTAATAGAATATATTATATAGCATTGAGTAGAAAGTTACTCTATAGGCATTTGTTCTCTTGCATATGTAGAAGTATTTCTGTTAATGTTCTGACTCGAGCCTCGTTCAAAGCAAATAAACACCAAACAGAGATAAAAGCAAAACCTCTTTAATGCTTCTCTGTGAATTCCGTTCATTCACAGTAAAATGCTATTAAAAACTAATTGTCCCAGATAAGAACAAGCCTTGTCAAGGTGGTGCAAGGCTGCCAAGAACACTAGATTAAATTGCAAGGAAATAATCAAAACCAAAAGTCTCCAAACACAAACTGAACTTCCACAAGACTTGAAGTGCAAGAACTTCTTTGCTTCCTGCAAAGAATCCCACCTCTGAGGGCTGGCTTTTTTCCCTTAAGGGAGGGGCCATCACCTTGCAGCCTTACTCCCGAGTTGCTCGTGCTGCTGCAGCTGCTCTTTCCTTCGAGCAGCCCAGTGCGCACACGCACTGGGCACAGGCTCCTCTTCCTCACTGCTGCCAGCCTCCAGAATCTCCGAAGGCAGCACTCCACTCCCTGATGGTCCTGGCCCCATTCTTGCATCACACGCAGGACCCTCACCTGAGTCCTCGCTCTCCGAGACCTCAGTCATCCACATCTGCCACCAGCGAACCATAACAGTTAAGCATTTACCACTCTGTACGCATTTGTTATCTTGATGTTGTAAAAAATATTTCCTTAACCATTCACTTGTTGTAAAACAATTATAAACACATGCCTGCAATCAGTTACATCCTTCTCCTATTAAGGCATATAGTTCTCCCATCTCAATCAATCTGAATCCATCTGTTTTCCTGGATTGACACATCTCACTCCAGCATCCCAAGCCTCCCAGAGTAATCCTCACCTTTGAAGTATGCCTCCTCAAGTGGTCAATTGTGATCAATTAGAAAGACAATAGGAGAACAGATAACGAAAAGTAAACATTGCCAGAAAAAGATCTGTCTTTTGCAGGAAGATGGAAATTTAGAGAGTTGAGAGAGTTAAGTTTTACAATGCAGTTAAAGTATATGACTTGACTTCTAAGAACCCTAAAAGTATAAGACTTCCATTTTTTCACATGCTTTGTAGCCTTCCTCTCATATCTATCTTGTGTATATGTCTGGATTAGTTTTATCCTAATTTTGCTTGATCAAATTAAAGTTTGTTTTTGTTCTTCGAAGTCTCTGCTTAAGTTCATTTTTGGCACATTGTGATCTTAAGTTACAGCCAGACTTTACATTACATTTGTACTTTTATTACCTGAATGGTCTGTACTTTTGTGAGCTGCCTTGAAGCCTACAATAGAAAACTTTAAATATTCAAATAGCAAGTATCTTGAATATACTCTGTTCTATGACGTCCATTCTCCATTCTGCAGACCTGGCTGTTGCTTGGTACCACTCTAGGACCTTTGCAACCCAGAGAAAACATTCAGATTCACCTTGGCTCAAGCCTCACCTTGCTGACATCCAATGTTCCAAATCCACATCCTCTCTCTGCTGATACTCCTTCAGGAGCCTCTGAGCATCATCCAGGTGGTCCCAACAGAGGTAGTCTTCTTCATCCACTACACTGATGTAGTAGGGCTGGAACTCAGGGAGGCTGGAGGGCTTGATCTGCTTTTCCTGAGTCAGATCACAAAAGGCCTTCGTGTTTCCCCCCAGGCTCATCCTCTGCAATAGAGCTGCACACTGTGTTTCTCTGGGGAAAGAGCTGGAAGTCCCACACAACTCAGAAGGTGCCTCTTCACAGTCCTCTCCCCAGTCATCTGCTCCACTGCACCAGTCCGTGGCTGCTTGGGTCCATTCTTGCTCCTATCAAACCAAGGGATGCAGAAGTGACTTATGCAGAGCCCGATCCAAGCAGCTATAAAGCAGTTGCTTCAATCCATCCAGCTGGAGACTTTCCCAGACCTTCAGGAGTCAGGATATTTTTATATTCTTTTTTTTTAATTCCAATATGAGCCATGTTTGAGATGGGCAGCTATATAATTTAACTAATATATAAATCTGGTTGGGGCCTTCTGCCTGCAGAACTGTTGTGGTTTGCTGGCAGCCGGTGCAGCCGGCAGCAGAATCAGACTGTGGGGAAGAACAGGGACCAGTCCTGGAGTCTGGAGAGGACTCGGATGAGGGTCCTGCGTCCGATGCAGAGATGGGGCCAGGGCCATCTGGGAGTGGGGTGCTGCTTTCGGAGGCTCCAGAGTCTGGCAGCAGTGAGGCAGAGGAACAAAGGGAGTCTGTTCGCACTGCGCATGTGCACAGCTCCTAGAAGGCGAGAGCAGCTGAAGCAGAAGGGGCGATTCGGGAGTAAGGCTTGGAGGTGATCGCCCCTTCCATAAGGTGTAAAGGAAGTGCAAAGGGACAGGAACCTTTGCAGGAAGCAATGTTGTTTGCTCTGTTCAGATTAATCCTTGAAGCTCTGTATGGACTTTGTACTTCAGTTGGTTTTTTACAGTTAATTTGGCACTTTAGTTGTTGGCAGCAATTCAAAGGAGAGAAAGGTGGATGCTTATCTCGAGGGACTGTCTGGGACTCATTACGGGCTGGGAATGAACATAATTCCCAGCGTTGAAATAAAACAAGAGTTGTTTGAACTGTGTGCTTAATTATGGTCTCGGGAAGCCTTGGTCCGAACAAGAACAGAGCTGTACCTTTGAGCTCTTTATGCTTCTTTTAGGGGACACAGTGAAGGTTTTCAACAGCTGAAAACATCTTTGAAACTGAACACATGGCTATAGAAAAATCAATTTTAATTTTTAATTAAAGTTTTAATTTTTAATTTGGTTTTATTGGACCTTATAGTAATTTAATTTCTTTTTAATTATTTATTGTATTTGTTTATTGTATTGTATGTTTTAACTGTATGTTTAATTATTTATTAATTATTTAACTGTATGTTTAATTATTTATTGTATTGTATGTTTTAACTGTGAGCCGCCCCGAGTCTTCGGAGATGGGGCGGCATATAAGTCCAATAAAATAAATAAATAAATAAAAAATAAATTTAAAATGATAAAGGAGAATATTTGTAGCTTGGGGTTGAAATGAGGGGTACTTAGTGCTCTCTGAACTTTTCTTGCAAGTGTTTTATTACCTGAACTAGGTAACATCATCCGTGCTAGTAAGGAATAGGATCTGCTCTCAATTTATATTCTAGCAGCTTGTCCCATCAGGATTGGTGGAAGTTTCTTGGTCTTCCGAGTTTCTTTGGTTGGGCTGTTTACTGTTAGCTGGTGTGGCAGTTCTTTGACTGGGATACTGTTTACTTCTTGATCGTTGGTCTGATGTTCATCTTTGCATTGATCATAGCTCACCTGATTGTTGATTGCTGATAGGAAGGTGATTAGGTCTTTTTGTTTCCTTTTTGGCTTGTTGTTCGCCTCTTTTGCATAGCATGTGGCTTATGTGTCTATTAAAGGCCAATTTGTCAAGAGTGCCAGGCTTCCTGGAATTCGGTAGCATTTTTGGATTTGGCTTGGTTTAGGATGGTCACAGCTGTCCAGTTGAAACTATGGTTAGTCTGCCCATATACTGTGAAATTGGAGAGTTTTCGTCATGTCATCTGACTTCTCCTTGGCATTGATGGATTGATGTTCTGATCATTGGTGTTCCGACCAATTGGCCATCAACAGGCACATAGACATAAACATCTATGTACTATGCAAAAGAGACAATCAACAAGCCAAAGAGGAACAAAAAGACCAAAATAATTTCCTAACAGCAATCAAACCCAGATGAGCCAAGATTAATGCCAAGATTAACATCAGACCAACCAATACCCCAAACAAGAAACTGCCAAACAAGCTAACAGAAAACAGCCCAACCAAAAAACCCTCAGTGCTGACAGAGCAAGCCACCAGAAAATAAAAGCAAAAGCCACTCTACTAGCGCTGAGGATGTTACCTAGTTTCAGGATGAAACTTCTTCAAGAAAACCAGCAAGCTGAGAGAGTACCAAGGACCCCTCCAATTTAACTGTATTTTGGAGAGAAACTCTGATAGATTGTCTAGGCCAATTTCAGCTAAATTTCAGGCTGGGGTTTAGTTTTGAGACAGCCTTTGTTACTCTTGTCAATGACCTGTGGTGGAGCTGGGATGCCAAGAGGTTGGATGAAGGGCATCCTCCAAGAGTGAAATATGCCAATCCCAACTGGAGCAGGCACCACATTAAGAAAGAAACTTGAACGAAAATAAATTAGGCATTTTTTTTTTACAATTTGAACATTTTTCAACCTATTATAACCTAACCAACACATAGTAGAACGCTTCTGGTTCACAGAGAATGTTTGCCTATCCTTGCACCCAGACTGGGAAGATGTAAAAAGGCATGTTAGTCTTCCCATTAATATTCCATATAACTTGTTGCTGTTGTTAGTCACGAAGTCGTGTCCGACCCATCGCAACCCCATGGACAACATTCCTCCAGGCCTTCTTGTCCTCTACCATCCCCAGGTCCATTTAAGCTCACACTGATTGCCTCCTTATAACTATACTGAGCTATATAAAGTAGCTATATTGAGACAAGGTGCACAGATATAATGAATATATTCTGATGAAGACTACACATATTATCTTGTAGCATGTTGTAATCTACCCTTCTGTTTCAACAGACTAATGCATATAATGGTATCTCTCCCTATGTTTCATTAACACTTAGGACTAGTTCAGCTACTAGACACAAGTTACTAGTTCAGTAGCCATGAAATGTCCCAATTCTAACGTGAATTTCTTAATCAATAGTCAAGCAAAGGCTTGTACTTCTACATTAGAAGTTCCTCCACAGTTAGAAAGCTGAGCTGGTCCACATGCAACTATATTCTCTGCAGCTCACAATACCTGCTTCCATGTGCAGCCTTGTATTTCATTTCTTGGGACTTGCAAATACTGGGATCGTAACACTTTCCAGCTTTAAAAACATGGTACAGACAATAGCAAAAGAGACACAAATTAATTAGTGCTAACAAAATTGCATCATAATAACTTTACTAGATTTGACAGTTTAGGGGGAAAAGATAACCTGCATAAATCAAGGAATGTCTGGTTTGCATTCCTTTTCTGCCATGTTCTCACTGGGTGAACTAATGCAGGATGCCACCTGATTTTAAAACAGGACACTAGTCTATTTTGCTTTGCACAGTATTCATGCAACATATGGTTTGCTTTATTACAACAGATTGCCCCAACAGAGTAAAAAATAAACTATGGGTTATAAATCACAGTGGCTGGGCTCACACAGCATACTAAGCCATATAGGGAGTCCTTGCTTAATGATGGTAATTTCCATCATAAATCAAATCCTGTAACTTCATCACTTAGCAATTCCAATTCTCAGTCTCAGTTGCCATTGTTAAATGAGGATGGTGGATTGTTAAGCATGGCCATGCCTTGCAACTTCCCCAAGCAAAATCAATGGAGAAGCTGGCAGGAAATCTCAAGTCTGTCAGCTAACAAGGCCAGTTGGCAGGTGGGTGTTTCGGGGTGTGGGTAGGCAAGGGTGCTGACCAAACTTGGGCAAGCAAATGTATGATAGGGAGCGAAGGCAGGGGGATGTTGCGTAGCAGGCTCATTGGGAGAAAAAGCAGTGGGACTGGCTTATGGGAGTGATTTGTGACCTTTCCTGCCTGTTTCCCCATTGACTTTGCTTGTGGGAAGCCAGTGGGGAAGGCTGCAAATGGTGATTATGTGACTGTGGGATGCTGCAACAGTCTTAAGCGTGGCAGCTGGGCCTTCAAGGACCAGTTGCACATACCACTTGTTCAACAGTGTCACAATTTCAAACAGTTGCTGAACCTGTAAACAATGTTTATGATTTGCTGGGGTCCCTGAACCAAATCACAGGAACTTTGGAATATTCTTTACCACTTGATGTCTTCGGCATACAAGGGAAGTGCTCATACATAACTCTCTTGCAAACTCTTGCAATAGGAAGGGCCTACATCTGGAGACTGCAGAAAATATTAAGAACTTTACAGAGTGAAGTATTACATTGATGGGCCATCTGCTAAAATAAAGCCAGGTCGTGGCACACACTTCAAAGTAAATCAGGAAGCCTGTAATTGTGGAGCCTGCCTGGCAAGAACAAAGAATGCTTATCCACAGAAGAGATGCATGTGTAAATCTTGTAACAATCCTGGCTAATTGGAAAGCTGATAAAAGTACCATAAGTTAGCCAACTTGCAGACCTCAGAAAGTTAGAAATAGAGAATGACCTGCAGCAAATCAAATGTGTATTAGATAACTCCTAGGGCATTCATTAGCCAAGACTTGGGAATAGGGACAGCTAGGGGCTGATGGAACAAATTATAGAATTATTACTAAAATGTTTATTAGATTATATTTCTTATTATCTTGCTTTGCCCACCTTCTCCTTTAGTAAAAATGTATAAAATTTACTTAATCCTTTGTTCTGGGCTCTTGGCATTTTGACCAGGAGCCCCTTTTCCTTGGGGTACTCCAATAAAAAGCAATCAGAAAACCTGCACCTCGTGTCTGGCATCTATCATTGGCTTTGGCACCAGGCTCAGACCCGAATTGGGGACCACAACATTGCATTACTTCTTAGGTTATCTACACAAATTTCACATAAACACAAAAAGTTCTGCCCAAGATAAAACCCAAACCACCTTTCAGAATTCCCCCAGCAGCTTTGTGTGGCACAAGCAAATACGTTGATGACCCGGTGGTACTGTGAGCCTTCAAGGGGGCAATAGATTTGCACCACGTGGAGCAAGTCAGCTCTGCAAACCTCACATGACAGATGGATCCCAGGGACGGAGAGCCTCCAATCCTAGGAGAAAAAAGGGAAGAACCTGCCATTGTGTAACCTTCAATAAAGGATCTTTCTTTTCTTTTCTTTTCCTGTGTCTGTCTTTCTTTTTTCCTTTCCTTCCTTCCTTCTTCCCTCCCTCCCACCCTCACCAAGCAGCGCCACAAAAAGCCCCCAGGTGTGCCGGTTAGGCCGCCCTCTAACCAGCTGGTCTAATACCTGCAGATACCCTGCAAAGGAAGCGGCTCCCAGCTACCCCTTCCCCGCAACTGCCCAGCGGCATAAAGCTGGCCAACTCAATTTCGGCCGAGGGTTTTCAACCCCACGGAGGACACCCGGCTACCCAACCCGGCGCCGCCTCCTCCTCGCGTTCCGAGAAAGAGCCAGGATCAGCACGGCGTCCCGTTCTACCCCGCCTCGCTACCGCCAGCACCGCGGGGCAAGAGCCGCGGCAGAGGGAAGGCAGAGGCTCGAAGCCCTCCCGAGACCTCCCGTTTCTTCCCCATTCCCGAGGTTTCAGGCGGGGACCCTCGCCCGACGGAGCCCACCAAGCCCGGGCTCCCTCTAACTGCCCCACCCAGACGTCCCGGAGGAAGAGGAGGAGGCGGCGTCCAGCGGAACGGCTCCGGGTCCCCAACCCACCGGAGACCCGCCCAGCTTGCTGGCGGTGCCCTGCGACGAGAGACAATCACCCGGCGGGACAGCGGCGTCCCGCAGCCCCAAAAGCACCCGAAGCGGAGCCGTAGCCATGGCACCTCGGGCCACCCACGTGGCGGAAGGAGCGTCAGAGACCGGAAGCGCGGCGCCTCCCCTTCTCCCTCCCCTCGAAGACGGCAGGCGAGGGCGGCCAAATGTGGGCGCGCGAAGCTGTACCTTTCCAGTCGGAGGCCGGGCTGCTGCTGTTGCTCCTTTGGCGGCTCTCAGGGGACGGAAGGGAAGCCGCTCGGGCCGCCGGCCGGGAACGGGGAATTAGAAAGCGGCAGGACCGAGTTCGGCCGGAAGGGACTCGCTTTCTCCGGGGAAGGTGCGGGGGGCTGCGTCCCGGCAGGGAAGGGGCATGGCGGGGGCGGTCGGGGCCCAGCTTGCCGCAGCGGGCGGGCTCCGCGTCTCCTCCAGCGCCCTTCACCTTCCTGTCCGGCTGCGGCTACGGGGATTCCGCCTTCGTGGCTGCTAAAGACAAGCGGGGAGTGCTGATCGTGGGGCAGTCCCTGGGGCGGCCCAGCCCCCTTCCCCGCAGGCAAAGCCAGGAATAACTCCCTCCCTAAAAAAAGGAATGTGCATGTTTTGTCTAATTTCAGGCAGGCAAAGGGAGGCTCAGCCAACCACGTTGTACACACGTTGCACTCTGACAATAAAGGTTGATTTGATTTAAATCCTGTCCCATGCTGAGGTTAGAGTCCCCCCCCACCCCCAAGCATTGGCAATTAAACACGATCTGCCTCCCTACAATGGAAGGATGCCACCCAATCGTTGGTTATGCGGCCCACGGCGCTCTTTTTAAATATACATGTGCAAAAACGGAACCCGTGGGACCAGAGTGAACAAACATTCTTGCTCTTGGTATGAGCAGAGTCATAGGTTTTCAAAAGCGTTGACTGGAAATCTTGGTTTTCCTGCACATCAAGTGTCTTTATTCCCCCTCCCCCCCTTTTTTTTGCTTCCTTGGAGTTTAGATCAGGGGTCTCCAACCTTTATGGATCTCATAATTAGCTGATAAAATTCACTGCCATTGTGAAGATACAGATAACAGCTTGGGTGGCTTGTAGCAAATTCTGTGTTCTATATCAGGGGTCTCCAACCTTGGCAACTTTAAGACTTGTGGACTTCAACTCCCAGAATTCCTCAGCCAGCTTTGCTGGGAGTTGAAGGCCACAGGTCTTAAAGTTGCCCCTGTTGGAGACCCCTGGTTTAGATGATCCTAATATGGCAAACCTATTCTCTTATTATTTTGATATTGAATGGTAATAAAAGAACGTGGGCCATTAAGATGTAACATAAGAAAATGATCAAAAATTTAAAATTTAGCCCTGTTAAAATTATTACTATGCATGTTTTCATCCAAAACTGTGAGGCTGCAGGTTTAATTGATAAATTTTAACATGGCCAAATTGTGGTCTTAAAAACAAGCGAGCCAAAAGAAGTGGCCCAGATATCTAATATCTGAAATAGGATTGAGCTGTAAAGAAATTTCACAGAGATTACTTTTCTTATTGAATTGTTTTATTCTGACTTAAAATAAGAAGGCCTACTTTTCTGTAGCAAGATACACTGAAGGGACGTCATGCCGCTTGCTGTTCACTGGGGTACAGTACACCCCAGTTAGTGAACTCAAATGAATGATGGCTAAATTGAAACCAAATCATACCTTCATAATGTCTCATTGGTATTTACAATTTATCTGGTTTAAATAAGTTTGGGACACCTTATACAGTATACATAGTTATTGCAACAATACAGCACTTGCCTTTTGTCTAAAAAGCCCCCTCCAAACGGTTCAGTATCATGATTTGTGGATTCCAAAAAGGCGTTAACATGCAGAATATTACTAAACAATAGTATCTAATTCTACAGTTGTCAAATACTTGACCTCATGTGGAAATGAATTACAAAATACTTCCTTATAGTGGTATACAAAAAAATATAAAATTACGATTCTATCACTTTAATATTCCCATTTGCTAACAGTGCATTTATCCACATTTTATCACTACTGAACACGAAGGAAAATGAACAAAAATTCAGCAAATTAGATAAAATATTTTAATCTTTGGATCCCTTTATTCTTACGGCTTTCAGATATACATAAAAATACAAATTATTAAAGATCTGTATCTAATTATAACTTAATAGCAAAAGAAGTCATAACTAGTTATTCAGAATGAACCTCAGTTACTCCAAGCAAAAGCACTCTAGTGACACTGGAGTAAAAATGAACAGTCAGTGTCTCCAAGTTACAGTCCATCAAAACTCCGGCAATCGCAGACACTAAGGAATCATTCTTAATTGAGTATGCCAACAATACAAAACCACATTTTAAGAATCGACACACGGAGACACTTCATTTGTATTCCAGGCACATCAATCGGAATAAGAAGTCAGGATTAGTGCTTTTTTCACTTACTATCATAACATGACCTGCAAACTGTGCATAAAATGTTAAGATTTATCTTTATCTAAATAGTCCCTTAGTGTGGTCCAATTCTACAGCAAGACCAAAAACTAGAAAATGGATTTCTTGCAAGAGAAATATTTTAATCCTTCTGAATAATGGAAGAACATTTCAAATATTTATTGGTAGTCAAAATATAAAAACAAACAAATTTAAAGCTGAAAAGCTAGAAAGAAACCCTCCAAACGTGTTTAGCATTTCAACACGGCAGTTTTGTAGACTTAAAAATGTTTATTCTTAAAAAATTAGTTGCTTTTTATACAGCTATACAAAATCCCTAGTGTTTCTTTGGCAATGGGATAATCATGGAATTATACAACTATAAAAAGCTTCCTTTGCCTAAGAAACAGCATTTTCCATGTTTATACTTTCTTTAACCAATTTTTTTTTACTGCCCAGCATCCTATTTGACAAAAATTACAACTATCTGAAAAGAGAGATTATAGGATTTCAAATACAACCTTCACTGGATCAACACACTCACAGTACTGACGGCCTTCTGCATACAATTGTCTTTATAGCCTGCAGCAATTATAAAATACAATTTTAATTCAGAAAAACCCTTTTTGTAATGAAAAAAAAAATACTAAAACTCCACTGAAGTACTGCTTTATACTTTTAACTATATGTAAGAAATTATTTAAGTTTTCTATCTCAAATATATTTAATATTGTTTTTGAAGATGGCCATATTTTCAAAAAAAGTTACTGCTCCTTTGAAATTAAAAACAAACGCTAGTGCTGGTGAAGTTTTAACAGCAAATGAACATAATTCTTTGCAAAAACCAACACCACCTCGGTACCATGAAGATCAGCAAGTCCACCTGCTTTCAAATTCTTTGTAGATTATGCTGCAACTTTGTTGTCTTTCTAAAAAGCAATATAAGATTAATATTACTTTTGGGTCAAGTTGGTATAAAGTCAATGTGATCAAGATCATAAACATTTTGAAAGATGGGCAGCCATACAAATTTTCAAAATAAATAGTAAACTTGTCATCAAATTTCCAAAATAAACGAGTTTCATTACATCTTCTAGACCCTGCCAGCTATGTATTATATAGTATAAATAAGCTCCTACAATAATGATAATTACTGTACATCAAAATATGAAAGGAATAGGATAATTTATGCTCTTAGGAAAAATTAAGCCATGCCTCTTACTTTAACGCCTATGTTTGGTCTGTGAAAAGTCCCAATTCATTGCCTTGTAGAGATGGAAAGTTCCTTGCTATTGCTGGGGAGTATAGCTAATGATATGAGACAGATCAGTGGTATGACTTGATAAAAAAGAAACTTCACCATGAGTTTGTAGCCCATTTATTGTGCTGCTTAATTAATTCAGTGAGGCTGCCCATCAGTGGTGGAAAAGGAAAGGAAAAACTAGCACAAAGATTCACAGAACCATTTCAGGTTTTGTTTTCTGCTTCACTGTAGTTATAAGATCATGCCATATATAGGTAGGTAGGTAGGTAGGTAGGTAGGTAGGTAGGTAGGTAGGTCTTGGTCTACTCGGGTCTTGTCCCGTGTAAGATTGAGAATACCTTGGCAACGTTTCAATGAAATCTCATCCGTCATCTTCAGGCTGGTGTCTTCAGCTTCGTTCTTCTGGGAGAAGTGTGTGATAGTGGCTGTTTTTCCCTTTTAAACTCCAGAGTTGGCTGTGTTGTTACTTGATTGGTTGATGGAGTTGATGTATGCAGATTGGATGGCTTTTTCCTGAGACCCTGTGTGGCTGAGGTGCTGGCTGTGTGTCTCTCAGCCTTTTGTGTTGTAACGACCTGGGTAATGGGCTGTGTGATGACCTTCTGAGTTCTATTGTTGTGACGTCCTGGGTGTGGTGCTGTAATCTCCTGGGTCGTTGTCTGTGTTGCACAAGCACGAAGCCGAAGACACCAGACTGAAGATGGCGAGTGGGATCTCGTTGAAACGTCGCCAAGGTATTCTCAATCTTACACGGGACAAGACACAAATACACCAAGACCTACATATACATACATACATACATACACACATTCATACATACATACATACATATATTAAAATCATAAAGATAATGATGCCATAATTAAAGAAAAAAGTGAGTGAATTACCTAAACTATTTTGGTTCTGTAGCACTGTAATTAGCAATTTACAGATAGTAATCATATTGGTAACTGCCTTACCCTGTATTCAAAATCCGCGAACTCCCTGCCCCCACGGCCACCTCTGAATCCACCACGAAAACCCCGAGGAGCATTGAAGGGTCCTCTTGTGTTTCCACGTCCTCTACCTGACCGGAAGCCACCAGCTCCTCCACTTCCCCCTCTGCCTCTGAATCCCCGGCCACGGTTTGGACGCAGTGGAATTCCAAATGTCTCTGCATTTAGTCTTCTTTCCTCTGCCCAGTTTGGTCTTCGGTCTCTGAAAGATACAGAAGTGACATGTTGCTGTTGCTTCAAGTTATGACCAATTTCTTCATGAGAAAAAGATACTTCCACCAAATGACCACTAGGAATGCCAGGGTTACTTAGCAAAATGAAAAGTAAAAACTGTATTACACCATACAGGTTCTCAAACCTTTAGTAGTAGACACCCAAAGGAAGAGACAGGTCAATTTAGAAATGGCAACATCTTCAGTAATGGGGAGTAACTTGGGAGAGAAATGAGATCAGAAGGAATTCATTGTTTATTTATTTATTATTTATTAATTAAACTTATATGCCGCCCAACTCCCAAAGGACTCCAGGTGGCTCACAGCAAAAAGAAAAAAAAACAAAGTACATTATAAAAAATTTAAAACGGCTTGAAAAACAGCAAACTGAAGGGCCGTATCTCGCTAGATCTCAGTCGCGAGAACAGCCCCATGCCTGCCGGAAAAGCCAGGTTTTGACTGCTTCATGGAAGGCCAGTAGGGTGGAGGCAGTCCAGACCTCAGGAGGTAGCTGGTTCCAGAGAGCCGGAGCAGCCACAGAGAAGGCTCTCTCCCACGGGCCCGCCAGCCGGCATTGTTTAGCTGACGGAACCCGGAGGAGAGCGACTCTGTGGGATCTTACCGGCCGCAGGGAGACAAAGGGTAGGAGACGATTCTGGAGATAACCTGGTCCTAAGCCATATAGGGCTTTATATTATATATTTATATTAAACTGTTGATAAAACTGCTGCAGTGCTAAGAAGTCTCTCAAATGTTTAAAAAAATGGGTTGCACCTTTTTGCAAGAGAAAAATGATGAAACAACCTTGTCCACTGCCTCAGCCTTGGATTTGGAGAGAACCTGCCTGATTTTACCAGAAGTTTAAATCTCATCCTGCCTTAAAATGCAGAGGGGGAGAGAATGGGGAAGTAGGAGGGGGGAATGACAGGGTGACAGGAAACAGAAGTGTCAGTCTGGAACAGGACCAGCCAATCAAGGGTGGAGCCATGAGAACGGACTGTGAAACACCACCAAAGAGGTGCCAAATATCATTGGACACTGACAGTCAATGGCGGAGGGCCAGGGAAGAGGGGGAAATGCCAGTTTTGGGTGGGAATATTCAGATCCAGCTTTGCTTATGCTGTAACCACTTGACTTTAGTAAAAGTAAACTTTTCACTTCAAAAATGGAGTCGAGGTTCTTTCTTTCCTAAATGCTCAAATCGAGACAAGCCTGACGCTCAGAAGTCTCCATTTATGCTTCACAAGTCCTGCAGCAAAATGAGTAGAGTGGAATTGAACTGTAGCATGCCTGAACACAGAAGACAGATTATACTTTATAAAAACAAGCTACTAGTATTCATGCAAGATAGAAAGCATTTTTAATTGCAGACACTGCAATCAAAAGTTGCATCCACCTACATGATGGACTAGTCCAGTTCATTCTACTGCCTTCCTTCTGCTTAATGTGAAAAAGAAACTTCAGTTCTCTGTTCACATTCAAACTTCTGGCTCAGACATGCTACCTGTTAGGGCTCAAAGGAGTGCCATGTGTAGCTTGCTCAGGGAAACTTGGTACCTGTTGTCATCACAGGAAATGTTATCAAAGAAAGACTTGGTCTTGTCATAGTAGCAATTGGGGCCAAGTGGATCCTCATTATCTGCATTGCCTTCATTGTTTTGGGTGTCAACACCTGAATCGCCTTTATCTTCCCCATTCACAGGTTTTTCAGTCTTATCCTCTGAAGAATCAAGAGGGGAAAAGAAAAGAAAAACAAAAAGACTATCCTCAGTGACCATTCTAGGAAAATAATCTCTGAAGAAAGGCAGATAACCACTTAAATTCACTATCACTGCCTGATCTTCTTGGGTGCAACTGCTTTCAATGACTGCAAACAACATTGTCAGATGGGGGAAGGGAACCCCAAAACTGGGAAGAGACACAAAATGGTTCTTTTAATTTTCTCTGTTTCTTTTCCTACTCTTTTCCTACACTTTACCATATTCCTGTAAGTGGCAAAAAACTAAAGTTACACCAGGACAATCAGCTAGGTCCAGACTTAGTTAGATTTAGAATCAAACCACTTGGAATCATGTCATGATGGTTTTCAATCTATTCTAAGCACGACTGGCATGAACTGAACTCACTGAAAACCATAATTAAATTCTATTAATTCAGACTATTTGGCTACTTAAATCTGGTGCATACACAGCTGCATTTTAGAATGTAAGGCAACTTTGCAAATTACTTTAGGGAAAAGGAAAATTATGTAAGAGAAAACCCAAAGATTTGAATATGTCTAAATGAAACCTATTCAACAAAAACACCCATAACTCTTAACTCCAAAGTCAGCAAGCCTCATAAAAATAAAGAGGCTGTGTTTACCACTTACCTTTCAGTTTTAGCTTATTATGAAATTCACGATCTATTTCATCTTTATTAAACTGTGCATTTGCACTTTCAAAGTCAAAATCCTTCTCAAACTTCATGGGAACATCCCGCCTAATACCAAACCTTCCTCTGCCTCCCCGATGACCTCCCCGACTCCTCCGCGAAGGTGCACCTGGAACTGTAACAACAACAACAACAGCAATAATCAGGCACCACTGATTTTCAGGTTTTGGTAAACAGCCAAATGACATTCAACACTGACCAATGGGCAATGTTCTGTTTGCCAATACTAATAATGTGAAACAACTTACTGGTATATCTGATGTCACCAGATAAGCTCAATTTACTGAAGACATACTGAACGTTTTATTTTGGATTAATTAGCTTAAAAAGTCACAGAAATCATGAATTAACGTGTTTCATAAGACTGAAGATTGTTTTACTCCTCAATCATTTCAGGGTCAAAAATATTTGCATTTTGGCTGAGACACAAACTCAAAAGTCCCCAGTGATGAAAACATACTAAGTAACCTTAGAAAGAAAGGTTATGATCAAGCTCTGCTCCTCCTCCCCTACCCTCAAAAAATCTCTCAGGAGAGGAAAGAAGTTGCCCTTTCTCTTTCACAAACAACATCCTTGTAATGTCTGAACGAGGAGCTAGCTGTTTGTGGATTAGGACTGAGATCCACTTGGGTCCTGGTTTGTTCCAATCAGCATTGGCTGAAACAAGCCCGCTCCCTGTGTTCAGGGACATAATGCAAGACGTTCTATCCAGTTGTTCCCATATCCAAAGGAAGCAGAAAATGGTGGTGGTGGGGGAATCGTCTTATAATCTCAACCCTTTAAAGCTGGGAAGAACTTTTATGGTATCGCTGGAGTTTAGCTCACCCTATGGCAGAATGTTTTTATTTTCAAAAGTGATTTCATTTTACCTATTTGTCGCTTGTTTTCATTTCTTAGATGCTCTGCTTCACATCTTGTCACCTTCTGTGCTTCAGCTAGAAATAGAGGAAATGCAAATAATACTTATAATAAATAACAAACAGATTAATAATTCTGTTTTGCACAAAAACACAGAATTGACAGCAAGTGTGGTAGGGGTTTGTGAAAGGGCCGTCTTGTCCACTGCTTTAAATGCAGAGGTATAAGGTTTTCTGTGCACATTTCAAGTGGTACATATCAGAAACAGCACCTGTGCCTTTGGACCCCTGGACAGAACAAACAGGGTCTGGGAATGCTTCAGTCTCTGCATAAAGTACACGTGGTTCTCGATTAACCACCATTTGCTCTGTGACCACTTGAACTTGCAATGGTGCTGCATGAGTGGTACTTAGGAACGGTCCTCAAAATTATGGCCATCGCAGAGCCCCTCTGGTTTACATGAACGCAGTTCAGGTGTATAGCAATTAGCCTGGGTTCCACCCATCACAGTGTCACTTCACTATGACTGGTGACCTTACCTGCTGGTTTCCCACAAGCAAAGACAATGGGGAAGCTGGGATCATGTGAGGTCCTTGCTTACTGACAGTCACTGAGGCCTGCTGATTGCCATCACTAGGTGCCGTGGTCCAGTGAACCCCATCGCTTAGCAATAAATATTCTCACCCCAATTACTGCCTGTATTTTAGCAGTGGAAAAGTCAAGGTTGGTGGGATATATTGCATCAGTATAGCAGCAGTGGCTAAACAGGGGAAAGAAAGGTGCTGGGGAGATCAGGGTGGGGAGCCCGTGCCATGGGGGCAGGTGAGCGATGTTGCACTCTTAGCTCCTGATGAGAGAAACATGACAGTGTGTGCTTGCCTTGCCCTACTCACCCCATCAGGCTTTGTCTCATCTGGGGCTTGGGAAGAATCAACATATTCCTGGTTTTATTTCTGCCAAACTCTGGTTGACTCTAAAGCAGAGGTCTCCAAACTTGGCAACTTTAAGACTTGTGGACTTAGACAGCTGGCTAGAGAATTCTGGGAGTTGAAATCCACAAGTCTTAAAGTTGCCAAGTTTGGGGACCCCTGTTCTAAAGGTTTAGTGGAACTCTCAGAATGTGATGGGTTTTGTTTCCAAATTAAGAACCGTTAAGTTTTCTGTTCTGTATACACCCCAGAACAAAAGGATCATTTTTTCCAAGTTGGAATCCACCACGGAACAGACTTCTCTCCTGCCAGAAGTATCTCCCCAGATACAAGACATAAAGAGGCACCTATCATTTTATCTCAAGGCCTGACATTTATCTGCAGGCAGATGACCACTTTAGCACATAAGACAAATCAAAATTAAATTACATGGACTTTTCAAAAGACTAATAAAAAGACCAAAAGGTCTAAAACACCCCACCATGCACAATGTGGCGGCAATATCATACCAAAGTAATATTCTACCTCTCCTGTGATCCTGGTGGTCTAATGTTTTTTGGTTGATAGACCCAAGGGGTCGGTTTGAAATAGAACTTCTCCCAACTGAGACTGAGGCAGGTAAATGGGCAGTTTGCACTGCTTGTTCCAGGGTTGGACTCTTTCTCAAGTGATCTAAGGGAGGCGGGGTTGACCGAGCTGAAACAGAAGCAGGAAAACAATATTAGCTCCTTTAAGGATTCCTTGGAAATCTACTAATTCACTTGAAGAAGTCATAGCAATACCACTAGCAATAGCACTTAGACTTACATATTGATTCACAGTGCTTCACAGTGCTAAGCTGTTTACAGAGTCAGCCTGTTGCCCCCAACAATCTGGGTCCTCATTTTACCCACCTCGGAAGGACAGAAGGCTGAGTCAACCTTGAGCCTGCCAAATTGCAGGCAGCCGGCAATTAGCAGAAGTAGCCTGCAGTACTGCACTCTAACCACTGCGCCACGGTGGCTCATAACATTCTCAAACAGAATTTATCTGTAAAGTTAGATGAAAGTATTTCCCCTTTTTCATTTTAAAGAAAGAGAACTCATCTTGTTGTTAAATCTTTATCTTCAGCCACTAATTCTCTTCCCATAATTTTTTTCCCTCTCTTTTAAGGAGGAAAGAATCCAGTAATAGTGGATCTGCCAGATTTAGGTGAGGTGGATAGGTTTTATCACTTAAATTTGTTCATGATACGGCATTAATATTTTATAGTTATTTTCTTAAGACAACAGCTTAAAAAGAGAGCTTGAACAAGAAGGGAATTGCTTTCTTAAGTTCTAGAAGTCTTGTTATCTTGTTGGAAAAACAGACTGTGTATCCTCATTGCACAGAATTAACTCTCAGTTTTTTGGGAAAAGAATAAATAACACCTTTCAATTATGTTTAATTATGGTGTTAATGTTATAATATTATGGGGTTTCATTAATCAGATCACTGAAAATTTTAAAAAGTAGTACTATTATATTTTCAGAAAGTTTTTTCTCCCAGTGAAATATGTTCTGACAAGTTTTTGAAAGAGGTTATGAAATGATTCAAAAAACAAAGCCACCAATAGATATATTAGAGAAGGGCACAAACAATATTTTGAATGTTTATGTTTGAAATACGTTGTTTTGAGCTAAAAATATTTTTGGAATCATAAAAGAAGACTGGAGCAATTCTGGTAAGGTTGGACCAACTGTTTTGAATTTGAGAAAAGGCATTCAATTTTGAAACATGCTGAATTTGAGATGTTTTCAGTACCACTACAGAGCAGACAAAATAATGTGTAATTATAGAGTAAAACCAACCAAATACAATTGTATTTGAAAGCCAGAGAATACAAAATAATATTTTCTTTATACCAAAAAATGTAGTACAATCCTTCAGGATCTTGAACTGTAGAGGAAAGGATTTTTCAACAGTGACAGCACCCAGAAGATCCTATTCATAGACTTCAATAAACCCAGAGCCACTCAGGCCCAATCTAGGCCTGCAATTTATCACAGCTTTTGTAAGTTGTACCACTGTTGTGTGATGGAGAGTATTTAATCAACACCTCATTTGCAGCGAGATAAAGCAACTATCGGGTTATGACTTATGGCCACAATTGAGCCCAAAATTTCCATTGCTAAGCAAAACAAGTGAATTTCGTCCCATTTTACCTCCTTTCTTACCACTGTTGTTAAGTGAATCATTGCAGTTGTTAAGTTAGTAACAAGGCTGTTAAGTGAACCAGGCTTCCCTATTGACTTTGCTTATCAGAAAGTTGCAAACAGTAATCACATGACCCCAGGACCCTGCAACTGTCATATGTGGTGGCCACTGAGTTTCCCTGGATGACACTAGTAGCTGGCAGCACACTGCAGCCTGGTGGAGGGGGCCTCTTTTGCTATCCCATGAGCTCATCTTCTATTCATTCTCTTATCTGTTGGGATGGGGATGGGATGTCTCTGAGTTTCCAGGTGTACAGGTGATATCATTTACTAACATCACCACTAGTCTTATGGATTGGTTGGGAGGTTGCACCAATGTGGTTGAGGGGTTTCACCCATGTGGATCTATTCTCCAATCCCAATGCTGTATCTATGCTGTTCTTTTCTGCTTGTAAAAATGGTATAAAAGTAATAAACACCACGTATGTGGGCAGACATCTTTGGACACTGAAATGACTGGTTATTGAATCCCTACAAGTGGCGCCTGAACAGGGACCTCAACCCTGCAGGGCGGGGCCATCAACCCTCCGGGGTAGGCAACAGCCAACATGCTTACCATCGTCTGAAATAGACCCCAAGGTGCACCTTCGTCCTACGGGACCCCGGGTCCTTCGGGACCCATCAATGGTAAGTATGGGTTGCAATCTATCTCAGCATCAGCAGGAACATGTTCAGGAAATTAGATTCCTGCTACATGAATCAGGTACAAAAGTACACTGAGTTAGACACAAAGAAGCTGGTGGGAGATAGGGAAATGGTATCCTGAACTTAATAGAATAGAATAGAATAGAAGGTTAAGGATACCCAAGGCTCCAGTCCAAATATTACATCGATGGTATCAATGCTGTCATGCAGTGGAAACATCTAGCTCTGATGTCTCAGCAAAATAATAATTGACTATAAGCCCCCCTCCTGATAATGATCAGGTAAAAATTGTCACTCCAAAATCTTCTCTAATTGGACTTTCAGCTCCTTCTGAGCAGGCTAAATTTTTGATTCTCCAAAGCCATTGTACACCCCATAAGGAAAATATTAAAGGAACAATTAGAAGAAGGGGGAGATTCAAGCTAGAAACCCAGGACAGAGACACATAAATTTATTTGTTTGAAATTTTTATGTTTAATCCTTTTTAATTATTTAATGCTTAAGAAGATAGAACAATGGATGTAACTAAAATACAGGCAACTGCTCTCTTCTGATGCACTGGATGGCAGAATTGAAAGTGGAAGGCATGCCCTATTGATTTCAATAGTCCACAATTAGATCTGCTGATCAGAAGCATGGAATGAGACACAGATCTGTTAGGAAGCCCCTCCATACAGTACAATGGGGCTGTTCAAAGATAATATGGTTCATTTACTGTTATGTGTTAGGAAGAACTAAGAGAAGATGAAAATGTTTACTATTCTTTTCATGATGTGATCTTCATTAAAACTTCTTAGATGTGTATGTATAATAATGTATAATAATTGCATGCAGAATTGAGCTTAGCTGTGTATGTATAATAATGTAAATAAGTGTATGCAGAATTGAATAGGATTGAAGAAAAATATCCTTTACCTGTGTATAGCCCTAATTGGAATTGCTGAAGTTCAAAATAAATTAATTGTAACATGTTTGGCAACCAGAGAATTAAAGTGGCTTTTTGGATGGGACTTAGAGTTGTGGGAGGCAGATAGACAGTGGTTCGGGCCCACAATCACCTTTGTGATTGGAACCGCTCCTTAAGTTCTCCCAGTGCTCTGAGAACAAACTACAGGTTTTAAAAAATGTGGAAACTTAAAGGGACAAACCCTCCCCAGGTGTAATCATTTCCAGCCCTGGAGGATGAGATCCTCTACAATGGAGCTTATTGGCTCTCAGAAAAGAATTGTAAATATGCAAGCCGTATGATTACAGTGTAAATGTGTGAGTATGTTGATAGTAAAAAGGTGGTATAAATGTTTGTGTGTTGACCCCTATCCCAGATTGAAAGGAGAGTAAGAAAGAGTGTGAGAAAGGTCCGGACCTGAGAAAGATAGGATTATTTGTGTGTGCATTTGTGTGTGCTTTACTCATGATGAAAATTATTTGTGTGTGATTTATTGGTGAAAAGAATATTGAGTGGAAAAATGGATGAGATTTATTTTAAACATTCCCCCTTCTTGTCTTCGCTGGTTGTTGTAGGGGGGAGGGGGAGAATGAGGCTTTGATCACTTTAACAATTTTTTTCTCTGCTTTGAGTTTTGCCTTGAAAAAGGCGAGGTTAGAAAATAACTTTTTATAGGTTACATAGCTTCATCTCCTGATTTTTAGAGATTTTCACACAAAGGCTCCTCAGATAGATAGGCTGAGATTGGCAAATTGCCTGGAACATTATCTGTAAAGGTGGCTCGGTTCCCAGGTGGGCAATTTGCCTGGATCTTTGAAGATGACTCAGTTCCCAGTTTCAGCAAAGGGAATCAAAATTTAAAACTAGCTGCACTTTGTACATGCTCTTAATCCATATTCTGATTAAAGCAGAGAATTGACACTAAACTTTGACTCCATCTGGCGGTTTTACAACAAGAAATGGAGAATGCATGGCTATTGCCAGCACAACAGGTAAAGTCATGAAAGGTTTACAATGGGCTTTGCAAATAACTTTTTCTTCTAATTTTTGATGAGTACAGTAAGGTATTAATGGTGGAGTTATGTAAAGTCTGATTTTCAATTTTATTTTCAGAATAACTTATCTCTTCAATGTCCTTTGCCTGACTATCTAAGCTGTATTGTTTGCCTAAAGAACTTTGGCTTGCTTACTTAATGACTTCTTCCTTTACAAGGCTCCTCATAATGCTCCCTGGAAAGTGTCCTGCTATTTTAACTTTCAAAACTTTTTCTCAACAGCCTTTCAACTTAATCTCTGACTCTCTTTATGTGTGTCAAATTATTTTTAATCTTCTAGGTGCTTATATTACGCCCAGGATTGACCCTAATCTTATGATCTTATTTTTAATTTTGCCACCGCTACTACAAGACCGAAGATATTTGTTACGTACGTAGTCACTTGACCCTTTCTGGGCCTCTTTCTTAAGGCTACTGCTTTGTTGATTTTTTTTCAAACACTCTTTTTTCCTCAAAATGCTAGAGGCCTGGCACAAGCTTGCCCTATTCCAATTACTCAAGTCAAGTAGATTGTTTTATCATCAACTTTGGCAAATGGATGTTACCTACTAGGCAAGCCCTCTTTTTTATAACATGATATTTTGCTGTTTTTGCAATTTTGTACCACCTGGAATATAGCCATAATGGAACATGCTCATCGGCCATTTAAGGCCTGTCTCCACAAATAAATAAAAAAGGAGGGAAATGGTCTCCAGAAGGGTCTCTAAAAAAGTTTTTAAAAGTATAATTTCCCTTAAATCAATTGAATGTAATTGCATGTTTCTATTTACCTTAAATTAATTGAATGTTTTAGTTAACTATTAGGGGTGAGGGGCGAGGCTGTGCTGTTGTGTTTGCTCCTACAGGACCTTTGTGGATTCCAGGCTCGTTGTGTCCACCCAGCCAAGGATTTCGTGACAGCACACCAGTCCCCAGATCTGGTCCTAGTCCCAGGAATTTGACTTTACAGATGGCACAGTGTCCCATCGGGTTCATTTGCTTATGCTTGACTAACATCACACAGAATGATGTCTTTTGCTTATCTGAAACTTATGATATGGAACATTTGCTTTCTACATGTTTAGTTCCTGTCTGCACTCCTTCTGCAGTAATTCAAAATTTCACTGGCTTAAGCGGATTTTTATTACATGGGAACTTTAACTATAAGACTATATCTAATTGGGGATTTGCTGCTTATTATCCACACCTTGATGCAATTGCTTTACACACCTCAATGGTAGCGGTCCCTATAAATATAACTTGTGCAAAAGTAGTTAATTGTACATCTTCAAGTAAAAACCTCACTGTCATCGTCTTAGCTCACCTGCTTTGAACTGCACAGCTTTGGAAGAGACTTCTTTCACTTTTCCCATGTTTGGCTACCTCAAGGATAGTTTTTACATGTGGTCAAGAAACTTTTAATTATATTCCTGCTAATCTTAGTGAAGTACTTTGCTGCCTCAGTCGGCTGATTCCTGTTTTGCTTTCTAAACAACAACTTCATCATTCGAATCGTTCTCAACGAGGGGTCATGCTAGATAACACTTGTGACTCTGAAACAACCTTACTTAATAAAGCTGAATACGTAGTGCTAGCTTTGTTTATAGTGGGCGTGCCAGCAATTGCTGCTCACGCTCACCTTAACATTAACTCTGTTGCATGTAATTTAGCAAAAACAATTATGTAATTTAGCAAAAACAATGTTACTTCTTCAGTTATCTCAACAATCAACCATAAGATGCAAGTGGTGAAGAAGGCTATTCTACAAAATCGATATTGTTTTAATTTGTTTGATGGGTCATGAACCATCCAGCACCAGCTTAATATTTTCAACAATTTGGCCTTGGATTTGAAAATTGATAAATTAGGATCTTGGTGGGAAAGCTTTTGGGCTTGGTTGCCCACAGGCTAAATGGGAAAAATTCTATGCTATGTAGTCATTATTTGTGATTTAATTAGTGGATGCTGCCTTATTCAATGTCTTCCTTCCCTTTGCAATATATGTATCACAGCTTTTCATCCCAAACCCTCTCCTACCTTGCCTCAGGCTCAAGTATATGCCCTATATAAACAACTGCAAGCATGCTCTTCTAATGATTCTTATGAATCCTCTCCTAACTTCTTTTCTGATTCGCCTTTAATTAAAAAAATTTAAAATGGAAGGAGTGAAATGTGGTGGCCACTGAGTTTCCCTGGATGACACTAGTAGCTGGCAGCACACTGCAGCCTGGTGGAGGGGCCTCTTTTGCTATCCCATGAGCTCATCTTCTATTCATTCTCTTATCTGTTGGGATGGGGATGGGATGTCTCTGAGTTTCCAGGTGTACAGGTGATATCATTTACTAACATCACCACTAGTCTTATGGATTGGTTGGGAGGTTGCACCAATGTGGTTGAGGGGTTTCACCCATGTGGATCTATTCTCCAATCCCAATGCTGTATCTATGCTGTTCTTTTCTGCTTGTAAAAATGGTATAAAAGTAATAAACACCACGTATGTGGGCAGACATCTTTGGACACTGAAATGACTGGTTATTGAATCCCTACAGTCATACATACAGATAAGAGATTAACAGAGTTGGAGGGGACCTCATAGGTCATCCACTCCAACCCCCTGCCCAAGCATACATGGCCGTTGCCAAGTGCCTTAATTTTGAACATGTGACCACGGGGATGCTACAGTGATCATTTCCGGTGCGATCTAAAAACCTGGTTGTTTTTACAGGCTGGGCTGGACTGATCTCCTGGGGGAGAGGGTGGGTTTTAAATTCGATTTTAATTTGGTTTTATAGTTGTATTTTGGCTTGTTTAGTTTAATTTCTTTTTAAATAATTTATTGTTCTGTGTTTTTATCTGTGAGCCGCCCCGAGTTCTTTTTGGAGAGTGGCGGCATACAAGTCAAAATAAAATAAAATAAATAAATAAATAAATAAGTGTGAAAAACAATCATAAGCCACTTTTTTCAGTGCCGTTGTAACTTTGAATGTTCATTAAACAAATGGTTGTAAGTCAAGGACTATCTGTTTATCCAGCCAGAAATATATGAGGGTATGAGAATCTAGATTCCTTCTATGGTATGTTTGTTTGCATTTATAGCTGCTGACTAGTATTCTTAGGCAGAAAACAGACTACTCTCAAGCAAGGGATTTTAGAAATTATACCTGCAATTTCCTGACTAAGATCTAGTGTGGTCCAAAATTCAAGGAACTTCAGCACGAGGCTTTAATATCCGATATGGAGAAACAGGGCAGGGCATATAAAAACGTTGTGCTATGCTTAAACCTGTGCTAGCATTACTCTTTGGAGAGCAGAGATTTATAGCAGGGGTCTCCAACCTTGGCAACTTCAAGGCTTGTGGACTTCCACTCCCAGAATTCCTCAGCCAGCTTTGTTCTGATTTATAGAACATACATATTACATTGTGGAACACATGACAATTATAAGGAACGTGAAAGGATTAATTCTTTACCTTGAGAGAGCTGTGTCTTTAGTGATCTTGCATCTGTGGTAAAAGTGGAACCAATTGCACTGTTTTGGGGCAAACTAGTACTTGCTGGAGTTTCTGTTCCAAACGACGTTAATGAATTTCCTGCATCGACAAAAGAAATATTATTTTTACTACTTTTAAAAAAACATTTTAACAGATGAAGTCACTCAGCCACCTTGGGTGTTGGCTATGTGTTGTGAGCTCTATATGGTTTTGCCCAGAAGCTCAACTCATCCAAAAGGCAGAGCTACAGGCTTCCCTCTTTTTGCCCATAAGATCCCTTTACTGTGCAAATATATATTTTTGCTTGTCGAAGAAATAAAGAATGCAGCTTACCAACACCAACAGCCCCGAACTGCTGGCTCACTAATGGGCTTGGACTAAACTGACTGTAGGCCGGCATTCTGCCAAAAGGACCATAGGAACCCACAGACTGGAATGAAGAAGTAGAAGATGAACCTAGAGAAGACTGAAGAAAACAATATTTGGAAGAGACTCATCAAGACAGAGAAAAATAGAGCCCAAAAAGAGAATTTGTGCTGTTTTCTAGAAATCAGCAATAAGAACAAAAGAGGGTCTTCTTTTGTCTTAACAAGGTGGCGTACAAGAAATGCAATTGTCTATTCATAAAAATTCACTTTACACATTGGAGACATAATTTTAATTTTCATCAACTCATTAGCCATTAATTAAGATAACAAAGTATGCAATAACAATGACTTCAACCTGAATACGAGGCTATGTCCACTAAAACTCTTCAGTTATGTTGGTCACTCCCTCTTATTGATTTGTTATCCTAGCAGCAACATGCATGGTGAATTAGCTTTCTTCACACTTCCATCATTTGTACATGTGTTGTTGATTTATAAGCACTTGCTAAGGCACTTGCTAGTGTTTTCCCCTGTGGAGATGTGGAAAAACATTGTTCAAAGGCTCTGAATCATGGCGCTTGTTAGTTTTTCACCTGGTTTGAGGTCCATTCCTCTAGTGTGCAGGGGAGGGGAAATCCCTCAAAGTGCTGGAGGAAGAGACTTCAAATTTAATATCTTCCTCCCCTTCCCACTGACTTTTTGGGGAAATTGGCAGAGATGATCCCAAATGACATGACTGCAGATCACTTGGCAACTGGTCATAAATACGAACAGGCTATCAAACACCTGAAATGCACCCTTGTGATGGGAAGCAGGCAACAGCATGATGTTTTACATTGGCCAGTAGTGCCTGACAGCACCCATTCTGAAGCTGTCGTGACTGCAAATAGTCATTAATGACCAGCTGTAAGTCAAGGACTACATATTAGATATTGGCCTTGATCATTATTTTATTTAAGATTCATGACATCCTGTTGGTAATTGTGATATATAAAATGTAAGCTTTATTAGCAATTTAATAAATTAGTGATAGTCAGCATTTCAGCATGGCATTCATGTCTCTTTTTGAAGTTTAGGAAATCACGTTTTCCCCTTGAGCCAAAGCTATTTTCTTTGATGTACAAAAACTAGCCTTTTTCAGCAACCAAACAATAGAAGTGTCCTCTGAAATCCTTTATTGAAGTTGCAAGTGTTAAAGAAACAAAACCGAGGACAAAAGGAAAAGATGTAACATATTTTAAGGATTTCTGCCTTTTTTCACATGTAACAAAACATAAGCCTTGATTGCACAACAATGTTATTTGTTCGATTTGTTGCTTTGCATATTTGTCTTTTATTTCTGTACCCCATACAAAGACTTGCCCATTCCCTTAAACAAATGCCTTTCACTTTGCCTCAAGCACTTGTAGTTCTATTGTTGGGGATAGAAGGGAGTGAAAATTCCATTATGCAAAGGTACTGAATGTTTTTCTCTCAAATTCAGAGAAGTAGTCAGCCAATATTTATTTTTAAATATTTAAAACACATACGCACATACATCCATTTTTCATTTTTCACTTTTCAAGATCCGACGTGACTCTCATAAAACTCAGTGTGTTATAGTGTGATACCTGAACAATTGCTGGATCTTGGGGAAGAGAACACTGTGGTTTTGGAGGTTCACAAACAGTCAAATCCTTAATATCACTTCCACGGAATATAATATATTCGAATACTTCATCACGAGGTGGTATAGGCCGATCAGTTGGTCTGTCTTCAGTTCCAAATGAACAAACTGCAGAACAAAACAATTTTATATTGATGTTATATGCAAACAATTCAAAAATTTGGATCATTAAGTATTTGCTGTAAGCCATGGGTGTCCAACTGCACTGAGTGAAGAAGAATCATCTTGGGCAATAGTTAATGTACATAAATCACATATTAATGTTAAAGTTCACAATCTTGTGGCGTGGCATTACTAGCTGTCCAGGGTTGCATGCAGTGGGCTACAGGTTGGACATACCTGCTCTAAGCAATCCTAGAGCGATATCACTGATACATTTGGTCTACTATGCCAATATTTTCAAATGAACATGATTTCTCAAAAATACAGGAGAGCTAAATAGAGGCCTATCAATCTGAAACAATGTCTTACTTATTTCAACATTTGCATGCGGCTCAGTGATGAATCTACAAAAATCTGTCACATCATGCCTAGCTACCAATGGTGCATCAGACACAAGCAACCAGAACAATTCAGTGTAGTCTCAAGCAGAAGCTTTATCGTTAGTCACCTAAGTTACAAGAATCTCACCAGATGGACAGACTGCATTCCCTGTGGAACAGCCAGGTAAGGTTTGAGAGATTCTGGAGGCCAGGCTTGTGCTACTTTTTGCAGTGCAAGGACTCTAAGCTTGACCCACTCTTAACACCTCCCTCCACTCTAGCTGGAGATTCTACCAGAAAACACTGTTCAAACTAAACAAATTCTTACTAAAACAGTAATGCCCTAAGGAGAAAATTAAGAACAGCTTCAAAGGGCCTTGGTGGTGCAGGCTGTTAATAGCCTAGCACTTAGTTCCAGCTGCCTGTAATTATTGCAGGCTCGAATCCCACCAGGCTCAAGATTGACTCAGCCTTCCATCCTCTCAGGGTAGGTAAAGTGAGGACCCAAGATTGTTGGGGCAATAAGCTGACTTTGTAAAAATGCCACTTAGTAATAAGCAGGCATATACAATGGAAGGAAGGCTATTGCTGAGCGCATTGGGTTGTATCCCAAAAATTGTAAGCCGCCCTGAGTCTCCGGAGAAGGGCGGGATATAAATATGAATTAAAAAAAGAAAAGAAAGGAATAGCTGAAAACGATTCAGAATACTAAACATTTTAATTAATAACAGCTTGAAATAAGAGCAGAGCCTGTTTAAAATGCATTTCAAGGCTACAAAACAAGGAAGCTTGCAAACTACCTGCCCTTTCAAGTCGATATCATTTTATTATTCTACAATGCAAATATTTTTAATCTGTCCTTTTAAATTAAATTTAAAACAAACAGCAGTTGATATAGAGTGGAACATCTGGGAGTAGCAGGCTAGTGATATCAGTAGTGTCGACTATAATTATCAATGAATCTGTTGGTTTAGACCACAGGTGTCAAACTCACGCCATCACAGCTGCGTCACTATGATATATCAGGACTTTTCCCCCCCTTCACTAAACTGGGCATGGGCGTGGCCAGTATATGACGCATCCAGCCCGTGGGCCAGGAGTTTAACAGCTCTGGTTTAGAGAAAAGCAGGTCAACTCCTTGCAGAAATACCTGAAATGCCATTCAGATCCACAAATTTGATTCAGAACAAGAAGTAGTCCACATTTAGCAATTGGGACCAGCAATTTGACTGTCAAGCAAGACCATGACTAAGGATCCTTACTTCACTTTTCCTTTACTTTACTGGGCTGCAAAAATCCAAAATGTGAGAGGCCATAGTAACATTTTCATCATTGCTTTAACTGCAGTCACTAAAGAAAGACTACTTGTATTGTGTGGGGGAAGAAGTCTTTATATGACAGGGATGGGCAATTAATTTTCCCAACTGACCACATGAGAAACTGTTTTGGAGGGCTGAAGCAATAGGCTGAACTTAATTCTGCTTAATATTAATTTGCTTTATAAAAACAGTAAATTATATGGTTTTAGTTAGCTGCTACTGGTAAGAATACACTCTGATTAGCTATGAAAATGTGAAGCATCTCAAATTATAGCAGTAAAAAAATAGTAAAAGCTCTAATCATTGTACCATTATTTCATTTTATTTTCAACATAACATACCATTAACCGTCACACACAAAAAACCAATACTGAAAATTTGTATACTTTGCAGTATGTTAAAAGACCTGCATTTAATTAACTTTATACAAAAAGCTGTAAGTGCTTTTGATGTTTTTCAGTTCTTTTTTCTTGTTCAGTGAGAAAAAGGGACAGAACAGGAGCCCTGAAGTCTGGCTGAATGTCTGAGGTTGATATGCAAAGGACAGCTGACAGGTAACCATCACTGACAGAAGCTCTCTATCTGGACTTGTTGAACTTCATCACTGAGAATGTTTGTTCACATTTGTAGGTAGATCCAAAGAGAATTAACATCTTCTGAGTATGCCTCCTCCTGTGTGGAAAGTTCTCCTCTTTGAGAAAAAAGTAAAAACCCAGCAGTGATACTGACTTAAAAGTGCTCTGCCAGTAGTGTATCAGACAGCAGGTCAATGAGTTCAAGCTGAACGTTGCTGGGTGCATTATCTACACTGCAGGTTAAGGGAGAGAGAAATCATGTGCATTTTATTCTCAGCTATTCTGAAATCTTGAAATTGCCTTGGAAATTCACCACGCAGTGCACTTAATAACACGGATAAGTACCTGTGGAGTTGATCAGCTGATGGTGTGGCTTCCTTTAGTGTTGGAAAGTGGGTAAGAATGTTGGCTTCCACTTGGCTTGAAAGAAACTGCAAATTTCTCATGACCTGGCCATTGTATAGTCCCCTAGGCCACATATCCAGCCCTTTGGCCATCCCTGCCTGGCCTATGTGAGGTCAATTGGAAATTAGGAATCAAATGTAAATAAGCACCGCACAGGAGTGGAAGATGTTGAGTCGAGTCAGGCTTTGGCAGCTTTGTATGTCCTGTCCAGACTCTCATCCAAAGCCAAGGAGAAAAAGTCAAAAGTGTCTGCTTTGTTTGGCAGCTGAAACTCCAGATTTCCTGCAATGCCCTCAATCTTTTTAGTTACAGTTCATTCGGAGAGGGGCACATTCCCAAATGCCGTTTTTCCCCCCCCTTGGGGCACAGTAGCGCTGTAGAGTCCAAACACTCTTTGATAAATTCTCCATCAAAAAATGGCTTACTGTTTTTTGCAATTTTGTGAGATACTACATAACTGTTCTTGACTGCTCCACCCCTGGATGTGTGAGGCTTGTTTTTTTCCCAGCTTATCTAGCAAAGCATCGGATGCCAGTGCCACTCTGCATCAGTCAAGCTGTTCTATTTCTCTCTGTGTTTATAGTCACATAGCAGGGATTCAAATTGTAATCCTTAAACACAGCAATCCGTATTTCACAAACTAAACACACAGCTTTACCTTTGACTTCAGTAGATAAACACTTAGAAGTCCATGTGTTGTTAAAAATTCTATAGACTGACACAACTAAACAGTTAAAACAACATAATGATCATAAATTGAGGACTACCCACATGCTATGGCAACTGCTCCTCGCCCAAACGTTACAGGTAGTCAAGGCACAACATTGTTGAATAAAGGGACATGTCCAGTCTCTGAAGTTACAGATGTTACAGCATCCCATGATCAAGCGACCAAAACTTGGATGCTTGAGAGCCCATCCACATCTATGGCCACAACTCCTCCCACCTACTTCTCTCTCCCATCTATGCCCTTTTAGCTCCCTGAACTCTGCAGCCCCTGCTGCCCTTCACCATTTTTTTGCTCCCACTGATGACCAAGTATGCCATGCCTGGCCCTGTGCTGTCTCTCTGTCTGTCTCTCTCTCTCACGCACATGGTTTAGTGGATTCCCCCACAACTCCCTTTACCAAAAACACAGAACTGTCCCAATTAAGTCCAGCCATGAGCAGTCCAATGCTAGTCTGCAGAGCAATGGCCCATGAGTCCTCAAGGCACTTGACAGTTTCCCAACCAAAATAAACAGGCAAAATTAAATCCATAACACGAAAGGGGTCACAAGGCAAAAAAGGTCCAGAGTTCACAAGGCACGATCCAAGTCAAGGCACGGTGTCCATCCAAAGCAAGGCAGGAATCACAGCCATCAGAAAACAAGAGAGCAAGAAGAAAGGGATTATTATAAAATATGGGATTGATTTTATGGATGGTTAGAAAGTAGAGTAAGGCATTAAAGGGTATTATATAAATGATGTATTGAGATTTTACTTTAAATAAGTTGTAATATGAATATATTTAGTAAGAGAGGATAAGCTCTCAAAGATAGTAACTGAAATTAAAAACCTAATGATACTGTAACAACGATATAATTTGATGTGATACACAATGTTGATTAACATGAATGTAAATTTAACCAGAAATGCATATAAACATCATAATGTGCACAAGAAATATGTACCCAGATGACACACTGTATAATTGAAAGATTATTTTTATTTGTTGTTTTTGTTGTAAAAATAAAAAAAATCAGAAAGAAAGAAAGAAAGAAAGAAAGAAAGAAAGAAAGAAAGAAAGAAAGAAAGAAAGAAAGAAAGAAAAGCAAGCAAGCAAGCAAGCACACAGCTAGGAAATGAACACGTTCCCAGCAACACTTCCATCTGTCTGCTGGGCTAAATAGCCAGCTTCTGGTACAGCCCATCAAGAAGGCGAGGCTGCCTCCTCGCGAGTAATCAGGCTGACCTTCTCTGCTCATGTCTTTTCTCTGCCCTATGTGTTCTTGGATGCAGAAGGCAGCTCCTTCTTCTCATAGCTGACCAGCTACAGCCGCATGCTTTCCCCACCTGAAGCTTCCGGGCTGTCCTATGCTGTGCTTCAGTCAAATCCCTCTCAGACTGTTGCTTGGAGCCATTGACCAACTCCTCTCCAGATGGGCCTGGAACTGGTTTATTCTCCACTGAGCTGACATCTGGAGATATATCTGGGGAAGCGTCCAGAGGAGTCATCACAGGTCCTTAATAAGGTAACTGCTTGCCACATAAAGTTTTCTTCCCAAGGTTGCAATGGCAATTTCCTCACAGGACCTGGGTAAGATGGCCTCACATGGCCAGCAGTTGTCTCATGAAAGGCTAGGCTGGGCATGCCTTGACAGCAGCAGGAGCAAGAAGATGGCACAGATCAGCTGGGCCAGGAGAGTGCAGGGTGGGGAGACTGGCTGCAGCTGAGAAAGGGCTGATGCCGCTATGGCTTTGCGCTACCAATGCAGTGTGGCATCCCATGGTTGACTTTGCATTGTGCAACTGCAGTAACTGGTCTTCATGCTACGGTTCAGGGCTTCTTGCAGCCTCAGCATTATGACACACCAGAAGCAGAAGCGTGGCAGGCAACCCCAGAGCTTTACAGCTATGGTGCTCCTTCTTGTACTGCAAGGACACCCAAAAGGGCAGAGATGGGGGGAGGGGGGCGGAATTGGAAGCAGTCTTTTTCCTTACTGAGGCTTGGGGTTGGAGGGACCAAGCCTGAAATAGCTTGGATTGGAGTGGACCCTTGGATGGAATTGGATTAAGGACGGCAATGGGAAATGCCAGGATTGCAGTCGCTAAGCAATGTGTTCATGTTACTTCGCATTTTGACTGCATTGCTTAGTGATGAAAAATCCAGCTCCTTATTATGGTCATAATTTGAGGACTACCTATATACAAAGAGGCACAACACATGACTGCCCAGAAATATTTTACCTGCTATTTAATATTTCCATGTTGTTAATTTTCTGAATTTTTTGCAAGTTATTCTTGATCACTGGTTCATTTTTATAATCCAAATCTCAAATGTTGACTGACAAATTGAATCTTTTACAACACCACAATAATATATCACATCAGAATATACTGTGAAATAGAAGACAATCCATTCCCTAAACTACTCTGTTGTCCACACCTCAATAGTGTAGCCAAATGATTCGTGAAATCTGGTAAGCCTCTAATCAAATCTATCAAATACCAGACAACCAAACACTTGCAGCTACATACATCCAATAGCATAAGCCCAAAAGCATAGTCTTTCCCCAATCTGCACACAACCCTCAAGGACAAGAGGCATTCCTACTTCTACTGATCCAACTTTCCAGGATTGTCCCACATAGAACTCACAAGCAGGAGCATCAGATGGGCAGGTAGCCCTCACCAACCGCAATTAGGACTGGCAACTCTGTGGCTAAGTCATGTTGCCATATCCAACCTACAATTGGCAGTTCATCAGTTCCAGTCCCCTTTGTTAAGGAAATCACATGGATCATTGATCCCAATATCTTACAACCCTATAACATCCTTTAGGTTTCCCCATTGAGTTTGTTTGTTGGAAACCAGCTGTGAAGGTTCCAAGTGGCAATCATGGGGCCATGGGATGTTGTGACTGCTGTACAGGTAGTCCTCGACTCGCAAACATTTGTCTAGAACCATTTGTAGTTATGATACTGAAAAAATGACTTTGACCAGTTTTCACATTTACGACTGTTGCAGTACCCCCATGGTCACATGACCAAAATTTCAGGGGCTTGACAACTGGCATGTACAGGAAATCCCCAACTTACAACAGTTCATTTAATGATCAAAGTTACAGCAGCACTGAAAAAAATGACTTATGACCATTTTTACACTTACAACCTTTGTAAGAGCCCCATGATCATGTGATCAAAATTCAGATGCTTGGCAACTAGTTCATACTTTGTTGTATCCCAAGGTCATCTGATCACCTTTTGCAACCTTTTGACAAGCAAAATCTATGGGGAAGCCAATAACAATTGCGTAACTAACTTATCAGCCAATGCAATTTGAGCAATTGATATTGGCATATTATAACATGCTTCCACAATGAAAAGCTAACAGCATTTATAAATACTGACCAGACTTAAAAATATATTACGACCAAGATGACTAGCCATCTTATAATATAGAAATTCTGTACTGAGGTAAACAGAACTTTTCAGTATATTTAGAAAAAGAATAATAACAATTGGAAAATATGAATTACTACAGAAGCTGTTATACTGTGAATCAGACTATATCTGGCTCACTTTTTACAGGCTGAGCTAGCTATCTTTTGTACCTCCAGCTTGTAGCAGCATTTTAAACAACAGGTCTTCCTTTACAAAACTTCAGTCAGACACTGTACTGTAGTTCCTATAATTCTCTGTGGGAGCACCCACCCTATGGAATCAGCTGCCCCTGGAGCTTCGAGTGGCCCCTGACCTCTGGTCCTTCTGTCGGGGCCTGAAAACATGGTTGTTCCAACTCGCCGACCTGGACTGGGGAATGGGTTTTTCATGAATTGGTTTTAACGAATTTGTTTATTGTTTTAATTGATTATTGGGTTTCATATTTAATCTCTTTTTAATTGTGTAGTATTTGTATTGTTTTATGATTGTATGCCGCCCCGAGTCCTTAGGGAGATGGGGCGGCATAGAAATCCAATAAATAAATAAATAAAATAAATTTGGGTAAGCAAAATTCCCTTAATTCGTCAAGATGTTTTGCCTACAACCAAATTTTGCCTTCCTTTAATGTTTCCTGGGGAAGTGACATAAGTTCTCTTTTTCAGTTCAGTCTGCTGCTTGCCATGCCTACCTCACAGTGTCTACATCAGGGGTCTTCAAACTTGACAGCTTTAAGACTTGTGGACTTCAACTCCCAGAATTCCTCCTCCAGTCATGCTAGCTCAGGAATTCTGGGAGTTGAAGTCCACAAGTCTTAAAGTTGCCAAGTTTGAAGACCTTTGTTCTATACTAACCCCAAATTCAAAACGAATAGTTCTTGTACTTTGAATTACAACTCACATCGTATATTGACTGTTTTCCTAGTATGATTTGATTGCTTATTGTACCCTGTGACTATTATTAAGTGTTGTACCTGATGATTCTTGACTTTTGATGAATGTCTCTTTTCTTTTATGTACACTGAGAGCATTTGCACCAAGACAAATTCCTCGTGTGTCCAATCACTTGGCCAATAAAGAATTCTATTCTATTCTATCACTATCTCCAGCAAGAGTCCCAGTGGCCCAGACAGGGACACTTGGACTGACACCATCTTCAGGTACAGCGAAGACCCCAATTTACGTGTCCAACTTCACACATTAATCTGGGAAAGTCTACCTGAAGATGTTGCAGGCCTGAAAAGGCTTCTGAAATGCACAACAGATGTTCTACCAAAGAATTATTCCCAAACTATTACAAAAAGTGACACTGAGTATTTCATACAGTAAAAGTGGGAGGAGTGAAAAGCAGAACAGAAATGTTTACCCAGAAGATTAGGATCTTTGTTATTCTATCCACCCCAAGAATATCTAAAGACCTAAATTAGTGAGGATTCTTTTATTTTTTAAAAGAGAGGCAAAAGGGATGAAAACTCAACAAACAATAATGGGGGAGTGGAAGCAGAAACAACATCAAGCACTGAAATGATCCAGGAAAGGCGTTAAAAGGTAGGGACATAAAAAAAGTAATGCTCTTAATACCCTGTCAATGCTCGTTATTTAAAATAATACGGTTTTGAACCACCCAAAAGCTATTTTTATTCCACGTTGCAAAGGGGGGCTCGGGCTTAAGCGTCGACCACAGAAGGGACCATTTTAACGGGCCAAAGCCGTTTGTATTTTTCTCTCCGATACAAACACAGCAAGCGGCCCATCGATGAGCCGACGGCCAAAAGCCAACCGGGAGGAAAGGGGGGGAGGGGAGAGGGAGGGGGAACAAGGGCTCCGCGGCCCCGGATCTCTCGCTCGCGGCGAGACTCGGCCCTGCCTCCCGAGACTCCACGCCGGCGACCCGCGAAGAAGGAGGCCCTCGGAAGCCCGAGAAGCGCCCGGCCCGCGGAGCCCTTTCCGCGCCTCACCCTTGGCGAGGGCCACGGTAGAGTTCTCGGTATCGATGGTGTAGAGGATGCCCTCGTAGCGGATCTCGGCCTTGGAGATGAGGCTGATCTTGCTGCCGATGTAGGGCGTGCCCCCGCTCATGGCGCCGCCGACCTCGCTCGCCGCCGACCCCGCTTCTTTTTCGAGCTAGCGGCCTCCGGTCTCCAGCCGCCCCAACGCTCCCAATATGGCGGGCCACCGCCTTCACCACAGCGCCACGAAATGGATGCCGGGAAACAGCAGCCACCTCTCGCGAGAACCGCGATGGGAGGAAACGAAGAATGCATGACGGGGAGATGGGGAGCCCCGCGCTACGGACTTTGGGAGTTGTAGTCCAGCTGGGTTTGGCTGGGCTCGGCTCGCCTGCCAGGCTAGACGGTGGGTGCCCGAGAAGGCGCGGCCTCCGCGGGCCTCCGCCGCCACGATGGTCTTTGTGTTGCTCTCGGGGCCTGGTTGCAGCATCAGCCAGAAAGTGCCTCTCTGTCCCGGGCTTCGCGGCCCCCTCACGCAGGCGGGCCTCTCCCGCCGCAAGGCCCAGGATCCTCTCGGCTCGCCCTCTGCCTCCGCCGGTCTGAAGGGCCCTGTCCCGCCTGCCGGCCACCTGAATTTCGCGGGGGGCGAAGGGGAGAAGGCCGCGCTACCCGCGCGGAGATTTTTCCTCGGGAGGGCCGTCGAGGCTGCCTGAGGAAGGCCGAGTCGTAAAGCGGGAGAAACTCGGGGGCGGGGGATCCAGGCAGCGTTGTCGCTTGGCGACTGTTGCCTCGTCGCGGGCCGGGAGGTTTTCGATCTGGCGCGGGAGAAGCCTGAAGGCGCCTGGAGAGAGCAAGGCAGGCCTGGGGAAGAGGGCCTGAGGAGGCTGGGTCTGAAATCTCGACCTCTGCCCTGACTCTGAATATTGGCAGTTGTGGGAGGACGGCAGCCTGACTTAAAGCCTTCAGAGTTGACACAGTAAACCTCCAAGTGGCCTCAACGACCCTCAAAAAGGATGCAAATGACCAGCTGCCTGCAAGGAATATAAATCCTTCCATTCCCCACCATCCAGTCAGAGCTGAGGAAGCTTCTTGGATGAGAAGCAAAATGTCTTCAAAGAAAACCAGAAAATCCAGTTGCATTTTGAAAAAGCACCTTTGGGACCTTCAAAGTTGTTATGGCAGTATGGTCCATTCAGAAGGAAATTTAGAAGAAATTTAGAACAGGCACTCTTTCACACTATTCATTTATCTATCAAATGTGTATAAAATGGTCCATCCCATGATTGCGTAGCATACCTCAAAACGCTTCTTCCTAGTCGATCTATGCGAATCCATTCCCAGTAAACCAGTGGTCCCCAACCAGTGGGAGTCTACAGGGAATGGATTTGCACAGATCAATTAGGAAGAAGCGTTTTGAGGTACGCTATGCAATCATGGGATGGACGGCTTTATACAGTTTGGCAAATAAATGAATAAATAGTGTGAAGTGCCTCTTCTAAATTTCTTTCCAATTGGCTTCATGATGGCCTTCACCCCATTATTTTATGCACCTTCACCTTATTGGACCACAATGCCCACCCGTGCATGTCGCTGTATTCCACAGCACCCCTTCCCAACCTGCTCATCCCAGGCCCAGCACTCAATGCTGCTCCAGAGCACCTACCTGTAGGCCCACCCACCAACACTTCCCCTTAGTTTACTATTTTTGAAATACAGTATTATCAAGGCAGTTGCCTATTATGCATAATTTTCATTCTACTAGTCTACAAGAAAACAACCTAAATGACTAAATATATTGCATAAGAAAAATTAATCATAATGACCCAACTCAGACCATAATCGTTTTGTTTTTCTTTTTAAATCTCTCTTATTTTTCACACCTCGTATTCCTGTAAAATGCTTAATGAAAAGAAAAAATAATCATAACGGGAACTTATATTCAAGCAACTATATTTAAAATAATCCATGGCTTAGTGCAATGTGAATGCATGTAAAAGAGGACTTCAGTCTAATATTTAGGGTACTCTCATGAGGCATCCTCCATAATTCTGCACATAGGCTTTTGTCACAATATTGTGTGTTAACTGCTACCATCTAGTGGCAGCTTCATTCTTTGACTACTTGATGTTCTTAAAAGGGCCTGGTTCTTCTGGAATTACGGTTTAGAGTCAAAAATTGATTTTCATATTTATTTGTTTGTTTTTAAATCACCAAAAATAGGGAAGAAAATACATTTCCTGACAGAATAATTAATCAATGGAACAGCTCATCCACCCAGATACCCTCACACATCCTCGCTCCCTACAGCAACCCCACCATCCTCACACCCACCATCTCCTTCTGCCACTTGTGCACCTTGCACACTCTTTCCCAACTGGCAGCAGCTATTTTACTGCCCTTGGCTTGAAAGTACCTCTCCTGTCCTTTACTTTTACCCTCCAAAAACTAGAGTGGGTGCCTTCTGAGAACTTTCTTCACTCAACACCTCACCCTCAGACTCAAATTTTGTCAGACAGGCTGCAGCTCTTCATTCTGTCTCCCAAGGTTATTGCGCCAAGCCAGGAGTGGTCCTTGGAGATTTTCATTCGGGGATTCTGGGTAATGCAACCAGGCACACAAGGAAAGAACAAGTCTGGGGAAAGGTGTTCTAGATGGCATCTATGGACCCCCAAAATGTAATAGCTTTCATATTTCTTTTAAATCTTACGAGACTCTTGTGTGACAACTTGCAGTTTCAGACAACATAAAAGATTTGATGATCTAACTTAAAACAAAATTAAAACATGGGTTTTGCTAATCTTTTTAGATTTTAGATGGTTTTGGGGGGGAAAAAATCCCAGAAGGGCACCTGATACCTTAAAGTATTACTTCTAGAAGAAATGTTATAATTATCCAAAAAAGTATGATAAACAAAAACTTGGAAACTTTGTTTTCTGTGTTTCATGTAAAGATGTGTGCAACCCTTTTGTAAGATACCTTTATTTTTCTGCCCTTTCTTCTGCTGTGAAATCATGTTTATCCTTTTTTTTGGTTTTTGCCTGACAGGTCTCTGAGGATTTGTTTTACTCTTCCAAGTAGGATTCTTAGGCTGCACGTTATCACAACATATTTTGCAGCCAAAAGAAAACACATTGGATTCATTTCTGATGCCTTTTGACTTATGTTCCTTTGATTTGTTCAGAGTGCATATTTAATAAAGAGAAGTTATCCTTCAGTAGCTGATAAACATTCTCAATGGCCATCTATAGTCTTAGCAACATCAAAAAAACTGGCAGAAGAGCAGGCAGAGTTGGGGGTGGTGGAGTTAAATGTGTCATCAGTTTAGAGTCTTGTTGACTCTTCTGTAGCACAAATTTAGTGCTGTTACTTGACCAGAGTCTTGTGTATAGGTATGAACAAATCTATGCTGCAGCTTTATGAATGATCCTGATTCTTTGTGCCTTACAAGTTTTAGAAAGAAAGGGAGGGAGGGAGAGCTGACAACATTGCATGGATGTGCTCTTCTGGCACCAGCATGGCTTGGAAACAAAGATGCGGAATATGTCAGCTACAATGCTCCAATTTGTCCAGCAGTTGCAGCCATTACCCCGCTCCACCAGTAATCCCAGCTCCCTCCCCTGTTCCAGCAACCATGCCTTTGCTCAGGCAGTTTAATGGGGAGGGGATTTAGGAATGACCCAAGACAATGTTTGGATGGCTGTGGAGACACCGGGAGGGGGAATCTTGAAGCTCCTTGTGGGAGCAGCTGTGAAGTCAATGGGTGTTTACATCTCTTCCCAGCAGCAGACATCTTTGTAAGAAATCCTGAAACTTTTAATTTCACTTTTTGAACTGTTTTTGTTTGGGGTTTTTCTCTTTAAATCTTAATTGGCTAGCTGAACGCTGATTTATTTCAACCCCCTGCTGGATTTCATCTGCACTTTGTTTTCTTTTTGATTTATTGGGTTGTTCTTACTAATTTCTGTGTTTCCGTATGGAAACATGGCATGTGTTTCTGGATGGTGAAAATGTATATTAGGGCCTATATTTTACTGTATTTACCTCCAGAAATTTGTATTTTATTAACTTGGATCAGAACAGTCAGAAGCTACCCTCTCTGTCTCTTTATCATCCCCTGTTCTGCCCATCTGTTTCATGGAGTAACAACACATCAGATTACAGAGAAGGAGGAGGCTGACCCTGGGGGAGAACGGAAGAGAGAAGATACTGCTTAGTAAACAACATGCAATCTCTAGTCAAATTTGTTTCTCAAAGGTTTGATGAACTTATAAAGTCCGTGGAAAACATTTTGAAAAAATTCAACCCTAAATATTTTAAACTCGAAAAAGGAATCTCTTTTTAATGTAGCAGATGATTTGGAAAACAACATGAGTTAGAAACAGCACAGACTGGCATAGCCAAGCCAAAAGCAGCCTTGATTTCCAGTAGTAAAGCAGCCAGGAAGAACCATGGATATAGAAATAACAGAGCCAACCTCACATACCACTCTGAAGCCCAACCTGGTGTTTTCATATAAAAGTAGAGAATTCTCTGGATGGATAAGTGATTAAATGGGTTCTTTTTAAGGGGGTTGAAGGAGAGTGGGGAAATACATTTAATTGGGGAACAATCCCAACTGTCTTTTTTGGGAAGATAGATTGGCTTTGGAAATTGGACATTGTATTTAATCAATGAGCAATTGATAAGAGATGGCACTAAACAAATAGATATATGATCCAGGACCAGTTAGGCTTAATTTTTTGAGATGATTTCAGATTAAATTTTCTACATGGATTATAATAACAATTTGTTAACAGGATTTTGGATTTTAATTTTGTCTGTAATATTGACATTTTTTATTATTTTATGTAATATTATTTTCCTGTGAACTATTTTGTTATTAATATAGTATATAGATAACAAGCTAACAATCTGAGGTGGAAAGGTGATGTACAGATCTTTACAAACCAAGTCTCTATTTCCCTGAGACTAGTTTCTTTCAGGTTAAGGAGAAAAGTTTTTGCATTTTTAAAAAAGTGCAAACCCTTTATAACTCTTTTATTTTAATTAAATTCAACACTAGAGGGCAGCATTTTTACATTAATTTTCTCTAGTATATTAGTTTTAATTTTTTCCCCTAAAAAATGGAATAAAAAATTCCAAATACAGGTTTTCCTTTTTTATAAGCAAAGTGTATTACATATCCCACTATTTATTCTATTCTTTCTTATTTAGGTTTTTTTCTCTTTAGTTTTTCAATAACATTCTTAACTTTTGGTTGACAGCTGCAGTATGGTAACATTCTTGTTTTAGCCTGCAGTTAAATTTGTTGCAGCTTTACTATATAGTCTTTTGATAATGGAAAACAGGTGTTGGTGGGAAGCTCCACTGATTTTCTCCTCTTCTGTTGCCATTAATTTTTCAGAGTCTTTTTATTTTTACATCAGTGACAAAGACCAACCCAGCATTTTGGGGAAAGACATTCAAGTACTAATTCATAAGGATATGAAATCTAAATTTAAATAGATTGATTTGCCTGTAAATCTCATTGATTAGTAGGTAAATGAATAAAATTTGAGACCTGGGCTACTTCATCTCTGTCCCACCATAAAATATAACATACAATACGAATTGGTTTGCACATATTTACTGTTTCCCTGAAAATAAGACCCTGTCTTATTTTATTTTTTTTGCCACCAAAAAATGCACCAGGTCTTATTTTTGGGGGATGTCATCCACTGACTAACCTCACTAGCTGCGTCACCACTGGCCTCCTTTTCGCTGTCAGAGGCCTTCAGGAACTACTACTTCTTTGGCCGGCAAGGCTTTCCTGAAGGCCTCTGCAGCTGATAATTGAGCTCTGGATCAATCTGGAGCTTTGTTCTCAGCTACAGAGGCCTTCAGGAAAGTCTTGCCAGCCTTGCTGGCTGCAGAAGAAATGGGCCAGCAAGGCAGGTGTTGGGGTGTGCGAAGCGTGGCTACAATTGTCCCAAAGTAAGTAGTAGGGCAGTTCCACCACCCCCATCCCCACCCTAGCTTAATTTTTACCTATGCACTCCGGAGTGGGTGGGGTCTTAAATAGGGCTTATTTTGGGGGTAGGGCTTATATTGGGTGCATCTGTAAAAATCAAGCTAGGACTTACTTTCAGAGTAGGTAATATTTTTGGGCAAATCAGGAATAATCCCAAGTCAGTCCCTCCAGAGTACAACTGATGTTCCATCTTCACATACGAAGGCACAATCTAAACTAGAGTCTAACAGAACAGTGTGGCATGTGACAAAATTTTTGCAAGGCAAATTGCATTATGCTTCCAACTAGTCCTCACTCCCCCATCAATTCTTTGCCTCTTTTTTTCTTCTTTTTTGGACAGGTAGATACATTTTCAAGCAAATTGATGTAGGTACTGCCCATCAGGAAGAACAGCTACAGCTGTGGCCTTAATGGAGATTAATGACCTCAGCCGGTGCCCAGCCAGAACTGCTACTACTTTACTGCAAGCCATAGACGAGGTGTAGTGTAAGACAAGAGGTATGATTTGCACCTGTTAGTTACAATTATTTTTTATTCTGAAAGCTTTTTAATGGCCTGTACTCAGTATTTGCTATTTTCTCTATCCAACATGTACATGAAACTGGTGAGGTAGATGATTTCTTGGTTCAGGATTTGAATCCTAAGTGAACTGAGAGTAACATGTATCTTTAACCTGGGCCAGCGGTTCCCAGAGCCTGAAGAGATGGAAGTTTGCTTTCCTATCATAAGGTAAAGTCAATGAGGTGTAGTTACATGGAATGAAACTTAATAGTTGTGTAGTTGTTATGCAGGCTTTGTTACAAAAATGTCTTGAGCATATAGTTCCAGACATCTTACCAAGAAGTCACCAGGCTGGGCAAAATAATGTGAATTCATCAAGCATCTGAACTGCAACCTGATTCAAAATCCAAAAATCTTAAAATCCTTCAGTTTCAAGACAGGCGTTGAAGGTTGACCAGAAGAAACTAGAGAGAACCAAGGATTACAATTATAGGAGAAGAGACTCATTGATGCACTGAAGCAGCACTATTTAATGATAAATAGGATTATAGGAGTAGCACAGGATCAGAAGATTTGGAGAGATCTGCCCCATACAATTGCCAAGAGATGGACACAACTGAATGGATAACATCCTCCACCACTCCTCCTCCTCCTCTTCCTCCTCCTCCTCCTCCTCCTCATCATCAGTTTGGGAAATTGTTTGGGAACAACATACTCAGAAATTACTTAATTGTGTATAATACTGTAAAATGGATTTAACAGAGGATATAAAAGAACAGATTTTACTAGATAAAATAAAGATTGAGGCTGATTTGAAATTGAATTTAAAAATGGATTTTTAAAAAATTCCAGGCAACAATGATGTGGAAAAAATTCTTTGGATTTGAAATTGGATTTTAAAATGCCAGACCATAGGAGTGATATGAAAAAGGATGTCACAATGGATTTACATTTGAAACTGACTGATGTGTTAATAACGAAAGAGGACATACAAGTAATAAATTGGAAGAAAGATTTAGAAAACCTTCTTATAATACTGTAAAATCTCCATTCCCTCCCCAGAACTGGTCAGAACCTGCTGAATACCACCTCTGATGCTGACCCTGTCAGACTTGATAGGACAGTCATAAAAAAAATGGAGAAAGGCAGTTGCACAAATATCCAGGCCCTTTGTGAAGAAAGGCTTATCATCATACTGAGTTGGCATCCGGAAGCAACTGGCAGCTGATGCGCTGCTTGTGAAGTAAAGATATGCATACCACCTATACCCTCTGTATTCTGGACCAGTTGTAGCTTCAGAATGATCTTCAAGGGAAGGCCCTTATATAGCACTCTGCAGCAATTCAAATAAGTAGTGTCTAAGGCAGGAGTGTCTGCGGGAAGGGCTTCCAATCCAGGAAAGGGTGCAATCTTTGCCAAGCCTTCAAGCCACACCTGTCATCTACTCTTTTGGCAAAAACCTGAAAATATAGGAAGAGCCACAACAGTGAAGCAGTTTTTTTTTCCAGAGAGTTCAACACGGAAATCAAATGTTAGGAAACTTAGCAAGCCCAGATTCATTGGCTTAATAGCCCTTGTGGCTACAAGATAGCCAAGGCTTTTTTGTCATTAGGAAATGCACGCTTGTACACTAAGGGGCGTTAATAAGTGCACAATTGTGCCTACCATCTATGTCCTATTGTCCCCATTTATTCGTACCTATTTCCTGTATTCTTACTCATGTTTATACTTATACCTATTATCTTGTAAGCAATTGACAAATCAAATAAATATTCAGAAGTGGATTCATTAAGAGGCAGAACTATTTGCAGACCAACTTAAAAATCCCTTCTACTTTTACCCACTGGTATTACAATAAAATGTCCACAAGGCATTGATAAAATGGCAGTGACTATCATTGTGCGATCACGTGCATCACCTCACAAAACTACCATTTTGACTTTTTAAAAACCATACTCTGGGTATGGCAAAGAAAATGCTTGGCTGTTGGTAATCAGGAAGCACATTGTATTTACCTTCTAGTTTCCTGCAGAGTCTTTCAAATGTCTGCTGGGTTCTTTGGCGCTGTCCTAATAACATTGTGGGAGTGGAACCATCAAGCATTTTTTCTTCATTAAGAAAACTTTCAGGTTTAATCTCCCACAGACTCTAAGAAGACTGAGTGTTTTCTTTCTCCTGCATGTTTTAAACGGGGCTTAAATTGTTTTTGCATTTGCTTAGTTATATGTAGAGGCCACTAGAAATTTATATATATTTTTCCTTGGGAAGAGAATGTGTGATGCTTGAGGCACTGATTGACAAATCAATAAATCTTTAGTGAGTTTTGGTAAATAAGCTGTCAAGTGTGTCCTTTTTCCCCTCCGAGAGAACAAATTTTAGTGAACAAAAGCCATAGCCTTTTCGCTCTCTTTTTCTTCCTTTACATCCATCAAGAAAGTAGGAAATAATTCTGCAACATTTGAGTAAGTCCATACAATTTCAGGAAATTATTAAACAGCAATTGTGAGCAAGCTTTGCCTTGATCATTTGGACAAAGAATTATGCTGTGGGCCAATTTAAATTTCTACCTCTAACCTGAGGACAAATGGATGCCTGTCTATGGAGCCCCTGGGCAAAGAACTGGAAGTCTGTATTAATTCTTGGGATGTTCTAGTTTTCCTCAACATTCTCAGCATGGGTGAAGAATGGGCTTGTAGCCAGGAGGCAAACTGGCACCTAGAGCCAAGCAAGGAATTTGAAAAAGAGTAGCGGGGTGTATAAATTTATTTCACCTGTACTGTTTTATGATGCCATATTTTCTTCATTACTCCACACTCTGCTTTTTTTTAAAAAGCTGTTGAAGATTATTTTCTAGATGCTTGGGTAAATAAGAAACGATAAACTTTGTTTTGCTACATTAACAACTGAGTCTTTTGCTCAGAAATAATCTGCTCTGTTGAAGGCATAAGGAACAACCTTTGGAATTATGTTTCCCTGCATTTTTATATGAAAAAAATTATTCTCAAGGCATGTGCCTGTCTCATTTTACAAAGCGCACTTACACCATAACTTGTTTTGGTTCTGGCTTAGTTAAGATGCGAACAGTACCATTGTGACTTGCAAACATATTTCTTTTTGTTTAATGTTATATGTGAACCCAGGTTGTTCAACAAACCAGGCATGGCACCTGCCCTGTGGAAGCCATTTCCAAAGGCAAAGCCATCTATTTTTCCTAACTTTTTTTGCAGCTTTTGTCTCTGATGGATATTTTAGTGTTGATTAATTAAAATGTTTGATATTTTTTAAGTTTTGGATATCGGAACTGCAATGAGACCATGCTGAAATACCTACAACAGAGGGGTGGATTTGGAAGATGGCAGAAGAAATGATGAAAGTGACATTTTTATTAGAGTTAAGACAAGTACTTCTATAAAAGACTGGAAACATGGATTTTTTGCAAAAAAGGGGGGGGGGTAGAAATGGTGGTTTATTAATTTTCTTGATTAAAAAATGGTTGAATATGAGAAGAAGAGAACCATGTTCTGGGAGGAGGTTTTGCAGCATCTGAAGCAGAACGAATAGATCCAGTAATAACTTTATACCATACAGTATCAACTGTTAATGTTGTATATGACCAAATATGGCCAAGGAGTAGAGTCGGTTAACAGACTCCACTCATTGGCCCAGCCACCGGCGGGAAAAACAAAGTCCTGTCAGTGGCTGAAGCTTTGGACAGCGCTGGCTTAAAAGCCAGCACCTGCCTCAGCTGAGCAGCTTTTTCGAATTTAACTTAAATAAAGGCTGCTTACCGTTCCTGCCATGTCCTGCCTCTCATTTCGCGTGGTCTCACTTAACAGTTAACTCTCAAGACTCTTATTTCTGCTATATATTCAAAGTGGACTGTGATAGATAGATGGATGGATGGATGGATGAATGGATGGATGGAAATTGATCTTCCATAAATCTTAACTAATTGGCTATCCATTGTCCCAATAAGAAAAGTTCTGTTTCACCTGAATATTGATTTTTAAAATTCTTGTATGCGTATGTACTCTTTTCTTTTTTTGCTTTTTTGCATCATGCATAACAAAATTTCCCTTTATGTTTTTCACATTTCTGGCATCAATTAGAAGTATCTTTGTATGCAATAACATTATTTTATAAAAGTTCTGTCTTAAGTTGTAACATAATATGAATATCAGTCCTTTTATCCACATTCTCTCCCCTTGATCCATCTGAATCTTATAACCAAATTCTTAGCCCATTTTATCATGCAATTCTTTAAATTATTCTCTGTTTAAAATCTCAAAAGTTTATTCCTATTAGCAATCATTTCATCATTTGTACAGAATTAAATTTCAATTTCTACTTTGTGTTTTTCAATGCCAAATACTTTTTATCTATAGTAAATCTCTCTCTTAAATGTACCTAGGAAATCTAAATCCTTCTCTAGTCAATTGTTGTCTTGACTTCATTTTAAATTCCCCATGTTCCTGTACTAATATATATTGATATGTCAAACATTTTTCTTTGACTACTGTTCATTGTCTATAAAATGCTTTCTGTGCTGGAACCAGTAAAAGCATTAGCATAAATTTATATTTATTCTATTTTCTTAATATAGGGTTTCTAACATTATTTTTAAAGTCTACATTAATCTTGTCATATCATTAAAATCTATACTATTAAAAAATGTTGCTTTCTCAAATCTCCTTCCCAGGGAGAGCATAGCTCAACAGTTTTTTGTCAGATCTCGTACTTAATTGGAACTTTGGTGTGATGAGTCCTTGGTGTTCTCTGAGCTTCGTGTTTTTTCAAAAGGCAACTGGACTTTTATTTCATTGAAGATGTTTCGCTTCACATCTAACAAGGTTCTTCATAACCTCTTCAAGGAAAAACAAAAAAGTCCAGCTGCCTTTTGAAAAGTTACCTTTGGGAAACCATGACCTGGATGACTTAAGAATCTCCATAGACACTCTGAACTTGGTTGTAGATGTTTCTTTACCCAAACTAGGTCAAATCATCAGTGCTCACTAATCATGTTTCCTAGTTTGGGTAGTAAAACATCTGCAAGAAAACAACCAAGTTCATAGAGCCCCAAACCCCAACCTCTCATTTAGTCCTTGAGCAACACTTTCCTTTATTGAAACCTTGGTGACTTCTATGTATAAGCACTTAACAGACTTTGCTAAGAGTAGCTCTCTCTAATGTTCAAAGAAAATGGATGTATAATATACTTTATCACAATTCTGAATTGATACCAGGTTGCTACCTTCCTGTTGTATGCAATTCTCAGATAGTTTCTCAGCTTTGATTTTTGGTTAAAAGAGAACAAAACATCAAATCTGAGAAACTTAACTATTTACCACAAATCTCAAAGACATTTAAAGTCTACATTAATGAAACCAAACTGTTTTCCTGTCATTGTACTGTCAAATGTTTCCCCTTATTTTTATCTATGTTATGGTGTCTATTTTGTGACATTAGGAACTAATGTGATGTTTCCTTAATTTTGTTTTGTAAGAGTGAGTTTTCATATGTAGATTACTATTGTCCTTAAAAAGGATAATATGAAATAATCCTTTTTTCAATTCTGGTATGCTGATTACTTGGAAAGGTGAGTGGATACAGTTGAGCCAAGTCAAATGGAACCACAACTTCATCTACCTATTCAACATCCCCTCTGTACTCTTTAACATCAGATTTTGTGCAAAGCTAAAACTAGAACAAAAGTTTCAAATTACTGTAGCATTCTGTATCCAAGAAAAGTAGTCAGTTTCCTGAGTTGTCCATGTCCCAGGACAAATTGGCCTTTAGTGAATGAAAAGCTGGGGACTAAAGTGTCCTTGATTTCTCAAATGGCACAGAGAGAACAGAAGGCCATAGCCATGAACAAACTTGCTGCAAAAAGAAATGAGTTTGATAACTATGTACATGCATGAAGTCAGATTTTTTTTTTTCAGTGCAGTTTTCCTTAAAAAAATTTCTAGGCTGTTTTTCACAGAATTATCCATCAAAGCTACCCAAGCCTCTGGTTTCCATGCATGATTCCTGCATATCTTGGCTGTTACAGGATGTTTTAGAAGTTGAGATTTTAGATAAACGCTTACCCTCAAAATGATGTACAATAAGGAGAAGTAACTGGATAATGAAAAGCTACTGTTCAAACACTAGACTTAGCCGTAAGATCTTCAAGGACATAGGTCTTTCTGCACTTTTTCCTATTAAATTAACATTTTGTTTTAAGTAATTAATTTCTAGAATCTCAACTTGAAGAGTGAAGATATCATATAGGGCAAAAAAGGGCATAAACTCTACCACCTGAGTAATAAAGCATTTTAACAAATTGTAAAGTTTATGTAATAGGAAAACAACTGCAATAACGAGATGAGAATGAGCTACTCATTTTCACTTGTATTGTTCCAGATGTTAACCTGATAATTGATACATTTATTCATAAATAAATTTATTCAGAGTAAAAATATGGATAATCAAATTTGATACGTCTTCCTGCAAAAGTACTGTGATTCAAGTACACAACATTTTTAAAAAATGAAAACATAATTAACTGCAATTGAATGAAGCCAATTAATCTTAACATCCGTCTTAGCAAAGTCAGTAAATCAATTATTATTGTTAGTTGTGTTTGGTCATCTATGATAAACAACCTGCTTTCTTATTAGTTTGAATTTAAAAGTTTCATGCTAGAAACTTCCAGAACAAATAGAATTATGAAATATATTTGTTTAATTTGAAAATCATTTATTATTAACTCTGATCCTGTGATAGAGGAAGGAAGATAGGCAAAGAATTTCCTTTAGGAATGAAAGTGTAAGAGTAACCCTCGATCCCTTTCTCATCTCCCTGAAGGAACACACAGAATAATAGAAGGGAACTTGGATGTCTTGTAATCCAACTCCCTGCTCAAGCAGGAGAACATATAGCATTCCATATCATGGCTGTCCAGTCTCTTCATAAAAGCCTCCACTGATGGAGCACCTACATCTTCTGAATGCAAGCCACTCCACTGTGAGGAATGTTCTTTCTGTGATGAATTTTTTTCCCTTTGATCCAGGTTGCTTCTCTCCTTGAATAGTTTCCATCCATTGCCCTTGTCTTGCCTTCTGGTACTTTGGAGAATAATTTGACTCCCTCTCTTCTTTGTGGCAGTCCCTCAAATATTGGAACACCATCATGTCCCCTTGCCATAATTTGTTCATGTTTCTTCTCTGATTTACTTGGGAGGGCAGACACAAAGTTTGGAAATAAAGAGGAAAATGTAGTTGGATTACAGTTTTGTGTCTGCTTTGTGTATTTGTGCCTTCAAACCAGTCTTGACTTGTGAATGCCTGGACAAGAAAAAGAGATGGCAGATGTTCAAGTTGGCTGAAGAACATGCATGCTGTCAACATGTACTTCGTTTATTACAGAAAAGTCTTTGTCATGCCCCTGTTAGAATCTGACTGAGTGAGAGGAGGAACAGCTGACAGGTAGTGGGAGTGTGGCTCTGGAGGTTGTGGAGGAGGCTGGGAAAGGGCACAGTCTGGCTGGGCAGTCAGAGGAAGACCCAGGCCTATCCCCGCTTCATCCTAGGGCATGCAGGAAGGAACAGATATGGGAGAAACGTGAATGGAATGGTCTACGAGGGAGGAAAGGGCCCTGATCCCCTTCATGGGCTGCAGCTGGGAGGACTGTTTAAAAGGACAAACTGCACATGGCCCAGTGCTGGAAGCAAAGCATGGAAATAATTCTAGTCTTTCAGTTCTTATCTGAGTTCTGGCGTCCTTCTCAGTGTGTATTTCTACATCTGTGGACGTCTTCAAGCCCTTATCCTGCCTTGTCTCGTTAATTGCTTCAGTGTGGTTTGTGTTGTTTTTTCTGTTTATAATTTATATGTATGTTGAGTTTGAACGGAATATCCTCCTTTTCACAACAGTTTGTGTGGAAGTTTTTTCTCCAGTCAAGGATAATTGGACCTTGGAGGCCAAGTTGAAGGAATTAAAGGGACTTCACCTATTTTGGTGACTTTGATGCTTTTGTATCCCACCCTGGGTCATCACAGGTCTTTGTTTCAACCATGTCAAGTTGTGGAATGTGTTGAGAGAAATGGAAATCCTAAAACATCTCACTGTCCATACAAGAAAGTTATATTTGGGTCAGGAAACAACAGTACAGACAGAATATGGTGATACAGTCTGGCTTCAGATTGGCAAAGAAATGAGACAAAGCTGTATGCTCTCCCCTTATTTATTGAACATATATGTGAATTAAGAAAAGCTGCATTGCAAGGATTTGAGTGTGATTTCAAAACAATAATCTGTTCTGACCCACGCCCTTTTTCAACACATCAAACACAGTCCAAAAGGAACAAAAACCTTGTAATGCTTTTACAAAATAATTAGCTGTGATAAGCACAAGCCTTGCCAAACTGTGCAAGACTTGCCAGAAGATAACAGACAAGAAATGTGCAATACAAAAATGTTCAAATAAAAACTCAGGATACTGGAATGTCCACAAAGCTGGAGTTTCAAAACGTCTTTGCCTTCTGCAAAGTACGTTTGTTCACAGCTAGCTTTTATCTTCTTGAAGGAGGGGCCATTACCTTGCAGCCTTACTCCTGAGTCACCCATGCTGTTGTAACTGCTCTTTCCTGCAAGCAGCCCTGCGTGCAGACGCACTTGGCACAGGCTCCTCGGGAACCTCCTCATTACTGCTGCCAGCCCCCACAATCTCTGAAGGCAGCAGTCCACTCCCCAATGGTCCTGGCCCCTCATCTGAGTCCTCACTCTCCTCAGCCATCTGCACTTGCTGCCGGCTAACCACAACATAATCATGGTATGCTGATACTATCCAGATAGCCAAAAATGCAAGTCTAATCATAAAAGTCAAGGAACAGTGAAGAAACGGGACTAAAATAATAATGGAGACCAAACAATCTACACTAATGGTACATGTCAAACAATCAAATTTTAAATTGAGCATTGTAGTTTAGTTCTCAAAAGTCATAGATTCATCTGTGCTTCAGTTGTTTCTTATAAAATGAGGGTGCTGTTGATTGCCTTTGAATCAGCTTACAAAAGTAGACATATATCATCATTTCATAATGTAAAAGCTAAATCATACATAATTTGCATTTGGCATGTCAATTCTATCTTTATTTCATTCGCATTTCTTATTAGCAGAATGTTTTTTATCTCAACTGTCTGCTTGCATTCAATTAGCACTCGATTTCAGATTTATGTTCAGTTTTGAATCTCTGACACCTCCTTAAAGCCTGTTTGACGTCTTACACGTTTACCAGATAATATGAGCACTTTTTGTAAAACGAATCTTCATCTTTTGAGAAGTCAGGGCAAAGGGTCATGTAAATAAGATGTGGAACTCTTGCAGGCAAAGGGGGAGCTTTAAATGATAAAAGTAACATGAGAAGAAAGATGGAACACCAGACTCCCTCTTGAACAACCAATGGACACTATCCTATCCCAGTAAGTTATAGTGTCAACTCATAAAACATTCCTATGCCTCTTTTAGTAGTTGCCATAAAAAAAGCGGGGAGGAGGAAAATCTGGAAGAGCAGTGCCGCAAAGCAAAAGTACATTCCAGTTCTTATCTTTAAAAGAGTGTAACTAAAATACCAGAGTTTTTGCCCATGAATATATTTAATTGGAGAACGCGAATGATGACACCCAGCCTGTGAATGTGTCAATTGGAGAATTTGGTTTATGACACACCCAGAGGGGAGGGGGGAAACAGGGTCACAGGTGACTGTAAATTACGTATGCCAGAGTTGGCTTACTGTCAGGATTCCAGCAATCGCCCTAATTCAATCATGATTCTCGAGTCAAACTTCAAAAAACTTCAAAGAATTCATTAGAGGTGACATACTGGCCCTGCTCTTCCAGATTTCCTTCCTCCCCTCCCCTTTTTATGGCAACTACTAAGGCATAGGAATGTTTTATGAGTTGACATTTAGTGTTGCCAAAGTGCTTTGGAGGTTCTGGCGTTCAAGGCTTTCTATCAATTCAGGTAATCCATTTATTAAAAAAAACCCTGTACTTCAGGGGTGTCAAACTCGATTTCATTGAAGGCTGCATCAGGGTTGTCTTTGACCTCAAGGGCAAGGGTGGGCATGGCCAGCTTGATGTCACTCATGTTTGGGGTGCCTGTGGTGGCCTGGGTGATCGGACAGTGAAAACGGGCTCTCAATCTCCGTTTTCAGCTGGGATGGCCTCCTGTAACCGTCTTGTGATGACCCAAAGGGGCATGGCACAAGGGCAACACAGTCACATAAGTAAGAAAAGTCCCTTTAATACCTCCAACTTTGCCCCCAATGTCCAGTTACCTTTGGCTGGAGAAAAAACTCTCCCAAGAACAGTCTTTAAATGGAGGAAATTCAGTCTGAAAACAAAGTACATACAAATGGTAAATAAAAATCCACACAAACTACGCTGCAGCAATTAACTTGACAAGGCAGGAGAAGGAATTGCAGACTTCAAAGGCCAACAAAACTCATACAGTTGGGAAGATGCCAGGAACCCAGATAAGCCTCGACCATAAAAGATAACTCATGGTTTGCTTCCCACAAGTTTATTTTATTTATTTATTTTATTTATTTGATTTGTCAATCGCTTACAAGATAATAGATATAAGTATAAACGTAGTTATGAATACATGAAATGGATACATATAAGAAAAATAAAAGAAACAATAGGACAGGGATGGTAGGCACGTTGGTGCGCTTATGCATGCCTCCTACAGACCTCTTAGGAAAGGGGTGAGGTCAATAGTAGACAGTCTAAGGTTAAAGTTTTTGGGGTTTGGGGAAGAAACCACAGAGTCAGGTAGAATAATCCAGACACTGACCACTCTGTTGCTGAAGTCTTATTTCCTGCAATCAACTTTGGTGCGGTTAACCTTGAGTTTGTATCTATTGTGCACTCTTGTATTGTTATGGTTGAAGCTGAAGTATTCATTGACAGGTAGGACATTTCAATGTATGATTTTATGTACTATACTTAGATCGGACCGAAGGCAGCATGGTTCTAGGTTTTCTAGGTCTAGAATTTCAAGTCTGATGGCATAAGGTATTCTGCAACAAGTAGAGGAGTGGAGAACTCTTCTTGTGAAATATTTCTGGACTTTCTCAACTGTGTTAATACCAGATACATAATGTGGGTTCCAGACTGATGAGCTGTATTCGAGTATAGGTCTAGCAAATGTTTTGTACGCTCTAGTTAGTAGTGTGATATTACCAGAGAAAAAGCTATGTAGGATTAGGTTAACAACTCTTAATGCTTTTTTGGCTATGTAGTTACAGTGGGCTCTAGCACTTAGATCATTAGAGATGAGTACTCCAAGGTCCTTGATAGAGTTTGGATCATCAACAAGGTCTTGACTATTCAGCTTGTATTTTATTTTCTGATTTTTTTTGCCAATATGTAAGACAGAGCATTTATTTGTTGAGATTTGAAGTTGTCATTTGTTTGACCATTCTGATACATAGTTGAGGTCTTTTTGAAAGGTAGCTGTATTGTCTGTGGTGTTGAATAGCTTTACATCATCAGCGAAGAGAACGCAGTTGCTTTTAATATGATCACAGAGGTCATTTATGTAGAATATGAAGAGAGTTGGTCCTAGAACACTGCCTTGGGGGACACCACTATTTATAGGTACAGAATTTGATAGGACACTCCCAATTTTGACCATTTGTTGCCTGTTTGACAGGAATGCTTCTATTCAGTTATGCAGGTGTCCAGAGATACCATAAGATTTTAATTTTAGTAGTAGTTTGTCGTGTACCAATGAATTGAAGGCTTTACAGAAGTCTATGTAGATTGCATCTATTGCTTTGCATTGATCAAGTTGTGTACTCCATATGTTTTTGCTGTGTAAGAGTTGCAGATTACAGGATAGTTTTTTTCTGAAACCAAATTGTTTATTAGAGAGTAGGTTGTTTGTCTCTAAATGGAGGATAATGGATTGGTTAATAATTGATTCCATGACTTTACAGGTGACACAGCATAAAGAGATTGGTCTGTAATTTTCAAATAGGCTGGGGTCTCCCTTTTTGAAGATGGGGATGACTGTGGCTAGTGACCATAGGTTTGGCAAGGAGCTGGTCCTGAAAGATTTTTCAAAGATTATGCTTAGAGGTTTGGCTATGGCAGTGGATAGCTTTTTTAAGAAGTAGGCACTTATTCCGCCCGGTCCAATAGATAGAGATGGTTTTAGAATTCAAACTATTGCAGAAGATGAGATCGAGGCAGTTGTTAAGTCTAGTATTGTTGGTTACTAGTTGTTCCAGTCCCATATTTGTTACAGCATTGTAGAAGGTTGCATGTATGGGTTCAATTTTACATTCGTTTAGGGTCCAGTTAATATGAGGTAGATTGAAGTCACCAAGAAAGATAACAGTATGTGGGCAGGATGTTGCCCATGTTAGTAGTGAATTTAGCTTGTTTACATGTTCTATGTCATAATCAGGGGCTCTGTAGCATAGTAAGAATCGAAATGTGATATTTAAGGACAGTTCACAGATGATGGTCTCAGGAAGAGCAAGCTCCTGGGTAACTTGGATGTTTTTTAGATGTAAGGACTTTTTATAGAAGATAGCAACGCCACCTCCCCTATGGATTTCACGATCTGATCGGTAAACATGATGGTCTCTTACTGTGGTAATGGAGTCAGGGAGAGATGCATTGAACCATGTTTCATAGACAAATATGATGTCGAATTTAGCCGTATTTAGTAAAAGGAGAAATTCAGGTATTTTATTCACAAGGCTTCTTGCATTGAGTAGCTTGCATTTAGGGCCAGTTGTAGTTGTAATAGAGGTAGTTAGGGGCGTGCGTGCCTAGTTTTGAGTGATGGTGGGTTGGATGATGTAAGGTTGGATATGCAGTTGTGGGTTGTGTGACTTACCTTTGATACAATCAGCACAGTAGTCAATGTACAGGTCCTTCTCTCCATTGTCTAGACATCTTTTGAGTTTTTTTGAGACTTTTGAGTTTTGAGTTGTTGTGCGCAAACTCCCTTTTTAAAACACTGTGACCCCAGTTGCAGTTAATGAAGGGAATCAGGGCCCTTTCCTCCCACATAAGCCATGCAACTCACGTTGCTTCCTTCTCCGTTCCTCCCTGTGTGCCCTAGGATGAAGAGGGGGTGGGCCTGGGTCTTCCTCTGAATTCCCTCTCCCTTGCTCTACCTCTCCCCTGCTCTGCCCAGCTGACCTTTGCCCTTCCCCAGTTTCTTCACAGCAAATGGAGCCACACTCCCACTTCCTGTCAGCTGCTCGGCCTCCCCCTCTGAATTAGATTCCGTCAAGAGCATGACACCTCTGCCAGTGAAAACAGAGCTCGGGAGGGCCGCGTTTTTGCTGGCAGAGGGTTACAAGAGGCCATCCCAGCTGAAAACGGAGATCGAGAGCTCGTTTTCACTGGCAGAGGCACCACGGTCCGGTCCTTTGCTGTCTCCAGGCTGGACCCGCAGGCCAGATCTAAGCACCCTGCAGGCTGGATCTGGCCCATGGGCCTTGAGTTTGACACCCCTGCTGTACTTAAATTCAGTCACATTCTTTCAGGGATGTCCATGGGGTGTGTTTGAAAGAATCAAGAAATGGCCAAAGTTTAATAAAAGTTCTGCTTTTTAAAATGTGTATCTTAACTCTTTTAAAAGAGTTTCCAACTCTGTTTCCACCATCAGGCGGGACTGAAACACTGAGCATCCAAGGTTCCATACATATTTCATTCCTGGTCACTTGCTTCCCTGCAAAACTTTTTTAGTGCAGGGGTCTTCAAACTTGACAGCTTTAAGACTTGTGGACTTCAACTCCCAGAATTCCTCCTCTAGTCATGTTAGCTCAGGAATTCTGGGAGTTGAAGTCCACAAGTCTTAAACTTGCCAAGTTTGAAGATCCTTCTTTTAGTACCTCATTGCATGAATTGTCCTGAAGACTCTAGATATTAATTAGATCAGTCATTTTACATTTTGCCACATGTCTTGATTGGACATGGACTATATTACACAACTCTTGCACAACCATGGAACATTTCGAACTCTTTCGCCTTTCAGAGGCAAAGTTGCATAATCACCTGGCCCTTCAAATCAGAGCACAGAAGAACATCGTTGGAAGGAGCCTAGTCCCGTGATGGCAAACCTGTGACACGTGTGCCAGGGGTCCTTTCAGTGGGCGTGGGTGCTGTTGCCAGCTGCTCTTCTGGTTTCTGGCACCAGCTGGTCTTCGTCAGTGCCGGAGCGCTGGAAAACGCCCCAAAAATCGGCCCAAAAGGCTGTTTTGGGGGGCTGTTTTGAGGCCATTTTAAAATGGCCAAAATTGGCCTCCAAAACAGCCCAAAAACAGGCATGCGTGGACCGGCCAGCTGGTCTTTGGTTTTCTGGTGCTCCCACACGTGCACATGAACATGTGTTCTGGTTTGGGTGCTTGGTGGAGGAAAGGTTCACCATCACTCTTCTAGCCCAATCCCCTACTTGAGCAAGAGCAAGTGACTGTCCAGTCTCTTCTTGAAAAACGCCACTTGTGGAGCACTCCCGACTTCCACAGGCAACCTGTTCCACTGATTAATTGTTCTCATTGACAGGAAATTTCTTCTCAGTTCTAGGGTCAATCTGTTTGATGAGCTTCCATCCTTCTTGTGCCCTTAGATGCTTTGGAGAATGTCAACCCCGTCTTCTCAGTGACAGGCCCTCACCTACAACTTCTGGAGACAAGCTGGACCACTGCTTAATTGTTCTCACTGACAGGAAATTTCTCCTTTTCTAGACTGGATCGCTCTTATTAAATTTCCATTTGTTACTTCTTGTCCTGCCCTTGGGTATGCCGACCCTCTCCTATCTGTGGCAGTTCCTCAACTATTGGACAACTGCTATCATGTCACTCTTCTCTTCTTTCGACTAGAGACATTCCCAGGTCCCGCAAGTGTTCGTTGTGTGGTTTCGCTTCCAGTCCTCTAATCGTCTCTGTTGCCCCTTTCTGCCCTCTTCCTAGACTCTCAAACCGTTTTGGGGTATCATGGTGACCAAAATTGGATGGAGTATTCCAAATCTGATGCAGGATAAGCGGAATTAACACTTCACGTGATCTTGATATTATCTGTGTTGATGGAGCCTAGGAATCCATTGGCTTTTGTGACAGCTGCATTACACGGTTGGCTCATACTTAAGTGGTTGTTTACTAGGACTCCTGGATCCCACTCACAGTTACTGCTGTTGAGTCAGGTATTGCCTATTCAATAGCTGTGTTTGTTTGTTTGCATTTGGTGTAAAACCCTCCTTTTCTCACCACTTAATTGCATTTTTGTTGGATAGAGTCCAGTGTTCAAATCAGAATACAGCTGGAAGGGATCTTGGAGGTCATCTAGTCCAACCCCCTGCTCAAGCAGGAGAAGCTATACTATTTTGGACTGGCTGTTCGGTCTTTCCTTAAAAACCTTCAGTGATGAAGTGCCTACAATTTCTGAAGGCAAGAACAGTTTAACAGATTTAACAGATAAGCAGAGTTGGAAAGGACCTTGAAGGTCATCTAGTCCAACCCCCAGCCCAAACAGGAGACCCTACCCCATTTCTGACAAATGACAGTCCAGTGTCTTCTTGGAAGCTTTCAGGGATGAAGCTCCCACAACTTCTAAAGGCAACTTCTCTTCCATGGGTTGATTGTTCTCACTGTCAGAAAATTCCTCCTTATTTCCAGGCTGAATCTCTCCTTGATCAAGTTTCCATCCATTATTCCTTGTCTGGCCTTCGGTGCCTTGGAGAATAGCTTGACCCCCTCCTCCTCTCTGTGGCAGCCCCTCAAATATTGGAAGATGTTATCCTGTCTCCCCTGGTCCTTCTCTTCACTAGACTAGCTATGTTCATTTAGTGACCATTTGAAGTTACGACTCTGAAAACGGTGACATATTTTTCACTCTTAAAACTCTTGTAAACTTCCCCGTGGTCATGATCATGCAGTCTCCTGGGGTCACTTTTGCGACCTGCTTGAAAAGCAAAATCAATGGGAAAATCAGATTCAATTAACAACTGTGGCAAGAAAGGTTGTAAAATGGGGCAAAACTCACTTAGCAACAAAGCAACATAAATTTTGGACTCAATTGTGGTCATAATTGTGGTCTACCACCAGTGGTGGGATTCAGCCAGTTTGGGCCAGTTCGGGAGAACCGGATGTTAAATTTACATGTGGTTCACCAAACTGGTAGTTGAAGTGACCGGCTGTCCCTGCCCACCTCTCCCCTTCCCTCCCAGGAGTCTCCACACAGCCCATTTTGGATGCAGGTAAATGCAGGGTCCACATGGAGGCTCTGTGAGGGGAGAAAATGGCCCTCCCAGAAGTTCCAGAAGTCCAGAAATGGGCCTGTTTCCAGCTTCTGGAGGGCCTCTGGAGCCTGGGGGAGACTGTTTTCATCCTCCCAGAGGCCTGAGGGAAGCCTCCGGATTTTGGGGAAGGTGAAAAATGACCCTCCCGGAAGTTCCAGTAGGCCACGCCCACCATGGCCACACCCACCCAGCAACAGGGCAGAGAACCGGTTGTTGCGATTTTTGAATCCCACCCCTGTCTATCACTAAGTGTTGTGTCTAATGGTTTATAATGAATGTATTTTACAATGACTATGTTAATGATATCACAATTGCTGTATGTACACTGAGAGCATTTGCACCAAGACAAATTCCTTGTGTGTCTAATCACACTTGGTCAATAAAGAATTCTATTCTGTTCTATTCTATTCTGTATTCTATTCTATTCTATTCTATTCTATTCTATTCTATTCTATTCTATTCTATTCCTTTTTTTAAAATAATTTTTTATTCTTTAAAAAACAAAAAATACAAAAATCTCATTTCCATTAACAGTTATTGTGTCATTGTATATACATGTTTCTTGTTTTGTGACTATACATTATTTTTATCCTTATTTTTCACCCATTCGTACCACCTCTCCCATGTCGCATAGTATTCTCAATCCTCTTTGCCTTTCAGTTCCATAGTGAATTTGTCTAGTTCAGCACAGTCCATTATTTTTTGAATCAGAACTTCATCTGGTGGAATTTTATCACTCTTCCAATTTTGTGCTAACGTGATTCTTGCTGCAGTTAAGATGCGTACAATAAGGTATCTTGGATCTTTAGTCAGATTCCCTTTAATCATACCTAATAAAAATATTTCGGGTTCCAATTTCAATTTATATTTTGTAATCTCAAAAAATCATCTCTGTATTTTCTTCCAGTATTTTTTGACCTCTATACATTGCCACCACATATGGAAAAACGTTCCTTTCTTTTGTTTGCATTTCCAGCATTCTGGTTTCAAGGTTGGATACATTTTTGCCAGTCGTGCCGGCGCTAAGTGCCATCTACAAAACATTTTATATTGATTTTCTTTGAATGCCGTTGACTAATCTATTCTATTCCTATTCCTATTCCTTTTTCATTTTCTATTTTCTATTCTATTCTATTCTATTCTATTCTATAAATCAAGGATTACCTGTAATCTAACTTTCTATTTTCCCACCTTAAAATAGGACAAAACAACTTTGGTAGATGCATCCATGAAATTTGGTGGTATCGCCAAAAAAGGTGCTGGGGAAGTAACCCTGAGAGAATTTTTGGGATTGTTTATTCCCTGGAGTAACAGCTCTAACAGCTCTTCCATTCAAGAGTTGTCTAAGCCTCATTTGGTTTGTTTCCCTGATTCCCGTGTTCCGCTCCTTCAGTTCCCCTTTTTGGTTCACCTTTTCCAGTTTCTTACTTGCCCTTAAATTGTAGTAGCCAGCCTAATGCCTGTTTACCCAAAAGTAAATCAAATTGTGCCCAATAGAACTTTTATAGAAATAGTACACAGAATTCCAGCACTAAATAATGTACTCACTCTTGCATACGAGCTTTAAGGTTTCATATTACCAAATTTGCTTTTTTGAATTATTAGGACAACTTAAATATATACCGGTAGCAGTATTTTCGTCCATGAGAAATGTTACCTAAAGCATTTTTATTCCAGAAAGGGCCTGATTCTATTACAGTGACTCAATTTTTTCCTCCTGAAATTGTCAGCCGTTGCGTTCAATGGCTTAGTCCAAAGCTGTCCCTTTTTAGAGTTGATAGAAATGTTGCCAGTGGCATCGATGGTTGAAGAGTTGGCCTTCAAATAAAAAGAGGTCTGATTTCAATGGGGCTGAGAAGTGATTTCTGCAAAGAAGCTGCAACATCGCCCTAAAAACCATCCAGTGAAAGTACCGATTTGCCAGTCTCTTCAACTAGGAAGGCCTGCTGTTTATTTTTACGCCAACCCAGACCATACCTTTGGTTTGCTCTCACCATTTAGCTTTAATAAACAAACACTTTTAATCAACTACAGCTGGAGATGTGGGAAGCTTAAAGTTTTGCCACAAAGGCAATTGGAGAACATATTGTCATATTTGTTTCGTATAAAAGGCAAAGGTTCCCCTTGCACATCTGTGCTACTCATTTCCGGCTCTAGGAGGCGGTGCTCATCTCTGTTACAAAGCCAAAGAGCCAGTGCTGTCCGAAGAGGTTTCCATGGTCATGTGGCTGGCATGATTAAACACTGAAGGTGCACGCAACGCTGTTCCCTTCCCACCAAAGGGGTCCCTATTTTCCTACTTGCATTTTTTACATGCTTTCAGACTGCTATGTTGGCAGAAGCTGGGACTAGGAACGGGAGCTCACTCTGTGACCCGGTGCTAGGGATTCGAACCGCTGAACTGCCGACCTTTCTGATAGACAAACTCAGCGTCTTAGCCACTGAGCCACCGTGTCCCTTCATTTCATATAAAAGTTATGAAAAAAAAGTTTTGTACCATCATGACACAAACCCTGCTCCTTTCATTTTCTATGTGTGATACATCTACAAAAGGAGCAGAGCTAAACAACTTTTGTCAGTAGATGCTGCTGCAGTTTGCCCAGATCATCTTTAGGGTGATGCCCTTTTCTGCAGTTTAGATCACCGTTTGATCAAGTTGCACATTTAAAAAAGGAAGTTGTACTCTATTAACTAAAATTCTCATGTCAGTACCCTTTAGCTGGGGAAAATGGTTCATGGTAGGGCAAAAATTTTTCAACCAAGATTTATTTTATTTATTTATTATTTATTATTTGGTCTTATATCCCGCCCTCTCTCCCGAGGGACTCAGGGCGGCTCACATAAAAACAACCATACAAATCCCATTGAGTAAAGTGCTATTAGCTTGCTGGGAACCCAAAAGTAGACCATTTAAATTTGCCATAATTTCCAGTTGAGGTTTCCTTACACGGAGCAGAGTGCACTTTTCTAGTAGATCAAGGCACAAAATAAATAAAAGGGGAGCAAAAATGAAGGGAAATCAGCCTTCCGATGGAGGAAAACTATTTCAAGTCATTTTTCATAGAGGGACAAAGAGCAAATTATGGAGAGGCTTGTTCAGTACAATGTAGGCGCTTTCTTTCTATTGATCACATATCATTTACATCTCACAATGGTGAATTCGTGCATTCTCATTCCGCACAAGGAAAAATCTCAATGATTTATTCATTTCAAATAAAAAATAGAAGGTAGATTAGAAGAATCACTTCACAGGCTCCAGCCTACTCAGGGCACTGTTAGGAGACTCTTTTCCACCCTGCCTGGAGGAGTTTTGTCTGCGAGCCCCTCTAATTAACAAGGTGAATCCTACAGCAGCTCTCTCTAATTAGTGAACATGACACGCCATTGGAAGCAAGCACCCAGGCCTGGTCAACAAAGACAGAGCCCCCCTGTCAGGGGGAAAATGCATATTTCATGTAAATAGAGTACAAAAAGTAAGAGAATTTGGGAGGAACCTCGTTTTCTTTTTTCATGTTTCAGGCTTATGCCTCATTTATTTTCAGACATAAATAATGACCCCGTAAATCAAAGCACCCCGCTGCAACTCACAGGCGGTGAGCACCGGCTTTTCTCACGCACACAAAGACACATCAAGGTTTCCTTTTAAAACAAAGCTCCAGTATCTGCTTAAGGGGGCGCTATTTGCTTTCTGCTTATTTTATTTTATTTTATTTTATTGCTTTACAGTGGAAAGAGAGGCAACATGGATATTTCCAACCTACCTTCATTCTTCTTCCAGCCTCCTAATCAGCTTTTCCTGAGAAAAGTTTAGAAGGGCAAGATGGAGAGATGTCTGAACAGGCGTTTTCTTCCTCCATCATCACATTTGGTTCATTTGAGATTCACACCGCCAAGAGCCAAATCCATCCTTCTGTCCCTCTTTTTCCTGATTCTGTTTTATTCTCTCTCTTTTTCCATTATGTTTCAGCCATCAAACTACATTTCCATTCTTGGGGGCAACCAAATAGTAAACTTTGTGTAAGGCATCCAGAAAGTATCCATGATATCAATCACTCCAAGACATATTCTCTCCAATTGATTTATTAGAAACAGATCTGGTACGTCTAAGGCATTTCCCAAAGTGAAAGAATTTTCGGGCTACACAGAATCCACCTTTTCCTCCTCCCACTTCTACACTTCATAAATCATGAGAACAAATTAACTGCAACTGGAATTTCTTAGTACGACATACAGAATAACCTTGAACTTGTCAACTCCTCCACCCCCCTTCCCATTATTTTGGCAGCTGAATTTCAAAGCTGACACTTTGTTTACCTTGGAAGGGAAAGGAGAAAAGGGAGGTGGGCATTTGGAGAGGAGAGGATTGTGGCAGTAAGAAAACAGCTGTTTTGTCTCCCCATTAAACACACCCTCCCTATGGAGTGTCAACTGATATGCTGTTTTGCTTTACGGTACAGTCATCTGTCCCCCAACCAGCCAATTCTGGATTAAATGGAAAGTTTGCCTTTGAAAGACCACTGCATGTTAAGTGCTTTCCCTCCTCTTCTTGCAGGAAGGAGATAAAAATGGTAGATGACAAAGTTTATAGGATGGCACCTCCCCACCAGTGCCTTCCCCCCCTTGTCCTTATGGGGTTGGGAATGTAGAACCTTAAAGGTGCCGCTTGAAATATAGAGATGGCAACCCTGGGTCCAAGGCAAAAGAGTACGCATATCAAACACACAAAAATCCAGCTATTTAAAATCTGGATTTTGGACTCCCAATTCCTGTTGGAATGATAAACAGTTGCAGGAACTGGGCTTGGCTAGTCTAGGGAAGAGAAGGACCAGGGGAGACATGATTGCAGTCTTCCAATACTTGAGGGGCTGCCATAGAGAGGAGGGGGTCAAGCTATTTTCCAAGGCACCTGAAGACCAGACAAAGAATAATGGATGAAAACTGACCAAGGAGAGATTCAACCTGGAAATAAGGAGAAATTTTCTGACTGTGAGAACAATCAACCAATGGAACAGAAGTTGCCTTCAGAAGTTGTGGGAGCTTCATCACTGGAAGCGTTCAAGAAGAGGCTGGACTGTCGTTTGTCAAAAATGATGTAGGGTCTCCTGCTTGGGTGAGGGGTTGGACTAGATGACCTACACAGTCCCTTCCAACTCTGTTAATCTGTCTCTATCTGTATCTGTCTAGCCACCTAATGATAGCAAATTAAGATGAATTCTCAAGCTCTTGCATTGTCAGCCTGGGACATACAAACCCTGATCTCAGGCTTGAATTAAGTTTGCATTTCTACTGAGTCTTTCATTTCAAAATTTAATGCAAGAGAACAGAAAGGAAAGCCGTGACTGAAAATATTAATTAAAAAGTAGGTGTAGGTTAAAATTTGAGCTGCGTTCTCCCCCCACTCCGATGATCTTACTTGGGACAGCAGTTTCCATGCTTCCCAGGGCTTCAGGTAGAACACCTTGAGAAGGGGGGGCTTTCACCGCTTCCCGGGAGACCGTCCCCAAATCCCCCATTTCAAGACGCACTAGAGGATGTTCACCCTGGTCAAGGTTCCCAAACAGTATTCCCATAGCTCATTACTTTTGGAGCATTTCCCCGGGGCTCAAATGTTCCCAGCCTGGTGTTTGCCTGAAAGTGGTTTCTAAAATGGGAAGAGCAGAGAGCAGCCGAGTACCTACTAATCAGGTTTCTATCGAGCAAGCCGGGACTGCATGACTTGCATGCGCCTCTGCCTTTGAAGAGCTGCTTGCAGAGGGACTGGGGGAATGATTTCCACAGGCCTTCTCAAACAGCTTGATATTATTTCCAGAATTTTCATCATCATTTATGTTTGTTGTGGAATGCAGCCATGCTCCGAAGGAGGCCTTGGCTCAAGGCAGCTTCTGACATTCTGATCTTTATTTACTGGAGTGCTTTTGATATGCGACTCCCAGGATTAACAGAATAACAGTACTGGGAAAGGGCCTTGGAGGTTTCTAGTCCAAACTCTGCTCAAGACCCTACACCGTTTCAGATAAAAGTGTTCTTCCTAAACCGTAGTTACGCACACACTTATTTTAAAAACAAGACTTATTTTATTGCAATGCTGGGAATTGTTTTCATTCCCAGCTGGAATTAATCTCAAACAGTCCCCCGAGATAAGCACCCACCTTTCAGTTCTGTGAAGTGCTGCCAAAGCAGAAGTATCAAATGAACTAGACAAGAAACCAATGAAGTACAAAAAAAGAGACTAGACCAGGGGTCAGCAACCATTTGGACCCGTTTCCCACAGAAAAGAAAACACTGGGAGCCACAAACCCCTTTTGACATCTAAAATGAAGATAACATTGCATATATCATTTTTTACCTTTATGCTTTATGCTATATATATAAAAAAACTATAGTGTGTTGCATTTATAGACCCCTCACATCCTGGACATAAACTGTTTCAACTCCTATCTTCAAAATGATGCTATACAGCCCTGCACACCAGAACAACTAGACACAAGGACAGTTTTTTCTCGAACGCCATCACTCTGCTAAAGAAATAATTCCCTCAACACTGTTCAACTATTTACAAAATCTGCACTACTATTAATCTTCTCATCACTCCTTATCACTCATCCCCTCCCACTTGTGACTGTATGACTGTAACTTTGTCACTTGTATCCTAACAGTTTTTATTGACTGTTTCCTAGTATGATTGCTTATTAGTAACCTATGATTATGATTCTTGATGAATGTATTTTATTTTTTCTTTATGTACACTGAGAGCATATGCACCAAAGAGAAATTCCTTGTGTGGCCAATCACACTTGGCCAATAAAGAATTCTATTCTATTCTATTCTATTTATGAAATCAATGAACTGCTGCAGAGAAAACAATTTTTTATTTCTGCATGCAACAAAAACATTTTGAACTCTGAAAAAAAAGACGGGTCAAAAAGCTCAATAAATCGCATGCCGGCGGGTGTCACACATTGGTGGTTGTGACGTATACTTTGAGCAACAGGGAGCCGCAGCAGAGTGATGAAAGAGCCACATGTGGCTCCAGAGCCACAGATTGCCAACTGCTGTACTAGACATACCCAGTTCCCACAACCGTTCATTGCATGTTTTAGTCTCCAAACCAGTGGTGGGATTCAATTTTTTTTACTACCGGTTCTGTGGGCGAGGCTTGGTGGGTGTGGCAGGGGAAGAATACTGTAAAATCTCCAGTCAGATGTGGGATTTGCCGGTTCTCCGAACTACTCAAAATTTCCTCTACTGGTTCTCCAGAACTGATCAGAACTGGCTGAATCCCACCTCTGCTCCAAACCTCTAAGTATCTTTGCTTGCTCTTCTGGGCTTTCTTGTATCATAATGACCAAAACTGCATGCAATAACACAATAACAATAACAGAGTTGGAACTTGGAGGGGAACTTGGAGGTTTCTAGTTCAAACTCTGTCAAGTAGGAGACCCTATGCCATTTCAGAGAAATGGCTGTCCAATTATTTAATCTAATCTATTTAACAGAAAGTCCACAACAACTTCTAATCTACCATAAACCACCAGAGTCATTATCCCTGATCCATCTGGGATCAAATATCCCCAATTGATTCTTAATAAAACTTTTCCTTAAAATTTTAACTGGGATCTTTCCAAAGGGGGAAAAGTCATGCCCCAAAGTCATAAATCTCTGTTATAAATAACGTGCAGCATTTATTGTATAAAGATTCTTCCTACAAGTTGAAACCCAGTATCTCTGGACAATTGTTTTCTAATAAATCTATTCCACAATCTCCATCAATTTCTTAAGAAAGTCCAGTAGATCTCTCAACAATTATCATCTCAAAGTCTTTTGAATTCATGCCCCTTCCAGTCTTCTCCAAGCCTGCAATTCTCAAACCAGGCTCCTTCACTGCCAATAACGGATTAGATTCCAATCTATCCAGTTTTAAGTCTGATTACCTGCTAAATCAAGTATCTGAATGTCATTCTGGGGTTGATTTAAGACCATTATTAATTCATTCAAACTCTTATCTGTTTTCATTTAGAGCTTGTACATTTAAAAAAATCTTCAAAGGCTTTTATAGACATTGTAAAGTGCATGTATATGATGCATAATATTCAAAATCCTTAATTATTATTTTCATTTTTAATATAGTCCAAAACTAATAGCTAAGCTTTCACAATGAGATGTAATTCCTCTCAAATACAAGGAAACAAGATGTTTCATAACACAAGAACTACAGAAAGAATTGAGATATTTCCTACAATGAAAATGAATGTAAGTAAAATCAGATCACTTTACTACCAAGGGGAAAGTAAAATCTTCTTTTTTGTTCTTTATTTGGTCTTCCTTGTAGGCCATTTTGGTCTCTTCAGCATTCAGTGCTATACTAGATTCCTGTTATACTATGGTAGCTTTAGTGCATCGTTTTCATTGTCCTTTAGATATTCTTCCAATGCTTTTTCCCCCTTCAACAATTTGATAATGCTTGCAACATTCCACACCCACCCATTTTCCTTGGTAAGAAGAGTGTCAATATTGCTTTGAGGATGAAGGACATGCTTCATTATTATTTCTCTGATCTTCCTATCTAGGGTTTTTAGTTGTGCTTGAGTCCAGCCCATTATTCCAACTGTGTATTTAATGATTGGAATTGCCCAGGTGTTGATTGCTTTGATATTTATTTGTTTGCTTGTTTGTTTGTCAAACATGTAGAAGATAGCAGGCGTAAGTATGAGTCTAAACATGAATGAAGGAAGTGAATACAGATGAATGGGGACAGTAAGACAGGGACGGCAGGCACGCTGGTGATATGTCTTCTACCAGCTTTGGACTTAAGATCTTTACTCCCTTGCTGTATTCATTTCTAACCTTTTTCTTGACTTCAGTGTGCTTGATTTTGTCAGCTTGAAGGATGCACAGGTACTTACTTGTAATGATCATCCTCTCCAGACTGTTGATATTCTATGCTGGGCTTGAATAATATTTGCGATTCTGTCACCAAAAAATGTGATTTTCACCCTCCATTCCAGCTTACTATACCCGTCTGTATTGTTCCTTCTCTCTGATTGTGTTATTCAGATGGCCTGTTAAAATTGTGATAGCCCTCATACAACAGCAATCAGAGGAAATTGGGAGAGAAGATAATTTATCTTCTTTATATGCAGTTTTAGGCCCAACCTTTCTGAGCTCTCTCATAAGAAGGTAGCAATAATTCCTTTTCACAGGCTTTGGCCAGCGATGGGATTCACACATCTATTTACAGCTGCCTTGAAGCCTCATAATTACAATGCAGCCGAAATGTCCATTTTCCCTTCCTGACTACAAATAGGGATCAATCGAATTTTAAATGACTGCTTACGGGCTAGATTCTGATCGTGACCTTTGTAAATAATTAGAGCTTGCCCTGTTCTATCTACCTGGAAAGGGTAAGTGGGCAGGTATTTCTAACTGGCATTTAATCTGGAAAGGTGCCAAAGATAAATATCTAGCTAAAAAGCTAATATGACTTGGCAAAAAGTGAGCCTACCTACACAGGCCTTTCTGCTCCCTCCAAATTGATGTGGTGAATAAAAATGAGACTAGAGAAATTCTGCCACTGTTTCATATGCTGAGAGTTCAAATTGTTCAAAGTGCGCCTTCCTATACTACTTACAATATGTACCTCTCTAACATTCCTGCTGCTTATTCTGAATTTGCATATAGGTTACAGCCAAGTTGCTAGGAACTTGGCTGGACAAGAGACAAGAACATTAAAAACCACCCACTTTGCACTGAAAAATAGCTTGAAAAAGAAGCAGATGTTATGGGCATTGCCAACTATTTGCTCAAGCATTGAAAATATTCTTCCTTACAAGTACATGAAAAATTCTGAGTAAGCCACTAGTTCTGAACATTTGGGGTTTTTTTTAGTCATTTAGTCATCTATCTCTGCTAAAATTCAGCTTCTAAAAATCTAGTTCAGACCTCTGTCGAAGGGTTTTGTCTGGGGTCTCTTCTTTCTCTGTGGGTTTTTTTTAAATTCATATTTATATGCCGCCCTTCTCTGGAGATTCAGGGCGGCTTACAATTTTTGGAGCACAACCCAATGCGCTCAGTAATAGCCTTCATTCCATTGTATATGCCTGCTTATTACTAGGGCTTTTTGGCCCCCGCAAGCGGCATTTTTACAAAGTCAGCTTATTGCCCCCAACAATCTTGGGTCCTCACTTTACCTACCCTGAGAGGATGGAAGGCTGAGTCAACCTTGAGCCTGGTGGGATTGGAGCCTGCATTAATTGCAGGCAGCTGGAATTAAGTACTAGGCATTTAACAGCCTGCACCACCAAGGCTCTATTGTGTTGGATTGGGCTTTAATAATCTCATTTTTCAGAGTTTCCAAAGCATCTTGTGGATTTCCTTTAGGATTTCCATCCATGAAATATTTCCTAATCTCTTCCTTAGTTTGCTGAAGTCAGCTCTCTTAAAATCTAAGAAAGTAGTTAGAATTTGCTCAATTGACTTTGCCTGCATTGTGTTGAATTCTACAGTAATATAACTCTACCCCAAAGTTAACAACTTCTACCCCTTCTATCATTTCATCCCTATTAGTAAGAATTAAGTCTGGTATAGTTGGCCTTCTAGTTCGCTTCTCTACCTTCTGGCTAACAAAGTTGTCATCTAGGCATTTCAAGAGCTTGTTTGATCTCCCACTTTTATAGAATTTATCTCCCAGTTTATGTTAGAGTAGTTAAAATTCCCCATTACTATCATGGTGTGTATCCTGCAAACCTCATTTAACTGATTAGCAAAATGTTCATGTATTTCCTGTGCCTGGTTGGGTGGTCTGTAGTTTACACCTATAGCAATGTCATTTCCTCTAATATTCACCCAAATGTGTTCAAGAGGACTTTCATCCTTGGTATTGTGTATTTCTGTAGAGGTGTAATGATTCCTTACATACAATGCAATTCCCTTCCTCTTTGGTTGGGTCTGTTTCTTCTGAACATTTTATATACTTCTAGCAGTAGGTTCAAATCATCGGTTCCATCCCACTGTGTTTCACTAATGGCAACAATATGAAAGCTGCCCTCATGTACTAGCACTTCAAGTTCTCTGTTCCCAAGGCCCATCACTAGGAATTTATGAGACATGGGAACATGTGTGAGTATCTGAAAGGAGGAGCTACTAATGGCAAGATCAACCATCTGCTGAGTGTCAGTCTCAGAGTTACCTGGCTCCTAGCAATGAGATCTGGGTTTAGAGCAGAGCTCTCCAACCTTGGCCACTTTAAGACTTGTGGACTTCAACTCCCGGAGTTCTCCAGCCAGCATAACCGAGTGTTGATCCATTGGTTGTGACAGGAATTAACTGACTGGTTTGTCGCCCAACTCTGATGTGGACCGAGAAAGAGTGCTTGGCCAAGATCAAGGCAGGACGAGAACTTATTATCTCCTGGTGCTTGGCCCAAAGTCACCCAGCCAGCTTTCATACCTAAAAGGATCTAGAATTCACAGTCCCCTGATTTCTAGCCTGGTGCCTTTACCATCAGACCAGATTTGCTCACCTACATACATACAATTTACACCTGATTCTAATGGCTGTATGTGGCTCATTTTAAAAGCAGAATAAAATAAAAGGACGCGGTGTACTGTACAATCTCTGCAGTCAGAAAAAGGAACCATGCATAACTTAAATCAAGGCCTGGGAAAATAGTCAATGACTTTCACCAGGACATCCTATGGATTTCTGGAGGGAAAGCTGTTCCCAAGAGAGGTGCCATGACAAAGAAGACCTGCTTTGAAGGTCCCAACAGGTGGCATTCTTGAATCCAAGAGACCAGTTTGCCCAATCTTACAAGTGGACAGACATTATCATGATCCCTCATGTAATCAGTCTTCAGGTCCACAGAAGGAGATCAAGATTATCAGAAAGCTAAAAACTCTCCTATGGAGAAAGATGGAGGAAGTTAGCGACGTTTAGCTTTGAGAAAACAAAACAAAACAAAACAAAACAAAACTGAGGCTGAAATGACAGCACTCTTCCCTCCTACTTTCTTCTATTGCTATATTATGATTTATCAATTGTTCTTATGATTTCTGATTGTATTTTATTATTTATGATCTATGACATCACTTTATTGTTTGTATGTAGAGAGCTTATGCACCAGAGACAAATTCCTTGTGTGTCCAATCACACTTGGCCAATAATGAATCCAATCCCATTCTATCCTATTATCCTATTCTCCTGAAGGTTTCACTCTCATTCTAGTGTGTAGAACATGGAGCATGGAACATGGAACAATGGGTTTAAGTGCAGAACGGTAGATATTTGTGGGCAGTTAGAAACTGACTTCCTAACAGTTCATGGAACCAATCAGCCCAAAGGGTGGTAGTTTCCCGTGTAGAGATATGACCAGGGGAGGTTTTAACATCGGACTTTCTATACAGGCTAGGGACTGACTTAATAACCTCAAAGGACCCTTGTAACTTTAGGGTACATACCTGTGTTTGCCAGAAAATAAGAAAATAAGTCTTATTTTCTTTTGGGCTTCAAAATAAGCACCAGGTCTTATTTTGGGGGGGGGATGTCTTACTCACTTACCTTATACTGCAGCCACACCTGCCAAGCCCTGACACCTGTTGTGCTGTTGGCTGACTTCTGTGGCCACTCATGGCCAGATGCTGCATGGCTTGTCATGCCGGTGCTGCTGCTTGCAACAGGCTGCGTGGTGCATTGTGCCATTGTGCGCGAGTTGTGGCACTGGCGTGACGTGCTACACGGTGTCCTGCTGCAAGTGGCCGCAGGAGAAGTCAGGCAGTGGTGTGACAGGTATCGGAGTGTGGGAAGCCTGGCTGTGGCGATCCTAAGGTAAGTGGGTGCGGGGCACATGGAATAGCTCTACCTCCCACCCCCACCCTAGCTTGATTTTTACACATGCTCCTTGCCCCATCTCCTACAATCAGACGTGGGTGGTGGGACTTAACTAGGTGGTGGGACTTAATTAGGGCTTATTTTTTGGGTAGGGATTATATAAGGTGCAGGCATGAAAATCGGGGCAGGGCTTGTTTTCGGGGTAGGTCATATTTTTGGGGAAACATGGTAATTGTTTCTCTCTCTCAAGCTGCAGACCACCTTTTCCATTGTTGATCTCAATTGCACGATGGTGATAGAATGTATTTGGAGGACTGATTCCACCGATTTGAATGATTGGAATTAAACATGGGAAACAATCAGTTTCGCTTCTTCAGCTCAGTATGCTGGGAAAGGGTAATGGTTTGAGAGTAAGGTGTTACAAAGGACCATTTAAGGGAAGGTGTTAAAAAGGGCTATTTACGCTGATCAGTATTTGAAAGTATTTTGCTTTTAAAACAGAAGTTGCAATTCTGAAAATGGGATGTCCCAATATTTTCACTTGAACATTCCCACTGGGAAGGGCTGGGTGTTTTGATTCATGTTCAGGTGTCTTTAAGGAAGATTGCTAGTGCTTAATTAGCAGCTTTCCTTCAACTGCACACACATAGACTCTGGAGTGGAAGAAAGGAAATTTACTGGAATTTGTTTTGCCAAGACATGAAAAGCATTTTGTTTGAAAAGCAAAATAGTAATTATTGTAGGAAAAGGAAGGCAGGAGGGGAGGGAGGGAGGGAGGAAGGAGAAGGAAGAGGTAAAGAAGGGAGGGAGGGCTGAAGGAAGGAATGAGGAGGGAGGGAGGGAGGGAGGAAGGAAGGAAGGAAGGAAGGAAGGAAGGAAGGAAGGAAGGAAGGAAGGAAGGAAGGGAGACATTGCTTTGTGGAAAAAAATAGCCCTCCTTAAAATTTGAATTCTGTAATTTTCACGTTAAATTATTTACATTGCTACTAAGAAGACAACTGAAGAACAAAGAATGAACAAATCGTAACAAAGATTTATTTCTATCCCACATTTTTTATGCTCCAAATCCTGTGGATCTTTTGTTCGTGTTTTGTTTCACTAAAGACTAACTTTTCTTTTTTTTACTGATGCTGCTGAGAAATATGCTTTTGCACCAAAAAAAAAAAAAATCACTCACAAAAGGAGATGGCTTTCAAAAGATTATTTTACAATTTACATATTTTACCCTAAGCATTTTGTAGTTACTGCCTACTGGTGAATCTATCAGATTTTACACACACTTTCAAAATGAAGCTGTTTCTTTCTTTCTTTCTTTCTTTTTACTTTTTGCTTTTGAGCCATTGCAAAAGGGGGTGGGGAATTTCCTTATTTCACTTGATTTAAAACCAAACGCCTGCAGCGCTGCGTTTCCTTTCTCAAGAGCAAAGCGAATGTGACTTCTTGAAGGGGGTCACAGGATGCCTTGGAGGGCTTTGGGGAGGCTGGTGCCTACCCTGCTTTCAGCTGCACTGATGGGCTTGTCAGAGTTGCCATCTCCTTAGAAGTGAGCCTCCGGCCTTGGCCAGAAGCAGGAAAAAAGGCAGCATTTATGGATCTCACCCTGCTTACTTCTCACCGGTATCAAATCTTGAGGTTTTTAAACCTAATCTCACCACAGAAGCAACCCTTCATTTTCAAGGCCAGGGGGAAATTGGGCTGAAGGGATGGCCTTTGCAAGACGTTGTTTGCTTCAACAAAGCTTCCTTTGAGAGAGAGAGGTAGGGAGGTTCCAGTGGAGGAGGATAACGTATGTGCTTTCTGGTTTTTATGGACTGGTTTTGTTCCTCGAAGACGTTTCATTATGGTATCTGGTGTCAGCTTTGGAAGCCATGTTGAGATTCGATGCTGCCACAATTGAGCCTGAGAAAGTGGGAGGGGGGAATTCACTGGAGTATATATCTAGTTAGACAAAATAAAATCCTTTTGCTGGTTCAAGGTCACGGAGTGTGGCGCATAATGAAATGGGAATCTTACTTTAGGACGGATGGGGATTGGACCATGTGATGTGGTGATGGCTAGGCGAGGTGGATTTGTAGTTTTGACTTTTGCAAGGAAGCCCGAAACTTTCAGATTCAGGATTCCACAGATGTGCCAGTTTACTATCCAAATAAAGGAACCTTTGAGAGATAATCTGTCTTGGAGTTATTGGTTGGAATGGAGGGTTGCTGGAATGCTGACATCTGGCTTGGTAACATCATCAGTGCATGGGGGAGGAGGGGAATTGGCTGGCTCTTTATGGGTAGTTACCTGGATGGACACCTGGATAAAGATGGCACTGAACATTTGGTTCTGTCACTGGCAGGTAAATGACAGGTTTCTCTCCTGTTGCAGAGGAGCCTGCAATTCTAAAGGGTCTCTTAGAGACATTGTCAGGCCTGCCATCTTTGGCATACTTGCTGGCGTTCTGCCATAAAATGCAAGGGAGGGGAGAGGGGAGGTAAGGGTGACAGGAACCAGAGGCATCAAGCTAGAATGAACCAGCCGATCAAGGGTGGAACATTCAAAAACCAACGATAATGGGCACCGATGAATTGGTCAAGGGGGGGAATGGCGAAAAATGCAATCTTTGTGTGGGAACACTCAGATCCAGTTTTGCTTGGCTGTAGTAAAAGAACCTTTCCCTTCAAAGAATGGAGTTGAGGGTCTTTGTTTCCTAAATGCCCAAGTCAGGAGAAGCCTGACATTTGTAGCAATCCAGGCAGTTTGGAACCCAAGAAATGAGGTCGCTGATGAGGAGGGGAGAGCCTCCTGCAGGAAAAAAAAATCAATATTATACTGCACCACTTGTTCAGTGACTGTTCAGAGTTATGACTGTGTGTTCTGACCCAAACCTGGTTCCAAGGAATTCATAAAGATTACCCATGCAACAACTGAAAAACTGTCAAAATCTTTCCAAAATGCCTTTTCTGCAATGGGATAGGCAGCTGTTCTGACACGAACTTTGTTCCAAGGAAACAAACATGAAATGGAGGTAACAGCAAAACCTTTTAATGATTCTTTACGAATTCTGTTCCTTCCCGGTTAAAAGGCTGTTTCAAACTAATTGTCTCTGATAAGAACGAGCCTGGTGCAAGGCTGCCAAGAACACGAGATAAAGTTACTAAGAAATATTTCAAACACAAAGAGTCTCCAAACATTAACCAAGATATCCCGAATGTCCACAAGGCTCGAGTGCAAAAACTTCTTTGCTTCCTGCAAAGAACTCTGGTTTCTCAACTGGCTTTATCCCTTAAGGGAGGGGCCACTACTTTGCAGCCTTACTCCTGAGTCGCCTGTGCTGCTGCAGCTGCTCTTTCCTTCGAGCAGCCCTGTGTGCATGCGTACTGGGCACAGGCTCCCTGGGGACCTCTTCATCACTGCTGCCAGCCTCCACAATCTCTGAAGGCAGCACTCCACTCCCTGAGGGTCCTGGCCCCATCCTTGCATCACACGCAGGCCCCTCATCTGAGTCCTCACTCTCCAAGACCTCAGCTGTCCGCACCTGCTGCCGGCGAACCGCAACACTGTGCTAAAAGAGGGGGATTTATAATGATAAATCACAATCATCACATAGTAGTTATTCAAGCTTTTGGCCACCAGTTTGCAGTGTTGCATAATCACATGCTTGCCAATTGTGACCTTCCCTGCTGGCTTCCCACAAGCGAAGCCAATGAGGAAGTGGAAAGGATATGTTGCTCTACAAGTTGCTTCTGCTTCCACTGCTTTTCTTCCCAAGCAGCCCCCGGGGGCAGCCTGGGGAGCTTGTACTGCCTGCCTGTAATTCTTGTCCACCAGTCTGTTTGCCAGAGGTGCGGTTTCAGAGCATAAACGAACACTTCTGGATTGCCGCCTCTTCCCAGGTCATGGGTCACATGAGGTCCTTGCTTAGTGATGCTGATAGGGACTGCAGGGATTGCCATCATTAAGCAAAGTGATCATGGGATGTCCCACATTGCTTAACAATGGAAATTCTGCTTCCATTGGCTGTTGTAACCTGAGGATTATCTATATTGTCCAAGCTGGCAAATTGCTGCTATAAGGTGCAACTATTGGTCAAAAGGGCCTTGGGCCTTGGTGGTGCAGGCTGTTAATAGCCTAGCACTTAGCTCCAGCTGCCTGTAATTATTGCAGGCTCAAATCCCACCAGGCTCAAGGTTGACTCAGCCTTCCATCCTCTCGGGGTAGGTAAACTGAGGACCCAAGATTGCTGGGGGCAATAAGCTGACTTTGTAAAAATGCCGCTTGCGGGGGCCAAAAAGCCCTAGTAATAAGCAGGCATATACAATGGAAGGAAGGCTATTGCTTAGCACATTGGGTTGTATCCCAAAAATTGTAAGCCGCCCTGAGTCTCTGGAGAAGGGCGGGATATAAATATGAATAATAATAATAATAATAATAATAATAATAATAATAAGAAGAAGAAGAAGAAGAAGAAGAAGAAGAAGAAGAAGAATGAGACAATTAGCTACAATTCTCTATTCATCCCTGGGAAATAATCATAAATACAGGTTTCAAGATGGCAATTGCAAGATGGGTGATTATGACACATAAAAATAGGAAGAGCTTTGATTGTGCTGTCATAGATAGATAGCAATAGCAGTAGCACTTAGACTTATGTACCACTTCACAATGCTTTCCAGCCCTCTCTAAGAGGGTTACAGAGTCAGCCTCTTGCCCCCAACAATCTGGCTCCTCATTTTACCCACCTCGGATGGACGGAAGGCTGAGTCAACCTTGAGCCTGGTGGGATTCAAACTGCCAAATTGCAGTCTGTCGGCAGTCAGCAGAAGTAGCCTGCAATACTGCATTGTAACCAGTGTGCCATCAGTGCAGATCATAGATGCCACGTTGACTTTTTTTCCCCACTATATCCTGCAGACTTCCCCCAATTAAAAAAAAAGGCAAGACTCTGAATCTTTTATTCAAAGCTGGTCTGACCTGGCTTCCAAGCAGGCAACCTACTCAGGAAAAGCTGTTTGCCGCATGATCTGTCATGCGTGATTTCAAAGCCAAAATGAAACAAATAATTGTAGTTTACTCCTATCCTTTCACCTTATGAATTCCACACATATTTGCCTTCTGAGAATAAATAACTTTGCAGCGAGAGAGGATATCTCTGCTTTGTAGCCAGAAAAGATATCCATGGAGCAAGTAGTGAGGCAGAGGCAGAAGAGCAACACCAGGCCGCCGACTTTCCTTTGGGACTCTTTCAAAGCCACGACCTCTGCTAGTATGGTTAGCATTCTAGGGCACAAACAAGGCTGGTAAAATTATAAGTGAATGTCTGCATTTAAATTGTAAAAAGGAAGTTTCAGAAGGGTTTTTTTTCCTATATGATTATTATGAACAGAAATTCTAAAGCATATTCAGCAGATTGTAATGGACAGAAGGAAAAAATTCAAAGGAGCAGGAAGAAGATTCATAACCAAGATAATGGTCATCCCAAAGGTGTTTTTTTCAAGAGGCAACTGGCCTTCCTGGTTTTTCTTTGAAGATGTTTTGCTTGTTATCCAAGAATCTTCTTCTGCTCTTCCATGCCATCCGGTCAGAACTGAAGAAGCTGCTTGGAAGAGAAGCAAAACGTCTTCAAAGAAAAACCAAAAAGTCCAGTTGCCTCTTGAAAAAAGCATGTTTGGGACAACCATGACCTGGATGGCTGAGAATCTCCAGAGACAAGCTAACGGTCAGATAAAAGAAATCTGAGTTGGGGGCAGAAAGATAATTACAGAAAGCATCTCAGGCATTACCCTCTCCAGTTCCCAAGGAGATAAAGACAGGGAAGAGGAAATGCATTCTGAGAAATTGCACGATTCCTTTATTGTAACATTTTAAAAAAGCATTAGTAGCTTCTGTGTCTTTGGTTTCCAAGTTTGGTCTGTCTTGGAGAACTGACACAGATAAAAGGTTCCAAAGGTGCGGGGGGGGGGGTTCTTTTCCAAAAGTTGTATTAAGGGAGGGGAGATTTTAAAAAGGGAATGGTGGTAGCCTATTCTTGAAGCAACACATGTAAAAGAGAAGTGGGCTTCGCATGAGGACAGACAGAACGATCTTCAGATGGCTTTGTAACTGGCTAACAAGCCATACTTGATGATGCTACATCCACATGGAAGGAGATAAGCAGTGGGGTACCCCAAAGTTTGGTTTTAGACCCAGTACTCTTCAATACCTTCATAGACTTAGATGGGGGAATAGAAGGGGAACTCATCAAATCTGCAGATGACACAAAGCTGGCGGGAATAGCCAATACCCCAGAAGATTGTTGTCCCCAATTCGGGTCTGAGCCTGGTGCCAAAGCCAATGATAGATGCCAGACATGAGGTGCAGGTTTTCTGATTGCTTTTTATTGGAGTACCCAAGAAAAAGGGGCTCCTGGTCAAAATGCAAGATCCAAGAACAAAGGATTGAGTAAATTTTATACATTTTCACTAAAGGAGAAGGTGGGACAAAGCAAGATAATAAGGAATATAATCTAATAAACATTTTAGTAATAATACTACAATTTGTTCTATTGGTCTCTAGCTGTCCCTATTCCCAAGTCTTGGCCAATGAACGCCCTAGGAGTTATCTAATACACATTTGATTTGCTGCAGGTCATTCTCTATTTCTAACTTTCTAACTGAGGTGTGCAAGTTGGCTAACTCGTGTTACTTTTATCAGCTTTCCAGTTAGCCAGGACTGTTACAAGATTTACACATGCATCTCTCCTGTGGATGAGCATTCTTTGTTCTTGCCAGGCAGGCTCCACAATTACAGGCTTCCTGATTTACTTTGAAGTGTGTGCCATGACCTGGCTTTATTTTAGCAGATGGCCCATCAAGATAAGCTCAAGATCCAGATGGATCTCAACAGACTTGAACACTGGACCCTATTTAACGAAATTCAATGTAGAGAAAAATAAATTTTAACATTTAAGCAAGAAAAACCAAATGTACAGGCACAGATTAGGTGGAACCTGGCTCAACAGTAATAACCAAGAGAGGATCTTGGAGTCTTTGTGGACAATCACTTAAATACGAGCCAATAGTGTGAGACAGCAGCCAAAAAAGCCAATGCAGTTCTAGACTGTGTTATTAGAGGAATAAATCAAGATCACTTGAAGTATTAGTACCGCTTTATAAAGCCTTAGTATGACCACACCTGGGCTACTGCATCCAGTTTTGGTCACCACAATATAAAAAAAGATGTTGAGATTCTGGAAAGAGTGCAGAGAAGAAGAACGAAGATGATCAGGGGGCTGGAGACTAAAACATATGAAGATGAGAATTGGGTGTGTCTAGTCTAGAGAAAAGAAGGGACTAGGGGTGACCTGATAGCAGTGTTCCAGTATTTGAGGGGCTGCCACAAAGAAGAGGGGACCAATCTATTCTCCAGAACACCTGAAGGCAAGACAACAAGCAATGAATGGAAACTAATCAAAGAGAGGGCCAACCCAGACCTAAGGAGAAATTTCCTGATGGAACAATTAATCAGTGGCAAGGCGTACCTCCAGAAGTTGTGAGTGCTCCATTACTGGAGGCTTTAAAAAAAAGAGACTGGACAGTCATTTGTCTGAAAGGACGTGGTGGTTGAGTGGCTAAGATGCTGAGCTTGTCAATCAGAAAGGTTGGCGGGTCGGCGGTTCGAATCCCTAGCACCCTGTAATGGAGTGAGCTCCCGTTACTTGTGCCAACCTAGCAGTTCGAAAGCTTGTAAAAATGCAAGTAGAAAAACAGGGACCCCTTTGGTGGGAAGGTAACAGTGCTCCGTGCGCCTTTGGCGTTTAGCCATGCCGGCCATGTGACCACAGAGACACCTTTGGACCACACTGGCTCTTCTTCGGCTTTGTAACGGAGGTGAGCACTGCCCCCTAGAGCTGGAAACGACTAGCACGTATGTGCAAGGGGAACCTTTACCTTTGCCTTCCGCTTGAGCAGGGGGTGGGACTAGAAGACCTCTAAGCTCCCTTTCAACTCTATTATTCTATGTTCTAATTATGCAGTCTTCAAAAGCACCAGGGCTAGGCATGCAGGAGGATGGAAATACATTCCCCACAATGTTCCTGGCCCATCGCAAGAAGGAAAATGAATTTAACAAGATTTCTGCAGGAGCTCCCTTGCATATGAACTATCCCATGGTTATCCGTTGGACATCCTTTCGGTCACGTTAAATCTGTGTTTAATGTATACAAAGATGCTCAGTTACATATTTATGTATATGTACATGTCTGTATGTCTGTACGGTGGTATAAGCATGTATATAATTAATGAAACTTTTCATTTTCAAAAACAGTATTCTAACATTTTGAATGTGTATTTGGAGATTTGGAAAAAGAGCCAGTCATCTGATCTTCTTTTCCTTTTTAAATTTTAGAGTTAGGAAGGCACAATACGTCTTGCTAATGACTTTACTTCAGCATTTCCCCAAATAAAAAATGATAAATCAGAACAAGTTGATAGAAAACCAGGCTCTTTCAACCATATATAAACCATTCCCCTCCTTGCCCCTTTTGGATCACTTGGTATTTTTCCTTCAGAAGTTGGAAGCAAGCTTTTCTGGTTTTTTTGTGATCATTTCTCTTCTTTTAATTCATTTCCCCTTGTTGAAGAGTAGAAGATCTCAAATGCACAAGGAAAACTGATGCCCTTTCCTGCAGCTAAATTAACCAGAATCATGTGGAAAACAATCCGAGCCTTGTACGAAAAGGGGAGCCATTAAAATTAGCCCAGAGCTATGGACTGTGCCCGGTATCACTAAGCAGCACACGCTGCAGATGTGAGGCCTGCTTTCAGGCATTGGGAGCCGTGTTGCATAGCTACAATTAAAATCAGCTCTTCTGCCAAAAAATAAAAGGGAGGGGGCAGAAGGAAAACATCAAAGACAGATTGAAATGTGTAGTTGGTAATAAGAGTGGTCTCCTCTTGAACCAGGCCCTCCAGCTATCCACAGCCCCCTTGTTAATGAGAAATTTTGACCTCTGGTTTGTAAGTTAAACTTGTAATCCCAGCTAATGAAGTAAATCAATCCCAACTTCAGGTTGTTGTTTCCCTTTTTCTTCGCTCACTGGGGTCTGGGAGTTTAGCATCCAGGGTCTCTCCCAATAGGATGCCGAATGAAAGAGAGAGATGGTGTGTGTGTGAGGAAGAGGCATTTTATAGTTTTGTGCATGTTCTGTGGTTTTGCAGATTCAACGATGGCTTTTGCTGACAATATTTCAGCTTTAATGTGCACTTGCAAAGATTTAATAGATGGTCATTGTTAACTGTGCGTAAATATAAACTTATCGATTTATTTGGCTTTCTGTCTTACCTCATCCTCAGGGCTGGTTTATCGTAAAATCTCCAGCCCAGAATTGCAGCCTTAATAGGGAAACAATTTGACTGCTCCAAAGACTGTCCAGACATCCATTTATTTTTTGGCTGTGCTATCCCAAACTCTTTTTTTAAAAAACAACAACAAAGAAGTAAATCCACTAGATTTACACATACCCTATTGGTTGCAAGGGAGGGGGGTAGGTTGGATGATGTTCAAGCTCCCATATGCTTCTAAATGACCACTCTTTTCTCACCTGATTGACATGGCTAGGCTAAGCTGATACAGCTAGACCAGAGGTCCCCAAACTTGGCCACTTTAAGACTTGTGGACTTCAACTCCCAGAATTCTCCAGCCAGCTATTGGAGACCCCTGAACTAAACTGAAGTGGAAACCCATTTTTGTAAATCAGGATATTGCATTAAGCCAGAATATGAGTTATTTGTGGAGGTCATAGAAGCTTATCCAAACACAGGAACTACATTTTCTTAAGTTGGGCTTAGGTTGTGTGAACAGCTTTAATGAAGAATTATAGTGAAAAGCAGTATGCAATTTCCACCCCTGACTTGGTGAAAGTCCTTCAAAGAGGCCAACAGGAGAGGATGGGATGGAGCTATAAAAAAAAGCTCGATCTCATTAGGACCCCATAGATAATGATGCAAGAAATGACTGGAAGTGTGTCTTCCAGATGCACCAGGAGATATACACACCAAAACAGGTTGAGCAATCAGCTGAGTGTATTAAAAACCCACTAGCCTCACCGATCTTACCATGGTTTGGCTCTGATTTAAATGTGATATCTGATCCCTGACACTGCGAATTGAAAAGCAACGCTCATGGATTAACACAACCTTCCCCAACATGGCACCTTCCAGAGATGTTGGACTAGGCCAAGGGTCTTCAAACTTGGCAAGTTTAAGACTTGTGGACTTCAACTCCCAGAATTCCTGAGCTAACATGACTGGAGGAGGAATTCTGGGAGTTGAAGTCCACAAGTCTTCAAGCTGTCCAGTTTGAAGAGCCCTGGACTAGGCATTCTGTGAGCTTTAATCCGAACATCTGCAGCATTGCAGGCTGAAAAATTGGATTATGCATGAACCATGATTAAACAAGCCATAATTCAGCATGATAGGTAAACTTAGGCAAGAAAAACCAAAAGTACACATGTAGATTGGGTGAAACCTTTCTTAATAGCAGTGACTGTGAGAGGGATATGGCGTCGTAGTGGACAAACAATTAAAAGTGAACCATCAGGGACTGGAGGCTAAAACATATGAAGAACGGTTGAAGGAACTGGGCATGGCTAGTCTAGTGAAGGGAAGGACCAGGGGAGACAGGAGAGCAGTCTTCCAATATTTGAGGGGCTGCCACAGAGAGGAGGAAGGGGTCAAGCTATTCTCCAAGCCACCCGAAGGCCAGACAAGGAATAATGGATGGAAACTGATCAAGGAGAGATTCAACCTGGAAAGAAGGAATTTTCTGACATGTCCTTAGAAGTAGAGGATGCTTTTTTCTTGCCCTGGCAGGAATTCCATGCACCCTGCCAAGGGCCTCTTCTGAAAGCAAAGGGCAGGAGGGGAAGAAGGAGACCATATGCCTGTAAACCACAATCAACCCCAGGATGAGCCCTCAGAAGGCAGCACAAAGCTGGTGCTTGGCAGGGTTATTGGGGTAGCGAAATTGGCTTTTGCTGTGATGATGGCGGAGGTGAGAAGTGGGTGGGGAATGGATCCACCTCACTGTATGCTGAACTTCTGAAGGCCATTTGGTGTCCCCATGCTTGCTTTTCCATTGATCCACTACAGCTTCCTAGAAGAAGAGCAAGCAGTGTAAGAACACCCTGTGTCGCATTGATCAGGCACACCAGGAAGCCTAGAATCCCCTGCATTCAAATGAAGACAAGTGGAATTATTTAAGAGGGTTCTTAAATTATGAATGTTGGCATTTCTTTATTGACAGTTTATATTTTCTGGCTGCTGTTATGATTTCTCGCATTCTGCATTCAACTGGGGTTTAAAAGTTATTTTGCAATTGTTTAGTTCGGACTTAGGACTTGTACCATGGATATTTTATTATAATCTAATTATTGTAACCTACAGGCAGTCCCTGACTTATAACAGGTTGCTTAGCAACTGTTCAAAGTTCCAATGGACTTTCCCAGAGCTACTTACAACTCAGTTTAAAAGTTCCCATGGCTGCCTTCTCCTGTTATTGCATGATCACATTTATGGCCATTTGCAGTATCCCATGGTCAACTTATATCAATTATATCTCATGCGCTCGTTACCTCCCATATAGACTACTGCAATGCTCTCTACATGGGGCTGCCCCTGAGGACCACTCAGAGGCTTCAACTGGTACAGAATGCAGCCGCGCGGGTTGTGATGGGAGTATCCCGATACTCCCATATCACACCCCTCCTGCATGAGCTGCATTGGTTGCTGGTTGCCCACCGGGTGAGATTCAAGGTGCTGGTAATTACCTATAAAGCCTTACATGGTTTAGGGCCAGGGTATTTGCAGGAGCACCTGCTGCCAGCAACAACTGCCCATCGCCCCGTGCGCTCCCACAGACAGGGCCTCCTCAGGGTGCTGTCTGCCAGACAGTGTCGACTGGCGACCCCCAGGGGGAGAGCCTTCTCTGTGGGTGCACCCGCCCTTTGGAATCAGTTGCCCTTGGAGCTTCGGATCGCTCCTGACCTTCGATCCTTCCATCATGACCTGAAAACATGTCTTTTTCAACTAGCCGACCTGGACTGATGGGGTTTTTTTATCGGTTTGTTTGTTAGTTTTAATTAGGTTATTGGGATGTCCATTTAATACTTTTTAAAATTTTTGTATTGTATGTTTTTATTGTTGTGAGCCGCCCTGAGTCCTTCAGGAGATAGGGCAGCATAAAAGTCCCAATAATAAATAAATAAATAAATTGAGTATAATCAGTTCATTTAATGATCACTTAATGACCAACACAAAAAAGTTGTAACATCAAGTGCGGTCACATGGTAACCTATTTAACAACTGCCATAACATACTACCATAATTCCAGAGTCAATTATGTTCACAAATCAAGGACTACCTGTACTAAGAACCTGCCAATTTATGGGAGTTGTAGGGAAGAATTGGCAAAATGAAGATGACTCCTCTAAAAGCAGAGCTCACAATCCCAGTGGAATAAAGAGCTGGTAAGCAGACTGGTGCTTCATGTTTCCTCTCCAGACTAGAATAGGACCTGAGATTGCCCACAAGTGCTCCATATAATGGTTCCTCATGAGAAAACTGTGTGGGAAGAAACATCAACCTGGTTCAGTTCCAAGCTGGGAGAAAGACACTGGAAACATGGAGGCTGATTGGAAAGATGGTTTAATGATGAAGCAGAACCACCAAGCACATGTGATTCTGTGCAGCTGACCATGTGGAGTTGAGAGTGAGGGGATTTTATACCTTCTCTTGGGCTCTGCCCTTGAGCTTCCTGTTCCTGTGCAAAAACATGTGTTCTATTGGCTGTTGCAGGGATCATAGCTGGCTCTAAAGTACAAAGTACTTTTGGAGGAACTCAACTCTGACTGCTCTTTAGAAGGCCAGATCGTGAAGATGAAACTCAAAGACTTTGGCCACCTAATGAGAAGGAAGGACTCGCTGGAGAAGAGACTAATGCTGGGAAAAATTGAGGGCAAAAGAAGAAGGGGATGGCAGAGAAGGAGGGGGCTGGATGGAGTCGCTGAAGCAGTCAGCATGAGCTTAAATGGACTCCAGAAGATGGTAAAGGACAGGAAGGCCTGGAGGAACGTTATCCATGGGGTCGTGATGGGTCGGACACAACTTTGTGACTAACAACAACAAAAAAGCTTAGGTGAAGTTTCTGAGAGTGATGCAATGAAGTGGTGTTGGGCAATTTCTATTGTGGCTGAAGACTAATACCCTCACCTTTGTCAATTTTCCTTAGGTGAGGGTACTTGCTTATGAATAGAGTGAAACTGGATTTACATACTTCCTGTTCTAAATCACTTTTAGATATTGATTCTTAACTGCTTTTCAATTATTAGGAACCTTGTTATCAATAAGATTGAAAACAGTGAGTTGTGAGTTTCCTTCAATCCTTAATGAAATAAATTGTAAACAGAAGTTTATGGACTTGATTAAAAATTTGATTTTGGAAATATACGAACGGACTAACAATCCAGACAGATTTGAAATAAGATTTTGGAATGAATTATTTTTCCAGTGGCAGAATGCTTTTGTTTTGAATTCTCTTTTTAAAAAATGATGGGATAAGATTTCGAAAGTTGGACACTAGAGGGAACCAGAAGAAACTAAAGATTACAATTAAAAAAGACCACACAAATTTGGCTTGCTAATACAGAATGAAGCAAAGTATTTCAACATTGGACATATTGAAGGATATTTTTGGACCTGAAGTTAATTTTAAGGGTATCTATTTTTATAGACTCAGATTAAATGATGCTATAGGAACATAATTTACCAGACAAGACAGACTGATCTGAATGTGAATTTTAAAATGACAGACTACCAGAATGATTTGGAAAAAAAGATGCTACACTAGACATACAAAGGAAACCAGCTGATGTCTTAATAATTAAGAGGGACATACAAATAGCCAGCTAAAGGAATGACCTGGATAATTTTCCTATATTAGATTTACAAAGGATGCTTGTTAACGTTTTAAAGAATTTTATAAGAAAAACATTTTTTCTTTGTCCAGAAAAAATGAAGAGAAACCAAGTTGTAGGACATTATTTGACCCTAAAGATCAAGGCAAAAGGAATAAAGGAAAAGGAATATTAAGTTAGTTGTAGCTGTACTTTATTTTATTTTCCTTCATTACATTCTTTTTTTTCTATTTTTTCTTTTCTACACTAATTTTTATTTGAAATTTTTTTAGTTTGTTAGTTTTTATCTTTTTAATGCTAATTAAACAAATTTATTTATTATAATTATTTAAATGTATTTAAACTTATTTATTATAATTCATTTACTTATTAATTTATTAAATAAACATCCGGATTTTTTAAAATTACAGTTAAATGATCTGTGGAATTGTCTTCGGTGGTCATGTCAAAGGCAATTTACTGGATGGGTCCATCTTTTGATTTTTCAAATAAGGCTTTCCCTTTGAATTTTGGGGATCAGAGGTTTCACCGGCAAGTCTGCAAAAAAGGGTTGCTCCCTTGTGGCCCTTTCCAGTCACCCCACGAATTTATTTGGGAGATCTGAACAGATCTCCTCCAAGAAATTAATCTGTATCTGGAAAACTGCCTAACAGGCCAAAGCATCAGCACATCTGGGGGTCTTTAAAAGGCTGTTTAACCTGCAACTAAACAAAGGGATAATTCTGCTATAAATCAATGTGAAAATACAGTGGAATTGGAAAAGGTGTCAGAGATACATGGCAATGCAGAAAAGAATCTTTGCCCAGAACTTAAGATGGCACTAATAACAACATTATTTATTTCCCCTTGCCATCTAATTTCCAGTTTTGATTATAAATTAAGCCTGGTTAACAATTAATTATTGTTAATGTTCTGTACCAAAGCTTTAAACGTGTTTATGGCAGTGTTCCCAAGCCTTTCCAGTTGGCGGTCCGGCGAGCGGGGGGAAAGAGGGGATGGTTTGGGGGGGGAACATGTGTGCACACACAGCTTCATTATTGTGAACGACAGGCCCAGGTGCCTGCCGCGAGCATAAGTGGGGCTGCATGTATGCACGCAATGGCCCGCCGCTTGCGCAGCCTGGTTGTGAATAGGCCATGGCACAGGTTGGGGACCCCTGGGTCAGTGGTGGGATTCAATTTTTTTTTACTACCAGTTCTGTGGGCGTGGCTTGGTGGACGTGGCAGGGGAAGGATACTGCAAAATCCCCCTTCCCTCCCCACCCCACTAACCTGCTTTCCAGCTCCGTTCTCCTGTGCAGGGCAACCCAAGAAGACCCAGCCGATCAGCTGGGATTCAATGGGAGGCAGAGAAGAGATGGGGTTGGCTGGGCCAATCAGAGGCGGTAGTTGCCGGTTCTCTGAACTACTCAAAATTTCCGCTACTGGTTCTCCAGAACTGGTTAGAACCTGCTGAATGCCACCTCTGTCCTGGGTTATGAGACTGGAGCTCAGATAGTTTGGTCCTTCTTTTCTTCGTGCAGAAATGGGTTTTATTCTTCAGTCTTGCTTAAATTCTGCGCCTGATTAATTTGGAGATAGGCAGTGTTACATGAAGCAATATTTATCAAGTGTAAGGAAAGTAATATTACGGCTTCATTTGAGCTGATTTTGGTAAGGACACAGGAGGATTCTGCGGCCACTGATGTTTGAGAAGATTTGGGATTTCTTCTGTCTTCCAATTTTACAACAAACACAAATCTTTAGTGGCAATAGCAACAGTACTTAGGTTTATATATTACTCCAGATTTTACAACACTCTCCAGCCTGTTCAGAAATGACAGCCTCTTTATTGCCCCCAACAATCTGGATTCTCATTTTACTGACCTCAGAATGATGGAAGGCCGGGTCAATCTCGAGCCAGTCAGGATTGAACTCCTGGTTGTTGGCCTGCAACACTGTATTTAACCACCACAGTAAGAAAGAATTTGGAAGACTAGAATATATCCAAGGCCTCTTCCTCTTAAGGGCCTCTATGGTTCTGTGACTCTATAAATATATGACCAATATTTACATTTCACATTTCTTCTTAGAGATTGGAGATTTTGAAAATCTTGAGCAAATGTTTGAAGGATGTTTTGAGATGGAATGAGGGCAAGCAAACTGAAGTGTCATCCCAGTTCGATTAAAATATTACAGCATGCATTTACTAGGAATGCCTTAAATGTTGATTGATTTGCTGATTGTTTTTCATTTTCTTCAACGTGTTCTGCTTAATCCATGCGCTCTCAGCATATATGCAAGTGCTCCTCATGAATTTCCAAAGGCCTTTGCTTCCAGGAAGGAAAGGCCCTTCACCGCCAGATGTGTCACCTGCAGAAGTTCCATGTTCACATGCTGGCACCTCCAGGGAAGGCTGGGAAGACCCTGCCTGAAATTTTTGACAATGCCAGGTTGGATAAACCAAAGAAGGACATGATATAGAATGTGTTCCTATGTTCATGATGCAAAACGTAGAGCTTTGTCATCATCTGTTTCTGCACTGCAGTTAATACATCTTGCAAGAGCAGCTGCAGCAGCTGGAGAAGACCGACATGGCTGGTTATCTCCTCCCCAGGTGTTTTGAAACATACCTGAAAGTAGCCGTGGGGGGGGGGGAACAGAGAGTTTGGCAGGCTGAATGGGGTCCCTCTTCAGCTGGCAAGGAAAAGACAGGATTGCTGTTTAGCTGTGCAGTGAAAGCAGCTTTTTCATCTGGTTCCTGTCCAGAGGTATCTGCAGGGTATGATTTGAAAAAAAGTCAAGATGGTGACTGCGAAGGTGATCAGAACTTCACCTGTTTGTTATGTGCATCTAGTTCTGCTTTGTTAGTCTGAAAAGGTGCTACCAGAATCTGGATCTCTAGGTGCCATATATTGGTGGTCGTCATACATTTTGGTCTAGGAGCCCTTTACATCCTTAAAATGACTGAGGACCCCAGACAGTGTTGGTTTTTGTGGGATATATCTTTTGATATTTACTATATTAGAACTTAAAGCTGAGAAATTTTAAAATATGTATTTGACTTCACAGACTCCCAGAAAGGTTCTGTTTAAACTTAGTCTTTTTCCTCTCTTCTAAAAGGCGTCTTTTCAGATCAGCACAGATTAATTTTACTCATTGCAACACAATATAAAAGGGGTTTATAATAACTTCCCTTTCTTGCACTCAATTCGAAAGTAGCAAGTTTAAAAACACAGCAGTGCCTCTATTTACAAATGATACACCTTAGTACAGGGGTCTTCAAACTTGGCAAGTTTAAGACTTGTGGACTTCAACTCCCAGAATCCCTCCTCCAGTCATGTTAGCTCAGGAATTCTGGGAGTTGAAGTCCACAAGCCTTAAACTTGCCAAGTTTGAAGACACTTGCCTTAATATATGTTAAGAAAAACTTCACAAATAATCATGGTTTATTGGCTGCCTAATCTGCTTGTTTTTATTCATTCAAATGAAGCAACTGAGCACGCAAAAGTAACACTTGCTGCAAAGGGAATAAAAATTAGTAACGGTCAATGGGATATAGGAATCCTTGCCAGTCTCAGCCCATTGAAAGCACTTATGTCTTCAGGCTGCACAGGAAGTAAAAGCATCTGAAGAAAGAGTTAAACAGACCCAGTTTGCCTCTAAGAATGAAGCATACCTCTTCCTGACGTTCATCTGGGCCAGAAATGCATTGATCTTCCATATGTCTCTTGGCAATGATGAAATATTAAATTCAAGTCATGCCTTTTCCTTCTTCAGAGTTTCCCACCTGATCAAACTGAACAAGTAGGACAACAACTAATAATAATTTTTTTAAAAAAACTGCAGAGTAAGAATTCGTTCATTTGAGGATCATTTTTAGGCTTTTATGCTTTGCAAGCTATTTTATGCCACCAGAATACTCAGTAAAGAACAATGGCATTTGTTTTAAGCAAATTATTTATGTCCTGAAGACACCTAATTGGCATCCAAACTTTTTAGACCACCCCGACTTCTGAAAATATTCTCAAAAGCAACTTAAATTTCATGTAACATGTTTTAAATGACATTTATACTTGGAAGAAAATTGCCATTTTTCATAAATGTCATTTCATTTTCTTATGGTATTTACAGGAAGGTTGCAGTTATCCCAATTCTGAATTGTCCCCCTCCGTCATAAAACTTAGTGCCCTCAAGCTCCGAAGGCTGGATGACCAGGCGCTCCCCAGGGCAGCATTTGCTGCTAAGACTTTCGGCATTTGGAATCATCCTCAATGCTTTCGCCCAGGGCACTGTCGCCATGGTATCCTGAGAAGATGCCACCCTGTCCTGTGGGATAAGGAATTACAAATACAATACAATCTTTATTGATAAGCCCTTGGGCCATATCAAAGTGCAAAGTTCCAGCAATAAATTGTTGTTAAAATTTGATGAAAACAATTCAAAATGGAATTTAGTAAAATACAATTTAAAATGGAATTGGATAAAATACAATTTAAAATGGAATCAGAATAAAATACAATTTAGATAAAATAATAATACAATCTAAAATGAAGTTGTAATAATGTAGATATAGATAAAATATGACAGCATCATACTTCGGAGTCGCCCCTACAATCCACCCCAATCAGTCCCACATATGCAGATCTCAACCGGATCATTTTGTTTAAGTACTGTGCTACGTTAAATGTTACTTTCAAGTTCTGGCCGGACATAAGGTAAGTTATTTTGATATGGGGATCCCAATGGGTCATTCGTCTGGTATATAGACCAAGATACCGGTCTCTCACCCTCTTATATATGCAACAGTCAAATAGGATGTGAGCCAGGTCCTCTACCTCCGCCGCTCCGCAAATGCAGAGACGGTCATTGTACGGTATAGCATGAAATTTCCTGTATCTGACCATTGTGTCAAGGTGTTCGAATCTCGCGCTTGTAAATATCTCCCTAAGCTGTTTTGGGAGTTGTAACTTCAAGTAACTGTCTACTTGAAAAGTACGTTTGTATTTACACAGCCATTTCAAGTTACCTACCTTACTAAGGATAGCTATGTCAGTTTGTACTTCTATATCCTTAATTCTTTGGGCAACTCTTTTTTTTAGATTGTTGTCCTGTTACACAAGAGGCAGGAAGGCCACAGCTTCTTACAAAATTCGTTAGTTTAGTGATCCAGGAACTTTGTGACTGTAGTTTCATTTGCTCTAGTAGGCATAATTTGGGTAGTCTATCAGTCTCCATTTCATTATCTTTGCACCAGTAGTTATAAGCTCTAATTTTAGATAATGCCTGAATTGTATGAATTCCCAATTCAGCTCTAACTACTGCAGCAGATGTTTTTGGATCTACACCCAAAATACATCTCAAATGTTGGGACTGTGTTTGTTCTAAGACTGTGGTTGAGTAAAGACCCCAAATTTCTGCTCCATACAAGAGCATTGTGGTAACCTTAGCCTTATAAACTTTCATTAGTGGGGCTAGGGACCCTGGGTAACTATGTTTTTTTAGTTTGAGCAATAAATTCAAACGGGCGTTTGCTCTAAATGGGCTCCGTTGATGATGGCAGGCCCAAGATCCAGTCTTGGAAAAAGTTACACCCAAATATACAAAGGTGTTAACCTGTTCAATTGGTTCACCATCTAATTACCACTTATGTCTCTGATGGTTTCTTCCAAACACCATTATTTTTGATTTAGATTTACTAATAATTAGGGAGTTAGGGTACAAATACAAAATGCTGCAGCTGTTAGATCTGTGATCTTGAAAGAAAATGAATCAATAAAAGAATTGGGTGGGAAGTATGAATTCTGTGTTATTACAAATTTCCCTTCAAGAAATATTTATTTGGTGAAATACTGATAAGAATTGCAAAAATGACTGCAGTCCAATTATTTGTACATGCCTATTTATTTTTAAAGGTGAAATTGAGACCACATTTCTTTACAAGAAGCTGCATATCAGTTGATCAGAGCCCCATCATGTAACGAACATTTTTAACCACGAACTTAATTAAAAAATGTTAAATAGAATTGAGCCCCCAAGTTTCTCTTGTATCCAGGTAGAAACAGGAGGCTAGCATCGAGAATGTCCCTTCTTTTGAAGTTTCACCAGCTAAATAAGTTGCAGTCCATTCAGCTATTTTCATAAAATTTTGCTTCCAGACAACATGGTCTGTTTATGGTGTAATACCAATTGAAATGGCACTAAATTGAGCATTTAGGAATTGCACTAACCACTTCATAACCGGACTCTTTTCAGCCTTCCTCTGCTGCTCTCTTTCTGAAGGGTCTGCAAAGAAGTCTAAAATATTTCAGTCGACTGCCACACGTGCCTGCATGTGTGTTCTTTGGAACAAATGAGGAAGACCTTGGCTGGATTTTTCGAGAGGTATCTGCAGGGAGTGATTGAACAAGTCAAAAGGTTCAACAACATGGTTAAAGTTCTGCTTGTTTTTTTATGTGGAGCTTTGACTGGGCCGTCACAGCCGCCCACCCGACTTGTTTTAGACCACACCAGGGGTGGGATGCTACCAGTTCCGCCTGGTTCTATAGAACCGGTAGCTCTGAGGAGCAGCAGACACTGAACTGGTTAGGTGCAACGACCTTTTGGTCATTGTTTGGCCCAGCTGCCCGCCCGGGCTCTTGGCTGTCCATTTTTTCCTGCTTTTTCAACCTCGGCTGCTATGCGCAGCACAGCTGAGGTTGAAAAATCAGGAAAGAAGAGGCTTTTCAAAGGCTGCGCACCTGCATGCAGCGCTTTTCAGCTACCTGGGCGGCACAGCTGATGTGTTTTTGCAAATGCTGTACATGCACACGTAGCTCTCTCACCGAACTGGCAGTAACCCTGGTTGAATCCCACCCCTGGACCATACCCTGTGGATGCCCCTGCCAAGATGCCTCTTGAGGGGATGAAAATGGTTGGGCTCTTTGTGCCTGCTGAAGAACAGAGCTTGGTTTAGGATGGATGCACCACCAGTCTTCTTGCTCACATCCTGGGTGCGTGTTTTTGGGCCTAAAGGTGCCCCCCTGGATTGTGCACCTAGCCCTCTAGAGCAAGGGTCTCCAACCATGGCAACTTTAAGACTAAGCAAAGCTGGCTGAGGAATTCTAGGAGTTGAAGTCCACAAGTCTTAAAGTGGCCAAGGTTGGAGACCCCTGCTGCAGAGAGGGCTCCTTGAACTTCTCTTTGCATTGCTGCCTCTAGCATTTTTGCAGCAGCCATTTGCAGTCTGTTTATTTCCGCCTCCTAATTGCAACAGGGCCCTGCAATTAAAGTGACATTGGGGAAGTAGGGTATCATCAGCATTGAGAACTCCATAATACACATTTCTGGGGTGCTCCTGAGCATTTTCACTGAAACGCACATGAGGTTTCATTAATCCCGACAATGGTCCAAGATGGATTGTCTTATTCTCTGGATTGTCAGTCTCTCCCAGCCGTGTGTGTGTGTGTGTGTGTGTGTGTGTGTGTGTGTGTTGGAATGAGCGTCCACAGCAGAGAGGGTGCATTCTCAGCAAAAGGCCTGTTTTGAAGGGGAGACAGTCCAGAGCAGTTTACCAAGAAAGGGCCGCAGTTAATTTGGAGTCTATGAGCTTCATAAACTCGATTCCGTTCTATTTCAGTCCCATTTGAAAGGCATACCCCATCAAAGATCCAACCAAGCTAAGAAAAGCTTGAAAAGCTGGGGTTTATTTTATAAATGGTTGGGAAACAAAGTAAGAAGCTAAATGATAATGTTACAATGATAAGGTTGAGTAGGTTGTAACATGAATGTAACCTTAGTAAGAAATGTATACAAAACGTAAACATTTGCACAAGATCTATGTACCCAGTCCTTGGTGCAGGGATGGAAGACCACCCTGAGGAGCACAGAAAGGAACCTTCCAGAAGGCGAAATCTGGCGGCCAAGGTATGTCCCAAGCTGGCACAGGAATCAAGGTCCATTTGCCGAGATCGTTCTTTCCTAGGACGTTAAAATTATTGGCTACTCTCGATTTCCTCGTCTCCCTTCACTTTCTTTTGGTCCTTGGTAAAAGGTTTTGACTCCGGTTTCTCTCCCTGTGGGATGAAAGGCAAAGCGCGTCCGCGGGGTCTTGGGAAGGGCCGCCTTAAGCCGTCCAGCCCCGGCGGACGAAAGGAGCGCACAGGTGCGCGCGGCTCTCTGAATCCACGAGGCTGAGAGGAAAGGTGCAGGGAAAGTGTCCCGTAGCCGGGGACGCGCAACCCAGGCCTGGCTCGGCCGGTCCTCCGCGTGTAGCCCTGCTTACTTGCCAGCCAGGGAACCCGGTGAAGGGGCCGGGCGAGGCGGGCTGGGAAGCGCCCGGCTAGCCAAGAGTTAAGCGGCCGGGCGCAGAGGCGCTGCGGGCGGCGGCGCGGCGTTCGTGCGAAGGCGAGTCCTTTCCCGCAACGGCGCAGCCTCGCGGCCCTCGCAAACCTTTGGAGAGCAAAATGGCTCGCGGGGGTTAGAAGTAATAAGGTGGCTTTCTTCCCCCCCCCCCTCTTTCTTTTTCCTTCGCCTTTGCGGAGCTTCTGGAAGGTTGCTGGCTCGCCATGCGCGCCCTAGGAACAAAGCGGGGGGGAAGGCGGCTGGGGAGGGGCTCTGGCGCCTTTTGGGGGGGGGACTGACATGTGGGATGGGTGGGTGTCTCGGGGCTGGGTTGGGGGCGTTTGCCTTGGAAGGCAACGGGCTCGTTTTTGCCAGAGACAGGGACAGAAGCTGCCTGGGCTGGGGGCTGCTCTGGGGGTGGAGAGGCAGCGGGAGCCAAATTGGGGCCTAAGTCAGGTGTCTTTGCCGTCACCTCCGCCCCCCAACGCCCCCCCCTTACCGAACAGTTATCATTCCGGATCAATCAAGTATCTGGAGTTTAGGGATCCTGTGGGACAGAGTTAGCTTAATCCGTTGTGGCAAAAATAAAAAATAAAAATCCAGAGAAAGCACCTGCCCTTTAAATAAAAACGGTAAGTCTGGAAAGGGAGCAACGGGCTCCTGTGTGATATTTTTTTTCCCCAAAAAATGTTTCTCTGGGAGGCTTTTGTCTCTAGACTCCCCACATTGGACCCATTGCAGCCATCCATAGCCACTGTTTCTGGTCCCTGCCCTGAGAATTGTTACTTGGGGTTGGGATAACTGAATACAGTGCAACAGTTAAATACCAGCAAAAAGTAAAAAATGCTGCAGTTCTATTCTTGGGCCAGAAGCAGTTTGAAGGAAACTTTTATCCCCACCAAAAACAGCCATTCTTGGTCTTTGGTTCCAGATATTTCTATTAATTGTGCCTTGAATTATTTATTTTTATTTTATTTATTTGGTTTGTCAATCGCTTACAAGAGAATAGATATAAGTATAAACATGAGTAAGAATGCAGGAAATAGGTACGAATAAATGGGGACAATAGGACAGGGACGGTAGGCACGATGGTGCGTTTACAGACCTCTTACTGGCCTCTTAGGAATGGGGTGAGGTCAATAGTGGATAGTTTAAGGTTAAAGGAGTGGGGAGTGGGTTAGAGGATGTAACCACAGAGTCCAGTAGTGCATTCCAGGCATTGGCCCCTCTGTTGCTGAAGTCGTACTTATATAATATTATATAATATATAATATTATATGGTGATATAGGGAATTATGTGAAATAGCTTGCAAAGGTAAATCAAGCTTCTGCTCAATCAGCCCATTAAGGGAAAATGAGTGTTCTCTTTTAATTGGGAGAGCTAATTTAAATCGGTTTGATGTGATCCTAAAGATCCTTTACCATTATATAAAAATATCTTCCCCATTAGCTGCATCACAGCGTATCTGTATGTATGTGTTAGGTGGCAGAAGCCATTTTGAACCTAATGGGAATAATTTTCGACATAATGGGAACAAATAGAGAATTTCTAATTCCTTGTTCCGAATACAGGTGGCCCCCAACTTACAACTTTTCATTTAGTGACCGTTAAGTGACAATGACACTAAAAAAGTGACTTTTTCACACTTACGACCATAGCAGCATCCCCAATGGTCACATGATCCAAATTTGGACAGTTGGTAACTGGCTCATATTTACAATGGTTACAGTCTCAGGGTTACATCATCCCCTTTTGCGACCTTCTGACAAGCAAAGTCAATGGGGAAGCCAGATTCACTTAACAACCATGTTACTAAGTGTGAGTCAGACCTCATCAGTGGTGGGTGGTAGTGGCAGCAAATTTTCCATCCAGCCCTTTGTCTTTCTTCCTTTTTAAAAAAAATATTTTTATTTATATATAAATATTTTGAAAACAGTGTATTGTCCAGGCACTCCATTTTACCAAAAAAGCAACAGATAATGCTGACAGTGATACCAATAATACACATAGTAATTATAGCAATATTTATAGTTATATTAGCTTATGTATAATATTAATTATATTAGCATGCTTATAGTCATAGACAACATTCATATTTTACATACACATAATAATAATAATTTTTCTTCATCTAACTTCAACCTCTTATACCTAGCCATTGATAAAACCTATTCCATGTTGAATAGTACTCTGTATCTCCTTTATCTTTTATTTTTAATGTCACTCTATCCATCTCTGCAGAGTCCAGTATTTTCCAAATTAAGTTTTCGTCCGGTGGGGTGTTCTCATTTTTCCAATATAGTGCTTTTTGTCTTTGTCTTTCTTCCTGGAAGTCTGAAATCCAGCTGCCTGGTGGCATGGATTCCCTTTCTGCTCAGAAGAAAAAAGAAGAAGGGGAATCTAGATTCCAGTAGAGAGAGGTTCCCTGAGGATGGGCTCCAAAAGCTTGGAAGCATCAGCTTGGTGACTTCAAGTTTGGATCTTGCAACATCATCCTGGGACACAGATATTTGCCTTCATGTATGGAATCTAGAAGCTTCGTGTTCCTTCAATCAGAAAAGGGCTTTCTGGGTTTTTGTTCAATCCGGCCCTCACTTTTGCCAGAACGGAACTTCCTCTGGCAGAATAACTGAGCGACCATTTTGCGGGTTGCATTGAAGCAGCCCATCTTGTCAAAGCCAGCATTGAGGGAAATAGAGCAGGGATGCAGATCAAAATAGGCAGGGAATTGGTAAGAAAATACTTCTCCGCCTTGTATGAATATAAATTGCTGGGATCAGATGGTTTACATCCCAGATTCTGAAGGAGCTGGCAGATGTTATCTGGAGACCAATGAATGAAATCTTTTAGAGCTCCTGGAGAACAGGAAATGCCAGAGGATTGGAAACAGAGAACATAGAATCGTAAAGCTGGAAGGCACCCCAGAGGCCTTCTAGTCCAGCCCTCTGCTCAAGGCAGGCAAGATCCCAGGCAAATGGTTGTCCACTCTATTTTTAAAAACGTCCAGTAACGGAGCACTCTCAACTCTAGGAGGAAAGCTATTTAATTGACTTAGTAATTGTTTCCACTGTCAGAAAATTTCTCCTTCTCGGTTGGTAACAAGCTTCCACCCACCACCTCTTGTCTGGCCCTGCGGTGCTTTGCAGAATAAGTCAGTCTCCCTCTCCTTTGTGACAGTTCCTCAAGTCCTGGAAGACAGTTATCATGTTCCACTCCCTCTCCAGTCCTTCTCTTCAATAAGACTGGACAAACCTGTCAACTGTTCATCCTACAGTTGGGTCTCAAGGCCCTTTATCACAATTGTTGCTCTTCTCTGCACACTTTCTAGGCTCTTGGCATCTTTTTTGTATCACATTTGGAATACTGCATCCAGTTCTGAATATCACGGTACAAAAAATGATGCTGAGATCCTAGAAAGTGTATAGAGATCAGCAAGGAAGATGATGAGGAGTCTGGAAGCTAAATTACATTCGAACGGTTAAGGGAACTAGGTGTGTCTAGTCTAAGGGGCGATATGATGGCAATCCTCCAGTACTTGAGTACTTGAGAGCAGAGGGAGTCAACTTACTTTCCAAAGCCCCTGAGGGCAGGACAAGAAGTAATGGGTGGAAGTTTGTTAAAGAGAGATCCAACCTGAAACTAAGGGGAAATTTCCTGACAGTGATAACAATTGGTCCATGGCCTTGTCTCCTGAAGTTGTGGGTGCCCCAGCCCTGGATTGGACAGTCATTTGTCTGAGATGGAATAAGGACTCCTGCCCTGGGCAAGGAGTTGTACTAGAACGGGGCTCTCCAACCTTGGCCACTTTAAGACTTGTGGACTTCAACTCCCAGAGTTCCTCAGCCAGCGAAGTCCACAAGTCTTAAAGTTGCCAAGGTTGGAGACCCTTGTTCTAGAAGGCCTCCAAGGTTCCTTGCAGCTCTATAAATCAATTATTCTATCTTCAGTGTGTTCTGCCAGGGGTTTTCAGCAGCTGGAGGCAGTGGGGCAAAAGCTGATGCGGCTCTCTGCTTCTCTGTTGTGCTGTTACAGAAACACCAGGAATGTGCCTTCAGAATGTTATGTTAAGAACACTCTGGTTTCTTGAATTTGATGCTTAACTTCAAAAAAAACAACAAAAACCACCCTTCATTTTGGCAATAGTTCAGGGCAAGCAAAGAGATGCTTCTACATTGAGCAGCTTCCACCCAGCAGAAAAAAAAATCAGCAACATTCAAAAGAGTCTTGAGCATCATCTCCTCCATTGTTCTTATCAATCTATGATTTGGGATAGGGATCAGGAAGTTGAGGAATGTGAAAAAGATGTCAGAAATAAATAAAAAAGAAAAGAAAAGAAGGTCCCTTAGCATTCATCCCACCCCATCTAAATTGATTCAAAACAGTTTATTCATGCAGTTCCAGACCCTGTGAAAAGATGCATCTCTACCTCTTGGGATCTGTGTTAGCCCTCTGCAAGTCTCCCTGACTGTGGTGCCCAAACTGGGAAGTTGAGGAGTACCATTTTGTCTTTCTGGATATGTGTTAAGCTTTGGCAATTTTACTTACCCATCCCATCCCCCCAGGCTGTCAAAAGGAGTGTGTGGAATTGATAAAGAGCAGCTCATCCCTCCCACTCACTAGATCCCCACACCACAGAGAAACCCAACTGTGGGCAAGATGCTTGGTAGTGTCTCTGTGTATTGGATTGTGATGTTAAAGGTGCAAAGGTTTCTTGAGGTGGATGGGCAGGAGAGCTGCAGAGAGAGATCAGTCACCCATCCCCACCATGCAGATCACCTAAAAATCATCAGGCAGGGATCTTGTGTTATGGCCTTTGCAAAATTGCTCACATTCATTTAAGTTAATATCAAGGGCCGTGGTACATCATTTGCATGAGCAGAAAACTTCCTAGGAACAGGGAATATTTTGGGCAGCTGTTTTGATTTTTTTAACCTACATGCTTTATATTGCTGCCTCAAGATAACACTGAATAACATATTTAAGCAATTCATGTGCGAAAAACTAAAATTGTAACTCACAAGCTGATTTCTTCACACTTTGGTAAAATTTAAATCTCTTCCTTCAGACACCGTCGGAGAGAATATTTGTAGAAAAGATGATCTAAGGAACTTCAATAGAAAGAATTGTTTCTCCCTCTCTCTCTTTGCAGAATATTGATTGGAGGATTTTGAGTCTAGAGATGGAGTCTCGTCAGAACAAAGTTTCTCATTTTTGAGGCAGGATGAAGCAGATCTTTATCCATGTGATGCTTTATCCATGTGTTTTCTAACTCTGTATACAGATAGATACAGCTACAGATTAACAGAGTTGGAAGGGACCTTGTAGATCATCTAGTCCAACCCCCGGCTCAAGTAGTCCCTACACCATAATCCCCTTTTTGTTGACTTGCCTTTATTTCTACCCAGGATAAAACTGTAGCCATTAAAAGTAGGCCTGTGAATTGATAACCCAGCAGGGAAACTCGCTGGAAAATTTTCTGAAAGTCTAGGGCAGAGCTTTTGATTTGTGCTTCCAATATAAAGATTGTGTCAGCATTATGGCAGCATTATGGATTATGGTGGATTATATGCTTAATTTGCAGAGCACCCTTTAGAACAGACCTGTCAAACTCAAGGCCCATGGACCAGATCCGTCCCGTGATGTGTTTAGATCCCTGCACAGCTCCCCTGCCACCCCCTCCTCCTCTCCAGAGATCTTTCAAGGCAGAAGTTGGACTCGGAGGAAACCTGTTGTGCTTCACCGGCAGCAGGTGCAGATGGCTGAGGTCTCAGAGAGCGAGGACTCAGGTGAGGGGCCTGCGTGGGATGCAGGGATGGGGCCAGGACCATCAGGGAGTGGAGTGCTGCCTTCGGAGATTGTGGAGGCTGGCAGCAGTGATGAAGAGGTCCCTGAGGAGCCTGTGCCCAGTGCGCGTGTGCGCAGGGCTGCTCAAAGGAAAGAGCAGCTGCAGCAGCACGGGCGACTCAGGAGTAAGGCTGCAAGGTAGTGGCCCCTCCCTGAGGAGATAAAAGCCAGCTGAGAAACCGGAGTTCTTTGCAGAAGGCAAAGAAGTTTTACACTCGAGCCTGTTGGATGTTTAGAATATCTTGGCTGGTGTTTGGAGACCCTTTGTGTTGGAATTATTGCTTAGTAATTTTATCTGTTGTTCTTGGCAGCCTTGCCAAACCTTGGCAAGGCTGTTTCTTATCAGAGCTAACAAGGCTTCATAAGGAACATGGTCCCAGTTCTACTAATCAATGCCAATCCATGATCTGAATGGATGTCTCTCTTGGTCAACTCATAAAACATTCCTATGCCTGTTTTAGTACTTGCCATAAAAAAAAAAGGGGGAGGAAGGAAATCTGGAAGAGCAGTACAGCAGTTTGGAAGCAGAAGTATATTCCAACTCTTATCTTTAAAAGATTGTAACTAAAATACCAGCGTTTTTGTATTTAATTGGAGAACGTGATTGATGACACCCAGCCTGTGAACGTGCTTAATTGGAGAATCTGGTTTATGAGACACCCAGGGGGGAGGGTGGGGAAACAGGGGCACAGATGACTGTAAATGATGTAGGCCAGAGTTGACTTCATAACAGGGCAGAGCCACTATGCCGCCTCTAATAAATCCTTTGAAGTTTTTTGAAGTTTGGCTTGAGAATCATGATTTAATTAGTGTGCTTGCTGGGATCCTGACACTCTTTTGGTAACAAGTCTGGAGGCTTTGCTTTCCAGAGGTTGTGAACCCAAACTACAAAATTGGGCTGGTGCGTTTAGGAAGAGGAGGTCTACACCTTCAGGAAGAGTTGATCCTTGGCAATTTGAAACCAGAGTAATCTCAAGTCCTCAGCTTTTATTGAGTGTGCCCTGGTGAGTAGGATTAAAGCCTCACTGCTCTAGGGGTAGAAACAATCCTGCATGCTGATCATTCTTTTTCAGAATGTCCCCATTCTTGCGGGTGTTCTTGAATAGTTAAGAGATATATTATGCCTAGCTTAATTGGGTTGCTTTCTAAGGGCTGGAGATGCACGTGGTCCTTAAACTTTGCTTGCTTGCAAAGTGTTTCCTTCCTCCTTGAAGGAAAGGCCTGCCTGAATTCTTCCTCCATCATGATTACAAAGAACCTTGTGGTATCGTGCTTTTGAGTAAACCCTTTTTGAATCATGAGCAGAGCTTGAAAATCTGGAAATGTGAAAGCTCGGGATGCTTGATCTTGTTCTGCTCGCCTGCAGGGTCTTCATTTGTCTTGCTTTCTCCATGACCAAGAGAACTGCTAGAAAGAAATCTTTCATTAACAGCTGATTGCCTCCTTCAAAAGTTGCTTTTAAAGTGAATCATTATGTTTACAGAAGTTGCCTCCAAGCAGCCCTTCTCTTTGCAAATATCTATACTTGTCGGATCCTTTGCTGAAGTAGACCGGGTCGCCTTGTGTAGCGATTACAGTGCTGGACTAAGTCTGGGGAGACCCTGGTTCAGCTCCAGTTTTGATCATGGAAATCCGTAGATGGCTTTGGGGCCAGGCGCTCTGAGCCCAAAGGGGTAGGGTTATGGGGAGACGGGAGAGCAATTTATGTGTGTGCTGGGAGAAAGGCAGAATATAAATCAAACCATTAGTAGACATTCCTCCCTCCCCCATGCATATTCATGCATCTTTCCCCATGGATTGGCCCTGGGGGTTCAGGACAGCGTGCAGGAAGCTGTCAGCCTGTCCACGCAATTCCTTAATACTGAGCTAAAGTAGAGTTAACCAATGTACAGAAATGAAAGGGTGAAATGTTATCAAAAATATGGACAATACTGACAGGTCAATAAGGGAATTAAGCAGACTTTGGAAGCAAAGGTATATTTATGGAGATTGGCTGTCTTGATGATTAATACCAGAAAAGTGGCTTGGGAAATTAAAATGAAATAATTTTTCAGTTGTTCTCAAATTTTAGCATAAGCCACCCAGAGTTGCTTTTGAGTTGGATGACCTCTCCTTAAATATAAATTTGAGGCAGTGTGATGTAGAACAGCAGAAAAGGCAAAGTCACAGGATGGCCCACTTTCTTCTAGTTCTGTATTGGCGAACCTATGGCACGCCTGCTGGAAGTGGCACACTGAGCCACTTCTGCCGGCATGCGAGAGCTCACCTGGAGGAGCCCCAGTGTGCATGCACGCGCGCCACTGCCCAACAGCTGATTGTTGGGTATCTGGCACGCATGCGCGGGGGGCAGGGGTGTGCAGGAGACATGCACAGACACGCAGCACATGGGGGTTGTGCATGCATACACAGAGATGCGTGGCGCATGGAGGTATCGCACACATGTGCAGATAGATGGCGCATGTGGGTGATCGCATGCGCATGTGCAGAGACGTGCAGCGCATGGGGGTGATCGCGCACACATGCGCAAAGGGGGTGGGTGGGGCACAGCACACATTGCCTTCTGAGTGTGAACGCACGCACAATTATCGTCACGGGGGCTGAAAAAGGTTTGCCACCACTGTTCTAGTTAGTTCAATACTGGATTCCACATTTTGCGAAGGATTCAGAAAAATTGAAATTGTTTCACAGAAGAAACACAAGGATAATCCAGAGAGTAAAACTTCCCCTGAAGATGGACTGAAGAAGGGAAGTAAATGAGGATCTCACCCAAAGGGTGAGAATATAGGTAGCCCTCCACTTACGAGCCTTGCTAAATGAGACATTTGTTAAGTGAATTCTGTCCTATTTTACGACCTTTCTTGCTACAGTTGTTAAGTGAATCACCATGGTTGATAAGTTAGTCACACAGTCATTAAGTGAATCTGGTTTCCCCCATTGACTTCGCTTGTCAGAAGGTCGCAAAAGAGGATCTCGTGACCCCGGGAACACGGCGACCATCGTAAATACGAGTCAGTTGCCAAGCGTCTGAATTTTACATGTTCATGTGAAAAATAGTCATAAGTCACTTCACACTTCAGACGGTCACTAAATGAACTGTTGTAAGTCGAGGACTACCTGTACAGGAAACTGAATAAGGGATTTAAGTTACAAGAGAGTAGGTTCCCACTGATTATTGGGGGTGGAAGGAGTTTCCTGACAGTGGGAGCAATGCTAGAGTAAAATCAATAACCCAGTGAGATGGTGGACGGAGTTCCTTTCGTTGGCTGAGTTCCAGGAGAAGTGGCATGGCTGTTGATCTGGGATCCATAATATGGATCTTTGAAGTAGACAGAGGGCTGGGCCTGGTGGTCCCAAGAGCCTTCCAAATCTAGGGTTCTGTGATAGTGGTAAAAGAATGCAGAAAAAGCAACACAGATGATTGCGACTGGAGGCTAAAACATACAAAGAACAGTCGCTGGAATTGGCTAGGTCTAGTTTGAGGAAAAGAAGGACCAGGGGTGACATGATAGCAGTCTTCCAATAGATTTGAGAGGCTGCCACAGAAAAGAGGGGATCAACCTGTCCTCCAAAGCACCTGGATGCAGGACAAGAAACCATGGATGGAAACTCATCAAGGAGAGAAGCAATCTGGAACTAAGGAGAAATTTAGTGACAATCAATCAAGGGAACAACTTGTCTCCGGAAGTTGTGAATGCTCCAACACTGGAAGTTTTAAAGAAGAGATTGGATAACCATTAGTCTGAAATGCTATAGGGTTTCCTGCCTAAGCAGGGGGTTGGACTAGAAGACCTCCAAGGTCCCCTCCAACTCTCTTATTCCAAGTGCAAATGCTTGATGGAAGACCCGTTCTGGACTTCCAATAAAATTGGGTATATCCTACATGTAGATGTTTGGAAGATGTGCATGGACATGACTCTGAATCCCTAAACTGGAAATGATTTGCAAGCTCAAGTAATAAAAGTCAAGGAGCACAATGAAACAGTGGAACTAAAAGCAAAGGCCAAATTAATGAGAACAAATAGAACAAACCGCTTTAGCGTTGGCAGCAAAGATATTGAGGTGGTGGATAACATCCGCACTTTTGGATCCGCTGTTAACATAAAGGAAAAGGATTCAAGAAATAGGTTGCAGACTAGCACTTGGTAGGGGAGCTAGGAAGGCCTTGACATAGATATTGAGATGCCAGGATGCTGAAGATCAGAACTGTGCAGGCAACGGTGTTCCCTGTGACTCACTATGAAGTGAAAGTTGAAGAAGCAGGCTGGGGAAGGGATTAATGCTTTTGAACAATGGTGTGGAAAAGGCTCTTGAGAATTTCCTGACAGTGAGAACAATTAATCAGGGGAACCATTTGCCTCCAGAAGTTGTAAATGCTCCAACACTGGAAGTTTTTAAGAAGAGATTGGACCACCGTTTGTCTGAAATGGTACAGGATTTCCTGACTAAGCAGGGGGTTGGACTAGAAGGCCTCCAAGCAGTGGTGGTATGTTACCGGTTCAGCCCGGTTCTGCTGAGCCGGTAGTGCCAATGAGCAGTGGAGACTGAACGGGTTCTCTCCGCCGCTCTGCAGTTGGGCCCACCTGCCTGCCTGGGCTCCCATACCCACCTTTATTCCCTGCTTTTGAAATGCAGCTGCTTTGCGCAGCACAGAGCAGTGCTGCGTGGCAGCTGCTGAAGCGACCAGGAGAGGGCAGGCTTGCAGGAGGTGAGTCGGAATGCCTCTGCACCTGCGCAAAGTGCACATTTGGCACGTGCGTGCATGCAAAGTTTGTGCACACAGCAAAGTGTGCCTACCAAGCCACGCCTGCTGAACCAGTGGTAAAACTTTTTGAATCCCATCACTGCCTCCAAGGTCCCTTCCAACTCTGTTTATTCTATTCTATTCTATGCTATGCTATGCTATGCTATGCTATGCTATGCTATGCTATGCTATGCTATGCTATGCTACTCTATTCTATTCTATTCCACTCCACTCCACTCCTTTCCATTCCATTCCATTCCAATACTGTGGACAGCCAAGAAAACAAACGGATCATTGAACACATCACCCCAGAGTTCTCACTCAAGGCACAAATGACCAGCCTCACATGATCTTTCTTCAGACCAATTATGTGAAGACCCAGCTCTCTAATATGGGGAAAGGTGGAAGGAAAAGTGAAGAGAATGACCAGCAGCAAATTAGGGTAGAGATGAATTGCAGTGTTGGGAGACTTGAAGGTCCAGATTAGGGACAGATTGTGATGAAGAAAACCTACGTGGTTGCGAAGAATCAACACAGGTAAACAGTACATCATCAATCACATGTAGGTTTTTAAAAATCTCTTGATCACCGATCACTTTCAGTTTGCAAAAGCTGCTTGATGTATCCCTGGGAAGATCAGGAATCCCTTTTCCTCTGTGCCCAGCTAATCAGTGATCAGCTCAGAGACCAGAACTAAGGCAGCTGTATCCTCATTTTTAATAATATGAGAAAACTGAAGTCTTGTCGGGATGGCTGCCAGACATGAGGTGGGGGTGTCAGTGTTAATATTTTCTCCCCCCCCCAAAATGGCTTTTGCAATGGAAGAACAATGAACCTGATGGGGAAAATGCTTGAATGCTGCCCCCCGCCAAGCCAGCCTATTAAGAGAACTGCTCTTTTCTCCTGCTAAAAGCAATCTTGATGAAGGTTGATGGGAAAAGTGAACATAAAGCCACTCTTTGCAATGTCTGTAGGCAACGAAAAATGGTGTGTGTGTCTGTGTGTTTGTGTAGTGAAAAGAGGACATTGTCTGGATCTTTTACGTCAGTCTGCCTTCCTGCTCGGCCGCAGTGTGATCCTTTTCCTCATAAACCTTTTGCACATTTGCTGGAGCAAATTCTTAGATTGATTCCTGAATTAATTCTTGCCAGATTGAGTTACCTTTCCCACTAATAATTAAGGTGGCATGCATACTTTAAAAGCAACTACTTTGGACATTTCTTATCCATTTTAGTAGTTCCAGGGGACCTCCCTTCAATCTTTCAATCCCTTTTTCATTTTAATTCTTACAGGAATTGTTTGCTGTCTGTTTGGAACCACATTCCACAACTTTCCCATGGTTCTGGGCTGCTTCAGAATACCAAGCCACCTGCCCTCACTTGCTGTTTGTCAGAGATTGTCATAACAGCACATTGTTACTCTTACTGGCATGTGGGAAAGGTACTGGCTGCACTGAATTTGCAGGCTGTAGTCACACAGGTGTATGTTTAACTGGCAGGTGTATGTTTAAGACTGGCAGCCTGCCAGTCTGTTTTCCAAAGCCAGCCTGGCTTAAGGGAGACAAATGTTCCCACCAGCCCACACTCCTCTGAAGCCTTCCACGCCTTGCTTTCCAGCATCTCCTCCCTCCCCCACAAAAGGCAGGCTAAGTGGGAGCTGTTCTAGGCTGGACACTTCAGAGGGAAGAGCCTTCATAGTGATGACCATCCGGAGCACATCACCCCGTCATCCTCCCTGCTTGCTCCTCTCCCTGTCCTGGAGCTGCCAGGGCCCAGCTCAGCACACCAAAGGAGAGGTCCTTCTCCCCAAGCCCAGGGCGCGATTAGAAGCTGGGCTACCAGCTAGTGGAGGCGATTGAGAAACCGCCTTGAGCAAAGGGAGTCCTCTTCTGCTCCAGTACGGCTCCAGGTGCCAAAGCCCAGGTCCTTCCAACAATTGGAAGCCACCTTTCCCTCCCTCTGGGACCTGAGGCGGATCATCACCCTAATAATAGTAAGAGTGGAACGGGTCTAGAGTACAGTTAACTTGTGTTGAGTTAACCAACGTTGAATTGTCCTGCGGTGAGTAAGTCGTGGAGGGAGTTGCTCCATTCCAATACAACTTTGACCCCAAAGTCAAGCTTTTCCAGGCTGATGCTGGGAATTTGGCAAGGGCACAGCTGAGAGGCCAAATGGGGACCTAAGCAAGAATTTATCATCAGGTTGCAAAAAGAAAATGCAAGAATAATTTCTCAGTATGGGGAAGAGGACCCCTTGCAGAACCCACCATTGTCAAAGAAATGGAGAGCCAGGTTGCTTTAGTGCTGGCAGGGTCAGGCTGGAAATCGAGAAATGGTGAGTTCAGGTCTTCCCTTGGGCGTGAAAGCAACTGAGTAGCCATGGGCCGATCACACTCTGAGCCCTAGAGTTGTGGCCTGTCGGTTGCCGGCCCCTCCAGCAGCAGAGGAGGAAAAGGCGGTGTGGGAGTCGGGGCCAGCATCAAGGAAACCTGAGAGCTCCAAGGGGGAAGAGGGAGCTGGTAGAGAGACAGAGGCAGAGCCTGGGCCATCCGTCAGCCCTCAGATGGAGAGTCAACAGCCCCCAGGTCTGGAGGTGGCTGATGAGGAAGAGGAGGAACAGCTGGCTCCAGTGCCTGACGTGCAGATATACAAAAGACAGAGGAGAGGAGAGCAGGGGAAATCTATGGGCAGGTCCTTGAAACGGAAGAGCCACCACTGCTAGTGAAGCCCTACCTAGCTCTAGGGATAAAAGGCAGGGGGAAGAGTTGAATAGATGTGGCAGACAACTGTTCATCTCCTGGACAGACGGACTTGTTAGCCTGCAGTGAGAGAGAAACGTTTTGCTGGGGCTGCTGGCGCTCCTAATAAAGGAATCTTTTGAGTTCACTTCAGAGGGTTTGTCATGTTTGGGGAGCTGGCTCAGAACACCTAGAAGAATGCAAGAGCAAATCACCTCCACACACCCCCACCTCCCAGTGGGACCTACTAGTGCTACTTAGGATTGTGGCTATAATTACAATTCCAAGATGGTGGGATAAAACTGGAGGGCAGAATGCCAAGTGTGACGGCTAGAACTTCTGAAGACAGGATGTGCAGCGTTTCCCAAGAATGGCAAAAGTAGGGGATGGAGCTGCGGTCTCTATTCTTGCTGCTGCCACAGCTGTGATATCCAAATTTTCTTTTTTTTGTAGGGGAGGAAGGCAGGAAATTGAAAGATGCTTAGAAGTGTTGACATCAAAAACTGTCCAGGAGGATAATGAGAGAGAAGTGAAGGGATGTTTTTGTTTTCCTCCCAAAAGATTCAATTCCATTCTGAGCCGTGGACTTCCTTAATGCTTCAGTCTCTGATCTGGCTGTGTGCAGCCTGCCTTCAATATGAGGCCACATCTGAAAATAGGGTGTAATTAATGTCTCCCTCTTCCCTGTCAGTCTGCTGCTAAGGTGGTACCTTGATGCCATCTGTTGCATGAGCCATACAGCAACAACTATCTTAGATTGTTTTCAAAGCTAAGAATGACTTTGTAGGTGAAAGTGATGCCAGACAAATTTAATTATCCTTCTACCTGTTATCAACAGTTCAACAGATACAAGTGCGTGAAAGGGGTGTTTGTGCATTTAACTGCAGCTGATTCATGTGGATCTGTTTTTACACATACAAAGTGTATCGCAATTTTTGCACTTGGAGCTTTCACTTCTACACCTACCCCACCCCAACCCCATCCAGAAGGAGAGTGGTGTAACTTCAAGATCACGAAGAAAATCTTGTGAAATAAGAGGGGAAAGCGGACAGAAGTTCTTAGTCTGCAGGAGCTACTGGAGGGAAAATTGTTCCTATCTGCTTTGCAGCCTCTTCTCCAGGTAGGGAAAGTGCCTAGAACTAACAGCACTGAAGCTGTTGAACTCTCTGCATATCTATGGACAGATGTTTTGGACCAATATATCTTTATCTATACAGAACAGTGTGAAAGGTGGGTGGCTGGCACACTGACTAAGAAAAAGTCATTGGGGCGTGAGTGTTACCCCAAATTTAGACAGGCCACATGTGCAGGAACACAGAAATATTTGGCTTTTTCTTATAAAAATCTGCCCTCAAAAAGCATCTATATATGTTGAAAGATGAGCCTACACCACGGGAATTTGCATTTTTAAAAAACTTGGAGAAAAGTAAAGGTGAAAAGCATTTGAAAATTTGCAACTGCCTTTGCAGTTGCTTTACCTGAGAGAAAGTCAAGGAATAAAAGATTAACATCTGTTACTAAGATAAGATAAACTTTATTGTCATTTTTTTACTGTGAGCACACTGGCACATGTTAATAATGAAATTCTGTTGCCTGCTCTCAAAAGAAAGTATGTATCTACCACATACATAGCATACATATATACACATATATATATATACATATTTTAGCTCTTGTTTGTGTGTTTGGTTGACTCAAAAGGCTCCAAACCATTCCTGAAAAGAGATTTGAATTCTGGATAATGAAAAAAGAGGCAGTTCAAAACAACTGCCCTGATTGTGTTAGGGATAAGCCAAAGTGCAGAGTGGATTTGAGAGGCCTCACCATATCAAGGCCCTTCCCTCTAGCCTCCCGTTTTCCTGCCCTTGCCTGCCTCAAAGGGTTGACAGTCTCTTGTTATTCCACAGGATCCGGCCAGGGGCATCCTTCCATTGCTGGCATGGCCTGTGCTCTGATGGCATGTATTCTTGCAGAAAATGGCAAGGTCCTTAAATGGAACATGGGGAAGGAAACTGTCAGAGTGCACACAGTGTGACTAGGTGAGGCAACTCAGGAGCAAATACAGCATACATATATTTACATATAGTGGTTTTATATCTACAAAAGCATATATGCATACAAGTACTTTGATACAGGCCTTGAACAAAGAGCAATCAGTAATCAGCTACACCACAGAAGAAGACATGGAGAGAGATATCCCCACACAGGGTCTCTCTTATACTACAGCCTCTTAAAGCGGTAGCAGACAAATAACCCTGCTGACTCATTGCTACCATTGCATCATCATTACAGCATTACAGTATTATAACATTACAGCAGCTGGTCAGCTATTAAATCATCATTACCCTGACAGAAACCAAGTTCTGTAAAGTGTTTTCAGTGCAAAGATTAAGGTAAGTATAGAATCTTAGAAATTGGAAAGGAACTTCCGGCCCTGTTTTCCTTCTCCCTTTGAGTACTTTTTCAGCATGAACCAAGCTGTTTAGCAGACCAGGGTTTCTCAATATGGGCAGCTTGAAGATGTCTGGACTTCAGCTGTAGCAGGTGTCCCTGATCCCAGGTCGATGGACTGGCACCAGGCCACGGCATGCCAGATACCAGACTGTGCAAACAAGGGACACCCCATCTGCGGGATGCAGGCAGCCCATGAAATCATGTCCCCTCCAGTCCACGGACCAGTTCTCTCCACAGAACCGGTCCCTGGTACGCAAAAGGTTGGGGGCTGCCAAGCTACAGAATTCCCCAGCCAGCGTGGTGGTACAGATAATTCTTGACTTAACAACCATTTGTTTATTGACTCTTTGAAGTTACAATGGCACTGAAAAAAGTGACTTATGATGGTCCTCACATTTATGGCCATTGCAGTATCTCCCATGATCACATGATCAGAATTCAGGCACTTGGCAACCTGTGTGTCAAGCTTTGAAGTGTATTCAGGCTGCTTTCACTTTTACTGCTGCTCAGCTTGCCAACAAGCTCTTGGGGGGGGGGGGAGAGGGAATTGGAATGTGGATTTTAAACATCAAGCAGTCAAACTGTGAGCACCCAGGTTGCATCAGTAGGTGTTTGCCAGACTTCCAAGACATCATCTCAAAGCAATATTGGGATGCTCAGTTGGATAATGTGATCTGCACTAGTAGGAAGGAGGGAGGATTCTATATTTTAATTATATTGAATTGCCCAGGAATTAGCCAGAGCTGGTTTTGCTTTCATGCTCTGTTGACATGATGTACTCAAGAGATTGGACCGTCTTCTTAGTGCTTTCTGGGTTGGGTTCATCAGTCGGAACCTTGACAATGAGGTCATGTGACTGCCATTTGAAAACTTTCCAGCCAGCTTCCAACAAGTAAAGTCAATGGGCCAAACATGCTTAAATGGAGCACAGAATCATAGAGCTGGAGGATCCTATCTTCTAGTCCATACCTCTGCTCATGGCAGGAGCCTCATAAGGTCTTGGACAAAAGGTTGTCTACTCATTTCTCAAAAACCTCCATTGATTGAGCACCCACATGTACGGGAAGGAAGTTCCACTGATCATTTTTGCTGTCAGAAAAAATTTCACTTCTAGGATCTCTCTTTAATAACCACGGGATTCATAACAATTGGCAAAAATGGTCGTAACATTGGATGTGACTCAGTTTTGCTCAGCAATGGAAGTCCAAACCCAATTGTGGTAGTAAGTCAAGCACTACCTGTCATTGATTCTTGACTTGGCTCTTGGTAGTTTGTGTCTAATATTCTTCCCATTGCTTTCCCAGCATGCACTCCACCGTCTCTCATCGAAATGTAGCATTTGTGGAAGAGGGCGCAAGGAAGGAATTATCCTTCTCATCTCACAGCACATTTATTGCACTTTTACTTTCCAATAAAAAGGAAAAAACACTCTACCATTAAAAATCTAGAATTCAACAGGATTAAAACAAGATTTAGTGTAGTAGAAGAACTATTCTGAAAATAGATTTCTCCTCCATTAAGAGCATGAGAGCTGAACAATTTTTATCCTTCAGGGCCAGAATTACAGCAACAAAATGGGTGTGCAACATGAATAATAGGAGAAATTGCTGGGTTTTTTGTACTTTGTCTTACTTTGTCAAATGTTATAATGATGGTGACCCACAACTCCATCTGTTTATGTAAATGCTGGTGACACATCCGAAGCTCCTCATCTTGATGGGAAAACCTCAGAACTGACTTTGCTTCTGCTGTGCCTAGATGGCTCTTTCAATAAAACTACACTCCTGGTCAATCTAAAGAGCCGGGAGTTTCTTTTATTGAATGTGCCAAATGGGACAGTTGACATTGTCAAAAATTGTATGGCTGATGTAACCGTAGTGTCCGAGTGTGGAGTCAGGAAGCTTAAGTGTTGTGCCAGCCATTTAATCAGGTTGAAGATGGTGCTCCGTTCAAAATCCAAGAAAGACACCCTTAGACTCCCTTGTTATAGAGAAAAGGAACTTTTACTGGAAATCAAGTGGTAGCATCAAAAGAATTCTGAATCTGAGGATTTATGCGCAAAAAACATATACAAAGTGATGGCAACGTTCCCACCCACAATAGTTCAAACGGTCCATCCAATCGAAGATGTGTATAATGTCATGTGGGGCATCTTCAGGTGGTGATGCAGACATCTGGCCGTTGACCTTGGCCTAGTTTGATAAAGAACTGCACTTGCACAGTAAGCAGCAAATAAGCATGAACAATAAAGTTTTCCCCAAGTTATACAGTTCATTCTCTAAAGCCTCCAGCAAAGCCCAACTGATTCACTCTCCCCACATTACTCTGGCAGCCAAAAAGATAGGGAAAGAAAGGAGCCTTGAAGGCTGACAGGATTATCCCATAGTCCTCCAATAGATCTGAGGGTGACCCCCATTTTGTGTATCCTGGGGAGGCCATAAAATCTTGCTGGTGCAGCGTCTGTTCCTCCTATTTTCCAACATTCCGTTTTCATTATACAGTTCTTTTCTTTAAGGTGATTGAGATAAGCATTCAATTGTGTGACCGTAGTTCTCGTCTCTGATATCTTTGCTGGTCTACATGCTGAGGAATCATTGAGCAGGGCGAATGCCTTCATTGCATAATCTCTGCAATTTATCACCACCATTGAGTGGCCTTTATCTGCCAATAAAGTAATAACGTTCTGATCTCGTTTCAGAGTTTTCATGGTACATGTCTCCATTGGGCTGAGCGTATTGTTTGATTTATGTTTGACCTGCATTGCTGGTCCTTTTTGTCTGATAGCATGTTTTTCTGGCTCTTCTATTCTGTTGAATATGGATTCTAATGCTGCTATGAATTCTCTTGGTGTGGCAATGGAATTCTCACATGTGAAATCCTTCCTCGTGTTCAAGTATTCCTAATTTCTGCTGGCTTAATGGTTTGCGCAATGAATTATGGACCAAGTTCACACTGGTTGGGAGCGTGGCTTTAACTTTTGAATTTTATCCTCCAACAGTTTTCTTTTTCTCACCTGTCTTTCTTTCGCAAACTCATATCCTCTGATCCATTCTTTTTCTGTTTCTACCTTGTCAGAGTGTTACTCCCTGCCATTGGAGGCTGGATCCATTTGATTGGTCTACCCAGGTGACTAACGGATTCGGGTGAATAACCCTAGAGCAGTGATGTCTAACCTTTTTGGCACTGAGTGCCCAAAGTGTGTGCACATCCCCAAAATACAATATACGCATGTCCCCTGCACATGCACCCCACCCCCACACATGCACACGTGTCCCCCATGTATGCACCCATCCCCCGTGCATGCGTGTGCATCCCCTGTGCATGTGCCATGCTCCCTGTGAATGCACAGCAGAGATCTGAAGAGCAGCTGGCCGGTGGGAGGTATGCGCGCGCAGCGCGAGCTCGGCGGCTCGCCCACAGAGAGAGTTCTGCATGTCCCCTCTGGCACATGTGCCATAGGTTTGCCATCACAGCCCTAGAGGAAGCATAGGGTTTTTCCTGATGGCCTGTTACACAGTCCAACCAAGGCCCTTACTGCAACCTGGAAGGAGGGGTCCAGGACAGCTCGCCACAGCCAATTCAGGACAATTTAACATAATTCAATTCAGTTACTTTTATTATTGGTGACCATATTTTCATCAAAATCATTGTAACTCTTATATAAAAGCCAAGGTGGCGCAGTGGTCAGAATGCAGTACTGCAGGCTACTTCTGTTGACTGCCGGCTGCCTGCAATTTGGCAGTTTGAATCTCACCAGGCTCAAGGTTGACTCCGCCTTCCATCCTTCCGAGGTGGGTAAAATGAGGAGCCAGATTGTTGGGGGAAATATGCTGACTGCTTAGAGAGGGGTGGAAAGCCCCATGAAGTGGAATATAAGTCAAAGTGCTATGGTTATTTCTGGGTTGACTTTCTTTATTTTATTATTATTGGCTATAGTTCCATTGAACGTTTGTATTTCTTGAATTGCCCTGCAGGGAGTTGTCTTGCAATGAGTTGTCCTGAGTGTCAAGTTAGCCATGGTGAGTTGTCCCATTCTGTGCAGTGGTGGGATTCAAATTTTTTTTACCACCAGCTCTGTTGGACGTGGCTTGGTGGGCGTGGCAGGCGAAGAATACTGTAAAATCTCCGGTCAGAGGTGGGATTGGCTGGTTCTCCGAACTACTCAAAATTTCCGCTGCCGGTTCTCCAGAACTGGTCAGAACCTGCTGAAGACCACCTCTGATTCCGTGGAATGAGAAGGCTGGGGGGGCTTTGGATCTTTCTTACCTGTGGATCCACTGATGAACTGAGGAGTTCAAATGTGTGAAAAGATGTCTAGAGCGCTGCTGGAGGGAACAAGTTGCATATCCGACCAAAAATGAATCAGAGCTGCCATTAAGGCCTACCTCAAAGTGATAAGAGTGGTGAAACCTAATTATTTCCCCACCCTTATTGCTTCTGCAGATAGCTCTCTGGGAGCCTTGTTTAGAATCTCTCTTGGTAAGGTGGGCTTGGAGGTCTACCGGCAAGGCCACTGTGGGGAATATGCTGGACATCTGCTGGACATAATCACACTAATTTATTGGGACAACAGCCTTGGAGCAGGTTCTGTGGAGGTAATTTGGACTCCGTCTCACTTGGTTGTTTGGAAGAAACTTGATCCTGTTGGGCCTGATGAAGTGGACAGGGTTGTCACAACTGTACGCTCCATCCCCTCTGTATTGGATCCATGTCCCTCCTGGTTGTCTAAGTCCTCCTGGGAGGTGATATATGATTGAGTCTTAACAGTGGTAAATTCTTGAGAGAGGGATTGAATCAGTGTCCCTTTAAGAGGCCTTCACTGGTTCCAATTGCACTAGACAATTTTCGTCCTGTTCATAACCTTCTCTTTTGTAGGGAAGGTTGTGGAGAAGGTTGTTATGTACAAGTTCCAGGGAATCCTGGAAGAAGCAGATTATCTGAACCAGTGGTGGGATTCAAATTTTTTTACTACTGGTTCTGTGGGTGTGGCTTGGTGGGCGTGGCAGGGGAAGGTTACTGCAAAATCCCCATTCCCTCCCTACCCCACTAGCCTGCTTTCCAGCTCCGTTCTCCTGTGCAGGGCAATCAAAGGAGACCCAGCCGATCAGCTGGGACTCAATGGGAGGCAGAGAAGAGATGGGGTTGGTGGGGCCAGTCAGAGGTGGGATTGGCCGGTTCTCCGAACTACTCAAAATTTCCGCTACCGGTTCTCCAGAACTGGTCAGAACCTGCTGAATCCCACCTCTAATCTGAACTCCTTTTAGTCTGATGTTATCGAGGTGTTTCCCTTGTGCCTAAAGGTTGTACTGTATGTGCCTAGATGAGGGTGCCCGATTTTATTTATTCATTGGAGGTTCTCTTGGAATAATAGCTAAATGTCGTCTTTTTGAAAACCATGATCTCCCTGAGATTTCTTGTCTTGGGCCTTATGTTTTTCCTGGTTCGTCTGTTCTTTTCAAGCTTGTTAGATCTACAGTGCAGTGCTTTGTAAGTCTTCAATAATTCTAAAGTATCCTTCTTCAATGGAGAGGCATGGGTAGAAGCCCCTTCTTGTTTCTCTTTCAGCTAGTCCTGCCAGATCCTGGAAGCAGTATGATCTGTAGGAACAGCTCCCCAACTGGGCTTAGCATTTAGATCCTATGCCCAGTAGCCCTGGGATAAAGTTGGCAAGTAAAGTGAACGGCAAAGAATCAGGGCTGTTTTATTTCTTCTTATTTCTTCTTTATTCAGCTGTATAGTTTTATGTGGGCTTTCATTCTTTCCACTTTCTCCTTGTACCCACTAATGATTGATATGCAATCCTTTTTTGGCTAACCTAATCTAACTAATTGAATTCATAAGTCTTTTTTCTTTTCTTGAAATAAAATCTTTTATTCTTTACTGCTTCACTGTTGAACCTATAGTAACAATAGACAGTCCAAAATTGCTTTTAAACTGGGTTTTTTTTTTAAATGCAGCTATTTATTTAACAGTTTGCTCCTGGGGAAAAGTGTTATTCCTCTTGTTCCAGGATATCTTAATTCCAGGTGAGCAGCAGGTAGTCAAGGACAACTGACAGCTGAAGTTTAGGAAGAAAGGGGTGGTGTTGGTCACATTGCACCATGGAATGGGACAACTTACTGCAGCCATGTGGCTGTGGCCATGTTGCCATGGCCATGTCGCCACAGCCATGTCATCGCAGCCAACTTGCTGTGGAAAACTCACCATGGGACAACTTGCCATGGACAATTCTGTGCTGGATAACTCAATGTCTTGCTTCTACCTGACAAACCTCATTGGCTTTTTTTTGGCATGGAAAAGAGACTTTGCGTATGCGCAGAGAGGAAAGGAGAGGAGAGCAGAGGAAAACAATAAGCCGGATCTCAAGGAAAAGCAGGCATGGATGCTAAGCCAGCCCCTCCCTGGCTGGGAAATAAACAGGAGTTTGGGAGTGGCCAGTTGTCACAAACCACCGTTCATTTTTAGGATACAGCAAGCAGTTCGGATTTCTAGGCCAGAACCAGGTCTGTTGGGACTAACTACCTTTGGTTTTTTGTTTATCCACGTGAATAAAAGACTGTTCCTACCTGTTTGAAAAGGGGCTTGTTTTTACTCGTGAGTAAGCATCTTATCATTACTTGCTGAGGCTGGGTCAGAACTCCCTGTGACTCCCAAGATGTGCACAGATTACTCCCAGGCTAAGAACTGCTGGTGTAGAAGTATCAGGTCTTCAGCTGTGGATCCGTATGAATGAAATCATTGGTCATTTATAAGATCATTTTATTCCCAATCCACATTAGAGGTAGCTTAAAGATGGCTTTAAGTTTTATCTTGGCTACCATGAAATGGGCCTTTCCACCAGTGTGTCACAGTCAACAGATTCCTCCTGGGTGTGATTCAGCCCAGCATCTATTGGTCAGTTTGAACTAGCGGAGACTTCTTGTCTTCCTCTCTTTGAGGCAATCCGGCTCAAAGACTTGAATCAGCCCACACAGTCCCTGGTACCTCTGCTCCTTTGTGGCACGTGCCATACCTAGGAGTGGTTACTCAGGCCCCATTTGAAGAATGGTATTGACCCAGAGCAAACTTTAACAGGTGGCTGGACCTACCCAGCGGTGGGCTTCAAAATTTTCAGCAACCTGTTCTCTGCCCGGTTGCTGGGTGGGCGTGGCCATGGTGGGCGTGGCCTGGTCGGCCTCCTGCACCATGGGGGGGAGGGGATTTTCACCTTCCGCAGGGTTAGGGTTAGGGTTAGGGTTGGGCCGCGTGGAGACTCCTGGGAGGGGAGGGGTAGGAGGTGGGCGATTCACCAAACCGGCCATAGCATTAGCTATGGATTCACCTGAACCCAGGTGAACCTGGAGCAACCCACCCCTGGACCCCCCCAACAGGCCATTGGCAAATCCTGCTTGCTCCTCAGTCCCTTCCCATCTCCAGGAGAGTCACAGATGCCTTATTGCTGGGGATCAGATTGGGGAGAGGGGAGGGAAGGAGCTGGGGCCACCTGCCAATTCCATTTATGCTTGTGGCAGAATCAGAACTGGGCAGTAAATTTTATCCCAGCGTCGTTTTCTGCAGGCTTATGGTCTGTTGGGAAGCGCTTTGATTCAGCCATGGGCAGAGATCCTCTATCCAGCAAACCCACAGATTGTCTTTTCTGCAGCTCTCTCTGATCTTGCTCCCATTCCGTGTGAGTGGAAGCTTCACGAGCTCGTAAACACAGCTTTATTTCCACAAAGCAGCGGGCACTCGCACGTGTGCTCATGAAGCTTCGATTGTGCAAGCGGTGGGCGTGCCCCCTGCTCTCACAAATGGAGCTTCCTGCATGCGCGAGAGAGTGCGTGCCGCTCGTTCAGGTGGAACTCCCCCCATGCGTGCTCACCTGCCACTTAACACGGACCGGTTCTGAAAGGCCTGCGGCCCAGTACTGGGCTGTGGCTCAGGGGTTGTAGCAAACATTTTTAAGCAAGCGTTTTCTTCTTTTACCCAGTCTGGAAGCCTTACCTCATGTGACACCAACAGAAAAGTACTCCAGAATGAGTTCAGGGAGGGATTTCCCCCACCCATCCCTCCATTTCAGAGGCTCCAGGATTCCTGGCCTTCACACGAGTTCCCAACTTGAAAAGGAGCCACACGATTCCCTAGCATGTTGCAATGGTTCTGGCATTCGAGGGGCTGCTGGTGCTCGTGAAAATGGCTTCTTTCTTTGATATTTGGCTGCGGGGTGCTGGGTGGGTCCTGTGCCTGGAGGAACTGAAGTGGCATCCAGGAGGTGCATTAAGTGAACTGGTGCCAAAATGAAACTATTGGGATCGGTTGCATTGAGGGGGGGAGGAGGAGCAAGCCGTAACAAAGCACAGCTTGCAGACAGAACCCATTTTGCATATAAATGCTGCTAATTGCAATTTTCATTTCTTTAAAAAAAAACATTACCTATCTGGAATTGTCTCAGACGTCTGCTATGCTGGCTGATTAACATACCACCGCCTACACCTTTCAGAAACATTTTGTAATTTGGGTACTCTAGAGCTGATGTGACTAACAGCGATTTCGGTTATAAATAACTTTGTAATCCAGTATTACCATTTATTAATTCATTTTTTAATGTTTAGCCTGCCTAAAAGCTTGTAGACAGATAAACAGTGAAAAAGAAATACAGCTCAACAAAATGGTCTCAACTGCACAGCTTCCAGTCCTGCCTTGCTTCTAAGGTGCTCAAGAACCATTTTTTCCCCTCAAAAACAAAAAACCCAAGGTTATATGGTCTCCCTGACTGATTTTAATTGTGTTCGGTAAATATTTTACGATTCAACAGAGACATGTTTGGACTAGAAAGTCAGAGTGAAATATTTATTCTTGGTTGTTAATTGGATATTGGCCATATTAGATTTGTGACTTATTCAAGATTATTCCCCTTTCTTTTTAAAAAAATTCTTATAAAAGCACATTTTAAAAAACAGATTATATACGTAGTTGATGGCCATTTATTCTTTAAGCGGACCTGCTTTGTTTAATTTTAATGGTCAAACAATCACCCATCATTTGGGATTATAAATGGGCAGTTGATGTTTTTTCAAGAAATCTACAGGAGCCTAATATATGAGCGTAATAGTGTGAAAGAGCTGAAGAAGAAGCTGCTTGGATGAGGAGCGAAACGTCTTCCAAGAAAAACCAGGAAGGCCAGCTGCCTCTAGAAAAAAGCCGTCTTTAATTAATGCGAAAGAGAGATTCTTCTAATAGAAAAAAACATGGCTAAAAAGCATATGGGCCACATAATCATTTCAGAGTTGAATGTTCGTAGAATGACTTGGACACCCAACATGCTGTTGTGATTCGCCGGCAGCAGGTGAGGACGGCTGAGGCCTCGGAGAGCGAGGACTCAGGTGAGGGACCTGCGTGTGAGGCAGGGATGGGGCCAGGACCATCAGGGAGTGGAATGCTGCCTTCGGAGATTGTGGGGGCTGGCAGCAGTGAGGAAGAGGCCCCTGAGGAGCCTGTGCCCAGTGCGCGTGCGCTCAGGGCTACTTGAAGGAAAGAGCAGCTGCAGCAGCACGGGTGACTTGGGAGTAAGGCTGCAAGGTGATGGCCCCTCCCTTAAGAGATTAAAAACCAGCTGAGAAACCGGAGTTCTTTGCAGGAAGCAAAGACATTTTTGCACTCAAGCCTTGTGGATGTTCGGACTCTCTTAGTTTGTGTTTGGAGACTCTTTGTGTTTGAAATATTTCTTAGTAACTTTATCTGGTATTCTTGGCAGCCTTGCACCACCTTGGCAAGGCTCATCCTTATCAGAGACAATTAGTTTGAAACAGCCTTTTAACCGGGAAGGAACGGAATTAAAAGGTTTTGCTGTTACCTCCGTTTCATGTTTGTTTCCTTGGAACAAAGTTTGGGTCAGAACAGCTGCCTATCCCATTGCAGAAAAGGCATTTTGGAAAGGTTTTGACAGTTTTTCAGTTGTTGCATGGGTAATCTTCGGAAACATTTCTTTGAAAGTCATAAAAGGCATTTATGATAAGAAAATAAAAATCATGTTTCTTCTGCTTATACCTTTATGTTCCTATTGCTTAGGTCTCCACCCAAGAACTCTGTTCACCTGAGCACGCAAGGGGCGAGGTGATAATGTTCTCCTTCTGCCTTTTCCCTTTCCCCTTGTGGCTCCTGGGTGTCAAGAACACTTACCTTCTCTGTGGCCTCCACGCCCTCTTGCCCAGTCCATTCAGCCTCGTGCATATGGCTGCACTTGGACTTGATCTGCTCATGTTTACCTTCATCAACCTTCAGGTTCTGGGGAGGCATCTCTGTATCTTGTTTTGTGCTTGCTACTCTGGAGATGGGAAGCTGCATGAGAAATGAGCTCTGTAGGCTGGGAAGAAAAAAAGCACATCCGTTTTAACCTCCTTGTATGTCTTCCCTGAGTCACCGGGAAAAAGTAGCCCCAGTTGACTTTCTGCTCAAAGGGTGGATGTCAAGACTAATATTCTTTCTGGTAAAGGAAGAATGGATAAAATATTAACTGCAATGTTCTTGTCTCCCTCACAAGTTCCTGTCCAAGGAATCTTGGCAGCAGATATTGTCAGTTCTATATTTTTCTTCTTCTTAAAAACTCTTGTTTTTTTCCTTAGAATTTAAACATTAAAAATAACTGCATTGCTTAGATTATAATTCCCAACATGTGGCAGTTAGATAATTTATCCTCTGTAAAGCACCAATATTTTTTGACCGTTCAGGTTAAAATTTAGACTAATTTTTTCTCTCTCTTGCCCATAAGAAAGTAGTCAGTATTCATATTTGTGAAGCCAAGCACCTGACTGCAGAAGGGAGGCTTCCTAAGGCCTATTAAAATTTGATGGAGTCTTCATTTCTATTCCTCTTCAAGTAGTATCGTGCCTCAGTCTCTTTTGCTGCATCTTCCCAGTGCTTCTACCCTTCGGGCTTGATATATCCGACCTGCTGGGAGGGTTTTGTGGAAAAGTCCCTGGAACTGAGCAGACTTTTTAAAAGATGGCACAGAGAGGAGTGGATAGGACGGAATCACATCCTACAACACAGGTTGTTGGTTTTAAAGGGGGAGGTTGAAATAATAGCTTTGATATTCTCTCCGTCTGGTTTCACAAATATGGAATGAAATAATGTGATGCGAATGTTCCTCTGGTTTTCAAGCATTTTGATTAGAGCCTTTGTCTGACTCCTGCTGAAGTTACAGAAAACCAAGATTTTGTATGATTGAATCTTCTTTCAGTTCCATGTTCCATGTTTCTATCATCAATAAAACGACACTGGCATATATAGAGGAAATGTTTGCAAATATGCAGTTTCAACAATAATTATTATACTGAGCAAATGTTAGGTTTGGGTGGGTTTTTGGAAATAAACTCCATTGATATTTTTTTAATGAAATTTATTAGTTAAATGTACCTAGGAACTTCGTGGAGTATTGGTTGAGGATAATATATGCACCTCTGTATGCAAATGAAATATTGGCTGAGAACCTGAACAATTTGCAGCAGGTGTTACACAGATTGTATGATGCTGCAAGGAATATAGATTTGACAATTGGCTATCAACGACAATGGTTAGTAATGTTTGTGAGTTTCCATAGACCCTCCTAGGATGCATTAATGGAGGGATCGAATCAAGATTACATGAAGTATCAGTGCTACTTTATAATATCTTGGTAAGACTAACTTGAAATATTGCATCCAGTTTTGGTCACCACAATATAAAAAAGATGTTGAGACTCTGGAAAAAGTGCAGAGAAGAGCAACTAAGATGATTACAGGCCCGGAGGCTAAAACATATGAAGAACGGCTGCAGGATTTGGGTGTGTCTAGTCTAGTGAAAAGGAAGACCAGGGGGGATATGAGAGCAGTATTCCAGCATTTGAGAGGCTGCCACATAGAGGGGGAGGTCAATTTATTCTCCAAAGCATCAAAGAAGGCAAGAGAAGAAACAATGGATGGAAACTCATCAAGGACAGAAGCAGAAACTTAAGGAGATTAAGGAAATTAAGGAGAAACTTCCTAACAATGAGGACAATTAACCAGTGGAACAGCTTGCCACCAGAAGAAGTTGTGGGTGGTTTTTAAGAAGAGACTGGATAGCAATTTGTCTGAAATAATACAGGGTCTCCTTCTTGAGCAGGGGGCTGGACTGGATGATCTTCAAAATCCCTTCCTACTCTTAGTCAGTGTTATAATTACGCAGACAAGCTGCCAAAGTTGGGAAACTCTGCTTTATGCTTTCAATGCTTTCAGGCAGTTTTCATTTTTAAAGTTGCTTTTGGTTTGTGAAACCAGTCTGGACAAAAGTGATAACAACAGGGAAGATCCCAAAAGCTTGAGAGGGTGTGTGGGTTCCTGAGCAACCCTTCAGTGTGCTTTATGGGAGAAGGAGAGTGTGGCTTCACTCACTGGGCAGTTCAGGGGCGGGATGCTACCGGCTCTGCCTGGCTCTGTAGAACCGGTAGCTCTGAAGAGCAGCAGACACCGAACTGGTTCTGTGTTTGTTGCTGTTTTGGCCCGCCTGCCCGCCTGCCTGGGCTCTTACCTGACCTTTATTTCCTGCTTTTTCAACCTCAGCTGCTTTGTGCGGCACAGCTGAGGTTGAAAAAGCAGGAAAGGAGAGGCTTTTCAAACGCCGAGCACCTGTGTAATCACCACACTGGTAGTAACGCCGGTTGAATCCCACCCCTGGGGCAGTTATTCCCTGAATTGGGCCACCTCTGTCCATTGGTGGCAAGAGATTGAGATTTGACTATCAACACAATAATCTCAAAATCCCTTGTGTTTCCACATGGAAACCGCTTCTGAACTTCGTACTTGATGTGAAAAAGAATGAAACTTTGATTTTGGGTTTTACAGATTAGATCAGGGGTGCCCAAACTTGGCAACTTTAAGATTTGTGGACTTCAACTCCCAGAATTTTCTAGCCAGCTATGCTAAATCCACAAATCTTAAGGTTGCCAAGTTTGGAGACCTCTGGCTTGGATTGATAGATCTTTATAGAAATGACTGGTTCATACAATTATGGAAAAACAAAAAGTGGTGATTCGATGTTAACGCCTTATTTTACTGTACTAGAGAGAGTTGGAAGTGAATGCTTCTTCCCGCCTTTCCTCACTTCACTTCCCCCTTCCCCCTCCCTCCTCACACTGTTCTAATTACTTCTGTATTTTGTATTTTATAACACTCTATAACTTCATAAATTTTTTGATAGGAATACTCTCAAAATCCCCAACATGTTCAGAGCCTCCGAGAGGTTGTTTGTCTGGACTTGATGCACCAGTTTCTCAGATCGCCGAACTTGCTCGCCTTAGAATTACAAAATCAGAGGGGAAAGGATTAAGCCTGCAAGTGCTCCCCCGCCAGCACTTTCCTGCTTCTCGGAGCTGGAGGCAAAATCTCTCCCTCCTGCTGATTTTTCCTTTAATTTTTTTTTTTTGCCTTGGATAGCTGAGCCTTCAGGCAGTATTCCACTGCCTACAGTTCCAGGAATTAATTTCAGTTTGTAAAGAAAAGAACAACAAAACCTTGATTGAATCTTTATGAAAGATTGTCACTGGCTGTTCTTCTGGGACTAGTTCCAGGTGTCTTGATAGTTCTAAGTTTTAAATCTTTCTGGCCCAAAGCAGATGAAGAAGGCATGTCAACGTTCATATCCATTTTCCCTGACATCAAGATCTGGCTTGGGGTATCTCTTGGACCCTATTTGACAAGAGATATCTCTTCTAGCTGCAGCCCAGTGGTGGGATTCAAAATTTTTTACTACTGGTTCTGTGATAGCGGCTTGGTGGATGAGGTGTGGCTTGCTGGGTGTGGCAGGGGAAGGATACTGCAAAATCCCCATTCCCTGCCCACCCAACTAACCTGCTTTTCAGCTCCGTTCTCCTGTGCAGGGCAACCAAAAAGACCCAGCCGATCAGCTGGGACTCAATGGGAGGCAGAGAATCGATGGGGGCGGGGCCAATCAGAGGTGGTCTTTGCCGGTTCTCCAAACTACTCAAAATTTCCGATACCGGTTCTCCAGAACTGGTCAGAACCAGCTGAATACCACCTCTGCTGCAGCCACAGATTTTCAATACATGTTACCTAAAAAGGACGGACTGATGCCAGCAACACAGTCTCTTCTCAGGACAAATGGCTTTGAAGATCCTGGTACAAGCTGGTTTGGTGATATGGTTGTCTTCTGTTGTCACTTCCCCTTTCCCCTTTCCCACCATGAGATACCCAGGTATGTGCCCCCAATGCCTTCCCCATCCCTTTCCCATTGCCAAGGACCTTGGAGTACTCATACCAAACGACCTAAGCACCAGAGGTCACTGCAATAGCATTGCCAAAAAGGCATTACACTGAGTTTCCTAGTATGATTTGATTGCTTATTGTACCCTATGACTATCATTAAGTGTTCTACCTTATGATTCTTGATGAATGTATCTTTTTTTATGTATACTGAGAGTATTTTCACCAAGACAAATTCCTTGTGTGTCCAATCACACTTGGCCAATAAAGTATTTTATTCTCAGATAACAGATAATCAGAGTTGGAAGGGACCTTGTAGGTCATCTAGTCCAACCCCCTGCCCAAACAGGAGACCCTACACCATATCTGACAGATGGGAGTCCAATACTCGGGAGGGGTAATACTGAATTGCTAACTAGGGCATACAAAACCTTTGCTAGACCAATACTCGAATACAGCTCAGCTATCTGGAATCTGCAATGCATATCGGACATTAATACAATTGAACGAGTCCAGAAGTATTTCACGAGAAGAGTCCTCCACTCCTCTGCTCGCCACAGAATACCCTACACCACCAGACTTGAAATTTTAGGCTTGGACAACCTAGAACTATGCTGTCTACAGTTGGACTTAAGCGTAGTATACAAAATTATCTGCTACAATGTCCTACCAGTCAATGACTACTTCAGCTTCGACCGCAACAATACAAGAGCAGACAACAGATACAAACTTAAGCTAAACCGCTCCAAACTTGATTGCAGAAAGAATGACTTCAGCAACAGAGTGGTCAATGCCTGGAATGCACTACCTGACTCTGTTGTTGCATCCTCAAACCGCCTCTCCTTTAACGTCGAACTATCCACTATTGACCTCACCCCATTCCTAAGAGGTCTGTAAGTGCACCATCGTGCCTACCGTCCCTGTCCTACTGTCCCCGTTTATTCATACCTATTTCCTTTATTCTTACTCATGTTTATACTTACACCTATTATCTTCTAAGCGATTGACAAATCAAACAAATAAAAATAAAAATAATAAATTGATGGCAGGAACCCAGCAGGCCAAAGATGGAGATCCTGACAGCCAGAAGAATCTCCCTGGTGACAACAGGTACCCTTGCTTACAGGTGGGGGGTCATCACTGTTGCCAGCCAAATTTTAGTAACACATGCTAGGATTATTGGTGCAATGTGGCTTGGTTTATTTTTAATATCCTTTGTTAATAATCCATGCTCTCTCTCAATATTTTTATGTTTTTAGTGTTAGCTTTTTGATCACATCTGAACTGCAATTAAAGAACTTCATTTATATTTCAGATTGGAAATCATCATCATCATCACCATCAATCCCCATCGTGTCATGCTGGTCCAAAACTCTCCCATGCCAGAAAGATCTCAGCTGACAACCCAGAGGGATCAAGTCCTTTCCCACACTGGATTGGCTGTTGCCCAGGTAAATGAGGACAATTTTTGCTGCGATGCTCCCTGGGCAAGGAATGACAGAGTGACTGAAAAATGAACAAGGTGCTCCTGAATCTTTGCCTTGCACCCAAATCTTGATTGGATTCATTTGGAGAGAGCATTTGAATAAATCAGGCAGGAAAATAATAAAGCTAAAGCTGGTGAATGGCCAAGAGCAGATTCCCTTCCTGTAAGCATTCTGCCTGCCCAGGGTGGTGTGATCAGAAGCATGTGTAGCTTTAGCAATCAGTGTAAACCCGTCCAGCTTCTGCCTGGGTGCAAAGCTTCCTCCCCCCGCTTGATTTCTCCCTCCCTCATTAAATTCTGTCCATCTACCAGCTGTGGATTGCTGTGTGCCCTCCAGCTAGACTGCTTTAATCTGGCATCACATTAGGGCTTTGTCTATGCAGCCCTCGGGGCGCAAGAAGATTCTCTTCTGGCTCATAAATCCAACCATCCAAGCTATTACAACAAGCACAGTCAAAACCTCTTCGTTTAGGTACAGGACCTTCCCTCCAGAACTTGGACGGGGTTCTAATCCTTTCCCAGAGTTCCTACAAAACGCTGTAACACCGTTGCTCAGGGTTCAGAGCCAAAACGTTTTGTCTCTGGTTTAACACAACCGGCTCTGGTAAAAAGGGAAAGTGGCTGCAAGGCTGTGAAAGAGCTGGGTTCATATTTCTTGGCAGTCCTTTTTCCTCAGTCTAATTCGGGGACACACAGCTAGTCCTTGACTTACAGCAGTTCATTTAGTGACCGTTCAAAATTACAACGGGACTTAGGACTCTTACAACCATTGCAGGATCTCCCGTGGTCACATGATCAAAATTCGGATTCTTAGCAGTGATTCACCACTGCAGCTTCACAACTGCAGCGTTTCACTTCACAGCGGTGGCCAAAAAAAGCAAAACCCACTTAACAAATGTTTCACTTAGTAGCAGAAATGTGGGGCTCAATTGTGGTCCTAAGCCGAGGACTACCAGTATTTGCTATCTGGGGGAGAAAAAAATTGCCCCACACAAGCAGAGTGAGTCGTAAAATCCCCTTTTTATCAAAAGGTAAAAGTGGTGAGGTGCTCCCTGTCATCCTCTCCCTCCCTTGACTCCGACTTCCTCTGACAAGATGTCAGCCCTGTAAGGAAGACCAGGGGCCACCTAGGTCTAGAACTACTTTTCTTGGAGCAGCCATAGCAACAGAAGCTTGCAAGTCCGAATGTGCTCCTCCCTCACTGTACCACAGTGGCGCAGCGGTTAGAGTGCAGTACTTCAGGCTCCTTCTGCTGCCTGCAATTTGGCAGTTCGAATCTCACCAGGCTCAGGGTTGACTCAACCTTCCGTCCTTCCGAGGTCAGTAAAATGAGGACCCAAATCGTTGGGGACAAGAGGCTGGCTCTGTAAACCACTTAGAGAGGGTTGTTAAGCAGTATATAAGTCTAAGTGCTATTTCTACCTTGATTTAAATTAGGGAAGGGCCGGCCTGTGGAAGGGCAGGCCTTGCTGCCTGATGGTTGCCTTGGTTACAGATTTTACAAGGCCATTCCCTATGCCCTCTACACAAAGGAACTCATTTTAATAGGAAGCCCCCTGCCATTTTTATTTTTGAAGATAGTTTCTGTGATATATGTGGCAAGAGAGAGGATGCTTCACTTTGCAACTTCCCTTTTATTTATTTCTAATGAAAAGAACCTCAAGAGAAATGCAAACAGAGAGCGGAAGCCTAGCAGATTTCTAAGCAAAACGTTGACCCTATTTGGGCGAGGAGGCACCATGCTGGAGACCCAAATCTTATCTGTCTCCCAAGATGGTTGTCAGCATCGCATCAGAAGGTAGGTGGAAGTGAATTTTAAAAAATGAATCCCGTTCTGCAGAAAATGGAAATGCATAAATAAATGGATACAGGAAAAACCAATATTTGTGGATATACTTTGACCCCAAAACCTGGGATAGATGAAGGTGAAGAAATCTAGAATGGAGAAGCAATAAATCATGAAGTATATATCCCCCTCATGGTCATTTCGCTACTGCAAACACCAACCATTTTGTAGGAAAGAAGTTAGAGAAAATGGATGCTTTTGCAAATGGAGATTTGTGAGTTTCAGCTCTATCAGTAGATCAGACCAGAAAATCAAATCCACATGAAGGCTAAAATTATTTTTATTGAATCTTGCATGTCTGATTGTGCTGTGTTGCCTCTTCCTTTGTATCTCCTGTGAATCAGGGAGGTGTCTTTTGAGTATTTGCTGCTTGTTCTAAACTCATCAGTTTGGTAACGGAGTTTGCATATGTCCATCAAGGCTGTCCTCCTTCCTGCCTACAGGCTGAGATGTTGGTTTAAGTTCTCTCTTAGTCTGTTGTAGGTGGCAAGGACTCCATGAGGCTTGGCCATTACATGGAGTTTGGACTGGTTAGGAGTGGGCACAGAGGTGGTATTCAGCCGGTTCTGACCAGTTCTGGAGAACCAGTAGTGGAAATTTTGAGTAGTTCGGAGAACCAGCAAATCCCATCTCTGACTGGCCCCGTCCCCATCTATTCTCCGCCTCCCATTGAGTCCCAGCTGATCGGCATTCCGCAGCTTCAAGTCAATTAGCCAAGCATTAGAGGCTTTAAAGAGGAGGCATCTCAACCTAAGGTGTTTGTGTGTTTCTATGTGTCCTTCATATTTCACTGCTGTTCTTCAGCAAGTGCTCTGGAGTCATGACTCAGAGTTTCCCATTTGCAGGAACCTTTGATGGAAGGACTGTCCCAAGAGAATTAACGAGGTTCAAAGATGATTTACCTAAGTTGAAATGCCTCGCAAATGTCTACATGGAAAGAGGGGAATGGAGGAGAGTGGGTGAGAAAATCATGAGCAGATTTCTGCTCTAGCCTTTGAGGGATCCCAGAAACAAGATTGTACTTTAATTGCTTCTCTTTCCTAAGACTTAGCCCACAGGATGTCATAAAAAAGGTGGCAGCCACAATGGCACCACCCGTTTAATATCGGGTGCATATATTCTGGACCACATCCTCTATGGACTCATTCCTCTATTTTCAGCAGGACGCGTCATCTTGGTAATGTGATGGCATTTTGCCATCACACACACACACAGTAATGGCATTTTGATTGGCATGCACTTTGGCTATCCAAGGTTGCTTTCAGAAAAGGGCAAGCATTTATCCAGAAGCCAGCTGAGAGGTGGGGGATTTTGTTTTTGTTTTTTTTAAAAAGAACAGAGAGATATTAGAGTGCAGTAAAATGACAAATGCATCAAGAGTAAATATACATAGGCATAATGATCACTGCAGATCTAGGCAAAGAGTCTCACAGGTAAATGAATCAACCTAGATGGCAAAAAGATTCTAAACTGAAGTTAGGGAAAGATGAAGAATTTTTTAATATGCCTGAGATTTTTTCCACAAAGAAACAGCATTGAAAGGTTGGACATGACCTAAAGCCGGGGGTCTCCAACCTTGGCCACTTTAAGACTTGTGGACTTCAACTCCCACCTTTGCTGGCTGAGGAATTCTGGGAGTTGAAGTCCACAAGTCTTAAAGTGGCCAAGGTTGGAGAGCCCTGGCCTAAAGGTTGAATGCTACCTAAATGCACTAGATTTCTAAGTGGTGTATCAACTGTTATGACTCTATAGCTAAAATAACATTAATTTAAAAAAACTAGTCTAGGTACATGCATGGGACAACTACTGTGTGAGTCAAACTGAAATCCTGATGTATTTTTAAAAAGAGGGAAGAGATTTAGCAGAACTTAAGTTGTTTCTTGGTGCAAAAGGTCAGTGAGCCACGATGAAGAGTCCTTCGGGAGAGAAGGCGGCTTATAAGTCCAAATAAACAAAAACAAAACAAACAAGATCAAGTCAGTTAGGTAAGTGGGAATGGTGAAAGAGCACCATCCTTTCCTGTTTCAAGCACACAACCCCAGAAGAAATATCCCAGGAGAATTCATTTGAATACCCAAATTTTTGTTCTCAAACACTGAAATGAAATAAAATTCTGCGTACTTGGCTTTTGACTTTATGGGCATGTCAAACACCAAAGAATGGTTGATGGACACATTGCACGATCTGTTTTATGAAGGGCAAGAGGAATGCCGAGAAGGTACAATATTAAGCATTTACAGTACAATACAATTTAATAGGTATCTTACATACAAAAGGGATGGCATTAAGACCTAAACATTTTATTTAGAAAAAGATATTAAACTAACTTGATGGCACAAAATGTACAATGCAGCAACTTTTCTGCATAGTTAACTGTCAATCAGTTGTTTTTTGGGGAGATAGATGGAGAAATTCTCCTAACTTTTTTTTTTTTTGCTTAACAGCTCTCAACTCAGTTTGATGAAAGTAGCATACTTTAAAAAAGTGTACTTTGAAAAAGAGAACTTTAGTGAAAAAGTGGTGTGTTGTGATGATTCTGTATTTGTTTAGTTCTGAGGTAGCTAAGTTTGTGTGTGTTTGTATGTGTGTGTGAGAATGTCCTCTGTTTTTCTTGGTAGCATCACCCCCTCCCAGATCTCTTTCCAGGTTTTTTAGTAGCCTTCAGCACCATTTGCAGAGGGCAGCAAAACTGCAGGGACAGCATCTTGCAAAATGCAATGTGTGACTGCCATCTTGTACAGTTTGACACTCCTCCCGCCCATCACAGCTCACTGTAGTTTTGTCCTTAAATTGTTGGAGAATCTCTCTTTACTCTGGTGAAATGCCTTCCTCTCCAGAAATTTGGTGGGGAATTTCTAGTTGTGGCCATTAGTTTATTCTTGCTGATGAAATATGTAAAAAAAGAAAAGCCTCTTGGTCAGTTCAAAAATGGGCAATTCTTGCCAGGATTCCACATTTCCTTAATGAAATTCTTCACAAGGGGCACTGAATCTAAGGGAGAGTTTTTGGTACTGTGCTGTTTCATTTCATGGGCCCCTGCCACATTTTGGTATATATATATATATATTTCCTTGAACTTCAAACCATTAGCGCTATTCATCCATTTTAGCAGGCTTACAAATTCAAGAAAACTGTCTTTTCTCCCAAATCTTTTGAATTGGCAGTTTGATTTGCCTTCCAGGCTTAAACCAAGTATGACCTGTTGCAGTGGAGGATCTTGGGAAGTGTAGTTTTGAAGGGGGGGGGAAGTAACTGAGGTCCTTGGCCAGATTAGCTTATCAGAACTATAATTCCCAGGATTCTACATTAAACTGGTAAGAGAATTGATACACATTTTTAGTATGAAATACACTATTTATGACTGAACACTCATCAGATACAAAGATTTCTCTCCAAGCCTTGATTTTTGAAGTTGTGCTCATGAGAAACAACTTGCAAATAAGCAATTAACACAAACTTAGCTTGATCCATGAACTTGCAGATACATTTCATAGTTCAACTCAATGAGGTTCTCCAAAGTTTTCTGTCAGTACAAAAAGTTACACGAGAAGGACTGGTCAAAATATCTGGATTCTCCCTCAATACGCTGTTCAGGAGATGGAGAGCTTCCCTTCCCTTGTTTTTTTTAAAATCTTTTGAGAAGAGACTCATACTGGGATGTACTCGCAAAACTCAAATGCTTTGCACAGCTGCGTAACAACCTGATATGCCATGCGGAGGAGTAGATATTTGTGATTCAGTGCATTCTAGGAAGCCAAGTGCTTCCCTTGGCAAAGTTGGGTAAATGGTTGGCCGGTGTCAGATTGAGCAGTGGGGAGGGGTTTTAACAATCAACTTTTAATCTAACATTTTAGTGCGGCAACTTTAGATCCTGCCTATTCTTTTTGCTATCACTGTCGCCCAATAAAAATTCCTTTTGAAAGGCTACCTGTTTCAAGAGTTCTGCTTTCTTGAGGGGACCATTGAGGCATGACCTTACACAAGCCAACTTTCAAAGTCCCAAAGGCCATCAATATTTGACCATAGCATGGCTTATAAATACATGTTGACCCAGCCTTGGGTTCTTGAGTTTTTGTGCAAAACCAGTCAATCAGCGGGTGAAGAAAATAGCGCTAGCGATTATCCCTCTTCCTATGTGTTACATCCATTGGATTTTGGGAAATGGCAGCCCCAACTGGTCTGAAGTTCCTTTGTCCAGGAAGGATGCACTAACCTACCCATCAAGGTATACAACCTAGAGAATCATTCATACACCACCAAATTATGGCACAGTATAAATGGGCAGATTTTTTGGTCACGACTGCTCAGAGATTGAAAGCCAAGTTTATTTTCTCAAAGAATGCTGATGCCAAAGGATTTGTGAATGGAAGCAAAGTATTAAGTAGTTGCTCAAAAGAAGAAATGCATTGCATTTTTGTGTCATTTAAACCAGGGGTCTCCAACCTTATTTATTTATTTATTTATTTATTTATTTATTTATTTATTTATTTATTTATTTATTTATTTATTTATTGAACTTGTATGCCGCCCCATCTCTGAAGACTCGGGGCGGCTCACAACTAAAAACAGGAACAATAAATACTTAAAAAGAATTAAACTAATTTTACAAGCCCAAAGCTTTGTAAAAGCTTTTACAAGCTTTGCTGGCTGGGGAATTATGGGAATTGAAGTCCACCAGGCTTAAAGTTGCCATGGTTGGAGACCCCTGGTTTAAACAGATGACATACAACATCCAATCGGTGTGGCATCATCCATTTCCATGTGTCAAGGCAATATGGGGACTGAATTCGAATGAAGAGCGACTTGAGACACCATTAAGCCACTTGCCGTTCTTAATGACAATAAAAACCAGCATAACTTAACTTTGGGCTCACCTCAGGACCTATTTAAAGTTACATAATTTTGCAAAAGGACTTGATTTGAACCTCATTTTTTAAAAAGAATTTGCAGCTGTACGAGATGTGTCTGTGTCTGAGGGGACAACAAAGAATGAAACTGGACTGGAAAGAATGAAATCAGGTCCAGCACCATTTGGTCCCTTTCCTGAACTGGCTCATCTAACACAACGGTAGGCGTCATAGAAAAATAAGCCATAATGCAACGAATCCAAGAAATGAGCAAAGAGATCATGAGTAACAAATGGAGATAGGGAAGGAGTAACTGACAGGCCAGAGACAGTACAGGGTTCAGGGAAGACGCTCAGCATACCACCAGTTTCCTTCTGGCAGCTATCAAGATTTTGACACATTCGTAGGACAGAGGGGCTATCCTCCAGAAAGCTGGTGGGCTCATTCCTTCAGTGAGACATACTTTAATTACATAAATTGGTCTTTTCCACCAAATTCAGTCCAGTTAAGTTCTTTACAGAAGTACCCCTACTTTCCATGAGCCAAAACAATCCCACAACACGCCAGGCTTCCAAGTGCACTGCGATGACTTGAGTAAATAATACAAACAACTCTTGTGTTGTGTCGTTGTCCTTGTCTCCATGTTGAAAGTCATGGCTGGCCATGCAACAGGGTTGGTTGCTTCAGAAACAGGCTGGCTGCTCCTGCATTAATACTGTTCTGGGAGTCCTGAGTGTTTCCACCCAAGGGGACCTTTGAACACGCCTACTGTCTCAAAGGAAGGAGTCGGTCCTTAATCTAGGGGTTCTTGCTTTATTCTGATGGTGGTATTGGGCTGTGGTCTCCGGTCTTCACGGCACAGCACATATTCACTGAACTGGGAGGAATCTACGCCTCCACCGCAGGATGCTGCCACATTAAATCCCTTCTGGAACAACCGTTCAAGGACCTGGAGATTTGGGGTGGGGGGGAAGAAATATATTAGAACAGGATTTCATACACAGTACACCCCTGAAAGATCCAAAGATGGTTTCCTGACTCCAATAGGCTATATTTTCTAATAAATAGGCAGAAATGAAAAATTGCCACTTCAAGATATTTGGAAGGCTTTTCATAAATGGCCCGGCCCACATCCTTGGAGGAACTTCATTTGTTTAGAATACATGTTCGATGCGAAAAGAATCCTGGATGGGTGCGCATGGGACGCTGGGAAGTTGTTATTGGCAGCAGGGTCTCCCGCTTATTCAGCAGATGCTGACTAAATTCCTCAGCCCTACCCTGCAAAGGGTTCCTCCTCACCTCCTGATGTATGAGGGAACGAGTGACCCTAAACAAGGTGGCCGGGTGATCATCTGCGGATGCAATGAGAGCGGAGAAGTAAGCACACTTCGCCGCTCCCATCACCACCAGATAAGTCCTAATGTAGGCTCTTGGCTGGGCGCGGTCAGATTCGGATCGGCTCGACCTCCACCTGCTCTCCAGGCCCCTCCTTCTACGCTTCATCTCCTGGAGCTCCTCCGAAAACCAAGGAGCCAACCAGGATCTGCGACGGGTTAGGGGCCGCAAGGGGACAACCCGGTCGAGAGCCTCCAAGGCCGCTTGTTGCCAAGTGGCCACCAAGCCCTCGGCTGAGCTATGGGTAAGGGAAGAGGGAAATAACTCCAGTGCCAACTGAAACCCCTCAGGGTCCATCAGGCGTCTGGGGCGGAACCATCTAATTGGCTCCTCCTCCCAGCAGTGTGGGGTGGCCTGCTGAAAGACCATCCGTAGGAGATAATGATCAGTCCATGACAGGGGCTGAAAAGTTGGCGAGCCCCCACCCAGATCATTACATCACTGCCCCGAGATGAAAATCAGGTCAAGTGTGTTCCCCCCCTCATGAGTGGGGCCCTGAATTATCTGGGTCAGGTCCATAGCCGCCATGGAAGCCATGAACTCCCGACCCAAACTCGACGTCTCACCCAGGGAGGGCAGGTTGAAATCCCCCAAAACTAAAAGGTTGGGGAATTCCACCGCCATTCCCGAGAGAACGTCAAGCAGTTCGGGCAGGGCCGTTGCCACGCAGCTGGGGGAAAGGTATGCGAGCAACAGGCCCAACTGACCACCAGGGCCCAACCTCAGGAGGAGAGACTCACACCCGCCCATCTGCGGGACAGTGACCTCCCTTGGAAACAAGGTCTCCCTAATAACTACGGCCACCCCACCACCCCTACCCTGGGCTCGCGGTTGGTGGAGCACCCGGAAACCTGGGGGACATAAATCACACAGAGGGACCCCTCCCTCCGGTCCCAACCAGGTCTACGTGATGCAAGAAGTGGTTTCCAAGTAGAAACAAAAGTAATTGTGGGGTTTTTTTTGTTTAATTAAAGCGGTCTATTTAGCCATCTCTGCTAACTTCATCAACTTTTGCAGCCATTTGCCAATTGTGGGAATCAAATTGTCCTTCCATTTTTGAGCATACATTAATCTTACTGCCATCAACAAAACAGGTTTTTTCCCAAATCTTTTTCCATTAGACCCAAAAGAAAAGTCTCTGGTTTTATCTTTATATTCACTTTAAGAAGCTGCAGATTCTTTTTTTTTAGTTTTTTATTTTAAAACAAACATACAAACAAGACATTTTTATATATATAAAAAAGAAGCTGCAGATTCTTCATTTTAAAAATGTAACTTTTCTTAACAAGAAATAGGGAGATTATTATGCATATTTCTATATAATATACTAAAAGCCATAGCTAGATGTAAAGATTAGATGTTGAAAGATGGTGTCACTATCTATGCTTTAATGATATTGTTATTGTCATTAAAATGGCGTACTAAAATAATGAACAACTAAATGAGCTCCAGGCTCATGAATTAATTAGGGCATCCATTGGAACCCTGACACCAGACCTGTATTCTCACACAAATATGTATAACAACATTACAATTACATAAGTATGATTAAAGAAACAAATATTAATAATTCTACGATTACTACTTGTATCCAAAGGAATGATATCCAGATGCCTCACTGTTCATGTACTGATGTTGATGTTTATTCAAAAATTTAAAGAAAACTTAATTTTTAAAAAAACCTTTTCTTCCATGTTTGAAAATTTCTCCTCCATTCTTCCTTCCAGTGAGGCTAAATCTCTCTTGACTGATTTAGTCACAATTTCCCTTAAGTCCTCGAATACCCTTTGCAGTATTTCTGATAGAATCTCCTTTTTTTGTCATTTGCTCCATTAAACATCCCCTCCTCAATTCTGCAAGTTTCACTGCTTTCTTAGTCTTTCTTTCATTTATAATCCAGTAAGGAAAAGTAAAAATAAAAGACAGGCTCTGGTTTCCACCTGCTCTTTGGTCACATTCATCACTCTGTAGTTCTGGGGTCTACATGATCTTCTATGTAGATCAGGGGTCTCCAAACTTGAGAGCTTTAAGCCTTGTGGACTTCAACTCCCAGAATTCCTCCTCCAGTCATGTTAGCTCAGGAATTCTGGGAGTTGAAGTCCACAAGGCTTAAACTTGCCAAGTATGAAGACCCTTGATGTAGATGATTCATGATATATGGTCTCTATGATCTTTTGCAACTTTCTCTTTCTTCTTTCCCAGTGAGATTATGCATTATTTATTTCATTATTTAAGAAACACTTCAAAGTAAATAATCTTAAATTCAACTGTCCCAATCTTATTCTGTTCAATCTTATTTCGGACCCAGCTTTTTGCTTTTAATTCTGCTTAAGTCCTTGTCTTTCTTTGCTTTTAGCTTTAATCTTTCACCATAGTTGAAGGATCGCTCACTAGGTGGTATAATTGCTCTACAGCTTTCAAAATACTTTTCAAGGTGCTTTATAAAGTAGGGATTGGGGCCAACCATGTGTTGTAGAACAGGGTTGCGTTGAGGCAGTGAAAATAGGATTTCTCCCATGGCTTCTGGTGCTCTTACTCATGAGTTGCCTGCAGCTGTCCCTAAGAGGAATTGCCTTCTGGAGACATGTGGGCCAGTGGTGGGATTCAAATTTTTTTACTACCGGTTCTGTGGGCGTGGCTTGGTGGGCATGGCAGGGGAAGGATATGTAAAATCCCCATTCCCTCCCCACTGAGGTTGAATAGGAGAGAATCCAGCCTTGAGGCACCTCATAAAATAGAGGCTGTGAACTGGATCTCTCCTTCCCTTATCAATATTGACCCCAGAGGAAAGTGGAGAGCCAGCACAATGCAGTGCCATCCATCCCAAATGCCTGAAGCCAGTTCAGCAGGACAACACGATTGACGGAATAACTGAACAGTGCAACCACACAAAATTCCTTGATGGCAGAAGCAATGGAAAACTTGAAGCAGGGAGAGTAGTGATAGGCCAGTTTACAACTGGCTTAGCAACTGCACTCAGTGGGTAGTCCTCAATGGCACTACATCTTCAATGGAAGGAAGCATGCAGTGGGGTACCACCAAGTCAACACTGTTGAAGATAGACTCAAGATTCAGGAGGACGTTGACAGAATTGAACATTGGGCCTGAGCCAACAAAATACTGGTGGTGACCAGTAAGTAAGGTCCTACACATACACAAGAAATACCAGGACAGGTATAGGTGTGCCTGACTCAATAGTAGCAACGGTGAGAAACCATTTATGAGCCAGCAGTGTGCTGTAGCTGCCAAAAAAAACCACGGATGCAGTTCTAGGTTGCATCAACAATGCTTTGTACTGCACTGGTGAGACCACAATTGGAATACTGCGTCCAGTTTCTGGTCAACATGATACCCAAACAAATGTTGACACTCTAGACCAGTGGTGGCTAACCCTTTTGGGTTCCTGTGCCAAAAATTGCGCACAGGCTAGCGTGCACCAGAATGCAATGTGCCCCCTCCCCATGCCCCCTGCGCATGCGCGTGCAATCCCCCCCACTTGCCACCCCCTTACCTGCACTGCACCTCACAGCTGATTTTTCAGCTGGTTTGAAGCCCTTTTCAGCCTCCCAGAGGCCTCCTCTGCAAGGCTTTTCAGGACGAATTATAGGCCTGTTTCGTCACTTCCTGTATTACAGGAAGTGACTAAAATGGGCCTATAATTCGGCCTGAAAAGCCTTGTAGAGGCTTTTTCCAAGCCTCTGGGAGGTCGAAAGAGGCCTCAAACCAACCGAAAAAAAAACCCAGCTGTGAAGTGTGGGCATGCGCAGTGAGGTAAGTTTGCCTGCGGCTCGCATGCCAGCACAAATGGCTCTGCATGCCACTTGTGGCGCACGTGCCATAGGTTCGCCATCACGGCCCTAGAAAGAGTGCAGAGAAGAGCAACAAAAGATGATTAGGGGACTGGAGACTAAAACATATGAAGAATGGTGGCATGAATTGGGTATGTTTAATCTTATGACACGAAGGACTGAGGGTGACATGACAGCAGTCTTCCAATATCTGAGAGATTGTCACACAGAAGAGGAGGGCCAACCTATTCTCCAAAGCACCAGAAGGCAAGACAAGAAACAACGGATGGAAACTAACCAAGGAGAGATCCAACCTAAAAATCAGGAGAGATTTCCTGACAGAACAACCGATCAGTGGAATTGTTTGCCTTCAAAAGCTGCAGGTGCCCAATCACGAGTTTTTCAAGAAGAGACTGGACAGCCGTTTGTCCAGAAGGGTTTAGGATCTCCTGCCATGGGCAGGTGGTTGGACTAAAAGACCTTTAAGATCCCATCCAACCTTTATTATGTTTTACATCTGCAGCAAAAATTGCTTGAAAAGGCAAAAGCTGCTTTAAGGTGTCTCAGCCAAAGGTTATGAAGACATACCGTGTTTCCCCGAAAATAAGACCTACCCCGAAAGTAAGACCTACCACTATTTTCTAAACCTGCCCTAATATAAGACCTACCCCGAAAATAAGACCTAGTGTAAATCTCCAGTTCCAGGAAGACTTTTCAGGGAGCAACCGTGCACCAGCAAACACCCCCACACACACTCACACCCACTATTTGGCACCATAAATATATAAGACCTACCCCGAAAATAAGACCTAGTGTGTTTTTGGGAGCCAAAAAAAATATAAGACAGTGTCTTATTTTCGGGGAAACACGGTAGCAGCAAACGAACAATAACCTAAAGGTTACTTTATATACTCTTGAAATACTTTTCTTAAAGCAATTGCCCACTCACCTTATTTCCCTGTTCTTTCAGCCCAGGACAACACTGCAGAGGCTGAATCTGAGAGTTTAGCAAATACAATTTGGTCGGAAAAGGATTTCAGTGCAGGTCTTCTGAACAGGGGCTACCAGCTGACTTTTATCCACGTTATTTTAATTTTCTGGACTCGTTTAGGGTATAAATTACCCAGCAAAATACTTGGTTCCAAAGGGCCCAGGAGAGGAGCTAGGAGCTACATGATACATCTTGGCCTTTCAGGATCTCCTAGCATATTATGCCGTGATAATTCTATAAGTTATTCCTAAATGACTGCAGTGTGATTAAAGTCTTGCTTACAGCAAACCTCTACAGAAAAGCCAAATATTAATCAAACAAACAAGTGCTCTGCAGGGCAGTTCAGTACATTATGGAGTAACATACTGTCTGGGAGTGATATTGATGCAACCTCTTAAGGAGAAGCAACGCTGGGGCTTCAGTCATAAGCAAATGAGGCTATGACTCATCATGAATATGCAATGTTGGAAGTGTGGGGACAATGCAAACGTCTGCAAATATATTTACAGGTGCAATTTATCTTTTAGGGCAGGGGTCGCCAACCAGTGGGCCAGGGAGCACTGGTGGTCCGTGAGAAAATTTGGGTGGTCTGCAGAGAAATGTCACCCCCAAAGCAATTATTAATCCAGGCTGCGTGGGAACACAAGGCTGTGCCGCCCACATCGTTTGCGGGAACACAAGGCTTGCGTCGCTTGCATTGCGAACAACATGAAGTAGTAAGGGGAGAAAGGGCGGAGCGGGGGAACTTGCCCCACTCACCTGGCCTGGCCACCGGGCTGCTTCTTTCCGCTTCTTTCTTCTTCTGCTTTTGGCTGCACACAAGGAAAGCAGCAAAAGTCTTTCTTTGTCTCCCCCAAACTCTGCCAGAAATGAGTCTTTGGGACCCTGCAAGGCCTCCTGCTCCAAGAGGCTGCGCCATTCTGGCAGAGTTTGGAGGAGAGAAAGAAAGACTTCTGCTGCTTCTGCTGCTTTCCTTGCATGAAGCCAAAAGTCTCTCTCTCTTTCTCTCTCCCTCTGAGAACAAAGCTGGTGGGGGGACAATAGGAGGAGGAAGGTGGGCTGGGTATGTTCATCATCTTCATTCGTTTGTAAAATAACAGAGGCAGGGTATAAACAAACAAACAAATAAAATCTCTAGTCATGTGCTAAACAGTGGGATCTGCTGTAAAAGATCTGCTTCAAGAGTGGTTGCGCATACCACTTCTTGGAAGGCTGACCCTGGGCTCCTTCCCCTCCTCCCTTGACATCCTCAGTGCCACTTAATGAGAGACATTTCTTTGTGGGTTGGGAGTCAATGAGCCAGGACGAACAGGAGCAGATGCCTTTTGCATGGCTCCAGCAACCCCCAAATTTGCATAATGCTGCTTGCTTACAACTCCTCTCAGTCTTATCTATGGAATGCGCACATTGTCAGGTCTGCCATTTTCAGCTTCTTCGTTTGGCTGGCATCCTGCCCTAAATTGCAAGGCAGAGGGGGAGGAATTTGGGCCAGTAACATGTGGGACTGGGAGTGAGAAGACAAAAGGTGGGAGGGGAGACACACTGACAAGAACCAGAGGTGCCAAACCAGAATAAAACAGCCTCCAAGGACCCCTGGCCCGGGAACCGAATGCGAAACTACAATGAGAGATGCCAAACATCTGAGCTCAAAACACCCAAAAGGCATCCTAGTGGACACTGATGGACTGGTCAAGGGGGAAAAGTGTGATCTTTTGCACAGGAATATTCAGATCTAAAAGGTATTGGACTAAAAGACACACATGCTTGGAAAAAATGATTAAACAACATATAGATTTGAAGCCTGAACTACTACTATTAGGAATGGTACCAGAAGGTTATAGTAAAGAAAAGATTTACTTAATTATACATGTTTTAACAGCAGCTAGAATTGTATTTGCCCAAAATTGGAAGAGTGATAAAATACCAACAGGGGGAAAAATATTTGAATGTGCAGAAATGAATAGATTGACACTAGAAATCAAAGAAAAAGAAGAAACTGAATATTATATGGCATGGATCTGTTTTATCAATGGATAGAAAATAGAACAAATTAAAAGGGATTTGATGTATTTATACAGCAATTAGAGAAATTAATGTTATATTTGAAATGATATATTTGATACTATTATTTACATGGGAATGTGATTAGTGTTGCATTGTTAGACTTGATAAGAAGAACATCATTTATAATGGTTAAATAATTGAAATATGTACCTAATCGAACACAATTGAAATGGAATGGATTTGTTGTATATAAAATAATTAATTTTTTTTAAAAAAAGAATATTCAGATCTAGTTTTACTTTCACTGCAACCACTTAACATTAGTAAAAGAACCTATCACTTCAACCAAATGGAGTCAAGGGTCTTTCTTTCCTAAGTGTCCAAATTGGGGCCAGTCTGACACATATTTCCTGGTTGAGGAAAGCTATATTGACTCATCAGACTATTCAAGGAGGCATATCAAGAAGAACAGCTCAACAAAAATATCTTCCCATATTGGCAGAAAAGTGTGGTGCCTGGCAATCGCTGTGAGACTTCATAACAAGTTTAAAAGCAAGATAATCAATCCAGAACAACAAGGCAGTGAAGAGATGAAATGCAACTGAACAAAAGGAAGAACTCCAGCATCCTCTGTTAATTAACTTTTGTGTGATAAATATAAAACAGTGATCCCCAGCCTACAAGCGGCAGGTGAGCCCAGGTTCACTATGTGGCTGTGAGCAGCTGGCAGGTAGTGGCCCATGGCCTGGGGGTTGGGGACCTCTGATATAAAAGTCTACCTGTAAGACCACCAAGGGGCCAATGTGAATGGTTGCATGATGGAAGCCAAGAATTCAGGAGAGCCCTTAATGCCCCTTATTCATTTGAACATTGGCAGCAGTTCTTTGATGAGCAATAGCCCATAGCCCTTAGACTTATATACCACTTCCCAGTGCTTTACATCCCTTTCTAAGCGGTTTACAGAGTCAGCCTCTTGCCCTCAACAATCTGGGTCCCCATTTTACCCACCTTGGAAGGGCGAAAGGCTGAGTCCACCTTGAGCAAGTGAGAATCGAACTTCTGGCAGTGGGCAGAGTTAGCCTGCAATACTGCATTCTAATCACAAGGAAAGGAAAGGGAAAAGGAAAATAGCAAGAGCACTTAGACTTATATACCGCTTTACAGTGCTTTCCAGCCCTCTCTAAGTGGTTTACAGAGTCAACCTATGGCCCCCAACAATCTGGGTCTTCATTTTACCCACTTCGGAAGGATGGAAGGCTGAGTCCACCTTGAGCCTGGTGAGATTTGAACTGCCAAATTGAAGGCAGCCGGCAGGCAGCAGAAAGAACCTGCGGTACTGCACTCTAATCACTGCGCCAACCTAGGAGCAACAGGTGCACGCATGCATTTCCAATGGAAATCAACTTTGTGGCCCACCACAAGGAGAGTAGATCATTTGTCCTACCTGTTCACCTTATGTAGTTATTTTTTAATAACCTGAATTGAAGGGGTAGAAAACTTGTTTTATCAATAAAGCAAGTTTTTCTGATAACAGTAGTAGCGTTATGATTTTTGTTAGCCAGTTAAAACAAAAATTTTAGGTAAAATGATATAAAAATTAATGACTATTGGTGTTATTATACTGGGTCAGCTTGTTGCATATATTTCAGGGGGAGAATTAATGTACTAATTTGGAAAAAAATGTTAATGGACTTTGGAATATGCTTGTGAGAATTCCTAGTTCAAGAATTATATGACACTTTTCTATGTGCTAAGTTGGAAGTCAATGTTCTGTACGCGTGGAGATTTTACAGTAATTAAATCATATAAATTATCCTGGGAAGACAGAGAGGCTTCAGAATCCAGGAGTTTAACTTCTTTAGTTCTGGATGGGTTGCACTGTCTCCAAGAGATCCTGTGAGCAACTTGTGAGTCCCTCCTGGGCTCTTGATTCCTACTCAAAGAGCAGGTAGCCATCTTAGCTACAAGAGCCTTTGTGCTCTTTCCTGGATCCGGAGTCCCTCTGTTCAGTCACTCAGACCCTAAACCTCAGTCACTATATAAACCTTTTGATTAAATAAAACAACATTTAAAGTGTGATACCAAACTTTAAAATGCTGGCTCAATGGTTCCTGAAACTAAATATTTTTTTGATCAACATAAATCTTTAAAATATTGCTAAAACTTGTTATTATTATTATAGGAAGTAAAAGACACTTTCAAATCCACGGAAGCCAGTAAGCCCTCCAGCTAAATTGGCTTTCCTGGGCAACTGAATATCATATACATGGAGCCTCTTGCTGCTTTTCTGTTGGAGCTGAGTAATTAAGGTTCCCCCCACCCTCTTTCATTAACATTAAATCTGGGGAAGGTTAGGATTAATTTTGCAGAGTGTACAATTGATCACTGAAGTTTATCTGTTAAATATGCCTCCAAAAATTGCCACAGCAACTCTGGCAAGGAGGCTTAAGCCCTATGCGAATGAATCCGGTTGAATCTTTGCAGTAGAGCAACACATTTCAGTGAGAATGAGCCTATTAACTGATATTTTAGATTTAGAGTAAACTGAGTTGGCAAAAAGATGACTTCACCATGTATGAAAAAAAATATTTTGCTATGATGCAGGTTGAATTCGTGAAATATATTTTGAGTTGGATTATCTTTTGTTACTATTAGTACAATGTTTGCTATTATTAGTCTCAATCCTTCAAATTATAAACAGATTTCTTCACGTTGTATGTTGTCTTAAGGAACTTGTCAAGGAAATTATTTATGTGCTGTTAGATTTAATTTGGTTTTAGAACCATTGGACTGTTTTAATAATCAATCAAAGGATATTTTGTGTTGAAAGGTGTCTTTAGAGTCTTTAGAGCAGGGGTGTCAAACTTGATTTCATCGAGGGCAGCATCAGGGTTGTGTTTGACTTCGGGGGGGGGGTCGTTGTGAGCGTGGCCAGAGTGGGCATAGGCATGACGTCACTTGTGTCGGGCGCTTGTGATGGCCTGAGCACTCTGCCAGTGAAAACAGGCTCTTAAGCTCAGTTTTTGGCTGATATGGCCTCCTACAGCCCTCTGCCGGTGAAAACGGAGCGTGGGGAGACCATGCACATCCCTTGCGAACGACGTTTTCGGCTGGGACGGCCTCCTGCAACCCTTTGCCAGTGAAAACAGAGCTCGGGAATCGGAGCATTATTTCCAGGGCAGCCCTGCGGGCCAGATCTAAACACCTCACGGGCTGGATCCAGGCCCCGGGCCTTGAGTATGACAACCCTGCTTTAGAGCGTACAGTCTTTAGAGTCTCCTTGATAATTAAGCTTCTTTACTTCAATTTATAGATATTGTACAACAGTTAAGTAATTATCAGAGTATTGAATTAACTGAAATAAACTCATTATACAGTTGGATCTAACATAGCTCTAGACATTTATAAAAATGGATTTTTTTAACCAAATGGATTGTGTAAAATATCCTAGAATAATTATTATTCCCATGAAGATATATTTGTGCAGAGGCACAATTCTTCTAGTTGAAATTTAGCACATTCCAGCATGACAGGCTGCAACTTACAAAGGGAAAATTTGGGGAGCAAAATTTGATCCCCGTTCACATGAAAAAATTACTTTGGACTAATCTTAATTTAAAAATTTGGGGCAAATATGTATCTATGTACGCACACACAAAAGAAGAAATTATATGATTCAGACCAGTTTATGAATCATTTCTTCAAAAATTATAATGTAGTGCAAGAAGATTTTAGACGTCCTAAAACTGCTGAATGGCAATGAATTCAACTGAAACCTTTTCAGTTTAGATTTGACACATTAGCAATTTCTGAAATCTCTTAATTTCTTGTTGTGTTAAAAAGCATTTGTGAAAGATTATAAATTTGCAGGTGAAAAGAACAGACATCCAATAATAAGTTGCAAAAATCTGAAATGAAGATTTTAGCAAATTGATTGTTTTGCACTTTAAATATTGTTAAATATACACTGCTCAAAAAAAATAAAGGGAACACTTAAACAACACAATGTAACTCCAAGTCAATCACACTTCTGTGAAATCAAACTGTCCACTTAGGTAGCAACACTGATTAACAATCAATTCCAGATGCTGTTGTGCAAATGGAAGAGACAACAGGTGGAAATTATAGGCAATTAGCAAGACATCCCCAATAAAAGTGTGGTTCTGCAGGTGGTGACCAGAGACCACTTCTCAGTTCCTATGCTTTCTGGCTGATGATTTGGTCACTTTTGAATGCTGGTGGCGCGTTCACTCTAGTGGTAGCATGAGACAGAGTCTACAACCCACACAAGTGGCTCAGGTAGTGCAGCTCATCCAGGATGGCACATCAATGTGCGCTGTGGCAAGAAGGTTTGCTGTGTCTGTCAGCGTAGTGTCCAGAGCATGGAGGCACTACCAGGAGACAGGCCAGTACATCAGGAGACGTGGAGGAGGCCGTAGGAGGGCAACAACCCAGCAGCAGGACCGCTACCTCCGCCTTTGTGCAAGGAGGAACAGGAGGAGCACTGCCAGAGCCCTGCACAATGACCTCCAGCGGGCCACAAATGTGCATGTGTCTGCTCAAACGGTCAGAAACAGACTCCATGAGGTGTTATGATGGCCCAACGTCCACAGGTGGGGGTTGTGCTTACAGCCCAACACCGTGCAGGACGTTTGGCATTTGCCAGAGAACACCAAGATTGGCAAATTTGCCACTGGCGCCCTGTGCTGTTCACAGATGCAAGGAGGTTCACACTGAGCACATGTGACAGATGTGACAGGGTCTGGAGACGCCGTGGAGAACGTTCTGCTGCCTGCAACATCCTCCAGCATGACCGGTTTGGCAGTGGTTCAGTAATGGTGTGGGGTGGCATTTCTTTGGAGGGCCGCACAGCCCTCCCTGTGCTCGCCAGAGGTAGCCTGACTGCCATTAGGTACCGAGATGAGATCCTCAGACCCCCTGTGAGACCATATGCTGGTGCGGTTGGCCCTGGGTTCCTCCTAATGCATGACAATGCTAGACCTCATGTGGCTGGAGTGTGGCAGCAGTTCCTGCAACGAAGGCATTGATGCTATGGACTGGCCCGCCCGTTCCGCAGACCTGAATCCAATAGAGCAATCTGGGACATCATGTCTCGCTCCATCCACCAATGCCACGTTGCACCACAGACTGTCCAGGAGTTTGGGAATGCTTTAGTCCAGGTGTGGGAGGAGATTCCTCAGGAGACCATCCGCCATCTCATCAGGAGCATGCCCAGGCGTTGTAGGGAGGTCATACAGGCACGTGGAGGCCACACACACTACTGAGCCTCATTTTGACTTGTGTTAAGGACATTATGTCACAGTTGTGTTTTCTTCCACTTTAGTTTTGAGTGTACCTTCAAATCCAGACCTCCATGGGTTGATGCCTTTGATTTCCATTGTTAAGTTTTGTGTGATTTTGTTGTCAGCACATTCAACTACTGTACATTGTGTTGTTTAAGTGTTCCCTTTATTGTTTTCAGCAGCTTATTTCTTATCTCCAGTTAAAATTAACTCATCAAATTTTTCATCTTTATTGGACACCTTGGCAGATGCTGAAGAAGGTTTGAATGTCAACTGTTTCATGTTGAAGATGTAACATATTTAGGTGCTCATATGATTTTGGGTTTCTCTCTGGTTGCTCCACTGTCAAAAAGACAACACAGCTTAACAGGAAATTATGGCTCAGATTTTTGCAATCCAAGATCTGTTATTATACCATACTGGCCTTCATCCCATCAGTGTGGGTAGAACTGGAAAAAAGGGAAGCACTTATTTTCCTTGCTGAGCCTGGCTTGGGATTTTCATATGGAAAAACACTCCTGAGTTTCATGACTGCCAATGAAAGCACTTTTTCAAGAACTAATAGCATGATTTCAGGGATGGGAAGCTGTATTCCGTTACTCCCTAAATGCAGTTGTCCCCCATGGTTGGCCACTGACATTTGCTGGCTCATTTGTGGAGTCATAGGTTTTTTTGTATTATTTTTCAAAAATAAGAATAGAAAACAAGGTAGGAGATTCCTGGAAGCCATCTGCTCCCAGGACTCCTTTTAAAAAAATGGCCCCAAATGATATGATTCAGATTGAGCAGCAAAATGACTGAATTGCAGTGATGGGATTCTGGGTAAAGGAGTGGGTAGATTAAAGGTGAAATTGGGAATAATTAAATTAATTAAAAGTAATTTAGCTGCTTCCACAGTTCTTAACTCTATGTGTTTGCATTGCTGCTATTTCCCACAGTTCTGTAATTAATTCAACTGTTCCTGGTGGAAACAGCATGGCTGTTATAACACAAAAATTATGCTTCTAACTCACTTCCCTTTCAGTTGTTTTAAAGTAGCCTGTTTTGGCCATTTTTCTGTACTTGGAGGGTTTGATGGATCACCATACCACCTGATCTCATGGCCCTAAAGCTTAAAAAAAATGGATTTGTTTTATCTTTTCTCTATCTAACTCCTGGTTTGCCCTCATTATGATAAGCTCCAGTTGGTGAGTGGTTAAGGCATCAGGCTAAAAGCTTTAGAAATTGCTGGATTTTGGAAGCACAATCTAAAGATTTAGCATAAATCTAACGATTTATGGTTGAACATTGATTTATGTTCAGCTGCTCAATCAATAGTTTCACCTCACTGAATATTCAATCCTAAAGGTAAGAATAAACCAAAACTCAATTTTGTTCTCTCACTCTGGAAAGGAGGCATTTCTGCACTTGGATCTTGGGTAGCTACTTAAGCCATTTCCCAATGAACTACAGATGGATTTGGCTTGCTAGAAGTTCTAATACTGAGCCAAAGTGTTCTTCTATTCTATTTTAACACCATGGTTGTTTTATAATTTTCATCCATTCTTGCCGTTTTATAGCCTGTTGTGATTTTATAACTTTTATTCCCGCCTCTATTCCACTCTGCAATCGTGACAGTGAAGTTCAAGCATGCGATACGTTTTATTAATAAATAAATTGATAAACATAAATGATAATTTATAAATAAATCAACTGATTTTAAAACGGTGGGGAGAAATTCCACTGGGATCTCAAGGATTAAAATGGGTAGGGATTCATCTCCCATTTCATCCTCAGCCAGCAGCCTCACCCAAAAAGCTCCTTCTCTTCTTCAGGACTGGGCACTCCAGACAGCAACAATAACCATGGTCTTGGGGGGGGGGGAGGGCTCCCTTGGCTCCCACAAGCCCAAATCTTTGGCTAGAAACGAACTCCCTCCTGCATGGCACCTGAGGAAGATCTCACGCAAGAAGGCCCTTGTTTTGGGGGCTTCCCTAATTAGCGAGGCTTCTATCTATCAAAGCCGAGCTGAGCTGTCCCCACTCCTGGGGATGACCAGCCCTGGTGGGAGAACTCTTCCAAAGAAGACGCCAAATGACACATGGACTGTGGCTTGCTTTCTCCTGCACCTGCTGATCAGCCTGTCTTTGTTTCAAGACCTAATTTTAAAACTTAAAAAAAAAAAAGGTAGAAGGGAAAAAAAAACTCTCAGTCCCTACAAAAACCTTTGAGTGTAAAGTGGAACACATTTTATTTTAAATACTCTGGGCAATTTTTACAGTACATCTTTTTATTGGGGGGTGGAGGGGGGGAAAGTGCAGAGATCATTTTTTTTTAAAGTCCATCCTGCAGGCTCCATCATTTAATTATGAGAGGGACATAAATTATGCATTTAAACCTTGTTGCATTTTCTACAAAGTGGCATGCAAAACATTTCTCTCCCCCTTTTTCTTTTCTTTTCTCCTTTTGTACATTCTAGTAGTTTGATAGGGTTTTTTTCCCCCCTTTTCTTCCCCCTCCTCCTTCCTGGGGGCAACGGAGAAGGAAAAAAGAGGACTGCAGGGTATGCGATGATTAAAAAAAATTAGCATTTGTCAGGCTAACACCATTATGAGATCAGCGTGGTGCTAACATATACAAAATCTAAATCTATTTTTTTCTCCTGCTTGAACTTGGGAGGGGAAAGAAGAAGAGAGAAGAAAAGGAGGGGGGGGGAAATACCCTGAACAGTGCATGAGCTCACCATAAACCAGGGGTGTCAAACTCGGATTTCATTGAGGGCCGCATCAGGGTTGTGTTTGACCTCAGGGGGCCGGAGGGGGCGTGGCCAGAGTGGGCATGGCCAGGTTGACATCACTCATCAAGGCTCTGTTTTCAGCTGCGACGACCTCCTGCATCCCTCTGCCAGTGAAAACAGAGCCTGGGAGGGCCACACATGGTTTTCCCGAGCTCCGTTTTCACTGGCAGAGGGACGCAGGAGGCCATCGCGGCTGAAAACAGAGCGTGGGAGGGCCATGGATGGCTCTCCCGAGCTCCATTTCTGCTGGCAGAGACACTGTGGGCCAGTCCTTCGCTGTTTCCAGGGCAGGCCAGCGGGCCCGATCTGAGCACCCTGTGGGCCTTGAGTTTGACACCCCTACCATAAACCATGTTGCCGTTGGGCACTGGGTGGATTCTTCTGCCAACAAAAAGAGGAAGGTGGAAGGGCAGCATTACCTGCACCGAATTCAGCCGGCAGTACCCGTTCAAGGGAAAGCGGATGACGTGGGTGGGGTCCTGGTTCCAGCCAGCATTCACCGAGTTGCACATCACATCCCCCGTCTCTGGGAAGATCTCCTCAATCAGTGCCTTCTCCCCGCTCAATGCGATCCGCTCGCCGAGATCCGGCGTCACCCTCACCACCAAGCAGTCACAGGGCTGGAAATGTTTCTGTTGCTCTTTCTCCTGCTTCCATCGCTCCAGTTCTTTGATCATCGGCTGCAGCTGGTAATACTTGGCTTCTTCATATAAAAGACTGAAGTCCTTTTGAAAGAAGAGAGAGGGAGAGACTAGAAACATCGATGGTCGTTCCCCTAACCCCTGCAAACAGAGACTTTTTTTAAAAAAAAAAGGTTAATATTCCACTGATGCCAAAAGGAAACGGATGCCATTGTCTGGGTGGCAGGGGGAGGACTCAAAAAGTCAAGATGGCAGCCACAACCATGTGGCCAAACTCCTGCTCTGGAAGGGGCTTACCCAGTCCTGCCAGCCCTCTTAGCTTGTGTGGATGCTCACTCTGACCTCACCAAGGTGTTGCAATTGCAGTGTATTTGCCTGCCTGCCTTTTGATCCACTTGTGCATATAAGAACCATGCAATAAACTGAAGCCGCGTGGCACAACAACAGAAACAGCAGTAGCACTTACACTTATATACTGCTTCACAGTGCTTTACAGCCCCTCTAAGCGGTTTACAGAGTCAGCCTCTTGCCCCCAGGTCAAACACAACCCTGATGTGGCCCTCAATGAAATTAAGTTTGACACCCTGCTCTAGGCACTTTCCTCAATTCCGCTGAAGATGTTACCTAGCCTGGTAACGAAATGTTCGGAATCCAACCCACAAGCTTGGAGAACGAACCTCCACCCTCCAGCTATCCTAATTTTGCATATTTCTTCCTCGACCCACTCCTTATGTGCTCCCATTGGTCTCCTTACTCCTGGGCTGCAATTTCCTTGCAGTCTCCCATGCACCTTAAGCTGTAGGCCATAGAAGTCCAATCCCAGACATGGAGCCACCTCTTCAGGGGTGGGATGCTACCGGTTTGGCCCAGTTCTATAGAACTGGTAGCTCCGAAGAGCAGCTGACACCGAACCGGTTCACTGTTTGGTCCACCCACCCGCCCGGGCTCTTGGCTGTCCTTTATTTCCTGCTTTTTCAACCTCAGCTGCTTTGCACAGCACAGCTGAAGTTGAAAAAGCAGGAAGAGGCTTTTCAAATGGTGCACGCCTGCGCACAGCGCTTGTCAGCTGTCCGGACGGCACAGCTGATGATTTTTTTTGCAAATGATGCACACGCACGCAAAACACTCTCTCACCGAACTGGATCTAACACTGGTTGAATCCCACCCCTGCACCTCTTCCTTCCCTAACCGAAGCTGGACTGCGAATCATTCTATTTCAGAGCACCTGAACAGTCTGAATGTATGGAATTTATGGAAAGGCACTGTCATGATGTACCCCAGTGGGAGGCTGAAGTGAGGGGCAACAGCAGCAGGTTAACCCTGTCCCAAAGACCATACAAGAGAGAGAACTTACATCCCAGAATTTATTCACTAGTTGTATCTTTCTTTATTTCCATAGGCTTATCGCCTCTTCAATTCCAAGTCACACTAATCTCCCTCTTATTGTTGCAAGTACTGAGATGACTAGGCTTGTAAGGAAAACATTTCCCCGCACTCTCTTACAGAAATCTGGCAGGCAATCTGCAGAACTCTCTACCATAGGATATTGTTTAAGCAAAGCATTGCAAAACATACCTCAAAGATCTGGCAGCCAGCCCTACAAGAACCTGAATGGCATCTGAGAGCCACACCTGGAGAAGACAGGAAGTCTCATCTTAATATTTGCAAAGAATATTAAGATCGGCCTGTTCTGCACTGCCTGCTCCAATTCTTTGCCCTGCAGGTGTGTTGGGAGCAACTCCCAGACTTCCCAGTGAACAGGGCCAAAAGGAAAGGGGTGGATGAGTTCTGGTGACCTGTTCTTGTGGTCCAAATGGCTACAGGCCAGGGAGGGCAGGAGCGACCTTATTCCCAGCAGGGCAGCAAAGATTTACCAGAGGGCAGCCTGCAAGCGCCTCCTCTAATTGTAGGCTTTGTTTTAAGATAACTTGACAAGGTTCCAGTATATTTGGATGGAGAACTATGCCAAATGATTTCTTTTTTTTATTTTTATTTTTTAAAACAAACATACACAAACAAAACATAAAACATAAAACCATCTTCCAGTTACATACAGTGTGTCGGTTGGTTACAAGTCTTTTGTGCTTCATCTCCATAGTCCTCACTTACAATTTGTATAAATTCTCATATTATCCATCTAATATATATATATGTATATTATTATCATTGTTAATCATTTATTTGACTGTTACTATTTTTCCATCATTTAATGTGAGTTATTCAACATTTTATATTAATTTCTATTGTGACGATCATTACTTCATCATAAATCCATCCAATTATAATATATCCTTGTTATATTCTCTATAGTTTTTTATCCTTATATTGTAAAATCCTCTAAGGTATTTCCATATTTTTTTTCTAACCATTGATAAAATAGATCCCATATCTTGTAATATTGTTTGTCTTCTTGTTCTCTAATTTCAAATGTCAATTTACTCATTTCAGTACATTCCATTATTACCAAATGATTTCTATTTGGGATTACTGGGCCCAACAGGGGAGAAATCTGCTAATCTTCTTCTCTTATGAGCTGGCAAGAAAATAAGAGTTATTATTATTTTATACACCTGACAGATGGGTGTTTAAGGCTGAAATGTTTTCTGACCATTCTTCCCCTGTTTCCTTTAATGGAGCTTCCAAAGACTGTTGCCTATACAGGATGTTGAAAAGATTGTCAAAGGGAGGGGTCCCCAAACTTGACAACTTTAAAACATGTGGACTTCAAACTCTCAGAATTCCTCAGCCAGCTTTGCTTGGCTGGCTGAGGAATTCTGGGAGTTGAAGTCCCCAAGTCTTATAGTTGCCAAGTTTGGAGGCCTCTGCAGTGTAACCCTATATAACTCTTTGCTGGCTATTTTGAGGAACCCACTCATTAACTCAAACATTTTGTAGTAAACTGGGAGTTGAAGTCCACAAGTCTTAAAAGTTGTCAAGATTGGAGACCTCTGGTCAAAGGGATGGAGAGACCAACAGAACAAGAAAGAAAGCAACTACATTCCTTCTCATCTATGCACAGTTTTCTGAAAGAGACATTTTTAACATAGCGTAATCGCCTTCCCCCGTTCTCCCCCCCCCAAGAACTCCCTGCTTCTTCTGAATCTGGCCTCTCTCTCTCTTGAGTCCTCAGAAGTCAAAGGGGTAGCTCTTCTGAGAGCACATGCTCAATTTCTCGTAGGCAGTCCAGAAAAGCAAGGCTGATTCCTGAGCATCCCATCCTTCAGTGTAATTTCATCGTCTTGCTCAAGAGGAAGCCGTTTAGCCCAAATCTGCAAGGGAACGCCCAGGAAACACTTGAAAGGCAGAAGTGGAATTGCATTCTCAGGCTGGCTGCACCCGGGAAGCTGCCAATCTGATATTGCTCATCTGATAGGAGGAGGCCTTTACTCCCATTTTTATACAGTTGACTTAGGGCAGGATGTGGGGAGCCCAAATGAAAAAGAAAGCGCTGACAATGTTTTCTCAAGGTGCTGGAAAACAAGATAAGCCCCTCTGGTATTCGTTGCCAAGGGGAAAGGGCTAAAATGCAAGCTCTGGGCAACTGGAGGAATCCCACGTGGATTACTCTCCAGCAACATTAATAATAATACTTTATTCAACTCCTAAAGGATCAAAACACTGAATCCAACAAGTCTCACTGTTGCCACCGCTATCTTCTCCAAACTGGTACCCTCACCTATGCCTGGACTACATCTCCCAAGCTAGCACAGCCAAAGCACATGAGGTTGGGGAAGGCTGGCTACAAAAGTAGGCCTAATTTCAGCCCTCAGAGTTGCACGATGGGGCAAGGGGTGGAAACAGAAGTTCTGAAGATCCGAGCAACCCTCATGACTCCAATGCAGGGGTCCCCAAACTTGGCAACTTTAAGACTTGTGGATTTCAACTCCCAGAATTCTAGGAAGTGAAGTCCACAAGTCTTAAAGTTGCCAAGTTTGGAGACCTCTGCTCCAATGGGTTCTCCACCTCTCCTACAGCCTGCTCTTGAGGAAGCCTCCTTCTCACTATTGCAAAGACAGTTTCCATGTGCCTGTGACTTCTATAAAAAGCTGCAGCTGCTAACTCAAAGTCCTTCTGTTGCTTGCTGCTACGTGCTGTGTAGTTAAGTGGAGGATCTAGCCAAGGTAGAGAGCGCTTTGAGCCTTGCCTTATTAGCAACTGGAACAGTAGTTAATATGCACTGTAAACACACCAGCCAGATGTGATAATAGAACATTGCTAGCTAGGAACATAGAGGCAGGACTGCCTTCATTGCTCACCATTCCCTTAGTCTGAAAACAGCACTCAACGGAGACAGCACACATCCAAAATGAGAGCTGCTGGAACCGGTGGAAAAACTCCTGGAATAAGAGGTGTGAGGACTGACACCTCCCTTTATATTTTGCATTGTTCTATCCCATAGCAAAGATAAAAAATACCAGCAGAGTGGTTTTATAGATAGCATTTTCTTTTGTTTATTCCCATTGTCTGGATCAGTTTCTAAATCCATCTAAAGCAAAACAGCCCCAGAAACTAGCCTTGAGTTGGGCTTGGATAAGCTTCACAAGACACATCCTCTCCAAAACTTGAAGGAACAGTTTGGCCCATCTGTTTATACATCCTTGGAAGTTATCTTCTCCACTCCCTCTTGTTCCTTCCTCCAACCAGGCAATTCAGATTTAGACACAGGCTGGTAACTTCATGGAGAGAATGTGGGAGCTTTTAAATGCTGAAGACCCCATAGGCTGCATGTTGTGCTTTGCAGGCAGCAGATGTGGATGGCTGAGGCCTCGGAGAGCGAGGACTCAGGTGAGGGGCCTGCGTGTGAGGCAGGGATGGGGCCAGGACCATCAGGGAGTGGAGTGCTGCCTTCAGAGATTTTGGAGGCAGTGATGAAGAGGGCCCCTGAGGAGCCTGTGCCCAGTGTGCGTGCGCGCAGGGCTACTTGAAGGAAAGAGCAGCTGCAGCAGCACGGGCGACTCAGGAGTAAGGCTGCAAGGTAATGGCCCCTCCCTTAAGGGATAAAAGCCAGCTGAGAAACCAGAGTTCTTTGCAGGAAGCAAAGACGTTTTTGCTCTCAAGCCTTGTGGATGTTCGGAGTATCCTGGTTGGTGTTTGGAGACTCTTTGTGTTTGAAATATTTCTTGGTAACTTTATCTAGTGTTCTTGGCAGCCTTGCACCACCTTGGCAAGGCTCGTTCTTATCAGAGACAATTAGTTTGAAACAGCCTTTTAACCGGGAAGGAACGGAATTTGTCAAGAATCATTAAAAGGTTTTGCTGTTACCTCTGTTTCGTGTTTGTTTCCTTGGAACAAGGAAACACTGCATTGCTGAGAACTCCAATCACCTATCACCCCAAAGACATGGCGAAAGCATGAAGCCTTTTCAGACACATTACTGGAAAATAATGTGACCAGGTCAGCATTTGCCCAGGTTAGCCTGGTGTGCCAGCTGCGCCCCTACCTGGACCGAGATGCCTTGCGTACGGTTACTCATGCGCTCGTTACCTCCCGTGTTGACTACTGCAATGCTCTCTACATGGGGCTGCCCTTGCGGACCACTCGGAGGCTTCAACTGGTGCAGAATGCGGCTGTGCGGGTTGTGATGGGAGTCTCCCGATACTCCCATGTTACACCCCTCCTGCGTGAGCTGCATTGGTTGCCGGTTGCCTTCCGGGTGAGTTTCAAGGTGCTGGTAATTACCTATAAAGCCCTACATGGCTTAGGACCGGGTATTTGTGGGAACATCTGCTGCCAGCATCGACTGCCCATCGCCCTGTGCGCTCCCACAGACAGGGCCTCCTTGGGGTGCCATCGGCTAGACAGTGTCGGCTGGCGACCCCCAGGGTTAGGGCCTTCTCAGTGGGAGCGCCCACCCTGTGGAACCAGTTGTCCTTGGAGCTGCAGTTGGCCCCTGATCTCCGTTCTTTCCGTCATGACCTGAAGACATGGTTTTTCCAACAGGCCGGCCTAGATTGAGGGGGGTGGGGTTTTTTTATGGGTTTTTATGTGTTTGGGTTTTAGATATTTGTTTGGGTTTGTGATTTAATACTTTTTAATAATTTTTAAATTTTGTACTGTTTGTTTTTACTGTTGTGAGCCGCCCTGAGTCCTTCGGGAGATAGGGCGGCATATAAATCCAAATAAATAAATAAATAAATTAAAATGGCCCTGGCATTGGGCTGCCTGACAAAGCTATAATGGCTCTTCCACCAACTTCATGCACTGAACAGAGCCCTGGATCTAGTTTGACTCCATGGAGAGAGCTTTGCCTTCAGGTACATGAAGAAGCTCATCCTCTGAGCCTCTGAGCTTCGGTTTCAGGATCTTTGTCTTTCCACAAAATTTCCAATTCCACGTAAGGGCCAAAAAATCAAATTGATCTCCATAACTATATCAATGAAGACCCTTCTCTTTTGTGTGTATGTCAGACACCCCTCCCCCACCACTAAGGAGAAGGGTAGAGAAAAATAATTTTAAAAATGAACAATGTCTAGAGCCGTTGACAAAATCACAAGAAGGAATTATACTAGTATTAATAATCATGAACTCTGAAACAAACCCCTTTGTTGAGTAAAATGGTTTATCCTCCAATGGAAGATTCTTCCCCATTCACTATAAGAATGACCGAATCCCTTGTCAATCAGACAGCATGGATTCCAGTAAGGCAACTTTGAAGAACAAGACAACTGGTGGTAGAAACAGCTTGAGAAATAGATCTTGCATCACTGCATGTTGAACAGAATCCAGCTTGGCTGTATTTCAGCTAATCAACAAATCCATCAGAGGGTCCACATGGCAATACTATTTTCCAAGCCACTTTGACAAACAAGGAAGACTTTCTGGAAGGCAAGAAAATGCCAAGGAGCCCAAATCCGATCAACATACTGTAATTTTCAAATCTCCAAAGGTTCTATTTGTAATGTTGCTTTGATTAACGGAAATGCTGAAGCACTTCAGTCCTGGCAGTTGGATGCAAATACACTGATGGCCCATATAGCCAGCACAAATATGTCTGAGATGCTGCATTTTGTTCACAATGCTGCTTAAAAGGGACAGCATCCACAAATCCTTGGGCATTTGTTTCAATGACTCTTGCTGAGTTGCATGAAAGGTTCCAAAAGGAGCCGTACAATTCATTTTCCTCTGTAAGAACTGCCATAGTCTTAACAGATTAACAGAGTTGGAAGGGACCTTGTATAGGTCATCTAGACCAACCCCCCCCCCCAAGCAGGAGACCCTACACCATTTCTGACAAATGGCAGTCCAGTCTCTTTTTGAAAGCCTCCAGGGATGAAGCTCCCACAACTTCCGAAGGCAACTTCTGTTCCATGGGTTGATTGTTCTCACTGTTAGGAAATTCTTCCTATTTCCAGGTTGAATCTCTCCTTGATCAGTTTCCATCCATTATTCCTTCTCTGGCCTTCAGGTGCTTTAGAAAACAACTTGACCCCTTCCTCCTCTCTCTGGCAGCCCCTCAGATATTGGAAGATTGCTCTCCTGTCTCCCCTGGTCCTTCTCTTCCCTAGACTAGCCAGGCCCAGTTCCTGCAACCGTTCATCATACGTTTTAGCCTCCAGTCCCCTCATCATCCTGGTTGCTCTTCTCTGCCACTTTTTCTAGAGTCTCAACATATTTTTATACTGTGGTGGCCAAAACTGGATGCAGTACTCCAGGTGTAGTCTTACTAAGGCTTACTAAGCCTTGTTACAACTGTGTCTTGGATGCTTACATTCTTTCTTAGGTATCTGAAATCATAATAGCAAAAGGAACATTAAAGTGGAACAGATGCTGATCACCTCCCAAGACTGCTGAGAAGTCTAGAGAGAGTTGGTCACTCATAACCTGCTGCTCCATGCTGAAAAAGTCCAGCACCTGCATTTCCCTGCCATTTTGATATATGTGACACCCCCTATTTCTTCAAATCTCAGAACAAAACCGAAAAAGCACATTTCTTCTGACCACCCAAAACACAAAACTAAAGACACTTATAGTTTCTGGCATAATTTGGCTCAGTGATTCCTCATCAAAGATTTCTATTTCCCAAGTGGAATAAAGGCTCGTATCCTGGCATATGTTAATAATTTAATATGCTGTGCTGCAAAGGAGCCTTTTAATTTATTTTATTTATGCTGCTTTACTTTTTTGCTACTAATGGTTTGAATTCAGAATGTTTCAAGTTTCAACATTCCCTGTTTGAAACAGGAGGCTCCAACTATGCAGCAAGTCTTTTAAGCTCAAAAAGATGTTTTGAATTCAGTTGAAACACATTTCATGTGGTTGGGGCAACCTGTTATAAACACTAAATGTCTAGACTGTAGGATCAGACACTTTTCTGTGCCTTTTCTAGAAATTATCACAGTGAAGTATTGCTATTTTGTATACATCTGCCATTATACCTGAAATATTTGGATTGCATTTTTTTAAGGAGGTTTAAGTCATTCATAGAAAGCTTTTGCTCTAAAGAATGGCTATGCATTTTTGAAGTAACAATAAAAGAATAAAAATATATTGCAGCTATAGAGGTACTTGACTTATGCCAGCAATCGGAATGGGAATTTCTGTCACTAAGGGACACCCCCAGCAGGGGAAACACACACATTGGAAAGCATCAAAGGTGCTGGGTTGGCCAGGAATGGTTGAGCACAAAGCAAAGCAGACCTGTGCATGGCAAAGTGCGCCCTTTCTGAACTGCAGGAGCACTTAGCTGGAACTTGACACTAGGCACAATGCTCTCCACATTGTCCATGCCTCCTGTTGGTAGGTTTGTGGCTGCAGCTGCCCTTTCAAGGCCATGATTGTAATGCCCAACGCCATCTTAAGCTCATGCGGAAGCACCCCTTTCAAAGTATACATCCGGAAAGCTCACCACGTCCAGAGAATACACTAAACCAGGGGTGTCAAACTCAATTTCATTGAGGGCCGCATCAAGATTGTGTTTGACCTTGGGGGGGGAGGGGCCTGGTAGGTGTGGACAGGATGGGTGTGGCCAGCTCAATGTCACTCATCAAGGCTCCGTTTTTGGCCGTGATGGCCTCCTGCAGCCATCTGCCAGTGAAATCGGAGCCCAGGAGGGCCGCATGCAGAGGGCTGCAGGAGGCCTTCATGGCCAAAATCAGAGCCTGGGAGGACTGCGCTCCCAAGCTCTGTTTTCACTGGCGGTGGGCTGCCGCCGACTGTCCTTCTCTGTTTCCAGAGCAGGCCCTCAGGCCAGATCTAAGCACCCTGCAGGCCGAATATGGCCTGTTGGCCTTGAGATTGACACCCCTGCACTAAACCAAACAACATGTCACCTGAAGCCAGAGGTAGAGCAGTACAAACTTGTTCCCAGTCAAGGGCATCTCTAGTACAGAACAAAACTAATTAAAATATGGGTTGTGTGGTTGTGGACAACATCTTGACTTTTTGATCCTGGTTGACCCGTTCCCAGCCTTGAAGAATCAAATAATTCATTACTGCTTTAAAAGTGAGCACCCCGTTATAACCTTTTAATATGAAACATTATAATCAATATATACATAACTACCTGGAATTAGTAATTACTTTAATTCTATTTAATCTAGTTTTTAATGCTGGCTCCATCTCTTTTCTGGAAAAGAGCCTGTGGCACAAATCTCAAATATAAAATGCACCCCATTAGTCATGAAAACACTGTGTTTCTTGGTATAGCATGTTGTGTGTTTCCAGGTATAGCATGTTGTGTGAACCCAGACAACTGTGGTTTATTGAACAAACCATGGTTAAGCAAACAGTAACTAAGCATGGTGTCAGCCTCTGACATGAGTTTGAAAATGGCAAACTCTTTTCGCAGTGGTGTGTTTAGCCAGAAAGGACAAAAGAAGGAAGAAAGGTCAATTAATTAATTAAGAAGAAGAAAATCAGATTACAGGTTTCTTCACTTTCTTACCTTAAAGTCCTCTGGGAGCAGCAGCTTTGAAGTTCTCAAGAAGCTCAAGATGTATCTGAATATTTCACCATCTCGATCAATGAAATAGTGTTGTTTTAAACTGTCCAAGACAATCGGCTCCGTGCCATTAAAGAGGCGGCTTATTCTGAAGAGGCAGAAGGGGAGAAAAAGAAGGAAGAGTTGGCAAAAGGAGCAGAAGGCTAAGGGGGCAGGGGAGAAAGGCAGCACATCCTTTCTAAGGTCCTAGAGAGCTTTCGTTAAAATCATCTAGACCAGGGGGTCTTAACCTTTTTGAAAGAATCGCCCCCTTCAGCCATTGAGGAAGTTGTCATCGCCCCCTCCCCCAACATAACCAGCCCCCTGCCACCTCTTAGCATCCCCAAGGGGGCCAGCAGAGGGCTAAGAGGCGGCAGGGGGCGCTGAACGCCTCGGGCATGTAACGTGCCATTGCTTCCGCATTGGAGGCGCTGGCTCCGGAGCAGTGCTAGTCAATGGGTGAACCTGCAGGGCTGTCCGGCACCTCGAATGCCCCCCTGCCACCTCTTAGCGCCCCTCTGCCGGCCCCCTTGGGGACACTAAGAGGCATCAGGGGGGCGTTCGAGGTGCCGGCCCTGCAGGCTCACCCCATTGACTGTTGTACCGCACCTGAACCGGCGCCTTGAATGCGGCAGCATGTTGGGAAAAGCCGCCGCCACCGCGTTCCCAAAGTACTGCCGCTCTCGTATGGTCTGTCCATCCCTCCGTTCGTCCATCCATCCAAAAGGTCTGTCTGTTTGCCTGCCTGGCTTCCTGCCTTCCTACCTACCTGTCTGTCTTTTTGTCTATCTACCAATCTACCAATATAGATCTACCAATCTACCAATCTACCTATCTACCAATATAGATCTCTCTCTCTCTCTTTCCCAATATATCTTGCTCCATCGTCCCCATATCGCCCCCCTTCCGTTCCTTTGCCCCCACGTCGCCCCTTTTCATTCCGTTGCCCCCCTGAAAAATAAAATCGCCTCTTGGGGGGTGATATCGCCCAGGTTAAGAACCACTGATCTAGACCAGGGGGTCTCCAACCTTGGCCACTTTAAGACTTGTGGACTTCAACTCCCAGAGTTCCTCAGCCAGCTTTGTTGCCAAGGTTGGAGACCCCTGATCTAGACTCACTCCCAGCGCAGGAAACTGGAGGAATGAAGTTTGTCCTGCAGAGTAAACCATGCGCATCCCAAAGAGTCAAGTCACATTGCCATGAATATGACCAAGAACCACAAAGTGATGACAGTCACAGGACTGGCTGACTTGAGGAACAGAAGAAGCCCAGATGACTCTAAAACAGGGGTCTCCAACCTTGGCTGCTTAAAAGACTTGTGGACTTCAACTCCCAGAGTTCCTCAGCCAGCTTTGTTGCCAAGGTTGGAGACCCCTGATCTAGACCCAGCGCAGGAAACTGAGAAATGAAGTTTGTCCTGCAGAGTAAACCACGCGCATCCCAAAGAGTCAAGTCACATTGCCATGAATATGACCAAGAACCACAAAGTGATGACAGTCACAGGACTGGCTGACTTGAGGAACAGAAGAAGCCCAGATGACTCTAAAACAGGGGTCTCCAACCTTGGCCGCTTAAAAGACTTGTGGACTTCAACTCCCAGAGTTCCTCAGCCAGCTTTGTTGCCAAGGTTGGAGACCCTGATCTAGACCCAGCGCAGGAAACTGAGAAATGAAGTTTGTCCTGCAGAGTAAACCACGCGCATCCCAAAGAGTCAAGTCACATTGCCATGAATATGACCAAGAACCACAAAGTGATGACAGTCACAGGACTGGCTGACTTGAGGAACAGAAGAAGCCCAGATGACTCTAGAACAGGGGTCTCCAACCTTGGCCGCTTTAAGATGTGTGGACTTCAACTCCCAGAGTTCCTCAGCCAGCTTTGTTGCCAAGGTTGGAGACCCCTGATCTAGACCCAGCGCAGGAAACTGAGAAATGAAGTTTGTCCTGCAGAGTAAACCACGCGCATCCCAAAGAGTCAAGTCACATTGCCATGAATATGACCAAGAACCACAAAGTGATGACAGTCACAGGACTGGCTGACTTGAGGAACAGAAGAAGCCCAGATGACTCTAGAACAGGGGTCTCCAACCTTGGCCGCTTTAAGATGTGTGGACTTCAACTCCCAGAGTTCCTCAGCCAGCTTTGCTGGCTGAGGAACTCTGGGAGTTGAAGTCCACACGTCTTAAAGCGGCCAAGGTTGGAGATCCTTGTTCTAGAAAGCAGGCTAAAGGAGTCATTCTACAGCAGCAGTCCCTTCTTTCCCTCCTTTCTAGAGACTTGCAAAACAAAGCTCTGAGGAGAGGCTCAGATGGCTCTGGTTCAGGAGGACCCAACCACTACTTGAACCACACAACCTACCGAGTCCTCAGCAGAAACCCGGTCCTGATGGGCGTCCGGGAGGAGGGCAGGCAAGATGTCCTGTGTGTCAGGATTCCAGCAGTTACCCCCATTTAAATCATGAGTCTCGAGCCAAACTTCCAAAACTTCAAAAGGATTTATTGGGAGTTAACATGTCCAGCACTGCCTGGGTGGAGCCGACTCCGAGACACACCATTCATTGTCACCCTGGTTTCCCCCCACCCCCAGGGTGTATCGTAATTCATATTCTCCAATGGGACACATCCATAGCCAAGAATCATCAATCATGCTCTCCAGTTAGAATTTTGTGCAGGCAGAAACTTCGGTCATCTGTTTACTATCTTTGAAAACTATTTATGGAATGCACTTTCGGTTTTGCAAGCTGCCGCACTGCTCCCCCTTTCTCCCGGCAACTCTAAAAAGACCAGAGAAATATTTTATGGTCTTTTTAGAGTTGCCACATCACATGCAGCCATGGGAACTGGCAAGTCAGTCCTGCAGGGAGAAAGGGGGCATAAGGGGAATCTCCCCTAACCAGCTTCTGTTCTTGGCTCAGGAACCATGGTTTGTGAAACTGAAGGCATTGGCATCCAAACCAGGCATTTTTGCGATGGCTCGTCTCTCTTTTAAAAATTTCCAGCCACGTCTCATCTTTTGGGAGGGGGAAACTGCATGGCACAATGTCCCATCTGGGTTTTTGTGTGTGTGTGTGTGTGTGCAAATGTAGCCTACTTAAAAAGCAAAACCCCAAACGGCTCCTTGCCAGAACAAGCCACACATTTCACTCTCTTGTCGTCTGGCTGCAACGGTATCTCCAATCTTTTAAAAATCTCCCATGGCCGACTTTTCTTGCTGGCAGAATGCTCGCCTCTCTTCCCAACTCCTTTTCCCCCTCTTCCCCTCCTTCTTTCTCTGCATCTCTCCGGAAGCAGAGAGTGCCCCCCAGGCATCTGGGTGCAGTTTTTTTTGACTCAACACGGGTAGTTTGGGGACAGGCTGCTGCCTCCCTCCTCCCCGGATGGCCCAGATCGAAGCCTCCTTTTGATGTTGCCTTGTCTTCCCACTTCATGTATAATTTTCTTTCCACTATCGGTCCTTAATCTGGAGTTTCCAGTTCTTTCTAATTTAGTAATCATCCGCAGATTTCATTAATATACCTTCCATCTTTACTCTCCTCTGGGTTAATTATAGAGATATTTAATATTGCGGAACACCCCGCTCCCTGCTGAATGCCAGAAAAAGACTCTGCTTCCCGCTCAGTGGCCATCTCTCCCTCCTGGATTCAGCCCATTGGCCACCAAATCGCTGGGGTTGAAGTTAATTAGGAAATCATCTTAGTAAGCCTCAGTGTGCTTGGTTACCTTGCCCCATAGCCACTAATTATTAGGCCATGGGTTCCCAAAAGGAGCAGGAAGGTTTGGGTGGCAATCCGTTGCCTGGTAAAGCAACTTGGCCAAACCTTGCCTGGATCCAAATCCTTGAGCCATCATGTGCTTTGCAAGGACTGGCTTATGTCAACGGGGGACACACCCACTTCTTTGAACACCCTGGGAATCCTGGTAATGTAGGGTTGCCAACACACATCAACAGGTTTTAGAGATACCGAAGATACCATCCGTGCTGAAGGTGTTATCTGTGAGAACCAGGGAATTTACCTGCAGCAACCGAGCCGGTTATGTGCAGTAATGAGGACCTTGTTGGGTTTTGAGAGCTTTCAAATGATCTAGAGATCAGAGAAGAAAGCCTTGAGCCAAAGCTGGTTGCAAGAATATTCTTTGTCTGCCCCCAGCATTGCTCAAGAGTAAACTCCGAGATTTGGAACAGCTCCTGTTCAGTATTGTTGTTCTGGATCAGTATTAGCAGGACAACAATATTTACAATGCAATTGTCTAGATAGCATTCGAAACAGTTCACTGCAAAATAAATCTAACCAGCAGATGATCTTCACCAGGAATGCTTGCATGTCTAAGACCTCTTCTTGCATGCTTACATTTGCCTTTTATTTATTTTTTATTTTTTTGGCAAGCAGAAGAGCATCCTTCTATTTGAACTCAAGGCCACCTGAGACTCCCTGAAGATTCCCTTGTTCCTAAATCACACGTTTAGTAAGGCAGAAAGAGAGAAAGGTTACTTTATTGTATTTCATTTTGCTGGTTTTATATACATATGAAGCAAATTCCATTTTTGTCCTGAGCTCACCCATCATTTTCTGTAATGCAGCCCTCAACATGTTGTAAAATCAGTGCAGCTTTCAGTGTGGGAAAACCCACCACTCAGAACCTCCAGGGTTGCAAAAATGCTTTGTGCAAGGAAGGGTTAAACCCCCTCAGCCCATGACTGCAGCTGGACTGGATCTGCTTTCAGCTCCTCTTGATTCAAAGCAGAATTAATCTGCGGGAGGATAAAGTGATAAGGCTTGTCCTCAATTTTATATGGAATTAATTTAGCAATGCAGCAACACTAACAAGAACATGGGTAGCATTAATGCATGTAGTTTGCTGGTGCTCGCAGGAAGTTTTTCCTTTCCTTTCATACTAAGGGCTGGTCTCCACCTCTTTCTCTTATGTGCTCCCTTTTGTCACTATTTCCTAGAAAAAAAAAGGTCAAGGAAACGATTGGTCCATTGATGGAAGAAAGTGGCAAGAAGGTGACAAAGCAACAGGGAGAAAGCAGAACTGCTTAACTCGTGTTTTGCATTCGTCTTTACACAAAAAGGAAAAAACAGTCCAACCTATCAAAAGCAGTACCGTAAAAAAGAGATTAGGAATACAAATTAAAATAGGCAAGAAAATGGTTAAGTGAGCACCTGTCCACCCTAGATGAGTTCAAATCGCCAGGACCGGATGGATTACACCCCAAAGGTTCTGAAGGAAGTGACAGATCTCAGAACCACTGAACTGTATCTTTCAAAGATTCTGGAGAACCGGGGAGCTACCAAAGAAACTGGAAAAGTGCTGATGTAGTTCCCATCTCCAAAAAAAGGGGAAAAAAATAGATCCAAGAAACTACAGACCTATCAGCCTGACCTCAATACCTGGGAAGATTTTGGAAAAAATAAGCAACGAATCAGCAAACACCTAGAGGCAAACGAAATCATAACCATGAGCCAACATGGGTTTGTCAGAAACAGATCATGCCAGAAAAATCTCATTGCATTCTTTGACAGAGTGACAAAATTAGTGGACCAGAGAAATGCTGTGGATATAATTTACTTGGACTTCAGTAGGGCATTTGATAAAGTAGAGCACAACCTACTACTTGATTAGATAGAAAAATGTGGGTTAGGCAGCATCACCACCAGATGGACTTGTAACTGGCTGACCAACCACATTCAATGTGTAGTCCTCAATGGAACTGCATCTACATGGAGGGAGGTATGCAGTGGGATACCCCAAGGCTCTGTTTTAGGCCCAGTACTCTTCAACATTTCCATCAATGATTTGGATGAGGGGATAGATGGGAACTCATCAGATTTGCAGATGACACCAAGCTGGCAGGAATAGGCCAACACTCCAGAAGATAGGCTTAAGATACAGAAGGATTTTGAGAGACTCGAACACTGGGCGCTATCTAAAAACATGAAATTTAATGGTGAAAAAAAGTAAGATTCTACCTTTAGGCAAAAAAAAACCTAAATGCATTGGTATAGTATAGGTGGCACCTGGCTCAACAGTAATTGTGAGAGGGATCTTGATGCTCCAGTGGACAATCATTTAAATATAAGCCAGCCATGTGCTGCAGCTGCCAAAAAATCCAACACAGTTCTAGGCTACAATAATAGAAGATTAGAATCAAGATCAGGTGAAGTGTTGATACCACTTTATAATGCCTTGGTAAGGCCACACTTGGAATACTGCATCCACTTTTGGTCACTACGATATAAAAAAGATGTTGAGACTCTAGAAAGAGTGCAGAGGAGAGCAACAAAGATTATTAGGAGACTGGAGACTAAAACATAGGAAGAATGGTGGCTGGAACTGGGTATTGTCTAGTCTGATGGAAAGAAGGACCAGGGGTGACATGATAGCAATGTTCCAATATCTCTGGGGCTGCCCCAAAGAAGGGGGAGTCAAGCTATTCTCCAAAGCACCAAAGAAGGCAGGACAAGAAGCAACAGATGGAAACTCATCAAGGAGAGAAGCAACTTAGAACTAAGCAGAAATTGCCTGACAGCTAGAACAATCACACAGCAGAACAACTTGCCTCCAGAAGCTGTGAATGCTCCAACACTGGAAGCTTTTAAGAAGAGATTGGACAAGCATTTGTCTGAAGTGGTGTAGGGCCGTGATGGCAAACACACGTGCCGGAAGTGGCACGCAGAGCCATTTCCCCCGCCACGCGAGAGCTCGCCCAGAAGAGCTGCACTGCACATGCGCGCGTGCCGCTGCCTGACAGCTGACTCTCGGGTACCTGGCGTGCATGCACAGGGGGGGAGGTGAGGGGTGCATGGGAGACACGCACAGAGACGCGTGGCACATGGAGGGATCGCATGTGTGTGTGCAGATGCATGGCATGTGAGGGAGTGATCACGCGCGCAGGCCCAGGACAAGGGGATTGTGGGGGCAGGCACAGGGGGGGGGCAGCCCGCATTGCCTTCTGGGTGCCAGCACATGAGCGCGCATGCAATTATCAGCCTGGGAGCTGAAAAAGGTTTGCCCGCACTGGCATAGGGTTTCCTGAGCAGGGGGTTTCCTGAGAAGGGAGCTGGATTAGAAGACCTCCTAGGTCCCTTCCAACTCTGTTATTCTGTTGCCCTCAGCCTGAGTTTTTGGCTTTCTCTTTGGTGAAATTGCGTTTCTGTTTAAACCCATCTCCTCAAGCCCTTTGCATATTCCTATCTGGTCAAGGAATGGGCAGAGCCACCCAGCCACCCAAAGTGAAAAAAAATTTGCCCCCTGCAAGGACATTTGGCTGACAATTTTTAAACACAGAGATCCAGCATGAGTTCCACTCACTTCTGATCTTACTTCCTTTCAAGCATGCTTGCTGCAAGGCAGAAAAACACATCCCAGAGGAACTGAGTAAAACCAAATTATTATTTATGTAGCTCAGGAAGCTGTCTTCTTTAGCTGCCGTAATGATTAAAACTATAACCACAGAAGGGGGAGTGGGGGGGAGAAGAACATCCAGTTTAAACCACAGAGAACTGCAGGGATGGGCAGGGAACACTTGGCAACACTGGAAATTCAACTCAGATGCAAAAAAGCACTCTTAAATGAGGTGGACCCACCACCGAAGAGGTCCTGCCTTGGACATCAGCTTCTTTGACCCTTTTTATTCTGTGTAGACAACACTACAGCATGATATGAGATTAGTGGAAATACCTGTCCTCGTTATATAGAACAGGGGTCTCCAACCTTGGCAACTTGAAGCCTGGCAGACTTCAACTCCCAGAATTCTGGGAGCTGAAGTCCGCCAGGTGAGCTTTGGTGGCTCAGGCTGTTAAATGCCTGCTCTTAAGATCCAGCTGCCTACAATTACTGTAGGCTTGAATCCCACCAGGCTCAAGGTTGACTCAGCCTTCCATCCTCTCGGGGTAGGTAAATTGAGGACCCAAGATTGTTGGGGGTAATTAGCTGACCTTGTAAAAATGCCGCTTAGTAATAAGCAGGCATAGACAATGGAATGAAGGCTATTGCTGAGCACACTGGGTTGTATCCCAAAAATTGTAAGTCACCCTGAGTCTTCGGAGAAGGGCAGCATATAAATGTAATTAAAAAAAAAAACCTAAAAAGATACTCCTTTGGTCTTTTTAGCTGCCAGAAAAAGGGAGTGGGGGAAAACAAGGCATTCCTTAAATGCCTAGATAATCACCCCAGTAGCCCAAAGTTGTCGGAGAGTAAGAAGGTTATTGGAGAGCATGATGGGTAACTCTTGGAGATGGATGTGTCCCATTGCAGAAGTCACATCCAGGGGACGGAGGGAAGACCAGGGTCAAGGGGGAAATGTATGATGTGATTTAGTATCGGCTGCACCCAGCTAAACGCCAACATGGCCACTTGTAATAAATCAATTTACTTTTCTTTGAGATGTGGCTAGAGACTTTTGATTTGAACGGGCATGGATTTGTTGGAGCCCTGACACCAGGCGTCAAGTTGCCAAGGTTGGAGACCCCTGATATAGAACATAGAATCATAGGGCTAGAAGGGACTTTGGAGGTCTTCTAGTCCAACCCCTTGCTCAAGGCAGGAGCCTTATATCACCCCAGTCAAATGGCCATCCAGTCTATTTGTGAAAACCTCCAGTGATGGAGCACCCCCTACTCTAGGGGAGCAAGCTGTTCCATTGACACTGTCAGGAAATTTCTCCTTGGCTCAGAATTCAATCTCTCTTTGACAAGCTCCCACCCATTACTTCTCCTCCTGCCTTCTGATGCTTTGAAGAATAAGTTAAACACCCCGCCCCCCTGTCTTGTCTGTGACAGCCTTCAGGTACTGGATGAAAGTGATAATCTCCCGTTCTATAACAGATAATCAGAGTTGGGAGGGACCTTGTAGTTCATCTAGTCCAACCCCCCGCCCTACACCATTTCTGACAGATGGGAGTCCAATCTCTTCTTGAAGGTCTCAAGTGATGAAGCTCCTACAACTTCTGGAGGCAACTTCTGTTCCATGGGTTGATTGTTCTCACTGTCAGAAAATTTCTCCTTATTTCCAGGTTGAATCTCTCCTTGTTCAGTTTCCTTCCATTATTCCTTGTTCTCCTGCCCCCCGGCTTAGTCTTTTGATAAACTAGGCATAGTTAGTTCACAGTACACACAGAAGCATTTGGCCGTCCTTAAAATACAGAATGCCACTGATGCAAAAAGGAGGATTTCTGTACCTAAAGATTTCAAGAAGAATCCTCCTGGCTGTGGAAAGGAGGGGAAGCAACATTTGCTATCCTGGATGCTGTGGGATTTCCTCCCTTCCATTGGGGACGTGGAGAAATGGAGAACAGCTGGAAAATCCCTTGTTTCTAGTGCTGCTCTGAATGATTGTTCTCCACGTGTCCTGACTAACTTTCCCATTCAAAGACTTGCGCTGCTGACAGCAGTACGTACACCCCCAACTTAAAATATTTCCTCCACCCCACCTTCAATAGCAATAGCACTTAAGACTTATAAACCGCTTCACAGTGCTTTCCAGCCCTCTCTAAGCGGTATACAGAGTCAGCCTCTTGCCCCAACAATCTGGGTCCTCATTTTATCCACCTTGGAAGGATGGAAGGCTGAGTCAACCTTGCTGCATTCTAACCACTGTGCCACTATGATAGGAGGGAGGGAGAGAGGGAGGGAGGGAAGGAAGGAAGGAATAGCAATAGCATTTAGACTTATATACCACTTCACAGTGCTTTCCAGCCCTCTCTAAGCGATTTGGAGTCATCCTCTTGCCCCCAACAATCTGGGTCCTCCTTTTACCCCCCTCCTCAGAAGGATGGAAGGCTGAGTCAACCTGGAGCCTGGTGAGATTCAAACTGCCAATTTGCAGGCAGCCGGCAGTCAGCAGAAGTCAACTGCAGTACTGCACTCTAACCACTGCGCCACTGTGGCTCTTAAGAAAATACTAGCTTCTCAAGCTAGTTTCTCAAGCCATTGAATCCTCTTTACCAACGATGGTGAGCTGTGCTGTTTTTTTTAGCTCAGCTGAGGCGTGGCAATCCGCTCTGCTGTGCGAATCAGCTGAGCTAATAAACAGCAGAATATAGGAGACGTGAGAGGTAAGAGCGGGGGCGGGTGGGCAGGGCCAGCCAGAGGTGGTGTTTGCCGGTTCTCCGAACCAGTGAAAAATTTTGATACTGGTATGCCAGAATCGGTCAGAACCGGCTGAATACCACCTCTCTAATGTCCTTTCCCTTGGTTTTCAGAGGCTGTGGAAAAGTATTAGATGAAGCCGCTTCAAGAATGAAGGCCTGATGCGGCCCGTGGAATAGCCTCAGGGAGGCCTAATGGGCCTGGCAACAGAAAGAGGACATTGCCTGAAGGTAAATGGTGCCCAGGGCGGCTGTGGGGCAACTGTGCCATTCCCCAAGGCTCGTGACCAGCAGCGGGGGCACAAGGGCTGAAGTGAAGCTCTGGACCTCACTCAGCCTTGGTGCTGCCGCCGAGTGCCATTCTCTCTCTCTGTGTGTGTGTATGTGTGTGTGTGAGAGACAGACAGACAGACAGAGACAGACATCACTAGAGATAAAGTAGGCATTTTCTAACTTTTTGACACACTGAGCCCCAAAGGTTTACCATCATTGCTCCAGGCCTGGTGTGTGTGTGAGCATTGTGTGTGTGTGTGTGTGTGTGTGTGTGAGAAAGAGAGAGGGAAGGGGAAGGAGGGGGAGGGAGAAAGAGAAAGAGGGGATGGATGCAGGGAGTTATAAACTTACACATAATGGAGGAGATCAATTTGAGAAGCTCCTTCCGTTTCCCAGGCTGACTTTTTTATTATAAGTTTTTGGGGGCTCTTGTGCCCATAAATTGGGGGGGGGGACCCCATCATGTGTCATGGTGCTGTGAACAAATACATGAATTTAAACGTACATTTAAATATAATTTCCTTGTTTCTGAAAACGCACTGGTCTACTCAGATCCACCAGTTCCTGCGTTTCCCTTCTTTACCAAGGACACTCTCGCCCATTTCTGTTCCTGCCCCAAGTAAACACTCCCTAGCCAGGCCCCAGTGTGCCCTCTGGGGAGATGCTAGGCTGCCTTTAAACTGCCTTGGCTAATCTCCCCACATCGGCTGCCTAGAGCTCCCCTCCAACGCCCTCCTGGCATGGCTGATCCGGACAGGCGAGGCAGCTGAACGTGTTTGAGTGGCAACTCCCATGCCATTCTAGACTCAGCCGTCTCCTCTAACCACTCTCCAAACAAAGCTGAAGGTCTCAACAGCTCTGCCCTGAAGCAGGAAAAGGAATTGCAAATGCGTTTAAAAATAAAGAAGACGAGGGGGGGAAAGGAAGCAGTCAAACGGCAGCTGACAATGAAGGAAAGAACAGAGCTGGGGCATCCCTTGGCAGCTATGCTACCTCCTCTTAGGCAGCAGGAGAAGGTCAGGTGGAGAGACCAGAGCACGGGGCAGCGATAGCTGTCATGCAAAGGCACAAGAGCCATTCGAAGTTCCCAGCTCCTACAGGGAGAAGGCATCTTTCTTCTTATAAACAGCAAATGCAGCATGTTTGATTCCCATTAAAAAGATCTGTCTCTGTTGGACTGAGATTTTCCTGGGATACTGAGCTTTCCACCACAACAGCTGGGCCCTTGATAAAATTACAACGAAATATAATATTTTAATTCTCAGCCCAACAGAATGGCCTGTGTGAAGTTTTCAATTAATTGGAAAAAAATCCTTCTGCCACTGCCACGTGTGCCTTCCAAGCAAAGGTGGGATTCAAATATTTTTACCACCGGTTCGGTGGGCGTGGCTTGATGGGCACGCCTTGTGCACTCGCACACACTTTGCATGCACACGTGTGCCAAACGCGCACTTTGTGCAGGCGCAGAGGCATTCCAACTCACCTCCTGTAAGGCTGCACTCTCCTGGCCACTTCAGCAGCTGCTGCGTGGCACTCTTCTGTGCCACGCAAAGCAGCTGCGCTTCAAATTCCCAGGATAAAGGTGAGTATGGGAGCCCAGGCAGTGGAGAGAACTGGTTTGGTCTCCACTGCTCATTGCTGCTACCGGCTCGGCAGAACCGGGCCAAACCAGTAGAATACCACCACTGCTTCCAAGGCAAGGGTACCAACAGCATAGGCGCTAATCCCCATAGCAAGGCCTGGGGGTTGTCCCCAAAACAGCCCTTCTTCCAAAGGGCAGGAACTTCATTTACTCCCTACATACGAGGGGTGTGTGTGTGTGTATGTGTGTGTTTTGGTGGTGGGGCTGAACTCCATCATGAGAGCTCTGAACTACAACGTACATGGGTTGATAAATTTGTAATACAGATGCTCTGAAATGCTCCAAGCCAAACCCAATGAATTTACTGGCTGGGCTCACAGATTCTGGACTGCCCTAATACCTGTGTGGCTTCTTTGCTCAGATTTAGCATGAAGTCACAGTGACAAAAAACGGCTTAGCACGCTTCTTGCCCCGTGTACCAAGCATCAGTCCAAGGAGTGCCATCCCATCCTTTTTCAGAGCAGACAGATGGGAGCAGCTGCTTGCGCCTCCAGTCTAAGGTGTGGCTTCCCCAGGCGGATACCTGGGGAGGCTGTTATACTTTGCACAGATTAAGGGCTGAGCCCATTTTATGGCTTTCTGTGACTGCCTTACTGCAGACATGCCTCTCTTTCACATCCTAGGCTCCTGCAGCAACTCACTCTAGAGAAGGATTGGGTGGTTTGGGGTTCAAAGTATTATGAGACTCAGCATCTTCGGGGGTCTTCCAAGCCATGATGATGGTCAGTTGTCATCCCACTCAAGATTGTCCTGCTGTGAGAACCAGGACATCAATTACACCGGAATATAGGTTATGGTGGACACCTTTCTTCAGCTTAACATTTAGGGGAGTGCAACAAGGGTGCTTAAATCCCTCCCAGACATCACATTTCTAGTAGCTCAGCACTTGAACTGCTTCTGTTTCTTCCTGATGGGAATGGTTTAAATTTCTGGAGGCAATTCCCTGACCCTCTGGCACAGCAGGGTCTAAATCTCCCTTGCAAAGAGAGCTCTTAAGCATTGTTTTCAGCGAATTGCGCAACTAACGTTTTAATTTTTCAGCTGTATCTATGCTCTTTAATGGATCACAAAGGTATTTTCCCTGTCCCAAGTCACAATTCAATGGTTCATTTATGAGAAACACCCTGTTTTAAGATTCAGATTTGTCTGGGGGCCCCGAGGGCAAAACTTTGGCCAGCCCAAGGGACCACTTCCTCTTGCCCCCTTCCCCATCCTGCAGGAAGAGAAAAGAAGACAGAGCGAAGCTGACAAGTTCTCTGAGGGTGCCCGTCATCAGAGAAGATCCCCAGCTCTCTTTTGAGTGTGCGCTCTCTCAAACTTGATGTGCATGTCAACCCTTAACAGACTGCTTGGCTGTTCAGGCCAAGGGGTTTTAGAGGCATTCCTAAAATATAAGCACCCTGAAATCACTTCTACCATTGCTAAATCCCAACCCAAGTCTTCGCCCTTGTCCCAGCCTACTAAAGAAGTATGAATTAATGAGATGTGGTTGTATTCTTAAATCATATGTGGTTGCTTTAATGTCTGTGGTCTGGTCTTGGACTAGAGTCATAAAATGATGTTTCTTCAAACCCTCCCAAATCAGGGTGCGTCCCAGAACAGAGGCTTATGGCAGATAGAAATCAGAAATACATGAGTAACGATGCTCACTGTAGTTATACATTACGTAGTTAAGAAATAAATATTAGTCAAGGAGACATTAAATCTGATCTAGTTTAGAACCTGGGTCTACCCTCAGCATATATTCCCCTAAACCAGGCTGGATTTTGGGTCCTTGGCTAAGGCAAGATGGGACCCTTTGTTCTTTCCTCTGACATTCAAGAGAAGAACAAGAATGGCCTCCTTATCTGTCCTTAGCAAGAAGGCCCCCTTCAGCAGAATAACACTTTGCTCTTTTTAATGCTCCACCCACCCACCTCCCAGGAAGCAAGAAACAGGATGGGCCATTTTGCAACCTCTGCTAAGTATGCAAAGTTAGATCTGAATTAATAAGAGAACAAACCATCTTGTGCCCTTGGGCTTAAACAAACAGGATGTGGGTGATGTTAAGGCACTGGGCTGCCCTTGTATAATAGCCACCCAACTTTTGACTTGAGAGAGAAATCTACCCTGATTTGCAATGCTGTGTGGCCATGAGATTTTGTTGATCAATATCTAAATTGGACACTTTTCAACCAAAGGGCCGAGAAGATTTGCTTGCTGAAATTTCCTAGACTTGTGCCGTTTCTGGAATGCATTTCTGAACCTTTTCTTTTTCTGGCTTTTGCATTTTGTCATTTACAGACTCTATGTACTGTTGATTTAGACGACAGCATTAGTACAATAGTGACAGACGAAGTTGATATCCATATGTTTATGCTTGTTATTCCATTATGTCTTAATTATAATTCATTATGTCTTATGGAGGTTTTTAAGATTGGACAGCCATTTGTCTGGAATGGTATAGGGCAGTGATGGCGAACCTTTGTTGTTGTGTGCCGAAAGCAGGCGCGCGCAGGCACCCACAATGCAATGCGCCCTCCCTGCGCATGTGCATGCAACACCCCCACCCCGCCCCCTTACCTGCACTGCACATGTGTGCGCCTCCCAGCTGATTTTCGGCCCATTTGAGGCTGTTTTCGCCTTCCCGGAGGCTCGACAGAAGCCTCTGCAGCCTCGGGAGGCTGAAAAATGGGCCTTCTGGAAATACCGGAAGTGCCGAAATGGGCCCGTTCGCAGCCTCCCTCCGGGAGGGCACAAACAACCTCCCCCAGGTTCCAGAAGCCCTCCGTAGGCTGAAAATGGGCACTTCCGGTATTTCTGGAAGGCATTTTTTGGCCTTCCAAGGCTCCAGAGGCTTCTATCGAACCCCCAGGATGGCAAAAACGGCTTCAAATGGGCAAAAAATCAACTGGGAGGCGCACGCATGTGCAGCGCAGCTAAGTTTGGCTGGGGCTCGCGTGCCCGCACAAATGGCTCTGTGTGCCACCTCTGGCACGTGTGCCATAGGTTTGCCATCACAGGTATAGGGTCTCCTGCCCGAGCAAGGGATTGGACTAGAAGACCTCCAAGGTCCCTTTCAACTCTGATATTCTTCATTCTGTATCTTGATATGCTTATGATTTTTTTTGTTTAAAAACCTTTTCAGAGCAAGTTAGCAAGACACAACACGCCTGCACAAGCGATTTAGTGTCTGTGGCATTCCAATCTCTCCCCCCACATTAAGCTTACAAACAGCAAGGTTTGTTTAGGAACACAACTTTAGGGCCTTGGTGGCTCAGGCTGTTAAATGCCTGCATTTAAGTTCCAGCTGCCTACAATTACTGCAGGCTCGAATCCCACCAGGCTCAAGGTTGACTCAGCCTTCCATCCTCTCGGGGTCGGTAAATTGAGGACCCAAGATTGTTGGGGGCAATAAGCTGACTTTGTAAAAATGCCGCTTAGTAATAAGCAGGCATATACAATGAAAGGAAGGCTATTGCTGAGCACACTGGGTTGTATCCCAAAAATTGTAAGCCGCCCTGAGTCTTCGGAGAAGGGCGGCATATAAATGTAATTAAAATAAATAAATAAAATAAATAAACAACTGAAAACATAACTGTCATGGGAAACAGATTCATGGTTTAGGTGAATTTCATGTCCACTTATTTATTTTCTTATTTCTGCCCCATCATTTATACAGGCTCTTCCCATTTCTCCCAACAACCACCCTGTAAGGTAGCCCCTCCAGGGGGCTTCTTGGGGGGGGATTTGAACCTGGGTCTTCTTGCTCCCAATACAGCACCTTCATCTTTGCCCCACACCTGCTTTGGGGCTGAGAGGGAGGGATTGACCCAAAGTCTCCCAAAGTTATCTCTCATGGTGAAGAACTCAGTAAGAATTGAAAATAGGAAAATTTCATGCTATGGACCAGAACTGCCCACTCCCTGCAACATACCCTTTTAATGCCTCCACTTTACATTCAGCATGGTAGGGATTATAACAGAGAGCACCCCAGCTCCACAAAGGCCATTTTCTTCCTATTTCACTCTGTCAGTTTTGAACCAAATATATCAGGGGAAGCACCTTCAACATCAGGTTCCAGATCTGTGCCCAGCCCAGCCTCCCTCAAGGTGGGATGAAGGCTCAAAGGCTGCACAGGATGCTAAACCAGGATCAGCAGATTATGGTTCACTGGACTGGTTTGTAAATTAATATATTGCACAAATGCACAGAAGGGGTTACAGTAATATGAGCATCAGGCTGAGGGTGTCCTGTGAATGCAGACTACTGGTTGCTACAAGGCCTTACTATTCCTTTCCCGGGGCGACTTCTTGAACAAAGCTGGTTTGAAGAGCCTTAGGACAGCTGTCAAATAAAAAAGTTAATTGCCTTGTGCTTTGTGTGAGCCAAAAAGTTACATGATTCCAGCAGACAGGATGACCTACAAAGGCAACCAGCCATTAGCCTCCATAGACTAGACAGATGGGTTGTAAAACTGAGCCTTTTCCTGTTTTTAAAAGATGCTTTAACATAGGAATGCAACATGCTACATAAAAGTAGTAAGATTACCCCAGCAAAATAGACTTAAAAATAGACTTTTATGTCTTTTAGACATAAAGTTTTTTTAAAAAACAGAGTGGCTTGTTTTAAGCACAGAAAAACTGCTTATCAATTTTGTTTTCACTTCCAATCTCTTTTATTCCTTTTGTGATATGTCTTTTATATCATAAGGCTGATCAGTTTGGTATAGTGCAGTGGTCGCCAACCAGTGGGCCGGGGACCACTGGTGGTCCGCGAGAAAATTTTGGTGGTCCGCAGAGAAATGTCACCCCCAAAGCAATTAATCCAGGCTGCGCGGGGAACACAAGGCTGCACCTCCCACATGGCCCGCAGGAACACAAGGCTTGCGTCGCTTGCATTGCGAACAACACAAGGTAGTGAGGGGAGGGGGGAAAGGGCGGGGGGGGGAACTTGCTCCACTCGCCCCACGTGCCTCGCCTGACCAGCGGGCTTCTTCTTTCTGCTTCTTTCTTCTGCTTTTGGTTGCATGCAAAGCAGCAAAATTCTTTCTCTCCTCCAAACTCTGCCAGAAATGAGTCTTTGGGACCCTGCAAGGCCTCCTGCTCCAAGAGGCTGCGCCAGTGTGACAAGTCTCACAAAGACTCATTTCTGGCGGAGTTTGAGGGAGAGAAAGAAATACTTCTGCTGCTTCTGCTGCTTTCCTTGCATGCAGCCAAAAGTCTCTCTCTCTCTCTCTCCCCCTGAGAACGGAGCTGGAGCTGGTATCCTGCGATCCCAAATAAAGAACGATCGATCGGTAGGAAAACAGGGTGGGGAATTTTCCTGCAGACTTTTTTTGGGGATTTTCCCAGGGTCTCTGCTGCTTTTAGCAGAGACCCTGGGAAAACGTCAGCAAGCCACCATCGGTGAAAATTCATATTAGTGGTCCACAGGATTTAAACTTATGAGTTTGGTGGTCACTGAGGTCCAAAAGGTTGGTGACCCCTCGTCTAGTGGTTAAGGCACCTAGCTAGAAAGAGAGGGATGGTGAGTTCGAGTCCCGTCACAGCCAGGAAAACTGGCTGGGTGACTTTGGGCCAGTCACTCTCAGCAGAACCCACTGCACAGGGATGTTGTACGGAAAATAGGAGGAGGAAAGTATGTTGGATATATTCACTGCCTTGAGTTATCTGTAAAAATATTAAAGGCAGGATATACATAAATATAACAATATATTTAATTTACTTAATATGTTTAATAATTTATTACTTAAAATTAATATTTACTTAATAAAATAAGTTTGCAGGCGGGAACTGCCTTGTTTTCTTTTTATTTATTGACTGGTAAAACAAGGCGGCCTTCTTAGTAAACAGGATATTGTAGTAACTTTTTTGGTGAATAAATAATTTAGATACCAAGTCCCTGAATGAATCCACGGGAGAGGAAATTGGAGTAGTACGTGGATAATTTTCAGCCAGGAACATAGCCCTGGTGTGCAATTCTTATAGGATATTACAGGATATAAAAGACTTTGTTTCCTGGATTTCCTTGTAATCACGGTGGACTTTCAGTCACATCTGCTCCCTCTTGGGTCCCCCAAACTATGCATTTAATGTAGTTTTCTTCCACCGAATAAATTGCTTGACACTTTTGTCTCAACAGCTGGTTTACGTATGCTTCCAAGGGAGCATCTATCTGGTTTTAGACTTCAATCAAATGCAGCCATCTGACTGAATGGTGGGACTGGTCACTTCTCTTTTTGTACATCCCCCCAACACACACCCCCTACATACACAAACACAAAACCCTCAACTAGGGCAGAAGAAAAGCAGGTGAACAGTAACGAGTCACTTGTATCCTTACGATTTATATTGACTGTTTCCTAGTATGATTTGATTGCGTATTGTACTGTATGACTATTATTAAGTGTTGTATCTTATGATCCTTGACGAATGTATCTTTTCTTTTATGTGCACTGAGAGCATTTGCACCAAGACAAATTCCTTGTGTGGAATCACACTTGGACAATAAAAAATTCTATTCTATTCTTAAAAAAAAAAATGAAGATCTACCAGAGCTCTCAGAACGACATGGTCAAAATCTGCCCCCAAATAGCAACGTGGCAGTTTCTTCTCTATTTTTTAAAACACAATTTAAGATGTAGAATAATGGTTATTCTGTTTTTAACCATGGTCTTAGACACAGGCATCAATACATCACCATTGTTTCAAGATAAAAGGGCGAGGAGCAGTTTCAGCTCTGAGGCCTAATCCCTAATTTTGGTTGCCTTGTTTTGCTTCTGAGGGCAACACTTCCTAAAGCCAATGGGGCCGAAGGGAACTAACAGATTAACAGAGTTGGAAGAGACCTTGTAGGTCATCCAGTCCAACCCCCTGCCCAAGCAGGAGACCCTACACCATTTCTGACAGATGGCAGTCCAGTCTCTTCTTGAAAGCTTCCATGGATGAAGCTCCACAACTTCTGAAGGCAATTTCTGATCCATGGTTGATTGTTTTCCCTGTCAGAAAATTTCTCATTTCCAGGTTGACCTTGCTCAGTTTCCATCCATTATTCCTTGTCTGGCCTTCGGGTGCTCTGGAAAATAGCTTGACCCCTTCCTCCTCTCTGTGGCAGCCCCTCAAATGTTGGAACATATGTCCCCCCTGGTCCTTCTCTTCACTAGCCTAGTCTTGCCCAGTTCTTGCAACCGTTCAAAGTCCTCCCTCTGATATTCCTTCAAACACAGGTAGTCAATGAAGTCTAACAAACATTACTACCAAGTAGCTTTCAACATGCAGCCATACAAGGTTAAGTGCTTTGGGATTTTGTAGAAAGATTGTGTTTCTCCTGCCTGTATTCTTCCTAAAATGTCCCAGCAACTTTTGCAGATCAAAATTGTATCTAGTGACTGAAGAGCATAGAGAATTATGATCATCCAGATTTAATACATATAATTATCTGCAAAGATGAGAAGATTCCTTCTGCAAAGGAAGGGACAACACACATTGAAAGTCAAGTATACCAAAGTGGCAAATTAATTTATTTAGAAAGTTCTAGATACATATTTCCCAGTAACAACACGATGAAAGAGAATTGAAAAGCATCAAATTTAAATAATAAATATCATCAGGGTATTCTTCTAGAGTTATAAATACTGATTAAGTCATTCTCAGATGGAAACCGTTGTCCAATGAATTGAGAGCTACCAAGGAATGCAAGGCTCGTATTCAGAAATGTGATTTTCAAGCAAAATGGACAGGAAACAAGGACTCCCCTGGTCCACCTGAGAATTCATTGTTTATAACTGGCCACTTTTATGAGGATATTCCCTTTAATAATCAAAGGTGGATGGATCTAAGGGTCTGTCATAAAAAAGAAGGGTCAAGCTATTCTCCAAAGCCCCTGAAGGCAGGACAAGAAGCAGTGGATGGAAATTAATCAAGGAGAGAAGCAACTTAAAGAAGAAATTTCCTGATAATGAGAACAATTAATCAGTGGAACAACTTGCCTTCCAAAGATGTGGAAGCTCCAACACTGGAAGTTTTTAAGAAGAGATCGGACAATCATTTCTCAAACGGTACAGGGTTTCCTGCCTAAGAAGGGGGTTGGACTAGATCTCCAAGATCGCTTCCAACTCAGTGGCTCTGATATCATGTCTGCCAGTCCCTTCAGAATCTTGGGGTGTAATCCATCTGGTCCTGGGGAGCTCATCTAGGGTGGACAGGTGCTCCCGTCGTTTTCTTGCCTATTTTAACTTGTATTCCTAACCTGTCTTTGTTTCGATAGGCTGCACTGTTTTTTGTCCTTTTCTGTGAAGACATGCAAAAAATGAGTTAAGCCGTTCTGCTTCCTGCCTGTTGCTCATCACCTTCTTGCCATTTTCTCCCACTAATGGACCAATCGTTTCCTTGACCTTTTTCTTGTTTTTTTACATGTTGAAAGAAGTTTTTGTTACTTTTTGACTTGTGTCACAAGGCTTATTTCATTTTGAGCCTTAAATTTCCTGACTTCGTCTTTGCAGACTCGGCTATTTGCTAATATTCTGCCTTAGTGATGTGCCCGTTTCCATTTTTTATACTTGTCCTTTCTGTCCTGCAGTTTATCAGAGAATTCTTTGTGTAGCCATGCTGGTTTCTTTTGAGATCTCTTATTTTTCTTCTTCGTTGGAATTGTGCTAACTGGGCTTTTTATAATCTCACTTTTCAAATTTCCCAAGCTTCTTGGGTTGTTTTCCCCTTGAGGATTCTCACGTATGGAATCCTTCCCAAGCTTTAAGTTTATTGAAATCAACTCTCTTAAAGTCTAAGACTCTAGTTTGACTTTGTTCTAGTGCTTGTGCCTGCATAATGTTGAATTCTAATACTGCATGGTCACACACATCCCAAGTTCCTGTAACTTCAATGCCTTCAATGAGCCATGGTGGCACAGCAGACTACCTCAATAGTCACTGCCAGCACTTCAGTCCTGACCGACTCAAGGTTGACTCAGCCTTCCATCCTTCTGAGATGGGTAAAAAGGAGAACCCAGATTGTTGGGGGAAATACGCTGACTCTGCAAACCGCTTAGAGAGGCCTGCAAAGCACTGCGGAGCAGTTTATAAGTCTAAGGGCTATTGTATTCTATCATTTCATTGTTAGTGAGAATTAAGTCCAGTATGGCTGACCCTCTAGTTCCCTTCTCTACTTCTTGGGAAACAAAAGTTGTCAGCTAGATTTGCCAGGAGCCTGTTTGATCTTCCTTTTGATGCAGAGTTTGTCTCCCAGTTGATGTCAGGATAATTAACGTTCCCTATTACTATTATGGTGCGCTTCCTATATATCTTAATTAACCTGACTTAGCAAAATGTTCCACCTATTTCCCCTGTTTGGTTGGGCGGCCTATAATATGTCATTCTTTTTTTCCCTTTTATATTGACCCCAATGCATTCAAGATGGTTTTCATCATTGTTCTGCTGTTTCCGTAGAGATGCGGTTATTTCTTATATATAGTGCAACTCCACCTCTTTTATTAGGTCTGTTTCTTTTAAACAATTTAAACCCCTCTATCTGTATATTCCACCCATGGGTTTCATCCCACCAAGTCTCTGTAATGGCAACAATATCATACCTGCCCTCACGTACCTGCATTTCTAGTCCCCCCTCCTTTTCCCTCATACTTTGTGCATCTGGAGGCATTTGAGTCCCTTTTGACTGACCCTGTGTTTGCTTTCTACGTAGCCTGTTTTATGCTTGAGTTCCCCTTCATCCTCACCACCTGTTTGATTAGCGCGCATGAAGTGGATGAAACGGAATATCTATACCTCTTTCAGTCTGGATTCAGATTGAGTGCTATGGCAAATAGATTTTGTTTATTACCTTTGCTAGAGCTTTTATTGAAAAAGGAAGGTTTCACACAAAATATTAAGCTACAGTGTATTCAGAAAGTCTTCATATACCCCCCTTCACTTTTGTCAATTTTGTTATGCTGCAGCCTGATGTTATATAGGAATCAAACATTTACATGGAGTAGATTGAGAAAGGAAGAAAAGTGACCCTGTTCTACAGAAGAGGTGGCCCTTTCAACTTCAATGTGTGAATCAATACCACCCACAAGAGTAATGGTTTTTTTAAAAAAAAATTAGGTTATAGTTTGGCCTAAAACTGTGTGGACTCTATGAAGACCCAGAGGACAGCTGCAATAATTTCTGTATCTCCTGCTCAATGTAATTATTATATGCACAAATGTATTTACCTGATACACAGTAAATCTCCACCCAAGGATCATGATATAATAAAACCGTTTCCATGTTGAAAAGAAAAGAATCATGAATGTGAAGTCCAAAGGAGACTTCTGAAACCAATATTTCTTTCAAAAACGTAGCATCAGCCACAGAAGTACCTAACAATTACAAGTGTTTGAATTTTTTTAAAAGAATGCTTAAAATAAATTAAGAGAGAAAGCTTGTCCACTGACATGATAGGTTGTCAACAAGGAGTGCACACAATTGGCAATGAAGGAACCTTATGTTGGCTGTGAAGCTTCTGCTCGTTGGTGAAAGGATTCCCAGGCAAGGCTACCCTCTTCGGCCTTCCATTTTACAAGACAGAAATCAGATGAGATGCTTCGAACACCCTATTTCCTACCCTCTTCCAGGGAAATCTGGGATTCCTCTGAAATCTATAGATGCTACGGGCAAAAAAGATGGATATTTTAGTGTACGGACTCAGTTCCTGTTGCGTCTTTGAGCTGTGTGGCATCCCAAAAAGTCATCTCTAACCATCTGCAGTGTCCACATTCTATGGCAGCTTCAAAGAATCCCCAAACTGAGTAAGAGAACTCTCCAGGCAGATTATTAATATTAACTTTATTTATTTATATAACTTCATTTGCTGCCTATTTCGCTGTGGGGCTACTCTAGGCGGCTTACAATAATAAAACAAAAATAAGAGTAGTGTAATCAGAAATAAAACAACAGAACCACAAAAAGACAAATCAATATGACCAAAAAGATGGGACAGGTGGAGAGCAGAGTGTGGGGGGGCGGGGGAGCCTGCTGTCAATCTAGCAGCCACCTCCAGCATGGTCCCCAGGCCAACTGGAAGAGCCAGATCTTTAGGTTCTTGGGGAAGGATCTTGCCTTAGAGAGTAAGACGTTTCAAAATCCGTATCCCATAGCCAGGCCTGAATCCTGACTAAAAGGGGTCCAGGAAATCTGTTTCATCCAGGATCCCTTACAGCTGCCAAGCAACCACCTTTTCCACCACCTTCCTCAAAAAAGGAAGATGGGAGACTGGATGAAAGTTGTCCAGGCAGTGGGGTCAAGTGATGTTTTTTTAAGGAGGGGAAAACCAGGGGTCTTTAAAAGGCCCTGGGAATGTCCCCTCACCTACTGAGGAATTTGTCACTGCATGAACCTACCTGGTAGTCACTGTGTTGGAGGCTTTCATCAGCCAGGAGTGACAGGTGACAGCACAGAGGACACTGTCCACTTTCCTAGGTCCAACTGGGGCAAACCTGTTTCCAAATTGCTGGGCAATTTACCTTCCTAGGTATCTCGTAAGGACTAGCACCATGTGAAGTTCTAATTGGGAGTAAATCCGAGCAATTGTATCCAACTGGTGTTCAACAATTCTTCTGCACAGCCCCTGAAGATGATTGCCTGAATTCCCCTAGGATAGGAGGGATTGGGTGAGTCAGAACAAGGCTGATGGGGTGACGCTGTGGATGCAATAGGAGCAGAAATATAGTTTTCTTTCACCACTTATTTTTGTTTGTCATGAGATAGCAGCTCATTAGCAGCTTCTAGGATGCGTCCAGTCGGAGTCATCCTTTGTTTTTCTCCAGATGTCCTTGAACTGATTTCAGAGCTCTTCAGTTCCTCCATGAACCACAGGGAGCGAAGAGTGGGAGCAAAGGTAGGTCACCAAGGCACAATTCTCTCCAGAACCTCAGCAGCCTTTTTCATTCCAGGCTGTTACTGCTAAGTTTTTGGTAGGACCACGCAGCAAATTCTCCGGGATGTCTCCCAGGTCCTCCTGGAACCAATTTGGGTCCACCAGTTTCCAGGAGTGAACAATTCTAATGGGTGCAGTCTCCCTGCCGAGGTGATGGTGTAAGAGTGTCTATCTATGGCAGTGGTGGCTAACCTTTTTGGGCTCCTGTGCCAAAAATTGTGCGCACGCTGGCACTCACGTGCCAGCACCCAGAAGGCAATGTGCGCACCCCCTGCCACCACCCCCTCTGCTGCCCCCTTACCTGCACTTCGCCTCACAGCTGATTTTCGGCTGGTTTGAGGCCTTTTTCGGCCTCCCAGGGGCTTGAAAAAAGCCTCTGTAGGCTGAATAATAGGCCCGTTTCGTCACTTCCGGTATTACAGGATGTGACGAAATGGGCCTATTATTTGGCCTGCAAAGCCTGCAGAGGCTTTTTTCAAGCCCCTGGAGGCCGAAAAAGGCCTCAAACTAGCTGAAAATCAGCTGTGAGGCACACGCATGCGCAGTGAGGTAAGTTTGCCTGCTGCTCGCGTGCCAGGACAAATGGAGTTGCGTGCCACCTGTGGCACGCGTGCCTTAGGTTCGCCATCACAGATCTATGGGATACCAGGGTATACCATAACCGGGGAGATAACTTTAGGCTCCCCACTAGACCAATAAAAATATTTTATCTGGTGTATGGCCACTATTCCAAGTCAGACCTGTGACCATCTGAAATAGGTCTGTGGCCATCATGAAGGATATGAACTCCGGAACTGCTTCTGAAGCCAAACCCAAGGAAGACAAATGGAAGTCAGTCACCTAGAACCATTGAGTTTTACTCAGACAGCTTCCAGCAGTTCAGGCAAGGAAGTTGTTCTGCAGCAGGGAGTTTGGTAAAGTAGCTGTCAACTCATAAAATATTTCTATGGTCTTTTTAGAGTTGCCAACAGAAAGGGTGGGGGGAGCAGTGCGGCAGCTTGCAAACCACAAGTGCATTCCATAGTTTTCTAACTGGAGAGCCTGATTGATGACTCTTGGCTATGGATGTGTTCCACTGGAGAATATGAATTATGATATACACCCAGGGGGTGGGGAAAAACCAGGGTCAAGGGTGACAATGAATGATGTGTCTCAGAGTCTGCTACACCCAGGCAGGACATGTTAACTCCCAATAAATCCTTTTGACGTTTTGAAAGTTTGGCTCGAGACTCATGATTTAAATGGGGGTAACTGCCGGAATCCTGACAGTAGCAACATTCCCAGATGATCCTGTGAGCCCAGCCTCGTAAACAGGGTCTCCCAGCCAGATACTTGGGGAGCAAGGCCCTTGAGGCGGGAAAGAGACTCTCCAATGACCACTGCCACCCCACCTCCCCTGCCCTGAGGCTTCAGCTGGTGCCAAATCCTAAACCTGGCTGGACACATCTCTGAGAGGGAAAACCCTCCTGCCGCCAGGTCACCATGCTCCTCCTTCATGAGGTCTAGAATGAGGGGAGCCATGTTGTCAACCAACCTCACATTCAGCAGCAGCAGCAGCAGCAGCAGCAGCTGAAGATTTGGGCCTCTGAGGGAATGCGGTCCAGGGACCAAGCACAAACTCAAGGGTGGGGGGGCAGGACATGCCACGGATACTAAACATCGGGAGCATCTTCCCTTGTAATGACTGGCCTGCCCCCTGGTTCCCATAGTGCCCGATGCCCGTCACTATATTGATGCAGTGTCCTGTCCTATGGCCCCCAGGCCCACCTGCCTGTAGAACCAAAGGCTCTGCCAACCCACCCCAATTATTCACATGCTTCCACTCCATCATTCTAGGGAGGGCAGGAGAGGCAGGAAGCCCCTCCAGTGTAATAGCTCAAGCTCCCTGCTCCTGCCTCAACCACCCTTCAACAATCACACTTTCCTCTGTGCTGGGCTGGTCTCTCTCCCTGTCCAATGAGGACGGCTGGGTCATGCGGAACCCACCACTTAAGACTGTCACTCTGAGGAGGCTTGCCCTCGGAAGTTGTGGGAGCGTCACCACTTGAGACTTTCAAGAAGAAACTGGACTGCCATCTGTCAGTCACCCTAGGAGCAACCTATTATTATTTAACATTTATTAAATATTTTTTATTTCCATCAGCTGCCTAGAGCCACTGTGAGTTGGGCAGCCATATCATTTTCTTAGTAAATATAAAAATAAATATTTGAATATCAGGCAAAACTACTACTATTCTCTCATTGCCATGATGGTCATTGGGGTCAAGCTTGATACTTGCAAGAAGTCCCTGCAGTTTTCTTAGCATCCTTGCTGAGAGGGAGGGACCGGCCTTGAGTTACGTACGTTTTGCTTAAAGGACTAGAACTCACCACCTCCTAATTTCTACCGCATTTCCAGAGCAAGCTGACTCTCTTCCTGTTCTTAATGGGTTTAAAACTCTGTGTACTGTGTTTATACAGGTAGTCCTCAACTTATGCCCAGAACTGAGCCCAGAATTTCTGTTACTAAGCAAAACATATGTTAAGTGAGCTTTGCCCCATTTTACGACCTTTCTTGCCACAGTTGTTAAGTGAATCACTGCCGGTGTTAGATTAGTAGTTGTGAAGCGAATCTGGCTGCCCCATTGACTTTGCTTCTCCGAATGTCGCATGACCTCAGGATGCTGTAACCGTCCTAAATAGGAGTCATTTGCCAAGCGGATGGATTTGGATCACATGATCGTGGAGATGCTGCAAAGGTTGAAAACGGTCAAAAGTCCCTTTTCTCAATGCTGTTGTAACTTTGAACGGTCACTAAAGGAACTGTTGTAAGTTGAAGGCTACCTGTAATGGCTTATTTTTTTGTGCTGCATTTGTCCCAGAGTTTCCAGCTCATGGTAACAACGGGCGGGCCATGCAGCAACTAGAGTCCTGCGTTACCTTTCCTTCCCCCCACCTGTCACATCAGGGTTGCAAAGAATCTGCGGAGGTGGGACAAGCTGGAAGCCAGAGGCCTCGCTCCACAGCCTCTGAGCTGGCGACATGAGATCATCTACAGCGGGGGTTCCCAGTCCTAGGTCCATGGATGGGGGCCTACCGCTTGGCCGTGCAAGTGGCGGGCAAGGAAGCGAAGCTTCGTCTGAGCATGTGCGGGATCTAGGTTGCATGCAAAGCCATAACCCCCACACACACACACACACACATACACTCCATGGAAAAACTGTCTTCTGTGAAACCTGTCCCTGGTGACCACTGATGTAGTGACCTTTTGCCTTTGCTATGGGATGCAACACTGCAGCCAGTTTTTCTCCTGATTTTGAGAAACTTGATGAAAAGTCCTTTGATGCAGGTGTGTGTTTGCCAACTCGGCAGTTTACCAGGTTCTTCTGTATTTGACAGACAGAAGCTCTACAACCAAAATGAGGAAGCGGGATTCGCCGCTTGGGATTATAAAGGCAGGATGCCAATTGAAAAAAAAATAAATTGGCTACTGAGTATTTGGTGGGGAGGCATCTGAAAGTCATCTGCTCCCGGCCCTCCTTCCTCTCACAAGTAACGGGAATCTAAGTTGCCCTGGGCTACAAAAAACCAAGATGGTACAAGGCTCCTCACCCTCACACACCAATGTTGAAAGCAGCACGAATTGAGCATGACGCCATGAACAGGAAGTGGCTCACTGACCCTCCCCTGGGCTTCTCCATTGGTCTCCTATTTCCCATGCTGAAGAGCTTCTGAGCATGAGACCTTGGGCGGGGGGAGGGGCATGCCAGCACAGATGCTCGTTTTCAAAGGTGATGCTTTGAACATGGGGTCTCTCTGGCTGATCAAGGAAGGTAGAAGCCCGAAAGCGAATTCTAGTCCCCTTTCTTTGCCTGCCCTCTTGATTCTTTTGTCATAATTGATTCAAATGACTGTCTCACGCACATAGGCACATACCTCTACATATCCAGACAGAGATTCCCCCTATACTCTAAATTGCTTTCCCAATTGTCAAATATTGATTTGCAACAATCATTTCTTTTAATAAAGTTTCAGGTAACAGGACTAAGAGGAACCAAAAAGTCTGAAGTTTATAAATTACCCAGCAGACACACAATTCCATAAGGAAACACGCCTGCTGACAGAAATTTGGTTGCAGCTACAATCCGGCACGTGTATGACAATAATCCCAATGAACACAGCAAGACTTGCTTTCTTAGCATGGTGAATTGGAAGTTGGTGAATGCAACTTAGCATGGAAGTTGGTGAATGCGTCCAGATTTGCAGAAGAGAATTAGCTGTCTCCTAGAGAAAATGCTGTGGCAATATTAAATGAAAGGTCCAGCATTCTAATGTAATAGGATGTTCTTGGTAATATCCTTACTATTGCTTCCAAGGACACTATGCTCTGGGGATCAAGGGAGCCATTTCATCCTTCTGCCACTTAAATGCCTTTTCTTATCCAACTAAGCAAATTATATGCTCTCAATCCTTAGCAGAGAGTCTTCAGGAAAATGCTCTCTCCTACTGCGATCCTGTGAGAGAGGATTTCATGCAACCATACTGCTGGTTTTTTTGTTTCAGTTGGCTCCACTTCTGTCACCGGAATCCGCAATTCATGGTAGCAATTATTTATTTATTTAAGGGGATCCCAGCCTTCTCTGGGCCAAGGCCAAACCTGAATTTGATTCCACAGCCAAAATTAAGTTACATGTATTAAATGCCACCCAAGTACTTAAATGGTTTCCCCATCCAACCCATTTAATAATCAAGTTGGTGCTTTATTTATTTATTTATTTATTTATTTATTTATTTTTCGACTTATATGCCGCCCCCTCTCCAAAAAGGACTCAGGGCGGCTCACAGCTAAAAATACGATAAATAAATTAATTAAGAGTATATTAAACAAGTTAAGCCGAATTGAAAATTAAAACCCATAGTTAAAATAGGACCAACCCCAGAGAATCAGCACAGCCCGGATTGTAAAAAGAGCCAAGTCTTCAAATCGTGGCGGAAGGTGCGAAGATCGGGGCCAGGCAAACTCCAGTGGAAGAAGATTCCACAGAGTGGGAGCCGCCACAGAGTAGGCCCTCCCGGTCGCCGCCAAGCGACATTGAGTCGCAGACGGCACCCCGAGGAGACCCCGTCTGTGAGCCCGTACAGGGCGGTTAGTATTTGATGTTGGGAGGAGCCGTTCTCGTAAATAACCAGGACCCATGCCATGCTGGACTTTGAATGTTAATACCAGAACCTTGAATCTCTGTTTTAGAGTTTCAGGGCATCCACAGCTTATGAAAGGCCATTAATGGGCAAAGGCCTTAGCAGAACAAGAGAGCAGAGATCCCTGCCCTGATGAACTTGCAGCCTGAAATTAAGCAGGTAGATGATGTGAAAGGGAGGCAGGGTCCAAGAAAGGGAACACCTGAGTTTCACTTCTTTATGGTTTTTAATAAAATCTCCTTGCTCTGATTTCTTGGAGATAAAAATAACCCATCCGTTTGTTAGGTCAAGAAGACTCATGATTTTTCTATGGCCCAACTGGTACTAATGGTGTATAGTAATCCCATTAATTTGATGTGTAAATAAACCTTTCTAAGCTCAGCAGGATTCTGGCAGCTTGTGTTTTTTTTTTAAATCTCAAGAGCCCAGAGCAGCTGGAAATGTGCAAGTTTTAGATCAAGAAGGAAATAGCACCAGAGTTCTAGAGTTCACTTCCCCTGGGAGCTTTCCTCAGGCCCCTGTCCCACCTAAGTCCAAATAATGTTAAGGGTCTGGGATTTCCCCAACTTCTGCCCTCCACATTCACTGGGGCTGCAAGTCGATCTTTGACCATACAGGCTTGGCTTCTAAGAGCTGCAGTTCCAAAGTACTGAGATTCTCCAGCAGGGGCGACCTGGAGCGCATTCAGTTCTTATCAATTAAGTAGAATGGGAATTATAACTTCTACTGATGTTAACTTACTCTGAAATTATGTGTATTCCAGCCATCTATCCTGGAACAGGACAGTCAAGAAGTCTTCAGTGCCTTTCTTTAGTTGGGGATGGCTCACAGCTCCTGCATTTTACTTGTCAGCCTACCATCTATTACAGCCTATCTCTTGATTTCGAAAATTATATGCTCACATGAAACCCACGCCATGATTAAAGCCAATGAGAAAAGAGAATGCGCATTCAACAAAACTTTAATGTAATCAGCATCTTTAAGCTCCCTTCTTCGGACCCTAAAAGGTATAAGTGGCATTTCATTACAGACTTCAAAGTTAAAAGAAATTTTAAAACAACCAGGATGACAGAAAAGAAGTTGTGAATCTATGTACACATATTAACATATCCACAGTTGTGGGACAAAGGCATGGCTACCAATAAGCTGCGTGATTTTAAGTCAGCTCTTATTTCATTATATGGCTCATGTATTAGTTGGTTATTTAAGAGACATGAACACATTTAAGCAGCTTAAAAATATATTTCTGGGAATCCATTGGAAGATACTTGCAAAAACGTAGTGTTAATATAGTGATTTTTAATAACTGATAGGTATCTTTAACATTAATAACATCAAGCAATGTTTTCTTCCAAATTATCATTACACCACGTAAAACTGCATAAAATTATGCTGTCACCAAGAAGGTTAGTATTGCTTGCTTGCAAACATTATCCCACTCATATTGAATCACTACATTTATGGAATTTACACGTAATTACAGCTCTTGGAACTCCAAAGTTAAAAGGCTAAATTATAGAGCAGACAAAAATCTCATCCTTAATGCATAGAAAACAGAGCAGCTACATGGCCTTTTCCTTCACCAGAGGTACACTGAATTATCCCATTTGTATTACATCTTTATTTGGTCAAAGCACATACACAATTATTGTCAGGGGCTTAATTCAGGCCTTATCATTCTTCTGACCCATTGGAAGGGGTTGAACCCAAATTTCTAACAGCTTTATTCCAAACAGCCCCATGTGTCTTAATATAGTATTTAAAAAAGCAGGGGTGTGATTTTCATAACAACATATGCCTTTTAATAAAATTTATAAATTTAAAGCGGTTGCCAGATTCCTTCTGACTTTTCTTTTCCCCCAATGGGCTTGTCTCTTCTTCTACAATGTCTTTAACGTAATAGAGAGGGGAAGATTGATCAAAGCTGAAAAGCTACATGGATTTACATTATTGCCTATTGGTAAAGGTAAGAATTCTTTTCAGACAGCCTGGGCTCTCTCCTCTTTATAAACAATTATGGGTCGATATGGGCTCAGGAAGAATTGCAATCCTGAGGTTTTTTTCTAGGGAAAGTCTTTTTAATGATGAGCTGATGACCAAGCAAGTAGTATGTCCATGATCTGAAAGACCACTGGATCAATGTGCCATGTTTTTCTGAGCAGCCAGGTCCTTTCTTTAGGCCAGCAAGGCAACTGGCACATATAACTGACCCTAAACTCCAAAGAGTGCTCACCTGAGCCAGCCTCAATGTCTCCTCCCTAAGGCAGTTCTTGAAGGCGGATACAATATCCAACTCCTGACACTCCCAAGAGCCAAGACTGTGCCTTGCAAAGAAGTCCCTATTTCTCTCTCTCTAAAGAATGCATTCTTGATGCTTCATGTCTTCATGCAACCTAGGAAGAACTCTTAAACAATGTTCTCTTTTGGGAACTTTTAAAATAAGTAAGCTCTAAAGCTTGGCTAAATAGGGCAGACATTCTTCCTGAAATGAGCACTCAATAGATTTCCCCAACTTCGTGCCCACCACATTCACTAGGGCTGCAATCCAATCTTCTGGTCCCAAAGTACTGAGAGATTCTCCAGCAGAGGCAACCTGAAGTGCATGGGAATCCTAACTTCTATTGATGTTAACTTATTCTGAACTCCTAGGGATTATACCTGTTCCAGCTAGATGGCAATGGTGTTGGGGAGATCCTTAAAATGGCACCCAACCTTCTCCTAAGAAGACCGTCTTCCAATGGAATTTCAATACCGAAACAGCAGAGAAAGCCCCAAGGCATCCCTTCTGGATGAAATGGATGTGGTTTTAATTTCTACCAGTTACAATGCTATAAAAGTCACTCTAGGCAGCAGCAAATTGCGGTTCAACATTTAGAAGGTATTGCTCAACTTTGATTCTACCTCTGGAAATGCTTTCAACTGAAAATGACATGTGTTTGCAAGGTGGTTGAAACTGGAATTTACTTCCAAATCATTCAGAAGAGGCAAGGGTGTGCAGCACCAGCAAATTAATGGCTTTTGTCATTCCTGTATATTAGTACCACACACACACACAAACACATACACATATATGCACCGAGAGAATGTTTGTTATAGGAGGACTCGATTTTTACCATTCTCTGAAAGGCTGCTGCAGATTAAAGCAGCCTTCCTTTGGCAGAACATCCCATTGACATAACAAGACCTTTTAAAAAATTATTGAAAGGAAGAACAACAGGATTTATTATTTAAAAAAAGACAAGTTATTGGATAGTTGGCTGACAAAAAAAACCATATACCCCCCTGAATTAAAATTACCTTTTTAAACAGCACATTTCCTTCCCCTGAACCAAGAGCATCATCCTCCAAAATCACAATTGTCTGGAAATAACACAATTACTTGGAATTCTGTTATGCAACAGTAATAACCACCACACACAAAAAATGCAAAGGCATTGGCCCTTCAGCAAGGGTGACCTTACCTGGAATCTGGGTATTTGGTCAAAGTTGCTAGGCTGCTGGTATACATGTGACCTCCTACATCAATATGCACCGGGGCGTTAGATTTGGTGAGCTGGGCAGGGAGAGGAATTCCTTGAGCGGCAATGGGAGAAACTGGGGACCGTGTCAGAGAGAGCCGGGACATCGCTCTGCCTTCCTCCTAGAAACCTCAGACAGAAAAGAACAATTTCCTCTTAAATGCAGTTGTGCGCTACCTTGATTCCAGCGTGATCACAGATCTAATAAGATCTCTTTTGCATCTGCCTGATCACATATTCAGCTAACAAATTATTGCCACCTCCATAATTAAGTGTATTTGCATCATAGTCTTCGAAGGACCAGCGGCAAAGAAAAAGATGCTTATTAGCAATAAGAAATCAAGGGGAAAAAAATCTTTTTCAAGGTGTCAGCCTCAAGGGGCATAAAACAAACTGCAAAATTCTAATTAAAGGTCGCAGGCTTATGTGTTAGATGTGAAATATCCCCTGACAAACGAATAACCAATTTGTGAATTGGGATTCAGGGGTTTTTGCAAGTTTGTCTCAGTAACAAGACACCTCTAAATTAGTGACTTCCTCAGTACCTAAGGCGTTTCATTTAGACATGTAGTAAAATTCACATCAAACTTGGAACTATTTTTGTTGCTTTTTAAATAACTAACCACACAAGAAAACAGATAGCTATTTGTTATCTTCAGGACAATGTACCCAGAAGAGAGAATGGAAGGACAGGCAAAACTAAAGGTTTAATCAATTATCACTGCCTTACAATGTCTTTTCTGTATATAATTTCCAATTATCCAGTGGCTTCACTTTGAAACACACATATACACCAGTCCTCTTATATTTAATACCTAAAGCTGTTGTTTCCACACACCCCCATTTGAAACTTACAGATGCAGTACATCTTTGAATGAAATACATGTAATTACCATTTTATTCAAATGCTATAGAATTCTGATCTATGCAGAAATATAAGGACTTTGTCAATGTTCACTTTTTAATATTTGACATAGGGAAGTCTACCTGTTATTTTCATTGGCATCAATGTAGGGCATACAGGTAGCCAACAGAAAATCTTGCAAAAAAACAGAGACCCAGCACGTCCATTATGAAATGTTTAATTATATGCAATGTTTTGAGTATAATTTAATGTTGTCATATTGCAGGAGTCTATTAAGCCAAGAGTTGGCAAGTATCTCCTCCGTGGTATTTCACAGAAAATTTTGTTTTTTTTTTAAAGAGATTAAACTAGTCTTTTCTCAGAATCTTCATATTTTCTTCAAAATAGCACCCCAGGGGTTGGGCAAGACCATTCCCACCATACAACAGGCAACAACTGGAAGCGCTTTCCCTAAGATGGAAAATACCATTTTTTTTTACTTTGGGGACAAATGTATTAGCAACATGGTGGGCAAAGAGTCCTTTCTGTGGAATCTGTCTTTGGCATCACCTCAGGCTTGCTCAAGATCTCCATCATTTGCTCTCTCTCAACCTGTGCAGAACCTAAACTGATCAAAAGCCTCCTCTAGTTAACAGGAAACTCTTGATAACACAGTACTGTTCTCAACCAAAGCACTGACTTCAAGAAGGACTGAGATTTCTAAGGGAGTAGATATTCCTTTCTTCGGGGAATATTTCATGTGGCAACTCAAATCTGTTGCTATAAAATCATTAATTGCCTTTGTATTAGCCATTATGCAGGGAACAAAGCCGCACTGTCTATTTGTTTTTACATATCTTGTTCCAACCATGTAGCCACAGAATGTAACATCTTTGCTCCACAGAAATTGTAACTACCTTGTTTGCTTTTCGCACACAAACTGTAACCTTGTTTGATGCTCGCATAACTTCTGCATTACATTTCACCAGTAACTAGATAGCGCCTGCACCCACCACTGATAAGGTGGCTAACATGATTGATATATCAGCAAAAGTTACATGCTTGTTACAGCCGCTTTTCTTCCCTTCATTATATCAAAATAGCCAAATATAGCAATGTGTAACCAATAAGAATAAGCCTCCTGTACTGTAACTGCTTGCTTTAATAAAAAAACCTAATAAAAGGGGCTGAGCCCACTTTTCGGGGCTCTCTCACCCCATGACAGAACTGGAGAGGTTTTGTGTGGAATTGGCTCACCGTGGGAGGCCCACCGGGCAAAGGGTAAAGTATTCCCTCACAAATCACTTGGTTTTTTATAAATGCATGCACTGTATCTGTTACACCTACCCAAACCTCACTGTCTGCTGGCATTGTATTCTATTTGCAAATGTACCACCTCTCAAGGACTGACACCTTGTCTTTTCCTAATAGTCACATCCTTGTGTTCATGCTCTTTTCTGAGGGTTAAGTCCAAAACTTCACAGACCCAACCTCATGTCCTCATGTCCAAAGCTCAAAGAAAGATATTTCTTGCTGAAGAAGTCCAATCAGTTGAAACTCACCATTTCTTTAATGAAACCTTTCCCCTTCCTTGTGTTTTTGGAATTTTAAGAAAATTTTAAGAAAAAGGAGCCTCTTGAGAAAAGAAATGGAAATATATATATATGCCCAGCTCAACAGCAGGTGTTCAACTTGCTGCTATAATTCTCTTTGATGTTAACAGTGTAGGAGAACCCTATCTAACATCTTTATGGAAGACAGATCTTAGCTATGCCAAAGAGGCTTCCTTGGAAACAAATTCTCAGATTATCACATTTGTTACATGCTAAATAGCATTAGGTTCAGGAACCTTACAGGTTTACTTTACTGTCCAGCATGGCTTACTTTGGAGCAATTTTGCACTCTTTCAATAAATAGCCAGAAAAATATATTATTCCCCAGTAAGATTTCCTGAAATCCATCTTGTGAATTCTTTCTATCTCTCACAGCAGGAGGAGAGAAAAGAGAAGAAAAGGGAAGTCTGTAAGACTTAGCAAATGAGATTCTAAAACTAAGACCCAAATTTTGATCCTGCAAAAATACTCATCACTGTTGCCATAGAAGGTGGACATTATGCTTTGAATTATAGACATGCAATTCGTTATATCATGTCCTTAAATGGTATATTACTCAAGCATTACCTATTATTATGCATTCAAATAATTCTTAAAGTAACAATTCAAGAAATCCAGTTGGAAAAACAGTAAGAATTGTGATGGGTACACACACTAAGTTCCAAAAATCTGTGTGGACAATCTGCCTCTGGAGAACAAATTGTGTCAACCTGCTGAAGGCAGAGTACATTGCTTCTCCCCACAACAACCAGGCCAAAAATAATACGCAACTCTGGATGGCACCTTTCCATGAAGGTGGGAAGATTCCCAAGCGGCTCGTGCCCCAAACCAGTGGAGCTGATGTGTGCATCTGGCATGGCTCACTGGGAACTTTCACTCCTTCCCTGCTTTCCTATGCTAACTGCCAAAGCGCTGCTTGTAAAATCTATTTGCCCATGAAAAGTGAAATAAGCGCCATCCCATGCTCATTTACACACAAAATGATTTTGTGTCCCATTGAGCTCACAGTTGTTCAGCTCTCTAGGGGTGATTAAACTAGCTAGGCTGCTACAGCTTGAGATGAGTTTACCAGAATTGTTTCTCCACATAGCTGCTTCTCTGGGACACTTTCATTTTTATCCATAAAAGGGAACAGAAGGAAGTTGTGCAAGCTCCATTCTCCTCTGTGCCTATGGCAATCACCCTGGGGGGAAAAAGTGGGGAGGAAAGGCTGCAGAAATTTCCAGGGTATTGTCTGCCTGACTCTCTCTGCCTGCTTCCCCCACCACCACCTCCCTCAAGCCCACTATTCTTCAATAGATAGAAAAATTTCAGACCCAATTCCTACTTTTAGAAAAAGGCTTCAAAAGTGCAAAAAAAGGAAGTTGGGTTGGATGAAATTTTCTCCCATCTGCTCACAGCTGGGGGGGGGGGTTGCAAACAGGAGCCATTGGAAGGTGGGTGGGAGCTGGTGGAGGGCAGAAGTGAACCCCCCAACCCCATTCAGAGGGAAAGGTAAGCCAGAGAAAGAGCCGCCAAGGGGGCAGGAAGAAAAAGGAAGCAGCCGCTCTCGGGGAAGGGGACCAAACAAGTGCGGCTTGCAACACAAAAGCCGCGCCAAAGGAGGGACGAAGTTTGCACCGAGGCGTTCCAGTCTTCCAGGCTACAGATGGGAAAAGCCAGGCTCATTAAGGAGATAGAAACGCTTCTGCTTCCTTCCAAGTTCACTATTGTTGTTGCCTGGATTAACGACAACAATTGAAACCGGCGCTCCGATTCACACGTGCCATTGATGCCTTCGTGCCCATCGAAGGCGCGAAATGAAATCTGAGCCAAACACACGAAAGACCCGCGTTTCCAGCCACCCTGCAGCGCAGCCCCCACCCCTCACGCCCCCCAACCGGGCTCGGAGGCCGCTCCTTCTCCCGGCCCTCCTCCGGCCTAGCCCGGCCCTCCTTCATCCCTCGCCGCCGGGATGCCTCTCCCATGTCCGCCGGGGGAGACCCCGGGCAGCGTCAGAGGGCCGAGAAGGGATCCCGGGCGGCGCCCCCCCTGCCCGGTGGGCTTTTGTCCTCGGCCGGCGCGGCTCTCTCCACGGAGCTCTTCCCCCTCAGAAAACTTTCTCGGCGCGCCGAACTTCCCGCCATCCTTCCCGGGTCGGCCCCGTCAGGATGGCAACCGAGCGCCGGCCAGCGCGGCCATGCGGGCAATCCCGCCGCCGCTCGCCCGGCCCGGAGACCGCGCGGCGCCCCGAAGTTCGCGCCGGGCTCCCGAGAAACGCCGATCGGCCAGGCCGGGCGACCCGCCTCCCCCGCCCCCCGGGAGGAAAAACCCAACATGGCGCTGGACGAGCTGCCGGCACAGACGGAGAGGGGAAGGCAAAAGAGCTGCCCGATGGCCCGCCGAGCAGCCCCGCAGCCCCCGCTCGGCGCCAGGCTCCTGCCCGGCGGCTCGCGGCCTCTCGCTCCTATTGTCATCCCTTCCGGCCCTGCGCAGGCCTCGCCAGCCTTCCGCCCGGCCCGCCCCCGCGCCCCCGGCCCGTACCATGCAAGGCTGCAGAGCCGGGTGCCGCTGCCCGCCCTGACCGGGGGCTAAGGGGCCGGCATGAGCCACGTCCCCCCGGGCGGCGGCGGAGTGGAGGCCGAGCCGGGCATCGCGCTCTTCACGCGGCGGCGGCGGCTTTTGCCCCTTCCGAGAAACTGGCTCCGGGGGAAGCGGCGGCGCGCGCGCGCCTCCCAAGCGGAGCCGTGGCGCGGCCGAGGCGAGAGGCGGAGGCGCCGCGCCTGGAGCCCCCGGGGGGAGCGGCGCTGGCACCCCCCGTCCGTTCGCCCCCAATCCGGCAGGCCGGGAAGCGGGGCTTCCCCGGGGGCCCCGATCCCGCCGGACGCGCAAGGCGGACGTCCCCCCGTGGCGCCGGCCAGGATCGGCGCGCGCGCAGACCGGCAGGAAGAGCCTCGGCCGGCTGGCTCGCCTTACCTTGTGCGCCGCAGAACGGGCAAGAGCCGGCGATGCGCGCCCCGCCTCCCCGCCCTGGCTGCGGGCTGTCCGCGGCGGCGCTGCTCCGCTCGGTCGGCGGCCCGGAGAGGCAGGAGCCGGGCGCTGGCCTGCCTTTTGTCCCCCGCCGCCGCCGCCGCCGCCGCCCGCTGGCTGCGAGCGCTCTGCCAGGCGGCTCCCCCCGCTCCGCGCCTCCTGTTTGTTTTGTCTCTGGGTCTGAGGAGGGAGGGAGGGCGGGAGGGGGAGCGGAGCGGATCGGCGAGGCGGCCGCCTCTCCGCTCGCCAAGCGCCGCGGGGAGGGAGAGCGCCAGGCGGGCGGGCAGCAGCGGCGGAGGCCGAGTCTCGCTCCGGGCTGTGCCCCCTGCGAGCGCTCCCCACCCCCGCCCGGGAAACCGCAGCATCCCCCTCCGGCTATTCGGGGCGGTCCCTGGAGGATCAGCGCACTCCCTTCCCGCGGCACTTACTTTCCGTGCCCGCTAACGGTCCGAGCGTCCCCGCTGCTCGACGGCGTCAGGCCACGGCGGCCACGTCCCTCCGGCGACGGGCGGGCGGGAAAGCGGCCGGGCTGATTCGAGCCATCGCCGCGCCGCCGGGTCGTCGCGCAGCTGCAGCCGGCATCGGCGTCCGGCTCCCGGGCAAAGAAGGAAGGAAGGCGGGCGGACGGGCACGGCTGACTCTTCTCTGCCGGCGACGGGCGGAGGGCGGCGCGCGACGGGCACTTGTTGATAAAAGGCGGATCAAGTTTGGCGCTTCCACGCGCGCCTCGCCTGCCTGTCCTCCCGCCCCCGACCGGCGCGGGAAACGCCGAGGCCGCCGCGGGCCCTGGCGAGGCTCCGCTGACGTGCGCGGCTGGGCCCCAGTGATTGGAGGGAAGCGCCGGTCGCCGCGGGCCAGAGGCGCCGTTTCTAAGGCGGGCTCGACGAAGGCAGCTGCCGGGGGGTGGGCCCTGCCCGGCCCGCCTCGGCTTGCCCGGCCTCTCCCCGCGCCCCTGGCTCTGCCGCGGCCTGGCTGGCAAGCGCCGCCTCGGGGGTCTTCCAGCCGGCTCTCCCAGGCTGGGGCGCCAGCTTGCGAGTCCCTGGGGCCGTCGGGCCTGCCTCGCTCCGAGCGACGGCTGAGGCTGCGGCGCCCCGTCGGCCCGTATCTCCCTCCCGTCTGCTGCCCTGCCAGCTGCTGCTCCTCCTCCGTGCCAGGCGCGGACCCGTTGCTGGCCTTCCTTCTCCGGGCCCCGAGCGGGACAGAAGGAGGCTGCCTTTTGCCATCTGAAACTCTGAATCGCGCCGGGGGTCATGTTAGGCCCACACCGGGTTTCCCCTTGCAGGTCTTAATCCTAAACCTGGATTAGGTAGTCGTATCCTAACTCTCCGCTTCAGCATGTTAAGATGTGCCCTGAAAATAAACATTGCACCATAATGAAGGCTGTATTGCCACGGTCTCTGCAGATTCTCAGTCCTTCAGGTCGTGGTTGTCCCAAAGGTGCTTTTTCAAGAGGCAACTGGACTTTCTGGTTTTTTTTTTAAAGACGTTTCGGTTCTCATGCCAGAAGCTTCTTTGAAGAAGCTTCCTGGATGAGAAGCGAAAGGTCTTCAAAGGAAAACCCGGAAAGTGCAGTTGCCTCTTGAAAAATTACCTTTATTGCCACTATTGTAACGTACCTTGGTTAGGGAATTGAGAAGGACAAAGCACACGTTTCTCCTGGTTCTTGTACTTAGGATGTGGTGGCAGAAGTATGAAACATGCTTAGCTGAGCAGAACTTTCTCTCTTCTGTCACTTCAATAACTGGCCTGGTATCTTTATGGGTTGTTGCTAGTTGATCCATACATTCTTGTTTTTAATGTAGGTACTTTAAATCAATCAGAATAGAGTTGGAAGGGACCTTGGAGGTCTTCTAATCCAACCTCCTGCTGAAGCAGGAAAGCCTATACAATTTGAGACAAGTGGCTGTCCAGTCTCCCCTTAAAAACCTCCAGTGATGGAGCACCCACCACTTCTGAAGGGTTATCTGCATATCCTTGGCTTAAAAGCTATGTAGAAAATCATCAATGTTAAGATAAAGTCCTGATAAAGAGGTTTGTTCTCAAGGGAACACGAGCATTATTAAATTTCACCTTACAATCCTTTTAAACCACAGAATTTGGGTGCACATTTGGGCAGCTTGAAGGTATGTTTACAGCTGTGCCTACTATGGACAGAGAGGAGAAACAGCAGAAAAGTTATGTAATTCTTTGATCGCCACTGATGCAAAAAGTCGATTCACCCACAGGGTTAAGAAAAACTGAAGGGCTTCTCCTAACATTCACTACAAAAAAAGAAAGGCCTTTACAGTTGGACTCCCTTATGCTTTTCTGACGGTTGTTCGAACCTGGGAATGCCCCAGAAACAGACAAGGCCTCAAACCACTTTCTTAAGAAGTAAAGCAGAAACTTCTTTTCCCCCAAGGGGAGTTTATTTATTTATTTCCCAAACACAAGCTGCAGGAGAAGAGGGAAATTTTCTCATTAAAGTTACATCCCTGCAGTTAGTTCAATTACTTGATATATGCAGAAGATGTTGTAAATTTAAAGATTTAAATAGCTTACAAAGATGCTAGAGGCTCCATCAGTTAATTTCCTTAATTTATGGATTTTTTTTTAAGCTCAGCTTCTGAAGTGGGAGGGAAAAGAAGAAGAAGAAGAAGAAGAAAAGACAAAAAGAAGTAGGTCATTGGATAGAGATCTATCCGGGTCAGGATTCCCTGCTTGTTTTTACTGCATCCATCAGAACAACTTGAGATTTTGGGGCATTCTTTGCCATTCCAGACTGCAAGCAAAGGGAGCTTCTGGATACAGTTCTGGGGAAGATCTGGATCTGCAGAGGATCCTGTTTGTAAACACCTATCTCTATGCCAGTGGAACAAAACTCCTTCAGTAGTGGGTAGTCAAGGAAGTAAATCAATCAGAATAGACCTGGAAGGGACCCTGGAGGGCTTGTAGTCCAACTTATACCATTTCAGACAACTGATAATCCAGTTTCTTCTTAAAATCTAGTTTTGGAGGCCAGCTCTTCCATTGCTTAATTGTCCTCACTCTGAGGAAGTTTCTCTTTAATTCTAGGTTGCTTCTCTCCTCGATTGGTTTCCATTCATTGTTTCTTCTCTTGCCTTCTGGTGCTTTGGCCCCCTCTTCTTTGTGGCAGCCCCTCAAATACTGGAATACTGCTACCATAAAAAGAGGTAGCAAGTAGCAGAGTACTTTTTATTCGATTTCAGAAGGTCTGTCTGCTGTGGTACTTCCCGAAAGAATTGTCTGAAACTTGGGAGGAACTTGGTCACCTACCTCAACAATGCTGAGTGCGACAAGAGAAGAGCCTGAGCCACTTTTGTGCATGAGGCATGTGGCAGTTGAGTGTGCAACCTGCAACGCCTTCTCTTTAGTATGAACTTCTTGCTGTGTTTATATCTGTGGAAATAAGACCATACCTAGAATATTGCATCCAGTTTTGGTCACCGCACTATGAAAAAAGATGTTGAGACTCCAGAAAGAGTGCAGAGAAGAGCAACCAGGATGATTGGGGGACTGGAGGCTAAAACATATGAAGAACATTTATGGGACTTGGGTATGTCTAGTTTAATGAAAAGAAAGACCAGGGATGACATGTTAGCAGTGTTCCGATATTTGAGGGGCTGCCAGAAAGAAGGCCAGACAAGGAATAATGGATGGAAACTGATCAAGGAGAGATTCAACCTGGAAATAAGGAGGAATTTTCTGACAGGGAAAACAATCAACCAATGGAACAGAAGTTGCTTTCGGAAGTTGTGGGAGCTTCATCACTGGAGGCTTTTAAGAAGAGACTGGACAGCCATCTTTCAGAAATGGTGTAGGGTCTCCTGCCTGGAGGATGGGGGGGGGGGGTGGACTAGATGACCTACAGTACAGGGTCCCTTCCAATTCTGTTAATCAAGTAGCACCAAAGAAGTCAATTGCCATAATCTTTCCTTATCATGAAGCAGCTGTTTGGTTTGTCCTCTTTTTTTTCTGGCGCTCTGTAAAACCCTTTCTAAAGGGCAAGACTTGGATTGTCAACAATTTTCCTAGAAAGCACATTGTTACATTGGTGGCTCAGCCACAGATCTTGGATGAAATCACAATGAACAAGTTTGGTTGGGAATCTCGGGACACCCATTGGTTTGGCTCTCCCAAAAGTTTAAATCCATGCAGTCTGCTGTCCATACAAGACCCCCACCAGCTCAGTTCCTATCACTGTATAGATTAGGGGTCCCCAAACTTGGAAACTTTAAGACTTGTAGACTTTAACTCCCAGAATTCTTCAGTCAGCATAGCTACAAGTCTTAAAGTTGCCAAGTTTGGAGACCTCTGGTATAGATGAAGTTCAGTGTATGTGTCTATGTGTGCTCACATATTGGACCTACATTTTTCTTTTACAATCTGTATGCTAGTCTCAGGGTCCCTGCCTAAATGACACTGACTGGGGAAGATGTCTACCTGTTTTCCTAAGGATAGCAGAAACTAGATCTGTTCTGGGTCACAGCATGAAATTCATTCATTTGGTGAATTGCAGGTTAATTGTGTGAACAGTCCAGCTGAAAGATGGAGTGGTTGTGGAAAGATCAGTTCCCACCATTCCCAGGATGGTAAAGTGCATAAAATTACAATACAAACCATTGTAAAGTGTTGTCTTCCTAAAGGTAAAGGTACCCCTTGCACATACGTGCTAGTCATTCCTGCTCTAGGGGGCGGTGCTCATCTCTGTTTCAAAGCAGAGCCAGCGCTGTCCGAAGACGTCTCCGTGGTCATATGGCTGACATGACTAAATGCCTTCAAAGGTACACAGAACACTCTGACCTTCCCACCAAAGTGGTCCTATTTTCCTACTTACATTTTTACATGCTTTTGAACTACTAGGTTGGCAGAAGCTGGGACAAGTAATAGCTCACTCAGTTATGCAGCGTTAGGGATTCGAACCGCCGAACTGCTGACTTTTCTGATCAACAAGCTCAGCGTCTTAGCCACTGAGCCACCGCGTCCCCTGTTGTCCTACATGAGCACAAAAAAGTAGTATTGCCTCTGCAGTCATATCTTCCTGCCTTTAATAGGGCCAAGCCACCTGATGCCCTTCAGGAATTTAGCACTAACAATTTAACTCCATTAACTCAAGGCCAAATGGCAAGGTTTTGTGGGTGTTGTAGTCCAAATAATCTAAAAGACACAACCTCTTTCAGTAATCCAATTTCTCACAAGCTAGTAGGAATGAAGCAAGCCTTCTGAACCTTCTGCCTAATTAGACTTTGAACCAAGTAGACTAAAATAGTGTTTTTTTTAAATCATAGCTCATTTTAAATGTTTACCACATAGAAAAGGTGTTATGTTTATCTGAATCAGCTGGATGCATATTGAAAGCAGCAACAATGTTCAGGCATAATGTAGGCTTTCTGTTTTACAGACCTCTATTATGCTGTGATTCTTTCTTCTTTCTGTTGTTTTAGGATCCTGCATGTCAGTACGATGAATATATACATATGAATTAATACTTAAAAGGCACAATGCCAACTAAACAGTATCATGGAGAAGCGTTGCAGTATGATTAAGTATTGGTGTTTTCAGTCTAACATTTCTTTTCCCACAAGATGAAGTTTCTAAGATTTTCAAGGTACATGTCAAGGACAGGTTTATAAATGGATTTTTATTTATTCACAACTTGGAGACTAATTGCTTCTCTTTGCCTGAAGGCCAAGAGATGGGTTTTAATATGACACTTCAAAAGTATTCATAGAGCCACTGAGATACTAAAGTGTCATTGTTTTAAGAAAGAAATCTCAGGATGGTTACTTGTGACCCTGAAAATAACATCTTTCACCACTACGATAGGATTTTTTTCCTGAGTTTCAGTTAAAAGCTCAACTATTTAAAACCATACAAAGGAAACTACCACTCTATATTGTGTTGAAACCAAGAAGACAAAAAATATATAGTTACTCAACTTTAGCATGCAACTCCTATGTCCTTAAAAACTTCATCCAGATTCATGATATAAAATTTCTGTGGAAATAAAATATTACTGATGAGAATATTGTGGGGAAACAAAATGTATGCAAGAGGTCCATTATTTTTATTTTTATACCTTATCAATATATTTAATTTTATTTAATTCATTATCTGAAATATTGAGTGTTTAAAGATATAAAACATATTAGTTTAGATTAGTTTGAAGACAACATTTTAGTTGCCAGTAGCATTTTTCTTGCAGAATTCGTTCTCTTGGTGCGTATAAATATTTCAGTTAAGACAGAGTATAAAGAACAAGATGTTTTTTACACTATTCTTGTTAAGCTGAAATTCTACAAGTTGGGGATATTTTAGGGTTGCTCTTAGTGGCTGCACTCAAAAGGCCTGTGTATATAAATTTATTTATTTAGAAAATGTATATAGCCTGAAGACTCACAGCGACTCTAAGGCGGCTTACAAACCATATAAAAAACAGTAAAAAATATAAATCTTGAAAGTAGTCATTTATCATCTGATAATTTTGGAAATCAAAATAGGATAAGCCGGAAAAACATGCTGTGGCAAATCTAGGTAATTGTAGACTCTAAGCTTAATGGTCTTGTGAGCTTCATGTCTTTATATGATAGTCCTTTGGATTCAAAGAAGATATTTCAATTCAGACTAGAGCTGGAAGGGACCTTGGAGGTCATCTAATCCCTGCTCAAGGAAGAGACCCTATACCATCTCACACAAATGACTGTCTAGAGAATCTTCTTCAAAGCCTCCAGTGATGGAGCGCCCACAACTTCTGAAGGCAACTTCTGTTCCACTGGTCAATTGTCCTCACTGTTAGGAAATTTCTCCTTAATTCCAGGTCGCTTCTCTCTTTGATTAGTTTCCATCCATGGTTTCTTGTCCTGCCCTCTGGGGCTTTGGAGAATAATTTGACCCCCTCTTCTTTGGGGCAGCCCCTCAAATACTGGAAGAGTTCTGTCATGTCGTCCTTAATTCTTCTTTTCTTTAGACTAGCCAAACCCAATTCCATTCTTCATATGTTTTAGTCTCTAGGTCATTAATCATCTTAGTTGCTCTTATTTGCACTTTTTCCCAAAGTGTCAACATATTTTTTTGTAATGTGGTGACAAACTGGATGCCGTATTCCAGGTATGGTCTTACTAAAGTTTCATAAAGCGATACTAATACTTTTTATTGTGGTTTTGATTCTATGATTAGACACACAAGGAATTTATCTCTGGTGCATAAGCTCTCAGTGTACATACAACAATAGTGATAGTTCATTATCATAGTCATTGTTAAAAATACATTCATTATAAAACATTAAATACAACACTTAATGATAATCATGGATACTAAATAAGCAATCAACATAAATCATACTAGGATACTAATTAAACAATTTAAATCTTAGGATGCAAGCAACAATGTTGTATTCACAAGAAGATAAGGAGATAGGTTAATAGGGAAGATGAGAATAATGATGGTAATACTGTCTTTGAGAGTATTGTGGGAATTATTTGTTTAGCAGAGGGAAGGCATGAGGGAAAACTCCTTGTGTCTAGTGTGTGTTCTGGTGTGCAGTGCCCTATAGCGTCGTTTTAAGGGTAGAAGTTGAAACAGTTTATATCCAGGACGTTAAGGGTCTAAATATTTTCACAGCCCTCTTTTTGACTCGTTCAGTATGACAGGTCCTCAATGGAAGGCAGGTTGGTAGCAATTGTTTTTTCTGCAGTCCTAATTGAAGTTTTTGTCTTGTTTGATTGCAGAGCCGAACCAGACAGTTATAGAGGTGCAGACGACAGACTCAATAATTCCTCTGTAGAACTGGATCAGCAGCTCCTTGGGCAGTTTGAGCTTTCTGAGTTGGCGCAGGAAGAACATTCTTTGTTGTGCTTTTTTGGTGATGTTTTTAATGTTAGTTGCCCATTTTAAGTCTTGAGGTATGATAGAACCTAGAAACTTGAAGGTCTCTACTGTTGATATTGTGTTGTCTAGTATTGTGAGTGGTGGTAGTGTAGGAGGGCTTCTCCTAAAATCTACTCAGTCATATTGCATAAGAAGCATGAATTTAAAACTAATATATTGAAGACAAGGTAGCTGTGTTTGACTGGGAAAATTGAAGGAATGGCAAGTTATATATAAATGGTGAAAAACTCAAGCAAGTAGATGAATTTGTGTACCTTGGTAGAGCATTTACTAAATATGGGAGAAATGGATGAAAAGAATAAAAGTATAAATGCTGGTAGAAAGGTAATGTGTAATATGTAGTGGTTGTGAAGAATGAGTATTTTTGCAATCATGACAAATCAGTATTTGTTGAAATAAGCAAAATGGTTTGTCTAAGATGTCTTCCCCTTTATTATATGGAAATGAGGGTGGAATATAGCGGCGAAGGGATGATTAAGAAAGGAAGGTGGTAAATCAAGAAGATTGAAACAAGCATGAATGGCTGATGAATGAATGTGGATGGAATACAAAAGTGAATGACCATTAAGGAAACAAAACATTGAGGCTGTTGATCCCATAATGAATAAAAAGTGGATTACCAACGTGTGGAAAAAGTAAAGAGTTTTAGAAAGGGGAAGACCAAAAAAGAGTTGACTGAATGGTAGAATCGAATGAATGAGCTGGAAGGGACCTGGGAGGTCTTCTAGTCCACCCCCCTGCTAAGCAGGAGAACCTATACTATTTCAGATAAGTGACTGTCCAGTCTCTTCTTAAAAACCTCCAGTGATTGAGCGCCCACGATTTATTTTATTTATTTATTTATTTTGTCAATCGCTTACAAGATAATAAGTATAAGGATAAACATAGTTGTGAATACATGAAATGAATACGTATAAGAAAAATAAAAGAAACAATAGGACAGGGACAGTAGGCACGTTGGTGCGCTTATGCACGCCCCCTACAGGCCTCTTAGGAAAGGGGTGAGGTCAATAGTAGACAGTCTAAGGTTAAAGTTTTTGGGGTTTGGGGAAGAAACCACAGAGTCAGGTAGAGTATTCCAGACATTGACCACTCTGTTGCTGAAGTCGTATTTCCTGCAATCAAGTTTGGTGCGGTTAACCATGAGTTTGTATCTATTGTGTGCTCTTGTATTGTTATGGTTGAAGCTGAAGTATTGATTGACCGGAAGGACATTGCAATGTATGATTTTATATACTATACTTAGATCAGACTGAAGGCGGCGTAGTTCTAGGTTTTCTAGGTCTAGAATTTCAAGTCTGGTGGCATAAGGTATTCTGCAACGAGTAGTGGAGTGTAGAACTCTTCTTGTGAAATATTTCTGGACTTTCTCAACTGTGTTAATATCAGATACGTGATGTGCGTTCCAGACTGATGAGCTGTATTCAAGTATTGGTTTAGCAAATGTTTTGTATGCTCTAGTTAGTAGTGTGATATTACCAGAGAAAAAGCTACGTAGGATTAGGTTAACAACTCTTAATGCCTTTTTGGCTATGTAGTTACAGTGGGCTCTAGCACTTAGATCGTTTGAGATGAGTACTCCAAGGTCCTTGACAGAGTTTGGATCATCAACAAGGTCTTGACTATTCAGCTTGTATTTTATTTTCTGATTTTTTTTGCCAATATGTAAGACAGAGCATTTATTTGTTGAGATTTGAAGTTGCCATTGTTTGACCATTCTGATACATAGTCGCGGTCTTTTTGAAGGGTAGCAGTATTGTCTGTGGTGTTGAATAGCTTTACCATTTCCGATTTACGATTTCCAAAGGCAACTTCCATTCCACTGGTTAATTGTCCTCACTGTTAGGAAATTTCTCCTTAATTCCAGGTTGCTTCTCTCTTTGGTTAATTTCCATGGTGTTTATGAGAACCTCAGAAAGAAACAGCAACTAAAGTTGTGATGGAAGTTTGCATGGTTCTCTAAGGATGGAAAAGAATGGAGAGATACAAGTAGTGCTCATTTAGCAACTGCCTTGTGTAGCCGCCATTCACAGTGAAATCAGTAAGTTTATGACCAATTCTTACATTTATAAATCTTTGCAGGTCTGTAAAGCAAAAGAAAGTCAAAGTAAGATCATAAGCACAGTTGTGGTTTCACTTAGTGACTGCTTCGTTTAACCCCTTTGCTGGTCCATATTGTGGTTGCTAAACAAGGACTACCTTGCATTAAAAGGTGTAAACTAACAGTGTAAATTAGTTTATATCTTTTTCTCCTCCTTAAGTCTCTGTCTGTCTAACGCAAGAGTCATTCTCTATGCTCTGGATAAGATCACCAAGACCTTGCAAGGCGAGGGCTGGGCAGCACAAGCAAATGACAGCCGACATTTAACTGCTTGTTCCAATACTGGGGGTCCTTACTTAGCTTCTTCCTCTGGCTGTTGAGCCACTGGGGTCTCCTACTCCTCTTATCTGATCGTTTCCTAGGCAGCATCTCTTCCCCTCTTTCCTCAAGGTCACCCATGCATTCCATTACAGGACATGAGCAAGGGAAGTCATTGGCTGAGCTGCGGCCAATCTAGATGCCGTGTAAGTCATTGCAACATTCTAAAATACACTATACTTCTTTGGAGCAGGGAAGAATCAAGTAAGAAAGAAATACCATAGCAAAAGTGCATAAAGTGTATAAAATTATGCATAATGAAGAAATGAGAACTAGAAGTGTTATCTTTTTATCTCCCTAGCAGACCCCAGTTTATCCAGTACACTAATTAGACTTCATTTAGGAAACAGCCACATAGTTGGAATTTGATTGCCCAACAACATAAATGGATTATCCATGTCCTTACCGTGACTAAAAACATTGCAGAATTGGAAAGATTCTCCATTTATTCAATGGATTGAAGGTCCAATTGCACTACTTCTGCTGACTGATAATTGCCAGCAGTTCAGCAGTTCGATTCTCACCAGGCTCAAGGTTGACTCCGCCTTCCATCCTTCCAAGGTGGGTAAAATGACCCAGATTGTTGGGGGCAAGAGGCTGACTCTGTTGTAAACCATGTAGAGAGGGCTGTAAAGCTCTGCGAAGTGATGTATATATAAGTCTAAGTGCTTATCTGATGAACTTTGGAGATGAGTGAGATGTCAAATTTAAGAATGAAGGTCTCAGAAGCTTTCTTTCATTTTAGCTTTTCCAGCATTCCCAGCTATCTGCTGCTGGAATCAGAATTTTCAATTTGGTAATCTTGGGTGTGTGGAACTGATGTTTTCCAGGTAGGCGAGTCTGAAGTCCTCCAAATTTACACACCTGGGCAGGCCCAGGTTGAAAAGGGCTAGATTCCAACTGCCACTTGTGCCAGCAGCTCCTCTTTTACTGCTCTGTAATCCACCAGCATTGCACTGAATGGGAAGTTTGCTTGAACACCGCTTTAATCAAATTAGAGCTGTGATAATTAAAATCATCTCTGTTTATATACAGAGATAGATATATAGATATATACAGATACGCATTCAAAGACAAAAGACACATATAGTTACAATCTAAAGAGCGGCAAATATGGAGGGTGTGATCCAGTCCTTTGTTTGCTAGAGACACTGAGGTTCTCAAGGGATTCTCACAAGCCTACAAAGTTTTCTGGCAGAGCTAGCACCTCCTTGGGATGCTGACACATGATGTGTGAAATCTTATACAGCCAGATGCTGGTTCCCAGTTGAAGGAGGATGCATGTTGTGCTTCCTATTGCAATAGTTTCGGAAGGATTTAAAAACAAAACATAACCAAAATTTAAAAAAAGCAAAACCCTGTAAGTCTAATATTTTATATTTTCAGGGAGCTGGTTTTGACTAAAAAATACCATCTTTCAGATGTCATTGTAATGATTCAATTTGTCTGCAAGTTTATTACAGCCAAAACCTGCCAAACCAATACATATTGCAAGCACAATTACATAGAACACTATAACCATAAAACATTTAACAAAAACAAACTGGTAATGACATATAAAGATGTGCGAACCTTCCAAATCAATCCATGTGTTCCATCCTTAGCAGGTGAAAAATCAGGCATGGTGAAAATCACTGTGAAATTTCTATCAGACATCAACATTTTTGTATATTCCAATTCAGATCTGCCTGGTTTCTTTGGTTTTTAATATAGTTCAGTGTGTAGTGATTCCTTTTTTTATAACTTTCCTAATACTAAATTAAACTAAACTTTCCTAATACTAAATTAAACTAAACTGGAAGAAAAAGTAAAAGATCTAGAAGCAACTCTAGCCACTCTGAGGCTCAACCTTCAACAAGCAACTCCAGTCAAAGGAAGAAGACTGTATCCAAACTGAACAAAATAAGGAACAAACAACTACCAGAAGAAATGAACCTGTATGTGAAGCTTTACAGACAGACGGATGGCAACGTGTCACTCATAGAAAAGGATACCGTCAGGATACCAAATGGCTCCTGCTGCATATAATGATAGAATTGTGGCCACAGAAACTTGACATGGGTTCTGGTAAAAAAAAAAAGCAAGAATTCATTGAACTTTTTGAAGAATGGAACATGGCAGTTCCTCCTTTCCCAGTGTACAAAAAGAGGAGATCTATGAGAAGCCCAGTGTCTTCTGGCAGTGCCCACTGACTGCCAAGATACAGTAATTTCAGGCAGCCAAGCCAGTAGGGTCCCAAAAATGGAAGAATGCATGCTTTGTGCAGAGAAAGAAGCTGCAAACCACACAGCAGAACAAGGAAGAGGCCAACCAGGGAAGACCGAAAGTTGCCAGCTGTCTCTGGACCCTTGCTGCATTGGCAGCAGCTCTTGAGTTCTGGCTTGTAGACATTTGATTGTTATTTATTTATTTATTTATTTATTTATTTATTTGTTTGTTTGTTTGTTTGTTTGTTTGTTTGACTTATATGCCGCCCCCTCTCCCGAAGGACTTGGGGCGGCTTACAAATTAAAAACAACACAACAATAAATTAGATAAAACCAGATTAAACAAATCAAACCGAATTAACACTAAAATCCCAAAATTAAAACTCTAAAAAGATACTTAAAGATACTGGGAGCTTATGCACTGGAGACAAATTCCTTGTGTGTCCAATCACACTTGGCCTGTAAAAGAATATTCATGTCAACTGTCCCGTTTGGCACATTCCAACAAAAGAAACTCCCAGCTCTTTAGATTGACCAAGAGTGTAGCTTTATCGAGAAATAGCAATAGCATTTAGACTTATATACCGCTTCTTGGTGCTTTACAGCCTCTCTAAGCAGTTTACAGAGTCAACATATTGCCCCCAGTAATCTGAGTCCTCATTTTACCCACCTCAGAAGGATGGAAGGCTGAGTCAGCCTTGAGCCAGTCAGAACTGAACTGCCAAACTGCTGGCTGCTGGCGGTCAGCAGAAGTAGCCTGCAATACTGCAGTCTAACCACTGTGCCACAGGGTTCCATCTAGGCATGGCAGAAGCAAAGTCAGTTCTGGGATTTTCCAGCAAAAACCCACATAGGTAACTCCACTTCTGTCCTCCAGGCCACCCATAGTTCATAGTTCACCAATTGTGTTCAGTTCATTTGCTTTGAGAAAAACTGTCTGCTCCGGTCAAACAATCTTCATAACTTGATCTTGATAGATAATATCTGTCGGCAACAGAAGGTTCTCTTGTGTTCCATAGCCTAACACTTAGGAATTCATCACCTTCCTCCTGTCAGGGAGGGACATTTTAATATGTTCAGCTTCTTCAGCGGGAAGAGGATTCTTCTGAAGGATGGAGATTAGATTACTCCATAATTAAAAATTTAGGGAGTTATCCAGTGATGGGATTCAATTTTTTTTACTACTGGTTCTGTGGGTGTGGCTTGGTGGGCATGGCAGGGGAAGGATACTGTAAAATCTCCAGTCAGAAATGGTATTTGCTGGTTCTCTGAACTACTCAAAATTTCCACTACCGGTTCTCCAGAACTGGTCAGAACCTGCTGAATACCACCTCTGGAGTTATCTAGTTTCCATCTCAGTAGCAGCTGTAACAACTCTCAGAAATAGATTGGAGTAAGAAATGGAACCAGATGGAGAGAAAGGATACGATCCAAAATATAACCAATAACAAACGGAGAATGTCACCCTAGAAATGGCTGGAAGCTGTAGAGGCCTGGAAGAGGGGCAAAAGACTATGTCTGAATCCTAGCAAGAGCGAATGGCTTTGGGAGCTGGACCTTCAAGATCTGGGCCTTTGACATCTTTATTTCTGGACGGAATTGCATGACCCGGTTCAGACTCACTTTGTACTTGGAGTTCTCCTAGATTGGCAGCTCCTGCTCGAAGAGCCAGTGTCAACTGGGTCAGTTAGGAAAGAAAGACTCCCGAATGCATTGTTAACGAAAGTACACTTGACTAAAGCCAAGTGGGTTGCAGAGCAGCAAAAGCCGGATTTGAAGTTTCATGCCCAAAGCATCTGCTTAACTTTTCCCTTCTCCCACCTTTCCCCCTGGATATCTCCCCTTGTCCATTTACATTCAGACAAATTGGCTTGGTGGGCTGGATGGTTTCACATTCCATTCCATGATCTTGGAATGATCAGAGGCTGCCACAAGATGGCTTGAAGAGTAGTTTCATTTCCCCTTATCCCAGCCTCCCTTTTTCCTCCTCACAGCTCCCTCCCCCCCATTTGCCTATGGCAGGCTGGCATCTGGCAAAGCATGGCTGGTGCAGCAGAATGACAGTCCTGACAGCAAGTGGCGATTGTGATGATGGGGAGCCTTTGCATAACCTTGGTTTGTGCACAAACTGCGGCCTTTCCTGGATCAGGACTCCTTGAGCTCAGTCACCCAAGCCCTGCTCATCTCTCGTCTGGACTACTGCAATGTGCTCTGCGTAAGGTACTCCTGGAACACTGTTGGTTGGCAGGGCGACCCAATGGAAGAGCACCACACTTAGATTAGATTAGACTCTAGTATTAGATTAATAGTAGAGTCACACAAAATCATGGATCTATGTTATAGAAAAACAGATTCCAATTAAATATTAGAAAAAAAAACTTCCTGACAATAAGGATTGTTCGACAGTAGAACCTATTATCAAGGTGATAATAGCAATAGCACTTAAACTTATATACCACTTTACAGCCCTCTCCAAGCAGTTTATAGAGTCATTGTTCCCAACAATCTGGGTCCTCCTTTTACCAACCTCGGAAGGATGGAAGGCTGAGTCAACCCTGAACCTGGTGATATTTGAACTGCCAAATTGCAGGCAGCTGCCAGTCAGCAGAAGTAGCCTGCAGTAGTGCATTCTAACCACTGTGCCACTGCGGCTCAATAATCTCTCAATTAGATGTGTTTAAGCAAAGGTTCGATAGCCTTCTCTTGGAGAGGCTTCGGTCTAGAGTCCTACGTGATCAAAATGGCCCTTTTCCTGCTGGAGGTCCCAAGATCAGAAAATACTTTGGAAATTTTCTAGTCCAACTCTTGTCCAGGACTAGCATCCTCATGCTATTCCAGATAGATGGGTTTTCAGCCTGTTTTTGAAAGTGTCCAGTGATGGAACTTAGAGACAGATTAATCTATGGTTTAATAGCTCTCAGGTGAGGAAAGTTTTGATCTCCCTCTGCAAAGCTTCCACCTGTTGGTTCTTGTTTTATCTTTAGGGCTCTGGAGAATAAATCCACATTCTCTTCCTTGTGATATACATCCCTTCAAACATTGGAAGATTGCTATATTGCAGTGGTCGCCAACCAGTGGGCCGGGGACCACTGGTGGTCCGCGAGAAAATTTTGGTGGTCCACAGGGAAATGTCACCCCCAAAGCAATTAATCCAGGAACACAAGGCTGCAGCGCCCACATGGCCTGTGGGAACCCAAGGCTTGCATCACTTACATTGCGAACAACAAGTAGGTAGTGAGGGGAGGGGGAAAAGGGCAGGGGGGAACTTGCCCCACCTGCCTTGCCTGGCCACTGGGCAGCTTCTTTCCGCTTCTTTCTTCTTATGCTTTTAGCTGCATGCAAGGAAAGCAGCAAAAGTCTTTCTTTCTTTCCGCCAAACTCTGCCAGAAATGAGTCTTTGGGACCCTGCAAGGCCTCCTGCTCCAAGAGGCTGTGCCGGCAAAGACTCATATCTGGCAGAGTTTGGGGGAGAGAAAGAAAGACTTCTGCTGCTTCTGCTGCTTTCCTTGCATGAAGCCAAAAGTCTCTCTCTTTCTCTCTCCCTCTGATAACAGAGCTGGAGATGGTATCCTGCAATCCCAAATAATGATCGATTGGTAGGAAAACGGGATGGGGAATTTTCTTGCAGATTCTTTTGGGGATTTTCCCAGGGTCTCTAGTCCGCAGGATTTAAAATTATGAGTTTGATGGTCCCTGAGGTCCAAAAGGTTGGTGACCCCTGCTATATTGTCCATCCTTAGCCTTAGATCTCTGCCTGTTTCTTACGTGTCTTGCTTGAATTGCATCACAATTGTTCCCAGCTTGACTTTTCAACTGCATCCTGTGGACATCCCTGAGGTCTTCCTTGCAAAGAAGGAAAGGGTGGAATGATGGAAAGAAGGAAAGAAGGAATGATGACTGAACTATGCAGATTTCAAATGGTGCTAATCATCTCTATGAAACAAGGAGAAGGTAAGAGTTTGCTGACCTGCACAAATGACAGCAATTTATTCAACCTGGAGCATATTGGTAACTGACTTGGCCTTATCTTTTTAGAGGTGAAAACAGATATATCAAAGTGTTCAATATTAAAAAAAATACGTTTGAAGCGGATAGTGAGAAACCTGCCTTAATGATATGAGAACTCTTGTAGCTTCTGGCGAATTGGCCTTGGAAAGCAACCAGCAAGGTAGAGAAACACAAATGTAAGTGGCAGTAAAAGAACAAAATCCCGGTTTGGACATGAGAATTATTACAAGATGTGCTACTATTACAAGTGTGAGCCACAGTTGTGGTTAAAAGACTAGGCCTGGAACTAGGAGATCTTGCATTCAAGTCCTGCTCTAGGCACGAAGCCTGCTGGGTGACCCTGGCCAGACACTCTTTCTCAGCCCCAAGAATGACAAACTGCTGCTAAAAATCTTCCCGTGAAAACTGCAGGATCTAGACCAGATAATTGCCTGCGTCAAACCAGACTCGGAGACACAAAAATTAAAACAGATAAAAGATTGCAGTAGGTATTTGCTTTATCTTTTGGGCAGTATTAGAGTGAAATGTTTTTGTGGTCTCTCTCCCCGTTTGTCTGCCCCCTTCTCCTTCCTTCATCTTCTCTCTTGTCTTCTTCCCCTCCCTTCCTTCCTCCCCTGCCCTCCTTTCATTTCCTCTTCTTCCTTCTCTCTTGCCTTGTTATTTCTGTCTCCTTCTTCCTTCCTTCCTCCTTGACTCCTTTCTTCTTTCCTTTTCTTAATTGCCGTCTTCCCCTCAATATGCCTTTTCCCCCCTTCCTGCCTTCATCCTTTTTCTTCCAGTATGTCTCTTCCGGCCTTCTTCCTTTCCTTCATTCCTGCCGCCTTTTCCTTCCCCCCTTCTTTCTTTTCTTCTTTCTTTCTTTTCTTTTCTTCTTTCTTCTTTCTTTTCCTCCCTCCTCCCTCCCTCCCTCTCCCTCCCCCCCTCTCTCTGTGTATGATGACATTTCACACCCATTCAGCTTGAGAGGAGGAAGAAGCTGCCAAGCGAAAGAGTCTCTTCTGCCTTTGCTTCCTTCCCAATGCTGGACCTGGGAATTTCTCTGGCTAGCAGGCAGGCAGACGCTCTTTTCCCCTCATGTTGATGCAGCCTTCACTCACAATCACAGCAGGGACCAGTTGATCTTCATTTATAATTATTTTCAATTCCCTCATCCTGGAACAGACAGGAAAGCAAGTCTTCAAGGCAACTTTTAGGTACCAGTTCGCTGTACGTAATTGTGAGAGAGTTGAATCTTCTGCATGTCATTCTCCCAAGTCATGTTGATGGGGATCTAAAAATAGGCCCTGGCCAGAATAAGCAGGAAGAGAAGCATGCGAAGGAAGGAAGGGAGAGGGAAAAAGAGGCAAGAAAACACCAGCAGCTTCGGATCAACTCGCTCCTTAAGAGCATCCAGTAAATCCCAAAGAATTGCTCATTCCAATCTGCATTGGGATAATTTAGTATTTTAATAGTGATTTTTGTTCAGGTTTAAACATACGAAGATGAAAAGTTAATACAAATTAAAGAAACTATAAGATGTTAAAGAGAAAAAATGAAACATAAAGAAAAGAAAAAAATAAAGAAAAAAGATATATAAAGAAATGTTTCCCCCCTCATCATGGCAAGAACAGGCAGGCATCTCCTTTAGCATTTCAGTCAAAGATCTCTTCTTCCCATATTTCATTTCTTACCTATGAATAAATTATAAAGCCCTCCCTTCAGTCTTAATAAGCAAAGATTCATTAAGTTACTAGAAATAACAACATATATATTTAACCTCAAACAAATTAATCAGTTTTATATTCCTTTCCTTTTAACTCACTAACATCATTTTCTCTAAAATACAACAAAAATGTCTCCTTATCTACAAATAAATCTTTAAAGACACATAAGTTGGACCTAGTCAAGAAAAAAATCCAGTAGGAGTTATCAGAAACAATATATTAAAAACCTTCATCTTTAATTCCTTCAAACACACAAAATAATTTCTTATCATTTTCTCTTTCTTTCCTTTCAGAAATTCCTTCACAAGTTTAACACGTTCCAGAAATAATGATACCTATATTTTAATTTTCAACTTTTCAACTATAGTTTACTTTTAATACCACAGCATATCACTTTCTATGAAAATACAATAAAAAATCTCTTCTTCCCATGCCTTATCTATAAACACATCTTTAAAATCTTGTCATTCTGTCCTGGTTGAGAAAGATCCATTAAGAAAGACCATCATATATATATATTAATGTAGATCAAATAAGACAACTTTATGTTCCTTTTGTTTGCTTTTTAAAATCTGATGTTTTTTTTCTTTTTAAATAGGAAATATTTCAAAGGAAAGGGGATTGGGAGAGAGAAAGAAAAAAAGAAAAGTTCAAGTTGCAATTATAAGAATTAGACAGGAGAAAGTTCAACCCCATGAAGTAGCTGCTACTCTCTTCGATCCCTTGATATTAATTGCTGATTGCTTCATAGTTAACAATCCATTAGCGCAATCTACAGCAAAGAGATTACCAGCTATCACTGAACATTTTAATCCCATAACTGTACTTGATGGGAATTCTGGAAGTTAATCCAGCACATCTGGAAAGCTCAGGCTGGGAAGGTAAGAACTTCCCAAATTGTGCCCTTGAGACCAGAGGTTTGTAAACTCTAGTCCCACTCGGTTAACTGGCTGACCCAAAGATATCATGCTTGTGAAAAAAACTGAGCATTCAAAAATACTTCATCCTCTATAGCAGGGGTCTCCAACCTTGTCAACTTTAAGACTTGTGGAATTCTGGGAGTTGAAGTCCACAAGTCTTAAAGTGGCCAAGGTTGGAGACTCCTGCTCTAGGGGACCTATTTTTTCTGGCAATGAAGATGAAACTGGACCAAGCCCACAACATCAAATAGGCCCTGCTTCCCCCTCATTTGCAAAAATATACTATGATAACCCACAAAAGCTCCCCCATATTATAAAAGAAGAATGATCTTCTATTTCAACAACCAAGACACCCAAATGATAAAGAGAATCCACTTTAGACATTCAAATTGTCAGGGCCAGATGAATTGAGTCCCAGGGTTCTGAAGGAAGTGGCAGATGTGATCTCTGAATCATTGAACAAAATTCCCCAAACTCATATAGCCCAGGGGAACTACCAGAGGATTGGAAAAGAATTGACGTAGTTCCAATTTACAAAAAGGCACTTCTTTGACAAAGTGACTAAATTAGTGGCTAAGGGAAATGCTGTGGACATAGTTCACTTAGACTTCAGTAAGGCATTTCACAAAACAGATCACAGGCTATTTCTTGGTAAGAGAGAGGAATGTAGAATAGACAGTTCCACCCTCAGATGGATTTGCAACTGGCTGACCAACTGCACGCAACTGCTAGTCAATAATGGAACTAACATGCATGAAAGGAAGCATATAGTGGGGCATGACAAGGCTCTGATTTAGCCTAGTACACTTGAACTTCTTCATAAATGATCTAGATCAGGGGTCTCCAACCTTGGCAACTTTAAGATTTGTGGACTTCAACTCCCAGAATTCCAGAATTCCTCATCCAGCAAAGCTGATTGAAGTCCACAAGTCTTAAAGTTGCCAAGGTTGGAGACCCCTGATCTAGATGAGGGGATAGAAGGGTAACTCATTCAAAGTGCAGCTGATACAAAGCTGGGGAATATAGCTAACACTAAAAGAACCTCAACAGACTTAAAAACTGGGCCCTGACCAACAAAATGCAATTCAGGGATGAGAACAGTAAAAATACTTTAGGCAAGAAAAACCAAATGCACAGATATAGAACAGGTGGCACCTGGCTGAATAGTAGCAACAATGAGATGGACCTAGGTATCCTAGTAGGCCATTACTTAAATATAAGCCAGCAGTGTGTTGCAACTGCCAAAAAAGCTAATGCAGTCCTAGGTTGAATCCACAGTGGGATAGTTTCAATGTCATATGAAGAGATAGTGCCACGTTATACTGCACTGGTGAGACTACACTTGGAATACTGTGTGTCCAACTCTGGTTGCCATGATACAAAAAATGTTGAGACCCTATAAAGAGTCCAGAGAAGAGCAACAAAGATGTTAAGGCACCTAGAGGTTAAATCACATGATGAATGATTGAGGGAACTAGGTGTGCCTAGTCTAACAAAGAGAAGGACTAGGAGTGACATGATACTGTGTCACAAAGAAGAAGGGGTTGACTTGTATGCCAAAGCACCCAAGGGTAGGACAAGAAGTAATGGGTAGAAGATCCCTAAAGAGAAATCCAACCTAGAACCAAGGAGAACTTTTCTGATAGTGAGAATAGTTAATCATTGGAACAGCTTACATCCAGAAATTGTGGGTGCCCATCTCTGGAGGCTTTCAAGAAGAATTTGGATAGCCATTTGTCCAGAATGGTTTCCTGCTTGAGCAGGGTGTTGACTGGAAGACCTCCAAGGTCTCTTACAGCTCTATTATTCTATGTTCTACACTTACTACAAAGAATTTGAGAACGGCAATCAATAGATGCTTATACACACACACACACACACACACACACACACATATATACACATACATACATACACATACTCAATCTTACACGGGACAAGATCCGAATACACCAAGACCTACATACCTTTACCTGTGAAAATCTACGAAAACAAACACACACACACACACACACACACACACACACACACACACACACACATTGAGGTAGTCCTCGGGTTATAACCATTCATTCAAGCAATTGTTTAAAAATCACAATGGTGCTGAATGAGGGGGTCCACAGATGTAGGAGAAGGGCTGGCAGAGCTGGAGGGCAGAGTTAAATGTGTCATCAGTTTAGAGTCCTTGTGTTGCCACAAGTCCAACCTCCTTGAATTCCGTTGACCTTTATCTAGTGTCAGTTTAATGCTGACCATTCGTTGGCCAGATTCTTCTGTATAGGCTTCAATAAATAATTTATGCTGAAACCTATAGGAATCAGTGGTGCTATTCTACTGGTTCGGCCTGGTTCTGGCATACCGGTAGCACCAAAGATCAGCGGAGACCGAACCGGTTCTCCAATGCTCTGCAGTTGGGCCCGCCCACCCGGGCTCCCGTACTTACCTTTATTTCCTGCTTTTGAAGCGCAGCTGCTTTGTGTGACCCAGCAGATTGCTGCGCATCAGCTGTTGAAGCTACAGGGAGCGTGCAGGAGGTGAGTAGGAAAGCCTCTGTGCATGTGCAAAGTGCACATTTGGCGCATGCATGCATGGAAAGCATGCCCACCAAGCCACATCCACCGAACCGGTGGTAAACCACTTTGAAACCACTGATATGAACGGTCCTGATTCTTTGCGCCTGGTATCAGAGCCTGAGTCACACAACACCCCATGGTTATGTGACTGCAATCTGGGCACCTGGTGCCAAGCTATCAATTACCATGTTGCAGCATGACCACAATATCTGACTTTCCTTATTGGCTTCCCACAAGCAAAATCAATGGGAAAGCCACCAGGAGGTCACAAGACATCCCTGCTCCTGCTAAACTCTGTTAAACTCCTCAGCGCTTTTCAGCAGTGAGCTCAATTCCGCTTTTGTTTTTCCAAACAAGTTTTAAATCATCCATGCAGAGCAAATGGGAGGTTTTTTTGCCCTTTTTGCCAATCCATAGCCGCCGTTTGTTTTATTCAAAATCCTTGTTAGTGGTGCCATCGAAAGTATAAATAACAGAAGTGACAATGAGTGGCCTTGAACGATTTCTTGTTTGATTTCAACTTCACCAAGTTCTTCTCCAGAGGCTATCAACATAGTTTGCCACAGCTTCATGGAAGTCGTCAGGAATTTCTGGATGTTGCTGCTAATTCCAGAAATGTCTAAAAATTTCTCAGTCCAGCTGAGTGGAACAAAATCAAATGCTCTCTTATAATCAATCCAAGCCATGGACACACTTGTTTGTCTTTGAATTCTTCAAAACCAGTTTAGCAATCACCAGTTAGTCTTTGGTGCCTCTTGAATTTTTCCAGCACCCTTTCCGTTCTACAGGTAGCAAAACCTTATTTTCTAGATATCCATAAATTTGGTTTGCAATCATGCCTGTAAGTAATTTGTATGTTGTTGGCAGGCAAGTAATTGGCCTATAATGTTCAGGTTTATTTCTCTTTTCTACATCCTTCTGGATCAAAAAAGTTCTTCCAGCTGTTAGCCATCTTTCACTTTCTGGTATTTCCAGAATCTGATTCATTTGGTTTGCTAATCTTACATGCAAACTTGTTAATGATTTCAACCAGAATCCATGCAGCTCATCTAAAACCAGGGGCCACTCCAGTTCTTCCTCTTCTTTGCTTTTTTTTTTGCACAATTTCTTTTGTTATGTGAACATCTTCCATTCCAGTCACCTTTACAATGCTTTCAACCTGCTTGATCTACTTTGCATTCCCATTGTGCTTCTTGCTGTTTTTGGGGGGAAGGGAAAACCCGGAACTCTCAGATTCTGATTTTCCCAGATGTGCCAATATGACAACTCAAATAAAATCAAACTTTGAGAAAACGCTTGTCTGGGAGTTTATTGGTTTGGAGTTTGTTAGTTGGGATGCTGATACACACTTCATTCTCCTTCGCAGACTTTTTCCAAGGCTGCTTCCTTCCTTCAGGACAGACGCAAGAAGCAAGCAAGCTTTGTGGGGAAAACTGAAAAGGTGACTTGGCTTAAAACCCATTGACTGCTACAACACAACCCTAGGGGATTTGATAGGAAACTTTCAAACATACAAATGATGAAGGGTAATTTCAGGTTGCAATGTGGGTTATTCCAAAGATTGCTGGAAAAAAATCCAAGCAAAAATAGCTAAATTCACTGTTACTAATAGTATACATTCCAACTTTTAAATTAAAACCTGTTCCTATCCTCGTAAGATACGCAGATTCCAGAACGAGTAGAAAAAGAGAAGAGAAATCAGCCGTGTGGGCTCTTAGTCAGCAATGGTTCTTGGTAGTCAAAGTCAAATCAACACAAGTGATGGGAGACAATGGACCCTCCCTCAAATTTCAGTAGGTTTGGCCAATATCCATCGTCTTGTAGATAGCCTTAAGCAGAATAGCTGTAAAGTAACACATTGACTGCCAGAAAAAAAAAATCTAAAACCCATGATGAAAATCCTTCCAGTTGACCAAATTAAGCTGCACAAAGCCAACTTTTGATGTTCAAGAACTTTTTATACCTCAAAAACTTGCAGATACTCAAGACCAGGGGTCTCCAACTTTGAGAACTTTTGGCTTTGCTGGTTGAGGAACTCTGGGAGTTGAAGCCCACAAAAAGTTCCCAAGGTTGGAGATCCCTGCTCAAAACCATTTATCAGAGGTTTGGGTTGTTGTTGTTGATCAAGTAATTAAGGCTTGTAATTAAGACTCAGTCCAGATGAAAGTTTAACAACTTCAGGCCTTCACCTTGGCTCCTTGGCTATATAGTTGAAGAGAAAGCTTTGTTTTTAACCAGGTAACTGCAAGTGTGCCTGAAGGCTGTCAGGATTCTACTGCAGGTGCCACAACCAGTTTCCTTAACGGCTTTTTTTGTACAATACGAGTGAGAATCTAAAGAGAAAATATTTTCCTTCTTTGCACGCAGGTTTGCAACTACTGTACTGTATTTTTTTTTAATTTTCCAAACACAGATAATATATCTGCTGACACCTTGTGGCCATCAGTGGGAAAGAAAGATTTCACGATTCAATCAAATACAACTTCTTTGTAGTTTTGTAGGCCAATCATTTGCTGCTGACAACCTGCAGGAATACCCATAACTGTGCTGCCCAGTTTGGTTCTTCAGACAACTGAAGAATCAGTTGCCCTTTGGAATCAGCTCCCCGTGGATCTCCATTTGGCCCCTGACCTCCGCTCTTTCCGCCGGGCCCTGAAGACTTGGTTGTTTCAATGGGCCGGCCTGGAATGACCCTGGGGTGGGGGTGGGGCTGAGGGTTTTAATTTTTAATTTTTAACCGTATTCGGCTTGTTTATCTGTTTAATTCTCTTTTATTGTAAATTTCTTCTGTTTTAATGTTCGCCACCCTGAGTCCTTAGGGAGTAGGGCGGCATATAAGTCGAATAAATAAATAAATAAACAAACAAACAAATAAATAAATAAATAAATAAACTGATTTAAAGAACAAAATTAATTTTGAAGGATCTTTTTGTTATTTATTATATTTATATCCCACCTTTATTATTTTTATAAATACTCTAACTCTAAATGAACATACCTAATACAATAACAACCCATTGGGTTGAATGAGATCTCCTGGGGATTGACCCAAATTCACCCAGCCAGTTTTCATCCCTAAAGGGGGATCTCTATGCTAGTTTCAATAATGTTTGAGATTCTTGTGGTCATTTTACTGTCTGAGCAATTTTAGTGTGCTGCTTCTGCTTATTCAACAAAGTTAATTCCAGACATGTAATAAAACCTTCTCCAATCTGTGCTCTGAAGAAGCATGTTGGAATACTACAGGTAGTCCTAGATTTATGACCACAATTGAGCCCAAAATTTCTGCTGCTATGTGAGACAATTGTTAAGTGAGTTTTGCCCCACTTTACGATCTTTCTTGCCACAGTCATTAAGTGAATCACTGCAGTTCTTAAGTTAGTTAACGCAGTTGTTAAGTGTGATGACCCAAAGGGGCGTGGCACAAAGGCAACGCAGTCAGATCATCAGTAGGAGTCCCTTTATTAGCTCCAACTTTGCCCCCAATGTGCTGGTTACCTTCTGGCTGGAGAAAAACTCTCCCAGGAACAGCCTTTGGCTGCAGAGAATCAAGTCCAAAACAGGGTCAACAAAAACTGTAACTTTAAGTCCAATCAAGCCAAGATGAGGTAATCAGTTTAGCAGGGCAGGAGCAAGAATTCCAGATATGAAGGCTCGGCAAAACTCAACATGGTTGGAAAGACACCAGGAATACAGATAAGCAAAGTCAACACAAGATAAGGTCACGTTTTCTCCCAGCAGCTGCCGCACGCAGCCTTCATCTCTTTTAAACTCTCTTCCCAGGTATGCCTAATGAAGGGAATCAGGGCCCTTTCCTCCCCCGTAAGCCCCGTAAGCATAGCTGGCTGGAGAATTCTGGGAGTTGAAGTCCACAAGTATTGAAGTTGCCAAGTTTGGAGACCTCTGCTCTAAAAGGATGCAAATAAACAGCTGTCTGCAAGGAGTATAAATCCTTCCCCCACCCCATCCAGTCAGAGCTGAAATAGGTTTTTGGATGAAAAGCGAAATGTCTTCAAAGAAAAACCAGAAAGTCCAATTCACTTGCCTCTTGAAAAAGCCCCTTTGGAACAACCAGGACCTGGGCGATGCAGAATCTCTATAAACTTTTCAAAAGTGTTCCAAAAAGTCTTCAGGGCATTTTGCCAAGTGAGGAATGTCTGGCCCAGAGGTGGTATTCAGCCAGTTCTGACCAGTTCTGGAGAACCGGTAGTGGACATTTTGAGTAGTTTGGAGAACTGGCAAATACCACTTCTGACAGGTCCCACCAACCCCATCTCTTCTCTGCCTCCCATCAAGTCCCAGCTGATTGGCTGGGTCTGCTTTGGTTGCCCTGCACAGGAGAACGGAGCTGGAAAGCAGGTTAGTGGGGTGGGGAGGGAATGGGGATTTTGCAGCATCCTTCCCCTGCCATGCCCACCAAGCCATGCCCACAGAACCGGTAGTAAAAATGTTTGAATCCCACCACTGGTCAGGCCTAGAAGAGATCTAATGGCTGCGTTCACACAATACACTGAACCAGATCAGGCAGAAACGGTTTTAACCTTGGGTAGTGGCTTTGCAGTGGGAAGAGGGGATCTGCAGGATTAGGTGTCAAAAAAGTGACGATGGCAGTTGCAACTTTGAGATCAGAGACCCATGAGATTTTTACATGCAGACAACTTGATCTTTTAGGCACCTGTCCATTTATACCCCTCTGTGGAGAGCAATGAAGGTTGGCTGCTCAGTTTATGCTTCCTAAGCATAAAGCAAAAAGAAGGTCATTTCAGCAAGCAACCGAGGTGTGTTGTGTTGGAAGCAGCTAGTGAAAACAATTTTAACTGCTTTCTATGCTGTTTTATTAAAAACAGACACCACTGGATGCCACTCTTGCTTCAGGTTTCACAGTAGAATGCATCATGATATGAATTGCATTTTTTTCTCCTCTCCTTTTGGAAAAAATGCCAGAATTTTGTTTTCTTTCTGGTCAATAACACTACAAGAGATTTGGGGAGAAGGCTGCTTTGGAGGGATTTCTCCCCCCGCCCCCAAGCATTTAGATACCCATCTAACTTAATCAATGTGACTCTGGGCATCATACCACAAAACAAACATGAAACAAACAAAGAACAATTCAACCACATACCATTAACACACGGGTCCCCAAACTTGGCAACTTTAAGACTTGTGGACTTCAACTCCCAGAATTCTTCAGCCATGTTTGGAGACCTCTGGACTAGAGAGAGAATGAAAGGGTCATAGTAATCTTAAAATTGCCAAGTTTGGAAACCTCTGCATTAACAGAACAAACCCTGATGTCATGAAGGCTTCATAATAATGTACACCACATGCCTTTATTTGCAAGCCAACTCTGGGTGTTTGAGGGATCTAATGGAAGCAGAAGGAGAGAACAGCTCCAGAAACTCTTGGCTTTCCTCTTCCTCTGCAGGAGATGCCATGGAAAAGCCCTGACACATAGGAAAGGACACATCAGGTAGAAACTCATGGTCTAGTAATACAGTTGCTCTCCTGCACAATATTGAATGAACATTTGGAGAGCCAAGTCTTTAATTCTGGAAACACTTGGGAGTCAGTCAAATGCCGGTGAAAAAGCTGAATAGCAAAGAGGCTCAAAAATTGAGAAACAATTCATTTCATTTCATTTTCATTTCATTTTATTTAGACTTGTATGCCGCCCTACTCCCAAAGGACTCAGGGCGGCGAACATACAAAAGGATATACAATAAAACAACTAAAAACAAGTCCAAATTACCAAAAGTTAAAACAATAAAATCACAAATAAACAAACAAATTAAAACTACCCACCCCAGGGTCAATCCAGGCCGGCCTGCTGAAACAGCCAGGTCTTCAAGTCTCGACGAAAGGAGCGGAGATCAGGGGCCAAACGCAGATCCGCAGGAAGCTGGTTCCACAGGGCGGGCGCTCCCACAGAAAAGGCCCTAGCTCTGGGAGCCGCCAGCCGACAATGCCTGACCGACGGTATTCCCAGAAGGCCCCTCCTATGGGAGCGCACGGGGCGATTGGACTGTGATGCAGGCAGGAGGCGATCCCGCAAGTACCCTGCACCCAAGCCATTAAGGGCTTTATAAGTTGTTAATTGGCTTGGCATATCCCACTCTAAACTAAAACTGGAAGGAGAGAGAGAGAGACAAATCTTTAGGACTTAATCCCAAGCATAAACTTCAAGACAACCAATGAAACAATGAGATAAAGAGTGGGGAAAAGGAAGGGGAATTCAGATATAAAACAGGAGCCACAGAACATAGAATAGATACAGGCAACATGGATGTAGGAAGAACAGGATCAGCCAAAAAGGACTCAAATACACTAATGCTCAAAGCATGAGGAACAAACAGAGCAAAGTTGAAGTCCTAGCACATGAGGGCAGGTATGACATAGTTACTATTACTGAAATTTAGTAGGATTAAAACCATGATTGAAACTTCAACCACAACAATACAAGAGCACATAATAGATACAAACTCAGGGCAAACCGAACCAAACTCAATTGCAGGAAATACGACGTCAGCAACAGAGTGGTCAACACCTGGAGTGCACTACCTGACTCTCTAGTTTCTTCCCCAAACCCCAAAAGCTTTAACCTCAGACCAGGGGTCTCCAACCTTGGCAACTTTAGGACTTGTGAACTTCAACTCCCAGAGTTCCTCAGCCAGCAAAGGAACTCTGGGAGTTGAAGTCCACAAGTCTTAAAGTTGCCAAGGTTGGAGAGCCCTGCCTTATACTGTCCACTGTTGACCTCACCCCTTTCCTAAGAGGTCTGTAAGGGGCATGCATAAGCGCACCATCGTGCCTACCGTCCCTGTCCTAATGTTCCTTTTTATTCGTATCCGTTTCGTGTATTCATAATCATGTTTATACTTATACATGTTACCTAATACATGCTTGACAAATGAAAATAAATAAATAGAAACATACAACTAGAGGTATCTTTCTTCTGAGAGGCTTCTTGGTACTATAGTGCCTCTTACACATCACTTCCTATGTCAGATCTAAGATCCCAGATAAGCAGGGGGTAAACAATTAACTCCAGTCTCTTTGTATTCCTTTCCAGGATGTTCATTTCCCTGCCCTTTTAGCATATATGCAGTTTTGTTGTTTCCAAGAAGGAAAATCAAGATGGCTCATCCTTGCTGTATGTTCTGATTCCAGGTTTTTTTGATTCCAGATTCAACAACAAACCAAACGCTTCTTCACACTTGACTTCTCCTCCTCACCCTTGTTGGCTCTCCGTGTTTGTTGCACAGCGAACCTCCTTTCTGGGAGTAGTTTCCTTATACGTCCCCTGAAGCTACTTCAACCAGGTCAGCAGGCAGCAATGCTCCAGTCACACTCAATAGGATTATCAGCAACACAATGAAATCAGCACCATTCTGGAAACAGCAGCACCAACCAGCAACCTTCCTCTCTTCTTCTCCCTCATTCCCACCTCTTCCCTTCCCTGAATTGACCACTGCCAAACTTTCGGTTTGTTCTTCCTGCTCGCTCGCTCACTGAGAACGCACCAGGTCACTCTCCTTTTATATCTGACCACTTGTAGGTCTTTGTAGATGATGATCATGCTTTCTAGTAGACTTCTGCAAACTCTCAGCAATTTCAGACCTCCTTATCAGAGGTGGGATTCAGCAGGTTCTGACCGGTTCTGAAGAACCAGTAGCGGAAATTTTGAGTAGTTCAGAGAACCGGCCAATCCCGCCTCTGACTCGCCCCGCCAACCCCATCTCTTCTCTGCCTCCCATTGAGTCCCAGCTGATCGGCTGGGTCTCCTTTGGTTGCCCTGCTCAGGAGAACGGAGCTGGAAAGCAGGTTAGGGGGGTGGGGAGGGAAGGGGGATTTTGCAGTAACCTTCCCCTGCCACGCCCACCAAGCCACACCACACCCACCAAACCATACCCACAGAACCAGTAATAAAATTTTTTTGAATCCCACCACTTATCATCGTTGGAGCTCTCCCCTCAACCTTCTCCATGGGCCTTTCAAACCAAATGCCCTGAACGTAACATATTGCTGTAAATGTGGTCTAAACAAAATGGATGACAGTAGGATAATAGATCTCCTATGACTTGGATGCAATGCTGGTGCCGGTGCAGTCTGAGATTTCACTGGCCTCCAAACCTCATTTGGTCACACTCAGCTGGTTTTCAACTAATCCTCCTCAATCACAAGAACTATCACCCAAACTAGAGGTCTCTCATCCTATGCCTATACATTTGCGTTTTCTTACCCAAGTGCCATATGTCTCCCATTAATGTAATCCTTGGTCAAATCTGCCAAGGTCACTATGAGCTGGGATTTGGGTCTCTAAAAGTTTGATCAACCTGTGTAGCTTCAGTTCATTTATGAATGTAATAGCCAGCCCTTCCATTCTCCCCTCTCGGTCTTTATAAAGGTAGGCTACAGGCTGGAGCAGACTTCTGCAGCCACTGCACACGAGGGAACAGATTGGATAGGTCTATCACTTGGAGACAGTTGCATAGGCTTCCCTTTTATACATCTGGCTAGGGGGGCCCTCAAACAGCAGGACAAATATCAAGAAGTAACCAGTCAGCATGTAGGGCATGCAACTCCGCACAAGGATCTGTGACAATTCGCCATGGCCAACTTGCCACAGCCAACTCACTGCAGGACAACTTACCATGGCCATCTTGCCGTAGAACAACTCACTGTGGGACAAGGGTTACACTCACATCAAATGGAATAGAACCATTAGAGAAAGGATGCAAAAGGAGGGACAGAATGAAATGTGAATCGCAAAAATTAATATAAAATTTTATTTTAAATAATTAAATAGAATTGTTAAATTGTAAATTAAGGGTGCCTGCCTATTGCTTCAGATCTTGTATATCGTCAGGTGAGGCTCCATTCAAAATCCAAGAAAGAAAACCTTAGACTCCAGTGTTTTAGAGAAAAGGACTTTTACTGGAAATTGAAGGGGCAGCATCAGAAGAATACAAGATCTGAGGCAATAGGCGCGAAAATCACATATACAAAGTTATCCCATGTTCCCACCCCCAATAGTTCAAATTGGCCATCCAATCTGAGGTGTGTATAATGTCATGTGGGGCATCTTCAGGTGGTGTTTCAGACATCTGGTATGCCAGGATGATTGGCCTTGGCCTGGATAGATAAGGGGCTACATTTGCATAGTAAGTGAGCAGGTAAGCATAGTCAAGAAAACATCCCACGTTTTACATTTCACCCTCTCAAGCCTCCAGCACTCTTCTCCCCACGAAGCCCAATTAATCTTCCCTCCCCCATTTCTATGGCAGCTGGAAAGACAAGCATAAGAAGGATTCTTGGAGGCTGACACCTGCAGAAAGTTGGCCGTGGTGAGTTGGCTGTGGCAAGTTGTCCCATTCCCGCCACAAAATGTGCAGTTGGGATTCGGGAGGGGAGGAGTTTGCTTGGGAGTGCCAGCAGCCCTCTTCAACCTCCACTTACCCATCAACTCCTTCAGAGCATAGGTATGTGGTGGCAGCTAAGGGCTGTTGCAGGCAACCCTCAATCAGCCTTCAGGAGCAGAAGAACCCTGAGTGAGATTTTATTTTATTTATTTCATGGGATTTATATGCTGCCCTATCTCCCGAAGGACTCAGGGCGGCTTACAACAATAAAAAAGGCAATACAAAATTTACATTTAAAAATTATTAAATCAAAACCCCCAATGATTCTAATTAAAAGCAGCAACAACCAATACCACTAATAAAACAATAACGCCCCAGTCCAGGTCGGCCTGTTGAAAAAGCCAAGCCTTCAGGTCGCAACGGAAGGATCGAAGGTCAGGGGCCATCCGCAGCTCCAAGGGCAACTGATTCCACAGGGTGGGTGCACCCACAGAGAAGGCTCTCCCCCTGGGGGTCGCCAGGCGACACTGTCTAGCTGACAGCACCCCGAGGAAGCCCTGTCTGTCGGAGCGCACGGGGCGATGGGCAGATGTTGCTGGCAGTAGATGGTCCCGCATGGCCCTAAGGCTTTATAGGTGATTACCAGCACCTTGAACCTCACCCGGAGGGCAACCGGCAACCAATGCAGCTCACGCAGGAGGGGTGTAATATGGGAGGATCGGGATACTCCCATCACAACCCACGCAGCTGCATTCTGTACCAGCTGAAGCCTCCGAGTGGTCCTCAAGGGCAGCCACATGTAGAGAGCATTGCAGTAGTCCACACGGGAATATTCCACTCAGGACAGTGCAGAACTATTTATCAGCATTTTCTGCATGCAACTTTTCAACCACTTGCAAAAGCTACCAGATTGCACTATGACCTTTCTAACATGCCAGCATCTTTATGAAATTCTAAAAGGGATACATAAAGAAAGAGCAGATTTCTGAATGAGTGGCTCATTAATTAGTGGCATTTTGCAAACAGAAGCAGGTCACTCATAAGCCCCTGATTACATAGAAACATGTAATAGGGGGAAACTTTGGATAGATTTTAAGAGAAGTGACAAAACTTGTCAGTGCTTGTGAAGGTAAGATACAAAATAATGGAAGAAAATGGAACCTCTCAGCATTAATTCAAGAGATGAGAAATGATGTACTTTTAAAAAAAATTGGTCTTTTCATCTAAAGCAAATCTTACCTTCTCTGCATTACAAGGAGTTCCAGGATATGTTCCTCTGAAATATAATGCGGGGAGACCTAGAATTAACCTGAACACTTCTTTCATTTAAATGCAAAATCTGGAAAGAAGAGAACTATTTAAAAATGTCAAGTGGCCTCAATATGTTTGCATCAAATACTTTGCAAGAGTTTGTAACCTGCTCTATAGAGGTTATGGCTGTACTCAGGGAGCATACTACAGTATTAAAAACTTAGCTTGCCCTTAAAGTTTCATTGTCCGCAGCCACCTCATAATTAAAGGTCATATTTCTAGCCTGGTGCCTTAATCACTAGACCAAACTGTTTCGGCAACAAAGATGATTAGGGGACTGGAGGCTAAAACATATGAAGAATGGTTGCTGGAATTGGGTATGTCTATTTTAATGAAAGGAAGGACTAGAGGTGACATGATACTAGTCTTCCAGTATCTCAGGGGCTGCCACAAAGAAGAGGGAGTCAAGCTATTCTCCAAAACACCGGAAGGCAGGACAAGAAGCAACGGGTGGAAACGAATCAAGGAGTGAAACAACCCAGAGTTAAGCAGAAACTTCCCAACGGTGAGGACAATGAACTAGTGGAACAGCTGGTCTTCAGAAGTTGTGGGTGCTCCATCACTGGAGGTTTTTAAGAAGAGACTGGATAAACCATTGGTCTGAAATGGCATAGGATTTCCTGCCAAAGCAGGGGGTTGGACTAGAGCAGTGGTTGCCAACTAGTGGTCCGCTAGTCCGTAGAATAGGTGGGGTTGGCGGGGCCAGTCAGAGGTGGCATTGGCTGGTTCTCTGAACTACTCAAAATTTCTGCTACCGGTTCTCCAGCACTGGTCAGAACCAGCTGAATCCCACCTCTGATGGGCAGTGGGAGTGGAAAGTGCTGGCTTCCCCATTGAGTTCCAGGGAGGATTGGAAATCCCCCCTTCCCTTCCAACAGATCTGAGCAATTTTATTCATCAAGCGTTCAACAAATTCCTCTGCACAGCCCTGCACAGTCCCGACAGGGACAGGAATAGATTTCATGGCCTCCCAGGTGCCCTCACCACTACACCAAACTGGCTCTCATTTTTACATTCTACCTATGCAACATCTAAGGCTCTAACTGTTGCTCCGCTCCCCAGGCTTTTGCTATGGGAGGGCCAAGGGATAATTGTGGGGCCTGTTGACTGGAACCACATACGTAGGAAACTGCACCTATGTCTCTGTTCCTTGGCTCATGTCAATTGTCCATATTCAATCAATCAGAATAGAACTGGAGGGGGCCTTGGAGGTCTTCTAGCCCAACCACTGCTCAAGCAGGAAACCCTATACCATTTCAGACAAGTGGTTATCCAATCTCTTCTTAAAAACTTCCAATGTTGGAGCATTCACAACTCCTGGAGGCAAGTTGTCCCACTGCTTAAATTGTCCTAGCTGTTGGGAAGTTTCTCCTTAATTCCAGCTTGCTCTCCTCCTTCATTCGTCTCCATCCATTGTTTCTTGTCCTGCCCTCTGGTGCTTTGGAGAATAAGTTATCCCCCTTTCTTTGTGGCCGCCCCTCAACCTTAGTCCTTCTCTTCTCCAAACTAGCCATAGCCAGTTCCTTCAACCGTTCTTCATATGTTTTAGCCTCCAGCCTTTAAATCATTTTAGTTGTTCTTCTCTGCCCTTTTCCCAAAGTCTCAATATCTTTTTTGTAATGTGGTGACCAAAACTGGATGCAGCATCCCAGGTGTAGTTCTACTACTACTACTACGTTACTAGTTCTGCCCAAGGCAAAACTATCAGGGTAACATGAGAACCAGAACTTGGAGGGGTCCTGTGCTAAGTGGACACGCTGGCATATGTTCCAATTAGCTGAATGACCAGAAAAAACAATGGTAAAGAGCATGCCCATTGGGCAAACAGGGGCTGGGCAAAAAGGGGAAATAAACACACTGTTGCTTGATAGAGTTGCACCTGCATGAGACAAATGGTGAAATTATCCAACAAATAATGATATCCCAATCCTCATCAGAGAAGCTATCGAGCGTGAACAGAAGCGTCCAAACGCCATCTTATTTGGTCTAGAGGACATCAATGACAATGATGACATCACAATTGTCCGCAACATCATCAGTGACTATCAAGCATCAACCATCTCCCCTGATGAAATACTTGACATTTCCCGCATCGCCCCAGAGTTCAAAAACAGTGACGGCTCAGTGGCCCCACGCCTCTACAGAGTCATTTGCACAAATGAATCGGGCAAACGTAAATTTATTTATACTATAAATTCAGTCGCCAAAAGCAACGCCAACTATAAGAACCTCCATTCTTGCCCTGACCTAACCGTACAGCAACATGTCCATTCCTGTGAACTCCGCACAGAACTCAAAAAACGTCTAGACAATGGAGAGAAGGACCTGTACATTGACTACCGTGCTGACTGTATCAAAAGTAAGTCACACAACCTACAACTCAGCATCCAACCCTACCTCATCCAACCCACCGTCACTCAAAACTAGGCGCGCAGGCCCCTAGCTACCTCTATTCCAACTACAACTGGCCTTAAATGCAAGCTACTCAATGCAAGAAGCCTTGTGAATAAAATACCTGAATTTCTCCTCTTACTAAATATGGCTAAATTCGACATCATATTTGTCTGTGAAACATGGCTCAATGCATCTCTCCCTGACTCCATTACCACAGCAAGAGACCATCATGTTTACCGATCAGATTGTGAAATCCATAGAGGAGCTGGTATTGCTATCTTCTATAAAAAGTCCTTACATCTAAAAAACATCCAAGTTACCCAGGAGCTTGCTCTTCCTGAGACCATCATCTGTGAACTGTCCTTAAATATCACATTTCGATTCTTACTATGTTACAGAGCCCCTGATTATGACATCGAACATGTAAACAAGCTAAATTCACTACTAACATGGGCAACATCCTGCCCACATGCTTTTATCTTTCTTGGTGACTTCAATCTACCTCACATTAACTGGACCCTAAACGAATGTAAAATTGAACCCATACATGCAACCTTCTACAATGCTGTAACAAATCTGGGACTGGAACAACTAGTAACCAACAATACTAGACTTAACAACTGCCTCGATCTCATCTTCTGCAATAGTTTGAATTCAATTTACGGAATACAAATTATAGAATCCTTTTGCAACAGTGGCCACAACATGATTGACTTTTGTCTCAACATACGTCCACACAAAAATCATCACAATGACGTGATCCCCAATATAACTTCAAAAAAGGCAACTATGATCTTACAGACAACGATCCCTCATCCCTTGATTGGCAATTTCTATTCACTGAATTCAATACTGTTGAAGACCATTACAACGTATTTTTACTTGAAGTCAAAAGAGTCATCAAACTATATGTACCAATAACAACTCCCAAAACCAGAAAAAACCAGATTACCCACAACAATAAGAAGCTTCAATCCAAAAAGAGATCACTTTGGCGAAAAAAAAAATCTGGTCACATTGCCAACTTCAAAAGCCGATACAAAAATTTATGTCACCAGATAAAGACTGAATGCACCAATTATCACATTAAACAAGAGAAAAACTTTCTACACTCCAATACCACCCGTGCTTTCTACAATTTTGTAAACAACAAACTAAAAGACTCAAGGTCCATCCCACCCCTGAAAGGACCTAATGGTAAAAACTGTAATGATGACACCATTAAAGCAAACCTCTTTAACACATTCTTTGGCTCAGTATTTGTAAACAGCAATGGATCATGCCCAGTATTTCCTAGTCGAACCACAGACAACTACAATGATCTAATACATATTGATTTTACAGAAGACAATGTTGAAAAAGCTCTATGCAATCTATAGTCTGTAGGGAGCGTGCATAAGTGCACCAACGTGCCTACCGTCCCTGTCCTATTGTTTCTTTTTATTCTTCTTATATGTATCCATTTCATGTATTCATAACTATGTTTATACTTATACCTATTATCTTGTAAGCGATTGACAAATCAAATCAATCAATAAAATAAAATAAATAAACTAGAAGGCAAATAGCCAGCACAGAACAGGTTCACCAAGGCAGTGGCAAAGAAGTTAGAGTGATCCATGTCAGTCCAGAAATCAAATGTTCCAGAAAGTTCCAGAAGCGTATCTAGATTGCAAGATGAAGGCCTAGAAGCAGAGCAGGAAGCAAGGACACAAGAATTCTGAGAGCTATTTCCATTGAGAATCCAATCCTGGAGATTCCTTCTCGGTCTTCATAATCAGACTCCACCTTTACTAGTTCTTGCTGATTTCTGTCTGGTCAGCCTCTGGGGACTGATAGCCTGCGAGGTCCTAAGGCTAGCAAAACTTGAGGTCCCTTGGCCTCTGATGAGCTAGAATGAAGCATAACACAAAGGGCCTTTGCTCTAAAGTTCTATGCTGCTCCCCTATATATTATAGGAATGGAGTAAATGCAAAGAACAGATTTACTCCTGTGTAGGGCGAGTCTGCAGTATGAAATTGACAACTGGAATTTGGAAGGATTGTACTTCTGGAAGGATATAAATTGTCCAAAAGAAACAGACCTAACAAAAAAGGGGATGGAGTTGCATTATATATAAGAGATCACTGCACCTCTACAGAAATGCATAAAACCAAGGATGAAAGTGTTCTGTCTCACCTTCACTTCCCCAGAAGTTAAGGAACGTTAGCTAACACAGAAGAGTCACGCTCGCCTGTTCTGTTTCACCTTCCCTTCCCTTGAAGTTAAGGAACGTTAGCTAACACAGAAGAGTCACGCTGGCCTGTCGCCAAACTCCCCGTTATCTCTCCGACAAGAGCGTTGGCAGTCACCCAGGCTCTCACTGCCAAATCCAAGCCAAGAAGGAATGTAGTACTCACAGAAGAATTGCTTTACTTTCAGAGTCCAAAAATCAAGCACACAGACGGAAGCTTCGGATTCATATTGTCACGAACAGAGTCTGCAGCGTAGGCACACCCACTTTTATACCTGGTGGGGTGTGGTCCAGCTCAATCTCTGGCCCTCCCACGCCCCCTACGTTGCTGCTGACGTTTCTCCCTCCGACGTTGCCTGGGATCAAGCCAGGAACCTCCATCCTCCCTCTCTCGCCATGGCTTTACTGATACACGTCTCTCAGGCAGTTCCTCTTGGCTTTCCGAGGAAACCTGAGGCATTGCCAGGGAGGAAGGTCCTGGGGAGTGGGGCCTTGCCAGGGAGGAAGGTCCTGGGGAGGGGGGCCTTGCCAGGGAGGAAGGTCCTGGGGAGGGAGACCTTGCCAGGGAGGAAGATCCTGGGGAGGAAGGCCCTGGTGAGGGAGGCATTGCCCGTTCCTCCTCTTCTTCTTCCTCATCATCCAGGTCCTCTTCCTCTGTCAGCACAGGCTCACGAGGCGGGGCCACAACAGAAAGCATCCTTGAATGCATAGGGGTTAAAATAAAAGGAAAAAAGAATGGCATTGCCATAGGTGTGTACCACAGGCCACCGAACCAAGCACAAGCAAGAGATGAACTTTTTGCTAATTAGTTATCTAATGTATGCTGAAAGCACCCCACAGTAGTAATAGGGGACTTTTATCTACCCTCACATCAACTGGCAAACAAACTCTGCATTAAGTGGGAGAGCGAACAGGTTCCTTACAAGCCTAGCTGACAACGTTGTAATCGACAATGTGAAATGTTAGTAGCCCTTCTTCTGAAGGCAAACCTGGTTGATTGTCCTCACCGTCAGGAAGTTTCTCCTTAGTTCCAGGTGGTTCTCTCCTTGGTCAGTTTCCACCCATTGCTTCTTCTCTTGCCTTCTGATGATTTGGAAGATGAGTTAACCCTCTCTTTCCTGTGGCAGCACTTCTGATATTGGAACAATGTTATCATGTCACCCCAAGTCCTTTGCACTTCATTAGACATACCCAATTCCTGCAACTGTTCTTCAAATGTTTTAGCATCCAGCCCACTAATCAGAGGTGGGATTCTACTGGTTCGGACCGGTTCTATAGAACCGATTGTTATGATTCTGCACAGTTCGGGGAACCAGCCAATTGTGCCCCTGGCTGGCCTCGCCCTTCTCTGCCCGCCCAGTCAGTCCTTATCGCGCCTGTGTGACATTGCGCACATGCCTGACATCATTGACTGCGTTCTCCCCCGCCCAGTCACCCAGGAAGTAAAAAGGGGTGTGGCAGGTGGGGGGCCATGGCAGGGGTGTGTGTGCTGGCAACCCCCCAGGCTCCATTTTTTGCCTTCTTGGGCCCCAGGGAAGCCTTCTGGGAGCAAAAACGCCCCCCACAGGAGGCTTCCCTGAGGCCAGGAGGCAAAAATAGGGGAGGGGGTTGCTTCAAAAAAAAAAAGAAAAGAAAAAAACCATACCCACCCAGTCACATGGCCACACCCACCTAGCCACGCCCACAGAACCGGTTGTTAAAAAATTTGAATCCCACTGCTGCCCCTCATCATTTTTGTTGCTTTTCTTTGCACTCTTTCCAGATTCTCAATATATTTTTTACATCACGGCGACCAAATGTGAATGCAATATTCCAAATGTGGCCTTATCAAGGCCTTATAAAATGGTATTAACACTTCACATGATCTTGATTTTATCCCTCTGTTTATGCAGCCTAGGATTGCATTGGCTTTTTTGGTGGTTGTAGCACACTGCTGGCTCATATTGCAGTGATTATTTACTAGTTCCCTCTTGCAGTTACTGCTATTGAGGTAAGTTTCATTCTAATCTGTAGCTGTACATTTGGGGTTTTTCCCCTTATGTGTAAAACCTTGCTTTCCTCTACAATGAACTTCATTTTGTTAGATAAGGCCCAGTGTTCAAGTCTATCAAGATCCATGTGGATCTTGAGCCTATCTTCTGCGGTGTTGGCTATTCCTGCCAACTTAGTGTAGTCTGTAAATTTGATGAACTGCCTTTCAATTCTCTCATCTAAACCATTTATGAAGTTACTGAACAGCACTGGGACTATAACAGAACTTTGTAGTACCCCATTGCTTACTTTCATCCATGTAGATGCAAGTTTCATTAAGGACTACAAGTTGAGTGTAGTTTATCAGTTAGTTACAAATTCATCTGGTGGTGTTGCTGTTTATCCTACATTTTTCTAGCTTACCAACTAGGTTATGGTCTACTTTGTCAAATGGCTTACTGAAATCCAAGTATACTATGTCCACACCATTTCACTGGTCCACTAATTCGGTCATTTGATTGAAGAATGAAAGAAGATTTGTTTGGCATAATCTGTTTTAGACAAACCTATGTTGGCTTCTAGTTATAACTTTGCTTGCTTCTAGATGTTCGCAGATCTGTTGCTTGATTAACTTTTCCAGGATCTTCCTAGGTGATGATGCTTTGGCTGGTTACTCTGTAGTTTTCTGAATCTGTCCCCGCCTTCTTTTTTTGATGATGGTAACCACATCAGCTCTTTTCCAGTCTTCTGGTAGTTCCCAGGTGCTCCAGGATCTTTGATAGATACAGCTCAATGGTTCCAATATCACATCTGACAGCTCTTTCACAACTCTGGGATGTAATCCATCAGGATCTGGTGATTTGAACTCTTCTAAAGTGGACAGGTGTTTTCTTACCATTTTCTTGCCTATTTTAATTTGTCTTCTGAGTCAGTCTTACACTAATGTTTTTAGTAGGTCAGGCTGTGTTACCTTTTTGCATGAAGACAAATACAAATAATGAATTAAGTAGTTCTGCTTTCTCCTTGCTGCCTGTCATTTCTTTGCCATCTTCACCCATTAGTGGTCCAATTATTTCCTTGACTTTTTCTTGTTCTTTAATACGTTGAAAAAAATCTTTATTTTTGACATTTGTTGCACGTCTTAGTTCATTCTGAGCCTCAGCCTTCCTGACTTCATCTCTGCAGATTCAGACTACATGCTGTTTCTCTATATGTCCCTCTTTCTATTTTTTATACTTATCCTTTTTTGTCTTTCAATTTATCAGAGAAATCTTTGTGCAACCATGCTGGTTTCTTTATGAATTTCTTATTTTTCTTTTTCAGTGGTATTGTGCTGGACTGGGCTTTTATAATCATATTTTTAGTTTCCCAATCTTCTTCAGTTGTTTTTCCATTTAAGAAATTCTGTCCTGCCTTGTCATGATTCAATACTTCTGATTTGCAACATGGATGTCATTAGAAAACTGGGCTCAGTTTATGGAAGTTCAGGTCTGTAGTTGGAGTTTATATGCACTTTGGTCTGGAGTTGGAGGTTTTTAAGGGGGCAGTTAGCTCTTTCTAGTCATTAAAAAAAACAGATGGGCAAGAAGCTGTGCCTAAATTTATCTGCTACTTTAAAAGCAACATCTGATATTCCCTGAGACTACATAGATTAAAGTAAAGATTTATGTTAATGCCAAGGATTAAGAGAATTTTAATAGCATGCATAAAGATGTAAATGTGCTATGTTCCATTTTTTTTCTGCAGACAAATATGTCATAAGGGAGCTGTAGATGGAACAGATTATATTCACATCCTACAAACTGTAACATCTGGCTTAATTTTGCACTTTTGTGTTCATTACATAGCTGTTGTCTTCATTGGTGCATCCTTCAAATCACACTTCAACATAGAAACGTTTATTCTCCACTTTTGAAATCCCCCTAAGGGAGCTGGAACTACCTACAAAAATAGCATTTTTGGCAAATTCCTGATTATCTGTTTATTGAGGAGTCAGGGCTCACTTAGAATTCTCTCTACTCCATTTTCCAACTTTCATTACTATGTAATGCAAACAGGCATGAAGTTCACACTGAAAAAGATCAGGTGCTTTATTAGGAACCCCGCCATTAGATATAGAAATATATTAAATGCAGACATTATTGAAAAAAAATATAGTGATGGAGACAGTTAAGGTGCATATGTATATGTCTTAAATGCATATTCTGGTTCATCACTTTCCTGCTGTGTCTGAGAAATCATTCTGCAACGGAGCTTTAAAAACGATGTTTAGCATGTATCACTAACAGGCATCAGTGGCTGAAAGTTCTTTTCCATCCATGTTTCAATCTAAGAAGATGTTAAGGTGACAATTATATATTTGCATTTCTTGTTTTTTAAAATAATTTGAAACTAAGCAAAATGTGAAAAAAAGATATCATGAAAACTGGGAAAGTGAACAAAATTGCTTGAAAAAAAGGAGGAGATGTGTCTGCAGATATCAGCAGTTGACCTGAACATGGGAGTTGCAGAGGTGGTATTCAGCAGGTCCTGATCGGTTCTGGAGAACTGGTAGCGTAAATTTTGAGTACTGCTCAGATTGGAAGGGAGGGGAGATTTCCAATGCTCCCTGGAACTCAATGGGGAAGCCAGCACTTTCCACTCCCACTGACCATCAGAGGTGGGATTCAGCTGATTTTGACAGGTTCTACAGAACCGGTAGCAAAAATTTTGAGAAGTTTGGAGAACCGGCAAATCCTGCCTCTGACTGGCCCCGCCAACCCCATCTCTTCTCTGCCTCCCATTGAGTCCTAGTTGATCGGCTGGGTCTTCTTTGGTGGCCCTGCACAGCAGAACGGAGCTGGAAAGCAGGCTAGGGGGGTGGGGAGGGAAGGGGGATTTTGCAGTATCCTTCCCCCACCATGCCCACCAAGCCACGCCCACCAAGCCACATGCACAGAACCAGTAGTAATTTTTTTGTAATCCCACCACTGGGGAGTTTACTTAGACTCCACACTAGAGCCACGTTATTTGGATTTACCAAAGCATTCATCTCAGTTTTTTCTGGAAACAACTTTTTGAGTCATGAGACATGGTTGGGAGACGGGACTAAGTAGATTGACCCAACCCGTGGACCTGCTGTGTTGCAGAGGGAGCTTTTGATTTCTACTGAGGATCCGTTAGGCAGTTTGGCTGATGCCTTGGTTACAGCCTGAAATAGGTGGGTGACTGAGGCCCTTAACTGGATTGTGCCCGTGTGTTCTCTGTGTGCCAATCCTGGGATCCACCATAGGTTTTCTGGGGAGCTCAAAGACATGAAGCACCAGAAGTGATGCCTGCAGCGACACTGGAGAAAGACAAAAAGTAAATCTAGCCAAACTTGAGTGACATCTTGGGCCTATATCACGGCGATAAGGATGACAAAACATTGTAATTACTCCAACCTTTGGGTTGCTTCTGGTGGGGAATGGTAGCCTGGCAACCCCCCCCAAATCCTCTGAAGGGAAGAGAGCCCCTGCAGCTTTTGAAAGCCACTGGGAGGAAGGAGATCTCTGTTGGCTTTTATCTCCCTGGATCAAAGGGAGATTAACAGATTAACCATGTGTTTTCTGGAAGGTAGTTCCTTCTGATTAAACTGCAGAGATGGAAAAACTTTTGCAGTTAGATTGAGACTTGAGCTGTTGGGAGTGCTCTGTGCTCCTAACTTCAGAAGGACTGTTACAGATTTTACAGCCTTGTTCTCCCCATCTTTTATTCACTTTAAGAACTAATTAATTATAGTTGAAGAGAGATTTCCTTTTGCAGCAAAAATAAGGCTCCTTGCGGTAAGCTAAACCCTCTTTTGAAACTACAAAAATACAAGAGAGACCTCAGTTTAAAGATTTAAAGACTTTTGAGAAAAAGAGAGGTTCTTTTAAAGTTTTCAATGGCTAGGAGGACAGTCTTTATTTTTTTATTCTGTTATTTTTATTTTTACTGCTTTATTTTTGATGAAAGGACTTTGATACAATGTATTACTGAGTTAGTTAAAGAGAGTAGCCTTGAATTGCAATGTGTGTCACTTCTTTCTAAAGCTCTGCATGACAAAAGATTAGGAGCCTGATGTTTAGTTACCACCTGGCTGGGATAAAATTGACCGATAGAAGAATGACGAAGGAGGGCAGAAGAGCTCATTCTGCAACAATCTGCAATTATACCTGCAAAGTCACTTGGTTGAGCTTGGCAGCTACAGAAATTCAGTGAATTAAAAAAAAAGTAACAATTGTTTTGGACATAATTGAATATTTACAATAAAACAAGCAGTATCAATCTTTTTGAATGCAGAGAAAGCCCTTGATAATTTGATTTGGGGTTTTATGTTTAATGTAGTTGAGAAGATAGACTTTGGATTGAACTTTATTTTTTTTCTTTTAATGACACCATAATCTCTTGCGGGGTGGAGTCTGGGCAACTGAATTGGGCTGAGTGTTTACTGGCTGGATGCCCTTCCTGTTGCCGATGCGGAGTTTTTTTTCAGCAGATAAATTCTCGTTGTGTCCAGAGAGAAAAATATCTGCCTCTACTTAGGACGAACTCACAGCCTCCTGATTGTGAGGTAAGAGGTCTACCTCTAGGCCACCAGACCATTCTTGGATTGAACTTTACACATGCACTGAAATGTATTTATACATTACAGAAGACCCAGATTATGGTCAATAGAAATCTGATGAAAGAATGCGAGGTATAGCAAGAACAAGGCAGGGGTATCCTTCATCTTCTTTATTGTTTATCTTGGTATTTGAATTACTAAACAAAGACATTAAACAAGACAATGGAGTAAGAGCATTACATGTAAATGTAATGCAATTCTGGGTTGTGTCAGATCTGGAATAATGTCAGGTTTCCAAGTGATGAAATCCATTTAAAAAGAATAGAGCAAAGTCCATCTTCCAAGACAACTTATTTTATTTAGGAAAGCATCAAATTGGCAAAGTCCAGGGTAATTCCGGATCTGACACAACCCAGAATTACACCACATAATATTGGAAATTAGAAACACCCTCCAAGGGTCACATTCCCCAAAAGAAATAAATCAACGTTGCCTAGTGTCATCAATCTCCACCTCTGGGTCTCAGCAGGGTCAGCTTTTGTTCCCACGGGAAGGAGAACCACCTAGCCTAAACAACTCTCTCTATCTCCACTCCTCCCTTCTTCTTGGGCCTCAGGGAAGCCTCCTGGGAGGGCCTTTTTGTTCCTAGAAGGCTTCCCTGGGGCCCAGGAGCCCAAAAATGGAGCCCAGGGGAGGTGCACAGCACCCCCCACGCGCCCCTTTTTGCCTCCTGGGCCTCAGGGAATCATCCTGGGTGAAGCAGTAAGACAGCGAGGGGGATCCTGGCACAGGTGATCATCAGAACAGCTGATTGTCGGAAGGGGGGAAAATACCTTAAGGAGTGACTGGGTGGGGGAGAATGCATGTCGCGCATGCACGATAAGGACTGACTGGGCAGGGAGGGGAGGGGAGGGGCAGGCAGAGAGGAGTGGGGCCAGCCAGGGGCACGATTTGCCGGTTCTCCAAATTGCACAGAATCATAACAACTGGTTCTATAGAACTGGTCTGAACTGGTAGAATCCCACCCCTGCCGATCAGTTACACCACCAATGAAAAAAGTAACTTATGACCATTTCCCCACACTTGTGACCATTGCAGCAACATGATCAAAATTCAGACGTTTAGCAACTGACTCATACTTATGACCATTGCAGTGTCCTGCGATCATGTGACCATCTTTTGTGACCTTCTGACAAGCGAAGTCAATGGGGTATTTGGATTCACTTAACAACTATGTTGCTAACTTAAAACCTGCAGCGATTCACTTAGCAACCTAACACTTGACAAGAAAGGTTGTAACATGGGGCAAAACTCAAAAAATGTCTCACTTAGCAACAGCAATTTTGGGCTCAACTGTGGCCGTAAGTCAAGGACTACCTGTATGATAAAATGTGCTAATTTTTTTGGGCTATAATATGCAAATAGACTAATGGGAAAATGTGCGGTTGAAGGGATAGACATTTATATTATCTTCTAGCCTTAAAGGGAATTTTTATAACATGATGTATGGTTGACATTTGTGATCAGAGAAATTGTCTAGAGTGTACCAAGGTATTTTGAATCTTTGTTGGAAATGTGAACACAAAAGGACATGTTTGGTGGACATGTTAAAAAAAAATCAAAACTTTTCGGATACAAATACATGCATCAATTTAGAAAAATTTAAAGGTGAAATAAAGTACTACTGCAACCAGAGACTTTGGGTCTCTGACAAGCCACGAGAAAAAAGTCAACCGGACTTGGTTTTTAAAATGATAATTGCAGTGAGACTATTACATGTTGAAAAACGAAAAGACTTGACACAACCTACGACAGTTGGTGAAGATGATGGAATTTGCTGAGATGGCTAAATTACTGGTTTGGTTACGGAAAAATCAGCATCTACACTTCTGACTGCATGGAAACCCCTTATAGACTTTTTGCAGAAACAGAAAAAAACAACCACCACGATTTGTGATTTTGAAGATTGAGGGGGGGGGGAAGAATAATAGAAGAAAGGGGTTTTTTGTCATCATAAATTTTGTGCTCGTACTTATATTTGCTGCAAAGGAAATTGGAAGCTCCTCGCTATTTGTTTTTACAATCCATCTTCCCTCCCTCCCATGGTTTTTATGTCTTTTGTAAACTTTCAATAAAAATATATATACAAAAAAATTATCCCAACCTTACCACATCTGTCAAGAGTTGCCCAGCAGCCTGTTTCAGAGTGATTCCCTCCATTAGGGAGATTTGGACTAGAGGACCATCTACAGGGCTGTGGTGAGGAATTTTCATTCTGCAGATAGTCCTTGACTTATGACCATTTGTTTTGTTTTGTTTTTTTTTAATTACATTTATATGCCGCCCTTCTCCTGAGACTCAGGGCGGCTTACAATTTTTGGAGCACAACCCAATGCGCTCAGCAATTGTTTAATAACTGTTCCAAGTTATGTACTTGTACTTCTGACTGTCCCACCGTCCTTGAAGTTAATTTGGGCACTTGGCAAACGCTCATGTTTATGGCCAAGTCCAGTGTGCTGCAATCACACGATTGAGATTTGCAACCTTTGTTTTGGCCAATTTTTAGCAAAAAATAGCATTAGCACTTAGGCTTATACATCGCTTCACAGTGCTTTACAGCCATTTATAAGCGGTTTAGAGTCAGCCTCTTGCCCCCAAACATCTGGGTTCTCATTTTACCTACCTTGGAAGGATGGAAGGCTGAGTCAACCTTGAGCCAGTCAGGATCGAACCTCTGGCAGTGGGAATGAAGGATCAACCAGCAATGCTACATTATAAACTACTGCACCACCATGGCAAAAATGCCTTTGGGGAAGCTGGGTTTGCTTAACGACTGCCGTAAAAATTGTGAAATTGGATGCAGCTCACCCACCATGACTTCCGACAAAAATTCTGATCTCAATTGTCAAGGGGCCATAAGTCAAGGGGTCTTCAAACTTGACAGCTTTAAGACTTGTGGACTTCAACTCCCAGAATTCCTCCTCCAGTCATGTTAGCTCAGAAATTCTGGGAGTTGAAGTCCACAAGCCTTAAAGCTGTCAAGTTTGAAGACCTGTCATGCCCCTGTTGGACTCTGATTCGGAGGAGGAAGTGAACAGCTGGCAGGGAGTGGGGGGGTGGCTCCGTTGGCTGTGGAAGAAACTGGGGAAGGGCAAAGTCTGGCTGGGCAGAGCAGGGGAGACATAGAGCAAGGCAGAGGGAATTTGGAAGAAGACCCAGGCCCATCCCCTCTTCATCCTAGGGCACGCAGGGAGGAACGGAGGAGGGAGCAATGTGGGATGTGTGGCTTACGGGGGAGGAAAGGGCCCTGATTAGCTGCAGCTGGGAACACTGTATAAAAAAGGAAGCTGTGTGCAGTAAGCTGTTGGGAGCAAACATGAATTTATCTTGTATCGCCGTGGCTTATCTGTGTTCCTGGCGTCTTCCTGTGTGAGTTTTGCTGTGCTTTCAAGTCTGAAATTCCTTCTCCTGCCCTGTCAAGCTAATTACTTCAGTTTGGTTTGTTTGGGTTTTAAGTTAGTTTGTGTGTACCTTGTTTTGGACTGAATTTTCTACAGTTAAAGGCTGTTCCTGGGAGAGTTTTTCTCCAGCCGAAGGTAACCTGGACATTAGGAGCAAAGTTGAAGATAATAAAGGGACTGTTATTGCGTATTTGATTGTGTTGCCTTGGTGCCATGCTCCGGGTCATCACAAGACCCTCACCATAAGTCAAGGACTATCGTTTGGTGGCTAAGGTTACTCAAATATGCTTGGAGATGGACTGTGGCTGGGAGGTCCAAGTGAGTTGCCTGAGGCTGGTGAGGTTATCCGGATGAATTCAGTCCTGTGACAGCTGAGGATATGGACAAAATCCTTCCATATATGAGTCCACCCATCTGTCTAGCAACTAGGGCTTGGGTCCATGCAGTTGTATCAGCACATTTGAAGGAATGCTCTTCTTTCTGCCTTTGAAGAGGAAGCCGTGTGCCTCTTCCTCAAGAGAAGTTTTGTTTTTGCATTTTAACTTTTTAAGAATACAATAAAAACAGAATAAGAACAAAAAGAGAGGCTATTGCTAGACAATATTACACCATCCCAATTATGAATAGCTATTGGCCAGCTTCCAATCTTCCCTTTTTGGAAAAGATGGTTGGCTAGAAGTTGCAGAGGATCTTGGAGGAAACAGATTGTCTAGACCTATCACTGTTAAATAGGTTTGCAGTGGTTGAGTCTGTTAATGATGTTTGGTGGAACTGAGATGGGGGTGGTGCATTCATCCTTGTGTGCTTTCCTCTCTCTGTGGTTTTCAATACCATTGACCATGGTGTTCGTATGGACCGGCTGGGCGGGGAGGTTGGAGTGGGAGGCCCTGAGTTGCAGTGGTTTGCCTCTTTCCTCAGTGACCAGTCTTGGTCTCCTCTCAATTGGCAGCAAAGGACAGATCATGCATGCGCCTCACTTTGCAGGCTGCCTCAGGGTTCCATGCTTTCTCGCTCTTTGTTTAACATCTAGCGGGATTGCTGGATGAAATATAATCTGTCAGTATGCGAATGATATCCACAGGGGTAGGATTCAAAAATCCCAGCAATCGGTTCGCTACCCGGTTGCTGGGTGGGTGGGGCCATGGTGGGCGGGGCCTACCATAACTTCCTGTTTCCAGCTTCTGGTGGGCCTCCAGAGCCTGGGGGAGGCCATTTTCACCCTCCCAAGGGTCCAGTGGCTTCCCCCGGGCCTCTGGGAGGGTGAAAACAGCCTCCCCTGGGCTATGGAGGCCCTCTGGAAGCTGGAAACAGGCCTGTTTCCGGACTTCCAGGAGGCCCATTTTCCCCCCTCCCACAGCTTCCATGCAGATCCTGCACTTTCCTCCATCAAAAATGGGCCACGTGGGGACTCCTGGGAGGGACGGGGTGGGAGGGGAGGGGAGGGGCAGCCAGTTGGTTGAAATACCGGTTCGCCAAACCAGATGTAACTTTAACACCTGGTTTGCCCGAACCGGTAGAATCCCACCCCTGGATACCCAGTTGTACATTACAACCCTGAATTGGGCAGGTGAGACTGTTGTTGTACTGACTTAATATCTGGAGGCTGGTTGGGATGGGGTAGAACTGGATGGGGTAGAACTGTCATGGGTCTGCCCCTGGACCCCTGTTCTGACCCAGCTCCCAAACACGACAAAGTTAACCCAAAGCTTCGTTTATTGGGCATGCCAGCAGCCCTGGCAAAAAGTTTCTCTCTCAACACCAACTAACAGGTCCATCCAGTCAGAAGATGAATAGTTGCCTGCCACACCTATTCATCTCCGCCCCCTGCCTTTTATCCCCAGAGCTAGGGTGGGGCTCTGCTAGCAGTGGTGGCTCTTCCTTCCCAAGGATTGGACCATAGATTTCCACTGCTCTCCTCTCCTCTGCCTTCTGTGCATCCATGCATTAGGCACTCGATCCAGCTGTTCCTCCTGTTCTTCACTAACCACCTCCAGACCTGGGGGCTCTTGACTCCCCATCTGAGGGCTGACGGATGGTCCAGATCCAGGCCCAGGCCCAAGCCCTGCCTCTCCTTCTTCCAGCTCCATGCCCTTTTCCCCCTCGGAGCTCCCAGGTTGCCCTGATGCTGACCGTGATTCCCATGCCTCCCCCTCCTCTGATTTGACTGCTGGAGGGGCTGCTGGCTGACAGGCCACAACAATGCCTCTTCAGATGCAGGTTCAAAGGACGAGGGCAAATTTGAGTTGGCAGAGGAAAATGAGGAGCCAAGTGCTGGTCAGATTGGGGTTTGGAGAGTGCTAGCCTGAGGAAGCAGCCTCAGCTGGGTCATTGGACAAGTGACAGGCTAAGGCTAAGGCTGAGGGAGGTGAGCAGCAGCTGCAGCAAGTCAGCTAGGAGGCTCCAGGTAAGGACCAGGAGCAACTGCCACCCATTAGCAATGAGGAGGTGGAGTCTAGACCTCCTCCTGATCCAAGGACAGGTAGAGCAGAGGAGACAGGCGGAATGCTGGTCAGCTAGACTACTCATGAGGAGGCAATCTTGCCTCTCATGAAGGGCTACGCTGTCGTCACCTACTTAACCCCGCCGCGAGGACTTCAGCATTCCTGGAGCAATGTGCTCAGTTCTGTGCCTTGTGTGCTCATGCCACACATCCTGACCTGTTTGACTCGTGGCTTGCTTTCCTGGACTTTGTGTGTGCCAGTGACTCTTGCTGTGCTGAGCTCAGAGTCCAGACCTGTTCAACAGGCGTGCTTTTGGAATACCTGTTTGGGGGTTTGAATAAACACAGGTAGACTTTTGCTGTATATATGTGTGTGGGGGTGAACAGGGCAGCACAAGAACAGACTTTGGGTCAATCCTGAGAAGACTGAGTGGCAGTGGCTATTTTGCCCTCTGAACTGGGGACATCTCCACTGCTGACCTTGAAGGGCAGCTGTGGGCAGGCAGGTATTTGTACAGGTTCATTTTGTGTAATAATCATGCCATTCCTTCACCAGGTAGCCCTTCAGATGGTCACTCGGGCCTTGATCACCTCAAGGTTGGACTACAGTAATATACTCTATGTGGGACTGGCCTTTAAAACTATCCAGAAGCTGCAGCTGGTACAAAATTCAGTGTTATGAATCACTACTGCTATGTGAGCTGCAGGGCTTGCCAGTTGGCTTCTGGGTGCAGTTCAAGTTGTTATTACCTATGAAGATTTTTATCGCCTAGAGCAGGGGTGTCAAACTCAAGGCCTGTGGGCCAGATGTGGTCAGATCTGACCTGCAGGGCCGTCCTGGTCTACCCAATGCGAAAAGGAAAGATCAGGTCAATGTAGCTTCAGCCCGGTCTACCCAATGCAAAGAGGAAACATGCCAGCAGTTAAGGGAATGGCGTCAAGCTGGCCACGCCCACCCAGTCACCCTGCCCACCCGGCCCTCCAAAGTCAACCACAACCTTGATGCGGCCCTCAATGAAATTGAGTTTGACACCCTTGGCCTAGAGCCCACTTAGTTGAGGGATTGCCTGTCTCCAATTGTTTCAGCCTACTTGGTATATCTGGGCTCCAGGTCTCTTCAACTCAGGGCTGCCATCTTGTCCTCTGATGCATTTCTTCGTCAGCCCCCAGCCCCCTGGAATAGCATCTCCCCAGAGATATTGCCTGGATGATATCCATCTCTTTGGAGAGCCTTTAAGACTTGGCTCTGTTCCCCAGGCTTGGGTTTAATGTGCTTATTATATATCGATGGGGACCCTGCTGTATTTTTGTGTTGCTTTATAGCCGTTTTGGTCAGGGCTGTCCCTTTCTGTAGGTTTTCACTGTTTAGGAGTTTTGCAAGCCTTCCAGAGTTTTCACCACAAATATAATGATTAAATTAAATTAAAATGTGCCTAACCATTATGGTGCCAAAGTGATAAAGCGTGCTCTGTGATGTGTTAATGCAAATACCATCCCTCTGAATTTGTTTTGTGATGTTCCAGGCAAAACAGAGAAGCTTGGATGGTGACATTGTGAGACATCCTTTATCAGCCTTCCCAACCTTCCCAAGCTCACAGAGACACCCATGCGAGAACTGGAGATTGCTGGGAATATGAAAGACAGAGCAACTGATTTAACCTTCTGGTGCCATGAAGCTCATTCATGGAGCTTATGTATTAGTATAAATGTCTGTTCCACAAAATTGCATAGGAGGAGCCCCACAAGGTTGCAACCAACAGGTCACCTCCACTTAATAAAGGTCTTCAAAGGGCTTTGAGTAATTAAACATTAAATAATCCATGTAATAGAAATCATAACTACGCTGCCTTTGAGAAGGAGAAAGCTGTGTGAAATATTGTTGTGTAATCTGTGTGGTTGTCCTCTCTTCATCGGAATGTCTATCTTTAAACCTAGGGAAAGTCAAGTTCTGGGGAGCATTTATCAAATGGAGGAAAAAATTAGCATCTTCTTCCATGGTTTCAAATTTCCCAATGAAGTCATAGTCTACTAAGCAAGGACTACAGAGCCTGTTGATGTGATCCCAGTGGATGTCCATGCCGACCGGCCGATGCACATCGAGAAGATACTGAATGAACTCTTTGAACTCTACCCCAGAGCCTGTCCTCAGAGCCTCCTTGGTGGCATTGGGGCGATACTTGGAAATAATGGGCCTGCCAAAGACGGGGTGGTAATAATTGTTTGGATGCTCAAACTTGTCTCGAAATGCCGACACTAACTTCTCAAAAGGTTCCCGAACAAAGAGCATCTTCGTGTAAGTACTGAGCCTGTAGTTGATCCCTTTGTGATCGAAACCGTCCAGCTTCTTCAGATAATTCCCATAATGCACGGTATTGTGCTGAATAACCCTGGTTGAGGAGGCCAGTCCGTTCAGAACCATGAGCACTCTCTTCCAGTTGGAGCAGCCGGCTTTAGGGACTTCACAATATAAAATTCGATATTTATCTTCCACAAATATCCTGGACACGTGGTAAGGGGTGATGACTCTTTTGTTGTTGCTTTTGTACTTGGTGCATGTCTCCTTCATGATGCGTTTCCTCTCTCTTTGGACCTCATAGAGGCTTCTCCACCTCAGCTCGTCCTTTGCCTCAGCTTTCAGGACGGGCAGGCCGAGGAAGGAGCCGTTGACGGCAATCCGGAGGGGACCTCTTTTCAGGACAAATCTCCTCCTTCGTTGATAGGTCTTGGCAGAATTAGCGGCCGAACTTTTCCGCTGTCGGTCTCGAATCCCCGCTGAAGCCTTCCGGGCTTGGCCTGAGCTTTGCTGCTTCACAGACTCATCTTGCATGGGGTGTAACAAGGCCCTCTGGTTTCCCACTGGAAAGGTATCGCCTCCATTGCCCTGCGTTTTCCCGCCCTGATCGTTGCTCAACGCACCTTCCTAATGGAAAAAGAGAACCAAGACATTAGTCAATGAAGGCAGCATTCATCACAGCTGGCAGAGTTTAATGATGCCAGTCATATCTACCTTTTTGGTTCAGCCAAACTTCAGCACACGGTGCACTGGCTTTACACACCGCACTGAGGCTGCGGTGATGGGTTTTTTTTTTTACTTCTTACTTTTGAATGTGTCGCTATTAATCTGAACATCAATTCTAGAGATAAACCTGAGGACACTGGCGAGGAAACAGGTTTAATATTTTCAAAGCTTAGGGTCTATGAGGATTCTCAGTCATCCAGCTCACAGAAGTGGTTTGTGTTTGAGGCCATTTATGTTAACAGTGAGCAGCCCTCTCCCAACAGAGCAGGAGGGATAAGCACCACCACCTATCCCCAATTTACAATGGGGTCCTTTTGGCTGTTCCAAGAAATCCCACAGCTCTGATTCAGGTGATCCTGAGGTCACAGATAAAGCTCGCAGTAGCCACAAATGGCTCCCACAGAGCGTTAAGACCAATTGACTGAATAGAAAACACAATTTTTCCTATCATTCCCCCTCCCATCAACTAATCTCAACTGTCAATAACTGTCCTTCCATCTCCCGCAGCATCTAATACAACTGATGAAGCTTCTGGGATAGGAAGCAAAATGTCTTGTTTTCCTCAAAAAAAAATCAGTCCAGTTGCCTTTTCAAAAATAAAAACCACTTTTGTTTCAAAGCTTAGAGGCAAATAGAGGGACATTTTCCATTTTGGAAGACTTTGCCTTCCGACAGCAGTTTCCAGGATGTTTGCAGGGGGAGAGCAAATGCCGGAAGATGGCGGCCACGGCCCTGCTTTAAAGCCCCACCCCCTTTGTATGTATGGCAGAAGGGGTGGGGCTTAATCACCAAGCCACATGGCCAACCTGGAGACGTTGGTTTCCCTTCCACGCAGATGCCCACACTTTCAAGGTTGAACTCTGAGGGACATGTAGAAGAGAAGAGAACTGTTCTATCTATACTGCAAAGTTCTCACTTTTCCGCTAAATTAGAATGATTCCCAGTTGATGGACCCACTGAGGCCATCAAGTCGAACCCTTTGCTCAGTGCAACAATCCCATTAAACATATCAGTCAAATGGCTGTCCAACATCTGGGTGAGTACATTCAGCAGTAAAGGGGAGCTCAGGTTCCTTCTGGGCCAGTGGATCCTCTGTTGCTAGGAAAACAGGTTTTTTCCCTAACATGTTAATACAGGTAGTCCTGGACTTACGACCACAACTGAGTCCAACATTTCTGTCATTAAGTGAAACAACACAAACATTGGGCTCAATTTAGGTAAGTGAAACAATTGTTTAAGTGCATTTTGTCCCATTTTACGCCCTTTCCCGCCACATTTGTTTAAGTGAATCCCTGCAATTGTTAAGTTAGTAACAACGGTTGTTAAGGGGATCTGGCTTTCCCCATTGACTTTTCTGATCGGAAGTTTGCAAAAGGCGAGCACAGGACTCCAGGGCATTGCAATGGCCATAAACATGAGTCAGTTGCCTAGGGTCTGGATTTGGGTGAAGTGATCCTGGAGTTGCTACAAAGGTCGAAAAGTGTGAAAAATGGTCATACGCCACTTTTTTCGGTGCCGTTGTAACTTTGAACAGTCACTAAATGAACCATTGTCAGTCGAGGACTTATCTGCATTTTTCTGCACCTCGCACACTGAAGCACTAGAGAACACATCTTTGAGGTTCTGTGGCATCCCCCTCCAGGTGTCCAGCCTTTTGGATTCCCAGACGAACACTGGATGTAACATCATTCTTGTACAGGGGTCTCCAACCTTTGCAACTTTAAGGCTTGTAGACTTCAATTCCCAGAATTCCTCAACCAGCAAAGCTGAACCTGTGCAATGGGAGTGCTCTTTTTGGGTGTGTGTGTGTATAATTCTTGCTGTGTGAGTGTATGCACGTGTATCTTTGTGTGTGTGAGTGAGGGGACATCACAGCCAACTTGTCATGGGACAACTTGCTGCGGGACAATATAGCAATTCTATTTATTTAAAATAAATAAAAAAATATTTAAATTTTTGCCACTCACATTTTTTTCTGTCACTTCTTTTTGCATCCTTTCTTTAATGATTCTATTCCACCATTTCTTTGATATTAGTGTAACTCTGGTCCCCCAGCGAGTTGTCCTGTGGCGAAACAGCCATGGTGAGTTGTCCTGCAGCAAATTGGCCATGGCAAGTTGGCTGTGGCGAATTGTCATAGACCCATCTACAGGGCACGTCAAGATACCTTGATCGTGTGATTGAACTGCTAGCACTTTTCTATATGTGTTGCACAGATGATTTGATTGTATAGCCAGAGCTGCCAGCTTGATTTTCTTCATCGTTCTCTGTCCTCTCCCCTCCCCCCCAGGACAGCCCTATGAACATCTGTAGTTGCGCTGGACAGCCTGGTCAAAACTCCGCCCGGTCTCTGTTAATCAAAGAATGGTTGTGTTTGCACAACACATTTGCACAGCCTAAAATGGGATAATTTGTAGGTGAGAATGTTGTGAGAAACAAGCAATTGACTTTGCAGTTTGCAATTGAGACAATCACATCAAGTTGCCACAAGGGTCCTTCACTTGGTTATGATGTTCTTAGTTATCTGGGTTTACTGTAGAATTAGTGTCACAAGCAGTGAGTCAAGCTATTCACTAATGAACAAAAAAAGATTTATTTAGTTATTGGATTGACATGGTTGCATAATTCACAAAAATGCAACTCTGCAGCATCCAGCAACAAAAACTGCGTATAACCATTTCCATTTCTTTCAGACATAGGTTTGAATTATGGTATGTCAAGTTTGTTTCTGAATTTCTCCGCTGTGTGAATAAGGCAAACTTCTGTAGTATGTGCCAACTTGAGGATGCTTTTAGGACTAAAATGTGTATATATTTTGATGCAGGTTTCTCCAGCCATGTTCATTTTTCCTTCCAATTTAAAACTTAACAAGGCTGCATGCATTTCTGTTCATAGTTTTCATATGTGTGCTCGTGTATGCTTATACATATATCCACACTTGGAATATGCATCCAATGTTGGTCACCACAATATAAAAAAGATGTTGAGACCCTGGAAAATGTGCAGAGAAGAGCAAGAAAGATGATTAGGGGGCTGGAGGCTGAAACTTATAAAGGACGGCTGCAGGAATAGGGTAGGTCTAGTATGATGAAAAGAAGCACATGATAGCAGCCTTCCAGTATCTCAGGGGCTTCCCCAAAGAAGAGGGAGTCAAGCTATTCTCCAAAGCACCTGAAGGCAGGACAAGAAACAATGGATGGAAACTAATCAAGGAGAGAAGCAACCTAGAACTAAGGAGAAACTTCTTAACAGTGAGGACAATTAACCAAGCTTGTCTTCAGAAGTTGTGGGTGCTCCATCATTGGGCAGCTTTTAAGAGGAGGCTGGTCAGCCGCTTGTCTCAAATGGTATTGGGTCTCCAGCTCAAGCAGGGGGTTGGACTAGATCAATGGTCCGCAAGAAAATGTTGGTGGTCCACAGAGAAATGTTCCCCCCAAAGCAATTAATCCAGGCTGTGCAGGAACACAAGGCTGCGCCTCCTACATGGCCCGCAGGAACACAAGGCTTGTGTCGCTTGCATTGTGAACAGTACGAGGTAGTGAGGGGAGGGGGGAAAGGGTGGAGGGGGGGAACTTTCCCCATTCGCCCCATGTGCCTCGCCTGGCTGCTTCTTTCCGCTTCTTTCTTCTTCTGCTTTTGGCTGCACGCAAGGAAAGCAGCAAAAGTCTTTCTTCCTCTCCCCCAAACTCTGCCAGAAACGAGTCTTTGGGACCCTGCAAGGCCTCCTGCTCCAAGAGGCTGTGCCGGCACGACAAGTCTCACAAAGACTCATTTCTGGCAGAGTTTGGGGGAGAGAAAGAAAGACTTCTGCTGCTTCTGCTGCTTTCCTTGCATGAAGCCAAAAGTCTCTCTCTCTCCCCCCCCCTGAGAACGGAGCTGGAGACGGTATCCTGCGATCCCAAATAAAGAACGATCGATCGGTAGGAAAACGGGATGGGGAATTTTCCTGCAGACTTTTTTGGAAATTTTCCTAGGGTCTCTGGTCCGCGGGATTTAAAATTATAAGTTTGGTGGTTCCTGAGGTCCAAAAAGTTGGCGACTCCTGGACTAGAAGACCTGCAAGGTCCCTTCCAACAGGAGTTCGATCCTGACTGGCTCAAGGTTGATTAAGCCTTCTGTCCTTCCGAGATCAGTGAAATGAGGAGCCAGTTTGTTGGGGGCAATAGGATGACCGTAAACTGCTTAGAGAGGACTGGAAAGCACTGTGAAGAGGTGTAGAAGTCTTAAGTGCTGAATGCTATTGCTATTTTGTTAGGCTCTGTTCCTTGTATCCTTTGAGTGTGGCATTTTCTATGTGAAACTGATGAATTTGAGAACTTCTGAGTTTTCATCATTTCCAGATAATTAGAGGGGCCAATTTGTGATGGCAAGTAACTTCCTTTTGAGGGAAAGGGGGCCTCTCACGTCACTTCTGGAATCCTTGGTGTTGAATTTAGATGGCATGGCAGCTAGACGGTTTGAAGTTGCATTTAATGCAAGGAAATTATTCCATTCTATATGTACATCTGCCTGTCTCTCTGTCTGGTTATCTAACTTTTGATGAGTTGCATTGCAAAATTCAGGGGAAAAATGCAAAATTGGATTGCTAGCTAATTAGAACAATTGATGGCAACCTGTGGCACTTCAAATTCACCAAGTTTGCATTGCTGATGTGTATCCCCCTGCCCCTGGCAATTCTCCTCACCCTAGCAAATAACATGGGGGTGGGGGGAGGCTTAGCCCTCCCTTGCATTTATGTCAATAATGGGGAAGGAGAGGCTTTGGCTTATACCAGCTGATCCCCAAAGGCAGGACTTGATTTCCCTGCCCCTCTTCAGCTATTGTGCTTCACCGGCAGCCTGTGCAGATGGCAGCAGAATCGGACAGTGGGGAGGAACATGGGCCAGTCCAGGAGTCTGGAGGGGACTCAGACAAGGGTCTTGCATCCGATGCAGAGATGGGGCCAAGATCATCTGGGAGTGGGGTGCTGACTCCGGAACCTCCAGAGTGTGGCAGCAGTGAGGCAGAGGAACAACGGGAGCCTGTTCCCAGTGCGCATGTGTGCAGAGCTGCCAGAAGACAAGTGCAGTTAAGACAAAAGGGGCGACTCGGGAGTAAGGGTTGGAGGTGATTGCCCCTCCCCTAAGGCATAAAGGAAGTGCAAAGGTAGAGAAACCTTTGCAGGAAGCAAAGTCATTCGGTCTGTTCGGATTCATCCTTGAAGCTCTGTGTAGACTTTGTACTTCGATTGGCCTTTTTTTTCAGTTAATTTGGCACTCTAGTTGTTGGTAGCCATTCAAAGGAGAGAAAATTGGTGCTTATCTCGAGGGACTTTTTGGGACTCATTACGGGCTGGGAATGAACATAATTCCCAGCGTTGAAATAAAACAAGAGTTGTTTGGACTAAGCTGTGCATAATTACGGTCTCAGGAAGCCTCGGTCAGAACATCAGCAGAGCTTGCAAAGAGCAAAGCGACAGCAGAGGGAGCTTTATTGCCTTTTTCATTCAGAATGGGTTGGGTGATCTGAAGGCGTTTCTGATTAGCCAGATTGGATGCAAAACATTGGCTGCGTGGAATATTTCTCGTGCATTCGATTTACTCAGCCTAGGCAACTTCAAAAAAAAAAAAATCAAAAGAAAAGGAGGTATATTTCACAAAGTGTATTTGAGCTGCCTAATAAATCGAGAGGCGGTAATGAGGGAATTCACATTCAAGGAAACATCCTTCCCTCTTCAGGAGGTCTTCCTTCCACTCAGCCTTCTCCCGCACGGATTTCAGAAAGGAAAGGAAAGGAAAGGAAAGGAAAAGGTAGCTTACTCTTTTAGCTTCCTGAGATCCCTGGCCATATGTCATTCCTAAAGAAAGAAAAGACAAAGGGTGGTCACAAGTGGGATCTGCATAAACGTGGCATTCACTTTCCTGGTGGATCTAGTGGGGTGCTTTCCACCACAGGCAGTCCTCGGCTTGCAACAGTTCATTTTAGTGACCGTTCGAAGTTAAGAGTTACTTATGACCGTTTTTCACAGTTACGACTGTTGCAGCATCCCCCAGGGTCGTCCCATGATCAAAATTTAGGGGCACAGCAACTGACTCACATTTATGATGGCTGCAGGGTCCCCCCGGGTCACGTGATTCCCCTTTTGCGACCTTCTGACAAGCACAGTCAATGGGGAAGCCAAATTCACTTAACAACGGTGTTACCAACTTCGCAATTTCAGTGGTTCACTTAGCAAATGTGGCAGGAAAGGTTGCAAAAATGGGACAGAACTCACTGAACCAATGTCTCAGTTAGCGACAGAAATGTTGGGCTCAGTTGTGGTCATAATTCAAAGACTACCTCTTTTAGCTGTCCTCCCCCCTTTCATTTTCTATTTCTACCCACTTCAATATTCCGACTTTAATCCTCCCTCTTCCCCCTGGGGTTGGCTTCCAAAGGGATGGGAGGACATTCCAAGCCAAGAGGATGGGGGCAGAGAACAGAAAACAAATCCATAAGGATACCAATCTGGAACTTCTTGGGGTTTGTTTTTCTTGGGAATCATACTTTTAGGAAACAGGCAGCTTGCTTGGTATGGTTGGAAGAAGTATCCTTCTGGGTTCAGTTCCAAGCAGTGAAAAAGACACTGGAAACATGGAGGCTGTTTGGAAAGATGGTTTAATGGTGGACAAGACCACATGGCTTGGAGCTCCAAAGAAGGAGGGGAATGAGATGCTGAGAGTGCAATTGTTTTATACCCAATATTTTATGGGGTTTGAATTTGAGCTTGTGTTCTGATTGGTTGTCAGACTCCCATGGGGCCATGCAGGGGCAACTCTGTAGGCTGTCCTGAGTCCCAGGCTTGGTTGCGTCTTGCTGGATGATGTTGTAATGAAAGGGCTTTGGGCACTTCCTATTATGACTCTACCTAGAGTAGATCTTTGTTATGTAAAATATTCTGGCCCAGGCCTTAATGGTCCACCCATTAACAAACGTGGGGGTGAGCTTCTGCTTCTGAGTTTCTACTCTTTTTAGGGGAAATATTCTGCCTTTTTAGTATATCCTAAAATATTTCGTTTTCCTAGGAGAGGGGTGGGTGCCAACTTCCAACAGTATAATCGGTTACTTTAATAGGAGGCATCTGAGCTCCTTTCCTTCTTTGGAAACAGCTCCCTGCCTTCTGTCTGTCTCTCTTTTTTCTACAGCAAATGCCAACCTGCACATGGTGCCTTACAGCAGTTCACATATTCACAGGAAATTCATAATTGCAATGCCCTCTACATGGGGCTGCCCTTGAAGAGCATCTGAAATTTCAGTTGGTGCAAAATGCAGCGGCCCGCATGGTTTTGTGCAGACCTCGTTGTGCACATGTGTCACCGCTCCTGCAGGAGCTGCCTTGGCTGCTGATTTGCTTCCAGGTGCAATTCAAAGTGTGCTGGTTGTCCCCTTTAAAGCCCTTCGTGGCCTGGGACCAGGTGATCTGAGGGACCGTCTCTTGCCAGGCACATCCGCCCAACCCACCAGAGCAGGGAGGCAAGGAATGTAGCAGGTGCCATCCCTGAGGGAGATACCCCTGGTGGGACCCAGAAGAAGGGCCTTCTCCGTGGTGGCTCCCTCTCTCTGGAACATAATCCCCCCTCCCCCGGCGATTAGAACGGCCCCCTCTTCCAGAAGGCACTGAAGACCTGGTTCTGCCAGTAGGCCTGGGGAGCCCAGAGCAGGTTGGAACCCATTAAATGGTTTGTGTGATGTGTTGTCGCTGGGGTGGGGAGGGGAGAGGGTTATTATATTATTTGATTATTCTCTTTTATTAGTTTTATTTTTTATATATGAGGTTTTTATATTCCTGAAATTATATTCAAGGCTGGAGAGGGAACTGCAGAGAACAGCTTCTGGATGGGCTTCCCAATTATGTTCCCCATGTCAGCCAGGTGCTGCTTCATCCATTGGCCATATCCCCCACTATCCAGGTAATAAAACATAAAACAAAAATACTAGGCCCTGCGACTCAAAAAAAACCCCACACTGTTTTTAAGCAGCAATTCAGTTGAATCAATCGATCTCACAATTTTAATCAATTGAAGAGAAGGGACATGTGCAGATCTGCCCAAAGGAGCAAAAGGAATCTGGATGCATCTGATACAATTTGAATAGTTCAGCTTGAGGTCCTGATTCAAGTCAGGAAGTCGATTCAATCTGGGGATTTCATCAAATGACCTTAAAATTAAATTGGTTTTTGGGAGAATTCTAAAAACAGGATTGGTGTATATACTAATTCACCATCTTCACTTATTGAGGTCCCTCATTAAGGATTTGCAAGAAAACCTAATAGTTGCAATCATGGAAGGCTTGTCCTTTAATTATAGATTTCTTCGTTCTTCAAGAAGCAGAAAACTAAGTGTAAGAATTAATGGGTGATTTTTTTTTTCCAGTAGAGGAAGTGAAAATTGTTTCCCTCAAAGATCTATGTTGGAATTAGAGCTTTTTTTTAAAAAAAAAAAGTGTTTTAAATGTCTTGACTTGGGGATAAGCATGGAATTGGTCATACTTGCAGATAATACCAAATAGTTTGTGGTGATGAAGCCCAAAGGTGATTCTACCAAACAATCTCTTTAAACCGGCTCAATGGATTATGTAAGGGTAAAGGTTCCTCTCCAAGGTAGGTGCTAGTTGTTTCCAGCTCTAGGGGGCGGGGCTCACCTCCGTTACAAAGCCAAAGAGCCAGCGCTGTCCGAAGTCGTCTCCGGGGTCACGTGGCCAGCAGGACTAAACACCTTTGAAGGTGCACAAAACGCTGTTCCTTTCCCACCAAAGGGGTCCCTGTTTTTCTGCTTGCATTTTTTACGTGCTTTCGAACTGCTGGGTTGGCAGAAGCTGGGACAAGGAACGGGAGCTCACTCTGGAGGCTAAAGCATATAAAGAACAGTTGCTGGAATTGGGTATGTCTAGCTTTAATGAAAAGAAGGACTAGAGGTGACATGATACCAGTCTTCCAGCATTTCAGGGGCTGCCACAAAGGAGAGGGACTCAAGCTATTCTCCAAAGCACCTGAGGGCAGGACAGGAAGCAACGGTGGAAACTCATCAAGGAGAGATGCAACCTAGAACCAAGGGGCCTTGGTGGCTCAGGCTGTTAATTGCCTGCACTTAAGTTCCAGCTGCCTACAACTGCTGTAGGCTCGAATCCCACCAGGCTCAAGGTTGACTCAGCCTTCCATCCTCTCGGGGTAGGTGAACTGAGGACCCAAGATTGTTGGGGGCAATAAGCTGACTTTGTAAAAATGCCGCTTAGTAATAAGCAGGCATATACAATGGAATGAAGGCTATTGCTGAGCGCATTGGGTTGTATCCCAAAAATTGTAAGCCGCCCTGAGTCTCCGGAGAAGGGCGGCATATAAATGTAATTAAAAAAAAAAGGAGGAATTTCCTGACAGTTAGAGCAATTCATCAGTGGAAGGGCTTTCCTTTAGAAGTTGTGAGTTTTCCATCACTGGAGGCTTTCAAGAAGAGATTGGACAACCGTTTGTCTGAAATGGTATAGGGTTTCCTGCCTGAACAGGGGGTGGGACTAGAAGACCTTCAAGGCCCCTTCCAACTCTGCTATTCTGTTCTGTTCTAACTTCCATTAAGACCTTCTATCTAATTCTCTAGATTTTTCTGGAGCATCTTCCCAGACCCTCCTGAGAAACAGGACCTGCTGTAGATTCATAGGACCCTGTTGTACCCCAGAGAGCCCATCAGAGAATCAGGGTGGCAGGTTGCCGATCGCACTGTGTGAATGGGGGTGGCTTAACGAGGCTGGGATGCCTGATTTTTAGCACAAGGGGGAATGCGGCTGCCCCCGTCTCCCTCCTTAGTGAACGTGACTGACATCAAGCAGCTTCTTTTGTGTGCCTCCTTAGAGAAGATGCTGCCACTTGTCATTGTCAGAGTTGCCTGGGGAAGCATCAGTTTAATTAATGAGAACCTGCAATTGCCGACTGCAGGTCAGTGTCTGTTACACGATAGCAGGAACCTCTCTTGGAAAGCAAAGCTCAGTCCTATCACATTAATTTCAACCAGTCCTATCAGGGTCAGGATGGGAGGCAGAGAATCTCCTCTTGGGGGTGTGGGATGTGGCAACAGGTTTGAGGGGGGATAGACGGGCATGGGGTGAGGTGGGAGCCAACAGGGAAGACGCCCTATACTTAATACCGGTGGTGTGTTTCAGCTTTCTGAGCCAGAGGTGGTATTCAGCCGGTTCGGACTGGTTCAGGGGAACTGGGAGCGGACATTTTGAGTAGTTCAGAGAACCGGCCAATCCCGCCTCTGACTGGCCCCGCCAACCCCATCTCTTCTCTGCCTCCCATTGAGTCCCAGCTGATCGGCTGGGTCTCCTTTGGTTGCCCTGCCCAGGAGAATGGAGCTGGAAAGCAGGTTAGTGGGGTGGGGAGGGAAGGGAAGGGGGATTTTGCAGTATCCTTCCCCTCCAATGTCCACCAAGCCATGCCCAACAAGCAACACCACGCCCAACAAGCCACGCCCACAGAACCATTAGTAAAATTTTTTGAATCCCACCACTGCTCTGAGCTCAAACCCTGGACAGTGGAACCATGGAGTTCTGGGCCTTTGGCTGCTTGCTAATGCATGCCCGGTCAGGCCCAAAACAAGCCTCCACCACCTTATTTGTGATCTCACTGACCTGGCATGCATCACCAAGACCTGGGTAAGGCCAGATGGGGGAGTTTCCCTCTTGGAAATGATTCCAGCCAGTTTGGCAGTAGAAAACTCCCTGGCTGAGCTGCTGGAGGCCATTCCTTTCTCCAAGGCTGGTCCCAATTGGTGTTAGGGAGCAAGATCACCGAACCGATAGTGGAACAGGTAGGATCCCATTGCTGACTGGCGAGATACAAAGACCTCATCCCTGTCCTGTCCATCTCTTCGTTGTTCTTTTAGAATCGTTTTTGTAATCTTAATCTGTGTGGTTTTAATGCATTAACATTTAAATTATTTCTCTATCTGTTTTATAACTTGCAAGCCATCCAGAGTCACTTTATATGGGCTGGCATAAAAATTTAACAAGCAAAAAGCAATACACCTGGGAGGCAAACAATAAAACCAGTTATTATTGTTGTTATCATCCTATCATTCAATTAAATTTGTGATCCAAGTGCCCTAGTGGACTACAATTTAAGTATGAGCCAGCCGTGTGTTGCAGCTGCCAAAAAAGCCAACCCAGCCCTAGGCTGCAGCAACAGAGGGATAGCATCAAGACCACGAGAAATGACAATACTACCTATACCCAGAGGTATTCAGACAATACTACCTATACCCAGAGGTATTCAGACAATACTACCTATACCCAGAGGTGGTATTCAGCAGGTTCTGACCAGTTCTGCAGAACCAGTAGCAGAAATTCTGAGTAGTTTGGAGAACCAGCCAATCCCACCTCTGACTGGCCCCGCCAACCCCATCTCTTCTCCACCTCCCATTGAGTCCCAGCTGATCGGCTGGGTCTTCTTTGGTTGCCTTGCACAGGAGAACGGAGCTGGAAAGCAGGTTAGTGGGGTGGGGAGGGAAGGGGGATTTTGCAGTATCCTTTCCCGCCATGCGCACCAGGCCATGCCCACAGAACCAGTAGTAAAAATTTTTTTTGAATTCCCACCACCGCCTATACCACACTAGTGAGGCCACCCTTGAAATCCTGTGTATAGTTCTGGTCACCATGACACAAAAAACATGCTGAGACCCGAGAAAGTGTGTGAAGAAGAGGCACAAAGGTGTTTAAGGGCTCAGAGGCTAAATCATATCATAAACGGTTCAGGGGACCAGATATGCCCAACCTACTGAAGAGGAGAATAGGGGGACAGCTGTCTTCCAATACTTGAAGGTAATAATGATGATGAGACTGACTCATCCTCCAAAGCACCAGAGGGCAGCATGAGAAGTAAGGGGTGGAAGTTTGTCAACGAGAGATCCAACCTAGAAGTAAGGAGATATTTTCCAATTAACCAAGGGAGCAGCTTGCCTCCCGGACTTGTGGGTGCTCCATCACTAGATTTTTTTCAAGAATAGACTGAGCAACCATCAGACTGGGATGGTATAAGGTCTCCTGCCTTGAGCAAGGGGTTGGACTGGAAGACCTCCAAAGTCCCTTCTAGCCCTAGGATTCTATTGTCTATGTTCTAAGAGAGTGGTGGCTAACCTTTTTGGGCTCCTGTGCCAAAAATTGTGCACACGCTTGCACGCTCATGCTTGCGTGCCAGCACCCAGAAGGCAATGCGTGCCCCCCATGTCCCCTACATATGCGCGTGCAATCCCCCCACCCACTCTTTCCACCCCCTTTACCTGCACTGCACCTCACAGTTGATTTTTGGCTGGTTTGAAGCCTTTTTCAGCCTCCCAGAGACTTGAGGAAGGCTTCTGCAGGCTGGAAATTAGGCCTGTTTCGTCAGTTCCGGTATTTGCAGAAAAATAGGAAGTGACAAAACAGAGCTAGTTTTTGGCCTGCAACGCCTGCCAAAGCCTGCAGAAGCCTTCCTCAAGCCTCTGGGAGGCCGATAAAGGCCTCAAACCGGCCGAAAATCAGCTGTGAAGCGTGCACATGCGCAGTGAGGTAAATTTGCCTGCAGCTCGTGTGCCGGCACAAATGGCTCTGTGTGCCACCTGTGGCACGCGTGCCTTAGGTTCACCATCACGGTTCTAAGACATCTTTACAACAATAAAACCAAGTTTACAAAGTACAGAAGTGAAGAATAAAGTCAAGAAAATTAAAATCAAACTTAAAACCGGGACAATTCGTATCAGTCTAAGAAAAGCTTGCTGAAAGAAATTGGACCCTGCCATTTTCCAAAGTTGTGTTTCCTGCCACCAGTGCAGTTATTGAAGAAAAAAAGGAGGCGGGGAATTTATTAAAAATCCTGATTTTTGATGCACGACAAAGGGTGGGCAGTGAGACTCCACCTATGCCAGATTGGAAGAACAGATGAAGGTGGGCCCAGGATGGGAAACTGCTTGTCATCATCTTCTTTTAACACCCCCATAATCCCTTGCAGGGTGGAGTCTGGGCAAGTGAATGGAGCGGAATGTTTACTGGCCAGATGCCCTTCCTGTTGCCAATGCAGAGCTTTGTTTGGCAGATATATTCTCATTGTGCCCAGAGAGAGAAATATCTGCTTCTACCTAGCATCCAACCCACAACCTCCTGAGTGTGACGCGAGAGTTCTCTAGACCACTGCACCACTCAGGATGGGAAACTGCTTGTGATAGTGGCATTTTCCAGATAGAGACTGGTTGGAGGACGGATCCAGAAACCCAGGAGATTTGCATCTTCTGTGTCTCTGTATGCATTTGAGATATGAGCTGGAACTGGCTTCTCAGCCCTTGGTTGCAAAGTCTGGAAAGCAGATTGAACATAAATAATGTTTTATTGATGTTGCTGATGAATATTTATTCATGTTGCTTGTTTGCTTTAAATCGCTGCTAATTTTTTTGGTCAAGGAGCTCTGCCTTGTAGACCAAGAAATGTCGTTAGTCTCAACATTTCTATTTGAGCAAGGAGACTTAGTCCGTAGACCTGGAAGGGCCACGGAGAAAGCAGATACACCTGCTGAATTTTCTCCTTGTCCGTGGTTCCCTCTCAAGTGGCCAGTAAAATTGGAAGGCCGAGCCAACCTTGAGCTGGTGGAGATCCTCACCTGACTTGTTAAATTCGTAACGAAGTTGGTAAGTGAATCTGGACTCCCCACTGACTTGTCAGAAGGTTGCACCTGGGGCTTTTAATTCCCCCCCACCATCATCTATCGCTCTATTGCCAGGAATAGCATTAATTAGCTCCATTAGGGCTGGGGCTCTGTCAGCACATACTTGTGGCTTCTACTTAACAACTTTCAGCTAATGCTCTGCTGTCACATTTAATATTTGCATGAAGACGGGATTTGAGGAAGCACGGTGGTAATAATGGGGCACTTGCAACGGGGGTGGCCAATCAGTTTACCTGGGTTCAAAATAGGCAAGAAAATGGTTAAGTGAGCACCTGTCCACCCTAGATGAGTTCAAATCGCCAGGACCGGATGGATCACACCCCAAGGTTCTGAAGGAAATGACCGATCTCAGAACCACTGAAGTGTATCTTTCAAAGATTCTGGAGAACCGGGGAGCTACCAAAGAAACTGGAAAAGTGCTGATGTAGTTCCCATCTCCAAAAAAAGGGGAAAAAATAGATCCAAGAAACTACAGACCTATCAGCCTGACCTCAATACCTGGGAAGATTTTGGAAAAAATAAGCAATGAATCAGCAAACACCTAGAGGCAAACGAAATCATAACCACGAGCCAACATGGGTTTGTCAGAAACAGATCATGCCAGAAAAATCTCATTGCATTCTTTGACAAAGTGACAAAATTAGTGGACCAGAGAAATGCTGTGGATATAATTTACTTGGACTTCAGTAGGGCATTTGATAAAGTAGAGCACAACCTACTACTTGATTAGATAGAAAAATGTGGGTTAGACAGCATCACCACCAGATGGACCCGTAACTGGCTGACCAAATACACTCAACATCAGTGATGGGATTCAAATTTTTTTACTACCGGTTCTGTGGGCATGGCTTGGTGGGTGTTGCAGGGAAAGGTTACTGCAAAATCCCCATTGCCACCCACTCCTGGGGAAAGGTTACTGCAAAATCCCCACCCCACTAACCTGCTTTCCAGTCCCGTTCTCCTGTGCAGGGCAACCAAAGAAGACCCAGCAGATCAGCTGGGACTCAATGGGAGACAGAGAATAGATGGGGTTGGCGGGGCCAGTCAGAGGTGGTCTTTGCCGGTTCTCCAAACTACTCAAAATTTCCGCTACTGGTTCTCCAGAACTGGTCAGAACCGGCTGAATACCACCTTTGCTCAACATGTAGTCCTCAATGGAACTGCATCTACAAGGAGGGAAGTAATCTCTTATTTGCAAATTTTGCTGTGGTTTTATACCTTAACAATTTATGAAATTGCACAGAATAAACAGAAAGCAATTGTGTAAAAGTTGGTTGTATTAGGAAAAAAGGAATGGGACTTCCCATAAGATTTGCATACCTGTATGGAATTCTTGAGCAAACCGCCTTGCAAAATTTGGAGACCAGAATAATTCTAAGGGGAATGGAAATCACATTGGCATATTAATTAAGAAAATGTGTGCATGTGTTCATAGTTAGCTTATTGTCTGGAGTATCCCTTTTCTATAGTAAAAGTACAGATCTAGTATTTGAAGAACTGCATATGCAAAGTTTCAGGCAGGAAAAATCCAGGGGCTACTTTCTCTACCCTTTTGTAGCTGAAATCTGGCCAGGATAATGGATGGAATCTTCGTTCCTTACAGCAAGCTAGATGCTTTTTCTCATTGCAGAAGACTGCCAACCAAACTCAACCCTACCAGTGCATAGCTATATGTCTATGGAGATTCTCAATCCTCCAGGTCATGGTTGTCCCAAAGGTGCTTTTTCAGGAGGCAACTGGACTTGTTTTTTTTTTCTTTTCTTTTGAAGACATTTCGCTTCTCATCCAAGAAGCTTCTTCAGCTCTGACTGGATGGTGGGGAATGGAAGGATTTATATTCCTTGCAGGCAGCCCTACCTGTTCTGGCTGAGGCTTCCCAAGACCGTAATTAAGCACACACTTAGTTAAAACAACCCTTGTTTTATTTCAATGCTGGGAATTATGTGCATTCCCAGCCCGTAATGAGTCCCAAACAGTCCCTCGAGATAATCACCCACCTTTCTCTCCTTTGAATGGCTGCCAACAACTAAAGTGCCAAATGAATTATAAAAAAAAACCAACCAAAGTACAAAATCCTCACAGAGCTTCAAGGTTGAATCCAAACAGAGCGAATGACTTTGCTTCCTGCAAAGGTTTATCTACCCTTGCATGTCCTTTATACCTTAGGGGAGGGGCAATCACCTCCAAGCCTTACTCCAAGTCTTAACAGTTTTTGCCTTCTGGCAGCCCTGCGCAAATGCGCACTGGGAACAGGCTCCCCATGTTCCTCTGCCTTGCTGCTGTCAGATTCTGGAGGCTGCAGAGTGAGCACCCCACTCCCGGATGGCCCTGGCCTCATCTCTGCATTGGATGCAGGACCCTCATTTAAGTCCTCTCCAGACTCCTGGACTGGCCCATGTTCTTCCCCACTGTTCGATTCTGCTGCCGTCTGCACAGGCTGCTGGCGAACCACAACACTACCAGCCTTCATCCGCTTGTTTGCCAATCCTGGAGCAACTGGGGGGTGGGGGTGGGGGTGGGAGGAAGAGGCAAGGAACTGATCTGAGGTGAAGCACAGATGGAAATGATGTCAAAGTCCACCCACGTATTAAGAGGGGCCTCCACCAGCAAGGGGCAACTTTTACTCCTTCCATTTGACCATGTTGCTGTGCCGGTGCCAGCCTCACATCTGGCCACAAGCAGGTGTGAGTCTGATCAGAACACGCTTGGTCTCAACCTCGATTTGCAAAGGGGGTTGCAAGCCATTTGTTCTGAGGAGACACCGTGGGCTGCTGTCCAAAGTTATAGACAGCAGAAGCAATTGCTTTGAGCTCAGGGTGTGAAATGTGGAGAGGCAGCTTCAGCTCATCCCTCCCCCCCCCTTCTCCAGGAAAGCAACATGCTCCCTCCCCTCTTTGCAAAGCCAACTTAACAGGGGAATTGAAAGCTATCAGATGTTTATGACTGAAAGATTTTTCCATTAGCCTCCAAAGATGGAAAAATCACAAGAGTGTTTGATATGTCTCTGCACGTTTGCCTGCAAATAGGTCTGTCTGAAATGCCCAGGACTGGCCTCTGCACCGCAGACCCCACTGTTGAAGTGCACTGGAGATCTTCAGGAAAATTATGATCTGGCGCTCACCTCCTGTTCTGCCTTGAGCCACTTATGAAGTGATAACAGGCAGCAGCACCCATGGGAGAGACCAGCCCTGGCCCTATTTCAGCTGCCTGTTGCTCCCGGCTCCTCCTCCCTTAAGGCTGAGCATGAAAAAACCCACAACCACACCTAGTTATGCTGCTTAGCACCAACCTATAACAGAATTAAGTAACGGCTGTTTAATAGAATAAACAGAGTTGAAAGGGACTTTGGAGGTCTTCTAGTCCAGCCCCCTGCCCAAGCAGGAAACCCTATTCTATTTCAGAAAAATGGCTGTCCAATCTCTTCTTAAAATCCTCCAGTGTTGGAGCATTTACAACTTCTGGAGGCAAATCATTTCACTCATTAATTGTTCTCACTGTCAGGAAATTTCTCCTTAGTTCTAGGTCTGTGATGGCAAACCCATGCCACACATGCCAGAAGTGGCATACAGAACCATCTCTCTGGGCACACAAGCCATTGCCCGTTCCTCCTCTGGGTTCTGGCATGCCGGCCAGCTGGTCTTCACGCCTGCTGGAGTGCCGGAAATTGGAAGAGCTGCCACCCAGTGTGCATGTGCGCGCTTGGAAGATGATCTTCTGGTTTCCGGTGTGTGCACCGGCCACTCTGTCTTCTGGTGCGCCAATGTCCATGTACATGCCAGAAACTGGAAGATCATCTCCTCGGCATGTGCATGCGCACCGGGCGGCTGCTTTTTGGTTTCCAGTGCATGCATGCGCACCTGCCAGTTGGTCTTTGCGCACACATGTGCACCAGAAAGCGGAAGACCAGGTGGCTGATGCACACGCCGGAAACCAGAAGAGCTGTGACAACGTTGATGTTTTTAAAAATTAAATCTAATGATGGTAAACAAATTAGGACTTTTAAAAACAAAAACAAAAAGTGATTTCTAATAAGGTTTCTTTATTCTCAACATCATGATTAGAGTTACTGGTAAATATTTCCTTTTGCTCCTGGGAAATCGATAACCCTTTATCTTGGCAAGCATATTCTTGCTCTTTTTCCTGCCCACCTTGCTCATTTCCTTCTCTTTGTTCTAATCAAATTTACTTTGTGGTCAATACTACATTGAAAAGAAATGGTTCTTTTTAGAAAAAAAATCACAAATCCGTGTCTTTCCCACATCACTTCTAATCATTTGCTGAGTTAGTTCAGAAGCTGCAGAATACAAGATTTGAGGCTGCCATGCATGAAAAATGGCTGGAGCATCAAGATGCCATCTTGATATTTCCCCCCCGTGAAAAGATGGACGCCTAGAGGCTCCAAGGAGCAGAGGCTGCTTGGCCAAAGAATAACTGGGAGAGGGATCTTGGAGACTTAGTGGACAACCAGCTAAATAGGAGACAGCCGTGTGCAACGGCAGCAAAAAAAGCCAATGCAATCCTAAGGTGCATTAACAGAGGGATGCAATTGAGATCAAGTGAGGTACTAATACCACTTTACAAAGCTTTAGTAAGACCACACCTAGACTACTGCATCCAGTTTTGGTCACCACAATATAAAAAAGATGTTGAGACTCTAGAAAGAGTGCAGAGAAGAGCAACCAGGATGATTAGGGGACTGGAGACTAAAACATATGATGAACGGTTGCAGGAACTGGGCATGGCTGGTCTAAGGAAGAGAAGGACCAGGGGAGACAGGAGAGCAGTCTGCCAATATTTGAGGGGCTGCCACAGAGAGGAGGAGGGGGTCAATCTATTCTCCAAGCCACCTAAAGGCCAGACAAGGAACAATGGATGGAAACTGATCAAGGAGAAACCTGAAAATAAGGAGAACTTTTCTGGCCGTGAGGACAATCAACCCATGGAACAGAAATTGCCTTCAGAAGGTGTGGGAGCTTCATCACTTGAGACTTTCAAGAAGAGACTGGACTGCCATCTCTCAGAAATGGTGTAGGGCCTCCCGCTTGGGCAGGGGGTTGGACTGGATGACCTACAAGGTCCCTTACAACTCTGTTAATCTGTTAAAATTGTTTAGTCTTAATTCCTTGTGCCAGGAAGGGGACCCTATATACCATTCCAGTCAAATGGTTGCCCAATGTCTTCTTGGAAACTTCCAATGATGGAGCACCCACAACTTCTGAAGTGAAGCCATTCCACTGATTAATTGTTCTTGCCGTCAGGAAATTTCTTCTTAATTGTGTATTGGATTTCTATTTAATGATCTTCCATCTGTCACTTCTTGTCCGGCCCTCAGGTGCTTTGGAGAATAATTCCACTCCTTCTTCCCTACGACAGCCCTCAAGTACTGGAAGACAGGTATTGTGTCCCCCTTAATCTTTATCTTCCTTAGACTAGACATACCTAGATCCCGGGATCATATAGTTTGGCCTCCAGTCTCCTAATCCTGGGTCGAACCGGAAGTTCTGGAAGTCTGGAAATAGGCCTGTTTCCAGCTTCCGGAGCCCAGGGGGAGGCCATGTTCACCCTCCCAGAGGCTCAAGAGAAGCCTCCGGACTCTGGGGAAGGCAGAAAACAGCCGAACCGGAAGTTCTGAAAGTCTTGAAATGGGCCTGTTTCCGGCTTCTGGAGGCCCTCCAGAGTCCCATGGCCATGCCCACCCAACAACCAGGCAGAGAACCGGTTGCTGGGATTTTCCCCACCCCTGAGCACACCTCTAGCTCATAGTTAAGTAGTGGTCTGCTAGGACATCTAAATCTCTCTCACAGTTACTACTGTTGAGCTAGGTGCCACCTTTTCTGTACATACGAATTTGATTTTTTCTGGACATATGAATTTGTTTTTTTTTCCTGCTAAGTGCAGGACCTTACTTTTCTCACCATTGAGTTGCATTTTGTTGAATAGGGTCAAATTTTCCAAAATGTTGGCTATTCTCCCTAGCTTGGTGTCATCTGCAAATTTGAAGAGTTTCCCTTCTGTCCACTTGTCTAAATCAGGGATCGCCAACCTTTTGGATCTCAGGGACCACCAAACTCATAATTTTAAATCCCGTGGACCAGAGACCCTGGGAAAATCCCCAAAAAAGTCTGCAGAAAAATCCCCCACCCCGTTTTCCTACCGATCGATTATTCTTTATTTGGGATCGCAGGATACTGTCTGCAGCTCCGTTCTCAGGGGGAGAGAGAGGGAGAGAGAGAGAAGGAGGGGAGAGAGGGAGAGACTTTTGGCTTCATGCAAGGAAAGCAGCAGAAACAGAAGTCTTTCTTTCTCTCCCCCAAACTCTGCCAGAAATGAGTCTTTGTGAGACCTGTTGCGCTGGCGCAGCCTCTTGGAGCAGGAGGCCTTGCAGGGTCCCAAAGACTCATTTCTGGTGGAGTTTGGGGGAGAGAAAGAAAGACTTTTGCTGCTTTCCTTGCATGCAGTCAAATGCAGAAAAAAGAAGCAGAAAGAAGCAGCCCGGTGTCCAGGCCAGGTGTGTGGGGCAAGTTCCCCCCTTCGCCCTTTCCTGCCTCCCCTCACTACCTCGTGTTGTTTACAGTGCAAGCGATGCAAGCCTTGTGTTCCCGCGGGCCATTTGGGCAGTGCAGCCTTGTGTTCCCGTGCAGCCTGGATTAATTGCTTTGGGGGGTGACATTTCTCTGTGGACCACCAAACTTTTCTCACGGACCACCAGCAGTCCCTGGCCCAATGGTTGGCAACCACTGGTCTAAATCATTTATCAAGTGTTGAATAGTATTGGGCCTAAGACAGAACCTTGGGTTACCCCACTGCGTGCTTCTCTATATGTAGATAGGAGTTCATTGAGGACTACTTGTTCAGTGCAGTTGGTCAGCCAGTTATGAATCCATCTGCTGGTAATGTTGTCTACCTCACATTTCCCCATCTTATCATGAAACAGGCTGTGATCTATTTTGTCAATTGACTTACTGAAGTCTAAGTATACTACATCCACAGCATTTCCCCCAATCCTCTCAATTAGTCACTTTGTCAAAGAACGAAATAAGCTTGGTTTGGTATGAGTTGCTGTAAAGAAGCGGACAGTCAAAATCCCAGTACACAGTAGATTTCTTCACCCCAATAACTTGGATGTTCACATGTAGATATGATGTCTAAAAACATACCCTGCTGTAATAAAATCCAACTCCTCCAACTGAGACCTAACATTTTAATGCTAAGAGAAAATTGTTACAGACAATTTTTAAAAGTGAGATTGCTTTAAACCAGGGGTCTCCAACCGTGGCAACTTTAAGATTTGTGGACCTCAACTCCCAGAATTGAAGCTTTGCTCCCAGAAGCTTTGCTGGCTGAGGAATTCTGGGAGTTGAAGTCCACAAGTCTTAAAGTTGCCAAGTTTGGAAACCTCTGATTTATGAGATGATTAGCAGCTTTGCATCATTTCGGAAGGAAGGCAGGTGCAGCAAACATTTATTTTGCTGCAATCCACTGGGCTAGTTAGGCATGCTGTTCTAAGAATATTTTGCTGAGATCAGAATCCCCATTTTACACCTGTCATACAAAACTAACCCAAGCCAGAAATCAATATCCCCCCATTAAGAATTTGCTAGTCCTTCTTGCGTTAAGAGCCCAGTGTAGAGGCTCAGTAGAAACATGCTAAATGTCAGGCTTTCTGTCTTCCTCATTGTTAGTTATGTCCAATTACAAAGACAGCAACTGCCTCTAAACTGAGACCAAAGCATTGCAAGGTGCCATTTGAAAGGCACAACAGCAATCGCCAGGGAAGTTCAGGCAAGAAGGGTTCTTAATAAAAGGAATCTCCAGAAAAGCCAGCAATCAGCCCTTTTTAGCATCCTTGTTTTGCGCATCAAGATTGCTCCAACGCTTTTGAGGTTACCTGAGTAATATGAACCCACATGAAGATGTTTAGGATTTGCAGGGAAGGCAGCTTTAAAAAAAATGTAAAAGTTAATTGTTTGATTGATCATAAGAAATGAGTACAAAGCAAGAATGTGCCCTGCATTAACTCGTCTCCTAAGAGAATATAATTCACTTTTTATTTTTTGGAGAGAGCAAATTAATCTCTTTGTTTCACCAAATGGCGCCCTGGATGGATGGATTTCTGGAACCCCAAGCTTTATCCTCTGCAACCAATCCCAACATTTCCTAGCATTGACCAGGAATGACACAAATTTGTCTTCCTGCTTTGCAAGAACATAAACCCTTCTTGCTTTCGGTGCCAGTTCTTTTAAAAAAATGTTCCAGCATCCCATAAAGAAGCTTGGAAATTCAGCATCTACTCTTTGAACTCACTGGAATCAAAAAGCAGTCAAACTTTGGAGCAAGCAATATGCATTATGAACTGAATCTTCATCCTACATCATTGGAAGTTGTGTGCTTGACAGTTAATGGAGACACACAACTTAGAATCACACAATCGTAAGGCTGGAAGGGACCTTGGAGGTCTTCTAGTCCAGGGGTCGCCAACCTTTTGGACCTCAGGGACCACCAAACTCATAATTTTAAATCCCGGGGACCACTAATATGACAACAGGTTCTGTGGGTGTGGCCTAATTTGTGGGTGTGGCTTGGTGGTCATGTGACCGGCTGGGCATGGCTTGTATGTAAATATTATAAATATTTATGTAAATATTGAATTTTTTTATAAAAAAGAGCAACTTTTACCCAAAATCAGGCAAAGCAGGCAGGCAGATTGAGTTGCTCACAGAATCACAGATTCACTCAGAGATCTACCATTCTGCCATCGGCTACCTGAGTCTGTCACATAAAATTTGCTTGCAAGCAATCTCATAAAATTTGCTAGCAAGCAAACTCACAAAATTAACTCACAACATACCATGTATGTAAATATTGATTTTTTTTATTAAAAAAGAGCAACTTTTACCCAAAATCAGGTAAAGCAGGCAGGCAGATTGAGTTGCTCACAGAATCACAGATTCATTCAGAGTTCTATCTTTCTGCCATCAGCTACTTGAGTCTGCACTGAATAATAGAAGTCCTAAGGAAGGTTTAGCTCTGCAGACCACTGGTTGGTGACCACTGTTCTAGTCCAATCCCTTGCTCAGGCAGGAAACTCTATAGTCTATACCATTTCAGACAAATGATTGTCCAATCTCTTCTTAAAACTTTCTTAAATTCTTATTTGAAAACACAAAAATATTGGGACACTTAGGAGAAGCTGCCTTATTCTGGCAGAGATTTTCTGGTATATCTCTATCAAGACTGAATTTTTTACATGACAGGTCTTTTTGAACAGGAAAGACTTTGTAGAACAGATTGGGGTTAACTGTAAGGGTGACAATTTACAGGGCTATTTATTATTATTCGCACATCACATTTAGAAACTGCTCATCTCCCTCAGGGACAGTAATTGGGACAGAATTGCCATTGTTAAGCAACGTGTTCCAACATGGAAATGTCACATAACTGCATTGCTTAGTGATGGCAGTTCAGGTAGTTCCTATTGCTGTTAAGCAAGGATCATCTGGGCTGTTAAGTGAGGACCTCATGTAACCGTGATTTCCTGCCAGCTTCCCCAGTGACTTTCCTTATGGGAAGCCTGCAGAAAGGTCACAAATCTCATGGCCACAGGGATGCTGCAATGGCCACAATTCCAGGGATCGGTTATAAGTACCATTTGTTCTGTTACAATCGTAACCTAACAGCTACCTGTATTATGAGCATGTCCTACTGATTCTTCTGTATTGATTTGATAGGTTTTTGATACATTCAAACAAGTCATCAGTAAGATTTCTTCTTGTTCTGGAATGAGGATGTTACCTTGCCTCCCCGCTTCCCCTCGAAATCTCTGGAAATAGCAATAGCCCTTAAGACTTATATACTGCTTCCCAGCGCTTTACAGCTCTCTATAAGCGGTTTTACAGAGTCAGCCTCTTGCCCCCAACAATCTGGGTCCTCATTTTACCGACCTTGGAAGGATGGAAGGCTGAGTCGACCTTGAACCGGTCAGGATTGAACTCCAGGCTATGGCAGGATTAGCCTGCAATACTGCAGGCTAACCACTGCGCTACCACGGCTCAACCACAGAACTCCTGGTTTGCAGCAGAATGAGTCTCCAAAGAACATCACAAGAACAGCCCCTCCCTAGCCTGCTGTGCGAAGGTGCCTGGTTGGAGGTTCATCAAGAGTTGGGTGGCAGTATCTGAAGCCCAGAGGTTGAAAGGAGCAGACTGAGAGGAGGAGCAGGAGGAGAGTTAGACTACAAGTGGGAGTGGGACAGGGAGAGTGCAAAATAAATAAGAAGAGTTCTTCACAATGGACATGGCTTGGGTACCCTCCCAACTTCTGATCCAGATGTATGGGCATCCATTTTTATCCAGTAAAAATGACAACCTAAAGGAATACAGGATTGCCTTTGGTGGCTGGTTCCCTGGTGAGATGCCAGGCACAGAATCAGCAATGTAGTTAACCAATTATGGGCTGCATGATCACATTAAAGTCAACCTCCATTTTTCCTTGCTAATTAAATGCAGAGGCCATATCAACACAGAATTGAATCTGTCGTCATAATCTGCTAAATTGGAAGTGGCAGCCGGATAGGAAAGCAAGTATTATCCATCTATTATAGATGGCTTTGCTAAAATGAGCTGACTGAGAAAACACAAGATTTACAATCATTTCCTAGGATTTATAATTTGAAGCAGAGGAAGAAACAGGGTTATTTCTCATTTTGAATGGTTTCCTTTTAAAAATGGGCCCCATAAACACATGCATATGACCTTAAAAATTCCTGATTCAGGTTCCTTGTATCTTCTATTTAAGAAACCCCAGGAAGGTAATCGGAGAGAAGTGGCATATGCCCCGTGACACCTTTGGAAAATGAGAGCCTGTGAAAGTCAGAGCCTGTGAGAAGAACTTGGGTTCCTCTCTCTCCTTTCCAGCTGGAGGAAGAGGTGGGATAGTATCTCAAGCAGTGGTGGGATTCAAATTATTTTACTATTAACGGTTCTGTGGGTGTGGCTTGGTGGGTGTGACAGGGGAAGGATACTGCAAAATCCCCCTTCCCTTCCCTCCCCACCCCACTAACCTGCTTTCCAGCTCCGTTCTCCTGTGCAGGGCAACCAAAGGAGACCCAGCCGATCAGCTGGGACTCGATGGGAGGCAGAGAAGAGATGGGGTTGGTGGGGCCAGTGGGATTGGCTGGTTCTCCGAACTACTCAAAATTTCCACTACCAATTCTCCAGAACCGGTCAGAACCTGCTGAATCCCACCTCTAATCTGAGACCTTCTTCTCAGAAGGTCCCCTGAAGTCTTCAAAATGAGCTCAAGGTCCTTTCAAAGGCATGGAACTGCAGGTGCCACACCAGTTATGTAACCCATTATTTCTTTATTGATTTTTTCAGATCTGCTGCTCTTCAAAATGACATTAAATGAACATAAAAAAGGAAAAATGCTGACAACAGCTAAGCTCCTCATAAACGCAACCAGAAGCTTTTATGAACTTTTGCATTATGTATTGTGTACCTGTGTGGGAGTTTCATTTTTATTCTATGCTCTTTGGCAGTCTTCTTCACAATTCTTTTGAATTCCTTCCAACTTAGAAGACTGATCCCAGGCCACGATAAAAGTAACGTTTTTACATCACATCCCAAGTATTCAGAGGGCTGCACCCTGACAAAACCCCAATAATCTTCACTTAAAATGACTTTATGAAGTCACTGTAATCAGTGACCTGGAGAGAGCTAATTAGCATAATGTCTAGACTGGTGGGCAAGAAGAGATCCAGACCTTTCGACAGCTATGGCCTCCCTTGGCACATCATTTGGGCTCTCACTGGCTGGCTGTCTTCACACAGCAGACTTACCTACTAGCATGTTGAACATGTTATAGAAGTCTTCTTCACCAAAAAAAATTGCTAAACAATAATGGTGAGATATGTCAGGAGTGTCAACAGTGGTGGGATTCAAATTGTTTTTTACCACTAGTTCTGTGGGCATGGCTTGGTGGGCATGGCAGGGGAAGGTTAATGCAAAATCCCCCTTCCCTCCCCACCCCACTGACCTGCTTTCCAGCACTGCTCTCCTGTGCAGGGCAACCAAAGAAGACCCAGCCGATCTGCTGGGACTTGATGGGAGGCAGAGAAGAGATGGGGTTGGTGGGGCCAGTCAGAGGTGGGATTGGCCAGATCTCTGAACTACTCAAAATTTCTGCTACCGGTTCTCCAGAACTGGTCAGAATCTGCTGAATACCACTTCTGGGTGTCAAACTCAAGGCCTGCAGTTTGGATCCGTCCCACAGGCTGCTTAAATCTGACCCACGGGGCCACGCTGGAAACAGCAAAGGGCCAGCCCGCAGTGCCTCTGCCAATGAAAACAGAGCTCGGGTGGGCACCCTCCTGAGCTCCGTTTTCACTGGCAGAGGGTTGCAGGAGGCTGTCGTAGCCGAAAACGGAGCTTGGGAGCCCATTTTCACTGACAGAGCATTCAGGCCACCACAGGCGCCCCCGTGATGTCGAGCTGGCCATGCCCACCCTGGCCAAGCACCCTCCCCCGAGGTCAAACACAACCCTGATGTGGCTCTCAATGAAATTGAGTTTGACACCCCTGAGATACGTAATATAGCAAGCCAAGATCTAATCATAGTCTGAATAGAGTTGCCTCATTCATATGCAAAAATAAATCACAAATGAATCTTCTATTGGTTATAGCTTGGCTGTTGTAAACCAGCTGTTATCATCTTCTTCCCTAGCAAACTTCATAGTAGCGTATGTGTGTGTTTGCACACGCGCACACACACATGTAAAACATCCTCCCCATTCTGAACTTGTTGAATATTTTAAAATTTGGGACTATGGGATAGGACAGTGGTTCTCAACCATTTCTTCACTAGGTAAAGGTAAAGGTTCCCCTTGCACATACATGCCAGTCATTTCCAGCTCTAGGGGGCGGTGCTCATCTCCGTTACAAAGCCAAAGAGCCAGCGCTGTCCGAAGACGTCTCCGTGGTCATGTGGCCAGCAGGACGAAATGCCAAAGGCGCACAGAACGCCGTTACCTTCCCACCAAAGGGGTCCCTATTTTTCTACTTGCATTTTTTACATGCTTTCGAACTGCTAGGCCGGCAGAAGCTGGGACAAGGAATGGGAGCTTACTCTGTGACACGGCGCTAGGGATTCGAACTGCCGGCCTTTCTGATTGACAAGTTTAGCAACTTAGTCACTGATCCACTGCGTCCCTCTTTTTTCACTAGGGACTCCCTTTAAATACTTTTTGTAGCCATGGGTTCCCAAGATTTAATTCAAGATTTAATCATTTTCAAACCCACTGTGATGACATCATGCACCCCCCCCAGGGGTCTGCAGACCATAGGTTGAGAACCACTGGGATAGGAGGGGGAAGGGGCTGACTCTGTGTGGCTATCAGAGGGTTGAGCAGAGGCATCCGGGCCATTCCTGCCCCAAGTGAGACGGGGGACATCACCCCTCCCCACTGGACATTCTCCCGGGGGAGGCGCAGGGGGGCTGGCAGCAGGGAAACACTTGAATGGGGTGGACAGGCACAAACCTTTCTTCTCTGCCAGCACCTGCTATAAATCTCGATATGATATCACTTTCAGATGCTGCAAACATTAACCTTTGAAACAGTCTCTTTTATAGCCCCACATCACTGGCAAGTCCAGACAGTGATAAATTGCACACCAGCAGCCCACTGCCCCCCCCCTGTCTCTCAGCTGCCTGTTCTCTGTCTGGGCGGGGGTGGGCAAGTTCCCAGGAAGGAGGGAGCACATTCCAAAAAGGGTGTGTGTGAGGCAGCACAGTCTGGAGCTGGATAGGAGGAAAAAGAAGAGGGTAACTATAGTCACTTCCTAGAATTTCCCAGGGAATATCCATTGGGATGAGAGTAGTAAGGATCTAATCTGGCAAGAGTCTGTCTATTGTGAACAAATAACGAATTGAACTCTGGCTGGTTTGTTCTACATCATTCTTAGGTTTAGCCTGACTGTTGGACTGAGTGGCGTAGTTCATTTAAAACAACACTGAATTACTTCAGCAAGGGTTATGAGGTTAGCATGCAAATCCCTCAATTTGCAGGTAACAAGGTGTGGCAGAGCAGTGGTGCCGGTTCCTGTTGTCTCCACACGTCCTGTTTGTTTCCTGTTTTATTTATTATCATCCTTTATGTTATCATCCTTTAAAGAGGCAGGTAAAATCACTTGCAAACTTGAAATAATCACCATTGTAAACTAAAGTATTTTTAGATGGTTTGGAGCTCCAGCCTTCAGAATTGGTCACATGTGTGATGATTCTGTCAGCATGATTTTAAAAAAATAAGATTTGGGAGATAATTAATAGCGATGTCATCATACAAAACATACACAATGTGACACCACTGTGATCCCCACTGGATGTTTAAGGGCAGACTCCAGGGTGTGTTGCTGTGGGTTGTAAAAGGAACATTTACATTTTCTGGCCTCTTTATTCCCCCAAACCTGCCATTTTAGAAGCCCTAACAGGAATGATCCACCATTAATAGATAGTAGGACTAACTTGCATGTGAAATTTCTTATTTTTTCTCTTGTTATGTAAAAAATCTAGTTTTTTTATTTATTTATTTATTTATTTTATTGTACTTAAAAGACTGACAAAAAGAAATGAAAATGCTCTGGAAAGATAAAAACATACATTGCCAAAGAAAACAAAAATATATACATAGAAAGTGCTTTTATAAGAAAGTGAAAACAATGCCACAAAGGAAAAAGAAAAAAAAAGGGCATCGATTTGATATGCAGATCCTAAGAAATGAGTGGAATAAAGAATTAGAGGTTCCTTACTGCCTTGACAATTTTTTTAACTTCCATAACAAGAGTGAACATCAAATGATGACGTGCATAACACAAAATATTTAGAATTTACTGCACTCTGTTACGTTTGTATAGAAAAGGCTGTCAAAAACAGCATTTGTTAGAAATGCAATAAGGATGACATTTCTTTAAAACACACGTTTTTAAGGAAACGTAATTCTGTGTTCAAATTTTCAGATGACAATTTTCTTTTGAACTAGATACCTGGTCCTTGGAATTCGACAGCTGGACAACGTAAATGGATTCTCTGTGTCTTATTACAGCCAAAGGATTGATGTTGTGGTACTGGAAAGATAAATAGGTGGCCTTTTTCACTTGGTGAATTAAAGACCTGACTGCCCTTGCCACCTGTGAGCATATATATAGTATATAAAATATATGTTTAAGGCTAGGCCAGTGGGAAGCAATGATGATGTCCTTTGATGAAGCCTTTTTGATTGTGGAGGCATCTCAGTTCACGTTGTCAAAGCCAGCTGTTCATCTCACTGAACTGCCCTGTTCTGAGCCAGCTTCCCAAACACGGCAAACCCTCTGACATGATCTCAAAAGATTCCTTTATTAGGAATGCTGGCAGCCCTGGCAAAGTTGTCTCCCACATCTATTCATCTCCGCCCCCTGCCTTTTATCCCCAGAGCTAGGGTGGGGCTTCGCTAGCAGTGGTGGCTCTTCCTTTCCATGGACCGGCCCATAGATTTCCACTGCTCTCCTCTCCTGTGCCTTCTGCGCATCTGCGCGTCAGATACTGGACCCGGCTGTTCCTCCTCTTCCTCATCAGCCACCTCCAGACCTGGTGCTGCTGACTCTCCATCTGAGGGCTGACGGATGGCACAGGCTCTGCCTCTCTCTGTGTGTCTGCCAGCTCCATTCCCTTTCCCCCCTCGGAGCTCCCAGGTTGCCCTGAGGCTGATCCTGACTCCCACACCTCCTCCTCCTCCTCCTCTGATTTGGCTGCTGGAGGGGCCGGCGACCAACAGGCCACAACATGCCCATGCTACATGCTAAAGCGATCTGGAAGGCCCACCTGTCCTCTGCAGGCATTCCGGTGGCCAAGCTGGTCAGTCTCAAAGGCCTTCAATGTTCAGGCACAGAGGGGGTAGATGAGGGCTGGAGCAGCATTGGAGGCTTCCAGCTTGAACCCTGTGAGGAATCGCCTTAGATGGGTTTTATTCTGATCAAGCCAGACTGAAATTTATGAGATGTAAATATTTGCAAGATGGGCTTTATAGGTTGACCTAGATCTGTAACTGTGAAGCTTTTTAGCGATAAAACTATTCTCTGTTGGGCAGACAGTGTCTGAATCAGAGCTAAGCTCACTATTCCTGTTTTATTAACCTGGATCTGATCCATTAAAAAAATCCATTTATGCAGTTAGATCACAATGACTTGCAGCAGAGACTGTCTGCTGTTTGTTAATTTATTTAGATTAGATGCTGGAATGAACCTAAACAAACTGTCATCTCCAGACACACTTGGGCAATTAGAATGGAGCTCACGCGATTCTTTTATAATTCAAATCAGAGAAACTTACTGGAGTCATAAATTAAGAAGCTCATTACATTCTCAATTGTGTTAATAGGAAAATTCAACTTGCTTGGTTTTTACTGAAGAATTTATTAATAAATCATTGGAAATGTGCCTGGGTGTGTTTTTTCCCCCCTCCCTATCCTCATTAATTCTTAGTGCTAAGATTGCTGTGCCATGTTTGCTCCTGTTCTTGTCACTTGAGAGTAAAGTAAAGGCAAAAATTGGCAGAACATCACTCGCAGGATCCAAATGCTGCAGCCAAGATGTGCTTAAGGGCTGCTTCCCGTCTGAGATGCCAATGGAGGAATACGAAGGGAGGCTGGTTGCCATTTGACTGTCAATAAATGATGGTCTTTGCACAGGAAACGCACTGATTTGCCACATGCAATGAAATTGAATAACGACCTTTGACATTTTTTTACATTTTAGTAATAAAAAACAAATAATCGAAGGGCTACATGGAAGATGAAGTTTAAGAAATGGCTCTGATTTATTTTATTATTTTATTTTATTTGCCAGGCATTAACAAATTGGTAAGTCAATGCAAACATAAGTGAAAAGACAAAATGTTTTCTATTGAGTATGCCAGGAATGGTCTCTAATGAAATTAAAGAACCATATGCCTCAGATAGAAAGTCCCTACAGAGAGTGGTGAGTACAGTGGAGAATATTATAGGAAGCTTGCTTCCTGTCATTCAGGATACTATTAAGCGCTATATGCTTAATGTTCAAAGCACATAGTGCCCACACACCCACTTCATGGTCTGCTCCCCTCTGGGAAGAGATTTTCAAATATTTCTAGCAGGACTACCAGATTCTGTAACAGCTTTGTTCCTTAGGCCCGTGATGGCGAACTATGGCACACATGCTGGAAGTGGCACGCAGAGGCATCTCTGCCACCATGTGAGCTGTCATACCAGCTCAGTTGCACTGCGCATGTGTGCGTTCCTCCCACCAGCCAGCTGATTTTCGGGTAACTGCTGTGCATGCGCAGGGGGCGGGGTGCATGTGGGAGATGCGTGCGCATACACGGGGTGGGGGGAGCACAGGGGTTAGCATGTGCATTGCATTATGGGTGCAGGCATGCGTGCGTGCGCGCACTTTCGGCACGTGAGGACAAAAAGATTAGCCATCACTGCCCTAGGCCATCCATCTGGTAAACTCGTAAGCTTGTTTCTCTCACCATGTACATGTATACATCTGAATTATACTGTGTTGTTTCTCCATGTCGTATAATATATGTGGGTACATGCCTAATTTTATATGTAGATATGTATGTATGTATGCATGTATTTATCTTGTCATGTTTATGTAGTTTATATTAGAGGTAGAGACCCTTTGAGAGCTGTGTGCAAGGAAATTTCCTTTTAGTGTATGCCGGTCAGTGTGCATTCAAAGTGACAATGAAGTTATTCTAAGTCTAATATCATAATTTCCTGGACAGTTTCTTCCCATGTATTCAGCTATAGGTACCCCATTTTCCCTGAGACTAAAATGAAACCACTTCCCTAAATATCAGAATGATGGGGGCAGAAATAGTTCATCTATGGGGAGAATTTTCTTTTTCTTTTTTTGCAAATCATGCTGTTTAATTTACAGAGCAGTGTTTTATGGGACCATATCATTCAGAGTAACATTAAGTACTCTTCTTAAAATAATACCAGAAATATTGGGATGGTGACAATTTCTAATTTTGCACAATGCAATCTGACCAAATTGGATCGAAATTCCTCCTCGAATCAGAGGGAAGACTTTGAATATGGATTGCCTGGAAACAGTGATTTTAGTTTGTAATGGTATTTTAGAAGTGGGGAATCCCTTTTGGTTGCAAATGTGTCAATCAAGATCATTTTCTTTTAGAAGAGACATTGGCTTGAAGCAGAATAATGTGAATATTTACAATTGTCCATTTACCCAACTATCAGATCCTGGCTAGGGAAAATTTAAAAAAAGAGGAATTATCAAGTCTGTCCCAGCATTAGCATTTAAGAAACTCCTTTTGTAGTTAATGTATGCTTTTACTAAAGCCATGTGGTTACAGCATGGGTCTCCAAACTTGGCAACTTTAAGACTGGTGGACTTCAATTCCAGAATTCCCCAGCCAGCATGGAGACCCCTGGGTTATAGCATAAGCAAAGGACTCTGTATATTGGCAAATCCAATAATTTTGAAATCAGGTAGGTGCAGTTTCAAGACTAATGCTGGTGCATTGTTCCAGAATTACAGCTAGAGTATATTTCTCTTCAGCAAATGGCTTACAGAGAAATTCCTGCTTCTTTTCACTTATCCACCTGAAAGACATGCACAAACAAACACATTTCTTTCCTCGCAAACATCAATTTTAAGATGAAGCTGAAACCTACCAAGAACAGTTTTTGCCTATACATCCCTAGTTAATAGTTGTTTTATTTTCCATCTCTGGGTTCGCTTTCAGCGGAGTGAAAATAACTTCTTGGAAACATTTCAGCTATTATTTCCTTTTCAGAGCCAGAACACGTTAAGGCCCCCTGAGTAATCTTTCTATGTTTTAAGTAACCTGGGGTTCTGCAGAAAATATAACACTGCAAACAGTACACTTAAGACTCAAAAACGATTCCCTCCATTAGTTTTAAAAAGCAGACACGAAGCTTTACCAGCCTCATTTGTGTATCGTTTATTCACAGCGAGGTTGCTAACAATGATCAACCATCCAGCCTCACTGCCGTTTTGTCACTCGCTTGCCTAGCAATTCACCCTCTTTTTTGTTTAATGTCAGAGATGTCATTGAAAGGTTGGATATTTCACAGTGTGGCTCACTCATTACACAATTTCTATGGCAAGCTGTCCATCAGTGAGAAAGTGCTTCCGCAGACACACACACCCTCCCCCAAAGCCCAGGTTGTCCTAATGCCCACCCTGCAGGAATCAATCATCCCTGGCATTTCTAGGCACCATGCAGCTCTCCTGAACAGCAGCAGCGTAAAAAGCTTCCAGGGTGAATCAATTAAGACCATTTCCTTTCCCTCCACCCCCAGGTCCAAGGGCCTTTGACCCTTTCCTCTCGGGGCCTGAAGGATGGGACTTTGGAAGCAGCCCCAACTCTGTGTGTTCTGAGACAAACTTTGTTCCAAGGAAACAAACACGAAATGGAGGTAACAGCAAAACCTTTTAATGATTCTTGACAAATTCCGTTCCTGCCTGGTAAAAAGGCTGCTTCAAACTAATTCTCTGATAAGAATGAGCCTTGCCACAGTTGTGCAAGGCTGCCAAGAATACTAGATAGCCAAGAAATATTTCAAACACAAAGAGTCTCCAAACACAAACTAAGATAGTCCGAATGTCCACAAGGCTTGAGTGCAAAAACTTCTTTGCTTCCTGCAAAGAACTCTGGTTTCTCAGCTGGCTTTTATCTCTTAAGGAAGGGGCCACATTACCTTGCAGCCTTACTCTTGAGTCACCCGTGCTGCTGCAGCTGCTCTTTCCTTCGAGCAGCCCTGCGCACACGCGCACTGGGCACAGGCTCCTCGGGGGCCTCTTCATCTCTGCTGCCAGCCTCCACAATCTCCGAAGGCAGCACTCCGCTCCCTGATGGTCCTGGCCCCATCCCTGCATCACACGCAGGCCCCTCACCTGAGTCCTTGCTCTCTGAGACCTCAGCTGTCCACACCTGCTGCCAGTGAACCACAACAGCATGGCCAAGAGCCCCCTGCAATCTTCTGACCTTCTGAGATTCGAGCAGAAGAAAATCTAGGTTGCCTTCAATTCACAAGGAAAGAAGAGGGCAGGATTCCCAAAGACAGGAGTACGAGTAATCCGCCCGAGAAGTGGGAGAAGTCCCTCTGTTGTCAACATTTCTGTTTTTTCTTTAGAAGATGCTTCTCAAGAACAGCTTGCCTTCAAGAATGAACAGAAGTTGCCTTCAGAAGTTGTGGGAGCTTCATCACTGGAAGCTTTGAAGAAGAGACTGGACTGCCATCTGTCTGAAATGGTGAGGGGTCTCCTGCTTGGGTGCAGGGGGGGGGTTTGGACTAAATGACCTTCAAGGTCCCTCCCAACTCTGTTAATCTGTAAACTCCTCTTCTGGCCAGCTCAACGCTGCCTGAGCTACAGCAACAAGCATTGTACAGGTAATTCTCTACAACTGAGCCGAAATTTTCTGTCGTTAAGGGAGACATTTGTCAAGTGAGGGTTGCTCCGTTTTACGACCTTTCTTGTCTCAGTGGTTAAGTGAGAATCACTGCAGTTGAGAAGTTGTTGTTAAGTGAATCTGGCTTCCCCCGTTGTCTTTGCTTGCCAGAAGGTCGTAAAAGAGGATCAGGTGAGCCTGAGACACAGCAACCGTCATAAGTATGAACCAGATGCTGAGCATCAGAATTCTGATCATGGGGATGCTACAATGGTCTTAAGGATGAAAAACGGTCATAAGTTATTTTTTCAGTGTTGTTGCAACTTTGAACGGTCACTAAGCGAACTGTTGTAAGTTGAGGACCACCTGTATTTAATATCATGACTACATAATGAGAAGGCAGAAGGTGATGATGGCTGCTCCTTACCCTCTTCAACCACACACAGGAAGAGGAATCTTCTCGATAGCTGCTACTGGGTGGGAAGTGAATTCTGAAGATCTCATGCAACTTGCCTTGGAATTACACAAACACATGGCAGGCCATCCTCGATTTACAATCTGTTCATCTAGTGACCATTTGAAGTTACAACAGCACTGAAAAAAAAGTGACTAGTGTGTGTCAACTTTGGAAGCCACATTGAGATCAGATGCTCCCACGTTGCCACATTTGAGCCTGGGAAAGTGGGAGGGGGGAATTTCTCGGAGCTTAGGTAGTTAGACATAATAACATTCTTTTTCTGATTCAAGGTCAGGTTGTGTTGCGCATAAGTGAGAGGAAGTCTTAAGTTGGGGCGGATGGGGATTGGGGCATGTGATGCGGTGATGGGTGCAGGGGGTGGATTTGTAGTTTGCAAGGAAGCCCGGAACTTTCAGATTCGGGATTCCCCAGTTGCACCAGTTACTATCCAAAATACCTTTGAGAAGATGTCTCTCTCGCAGTTATTGGGTGGATTGGAGGTTTGCTGGAACGCTGACATTGTGACTCTTTTTCACACTTTTGACCATTGCAGCATCCCCAGGATGCTTCAGATGCTTGTCAACTGACTTGTATTTATGACAGTTGCAATATCCCGGGATCACATGATCCCCTTTTGCAACTCTGGGAAAAGCAAAGTCAAAGGGGAAGCCGGATTCCCTGAACAACCATGTTACTAAGTCAAGTTAGTAACATGGTTGTTCAGGGAATCCGGATTCACTTAACGGTGGCAAGAAAAGTCGTAAAACGGGGCTAAACTCGCTTTAACAAATGTCTCACGTAGCAACAAATTTTGGGCTCACTTGTGGTCGCATGTCAAGAATTATCTATATAGCTCTGGGTGGGGCTTCAGATTTATAGGGGCTGCAGTATTTCTGTGCACCCACCCAGCGCTTCTTGGCAACTCTTTAAACCGAGGGCTTTTTCAGGATTGCCTTTTGCAGTTGATGTACCTTTTCCTGGGAAAAGACACAGCTGCTTTAAAGAGCTGCAGAAAGTCCTGTTCAGACTCCGGGCAGTTGGAAGTACTGCTCACCCCACTGCTATTCCACAGGGAGAGTGAAACATTCACATCCCTCACATCCCGGACATAAACTGTTTCAACTCCTTCCCTCAAAACGACGCTATAGAGCCCTGCACACCAGAACAACTAGACACAAGGACAGTTTTTTCGCAAACACCATCACTCTGCTAAACAAATAATTCCCTCAACATTGTCAAACTATTTACTAAGTCTGCATTACTATTACTATTAATCCTCCCATCTTTCCTTTTACCCATCTCCTCCCACTTATGACTGTATGACTGTAACTTTGTTGCTTGCATCCTAACAATTTTATTGACTGTTTGACTGTATGATTTCATTGCTTATTGTACCCTATGACTATTATTAAGTGTTGTACCTGATGATTCTTGACTCTTGACGAATGTATCTTTTCTCTTATGTACATTGAGAGCATTTGTACCAAGACAAATTCCTTGTGTCTCCAATCACACTTGGCCAATAAATAATTCTATTCTATTCTATTCTATTCTATTCTATTCTATTCTATTCTTCGATTCAATTCTCTATATTCTATTTTATATTCTATTCTTATTGTACCCTGTGACTATTATTAAGTGTTGTACCTGATAATTCTTGACTCTTGACGAATGTATCTTTTCTCTTATGTACATTGAGAGCATTTGTACCAAGACAAATTCCTTGTGTCTCCAATCACACTTGGCCAATAAATAATTCTATTCTATTCTATTCTATTCTATTCTATTCTATTCTATTCTTCGATTCAATTCTCTATATTCTATTCTATATTCTATTCTTATTGTACCCTGTGATTATTATTAAGTGTTGTACCTGATAATTCTTGACTCTTGATGAATGTATCTTTTCTTTTTATGTACACTGAAAGCATTTGCACCAAGACAAATTCCTTGTGTGTCCAATCACACTTGGCCAATAAAGAATTCTATTTCTATTTCTATTTCTACTCTATTCAATGGCCATATTTCAAGACAATTAACGGAATATAGTTTGAGATTTGGAATTCTAATAATCAGGAGTGTCAAACCAATGGCCCGTGGGTGAGATGTGTCATGCACAGGCCACGCCCACCCCAGCTCTGTGAAGGGGAAAAACATCACGATACGTCATGTGATGGAAACGTGACACGGCGAGTTTGACACCCATGTAATAAGATAGAAAATTGGTCATGCAGCAGATCTATGACCAGATAAATGCTAGCTAAAATGAAGACCATTTATCATTCAATAATAACAACAATCACCCCAATAAAAATCAATAACTATTTCTATAGAAACGGCTTGTTCATATTATTATGAAAAAGCAAAAAGTTGTGATTTGATGTTAACGAGTCGGAAGCAAATGCTTCTTGTCCTTTTTCCTTATCCTTCCTCATTGCTCTTCCCTCTCTTCCTCTCCACTGTTTTCCTATTTACTTTCATATTTTGTGTCTTATAATATTTTATAATTCAATAAACACGTTAAACCAGATTACAAATAACATCCTTCACCAACTTTCCTCCTTTTTGATACTATATTTTGCTTTTCTTCCTGCTCCTGAATTCTTTTTTTAAATATATTTTATTTTTATCTTTTACTGTCTGTCACTTTGGAAATGCTAAGTGAACCAGAACTGATGCGAATCCTTGATAATAATAGTAGTATGAAATTAGAGCAGACTACTTCTACTGCATTTATAAGTGACACTGAGCGTTTAATCACAGTTTTCTTTTGTTATGGGACAGGGAGTTGGGGAGGGGGCAGAATCAAAGAAGAAGACTGGGCGCATATATGTAATTGGTAATTTTCAGAAAGTTAAAATGCAAAAATACATTAGAAGGGATTAGATGTATTTATAAAGCAATAAGAGAAACTATGGTAATAGATACACTGGAATGTGATTATTGTTGTATTGTTATATTGATAAGAAAAATATAATTAGTAATTGTTAAGCATATGAAATATATATCTAATCGACACATGATTGAAAAATATATATTGGCTTCAAAGGTGCAATTAGCATTGACTAGAGAAAAACCTCCCCTATGAACAGTTGCAAAAAGGAAGAAATTCCATTCAAACTCAAAATACATATAAATTATAAATAGAAAAAACAACACAAACCACACTGAAACAATTAATGAGACAAGACAGGATAAGGGCTTGAAGACATCCACATCCGCAGCCTATGAAGGGGATCAGGGCCCCTTCCTCCCCCGTAGACCACACCATTCACGTTTCTCCCTTGTCCGTTCCTCCCTGCGTGCCCTAGGATGAAGAGGGGATGGGCCTGGGTCTTCCTCTGAATGCCCATCCGGCCTCTGCCCTTCCCCAGTTTCCTCCACACACCCCGGAGCCACACTCCCACTCCCTGTCGGCTGTTCCTCCTCTCCAACCTTGGAGTCAGATTCTAACAGGGGCATGACAAAGTTAAAATGCAACAAACGTAAGGAAAAACTTGTGTCGTTTCAATCACGCTGCTGAAAGGGAAGGAAGGAATTGTCCAAAATGATGGCTTTGAAATGCTGTGGTTGCCAACGAGTTGCCTCTCTTAGACCCAGCCAGATTATGGATCTGCCTCTTATAAGAAATTCAAGCTGCAGCTTTCGGCTGTCACTTTCAGTGGCCCTGCTGAATGCAACAAGATACTTACTTGGAAATAGAAATAATGAATCCGGCAAGATCTTGAAGGCCCTTTGTTCTTCTTCGCGCATACCCTGCGGATTTTCTCTGAGGAGGAAGCATTAGGGTTACTAAAAATAATTCCAGCAGCCAGGTAGGATTCATCTTCGGAGACCACAATCATTTGCAGAGCTACTTCCAGGTTTTCCTTTCCGTTTCTATGGAGCCAATCAAGATGGTATCAAGGAAATGAATCAGCCAAATGGCATGGTTGTAGTTGCAGCAACTCTACTGGCCTCCAGGGAACAGGAGCAAATATCAAGGGATCCCCGCAAGGTTTATTGCTCCCAAAGTTGCGCTTGTGGTTTTTGTAGGGATTGTAGGAGAAGAGAAGAGAAGAGAAGAGAAGAGAAGAGAAGAGAAGAGAAGAGAAGAGAAGAGAAGAGAAGAGAAGCTGGAAGGGACTTTGGAGGTCTTCCAGTTCAGTCCCCTGCTCGAGCAGGGCACCCTATACCATCTCAGACAAGTGACTGTCTAGACTCTTCTTAAAAACTTCCAGTGATGGAGCACCCACAACTTCTGAAGGCAACTTCTGTTCCATTGGTTAACTGTCCTCCCTATTAGGAAGTTTCTCCTCAATTCCAGGTTGCGTCTCTCTTTGATGAGTTTCCACCCATTGTTTCTTGTCCTGCCTTCTTTGGTGCTTTGGAACATAATTTGATCCCCTCTTCTTTATGGCAGCCCCTCAAATACTGGAATTCTGCTATCATGTCCCCCCGGGTCCTTCTTTTCTCTAGACTAGCCAGACACAAATCCTGCAGCTGCTCTTCCTATGTTTTGGTCTCCAGGCCTTTGATCATCTTAGCTACTCTTGTCTGAACTTTTTCCATGTATGTGCATGCGTGCGTGACCCCGGGAGCCTCACAGTGCAGAATTACGTCACTGGAGAGAGCCTTTCTTTGATTCAATCTCATTTAAGGTTTTCTTCAACTTCCCCGTACAATAATTGCTTTTTCATGTGGAACATTCAGCCCTAGTTCTGTAGCTGAAATTCCACAAGGTAATTTGGGAAATGCTGTGAAAGCAGGTGAGCCAGAGGCCGCTATCTCTGGCACTCTTTTCCTTCCATTAACAAAGAGGAAACAATCGCTCTTATTTAATTTTCTTCTAAACTACGCTTTAGTTATAGTAGTTTAATTTTATTTCTGTTCTCCAGCTCCCGGAAGAATCCAAAACCCCAAACCATTAATAAGAGAACATTTATAAGACAGCATAATTAAATTTAAAAAAAAAACCAGCAGTGCTTAAAATCAATAAATACATACATTAAAACCATGTTTCCTTTTGCAGAACAGAAAATGAACAGTCTGTTTTAAGGCTACAAGTAGTAACAGCCGAAGGACAAGCAGCCTATACAGGTAGTCTTTGACTTACAACTCATTTAGTGACTATTCAAAGTTACGACGACACTGGAAAAAGTGACTGTCAGCTCTCATAGATCCCTATCGGGACACTGCCATTCTGGTGGGGAGGGAGCCTGGGTTCATTCTTTAGTTTATAGCCTTTTTCCTGATGCCTCTGTATCCTGTACAGGGGGGAGGCCCATCTGTTTTGTCTCAGCTCCAGAGCCTCCAGCAAGCGACGATGCCCGAAAACAGCTTCTTATCACCTTCTTAGCCTGCGATTCTTAAAACATCTTTGCATCTGCGGATTGGCTTATTCAATGCTGGAGGGGCCTCTAATGGGTTTAATCTAACGGAATTGCACGGGAATCCTCAGGTCCTGCTTTCTTTTTTTTGAAATTTTTTGGGAAATTTTAAACAACAAACATAAACGAACACAAAACATACAACGTACAACATTAAATAAAATCTTCTTTCCATTGTGATGACCCAGAGTGTAACACAAACGTAACAAAATCCAAAACGTAAATAAATGTCCTTTAATGCCTCCAACTTGGCCCCACTGCTCAATAATTCTCAGTTGGAGATAAAACTTATTCAAAAATAGTCTTCAAAAGAAAGCAATACAGTCTGAACTTAATGAGCAGAATAAAAAACCCAAAACAAACTACAATGAAGGAAATTCCACAATGGTCCAGGATAAGTAATCACCAATTTCAAGGAGATAACAAGGTACAGTCTGTTGGAAGGATGCCAACCAAGATAACTTCAGCCCAAAATAAAACACACTTTGCTGCTGGCAACGCTGTGTTTTAACCGTCTCTCTTATATAGTATTCTCCCCAACTGCAACCAATGAGGAAGATCATGGCCACTTCCTCTCTCGTTAGCCAAGTTGTTTCCTTCTCCGTTCCTCCCTGTGTGCCCTAGGATGAAGAGGGATTGGGTCTGGTTCTTCCTCTGACTGCTCAGCCGGCCTCTGCCCTTCCCCACCCTCCTCCACAACCTCCGTAGCCACACCTCCACTCCCCGTCGGCTGTTCCTCCTCTCCCTCAGGGCTCTACCAAGGGCATGGCATCCATTATACAGTGTGTCGGTCGTATCTCTTGTGCACAATATCACCAGTCATTCCATCCTGTTTTTATGTTACCATTTATATTGTATATAACTACTATCCGCTTAGTATCATATTATTGTCAAATCATTGTCAGACTGTAATTACAAATTCATCTCATCTTTTTTGAGCAAGAATCAACTATTATAAAGCCTAGTTTACGGTATCATTCATTTCCAAATAATCAAACATAGAATATCATATTATAATTCTTTCCACAGTAATCGCTTATAGTATATTATTACATTATTTTATGCTAACTATTATGTTATGTTTATATTATATCATGTTATATTTCTCTATTTTCTTGTCTAACCATTGATAAAATAAATCCCATATTTTATAATATTCTTTTTCTTCTTGCTCTCTAATGGCAAATGGCTTTTATTTATTTATTTATGAAATGGCCAAGAGGTACATGTTTTTTTCTTATGCTTTATGACAACCTCCATGGCTGGCTTTGGCTCAATCCCAAAGACCCCAGACAGAAGTTTTCCACTGCTCTTTTCAGTTTATGGGCTTCAGAGAAAGGAAGGAAGAACAATAGATATCGGACATCATAATAGTCGCAGTTTTCAACACTGCCAAAGTTCAAGGTAGTGCACAATGGTCATTCTTAAAATCTAGAAGATTTCAAAGTGGGCCTTGGTGGTGCAGGCTGTTAATAGCCTAGCACTTAGTTCCAGCTGCCTGTAATTATTGCAGGCTTGAATCCCACCAGGCTCAAGGTTGACTCAGCCTTCCATCCTCTCGGGGTAGGTAAATTGAGGAGCCAAGATTGTTGGGGGCAATAAGCTGACTTTGTAAAAATGCCACTTAGTAATAAGCAGGCATATACAATGGAATGAAGGCTATTGCTGAGTGCATTGGGTTGTATCCCAAAAATTGTAAGCCGCCCTGAGTCTCCGGAAAAGGGCGGGATATGAATATGAATTTTAAAAAAAAGTCCCTTAAAAAGAGAAGACAAACAAAAGCCTCCTTTGCAAGCAGTTTGAAAAGTACAAGGAAGAGCTGCAAAGGGTCATTCAGGGCTGTGGAGGAATCCAAATTAAAGGATTCCCATTAAACATATCCAACAAAGTGGAGTCCACCACATCTCTGGGTCATATGTCGCTCTGTCCAGCTGCTCTGACAGTTTGCACATCATCAGCATCTGCCTTCCTGACCATGCTCTATGTTTTGCATTCAGGAATGAAAGAGAACGGATCTAGATTTTCTACTCCAAAGCATCCTTTCTGGGAGAAGTGCTACTGTATCCTCCTTGCACAGCCCTTCCCAAAATATCCCAATTCTTATAGTCTCTCTCCTCAATATCAGGTTTGCAGTCTCTGTCATAATCCCTGTTACCTTTGCCTTAACCTGCATCCTTCATTTTGTATCTTTGGCATCATATCACTGTAAATTGCCTGGAATCAAATAAACAAACCAGCCAGAGATAATTGAAAATCATTGTTGTTTGGGAATAGAAATCAACTGCAAAGATACCAAATCAGTGTATTCTCCGAAGCACCTGAGGACAGGACACGAAGCAGAAGATGGAAACTTATCAAAGGGAAATTCAACCTAGAAGCAAGGAGAAATTCTTGACAGCGCGGACAATTGATCAGTAGAAGGGCTTGCCTTCAGAAGTTGTGGCTGCTCCATCACTGGAGGTTTTGAAGAAGATAACCAGACAGTCACTTGTCTGAAATGGTATAGGTCCGTGATGGTGAACCTATGGCACACGTGCCACAGGTGGCATGCAGAGCCATTTGTGCCAGCATGTGAGCTGCAGGCAAACTTACCTCACTGCACATGCGCGTCTTCCAACTTCTATTTGTATTTGTATTTGTATTTGTATTTGTATTTGTATTTGTATTGTATTGTATTGTATTGTATTGTATTGTATTGTATTGTATTGCATTGCATTGCATTGCATTGCATTGCATTGCATTGCATTCTATTCTATTCTATTCTATTCTATTCTATTCTATTCTATTCTATTCTATTCTATTCTATTCTATTCTAAGAAGCAACCTGGGATTAAGGAGAAACGTCCTAACATTGAAGACAATTATTAACCAGTGGAACAGCTTGTCTTCAGAAGCTGTGGGTGCTCCATCACTGGAGGTTTTTAAGAAGAAACTGGATAGTCCCTTGTCTGACATGGTATAGGGTTTCCTGCTTGAACAGGGGGTTGGACTATCAGTCCTCCAAGGTTCCTTCCAACGCTGTTATTCGGCTACTCTGTTAAAACGAAAAAATATCTGATTTGTTAAGAGGATGTGTGAAAAAGATGCAATTGGAATTGCACACAAAGTAGGGGATTCATGGCTTGGCAATCTGCATCGCAGCAGCACTTGGGAGCGATCATTGACAAGTAGCTGAATACAAGCCAGCAGTGAGACAGCTGCTACTTCGATTCTCCTGCTTTAGAAAAAGACGTATGATTCCTCTCCACTTGGCATTGTCGAGACCTCTGTGGAAGTTCTGCACACAGTTCTGGGCATTTTCCATTTGCAGAAGAATATGGAGAGATTGGAGAGGAGCTAGAAGAAATGATACAGGGACTTGAGAAGTACTGCACTCCTCTGCTTACCACAGAACACCCCCCACCACCAGGCTTGAAATTTTGGGCTTGGAAAACCTTGAACTACGCCGCCCACAGTTGGACTTAAGCGTAGTACACAAAATTATCTGCTCCAATGTCCTACCAGTCAGTGACTACTTCAGCTTCAACCGCAACAATACAAGAGCACACAACAGCTAGAAACTCAGTGTAAACCGCTCCAAACTTGATTGCAGAAAGTACAACTTCAGCAACAGAGTGGTCAACGCCTGGAATGCACTACCTGACTCTGTGGTTACATCCTCTAACCCCACCACTCCTTTACCCCTTAAATTATCCACTATTGATCTCACCCCATTCCTAAGAGGTCTGTAAGGGGCGTGCATAAGCGCATCATTGTGCCTACCATCCCTGTCCTATTGTCCCCATTTATTCGTACCTATTTCCTGTATTCTTACTTATGTTTATTCTTATAACTATCATCTTGTAAGTGATTGACAAATCAAATAAATAAATAAAATAAAAATTAAAAGAAGGAAGGAAGGAAGGGGTAAGGAAGGAGAACAGGGAAAGGGAAGGAGGGAAGGAGAGAAAAGAATGGAGGGATGAGAGAAAAAAAGGAAGGAAGGAAGGAAGGAAGGAAGGAAGGAAGGAAGGAAGGAAGGAAAGGAGACAATATCCATTCCTAAGAGGTCTGTAAGGGGCATGCATAAGTGCACAATCGTGCCTACCGTTGCTGTCCTATTGTCCCATTTATTCATACCTATTTCCTGTAACCTTACTCATATTTATACTTATATCTATTATCTTGTAAGCGATTGACAAATCAAATGAACAAACTAATAAATAAAATAAAGATGTTTAGGGGGGAAGGTTGACTGAACGTGGGTCAGCCAGGAGAAAAGAAGAGTGAAGGGAAACATGAGATGTTCAGGTACATAAAAAGGGCCACTGGGAAGATGGACAGGAATACTGTACTATGGTCACAGAAACTAGGATCAGAAAGAATGGACTTAAGTTGCGACTTCCGTTTAGAAATGCAGAAAAACCTCTTACAACAGTTGGACAGTCTCCTTCAGAGGCCCTGTTTCTCAAACTCTGGCGGTTTTTAAGAGGCAGAAGAGACAATCTCACAAATGATTTATCTGGCTTTCCTCGGGTCCAGTTGATTCTTGTGATCCTTCCAACTTCCCAGTTGTATGATTCTAATTAGGCAAATTGTTATGTATGCAGGTTTGAATGTCATTGGTTAAGTTTGAACTGTTCTTGTAAAATGTCAGAAATGATTGGTTTAAAAAGTGTGGGAAAATCCTGCACTCTGATTGGCTGGCAACTGCGGCTGCTGGCTATAAGTAGCAGCCGCAGCCCAGCCAAAGGGGGTCCATTATGAGCTGTAGTCACTAATAAACTCTTCACTGAAGCACTCCGTGTCTGACTCTTCATTCAAACTTAACACAAATGGCTGCCAACCCTGAAACCATTTTGGAGCTTCTTCAGAGCTTTGCTGATTGGAGCTGTGGGAACGGGAGGGGGGAGATAGAGATAGCTGGGGACTTGTAGCCAAAACAAAATTCTTTTTCCTGGGAACCAAGGGCTTTCTCACCAGGTGCTGGGGAGGCGTGGAGTGAAACCACCTGAGGTTGGGGCGGTGACCGGATTGGAACATGTGATGGACACGGGGATTGGTGGAAAAGAACTTTGACTTTTAATTTGGGTGGGAAAACCACGGGACCTTCAGAGCCGGATGAGCCAATATGACATGCCTAATAAATCTGTACTTTGAGGAACACCCAGGCCTCAGAGGTTTGATTGCATTGGGTCTGTTACTTGGAACCCTGACAATGGCTACAACAAGTTTGATTCCACCCTGCCCCCACCCACAGAAAAGCAGGGGTGGATTTGGGATGAACATGCATTGCATTTGTCCAGGGCATGGCACAAAGGCAACACAGTCCGATAATCAATAAGAGTCCCTTTATTAGCTCCCACTTTGCCCCCAATGTCCAGGTTACCTTCTGGCTGGAGAAAAACTCTCCCAGGAACAGCCTTTGGCTGCAGAGAATCAAGTCCAAAACATGGTCAACAAAAACTGTAACTATAAGTCCAATCAAGGCAAGATGAGGTAATTAGTCCGGCAGGGCAGGAGAAGGAATTCCAGATGTGAATTCAACACAGTTGGGAGGATGCCAGGAACACAGATAACTAAAGTCAACACAAGATAAAGTCATGTTTGCTCCCAGCAGCTGCTGCTGCACTCAGCATGCATCTCTTTTAAACTCTCATTCCCAGCTGTGGCTAATGAAGGGAATCAAGGCCTTTTCCTCCCCTGTAAGCCAGGCAACCCACGTTGCTCTCTTCTCCATTCCTCCCTGCGTGCCCTAGGATGAAGAGGGAGTGGGCCTTGGTCTTCCTCTGAACTCCTTCTCTTTTGTTCTACCTCTCCCCTCCTCTGCCCAGCCGGACTGTGCCCTTCCCCACTTTCCTCCACAGCCAACGGAGCCACCTTCTCACTCCCTGTCAGCTGCTCACCTTCCTCCTCAGATTCAGACTCCGAGGGGCATGACAGCATTTATGGTAAAGCAACTGATGGGCTTTCTTCTGTCCTTTGAAAGGTCCATAGCCCACCTGCCTCCATTTTGCTTCCCCCTCCCCATATTTCTTTCTCCAGAACATATAACCGCCTGGCATCCTCTACACAATATTTTAAATCTCTCCTGGCTAATTTCTCTGAAACCTTAAATTATTGAGCATAGTCCATGTTGAGAAGAACCAATAAGGACGACTCTGGCTAGGAGAAGGGCAAAGCTGAGAGAGAAGAATTCAAAAATGCAAGGAAGAAAGTGACAGTCTAGGCTGCATCTCCTCCAGATGAGGGTGGGTCAGGAGGCTCCCTCTTTGTCAGAACTGAAATAACTTTCCTCAGACGTGCAGGAGAGGTAACGGCTTTGCTTGGATCTGAACCACTGACCTGGTAGATTAAAGGTCTGAAATCCCATTACAAACTCCAGCTCCAGTGTGTTTTGACACTCTTCTGTGAGCACAGAAATGAAAAGATCCCATCATCTTTGAAATTACTGGCTGCAAGGAGCTGGTTCCACTGCTCGCGCTTCCAGTTGGGGTCAATGGTTGGGTTCACCACTGAAATGGTGAAGGGCCTTGGTGGCTCAGGCTGTTAATTGCCTGCACTTAAGTTCCAGCTGCCTACAACTGCTGTAGGCTCGAATCCCACCAGGCTCAAGGTTGACTCAGCCTTCCATCCTCTCGGGGTAGGTAAATTGGGGATCCAAGATTGTTGGGGGCAATTAGCTGACCTTGTAAAAATGCCGCTTAGTAATAAGCAGGCATATACAATGGAATGAAGGCTATTGCTGAGCACATTGGGTTGTATCCCAAAAATTGTAAGCCGCCCTGAGTCTCCGGAGAAGGGCGGCATATAAATGTAATTAAAAAAAAAATGCAGGCACCAACCTGAAAGATCCTCCTGGCAGTTGCTAAATGTTTCCTCCCAGAGGAGGCCTGCAGAAGTGCAGAGCCTTCCAGGTAGGATAGCAATAGCACAGGGCTTCACAGCCCACTCTAAGCAGTTTTACAGTCAGCCTATTTGCCCCCAGCAATCTGGGTCCTCATTTTACCCACCTCAGAAGGATGGTGTCAGGTTCCATCACATGCCGAGAAGAAAGCACAACAGCCACAACAGGGTTTGATTGATGTAAGCAGTTTATCTTCCTCTGGCACTTAACTGACCAGCTGCTAGACAATGAAAGCTAACAGAGATTAAAGTCAGGGCTAATCACTGGCCTGTCCCACCACCTTTATACACCCAATGTGCCCTGTCCTAATTATCCCGACACGCCCCAACTGGCAGGCACAAGCTCAGTTAGTCTTCTTGAGAGGAACTTGCTCCCAGCTGTCAGTCCTATGTGATTTATGCCTGCAGACTTGCAGCAGCTTAGTGATCAGGAGTCACAGGACTTCATAGCAGTGTCCACAGCCATCCTATCCCTCCGAATGGCAGCCCACAGATGACGTCAGGCTGACAGATGGAAGGCTGAGTCAACCTTGAGCCGATGAGAATCAAACTGCTGGCAGCGGGCAGAGTCAGCCTGCAATACTGCATTCCAACCACTGCACCATTACGGCTCTTAGATACGACGATTCCCTCCAAGGGCCAGGGTAGCTGATGGCCCATTGCCAGGAGTGTCTCCCAAATCCATTTGGCATTCATTATAGGATAAAGACCATATGTTGAGTGCGGTTTGTCAGCCAGTTACAAATCCATCTGGTGGTGATACTGTCTATCCCATGTTTTTACTAAGAAGTCGGTTGTGGTCTACGGTGTCAAAGCCTTACTGAACTCCAAAGGGGTTGAACTAAAATGCCTCTAAGGTTCCTTTTGACTTTGGTGTTCTCTATTCTGTATTCTTATCAAACATGAACTTTCAAACAAAAAAGTTTATCGATGGCTCCATGAATTCTTTGAAAAATCACTTTTCTTCATTTGGGCCATAAATTTCCAGCAACTTCAATTTCAATTCCATATATATGAACACCATGCGATTGTTTTAGGAAGTTAATGAGATACCTTGCATGGATTATATTTCCCCCCTCATTGTCTCAGTTGGGAGGCCACATAAATGCATAAATAAATAAATGATGCGGCTGGAGGTGCCCCTCTGCTTTACGCCATGTTAACTTCCCTGTTATTACTATAACTACCACTATTTTTTGATGTTACAAAAACTCTTCAAAAAATGAAAATGGGTTGGCTGGGTGAGACAGGTACCATGTTGAGTGTCAGAGCTGTAACCAATTGTTAGAGCAGCTGTAGTGGCAGGAGGAAGACAAGAAAGGAACTGTTGTAAGTCAAGGACTACGTGTATTAGCAAGGCTGAATCTCGATTGTTCAACATGAAAGCAGATCATTAGCAGAAGAGGCGAAGTAAGAGAGTCACCCTAAGTGGCAGGTGCTTCGCCCATTTCTGGACCGAGATGCCCTGCGCACAGTCACTCATGCCCTTGTCACCTCCAGACTCGACTACTGCAACGCTCTCTATTTAGGACTGCCCTTGCATACCATCCAGAGATTGCAGCTGGTGCAGAATGTGGCCGCGCAGGTGGTGATGGGAGTTTCCCGATTCTCCCATGTTACCCCCCTCCTGCGCGGCCTCCATTGGTTGCCGGTTGCACTCCGGGTGAGATTCAAGGTTTTGGTTTTAACATACAAAGTCCTACACGACATGGGTCCTCAATACTTAAGGGAGCGACTCCTGCCGATATCGAGTGCCAACCACCCTGTGCGAGCACACAGGCAAGGACTCCTCGGGGTCCCGTCGGCAAGTCAATGCCGGCTGGTGGTCCCCCGGCGACGAGCCTATTCTGTCGTGGCCCCAGACCTCTGGAACCAACTTCCCCTGGAGCTCCGTCTGGCCCCTGACCTCCGCACCTTCCGCCATGACCTGAAGACCTGGTTGTTTGACCAATCCGGGTTGTGATTTTCTGGGACGGGATGGTTTTTATGGGATAGTTTTAAGGGATAATTTTTTATGGGTCGAACTTGTAATTGTAATGGGGCTTATTTAGTTTAATCTGCTTTTAATTATTTATTGTTGTTGTTGTTTTATTTGTAAGCCGCCCCGAGTCTTCAGAGATGGGGCGGCATATAAGTCCCATTAATAAATAAATAATAAATAAATAAATAAATTATTTTAAATTTTAACTTTGTTAACTATCATTGGGCTTGTGACTGGTTTAATTCTCTTTTAATTATTTATAATTGTTACTGTTTTAATTGTGAACCGCCCCGAGTCTTCGGAGATGGGGCGGCATACAAGTCCAAATAATAAATAAATAAATAAAATAAATATTCCCTGCCTGGGAGTAGCTGGAGATGCTGCCTTTTATCAGTAGGGACTTCCATACAAGCTGGGCTCCAACTACTTTCTCTACAAGGGGTGTAAAAGTAAAGGTTCCCCTGGCACATCCCTGCTAGTTGTTTCTGGCTCTAGGGGGTGCTGCTCATCTCTGTTTCAAAGCTGAAGAGCCAGGACTGTCTGAAGACGTCTCCGTGGTCATGTGGCTGGCATGACTAAACGCCTTTGAAGGCGCACAGAACGCTGTTCCCTTCCCACCAAAGGGGTCCCTGTTTCTCTCCTTGCATTTTTTTACATGCTTTCAAACTGCTAGGTTGGCAGAAGCTGGGACAAGGAACGGGAGCTCCCTCCATGATGCGGTGCTAGGGATTTGAACTGCCGAACTGCTGACTTTTCTGATCGACAAGCTCAGCGTCTTAGCCACTGAGCCACGGCGTCCCTTCACAAGGGGTGTAAGGGAGAGATAATTTTTTTTCAGTGTGCCCAAGAAGGAGGAAAAGGCCAACCTTCTGGTTAAAATAATGGTGGAGGGAGGGGCTGTTTGCAGGCTGAGTCCATCGTGGCTGTTCCCAGATTAACAGATTTAACATATTAACAGAGTTGGAAGGGATCTTGTGGGTCATCTAGTCCAACCCCTTACCCAAGCATTACTATTACTGTTAGCCAGCAAAGAAACTCTCCTGGAGTTTTTCTCTTCCCATTTCTCACTCCGCCTCACAAAAGAGGCAAAGCTTTTAAAGTATATTGGAAAGGAGAAAGAACTTTTGGGACAGCATCACGGTGAGATGGGCTGTTTTCATCATATTGGGCCTGTTAGTTTTGGGGTGCCACCGTCTCTCTGGCAATCTGCAGCCTCCCTACACACTGAAGAAGCAGCTTCTGCCAAGAGGCAACGTCTCTCCAAATGTATTTGATTGGAGCAATTGTATGAGCAAAGCTACAAAGTCCAGTGAATCACAGTATGAGCTAATGTGCTAAGTGAACCTTGCTAAAGAGGAAATCTTTGCTATTTGGGAAAGGTAGCATTGATTGCTTGGGCACTGCTTTCATAAATTCAGCAGACTTGATTTTAACTCTAGTTATTCCTTCCTCAAAAATATATATATGGTGAAATGTAGTACAGACTCATAATCTTACTATCCAGTGAACTATTCCAAAAATATTTTTCACTTTCAGAAGTCTTCTTTGCTGGTTAAGAGATAATTGCAACATGCATATTAAGTCCTGACAGCATGTCCAGATTTTGAGATAAAAGTCAGGGAAAATTTAATTTCTACCAGTATCTCTCTTCAACTCAGTTTCACACAAGGCAAACAGTATACATTTTAATGTTGTCAAGTTTTTAAATCCAAAGTAGCTCTCAATTAAATCTAAAAATATGAAATACTCTTATTTTGTGAATCTGCTCATGTTGGTCTTCAGGTGTTCATATATGTCAGTCTGTCTTAGTTTATAAATACTTTCGATCAAATTTTCTTTCATGTTTTCATTTAAAGCTATTCATACACCTTGAATGAAATGAAAATGTTGGTTTTCATTTGATTATTACTTACAGGTATAGGTTCTCTTTTATTAAACTCAACATAAAAACCATTTACTTTTTATACAGTTTTGCCTTTGAAAATATATTCATTCTATGAAGCTTGATACAAAATTTAACTGAGATACTTTCATAAAGTCCATGGGTTTCCCAACTCAACTGTTAGGTGGACTCACAACTGACTCAAGGATCCTACTCAAAGGGGAGATATAAATGGGTTGAAATCTTTATAGAGAGCCATCTCAAAAGGGGTTTGCCTAGATCCAATGCTGTTCAGAGTTTTTATAAGAGATATGGATACAGGAGTTGAGGTAGTGCTTACCAAATTTGCAGAGGGTAGTAACCTAGGAGGAGTGGCTATTATTTGGGGGAGAAGGAAAACATTCAAAAAGACTTAGGCTGGAAATAAATAGGATAACATTTATAACAAGGAGAAATGTAAATTCATGAGTCTAACAAAACAAAATAAACATGTACAGAATGGGGAAAATCTGGCTGAAGAGCACTCCATATGAGAAAGACTTGGGTGTACCAGTAGAACATATGTCCCAACATTGCAACACAACTGTCGAGAAGGTCAATGATATCTTGAAGAACATCAAGAGGGACATGGAGTCAAGGTTGCAGAAAGTAATAATCCCACTCTAACTCTGCCTTGGTCAGGCCTCGATTGAGTATTGTATTCAGTTTTACAAACCAAGTTTTAAAAAGTCTCGATCAGCTGGACCAGACACTGGTTCCAGGATGGTGAAAGGATTGGAAAATAAGTCCTACAAGGAATAGTTAAGAGACCTGGGTATGTTTAGTTAGAAGAGAAAATTGAGAGGAAACATGATAGCTGTCTTCAAATACTTAAAGGGGCTGTCACGTTGTGGAAGGTTTGGAGTCAGTCAGTCAATCATTTTATTTTGATCACTGACCAGCAAAACAAAACAAAGGAGTCATAACTGATTGGAGTAAAACAAGTGTAGAAGTGTAAGTTTAAGTTTAAGAATTTGAGGTGTAACAATTAATATAGTAAAAATGGCATCATTTACCGGTACTTCCGCTTTTGCCTTTCAGCCCCAATCCAGGAGCCTTCGCAGGCAGTTGCTTCTGTGACAAACTATTTTTGTATTAAATTTAAATTTACTGACTAAGAAATAAATGGAGACTAGTACAGCTATTTCAAGCTGTTTAGCTCTCATCAGCTAGCTATACCCTTCTGGGATTCACTTAATTTCCCCTCTGGTACAGCCAACAAAGCGAGGAGAGTCTGTGGCTTAGAGGTGAATGCATCTGCCTAATATGCAAGCGGCCCAGGGTTCAAATCCCAGAAGGGTATGCTGGCTGATGAGAGCTAAACAGCTTGAAATAGCTATAGTAGTATAGTCAGTATACTAGTACAGTGGAACCTCGAGTCATGACCAACTACAGCCGCAGGACTACAGTTGCAACCTGATATGGTCATGACCAGAAGCATGAACGTCTGTGCATGCGTGGACCAAAAAAACTTTTAAAAAATGGCGCTGAAGGGGAAATCACCACAGCAGGGGAAAAATTGCCATGGTGATTTTCAGGTTTGTTTGGTCACCACCTGAAGATCTATTCACAAACGGAAGTAAAAATTCTGGTCGTCACCCGATTTGGTCGCGAACAGAAGTGCTTGCGACCTGAGGTTCCACTGTATAGCCATTTCTTTGTCGATAAATTTAATATTATCAACAATTGGTTGTAATCACTGAAGTAGAATCGGATTGGTCTGATAGCAGCAACTTGAACTAGAACAGGGGTGTCAAACTCGATTTCATTGAGGGCTGCATCAGAGTTGTGTCTGTCTAGTGACAAGGAAGACTGGGGTGACATGACAGCAGTCTTCAATATTTGAAGGGCTGCCTCAAAGAAGAGGGGGTCACCTTATTTTCCAAAGCACCAGAAGGCAGGTCAAGAAACAATAGATGGGGATTAATCAAGGAGAGAAGCAACCTGGAATTAAGGAGAAATTTCCTGACAGTGAGAACAATTAACCAGGGGAATGGCTTGCCTTCAGAAGCTGAGAATGCTCCAACACTGGAAGTTTTGAAGAAGAGATTGGAAAGTCATTTGTCCAGATTACTATGGCATCTCCTGTTTGTGCAGGGGATTGAACTAGAAAACCCCCAAGGTCCCTTCCAACTCTGTTATTCTGTTCTGGCTGTCCCATCATGTCAAGTATGTCAGCACTCATATTATGCTCTCAAAATTCCAAATATGCCCAGTGGTGAGAAATGGATGGGGAGCTCTGGGTTAAGGATTGGTACGTAGTTTGAAGCATCAAAATAAGCCCTCCCTGCAATCAACAGTATGCTAATTACCAGGATTTTTGAAACTGTATTCAGAATTGGTCTGAATACTAGACCAACCTTCTACAGTATTTTGAGCCATAAACAAATGCTGAAACCAGAAAGTTTTAGGAGTTAAGAGATAATTTTAAGTGTTATTGAATAGTTTCAAAGATCCAGCTAAGGGCAGCTTTTGCAGAGGTTCCGGCTTAGAAAAACAGCCAACATTTGCATAGTGCTGAAATGTAATTCCTGTCATAACGCTGAAAAGCAAGCAGGCATAAAAGCTTTTAAAAGTCCATTTCAAACATGAAGGACTGATTGTTAACATGATTTAAAACACGTTTATTATCTAGAAAATATGATTAGGTGAAAAAAGGTCTAATCCACTTAGATGTTCTGACAGCACCAAATGATGTTTTTCTTTTTGAAAACTTGATTTACTGACAGTCAGATATATCTGGCTTTCAGTCCCATTCATTTATCTCAGACATGGAATCTCCATCCGTTTAAAAGACATGCCCGGGGTCATGTGTACAAACATCTCTATTTCTGCTAGGTATGAAAGGGGTTTCATCTCTGAGAAGACTGCAGAAATAACTCTAAGAGAAAAGGAACCCAAAGTTGGATAGTGAACAGAGTTAGAATTGTCTCCAAATTTGGATAAAAGTTGATTGCTTCTGTATAAGTTAAATTCCTGTGTGTCTTCTTTAAACTGGCATTGTGTGACCTGCTTGGAGTACCACACAGTCCAGCATATTCTTCATCTGGAGAATTTTCTGATTTTATATGTATTTTGAATAGAGGAAATTTTTGTCTCTCTCTCTGTTTTAGATGTGATTACTTAAAATTAAAAAAGAAATGTTACATTTACACTTTCCCCCTTTTTAAAAAAAATTTATTCTATTTGTTTCTTAACAGGCAGATTAACAGATTTGGGAGGGATCTTGTAGGTCATCCAGTCCAACCCCCAATGTTCTTGTAACATTGGTCTGTCTTTCTGCAGAAGGAAGGGGGAATGAGAAGGACAGGGATTGTTTTCCACATTCATACACCATAAAGCTAGAGAATCCGGAGGTAGCATGTTAGGGAGTTTGGGGGAAGTATAGCAAACTGAATGCAACTGCTTCAAAGACCAAGGAATAGTGAGTAGTCCTGTTCCTTGGAACTCTCTGGATAACAAGAGGAAGGGCTCACAAATGCTCTGGACAGCCATTCCCTCCAAGAAGAATGCAGGACAGTAATTTCCACAGGTTTGAACACTGGGTGACAATACGATTAACTAACTTTTGCACACCTTAGGCAGAGACATTTAATATGTTTGCAAATTTAACTTTCTAATCATTTTTGGACATTGCTCATTAACTACTTTTAAGCTGTAACCAACCTTGAGAACAACTAGTTTGAAAATGCCAGGAAAGTCTGCCTTCAATCCTGAACAAAAGAAAAATTTAATCATACACATAAGAATTTAAAGAATCTGAAATAAATATCCAAAAGCTAAATTAGATATTGATCTTAAAAAGTTACAAATGAATTATAGTCCAGGTAAAATTGGAAAATTGAATCTTTTACAATAAAAATTTAGAGTGAATTATAAAGAACAAACAGCTTTTCAAGGGAAACAGATCCAGCTTTGGTTTTTACAAAACATTATAAGATAGAAAATTTCATGATTTCAAAAACTGGACACTAAAGTTTTTAGGTAGAAGAAAGATTTACAAGTCTGTAATATGAGGCAAACATAATAAAAATACTGGAGGAGACTTTTAAAAGATGGAATCAGAAAACAGCAACCCAATATCAATCATGTTCGTAATGACAGTATTCTTCTATCAATAGAATATGTCCAAAAGATGTTATTGAAGAAATGACAGATGTAGAACAAACTTTATCTAACAAGGTGGAGATGGCATTGAAAGAGGGTTTACAACTGACAGAGAATGATATAGAAAAGGATATTTCACTAGATCTACCCAGGAACTGCTCAGGTGTTAACATTTAAAAGGGAAATACAAATGAGAAACCAAGAGAATGCCCTGGATATTTTTTCCTTTTGGATTTACAAAAGAGGGTTAAAGCCTGTCAGCATTCCAGAAAACCTCAATTCCAACAAATAACTCCGAGACAGACATCCTCTCAAAAGTTGTTTTTTATTTGGGTAGTAAGCTGGCACATCTGGGGAATCTTGAATCTGAAAGTTCCGGATTTCCTTGTAATAAGTAAAAAATTACAAATCCACCCCCTGCACCCATCATTGCATCACATGCCCCAATCACCATCTGTCCCAACTTGAGATGACCTCTCACCCAGGTGCAGAAGTGACATGACCTTGACTTAGAAGAAGGATGCTATTATGTCTAACCACATCCACTCTCAAGAAATTCCCCCCTCCCATTTTCCCAGGCTCAAGAATGTGGCAGCGTGGAAGCATCTGGTGCTAATATGGCTTTCAAAGTTGACAAAGCCTTTAAGAACTGTTTGCTATGGGACCAAGAAGAAATCAAGAAGAAGAAAAATCACATCCTGCAATGCTATTTTAATATACCTTATTATAGCCTAATAAGCTATATCATTTAAAGTTTAAATGCTTCCTTTGCAGTCTGTCTCATGATCTGACATAACTCAAGGACTGGTTTAGAGACTTTTGTGTCTCGGTGCTGCAGTGGTTAGAGTGCAGTATTGCAGGCTACTTCTGCCTGCAATTTGACAGTTCAAATTCCACCAGGCTCAATTCAGCCTTCCATCCTTCCGAGGTTTCAGATAACAGATTAACAGAGTTGGAAGGGACCTTGTAGGTCATCTAGTCCAACCCCCCACTGCCCAAGCAGGAGACCTTACACCATTTCTAACAGCCTCACACCATCTAGTCTGTTTTTGAAAGCCTCAAGTGATGAAGCTCCCACAACTTCTGTTCCATTGGTAGATTACTCTCACTGTCATAAAATTCTTCCTTATTTGAGGTGGGTAAAATGAGGACCCCAAATTGTTGGGGGCAATAGGCTGACTCTGCAAATCACTCAGCGAGGGCTGTAAAGCACTGTGAAGCAGTATATATGTCTAAGTGTTATTGCTATTTTGTGGCAAATGGATGCTTCTGCTATGCAATCTCTTTAATATTCTGCTTTATTTATCAAAAAACATTCATGTACCTATAAAGTACACTACCTCACTGTGGAATCCATGGCAGTTCTCACAAGGTCCCTTGCCACATCTTGACATGCCATCTATTTAAATTTCTCCCAAGAGAGAAGGTTGCATCAGATGACATCACACACGTTATGCAGTTCCTTTGTATGCACATGTGCGTTATATTTCTTTGTTTTAATTCAGTATATTAATTCCATTTTTCACATCTGCATGCTGTTTTAATATTGCAGTATATTGGATAAAAAATATAACGTTTTATTTTTATTCCTACTAGAATCTAGAAATTTATCGCTTCTCTCCCTGGGAATAAAAAAATCAATTCAACAGATGTTTCATTGCTATAGCTCCCATAGCTACTCTCTCAGATGATGCTGAATCTCATTTGCATCCCACCTTTTCTGTAAGAGATCAGGTTGACCTGATGACATTAATGATGATGACACTGTAGTAAATTTATATGTCTCCTGATTCCCAGTAAGGTTTGAGGTTTTGTCCTCAAAATAACTTTGTGAGGAAGGTCAGGCTGATGGGAGAGGAAGAAAGACTGTCCCAAGGCCACCCATAAGCCTGGGCTTCCTCCTTTCGGGTCTAAGCCCTCTTCAAAAGCCACCCACCAGCTGATTGCATGACAAGTGAGCTTGTATTCAAGGAAGGGCTGGGTGACCCTTCCGACTCTGTTAATCTGTTAATCATGTCAATCTCCCCAGAGCCAGAGCCATGCTTCAGAACCCACATACCCTTTCTGGCTGATGGCAGAAACGTCTTTGTGTGAAGCTCACAGTTAGAAGTATGGAATCATGTGTGTTCAGAGGCAAGCAGTCATAGTTGAGTTTTTACACTGCTTATCTGCCGTTACGAGCCATGGTGGCACAGTGGTTAGAGTGCAGTACTGCAGGCTACTTCTGCTGACTGATGATTGCCAGCAGTTTGGCAGTTGTCCCACTGGCTCTAGGTTGACTCAGCCTTCCTCCTTCCAAGGTTGGTAAAATGAGGACCCAGATTGTTGGGGGCAACAGGCTGACTCTGTAAACTGCTTACAGGGAGCTGTAAAGCACCAGATAAGCAGTATATAAGTTTAAGTGCTATTGCTATTAAGGAAGATACTGTATGTTAAACAATCCTTAAAAGAAGGGAGAGGAAGGAATAAAAAGGAACTTTCTCCATGAACAGCTGTGTTCCACTGATGACAGTGGGGAGAGACTGGAAGAGTAATGAACGGACAATTAGACATCAGCAGACAAGGGGGAGTGAGTCCATTGGTACCTTATCTCACACTATCCAAGTACAGTTGATGTCTCACCCACTGAAGCTGGACACAAAGAAAACCATGGAAGGGACAGGAGAGACAGATGGAGGCAGGTCTGTTGACAGTTGATCTCATCAACTGTCCACCCAAGTGGCAGAAAACCTGGAAAGGATCGTTTCCAATACAATTGAGAGGCCCTGCTTTTTTAAGCCTGCCTATAAATGAGGCTGGGAATGTCCTCTTGCTGTTTCCAAGATTTCGTCTTTACCATCAGTCGCTCATGAAAGAGACTTTCTTGAAATCTCTGATTCTTGTATCCTTGGAGCTGTTGGGCTGGGCACCACTGAAGGGACATCTATCATTCAGGTTCTCAACTCATAAAATATTTCTCTGGTCTTTTTAGAGTTGCCAACAGAAAGGGAGGGAGGAGCAGTGCAGCAGCATTCCATAAATGTTTTCAAAGATAGTAACCAGGTGACTGAAGTTTCTGCCATGCAAAATTCTAACTGGAGAGCATGATTGATGACCCTGGGCTATGGATGCATCCCATTGGGGAATATGAATTATGATACACCCAGAGGGTGGGGGAAAACCAGGGTCAAGGGTGACAGTGAATGATGTGCCTCAGAGTTGGCTACACCCAGGCAATGCTGGACATTTTAACTCCCAATAAATCCTTTTGAAGTTTTGGAAGTTTGGCTCCAGACTCATGATTTAAATGGGGGCAACTGCCGGAATCCTGACACAGGTTAAAAAAAAGAAAATAAGTCCCTCAGGTTGTCAATACAGCAAACTCGGGGACATGTCAGCTGCAGGGTGGAACCACCTAGCATGCTGGCCAGACTGAGGGTCAGCTCTGAGCTCATGCCAGGATCTTCCCCTCTCCCTCTGCCAGCGTTCCAGCTGATAACAAGGGCCTTCTCTGTGTCTTCTGTCTCAGCACCCTACAAGCTTCTGCCCTCCAAGATGGAAAGCTCCCCAGGCCAAAGCCAAACAGTCACAAACGCTCTCATCTCACCTGCCCTCTCAGTCCAATGGGACCATCCCTCAGCCCTCTTTCATAGGCAGCCAACCCTGCCTTCCTGTAAGTGCCAACTGTCCCTTTTCCATCTGCTTCAAGCAAAAGCCTGGCAGAGTTTTAATCTGCTTGGAGAGATAACAAGAGAATTCTCTAAACGCCAAAGTCACACTTCTAAACATCATTAGAGATAATTTTATTATTATGCACAGCTTTGTAAATATGCCCATTAAACTGCAGTCAGGGAATTTAGAATGGAAGTAAATACTGTAATGATTTGTCTCAGACTGTGGCGGGAGTGCCCATGTGCTCCTGCACCCCGCTGGCTGATGTGAGAAGCATCGGGTTGCTTTTGCAAAAAGGCACTTAATTTAGAAGATGGAACTGATCCTCCATTGCTGCTTCTGTTTCTTTGGAAACACTTCCAAGCCTGAACATCTATGGGTGAGCTCACACATGATCCTAGACTGCAGTGTGTTTTCTCTGGCATGATATATTGTGAGAACCTAAACATTCTGGGCAGGAAACTCTGTTTTATAGATCCAGTCAACGTTTACTTAACAAATGTTTTTTAAAGTTTAGTATGATGCATAAACCAACAGAACTGAGAGGTACAGGAGCAGGGCTAGCAATCCTGATAAATATGTTGATGCTTGAGAGACTGAAGCTGCAATCAGACGTAATTGTAGGAAATCTCCTTGAAGAGGCATAGTATTAAGTGGATATAGGGCAGTGCTGGTCATATGATGTTTGCTTTCATCATCAGAATTGAATTTTGGACCTTACTGAATTAAAAAGTGCCCTTCAGACTGAGGAACAACAAATAAAAGATTGTTGGAACACATTGTTCATGGATTTTGTACAACTACAGCAGCATATTTTTCAACCAGTAGATGGCAGTGTTTATAGGTTTGCAGTTGCATCTAACCGTATACTCTTTTCTCTGAATAAAAGTTTCCTGCTTCCTTGTGGCAGTTAAACAGAAAAGCACATGTGTACTGTGCACTGTCTGTTCTCTAAGGCTATATACAGATGCAAGATTCAATGCAATTTCACCTACTAAGGAGACAATTGTGTAGAAAGTTAACATGTTGCTGAGCTTTCTTGAAAGATTCATACCAGCGTTTCTGTTCTGGAGATGGAAAGTCAGCACCTTTGTGCCCAGAATCATTAAAAAAATGGTTGGAAGTTTGCCTTACGAAGTAATAGAGCTCTGGATCTACCCTGATAGGGAAAATATATTCACATTATCCAAAAGGTGCTTTTTTTTTTCCTCACAAGAGACCACTGGATTTTCCGGTTTTTCTTTGAAGACATTTCACTTCTCATGCAAGAAGCTTTTTCAGTTCTGGCTGGATGGTGAAGAAGCTTCTTGGGTGAGAAGGGAAATGTCTTCAAAGAAAAACCAAGTCCAGTTGTCTCTTGGGAGGAAAAAAAGCACCTTTGACCTGGATGACTGAGAATCTCCACAGACATATTCACATTAGTTAAATCCATCCTGTACTTTTAGTAAGAAGGCATTGAGAGTGGAAGAAGGAAGGCAACAGAAAGGGAGCACAATGCCTTATTTCTGGATTTAAAAGCAGCTTACGTATAAAACTCAGGAAACCCACTGTGTATCTTTGCGAGTTTGAGCATTTCCACTGAAAATGGTTTACCATCACTGTCAATGAAATGGCTCCCTCAAATCATTCATAGTTATCTCTGAAATTTCCATCCCAAGCAGGATGTTGCCATCTGCCCTCCAGTTAAATTAATCCCTGTCATGTCCTTGATAAAGTCTGATTCCGAGGGGGAGGTCAAGCAGTTGACAGGGAGTGGGACTGTGGCTCCGGTGGCTGTGGAAGAAACGGGGGAAGGGCCCAGTCTGGCTGGGCATTCAGAGGAAGACCCAGGCCCATCCCCTCTTCATCCTAGGGCACATAGGGAGGAATGGAGAAGGGAGCAACGTGGCTTAGGGAGAGGAAAGGGCCCCGATCCCTGATCCAACTAATGTTGCAGCTGGGAGAACAGGATTTAAGAAGGGGTTTGTACACAGCACCTTGCTGGAAGCAAAGCCTGCATTATCTTTGTCGAGGCTTATCTGGGTTTTGGCATCCTCCCAACTGTGTGTGCTTCGTTAACATTTGGAAGTCTGCAATTTATCATCCTGGCTTGTCATGTTAATTACTTCAGCAGGGTTTTTGTTGGTTTTTTTATTTCTACTTTATCTTTACTTTGGGTTCGGACTGTGTTTCTTTCCTTCGTAGACTGTTTTTGGAAAAGTCTGATCTCCAGCCAAGGATAACTGGACATTGGGGCCCAAGTTGGAGGCATTAAAGGGAATTTATTCTACTTTGGTGACTTTGTTGCTTTTGTGCCATGCCCCTTTGGGTCATCACAATCCCATCAGTATGAAGTATGATGGCAAAAACAGCTGCCCCATATACAGACCCTACTGTCTGCTGTGCCTCTTCCAGATGGCCAATGGGAGAAGACCACGTTGGCCCCGGCCTTGTTCTGCCATCATTTCTTTTGCTTTCATCGCAAAGGAGCAGGAGAGCAAATCAAACTCTGAGTTTGAAAATAAAAGAATAAGAGAACTGGAAGGGACCGTGGGGGTCATCTAATCCAACCCCCTGCTCAAGCAGGACACCCTATACCAGTGATGGCTAACCTTTTCGGCACTGAGTGCCCAAAGCACGTGTACACGCACATCCTGAAAATGCAATGTGCATGTGTCCCCTGTGCATGTGCCCCATCGCCACACGTGTGCCTTGCCCCCATGCATGCATCCCCGGCACATGCACAAGTGTCCCCCACATATGTGCGAGCATCCCAGGTGCACATACCATGCCCCCCACATGCCCCCCACCCCATGTGCAGCAGAGACTCAAAGACCAGCTGGCCAGCGAGAAGCGCGCATGCACATGCGCGGCAGAGCCAAGCTGGGGTGAAGGCTCCCATGCCCAGAGAGGGCTCTGTGTGCCACCTCTGGCATGCATGCCATAGGTTCACCATCACAACCCTATACCATTTCAGACAAATGGCTGTCCAACCTCTTCTTAAAAGCCTCCAAAGGTGGAGCACCCACAACTTCTGAAGGCAACTTCTGTTCCACTGGTTAATTGTCCCACTTGCCCCATGCGCCTGGCCTGGCCACCGGGCTGTTTCTTTCCACTTCTTTCGTCTTCTGCTTTTGGCTTCATGCAAGGAAAGCAGCAAAAATCTTTCTTTCTCTCTGCAAGGCCTCCTGTTCCAAGAGGCTGCGCCAGTGTGACAAGTCTCACGAAGACTCATATCTGGCAGAGTTTGGGGGAGAGAAAGAAATACTTCTGCTGCTTCTGCTGCTTTCCTTGCATGAAGCCAAAAGTCTCTCTCTCTCTCTCTCCCTGAGAACGGAGCTGGAGATGGTATCCTGCGATCCCAAATAAAGAATGTTTGATTGGTAGGAAAAGGGGGTGGGGAATTTTCCTGCAGACTTTTTTGGGGATTTTCCCAGGGTCTCTGGTCCGCGGGATTTAAAATTATGAGTTTGGTGGTCCCTGAGGTCCAAAAGGTTGGCGACCTCTGCACTAGGACACCAAGAGCTCTCGCAATTACTGGCATTAAGCCAATTTTCACCTAACCTACATCTTTACACTTGGTTTTTTCTTGCCTACGGGGAAAAAAACTTACTTTTCTCCCCACTGAATTTCATTTTGTTAGATAGGTTCAAGTCTGTCAAGTTCCATCTGGATCTTGAGCCTTTTGTGAGGGAAAAAGTGTTCCTGTGTCTAGTAGTTTCAGGGTGTAATGCCCTATAGTGTCATCCTGAGGGGGGAAGTTGAAGTAGATTATGTCCAGGATTTGAGGGGTCTGTGAGATATTTTCTCAGCTCTCTTTCTGACCTGTGCAGTATACAAAGTCCTCAATGGAAGGCAGGCTGGTTGCAACTGTTTTTTTCTGCAGTCCTAACTATCAGCTGGAGTCTGTCCCTGTCCTGTTGCTGTAACAAACAGGCAGTTATAGCAATTGCACTTAGACTTATATACCACTTTACAGTGCTTTACAGCACCCTCTAAGTGGTTTACAGAGTCAGCCTGTTGCCCCCAACAATCTGGGCCCTCATTTTACCCACCTCGGAAGGATGGAAGGCTGAGGCAACCTTGAGCCTGGTGAGATTCGAACTGCCAAATTACAGGCAGCCGATAGTCAGCAGAAGGAGCCTGCACTCTAACCACTGCGCCACCATGGCTCATTATTATAGAAGTACAAATGACAGATTCAATAATTCCTCTAAAGAACTGTATCAACAGTTGTATCAAGAATAAATAAATACATAAAATTCATATTTAAAAATTATATTGGAACTTTCAAGTCAATCTTGACTCCTGTTTGGACACAGCCTTTTAGTTTTCTTGGCATGATTTTGGAAGTTGTTTCCATTGCCTCCTTCCTAGGACTGAAAGAGAGTGACTGGCCCAAGACCACCCAGTTGGCTTTGCATCTATGGCAAAATTAGAACTCATGTTCTCCCAGTTTCTATATTGATGCCTTAGTCAATACATCAACTTGGTCCTCTAAAATATTAAAACATATTCATTTAATTCACAAACAGTTATAACTGGAAATTATCTCTATGGCATTTGTAATCCCTTGTTTTATTTCATATCTTACTCTTTCCTGTTTATGTATTTTCTCCAAAACATCTAATAAAAATGTTAATAACAGGTAAACTCTTGAGGGATTGTGAAAACTGTGGATGAAATCTCAGGAGCTTTGCACAATTCCTCAAGAATTTTATGCATTTTATTTTTATTTATTTACCCAATTTTATGCTGTCTTCTTACTCCTACAGTGACTCTACTTATTCCCACATGAGAATGTTGAAATCTTACAGGAGCACGCATACGAATGCTAAAATCCTATGAAATCTCAGTGAAGCCTTGAAAGATTTAGGAGGATTCTGCAAAAGTTTAGGAAACTGGTGAAATTCCATTGGGAAAATCCCCCCTGACCGCTATACAGTGAGCATCCTTTACTTTCTACCTGACTCATTTGATCTTCAGCTGGAAGAAACTTCTCTCACTTCACCAATTCATTTTCATATTTGGGGGAAAATCAATAGCAATAATGGAAACAGCCCCTCTTAGGTTTGGCCAACCACCAAGTCTACTGCACTGTATTGATTTTGTAGATTTCATTCATGCAACTTTTGTTAGCTTTCTTTAGTATTTTAATGTAAGGTGGGATTATACATCTAAAAAACAAGTACATCTATTGCACAACAGCTGAGCTTTGTATAAAGGGAGTTCAGAGTCTGGAAAATAACTGGTGTCAGGATTTTGGCAATTAAATCATGAGTCTCGAGCCAAACTTCCAAAACTTCAAAAGGATTTATTGGGAGTTAACATGCTGGCACTGCCTGGGAGTAATTGACTCTGAGGCACATCATTCATTGTCACCCTTGACCCTGGTTTTCCCCCACCCCCTGGGTGTATCGTAATTCATATTCTCCAATGGGACACATCCATAGCCCAGAGTCATCAATCCTGCTCTCCAGTTAGAATTTTGCGCGGCAGAAACTTCAGTCACCTAGTTACTATCTTTGAAAACATTTATGGAATGCAATTTCAGTTTTGCAAGCTGTTGCATTGCTCCCCCCTCCCTTTCTGTTGGCAACTCTAAAAAGACCAGAGAAATATTTTATGAGTTGACAGTTGGTCTCCTCTCCTCTGCCCTCGCAATCCCCACTTGCATCACCTTTTCCTAAGCACACCCAGAGCATAAAGAGGGAGCCATGTCCTACAAGGATCAATTAAAGGAACTGGGAATGTCTAACTTGCAGAAGGCACAACTGGTAGAAGATACAAAAATAATGTTCAGATCTCTACAGGCTGTAGAGCAGAGGTGGTATTCAGCAGGTTCTGACCAGTTCTGGAGAACCAGGAGCGGAAATTTTGAGTAGTTTGGAGAACCGGCATAAATCCCACCTCTGACTGGCCCCACCAACCCCATCTCTTCTCTGCCTCCCATTGAGTCCCAGCTGATTGGCTGGGTCTTCTTTGGTTGCCCTGCACAGGAGAACGGAGCTGGAAAGCAGGTTAGTGGGTGGGGAGGGAATGGAGTTTTGCAGTATATCCTTCCCCTGCCATGCCCACCAAGCCACGCCCAAAGAACTGGTAGTAAAAAAATTTGAATCCAACTACTGGTATATAGGAGAGAGGAGACTTGTTTTCTGTTGTCCCAGAAGACAAGACCAGATCAATGGGTTGAAACAGATTTTGGTTAGACATTGGGTTAAGCCAGGCAAATGTTATTTAGAGTCCGACATCATTTTTACTTTTATGGAACACAGAATGATTTTCCAGTATCCTAAGAAACTGAACGGTGTGGAATCAAGCTAGTTGAGGTGTCCTCAGATGGGACAGTAGAGCCTTCACTGGGCTGGTTCTCAGTGCTGATCCCCTTCCTGCCTTTTCTCCTTTCCCAAGATCTCATCTTCCTCATGTTCCTAGGCAGTTTTTGTCCACTATTCTTCCCAGGAAGCAACCTACTTTTTCACTCAGATGAATAATATTCAGGAACTGCAGTTTGTGTGAGCTTCAGGCCTGGAGAAAGAGAAGTCAACAAAACTGGATTCATTCTAAGATTCATCTTGAAGAGCAGAATGGCATAGTTACTCATTCTTCATATCTGAAACCAGTGTTGGAATCAGATTCAGAGCCAAGATGCAGATAATTATTGACATATCCATGGTTTCTGTTCTGAGATCTCACGCGTGAACTTTCTCATTTTAATTCCGTGCTTTTGAGAGTAGATCACAAAGTTTTTCATTGCCTCACGACTGGCAAAATAAACACTTCAAAATAAATGTATGAATATTGACTAACATTCTGTGGGTATACAGTAAAATCCGTGTGCAACCCTGCATCTTGAGTTCTATTATGCTCGAAAGGACTTACAAAGGATTGTGAGCAGGTGTGGGATTCAAAAAATCCCAGCAACCGGTTCACTGCCTGGTTGCTGGGTGGGCATGGCCATGGTGGGTGTGGCCTACTGGAACTTCCAGGAGGGCCACTTTTTGCCTTCCCCAGGGTCTGGAGGCTTCCCTCAAGCCTGGGAGGGTGAAAATGGTCTCCCCTGGGCTCTCGAGGCCCTCCGGAAGCCGGAAACAGGCCTGTTTCTGGACTTCTGGAAGGCCTGTGTTTTGCCTTCCCAGAGCCTCTGCGTGGACCCTGTTTTGCCTGCATCCAAAACAGGCTGTGTGGAGATTCCTGGGAGGGGCAGGGTGGACGGGGCCAGCTGGTCGGTTCAACTACCGGTTTGGCGAACCGGATGTAAATTTAACACCCGGTTCTCCCGAACCAGTCCAAATCGGCTGAATCCCACCTCTGATTGTGAGGGATTTCATTTCAGATTCTCTATTAGCACTAATAAAAACCAAGTGGAAGAATGTCCAAATCCCATCTCTCTTTAAGATTTGACTTCTCTGGGACTTGGGCTTTTTTTAGTTCTTAATCTCTATCCTGCCTTTTAAAGAACACCACCAATCTCCCCCTACAGTTTTTTAAAAGGAATGTTTGCCCACAGGTACAATGTCCTCTCAACCTTTTTCCTCTTTTGTGGTTTTCCTCCGTGTTTTGTCAACTGAGGTAGCCCTTGTTCATGGAACTTCCGAAGGTCCCTCAAGACCTGGCTGGGCCAGGAGGCCTGGAGACCTTGCAGGAGGGGCGGACTCGTGAGATGGCCTCCTTCAGTGGTGCATTTCAAAAAAAATATACCACCAGTTTGGTGGGTGTGGCTTGGTGGGCGCGCTTTGCGCACGTGCACACAATTTCCATGCGTGCGCCAAATGCACCCTTTGCGTAGGCGCAGAGGCATTTTGACTCACTTCCTGCAATACTGCACCTTCCCTGTCGCTTCAGCAGCTAGTGTACGACGATCTGCTGTGCTGTGCAAAGTAGTTGTGCTTCAAAAGCAAGACATAAAGGTGGGTATGGAAGCCTGGGCGGGTGGGTGGGCCCAACAGCAGAGCGTTGGAGAGAATCGGTTTGGTCTCCGCTGCTCATCGGCGCTACCGGCTCAGCAAAACCGGGCCAAACTGGTAGAATACCACTACTGCCCCCCCTTATTATTAACTTCCCTCTGTTTACTATTTTCTGTTCTTGTTCAGTTCTGCTTTAATGGTTTTTAATATTGCAATAAGACTTAATTATGGGTTTAGCTAACTATTTATATTTATTGTTTTATTGGTTTGCTATATGCTGCCCAGAGTCCCTTTCCTAAGATGGGCAGCCGTATAAAGGTGTCCAATAAATAAATCTGTCTAGCAACTCTCCTGGTTGCTTGTGAAAGGGGAGCAGCGCTGTGAGTTTTCAGGCTACACTTTGAGCCATTTCAAATGAAAAGATATCTTCTCCTGTCAAACATTAAAAAAACCCCTCTTCTTTCTTCCCTGTTCCTGAAAACCAAAATAAATTGCTATGCTACAATTAAACAGGACAAGAAGTGAAGTATGTGTTTGTTTTATGAAGTCTGGAGAAATTTGATAATGAGGCCTCTGAAATACATGATATGGCAGCCTTTCTAATTCCAGACAGATAAGAATAATGCTTACATATTTCAACTTCAAAGACAAAAGTAACCTTTTATCACCTAATTTAACAGCCTTCCTTAGCAAAATGTGTTCCAGGAGTGAAACTGTTATTTAAGTAATAACAGACACTGAATTTGAATAGCCAAGGTTTTAATTGCCACAATCAAAGTCAAAACACGTTTCTCTGCCAGCTCTAAATAGATATGCCGAATGACGATTTTCCCCTTAATGAGGATAAGAACAAAAGGAAGATGCACATTTTTGTTTGACTTCCACCTGACAAAATGTCTGGGTTTATTTAATAAGTTCCTAGTAAGAATACACGAGGAACTGTTATATCTGATAATCTGAATTCAGTGTAAGAGAACTGCACACCGCTACGGGGAATTTCAGCCAAATTTTTGTGGTTAGTGGAAATTGGAAAAATAAATTCTTTTTTCTATCCAATTGAATGAAAGTAATAAAAGGAAATACAATTTTTGTTTGGCCAGCTGGAGTGTGAAAGTTGTAGACTGTCTACTCCTGTGTGGGAGGGATCTCAAACTTTTCCATCAGCATAAAGCCAAGCTATCATCTGTAGGGGGGAGGGTACCCCTCTTCTTTTTGGAACTGCAGATAGAGCTTCTATTTCCAATTATGTCCCCAGCTTTTGACAGAAAAGAGCCATGGTGGCATGAGAAGAAAGATTAAATGTTTGATTTAATCTTTCCTTTTTTCCATTTGAGGGCCGCAGAGCATTGCACATTGTTTTGCAACCTGTGTAGCTAAAATATACACACCAATGAAAGAATACTGTGAAAATCAGACATGTCATTGTTAAATTTTTCAACTGCAAGAATAGCTTTAACAAGTTCATCCCAAGTTTAGAGTCAAGACTTTTACTCATTCCTGAGTATCAGAAGGGTGGGCGTGGCTGGTGCAATGCCGCTCACCGGGCGCAGCTTACTCGGAACGGCTGGGTCAGGGTGGTACAAGTTGCCTTGGCTAACAAGCCATAAAATACCCAAGAACTCAAAACAAGCTAAAAGAGCATGCTCAATAGACTAATGAATATTAATTAGTTAACACACCGTGCATATATTGTCTGCTAATTTAAATGTACATGTGTTGTATGATTCAGTACAGGGGTTGCCAATCTTTTGGACCTCAGGGACCATCAAACTCATAATTTTAAATCCTGTGGACCAGAGACCCTGGGAAAACCCCCCCAAAAAGTCTGCAGGAAAATTCCCCACCCTGTTTTCCTACCAATCAATCATTCTTTATTTGGGATTGCAGGATACTGTCTCCAGCTCTGTTCTCAGGGGGAGAGAGAGAGAGACTTTTGGTTTCATGCAAGGAAAGCAGCAGAAGCCACAGAAGTCTTTCTTTCTCTCCCCCAAACTCTGCCAGATATGAGTCTTTGCCGGCACAGCCTCTTGGAGCAGGAGGCCTTGAAGGGTCCCAAAGACTCATTTCTGGTTGAGTTTGGGGGAGAGAAAGAAAGACTTTTGCTGCTTTCCTTGCATGCAGCCAAAAGCAGAAGAAGAAAGAAGTGGAAAGAAGCAGCCTGGGGGCCAGGCCAGGCGCATGGCATCCCCTTTTCTTAAGCCAGAAGAGAATTTTGGATGTATCCAGAGAATCACCAAAAGTGCCCTTAATTATTCTACAAACTTGAATTTGGAGGAAAGAGAGAATAAAATCATTCAGAGGGAGACTGGAATACTGAATCCAATTCTGGTCACATTACAAAAAAGATGTTGAGAGTTTGGAAATAGTGCAAAGAAGAGCAACTAAGATAATTAAGGGCTGGCAGACAAAAACATATGAAGAACGGTTGCAAGATTTGGGTTTGGCCAGTCTAGAGAAAAGAAGGACTGAGGGGTGACATGATAGCAGCATTCCAGTATTTGTTCTGACCCAACCAGGTTCCCAAAGAGCAAACACAGACAAAGGCAGCAGCCCCCACCTTTCAAGGTTTAATCACAAACGCTGTTCTGAAGGCTGCTTTCCACTAATTAGTTCCGACAAGAAAGAGCCTTGCCAAGCTGTTTGTCAAGGCTACCAAAAACCCAGAGATAAGAACTAATTTACAAAATTCTCCAAACACGAGTTAAGATATCCACCAGTTGTGTTTCAGAGTTTCTTTGCTGTCTGCAAAGAATGCTTTTCCAAACCTGGCTTTTATCCTCTTGAGGGAGGGGCCATTACCTTGCAGCCTTACTCCCGAGTTGCCTGTGCTGCTGTAATTGTTCTTTCCTCCGAGCAATCCTTCGTGCACGCGCACTTGGCACAGGCTCCTCGGGAACCTCCTCATTGCTGCTGCCAGCCCCCACAATCTCTGAAGGCAGCAGTCCATTCCCTGATAGTCCTGGCCCCTCATCAGAGTCATCGCTCTCCTCAGCCATCTGCACCTGCTGCTGGCTAACCACAACAGTATTTGAGAGGCTGCCACAAAGAAGAGAGGGGGTCAGATTATTCTCCAAAGCACCAGAAGGCAAGACAAGAAACCATGGATGGAAACTAATCAAGGAAAGAAGCAACTTGGAATTAAGGAGAAACTTCCTAACAGTGAGGACAACTAACCAGTGGAACAGCTGGCCTTCAGAAGTTGTGGGTGCTGCATCACTGGAGGTCTTTAAGAAGAGACTGGACAGTCTGAAATGGTTTAGGGTCTCCTGCTTGAGCAGGGGGTTAAACTAGAACATGGATCTTCAAACTTGGCAGCTGCAAGATTTATGGACTTCAACTCCCAGAATTCCTCCTCCAGTCATATTATCTCAGGAATTCTGGGAGCTGAAGTCCACAAGACTTAAACTTGCCAAGTTTGAAGACCCTTGGACTAGAAGACCTGCAAGGTCCCTTCTAGCTCTATTCTGATTGATTGATTGATTGATTGATTGAGTCAAACCAAGAGGGGCTGCTCATTAAAGCCTTTTAAAGGGGGGGTAGGGCTTCAGTGGGGTAGTTGCTTCTGCCATCTTGATTCATTTGAGCCCCACCCTTTGACAATTCTTGAAACCACGAGTGGGTTGCTCTTAGGTATGCTACCTTGTTGATGAGGCTACATATTTTCATGTTGTCATGATAAAGGTTTCTTGATACCCAGCAACATTTTACATCATTTTAAATGTATCTATTCATCCGGGGGATTTTTCATCTGACAGGGAAAAATAAGTCTATTTTTATAGATGATCCTGCAGCCTCTTGGAATACTCATAAGTTCAAGGTAAAATTGTTAATTATTCAGTGGCTGTAGCACAGCATTCACACTGAATTCCTATGTGCTAAAAGTTTCAGAAGAAACTAGCAATTCAAATAAGACATTGAAGAATGCTAAAAAAAAAAAAGGCAAACAGGTACACATTCTCTTGTCTTGTGTTATGGGCTCCTTGCCACTTTCCTTTGTGACCAGAGGCAAGCTCACCTGACCAATAACCAGCCAAGACACAGTGAACACTTCTGTGCTTTGTTTATTGCAACAAACAGGGAGAAGCTATCGAAATTTGGTTCTCTCCAAAGTTCCAACTCAAACTATTCCTTTCTTTATACAACCCTGTCTCAAGCCACCACATCCCTCTTGGTTCCCCATTGGCTCAGGTACTATGAGGCAGTGGTGGGATTCAAATTTTTTTACTACCAGTTCTGTGGGCATGGCTCGATGAGTGTGGCAGGGGAAGGATACTGTAAAATCTCCAGTCAGAGGTGGTCTTTGCCGGTTCTCCGAACTACTCAAAATTTCCGCTACTGGTTCTCCAGAACTGATCAGAACCTGCTGAATACCACCTCTGCTATGAGGTTACACTCTTTCTGACTGCCTTCTACATATTTCCTGCTACCCTTCCCTAACATACTAACTCAGTGGTTGCCAACCAGTGGGCTGTGGCCCACTGGTGGTCTGCGAGAAAATTTTGGTGGTCCGCAGAGAAATGTCACCCTCAAAGCAATTAAACCAGGCTGCATGGGAACACAAGGCTGTGCCGCCCACATGGCCCACAGGAACACAAGCCTTGCATTGCTTGCATTGCGAACAACACAAGGTAGTGAGGGGAGGGGGGAAAGGGTGGAGGGGGGGAACTTGCCCCACTCGCCTCACATTCCCGACTAAGAGAAAGATGCTTCTCAAAACACAGAGAATCACAAAAAACCCAGTTTCACTTTTGCCCATTTTACCTTGTGCACATTTAGCTATAATCCTGCTGGTTTTTTTCTGTTGTTACAGCATGTTGTGTGAACTCAGCACATCCAACTGTTTCTTTAAGAAATCACAGTCCGCCCCCGCCCCCCAATTTCCCAAGTATTATAAGACTTGGGAAAAATGGTATGACTGGATTGAGCAAAGATAGGTAAATGGATGATGAAAAAAATAATGATAAGCAAACCCTCATGCCTCTGCCCACTCCCCCGGGGATACAGGATCCGGAGTCCCTGAGCTTGGGTTGGTGTTTTTTAATGCCAGGTCCGTGGTTAATAAGGCACCCCTCATCCGTGAGTTGATTGAGGAGGGGACCGCGGACCTGGCCTGCATCACTGAGACCTGGTTGGGGCCGGAGGGAGGAGTCCCTCTGGTTGATTTATGCCCCCCAGGTTTTCAGGTTTTACACCGACCACGAGCTCAGGGTAGGGTGGTGGTGGCCGTAGTTATTAGGGAGACCTTGACTCCAAGGGAGGTCTCTGTTCCGCAGATGGGCGGATGTGAAACTCTCCTCTTGAAGTTGGGACCTGGGAGGTCGGTTGGGCCTGTTGCTTATGTACCTGTCCCCCAGCTGCATGGCAATGGCCCTGCCTGGGCTGCTCGATGCCCTCTCAGGAGGGCGGTGGAGTTCTCAAGGCTTTTGGTCTTGGGTGATTTCAACCTGCCCTTCCTGGGGGGGGGGCATCACGTTTAGCTCAGGAGTTCATGGCTTCCATGGCTGCCATGGGCCTGACCCAGATAATACAGGGCCCTACTCTTGAGGGGGGTAACACACTCGACCTTGTTTCCTCTCGGAACAGTGGCATAGTGATCTGGGGGTGGGTATTTTGACTACCCAACCCGTAGCATGCTCAGATCACTATCTCCTATGGCTGGTCTTCCAGCAGGCCACCCCACACTGCTGGGATGAGGAGCCACTGAGATGATCCCACCCCAGGCACCTGATGGACCCTGAGAGGTTCCGGGCAGAATTGGGGTCGTTTCCCGCCTCCCTTATCCACAGCTCGGCCGAGGCTCTGGCGGCGGCCTGGCAACAGGCTGCCACTGAGGCTCTTGACCGAGTTGTCCCCTTGCATCCCCTCACTCGCTGCAGATCCCGGGGAGCTCCGGGAGATGAAGCGGCATAGGAGCGGTTTAGAGAGCAGGTGGAGGTCGACCCGTTCTGAATCTGACCGAGTCCAGTTAAGAGCCTATATTAGGACTTACCTGGTGGCTGTGTGGGTGGCAAGGAGGGTCTACCTCTCCGCTCTCATAGCATCCGCAGATGACTGCCCAGCCACCCTGTTTAGGATCACGTGCTCGCTCTTACAGCGAGAAGTGAGGGTGGACCCTTTGCAGGGTAGAGCTGAGGAATTTGGTCAACATCTGCTGGATAAGGTCGCTCGGATTCAGGAGGGGTTGAACTCTGATTGGCAGGAGTCGGAGGAGGGGGGAACAGGGATTCTGGCCGACACCATCTGGGCTGAGTTTGATCCTGTTTCTGAAGATGAAGTGGACAGGATTATGCGGCAGCTGAGCTCCACCACGTGTTTGTTAGTCCCATGTCCCTCCTGGATGGTATATGCCTCCAGGGAGGTCACGCGCAGCTGGCTCCAGGCAGTGGTTAATGCTTCATTAAGGGAGGGTTCTTTCCCCACCGCCTTGAAAGAGGCAGTGGTGAAACCCCTCCTGAAGAAGCCTGCCTTGGACCCGGCTGTTTTAAACAACTTTCGTCCAGTCTCCAACCTTCATTTTTTGGCGAAGGTTGTTGAGACCGTGGTGGTTCAGCAACTTCCACTTTTTCTGGAGGAAGCAGACTATCTAGATTAGTATCAATCAGGCTTCCGGCCAGGGTACAGCATGGAGATGGCATTGGTCGGCTAGTGGATGATCTCTGGAGGGCTTGGGACAGGGGATTTTCCTCTGTCCTGGTCCTATTAGATCTCTCAGTGGCTTTCGATACCATCAACCATGGTATCCTATTGCGGCACTTCAAGGGGTTGGGAGTGGGGGGCACTGTTCTGCGGTGGTTCTCCTCCTACCTTTTGGGGTGTTTGCAATCGGTGTTGGCGGGGGGGCAGAGGTCGACTCCGAGGGCTCTCACTTGTGGGGTCCCTCAGGGGTTGGTCCTCTTGCCCCTCTTGTTCAACATCTATATGAAGCCGCTGGATGAGATCATCCATGGTTTCGGGGTGAGGTATCATCAGTATGCTGATGATACCCAGTTGTTCATCTCCACCCCGAACCAAATCAGTGATGCCCTCTCCATGATGTCCCGCTGTCTGGATGCAGTACAGATCTGGATGGGCAGGAACAGGCTGCAGCTCAATCTGGCCAAGACTGAGTGGCTGTGCGTACAGGCATCTCAGATCAGTCAGCAGGTTCCATCTTTGGTCATGGGGGGAGAGATGTTGCCCGCTGTGGATAGGGCGCAAAACCTGGGGGTCCTTCTGGATTCACGGCTCAGTTTGGAGGAGCAGGTGGGAGCTGTGTCCAGTGGGGCTTTTGCCCAGGTTCGGCTGGTTCACCAGCTACACCCATACCTGGACCGAGATGCCCTTTGCATGGTCACTCACGCACTTTTCACATCCTGACTCGACTACTGCAATGCTCTCTATTTAGGACTGCCCTTGCATACCACCCAGAGGCTTCAACTGGTGCAGAATGTAGCCGCGTGGGTTGTGGTGGGAGTATCCCGATACTCCCATGTTACACCCCTCCTGTGTGAGCTGCATTGGTTACTGGTTGCCCTCCGGGTGACATTCAAGGTATTATTATTAACATTCAAATTCATACATGGCTTGGGTCCGGGGTATTTGCAGGAGCGTCTCCTGCCGACATCGAATGCCGATCGCCCTGTGTGTGCGCACAGACGGCGACTCCTTGGGGTGCCGTCTGCAAGACAGTGTCAGCTGGCAGTGCCCTGGGGGAGGGCCTATTCTGTAGCGGCTCCCGCCTTGTGGAACCAACTACCCTTGGAGCTTCGTTTGGCTCCTGATCTCCCCTGCTTCCACCATGATCTAAAAACCTGGCTGTTTGAGCAGGCCGGGCTGGACTGACTTTTTTTGGGGGGGGGGGTTAAATTGGGTTTTAGTTGTTTGGGCTTGTTTGGGTTTAATTGTTTTTTAAATTATTTATTGTTCGCATTTTAGTTGTGAGCTGCCCCGAGTCCTCCAGGAGAGGGGGCGGCATACAAGTCCAAATAAAATAAAAATAAATAAAATAAATAAACATATAAACTAATGTTTATATTTGCATAAATTGTATATATTTGTAAATAATCCACAAAATAGTAGTAGAAGACAAATGCCACAAACTGTTGAAGTTAAGGTATTTGTACTCTTTGGCTTTTTTAAAAAAAAGTCATAAAAGTCTAATAAAGTTTATTAAAAAAAATAAATCATAGTTAACCAACACAATGTATTTCAAAATTTAGCAGTTGTAGCAGAGTGACTGCAATGTATTTTACAAATAATGCTGGGGGAAAATGGAAAAGAGCAAAACTGTGATGGGCTGGAAGCCTCTGAATTACAGTTTGCTGGGAAACGTGGATGCCGACAGCTTGAATAGTTTTGCTGAGCTCCTGATGCATAACTTGGAAAAAAAAACACCCAACACGCCATCATTCTTATTAAATAAAATGCAAACAGCTGTCATTCTCCGAACATATAAACAACAAACAAATTCCTAATCAACAGATGATTGATTTGTTTAGAATATTAGGCCTCCATCTGGGCAAATGCCAGGGCTGCCAAGGGAAGCTAAGGAGAAAAATAACAGTGTTAGCCTGATGCATATGGCAAGAAACTTCAGTAATGCTTTTGTTTTAATCTGTTTGGATTGTAATTTTAAACTGATTGGGGACCTTCTGGAAAGACAAGACATAAATAAATAACTTTATTCTTTTAATAAAGGAAGCAAACTTCTGTGTTCCAGATCTTTCAGTTGAACAACAATCTATATAAACACCATTTTCTAAGGGCCGCCTTCTTACTGAGCCTAAACATGCTTTAATAATCTAGAGACTGGATTTCAGCAATACTCAGTGGGACAGCTCCTGAAAATGAGATGGGAATGCCTAAAATTCTCTTAAGAAGGAAAGAAGGAAGGAAGGAAGGAAGGAAGGAAGGAAGGAAGGGGAAGAGGAGGAGGAAGGAGAAGGAGGAGGAGACAAATGCAAATGTTCTTTCATCATTTTTTTTAATTACATTTATATGCTGCCCTTCTCCGAAGACTCAGGGCGGCTTACAATTTTTGGGATACAACCCAGTGCGCTCAGCAGTAGCCTTCATTCCATTGTAGATGCCTGCTTATTATTACTAAGCGGCATTTTTACAAAATCAGCTTATTGCCCCCAACAATCTTGGGTCCTCACTTTACCTACCCCGAGAGGATGGAAGGCTGAGTCAACCTTGAGCCTGGTGGGATTCGAGCCTACAGTAATTGTAGGCAGCTGGATCTTAAGAGCAGGCATTTAACAGCCTGAGCCACCAAGGCGAATTTCCCTGTCCCAATCTTCACAATGTCTCCAAATCTTCACATTGGTGGGAGAGCTGCACGTGGATTATTTCTGTGCGATCCATTCAAAAGGACATCATGCTGCATGACTGTCACCCAATGTAAGTGTCCCAATACTGTAACATGCTTTGAAAGAAAGGCTCTTGCCTACACCCTCCCCATATCTTGAATATTTATTTATTTTTTTCATTTCTGCTAAGAACCCCTGTGAAGAGTGCAAAAAAAGCAACAAGCCTCCAACAATATTCTGAATTCTATTCTGAAAAGCACCGATTGACATTTCCACGGCTCTCCTTCCCTCCCTCCACACACTGTCTTGGTGATAATCCTGTTTCATAGTGAAATTCAGACCCTTGGAATAACAAAAGGAAGAGGAGAGGACTTGTTGGATAGCAAAGATTTGCATAATGATGAATATCGTGATTTTATTAATATGGTTCGGGGGAGGGGAGATGAGACTTTGTGGCAACAAATCACAACAGCGTGGAAATTGGCACAAAGCAATTGATTTGAACCACTATTTTTCCCTTTGCTTGGAAGGCATGAAAATTCGTGGCCTGCACTCCAGCCCACTTCTTGCCTGGAAGTGGTTTATTAACATCCTCCAACCAGAGGTGGGATTCAGCTGGTTCTGACTGGTTCTGGAAACCACCGGTAGCGGAAATTTGGAGTTGTTCAGAGAACCAGCCAATCCCACCTCTGACTGGCCCAGCCAACCCCATCTCTTCTCTGCCTCCCATCGAGTCCCAGCTGATCAGCTGGGCCTTCTTTGGTTGCCCTGCACAGGAGAAGGGAGCTGGTAAGCAGGTTAGTGGGGTGGGGAGGGAATAGGATTTTGCAGTATCCTTCCCCTGCCACACCCACCAAGCCATGCCCACCACACCATGCCATGCCTACCAAGCCATGCCCACAGAACCGGTAGTAAAAATGGGTAGGTAGCTCATTCTGCCATAGAACCAGAGGTGGTATTCAGCAGGTTCTGACCAGTTTTGGAGAACCAGTAGCGGAAATTTTGAGTCGTTCGGAGAACTGGCCAATGGCCCCTCTGACTGGCCGCGCCAACCCCATCTCTTCTCTGCCTCCCATTGAGTCCCAGCTGATTGGCTGGGTCAACTTTGGTTGCCCTGCACAGGAGAACGGAGCAGGAAAGCAGGTTAGTGGGTGGGGAGGAAATGGGGATTTTGCAGTATCCTTCCCCTGCCACACCCACCAAGCCACGCCCACCAAGCCACACCCACAGAACCGGTAGTAAAAAAATTGAATCCCACTACTGCCTCCAACTACTTCTGGTGGCCCAAAGATCACTATCTGGGTGGGGAAATCCACACAAAGATGCCCATTTGACAGTTGCCAATTCATCAGTGGCAGTGATCAGTCACTGCCAGCACAGATGGTCTCCTTCCACCTGCTGGAAGTCAGAATCTGAGAACTGAGGTGTCAAACTCGTATCCTCAGGACTTTCCCCCCCTTTGCTAAACCGGGTGAGGGCATGGCCAGTGCATGACACTTCTGGCTTGCAGGCTGCGTGTTTGCCAGCCCTGTTCTAGATCAGACTTGCCAACCTTTCGGACCTCAGGGACCACTAAATCCATAATTTTAAATTCCGTGGACCACTAATATGAATTTTTAAAAAAGATAAATAGTATTTAAGGTAAAGGTTCCCCTCGCACGTACGTGCTAGTTGTTTCCAGCTCTAGGGGGTGGTGCTCATCTCCGTTACAAAGCTGAAGAGCCAGCACTGTCTGAAGACGTCTCCGTGGTCATGTGGCCAGCATGACTAAATGCTGAAGGTGCATGGAATGCTGTTCCCTTCCCACCAAAGGGGTGCTTATTTTTCTACTTGCATTTTTTATATGCTTTCAAACTGCTAGGTTGGCAGAAGCTGGGACAAGTAACGGCAGCTCACTCCGTTATGTGGCGCTAGGGATTCGAAGGTCACCAAACTGCTGACCTTTCTGATCGACAAGCTCAGCATCTTGGCCACTATGTCAGTTTTTAGTGCAATATAAAAATGCAAATAATATTTCTGCGGACCACCAAATTTTTCTCATGGACCCCCAGTGATCCGCAGACCATTGGTTGGTGACCACTGTTCTAGATGAAGTTCTGAGTTGGAGAACTAAGGCCCCAGGAAGAGATGTTTTGGAATCTGTTCCTGTTGCCACCTTTGAGAGGAGGACAAACAGCCACAGGATGAATAAGAAGGGTTTATTCACTATTCCTGATGAGGATCCTGAAGGTTACAATAAAGAGATATTGCATTTGATTATCAATGTATTAACAGCAGCTAGAATTGTATTTGCAGAAAATTGGAAAAATGAGAAAATTCTGACAGAAGAGGAAACAAGAAAATAATGGAATGTGCAGAAATGAGTAGATTGACAATGGTGATTAGAGAACAGGAAGAAAAAGATTATTATAAAATTTGGAATTTATTCTATGTATGGCTAGGCAGAAGAGTAAGAAATTGAAACATATAATAATAGTATAATATATCATAATTGATTGAGTTAGACTGAGTAAGAGAATATAATTTAGGTAAGGATGAAATATATTTTTGACAGACAATAATTACAATGTTAATGATAATACAATAATTGACAAATGTGATATAAAATACTGACTAGAATGGTTATAAATATAAACAAGTAAGAAATGTATGATAATATTACTATATGCACAAGATATATTTACCCAACTGACACACTGTTGAACAGAAAGATAGTTTTATTTGTTTGTCTTTGTCTTTGTTATAAAAATAAAAAACTTTTTCAAAAAAAAAAGAGAATCCTGATGAGCAGAAAATGGCAAATACCTGTTCGGAGTGCTAGTCTAAGGGGGCCCTTGAAAAATACTCAGAAGCATTAGCACCTGCTGGACTTTGCTGGTTCAGCACCAGTATGTTTCCTGCAGGTTTCTACAAAGATGCAAAAATCATATATAATGCATAGATCAAAATGCAGAAAAAGTAAATATGTATACACACACACACTCAATTTTAATCTATGCAATTTTTTTCTCTTTTTTCCCCTCTTCCCTCTGAGGAGTACTGTTTGATTTTAATACTAGCTACAAGAGGGAGTTGAGAACTGACTTTTAAGAATTACTCCAGGATTAACTTCAAGAGGTTAAAACCAATCTTCATTAAATCCAATCTTCATTAAAAAAGACCTTAATTTTAATTAAACATTACCAATTTTAATTAAATGTATAAATTAAACCTAGATCTTTGAATTTTTAAAATAATTTTAAAAAATTGTATAAAGAAAAAAGGAAAAAATTCAAAAAATGTATTATTAATTACATTTTAGTTTTTTTATAATAGTTTTAAAACATTTCTAAATTTTACAATTTTAAGAGATCATGCCAAAAAAACTCATTGCAGTCTTTAACAAAGTGACTAAATTAGTGGATCACTAAATGCTGTGGACACAATATACTTGGACTTCAGGAAAGCATTAAACAAAATAGACCACAGCCTACTTTTTGATAAGCATCAACATCAGATGGATTTGTAACTGGCTGACCAATGCAACTGCTCTCAATGTGTAGTCCTCAATGGAACCACATCTACATGGAGGGAAGTTAAGCAGTGGGATACTTCAAAATTAGGCCCAATACTCTTCAACACCTTCATAAGTGATTTAGATGAAGGAATAGAAGAGGGACTCACCAAATTTGCAGAAAACATTAAGCTGGTGGGGAACAGACAACGATTTAGAAGATAGACTCAAGATCCAGAAGGATCTTCATAGACTTGAACAGTCAGCCTTATCTAACACAATGAAATTCAGTGGAAAGACAAGGTGGTACACTTAGGCAAGAAAATTTTGTAATGTGATTTGGTCACCACATTACAAAAAAGATGTTGAGTGTCAGGATTCCAGCAATCACCCTAATTAAATCATGATACTCGAGCCAAACTTCAAAAACTTCAAAGGATTCATTAGAGGCAACATCCTGGCCCTGCCCTGTATGAAGCCAACTCTGGCCTATGTCATTTCCAGTCCCCTGTGACCCTGTTTCTCCCCTCTCTCATGGGTGTGTCATAAACCAGGTTCTCCAATTGAGCCTGTTCATCATTCACGTTCTCCAATTAAATATATTCACGGGCAAAAATGCTGGTATTTTAGTTACAATCTTTTAAAGATAAGAGCTGGAATGTACTTTTGCTTTGCTGCACTGCTCTTCCAGATTTCTTTCCTCCCCCCCCCTTTTTATGGCAACTACTAAAACAAGCATAGGAATGTTTTATGAGTTCACATTGAGTCTTTGGAAATAGTGCAAAGAAGAGCAACTAAGATGATTAAAGGCCTGGAGATTAAAACATATGAAGAACAGTAGCAGGATTTGGGTTTGGCTAGTCTAGAGAAAACAAGGACCAGGGGGAACATGAGAGCAGTATTCCAGTATTTGAGGGTCTGCTCTGCCCCCAAGAAAAGGGGGTCAAATTATTTTCCAAAGCACCAGAAGGCAGGACAAGAAACAATGGTTGGGAATTAGTCAAAGAGAGAAGCAACTTGGAATTAAGGAGAAATTTCGTAACAGTGAAGACAATTAACCAGTGGAACAGCTTGCCACCAGAAGTTGTGGGTGCTATGGGTTTTTGAGAAGAGACTGGAATGTCTGAAACTTGTCTGAAATGGTATAGGGCAGGGGTCTCCAGCCTTGGCAACTTTAAGCCTGCAGGACTTCAATTCCCAGTCCTCCAGGCTAAAAGTTGCCAAGGTTGGAGACCCCTGGTATAGGGTCTCCTGCTTGAGCAGGGGGCTGGACTAAAAGACCTCAAAGATTCCTTCCAGCTCTATTCTACTGACCATAATCAAAAGTACAGGTTTAGAATAGGTGGTAGCAGCTCAACGGCAGCTCAAAAAGCCAACCCAGTCCTAGGCTGCATCAACAGACGGATAGTATCAAGATCATGTGAAAACTTAGTACCGCTTTATGCTGCTTTGATAAGGACAAGTTGGAAGGCCAGGAGGATTGGGCCCTCTGGGTCTAAGGAGTTTCTTCCCCAGGTGCTGGGCTGGGATAGCTATTAAGGCCAACACTTAAGTTGTGTCACCTTGGCTATTGATCTTATGATTTTAACTTTGGTCTGGCATTTTTGTTATTATGCACACATTCTACAGTCATTATTTCAGAACTTCTGCCAAACCATTTGGGATGCACTGCAGTTTGGCAGACTTGAAACTAGAATATTTTGTTTGCTGTTCTGGTTGTTGATCAAAATAAAATCTGGAGGTTCTGATGGGCTCTCCCTCCCCTGCTGGGCCCATGAGCTGGCCTGCCCACCAACCTTCCCCACATCTTCTTTTCCCTACTTCCCCTTAGCAGCTGTGGATGCTGCTGCCAACATCAGTGGATTTTTTTTCTCTTCCTCTCTCCATGGAAACCCTTCTGCCCAGAACATTGTGTCTTTTGATCTGAATCTGGAATGAAGCACACATTTAGGTCTCCAAACCAAACTTGCTTTGATTTGGACATGGACCACCTAAATAAAATGAGTTGCTTCATGCAAGGAAAAGTTCATTTATTTATTTGCATCCTGCCTTTATTATTTTTACAAATAACTCAAGGCAGTGAACATATCCAACACACCTTCTTCCTTCTATTGTGATGACCCGGGGCATGGCACAAAGGCAACACAGTCAAATAAGCAAGAAGAGTCTCTTTATTATCTCCAACTTTGCCCCCAATGTCCAGGTTACCTTTGGGCTGGAGAAAAACTCTCCCAGGAACAGTCTTTAAGTGGAGGAAATTCAGTCCGAAAACTAAAGTACATACAAACTGTAAATAAAAATCCACACAAGCCACGCTGCAGCAATTAACTTGACAAGGCAGGAGAAGGAATTGCAGACTTCAAAGGCCAACAAAACACACACGGTTGGGAAGATGCCAGGAACACAGATAAGCCTTGATGATACCAGATAATTCACAATTTGCTCCCAACAACTTGCTGTGCGCAGCTTCCCCTTTTAAACACTATGTTCCCAGCTGCAGCTAATGAAGGGAATCAGAGCCTTTCCTCTCCCATAAGCCATGCAACCCACATTGCTCTCTTCTCCATTCCTCCCTGCGTGCCCTAGGATGAAGAGGGGTGAGCCTGGGTTTTCCTCCAAATTCCCTCTCCCTTGCTCTACCTCTCCCCTGCTCTGCCCAGCTTAGAGCTGCAATTCTTCTAACATAAAAATTCCAAATATGCACCCGGGAAGAATATCTCAGCGTTTATAAAGTGTACCTCCATTCTGAATCTACTCAGCCTGGCTTGCACATCATGTTTATCATAATGTGGGGTGTTCAATTTTTGCTTAGTAAGTTCTAACTTACTTGTGGAGCGACCTGTGATTTGTCCAATAAACCACAATGAAATAAAACCCTGCTCTCGGGAAGAGAGAGTAGTTAAAGGAACTATGATAGCCTGGGCAAGAAACTTTGGTTACCGTATTAAATTAGAGGAATGGGAAAAATTGTGGACTAAAAATTACAAATTAACAATGTCTGCTGCCTCTCTATAAAATGTTTTACTGATGGCATCTAGCACAAGATTGGCAAAAATATACCCAAATTTGAGTCCAGAATGCTGGAAATGTAAGCACAAACAAGGTACTTCTTTCATATGTGGTGGTCATGTCCCGAAGCAAAAAAATAATTGGAATAAAATTAGGAATTGGTTACAGGAAATTATTGATCTCCAAATTGAATTTAAACCTGAAATGTTTCCATTAGGAATAATTAGAGGAGTATTTGATTAAAGGAACTAAATATATTATAATGCATATATTGACAGTGGCAAGAATTGCTTATGCACAGAATTGGAAACTAGATAGTACCCCCTCCGAAAGTATGATAATAAAGAAAGTAATGGATTGCACAAAGATGGGTCAAACTCACATTGGAACTGCAAGATAGAGAAAATATGGAATATTATATGGTCTGGGAAAAGTGGTATAATTAGTTAGATAGTAGAAACAAAAAATAATGTAAACATGTATGTTGACCTAAATGGAAATGTCCATGTCATAGTGTTGTGAAGATTCTATATGAGTTTTTTTTAAATGTGGAAAAGTACAATAAAAAATTATTTAAAAATAAATAAATAAAACCCTGCTGTTGATGTTCACATGCACAATATGGGCGGTGCACACAGGCTGCTTCAAAAAAAAAAGATTTAAAAAGGAACTGTATAAGTCTCTGAGTCCCTTTGAGTTTGGGTCACCCCACTGTCCTTGAGTTTTTGCAAAGAAACCTGCCTTTTCATGCAGGCTCATACATTACAGAAGAAACTTACAAAGACCTTGGCCTTGGACGTTTTAATGCCCATTTTGTTCTCTTGTAGAAAGCCCCTTTTGAACTCTCCTCTGCTTTCTAACTTCATCCTTGATTATCTTGGCCAAGTAGACCCTCATTGCAACTCAACATCCATTTCACATCAATCTGAACCACCGAGATCAATTATTTGCATGACTGAAAAGGTGATTATTTTGCATTCATAGCCTTCGGCTATCAGCAAGCCATCCTCTTATGCTTCAAAAAAGAAAGTCTTTCAGGGTTGCAAGCAACATTCTTGCATGGGATGGGAGCAGCTCTGGAGCAGACAAAAACATTCTACAGCGAATCATTCAAACTGCCCAGAATATCATGGGGCTCTAGCTACCAGCCCTGGACAACATCTTCGCCTCTCACTGTTTGAGGAAGTTGCACAACATTCTCAGAGATTCTTCCCATCCTGCTCACAATCTTTGTAAAGTTGTTGCCTTCTGGCAGAAGATACAGAACAATTAAAGCTCGGACCACACGTTTCCTGAACAGTTTTTATCCCAGAGCTATAATGGCACTTAACAATGAACTTAAGGACCACCATCAGTGAGCCGTTGGACAGTCTTACGTGGTCTGTTGTGTGGATGCTTGTCTGTTTTTAGGGGGTGGGGAATTTTTGCGGGTGCGGGTGAGTTTGGGGATTGGCATGTGTGTGTGTGCATGTTGAGTCTGGTCTCTGGGTATTACGTGAATTTCGTTGTATGTATGCTGTGTATATACGTACAATGACAATAAAGAGTTCAATTCAATTCAATATACCCAAAGCAATCAAACCTCTGAGGCCTGGGTGTTCCTCAAAGTCCAAATTTATTAGGCATATCATATTGGCACATCCGGTGAAAACCTGACTCTGAAAGTCCCACGGTTTTCCCCACCCAAATTAAAAGTCAAAGTGCTTTCCCCCAGTCCACATGTCTGTCACATGATCCAATCTGGTCACTGTCCCAACTCCAGTTGGTTTCAGTCCACACCTCCCCAGCACCTGCTGAGAACGTCCTTGGTTCCCAGGAGAAAGAATTTTATTTTGGTTACAAATCCCCAGCTTTCTTTATCTCCCCCCTCCCGGCCCCACAGCTCTAGCCAGCCCTACTGTGGCAGCCCTGAAAATGCTCAAAAATGGCTTCAGGGTTGATGAAGTCATTCACTCGCTTGGTGCCACAGCATCTTCTCAGTTCTACCTGGAGTTAGGAGTGTCCACAAGGTATGGCCAACAAAGTTAAGATAGTGGTCATGTTATTGAAGCTCTGGTATATTTTTTTGTATGAATTGCAACTATTTTGACCCTGCAGACAGCCTGTCTTGAAGAATGGGATCCAGACCGATGCACACAGGATATCAAAATGGGCTTGGGACTGACATTATCGGCCCCTCTCTTTGGAAGTTCTCAAGACAAGGAAGAAGCTAACCTTATAAATAGCGGAAGCCCCAAGAGGGGAGAAAGAGTCAAGGAAAGTAGGTGACTCCAAAGGACTTATCTAGGCTGATTTTTTTGAACTCAGCAGGTCATTTCTGAGAAACATTTGGGAGGGGTTCTGTGCAGGTCAACTTTTCCTTGCAAAGAACTTGACATTCTAATTAGGAGTTAGTAATAAATAGATATTATTAGAAATTTATTTCTGGTTATTAATAGAACCTGTAGTGAATAGATAGTGTATGAGTTTGACCCTGTGACTCCAGATGAAGTGGACAGGGCCATGCGGAGGCTGAGTTCCACCACGTGTCCCTCCTGGCTGGTTTATGCCGCCCGGGAGGTTACACGAGGCTGGTGCCAGGCAGTGGTCAAAGCTTCGTTGGGGGAGGGTCATTCCCAGCCACCTTGAAAGAGGTGGTGGTGAGGCCCCTCCTCAAGAAGGCTGCCTTGGACCCAGCCGTTTTGAACAACTGTCGTACAGTCTCCAACCTTCGCTTTGTGGCGAAGGTTGTTGAGAGCGTGGTGGCATGTCAGCTTCCGAAGTTCCTGGAGGAAGCTGCCTACCTAGATCCATACCAATATGGTTTCAGGCCCGGGTACAGCACGGAGACGGCATTGGTCGTGCTGATAGATGATCACTGGAGGGCTCAGGACAGGGATATTCCTCTGTCCTAGTCCTATTAGATCTCTCAGTGGCTTTCGATACCATCGACCATGGTATCCTGTTGCAATGCCTCGGGGGGTTGGGGGTGGGAGGCACTGTTCTTCGGTGGTTCTCCTCCTACCTCTCGGGGCGTTTGCAATCGGTGTTGGCAGGGGGGCAGAGGTTGGCTCCGCAGCCCCTCGCTTGCGGGGTGCCTCAGGGGTTGGTCCTCTCTCCCCTCCTGTTCAACATCTACATGAAGCTGCTGGGCAAGATCATCAGTAGTTTTGGGGTGAGGTATCATCAGTATGCTGATGATACCCAGCTTTTCATCTTCACCCCAAACCAACTCAGTGATGCCCTCACCGTGATGTCTCGTTGCCTGGAAGCGGTACGGATCTGGATGGGGAGGAACAGGCTCCAGCTCAACCCAGCCAAGACCAAGTGGCTATGCGTACCGGCATCTCGGATGATCCAGGATGTTCCATCTCTAGGCATGGGGGGAGAGGTGTTGCCCCTCATAGAAAGGGTCCACAACTTGGTGTCCTCCTGGATACATGGCTCAGTTTGGAGGAGCAGGTGGGAGCCGTGACCAGGGGGACATTCGGCCAGGTTCGCCTGGTGCGCCAGTTGCGCCCCTACCTGGACCGAGATGTGTTACGCATGGTCACTCATGCGCTCGTTATGTCCCGGGTCAACTACTGCAATGCTCTCTATATGGGGCTGCCCTTGTGGACCACTTGGAGGCTTCAACTGGTGCAGAATGCAGCCACACGGGTTGTGATGGGGGTATCCCGATACTCCCATGTTACACCCCTCCTGCGCGAGTTGCATTGGTTGCCGGTTGCCCTTCGTGTGTGATTCAAGGTGCTGGTACTTACCTATAAAGCCCTACATGGCTTAGGGCCGGGGTACTTGCAGGAACGTCTCCTGCCAGCATCGAATACCCATTTCCCGGTGCGTGCCCACAGACAGGGCCTCCTTGGGGTACCGTTGGCCAAACAATGTCGGCTGGTGGTCCCTAGGGGTAGGGCCTTCTCTGTGGGGGCGCCCACTTTATGGAACCAGCTTCACCTGGAGCTGTGATTGGCCCCTGACTTCCGCTCTTTCTGCCGCAGCCTAAAGACTTGGTTATTCGAACAAACCGGCCTGGACTGAGGGGGGAGTTTAGTTTTAAGTGTCATGTGATGGAGTTTTAAATACTTTATTTGGTCGAATTGGGTTTAATAATTTTTTAATTCCTTTTAACTTTTGTATTGTGTGTTTTTATGTTAGCTGCCCTGAGTCCCTAGGGAGATAGGGTGGCATACAAGACCAAATAAATAAATAAATAAATAATAGTGTGGTGTAGTGTAGTGTAGTATAGGATAGAGCTGGAAGGGACCTTGCAGGTCTTCTAGTCCAGCCCACTGCTGCAGCAGGAGAACCTATTGTCAACCCTGAAGCTGGCCTGACCGAAGCCATTTTGCCTGCTTCAGTGTTGCCACACTGGAGCTGAGGGTCAGGGAGGGGGGATTTGAGAGAGAGGAAGTTTTGTAGCCAAAACAAAATATTTTCTCTAGGGAACCAAGGACATTCTCACACCTGGTCGGAAGAAGGTAGAGTGATGCCACCCGGTTGTTAGACTGCACGGTGATTGGACCATGTGACTGATTGTTTTGAGAAAGTAGAAAAATCTTTTACTTTTAATAAGGTGAAAACCGTGGCAGTTTTCAGAGTCGGTTTTCACCAGATATGTGCCAATATGGTATTTCTAATCAAAGTAATCTTTGAGGAATTCAATTGCCTCAGGGTCTTGCTTGAAATGGATTTATTACTTGGAACCCTGACATTAAACCCACTCTGACATCTATACCGTTTCTGATCCAGTCTCTTCTTGAAAACCTGCAGTGATGAAGCGCCCACGATTTCCAGACAAGCTGTTCCACTAGTTAATTGTCCTCACACTAAGTAACACCATTAAGGTAAAGGAAGAAACTTTTTGACATGGGGCTTATTTTATCAATGGCTAGCCAATAAAAACAGAAGTTAGAAACATGTAGATATAAGAAAAGGACTAATGATACGAGGGAGGTTTGTTAAAATGGACCCCCCTTTTCTTTGTGGCAGCCCCTCAAATACTGGAATACTAATATTTGAGTTCAAATGACTCGTGGACATGTGGATAATGCAGATTTTAGCTGGCTGCAGTTGGCACGGAGGCTGTGCATGAACATCCTTTTATTTGTTTATTTATCAACTTTTAAACTGGGACTTAGGATGGCATTCAAACACCTGGATTATTTGGAGGGGGGGTGTTCAGAGTATCGCAATGTAAATTCAGCACCAGAAAAGTAAACACAGATGACTGAGGCTTCATTTAACTTCTTTATAAACATATAAAGTAAATTTTACAGTACCAGTTGTAGATTTCTCCAACATGGAGCAAACTCAAACAGAAGCAGATATGGTACAGGTTCAGAGCAGAGCAGCAACTCAACTTCAGTGGACAAAAACACAGAGAGAACTTTTAGTTTCCAGGTCAGCTCCCATTGGCTGGTCTGTTACCATGCCTACTCACTGACTCTGTTAACTATGTCTCTGCCAGTTAATGAATACTTTGACAGAGGAGACACATCATCTGTCCAATCACAGTCCTGCACAGGGTAGCAAATACAACTTGTTTTATTTTTGAGTTACACCAGCCATAGACCAAAAGCTATCAAAAATCAGCCCAACCATGAAATATGAAATAATTTAAAAAGGAGACAAGCAAGAAACTGGCAACCATATCAGAAGCCAGATCTACTGCAAATGATTCAAACCAGCATCGCCTGGGGGTCACCTAGCGCCTAGCCAAGATTATGATTTAATATCTGCCTGTGGTCATCACTGACAGCAGGGTGACAATTTATGCCCAAGTAAATTTCCTTTCTATGCACAACAGGAAAGATATTGCAAAAAATATTTCCATATAATCAAGAGATCACCTATGAGCTCATAATAAGAAAAACATTTCATCTGTCTTTGGGGATATATAGGTCACAAACCCTGTCTGAGCTCTGCCATGGTTTTACCTGGAGGCAAGAAGCCCATTATTGGAAGAAGCAGCCAAGTAAACCAAACCAGAATCACTTCTCAGGAAAGAGATGGCACTATCAGAGAGAGAAAGTTGGGCCAAGGAGATCTTAATGAAAGGACATCTTAATGAAAAGAAGGACTAGGGGGTGACATGATGGCAGGGTTCCAATATCTCAGCGGCTGCCACAAAGAGGAGGGAGGGGTCAACCTATTTTCCAAAGCACCTGAAGGCAGGACAAGAAACAAAGGATGGGAAACTAACCAAGGAGAGAACCAATCTAGAACTAAGGAGGAACTTTCTGACAGTGAAAATAATTAATCCGTGGAATGGCTTCCCTCCAGAAGATGTGAATCCTCCAACACTGGAGGCTTTTAAGAAGAGATTGGACAACCATTTGTCTGAAACGGTATAGGGTTTCCTGGAAGCAAGGGGCTGGACTAGAAGACCTCCAAGGTCTGACTCTGTTATTCTGTTATAAGTGAGCCTGAGGATAGACGCAGCTGAGACCCAGTAAGGAATCAGATTTGCAAGGGACCAGGGTGGCCGAGAACAGCTCTCAGCATAGCTTTCAAAGCTGGGATGTCTTTATGTAGAGTTCACCAATCACAAACAGCAGATGTAGATATGCAACATGAAAACCGCCTTTTGGCTTTCCCGATTGGGGGAAACCACCTCATCACTGTTGCTGGCACTCCCAAATCACCCCAGCCATTTTGCAGATAAGACTCCAATTCAGGGGTGTCAAACTCGACTTCATTGAGGGCCGCATCAGGGTGGCATTTGACCTCGGGGGGCGGGTTGGCTGTGGCTGGGTTGGGCTTGGCCAGGGTGGGGGTGGCCAACTCAGTGTCACTCATCAAGACTCTGTTTTCGGAGTGACAGCCTCCTGCAGCCCTCTGCCAGCATAAACAGAGGCCGGGTAGGCCAGGTGTGACTTGCCCAAGCTCTGTTTTCACTGACAGAGGGCTGCAGGAGGCCATCGCAGCTGAAAACGGCTCTCCCAAGCTCCATTTTCACTGGCAGAGGCACCACGGGCCGGTCCTTTGCTGTTTCCAGGGTGGCTTTGAATTTGACACCCCTGCTCCAATTGGTTGAAGAGACACAGCTAAAAGCTCCCTTCCCCCCCAATCCCCCCACCACTTCAGAACTAGAAGTGAATTGGTGCACAAGCATTGGGTGAAACAGGCTGGCTGATGGAAACGGGGCTTTGGAAAGGAAAGCAAGGGCTAGCTCAATATTTTATGCCTATACGGAAAGGAAGTGTCATGCCCCTGTCGGAGTCTGAATCCAAGAAGGAAGATGAACAGCTGACAGGGAGTGGGAGTGTGGCTCTGTTGGCTGTGGAGGAAACTGGGGAAGGGCAAAGTCCAGCTGGGCAGAGCAGGGATCAGGTAGAGCAAGGGAGATGGAGTTCAGAGGAAGACCCAGGCCCACCCCCTCTTCATCCTAGGGCACGCAGGGAGGAATGGAGAAGAGAGCAATGTGGGTTGCATGGCTTATGGGAGAGGAAAGGGCCCTGATTTCCTTTATTAGCCACACCTGGGAAGAGAGTTTAAAAGAGATGCAATCTGAGAGCGGTGGCGGCTGGGAACAAACGTGAGTTTATCTTGTGTTGACTTTGCTTATCTGTGTTCCTGGAGTCTTCCCAACTGTGTTGAGTTATTGCTGTGCTTTCACGTCTGGAATTCCTTCTCCTGCCCTGCCGGACTAATTACCTCATTTGTCCTTGATTGGAATTATATTTACAGTTTTTGTTGACCACGTTTTGGACTTGATTCTCTGCAGCCAAAGGCTGTTCCTGGGAGAGTTTTTCTCCAGCCAGAAGGTAACCTGGACACTGGGGGCAAAGCTGGAGCTAATAAAGGGACTCCTACTGATGATCTGACTGTGTGCCCTTTGTGCCACGCCCCGGGTCATCACAGCAAGGAACACACGTGTAAATGAGATTTCCACAGTAAAAGGTACATTTATCCTTTTCTCAGTGCTCCTCCCACTTTGCTGAGGAAAAGAAGGAACAGCAGGAGGAAAAAACCTCCTCCGCTGACAGCTGCAAAATGCCCTGGAGCAGGAGCGGACCAGCAGCCCAGGGGACCTCTGGTGCGTTTCTTCACCACCACGTCTGGCTCCTCTGGCATCAATGGGGCTGACAGACTGAAACATTTGGAGAACTTCGAGGTGAGATGGGAAAGCGCTGCAAGGTATCCTTGACCTATTTCCTTCAGTTGTGGTGTTTACCTGTTCTTGCAACATTTGCAAATTCTCTCGGAAAGGCTCTCCGTGACTTAAACCAACATTTCAATTCCTCGCAGACCTTAAGTAAATGCAACTTATCCAGATGATTCCTTTCGTTCCCTCTTCAGTTTTGCCACTCCTGTCTAAAGCAGGGGGTCTCCAACCTCAGCAACTTTAAGCCTGGCAGACTTCAACTCCCAGAATTCCCCAGCCAGCTGGGGAATTCTGGGAATTGAAGTCCACCAGGCTTAAAGTTGCCAAGGTTGGAGACCCCTGGTGTAAAGACATGCACCTGTTGCAGAGCTGGGAAACTTCTCCTAATAGCCATTTCTTCTCCTTTCTAAAATAATCCAGCAAAAGCAAAAGGGGAGGAAATTCTCTCTAAACTTAAAAAAAGGCATTCAGAATGCAAGGGCTGCTTTTGAGAGCAACTCTCCTGAAGGGCTGCCATTCTCTTGCCTGCAATCTAGGAGGGGTTACTCACTGTCCTAGACCAGCCCAATGAAACAAACAGGTTAAGAATAATGGCCGCTGTTGTCGACACAACTGGAGGGCATGAAGTGGCAACAGAGTATTCTAGAATGTCTGTTAAACCTGCTTTAACACCGACTGACCAATCCTTATTGCAATGTTCTCTATAGCCTTTCGAAGAGCCACGGGAGGGATTGCTAAATTGAAATCATTAAATGAGTGCCTAAAAATCACCATGGTGTCATGATTCAACGGACTAACATAAAAGAGGTGGGATTCAGCAGGTTCTGACCAGTTCTGGAGAATCGGTAGCGGAAATTTTGAGTAGTTCAGAGAACCGGCCAATCCCACCTCTGACTGGCCCCACCAACCCCATCTCTTCTCTGCCTCCCATTGAGTCCCAGCTGATCAGCTGGGTCTCCTTTAGTTGCCCTGCACAGCAGAACGGAGCTGGAAAGCAGGTTAGTGGGGTGGGGAGGGAATGGGGATTTTGCAGTAACCTTCCCCTGCCACGCCCACCAAGCCACACCACGCCTACCAACCACGCCCACAGAACCGGTAGTAACATTTTTTTGAATCCCACCACTGTAATGTAGCCCAGAAACTCACAATGATTTGCTCCAGTTATTGAACTCTGTAAACCACTTAGAGAGGGCTGTAAAACACTGGGAAGCGGTACATAAGTCTAAGTGCTCTTGCTTATCATCAGCTCTTGCAAGCCGCTCTCTTTGCAGGTCAATGGCATATAATTTCCAAGTTGCTCCATGGCAATGCTTGCAGTTGGTGCCTTCAAAGATGGCGGACCAATGGTGGTGTAGAAATGCCACTCCATTACAAGACAGAACTTCAGGTGGCAGAGGGCGACAGAGCCGTCACTAGAAGGGAAACATACAGCAACTGCTCAGGCCATCCAAGTAGTCCTAATGGCAGGAAGATGTTTAGCAGACATAAAACTACTGACTAAAGAGGTACCTTGCAACCAATCATTTCTCATCCTTAGCACAAGGATCAGAAAACAAAACGTGTCAAGCCCGAAGTTGACATATGTGTAGCCATTTTAGTTAGCCTTATTATATATTCCTTTTCTTTCTTTCTCTTTGTTGGTCATGGGGGGAAGGGTTTCGGGCTTACCACATTCCTAAGGTGGGAGGAGTGGAGATAGGGAGAGTTGTTTAGTCTAGGTGGTTCTTCTTGCTGTGGGAAAATGAGCTGACCATGCTTGAGCCCCTTGAGGTGGAGATTTGTGACATCAAGCAACGTTGAATTACTTCTATTGGAGAATGTGACTTTGGGGGGGTGTTTCTAACTTCTAATACTGTGGGATAATTCTGGGTTGTGTCAGATCGGGAATTACCATGGACTTTGCCAATTTGATGCTTTCCTAAATAAATTGTCTTGGAAGATGGACTTTGCTCTATTCTTTTTAAATGGGTTTCATCACTTGGAAACCTGACACAATGGTTGATACTCAGATGGATGATTTATCCACATACAACTATATGTAAAGAAATAGGATTTTAAAAAAAACCTATCATAGATCTACATGACTTATCAATGAGAACAGTGTAGACAGCTGAGCAGCCCCTCCCTCCCCTGCTCTATTTTTGGCCTCCTGGGCCTCAGGGAAGCCCCCTGGGAGCAAAAATGGCCTCCCGGGAGGCTTCCCTGAGGCCCAGGAGGCAAAAAAAATGGAGTGGGGGAGGGAGCGAGGGCTGAAAAAAAAAAGAAGCCAGTCACATGGCCACGCCCACCTAGCCATGCCCATAGGACCAGCAGCAAAAATATTTGCATCCCACCCCTGAATGGTTTGACTTGAAATGTATTGGACTGATCCAAAACATCACTACACAGAGGACTCTGTTTCTGACATTGAACAAAATCAGTTGAGTTGCAGGTAAGCAGGTAAGGTAAACCAGGTAAACCACGGGACTCGCCACAGACTCAGAAAACGTAATGTAGGCAATTATATCACAGAGCGGAAGAGCACGGAATCAGATATATCAACAAATCTTATGAGCACTAATGGGATCATTACAGCCAAGACTGTAATGCAGCATATAGAAATTATAGCACTTCAGTGCATACAATCAAAAGTATGGATCCAGCATGTACAGTATGCATAGATCAGCCACATTAGAAATTGAAGCCGAATAGCAGCTTTGTGTGGAGATTGTGGCTATAGATCAACTCCAGTTTTCACTATTTCAGTTTTATTTGGAAATTTGGAATATAGTCCTCATGTAACTTCACATGCTGAGAGATATTGTATTTGTCAGACAGGGGAGTGAACATGTGATGTCAAAGGACTTATTGCTATTCTAAGAATAGCTGGTGGATTCTCTTGAAACAGGACAAGAAACAAAGGATGGAAATGAATCAAGGAGAGAAAGCAACCTAGAACTAAGGAGAAATTTCCTGACAGTTAGAACAATTAATCAGTGGGACGACTTGCCTCCAGAAGTTGTAAATGCTCCAACACTGGAAGTTTTTAAGAAGAGATTGGACAACCATTTGTCTGAAATGGTATAGGGCCACAGGTGGCATGCAGAGTCATTTGTATGGGCACGCGAGCCTCAGCCAAACTTACCTCACTGCACCTGCACACGCCTCTCAGCTGATTTTTGGCCCGTTTGAGGACTTTCTTGGTCTCCCAGAGGCTCAAGGGAAGCCTCTGCAGCCTTTGGAGGCCAAAAAACAGGCCCATTTTATCACTTCCTGTATTTCCGGAAATACAGGAAATGATGGAACGGGCCCGTTTTTCGGCCTCCAAAGGCTGCAGAGGCTTCCCTCGAGCCTCTGGGAGACCAAAATTCAGCTGGGAGGCACGCGCATGCGCAGTGCAGGTGGGGGGGGGGGAGTTGGACCAGAAGAAAGGCTGAGCACCAAAGAATGGAGGCCTTTGAACTCTGGTGCTGAAGAAGACTCCTGCGACTCCCTTGGACTGCAAGGCGATCCAACTGGTCAGTCCTAGAGGAGATCAACCCTGGCCGCTCTTTAGAAGGCCAGATCCTGAAGATGAAACCCAAAGACTTTGGTCACCTCATGAGAAGGAAGGACTCCCTGGAGAAGAGCCGAATGCTGGGAAAGATTGAGGGCAAAAGAAGAAGAAGGGGACGGCAGAGAAGGAGGTGGCTGGATGGAGTCTCTGAAGCAGTTGGCGTGAGCTTAAATGGTCTCCAGAGAATGGTAGAGGATAGAAAGGCCTGGAGGAACATTGTTTATGGGGTTGCAAAGGGACACAACTTCGCAACTAACAACAAATTTAGAATTAGAAGGGGAATTTTGAGGAGCAGTAATGGTTGGTCTTCTGAAGTCCTACTTTCTCTACTCTCTACTCTGGCAAGAACTTCCTTTTCCTAGGAGCTTCTCTAAATCTTTGTGCCCCCAAACATCAATTAACTTTCTCCTTTTCAGAAATGTCTCCCAAGATCTATTTTCAAGGGTAGAAAAATAATTGCTTAGAGAAGCACAACTGATGAAAAAAAAAATGGAAGCAAATGTTTGAATGGATTTGGTAAGAGGAAACGGTTAAGCAGTTTTCTGTGGACCACACTTAGATACTGTAGATCAAAGCTTACATTTCTTTTTTAAAATGTAATTAAGATGTGTGCTTTTGACAGGCCTGGAGTGTAGGAATGCATGGGCTGGTAGGCAACATACTGGTTTAATGGTTTAATTACCAGCTACCATTTGCATGCATACTCCCACACCAGGCTAGCAATGGGGTTGAAGAAGCAGAAATGGACCACTAGGGACAACCCAGGTTCATTTGGTCTGCATTAGAGAAGATGAAAGGGCAGGAAGCACATTAGTGGCTTCTGTGTCTGGGGGAAGGAGGGAAGTTGACCAAGGATATTTAGCTTAACTCTCAACAAAACCTAGTTGGTTGAGGGCCAGTCCTAAATGCCAGAAGTTAATGGCCTAAGCCAGTTAATTAAGCACTGAAGTTAGCATAATTGCTTACTTCTCACCATCTCCTAATTCATGTGGACATGGAGGTAGAAAAATAAACTTCCTCCTGTGTTTGAATTAGGCAGGGTTTCTGTATTGTTCTGCACTAGAGGAGAAGAAGAAAGAAAATGGTGAGGGTGATGAACATAATATAATAGGGTTGGGAGGGACCTTCGAGCTTGTCATGCCCCTGTCAGAGTCTGAATCCAAGGAAGAAGAACAACAGCTGACAGGGAGCGGGAATGTGGCTCCGTTGGCTGTGGAGGAAACTGGGGAAGGGGAAAGTCTGGCTGGGCAGAGCAGGGAAGAGGTAGAACAAGGGAGAGGAAATTCAGAGGAAGACCCAGGCCCACCTCCTCTTCATCCTAGGGCGTGCAGGGAGGAGTGAAGAAGAGAGCAATGTGGGTTGTGTGGCTTACAAGGGAGGAAAGGGCCCTGATTCCCTTCATTAGCCACAACTGGGAAGAGAGTTTAAAAGAGATACATGCTGAGTACGACAGCTGCTGGGAGCAAACGTGAGTTTATCTTGTGTTGACTTTGGTTAACCATGTTGAGTTACTGCCGTGCCTTCACGTCTGGAATTCTTGCTCCTGCCCTGCTGGACTAATTACCTCATTTTGCCTTGATTGGACTTATTGTTACAGTTTTTGTTGACCATGTTTTGGACTTGATTCTCTGCAGCCAAAGGCTGTTCCTGGAAGAGTTTTTCTCCAGACCAGAAGGTAACCTGGACATTGGGGGCAAAGTTGGAGCTAATAAAGGGATTCCTACTGATGATCTGACTGTGTGCCCTTTGTGCCATGCCCCTTTGGGTCATCACAGAGCTTCGCTAGTTCAACCCCTTGCTCACGTAGGAGACCCTATACCATTCCGGACAAATGGTTGCCCAATCCCTTCTTGAAAACTTCCAGTGACGGAGCACCCTCAAACTCAGGAGGCAATTGTCAGGAAATCTGGATACTTCCTTCTAGGTTGGGCGTCCCTTTAACAAACTTCCACCCATTACTTGCCCTCAGATACTTTGGGATTGACTCCCTTTTCTTGGTGACAGCCTCTCTGTGGCAGTCCTTCAAGCACTGAGGGGACTGCTATTGTATTACCCCTAATCCTTCTCTTTGTTAAGGCTAGACATTCCCAGTTCCCCCAGTCATTCATCATATAGTTTAGTCTCCAGATGCCTTATCATTTTGTTGTTATTCTCTGCACTCTTTCTAAGGTCTCAACATACTTCTTTGCTTGTTTTTGTATCTTGGTGACCAGAATTGGATGCAGTATCCAAGCATGGTGTTACCAAAGCAGTATAAAGCAGTACTAACTCTTCACACGACCTTGATACTATCCCTCTGTTGATGCAACCTAGGACTGTATTGGCTTTTTTGGCATCTGAAGCACTGGATGATCCTTAACTGGTGGTCTACAAAGACACCTAAATCCCTCTCACTGTTGCTACTATCACATGTTTTATATCTGTGCATTTGGTTTTTCTTGCCTGTATGTAGGATTTCCTTCTCACTGAATTGCATTTTGTTGTATAGGACCCAGTGTTCAAGTTTGTCAACGTCCTTCTGAATCTTGAGTATCACCTAAAGCAGGGGTCCCCAAACTAGGTAACTTTAAGACTTGTGGACTTCAACTCCCAGAATTCTCCAGCCAGCATAGTCCAGAAGTCTTAAAGTTGCCAAGGTTGGAGACCCCTGTTCTAGAGGGTCTTAATTCCTTCTGGGATTCATCAGGTGGGAGATCCTATCCTGCCAAGATCCAAGGGATGGAAGGACATCTCAGTGTCAGATGATCAATGAAATTGCGTGATGATGTCATTTTAGCTAAGCGAGTAGATCTATTAAACTTTACCAGTTAAGCTTTGGGTGTGCTCATGCCAGACCAACAAGGATTGTGGAGATTAGGAAACTGTGTCAGGACCTGTGTAAATCAAGGAGGTAAGCCAGACTTTCATCTGAAGGGAGTCCTTCCTCGGTATAATGTTTAAGCACCCTTATTCAAACCATAGGGACATGGTGGCTCAGTGGCTAAGACGCTGAGCCTGTCAATCAGAAAGGTTGGCAGTTCAGTGATTCGCATCCTCAGTGCTGCGTAATGGAGTGAGCTCCCATTACTTGTCCCAGCTTCTGCCAACCTAGCAGTTCGAAAGCATATAAAAAATGCAAGCAGAAAAATAAGGACCACATTGGTGGGAAGGTAACAGCGTTCCATGCGCCTTCGGCATTTAGTCATGCTGGCCACGTGACCACGGAGTTGTCTTTGGACAGCGCTGGCTCTTCGGCTTTGTAACGGAGATGAGCATCGCCCCCTAGAGCCGGGAATGACTAGCACGTAGGTGCAAGGAGGGGAACCTTTACCTTTACTTTATTGAAACCATTTTTTCATTTACTTTTGCCATTTTCAAGATAGTAATAGCACTTAGCTTTATATAACTCTCCATAGTGCTTTACAGCACTCTCTGAGTGGTTTACAACATCAGCATATTCCCCCCAGCAGACTGGCTTCTCATTTTACCGACCCTGGAAGGACCGAAGGCTGGGTCAATCTTGAGTCGGACATGATCAATCTCCTGGCATTTGGCAGAATTAGCCTGCAATACTACATTCTAACCACTGCACCATCATGGCTCATCAGATGGGCTTGCCTAAGCCAAATTTGAAATCTGGAAATCGACGTGGGCATTTCCTGTTTTTCACATCTGCAGCCCTGGCCTTGGGGATGGGTGGGTGATACTTTGAAGGCAGAAAATATTGAAAAACTGTAACTGGTTTAGGCTGCTCCATCCTGCCAAGCAGCTCCTCATCTTTGAGGTTTTATTCACCAATTAACAACTATGCAATCTTAACAAATATTTTCATTGGTTGCACAGCTATTACAATTAGAACTCGTAGGAGTATCTATCAGCTGATAGCATTAAGGAAAATGGCAGAATAATTTATGATGTGTTCCTGGAATGCATAACAGTGAACTATTTCCAGAAATATGCCATCTATTACTCTGGTGCTAATGCAATTCGCAGATCACTATAAATCACATTCTGGTGTTAATGAAAGTTTTTGCAGGCCATATAACTACATGAAAATAAATGATACTGTACACATAAGTTTCAGGTACATAAAGTAATTGTAATAGTTTCTCCCTTTCCCCATGCCATCTCTCCTTTGGTGCTAAAGTAATGATCTGTGCTATCACAAAATGCCTGCACTAAATCTTTCAAAATGTCAGTCGAGAGCTAATATTTACATCAGAATAATAACTACAATTACTTACCCACTTTCCAATTCATTTGGAGTCAATTATTCCTTAGTGCTGTGTGAAATCGAGCTGTACTGGAATGCTAGAATGTGTTTAATTAATCCTCTTCTGCAGATGGCAGGCAGAAACATGAAATTCAGCCGGTAACCTAAGAGCTGAGGAGAGCAGCTTTTTCTCACGACCTGACATTTCTCTAGACCTCCCATCTATGGTTCTAATGGGGAGAAGGATCCAGATTCATTCAAGATTTGTTGTACTTAATTTTATGGACGTTTCCCCCCCCCCTTGTGCCCTTTATTTATTCTCGTCTTGTGGTCTGCATCGAAAGAAAGGGCTGCAAATGCTCAGAAGTTGTATTGCAAAGTTTTTTTTAGGAACCAGAAGAAGGTGATAGATTTATCGAGCGTATATTTCTCCCGGCTGATATATTTTCATCATCAAGGAGGGGAAAAGAAGATAATTGGATTTAAATGTCACAGCATTCCCTGGGTAGATCTGAAACCAACGCCTATTTTCTCAGCTCCTGGATGGGGGAAAATATTGGTTTTGATTTCTGTTTATGAACATTATAGGCACCCGCGGCTGGAAGACATGAACGGTTACTGCACAGGAGTGCAAAACATCACATTTTAAGACTTGAGTTTGATTGGGGGTAATCCTTGTTGAGATGTTGTGGCCCAGTCCTCTGTCAGTGGCCATGGTGGTATTTAACAGCTGGGATGTTGGGAAGGCAAAAGGTTGCCTCTCTTGAGGTCACTACAGAAGAATTTCAGAAAGTGAACACACACACAAAATAACAGGGTGGATTTGATTTAAATGAAGTCAATTTAAATCACGATTTAAATCACTAGTAAAATGGCTTGATTTAAATCAACTCGATTTAAATCATAATTTTTAAAGAGCCACTGTCATCTCTGTCTTGCAGTGGCTCTTCCTCTGACCCACTGTTTATTTATTATTTATTTATTAGATTTATATCCCGCCTCACTTCCCCCAAAGGGGAACTCGAGGCGGCGTACAAAAGGATAAAAACAATTTCTATACAATATAAAAACAAGAAACTCATTCATACCAATCCAAAACATACACGGGGGAAAAGCAAAATCTCAAGATCTCCATACCATGCCCTGTTGACTCATCAACAGTCCCAATATTGCAGAACGTACAATATACAGCCTCATGCTACATTACTAAGCTCCATTTCATGCTGAATAAACTAAATTATTAATGTATCTTAATGTATCTTAAATAGAAAACTATCTTTTGATAGATGTTCAACCCTTGCGGATTACTCGGAGGTTGCAGCTGGTGCAGAATGCGGCCCGCGCGGGCTGTGATGGGGGTATCCCGATACTCCCATGTTATACCCCTCCTGTGCGGCTTGCATTGGTTGCCGGTTGCCTTCCGGGTTTCCTTCAAGGTGTTAGTAACAACTTATAAAGCCCTAAATGGCTTGGGTCCAGGGTACTTGCGGGAACGCCTCCTGCCCGCATCACAGTCCAATCGCCCCGTGCGCTCCCACAGGAGGGGCCTCCTGGGAATACCGTCGGTTAGGCATTGTCGGATGGCGGCTCCCAGGGCTAGGGCCTTTTCTGTGGGAGCGCCCACCCTATGGAATCAGCTTCCTGCGGATCTTCGTTTGGCCCCTGATCTCCGCTCCTTTCGTCGAGACCTGAAGACTTGGCTGTTTCAGCAGGCCGGCCTGGATTGACCATGGGGGCGGGTAGTTTTAATAGTTTGTTTATTCTGTAATTTTATCGTTTTTAGCTGTTTTTTGTAATTTGGACTTGTTTTTATTTAATTATTTTTATTGTATATGCTTTTTTGTATGTTCGCCGCCCTGAGTCCTTCGGGAGAAGGGCGGCATACAAGTCTAAATAAATAAATAAATAAATAAATAAATAAATAAATAATAATAATAATAAAAAAGCATTTTATTAAAATAAAGTTAATTAAAAAATTCAATTTAAATCAAAGAAATCTGATTTAAATTTTAAAAAAATCATTTATTTTTATCCACCCTGCAAAATAAGCAGTATTGAAACTGAGCCTAAAAGGTGGAAAATGACAGCCAGGTGTTGGTTCTGCTGTCCCACTCTGCGCTTCTCAGTGAGGGTCCGTGTTGTTCTCCAAAGCAGCACCAAGGAGGGGCTTTGCGGAACTATTGCAAACACAGAGTGCCTTTTCTAAGATTGGCTCCTCTTGGGAAAAATATCACCTGAGTCAAAGCAGAGCCAACCTGACAGGTACCTGCTCAAACATTTATGTAGTCAATCATTAGATTTCTGCTCATCCTTTACCCCAGGAGCTCCAACATGAGAACTGACAAATCAGAATCAAATGCAGAGAAGAACAACAAAGAGGAGGAGGACACTGAAGACATAGGAAGAATGGTTGGAGGAACTGGGTGTGTCTAGTCTAATGAAAAAGAACTACGTCTGACATGAAGGGATCGCCCCAAAGGAGAGGGAGTCAAGCTCTTCTCCAAAGCCCCTGAAGGCAGGACAAGAAGCAATGGGTGGAAACTAATCAAGCAGAGAAGCAAGCTAGAACTAAGGAGAAATTTCCTGACAGTGTGAACAAATTAATCAGTGGAACCACTTGCCTCCAGAAGATGTACAGGTTCCATCTCTGGAAGTTTTTAAGAAGAGACTGAGTAACCATTTGTCTCAAATGGTACAGGGTTTCCTGCCTGAGCAGGGGGTTGGACTAGAACAGTGGTCGCCAACCGGTGGGCCGGGGACCACTGCTGGTTCATGAGAAAATTTTGGTGGTCTGCAGAGAAATGCCCCCCCCCCACCAAAAGCAATTAATCCAGGCTGCGCAGGAACACAAGGCTGCACCGCCCACATGGCCCGCCCACTCACTGGCCCCCACCCTTTGGCTGAGCGCAAACCTTACCTTGAGTACAGTCACGCAAGCTGGAACTGGAAGGAAAGACCAATGGCGGGGCAGGGAAATCCGCCCCAGGGTGGCTTGCTGACGTTGGTGGGAAAGTCAGTCCCATATTCCAGAGTTGTAGTAGTCACAGGACTGGCTGTTTGGCCATCCCGGAGCAGCTCCTCCAGTCCATGGCAGACCAGTGCACCTGGGTGGAGGAGCAGCTGCTCCGGGATGACCAAAGGGCCAGTCCTGTGACTCCTGCAGCTCTGGAATAGGGGACCGACTTCCCCACCAACATCAGCAAGCCACCGTCAGTCAAAATTCATATTAGTGGTCCGCGGGATTAAAATTATGAGTTTGGTGGTCCCTGAGGTCCAAAAGGTTGGTGATCCCTGGACTAGATGACCTCCAAGGTCCCTTCCAACTCCGTTATTTTGTATTCTGTAAATTGTTGTCAACTTTCTGTTGGTCTAAGTAAACTATGTCCACAGCGTTTCCCTTATCCATTAATTTAATCACCTTTGTCAAAAAAGGAAAGGCAATAAGGTTTGTTTGGCATGATCACTTTTTAACAATGAGGACCCAGATTGTTGGGGGCAAGAGGCTGACTCTGTAAAACCATTTAGAGAGGGCGGTAAAGCACTGTGAAGTGGTATATAAGTCTAAGTGCTATTGCTATTTTCCTTCCCTTCCCTTCCTTGTGGTTAGAATGCAGCATTGCAGGCTAACTCTGCCCACTGCCAGGAGTTTGATTCTCACAGGCTCAAGGTTGACTCAGCCTTCCCTCCTTCCAAGGTGGGTAAAATGGGGACCGAGATTGTTGGGGGCAGGAGACTGACTCTGTAACCGTGTGCAAAGCAGTGTGAAGTGGTATATAAGTCTAAGGGCTACTGCTATTTACATTTGGATGCTTGGCCACCGACTCATATTTACAACGGTTGCAGTGTCCCTGGGGTAATGCGATCCCCTTTTGTGACCTTCTGACAAGCAGGGTCAATGGGAAAACCTGGTTCACTTAACAACCGTGTGACTTATTTAACAACTGCAGTGGTTCACTTAACCAATGTGGCATGAAGAATCGTTAACCCGGGGCAAAACTCACTTAACACATTTCTCACTTAGCAGCATAAATTTTGGGCTCAATTCTGGTCGTAAGTCGAAGAGCACCTGTACATAATTGCAAGGACACCACACTTTATTCCTGCGGATTATTCTAACATTCTGTATTCTTTCCAAGCAAATTGAATTTTGCTTGAAGAGAAGGCAGGTTTTGAAAGTTCTTGCTGGCACTTTTAAAGGCATGGTTTTGAGAAAGGAATACAGTTAAAAGGGTCTGTTTAAAAAATACAGGATAAGAAAATGCAAAACCCTGTAGATCGTTTGAAATATGTTCCTCTTCCTACTGCATGGCTTAAAAACAAAGGCAAGTTGATCAGAAGGTTCTTTTTTTCTCAGTTCCAGACTTTGCTGAGTCACAAAGCATAAAGTATTAAAGTCTGAAAGTTCTGTTTCTCTATTCTAACCAACGAGAATGGGACTTGACAGCATTGTTTCTCGGCCCTCAAAATTGTTTTAAAAATAGCAATCCATTTTAACCTATTTAAAAATGTTAAAGTGAGGTAATTCAGTCACTCTTGAGATTAACCAAATAGCAGCATTACTCATTGGCTGGATGCCTAGGCTCAAGACTTCCAGGAGAGCTGAACAAATGCCCAAAAAAAACCCAGTCGTCAAACCAGCTTAACCTTGTTTTAAAAAAATGAAAAACCACAATACTTGCTAATTAGCAGAGCAACAGAAACAAATGGGCCTGAGCTTCCAGAAATGTTAAACGTTACTTAAAAATCACATGCAAAACCACACCAGCAGCAGATGGAATAGAGGTAGTGGAAAAATATTCAGCTGGAAAATTGCCTGGGCCATTGACACAGAAGGGCGCTGGCTTTTGGGAAGGAAGAGAAGAGGGGAGGGCTGCCCACCCAAAGGCTTCAGGCCAAGGCCCCGGGCATCCTTGGAAAGCAGCAGGCTGCACTTTGGATCAGATGCTCTAGGCCCACGATGGTGAACCTATGGCACGCGTGCCGGAAGTGGCATGCAGAGACATCTCTATGGGCACGCGAGCCGTTGCCTCAACTCAGTTCCACTGCGCACACACCTCCCACCAGCCAGCTGATTTTCAGGTAACTGCTGTGCATGCGAAAGACGCGTGCATATGTGCAGGGCGTGGGGGGAGTGCGGGGGGTCCCACGTGCATGCGCAGGGGGCAGGGGGAGCGTGGGGGAGTCACGTGTGCATTGCATTATGGGTGCTGGCACCTGCACGCTGTCAGCCTTCAAGATTTTCTTCCTTTGCTTTGCAAAGCAGGGAGGAGGGGGGACATGGTTATGGGAAGCAAGCTGGAGGTTTTACAAAACAGAACTGTATAAGTTGGGGGGGGAAGTTTCTTGCTTAGGTATCTATCTTATGCTATGCGCAGCCGCAGCTCTTTATCAAAATATGTCAAGGTCAACGGACAGAGGCCTCATCACCACCTGGAGATGCTCACATGGTGTTATACACAACTTTTTGTTGGGTGGACAAACTGAACTATTGTGGGTGGGAACGTTGCCATCACTTCGTATATGTGGTTTGCGCGCTCATTTTCTCAGAATCAGAATTCTCTTGTTGCTACCACTTGACTTCCAGTAAAAGATATCTTTTCTCTAATTAATGGAGTCTAAGTATTTCTCTCCTGGATTTTGAATGGAGCACCAGCTGACATTATTCTGAATCTGAGAAAGATTCGGCACACGACAACAAAAAGATTAGCCATCACTGCTCTAGGCCAGGGATGTCAAACTCGATTTTATTGAGGGACGCATCAGGGTAGTTCTTGATCTGGGGGAGGGGCGGGGGGCATGGCCAGCTCGACATCATTCATCATGGATCTAAGTCTACATGGAGGGAAGTAAGCAGTGGGGTGCCACAAGGTTCCATCTTAGGCCCAGGATTCTTCAATATCTTCATTAACGACTTAGGTGAGGGAATAGAAGGGGAACTTACCAAATTTGCAGATGATACTAAACTGGCAGGAATAGCCAACACCCAAGAAGATAGACTCAAGATCCAGATGCATCTTGACAGACTTGAACACTGGGCCTTATCTAACAAAATGAAATTCAATGTAGAGAAAAGTAAAGTCCTACACTTAGGCAAGAAAAACCAAAAGTGTACATACAGACTGGGTGAAACCAGGCTTAATAGCAGTAACTGGGAGAGGGTTCTTGAAGTCTTAGTGGACACCAGCTAAATATGAGCCAGCAGTGTGCAGCAGTAGCTAAAAAAGCCAATGCAATCCTAAACTGCATTAACAGAGGGATGCAATCAAGATCAAGTGAGGTACTCCATAAAGCCTTAGTAAGACCACACCTAGAGTACTGCATCCAGTTTTGGTCACCACACTATAAAAAAGTTTAGAAAGAATACAGAGAAGAGCAACCAGGATGATTAGGGGACTGGAGACTAAAACATATGATGAATGGTTGCAGGAACTGGGCCTGGCTAGTCTAGTGAAGAGAAGGACCAGGGGAGACAGGAAAGCAGTCTTCCAATATTTGAGGGGCTGCCACAGAGAGAAGGAAGGGGGCAAGCTATTTTCCAAAGCACCAGACAAGGAATAATGGATGGAAACTGAACAAGGAGAGATTCAATGTAGAAATAAGGATAAATGTCCTGATGGTCAGAACAATCCACCAATGGAAGAGAAGTTGCCTTCAGAAGTTGTGGGAGCTTCATCCCTGGAGGCTTTCAAGAAGAGGCTGGACTGCCATCTGTCAGAAATGGTGTAGTAGGGTCTCCTGCTTGGGCAGGGGGTTGGACTAGATGACCTACAAGGTCCCTTTCAACTTTGCTAATGTGTATTCTTACATTCTTATAGACTAATCCCATTGTTACAGCCATCCGCCCCCTGCAGCCCCTATTTTTATTCAGCCCTTGTTTTTAATCCATTCATCCCTTGTTTGGCCAAGTCTGCTTCTGTGCCTCCCATGTATTTATGACGAAGGCTCCTTCGGAGCGGCAAAGGCCCACATGTTCCTCTTCGTCTAAGCCCAGCTCCCACGGCATGTAGTTGAGCAGATGGAAGAGAAACAAGCACAGGAAGAGTAACCTTTATGTCTTCCGAGAGGATCTAACTCCACATTAATTGTATTTGCAATCTAATCATTGCCGTATTCCCAAGGCGTCGCCTTTAAAAGAGTTGATGGGGAGGCCTTTAAAGGTTTAAGTCATGGTGTAACTTGTTGCCTAACAAATAAACAAACCGAGGGCTGTGGCTGAGGACTCGTGCTGGAATTAAACGTGGGTTGATTATTAAGCTGTCGGATCGCATTTACCACCTCCAGGGAAGAAGACATTTGGGCCATCAGGGCCATCATTTGTAATAAGCAGCTGAACAATAAATACATCCTGAATACATGAATATTTTACTTCCCTGTTGGAGGCTTCCTTATTAATTTGGAGATGCAGGTAATTGGGACCGGTTCCTGACTTGGAGGGAGCCAGTCAGTGGTCGGTTTCAAACGTTTTACCACTGATTTGGTGGGTGGGGCTTGGTGGGCGCGCTTTGCACGCATGCACACACTTTGCATGCACGCGCACACCAAACACGCACTTTGCGCGGGCACAGAGGCCATCCAACTCACCTCCTGCAAGCCTGCCCTCTCCCGGTTGCTTCAGCAACTGCCGTGTGGCACTCTTCTGTGCCGTGCAAAGCAGCTGCACTTCAAAAGCAGAGGCTAAAGGTGAGCATGGGAGCCCAGGCGGGCAGGTGGTCCCAACAACAGAGCAGCAGAGAGAACCGGTTCGATCTCCACTGCTTATTGCCGCTACCAGCTCGGCAGAACCGGGCCAAACTGGTTGCATGCCACCATTGGAGCCAGTCCATGCTGCAAACGGGGACCTGACTTGGGTTTTTGCAGCAAATGGCTTTGAAAATGATGCTGGGGAAGAAAAATAAAAACGAGACAACGGAGAGGCTCCAGGGACCTAAGCTTGGGAGGAAAATAAAGGCCATCTGGCTGTGTCAGAAGCATTCGGAGAAACGATGGCGCAGTCTGGCAACTGACCTTTTGACTGAGCCGTGCAGTTGTACTAAGCGGTGTGGCTGTGTCATGAGCAGCCAGGAAAGGCAGACACAATGCTCCGAGATAAATACGTCTGGTCATGATGGGAAGGTCTGTTGACTTGCCAAGCATCCATGTTTCTCTATTCATTTCCATGGGATTAGCAGGCTATTTGGTATGATTTAGAAGCCCCAAAGTGGCTTCTAGTGTGGAGGCTGCAAGAGACAAACATTGGCAGGGGGTTCTGCGGAAAAGAAGAGACAAGTAACAGCTGGATGGAAAAAGAGGGGCCACAGAGGAGCCTTTGCTGTCTGACCAGAGACTGCCCTGAGGTTGCGTGCTGAGGCTGGTCGTGGGGAAAAGCTCCCCCTCCATTAATGAAGCAGCTGTCAACTCATAAAATATTTCTCTGGTCTTTTTAGAGTTGCCAACCGAAAGGGAGAGGGGAGCAGTGCGGCAGCTTGCAAGCCCAAAGTGCATTCCATAAATGTTTTCAAAGATAGTAACTAGGTGACCGAAGTTTCTGCCGTGCAAAATTCTAACTGGAGAGCATGGTTGATGACTCTGGGCTATGGATGTGTCCCATTAGAGAATATGAATTATGATACACCCAGGGGGTGGGGGAAAAACAGGGTCAAGGGTGACAATGAATGATGTGTCTCAGAATCAGCTACACTCAGGCAGTGCCAGACCTTTTAACTCTCAATAAATCCTTTTGAAGTTTTGGAAGTTTGGCTCGAGACTCATGATTTAATTGGGGTTAAGTGCCAGAATCCTGACAGCAGCCCTATCAGCTTCTGTCTCTTTTAAAGCATGGGCTCCATAAGACTAAAATCTGCAAACTTTGGGACGTGATAGCTTCCTGAGCCATTGGCCTTTGAGGCGCCCTCACACGATTGAGTGGATGTGGGTTCTTCACCTCCCACGGGATCAGAAGAGCTGACATCTCTGATTCTGGATGGTGTTACACCCCCCCTGGACAGATTGGACATACAGTTTGGGGCTCTTCTGGACTCGTGGTGGAAGAGAACCTCGGGAACCTCCTCATCCGCTGCTGCCAACCCGCCCAATCTCTGACGGCAGCAGTCCACTCCCTGATGGTCCTGGCCCCTCATCTGAGTCCTCGCTCTCCTCAGCCATCCACACCTGTTGCTGGCTAACCACAGCATCTTCAGTCTCAAGAGAGACTATGGCATCGTGCTATGAAACTGGTAACTGCCACTTCCCATGTTGTTTCAATGCCGTATGCAAAGCTGGAGTGTCCTCTCCAGAGCATGAGGCCTGAGTAATTTAATATGGAGGATAAACCCAAGCAGCTGGGGTGGGGGGAAAAACAGTCAACACTTTGGAAGGTAGACTCAACACACAGAAGGATCTTCACAGACTTGAACACCGGGCCCTATCCAACAAAATCCAATTCATTAGTGAGAAAAATGAAACCCTGAACTTATGCAGGAAAAAAACCCAAATGCACAGGTACAGAATAGGTGGCACCTGGCTCAACAGTAGTAACCATGAGAGACAGTGGTGGGATTCAAAAACGTTTACTACCAGTTCTCTGGGCATGGCTTGGTGGGCGTGGCTTGGTGGGCATGGCATGGCTTGGTGGGCATGGCTTGGTGGGCATGGCAGGGGAAGGTTACTGCAAAATCCCCCTTTCCTTCCCTCCCCACCCCACTAACCTGCTTTCCAGCTCTGTTCTCCTGTGCAGAGCAACAAAAAAGACCCAGCCGATCAGCTGGGACTCAATGGGAGGCAGAGAAGAGATGGGGTTGGCGGGGCCAGTCAGAGGTGGCATTTGCTGGTTCTCCAAACTACTCAAAATTTCCACTACTGGTTCTCCAGAACTGGTCAGATCCTGCTGAATACCACCTCTGGTGAGAGTGCCAGAGTTCTCTGTAACAGCATTGCCAAAAAGGCATTAAGAGTGGTAAATCTAATCTTACAAAGCTTCTCCTCTGGTAATATTGAATTGCTAACTAGGGCATACAAAACCTTTGCTAGACCAATACTCAAATACAGCTCATCTGTCTGGAATCCGCACTGTATATCGGACATTAATACAACTGAGTGAGTCCAGAAATATTTCACGAGAAGAATCCTCCACTTCTCTGCTCGCCACAGAATACCCTACACCACCAGACTTGAAATTTTAGGCTTGGACAACCTAGAACTATGCTGTCTACAGTTGGACTTAAGCGTAGTATACAAAATTATCTGCTACAATGTCCTACCAGTCAATGACTACTTCAGCTTCAACCACAACAATACAAGAGCACACAACAGATACAAACTCAAGGTAAACTGCTCCAAACTTGATTGCAGAAAGAATGACTTCAGCAACAGAGTGGTCAATGCCTGGAATGCACTACCTGACTCTGTTGTTATATCCTCAAACCCCCTCTCCTTTAACGTCAAACTATCCACTATTGACCTCACCCCATTCCTAAGAGGTCTGTAAGGGGTGCACCATCGTGCCTACTGTCCCTGTCCTATTGTCCCCATTTATTTGTACCTATTTCCTGTATTCTTACTCATATTTATTCTTATACCTATCATCTTGTAAGCAATTGACAAATCAGATAAATAAAAAATAAAATAAACAGTAGTCACCCTGAGAGAGAGATTTTGGTGTCCTAATGCAGAGGTCCCCAACCCTGGTCCATGGACCAGCACTGGGCTGCAGCAGGCCAGAAACCAGGCTGTGCAAACCAGCGAAGTCCCATCTTCAGGATGCAGGCAGCTTGCAAAACTTTCATGCCTTCTCCGGTCCATGGAAAACACTCTCTCCAGGGAACTGATCCCTCACACCCAAAAGATTGGGGGCCTCTGTCCTAGTGGACCATCAGGTCAGTATGAGCCAGAAGTATGCTGCAGCAACCAAAAGAGCCAATGCTCTTTTGGGGGTCCATCAGCAGAGGGATAGTTACAAGATCACATGAAGTAATCGTACTTTATACTGCGCGTTTGTAAGAATACGCCTGGAATATTGCATCCAGTTCTGGTCACCACAAAGAGGCTGAGGCAAAAAAGATGACGAGACAAATGGTTATCTAATCTCTTCTTAACACTTCCAGTGTTGGAGCATTCACAACTTCTGGAGACAAGTTGTCCCACTGGTTAATTGTTCTCACGGTCAGGAAATTCCTCCTTAGTTCCAGGTTGCTTCTCCTCTTGATTAGTTTCCATTCTTTGCTTCTTGTCCTGCCTTCAGGGGCTTTGGAGAATAGCTTGCCTCCCCTCGTCTTTGGGGCAGCCCCTCAAATATCGGAGCAGTGCTATCATGTCTCCCCTGGTCCTTCTTTTCATTAAACTAGGCCTCCCAGTTCCTCAACTGTTCTTCATATATTTTAGCCTCCAGCCCTCTAATAATCTTTGTTGCTCTTCTCTGCCCTCTTTCCAGAGTCTTTACAACGTTTTTATATCGTGGCGACCAAAACTGGATGCAGTATTCCAAGTGTGGCCTTACTAAGGCTTTGTAAAGTGATAGTCCTTCTTTTCATTAAACTAGACAAACCCAATTCCAGCCACCATTCTTTATATGTTTTAGCCTTCAGGCCCCCATGGTATCTTTCATACCATGTTGCTCTGATGCAGCCCAGAACTCTGCTTTCCTTTCTAGCCACTATGTCCAGCTAATTCACCCCAAGTCCTTCTCTGATACAGGGCTTTCAGTCTTCCCCCTCTTCTATGTCTGCCCTCCATTTCTCCTCCTCAACATTAATGCCTTACACATCTCCCTGTTGAAGGACATGTCTTTTCCTCCCGAAGAACTTTCTAAGGTAACACTGCTCATTAAGTCTGTTTATCGGATGCATACGTAAACAAACATCATCTGTTTTTCACTACCTGTAGAATCCTATTTCTCAGCAGCAACAGCTGCAAAGATCAGAGGCTCAAAGCTCAAAGCCTGAGAAAACAAGGGGAGGGTGGTGCCCAGGAGATCAACTGAGACTCTTTCTCTACTCAGCTGAAGGGCTTTCCACCCCTCCTTGAGATGGGACAAAAACACCCCGGCATGAAATCTGCTTTCTCTTGTTGCTGATCCCTCCTCTCTGCCTGTCTTCACAATCACGGCAATTCCCACGGCAATTCCTCTCCATCTTAGTAGGTGATGACCATGGGGGCATTTGAAGGGGAGGTCCAAAAAGTCAAGAGGCAAGACAATTGCAACAACTCTATGCCCATTGTGCAATTATACTCTCCTGTACCAGGAACCCCCTCGATTTTTCACCAGCTTGATTACAGTCGGATCACATGCTTTGCATTTGAAATCTCCCAGGTGCAGTTGCTCTGATCTCTGCACTTCTTCGGTGCAGCTCCTCCCATCTGGCTTCTACTGTCACAAAAAGGAGGACACGTCATTCTGCAAGTCAAGCTTGAACTCTGCTTATGCTCTATAATTATTTAGAGCAGTCATGAAAAGGAATACAACTTGAGTGCTGCCATGGCCTAGTGGTGGAGGTATCACCTCACAATCTGAAGGCTGTGACTTTGATCCTAGTAGAGGCAGATATTTCTCTCTCTGGGCACGTTGAGATTTTATCTGCTGAATATTACTCTGCATCGGTGACAGGAAGGGCATCTGGCCAGTAAACACTCAGTTCCATTCAGTTGCCCAGACTGCACCCTGATGATGATGATAAGGAGTACAACTTGATCATGAGATCCTGGTTGACCAGGCTTAATAAGCATTTTGAGCATGGTTTCATTCAAATGCTCATGGGAGACATCAAAAGGGGGAGGGCTCCACGGAATATTTTGGTACCTTCTTCAGGTGCTAGATGCCTGCAGGGATTGCTAAGAATGGTGGTCTTTCTCTGTGTGGAGCTTTTGGGTGTGATTATATGTAACCTGTTAAAATGACCTTGTTTGCAAGGTTCTCCTATCTGGGCAGCAAGGGTGGGCACTAGAGAGATGCAGAAAACTCCACTACTCTCTAGTGGGATCCCAGGAGCCTTGCAGCCCAGAAATAGCAACCCCTTCTGCACAGAGCAAACAAACTTAGAATAATATTATTTATTTTTTAGCTCATCTCCATGGTCTCTTCAGACCATGAAGTGGGTGTGTCCTTAATAAAGGCATTGTGTATTCTTTATCTCTAACTATATCTCTTATTTGGAAACTGTCATCTTTCTCCTTTGCTGGCCAAGAGAGGCACGATAGAGACTATTTTAACAAACTCCATCACTGTTTGGTTTGGGGGCAACAGCACCTCAGATAGAAAGTCCCTACAAAGAGTGGTAAGGACAATGGAGAAGATTATAAGAAGCTTTCTTCCTGTCATTCAGGATGCTGCTTATAAATGCTCTGTGCTTAGAACTCAAAACATTGTTAGAGACCTCACACACCCTACTTCATGGTCTGTTTCTGTTGCTCCTCTCTGGGAGGAGGTTTTGAAGTATCTATAGCAGGATTACCAGATTCTATAACAGCTTTGTTCCCTAGGCCATCTGTCTGGTAAACTCACAAGATTCGTTTTCCTCGCCATGTACATGTATACATCTGAACTAGACTGGGTTGTTTTTCTGTGTCATATAAAATATGTGGATATATGCATATTTATTTATTTTTTGTTTGTTTGTTTATTTTGGTTTATGTAGTGTATATTGGAGGTGGTGACCCTATGAGAGCTGGAAAGGGGATTTCATTTTAATGTATGCCAAGTAGTGTACATTAAAAGTATATGAAATAAAGTTATTCTAAGTTCTAAGTAAGATAGCCAGTGTACCTCTTATTTCTGTGGTCATGCTACAAGTAGGCTCTTTGGCCAAAGCAACAGCAATAGCCTTTATGGTTATATAATGCTTCATAGTGCTTTGCAGCCCTCTCTAAGCAGTTTACAGAGTCAGCCTATCACCCCCAACAATCTGGGTCCTCAGTTTACCAACCTCAGAAGGATGGAAGACTGAGTCAACTTTAAATTAGTCAGGATCGAACTCCTGGCTCTAGGCAGAGTTAGTCTGCAATACTGCACTCTAACCACTGTGCCACCATGGCTCAAAGATCACCCTGATTGGCAGCTAGTAGGAAACATTGCTTAATAATTTTGTACAATCGTGTATTTATGCATTGGAAGAGCCCATAATTACTCCATACTGTTATTAGAAGTTATTTACAAGAGGAGAAACACCTTTTATTATGCCATTTGAGGACATCGTTCAAGGATTTAGTGTGTTCTCTCTTTGACAATTCTGCTAGTTCAGAGAAAACATCTGAATGAAGAAATCTCATAATTCCCACCCATTCCAAGAGGGTTTTTGGCAGAAACTTTACTTAGGGGAATGTACCACCTTTTCTTTAATGTTGTATTCAAGCTATGTAAAAACATTATTTTCTCATTCTGTATTCGTGCTGAACTGAACTGTTGACAATGGACTAGAAGAAGGTGATTCCCTTTCTCCAAACGTGCCAGACACTCAAGGTAAGAGAAGTTCCACGGAGAAAAAGCAGCATAAATTATGAACTGCATCAAGTTTGCATAAAAGGTACCAATGATGTATTTTTAAACACCGCATCTCTTGGTTGCTTTGCTCCAAAATTAGTCCCTAACTTAATAGAAGATGCAAGAGAGCTACTGCATTGGGGGTGGAAGATGACAATTTTTAAGGAGGGTGGCTTTGTAGTCATCATTGTTTACTTCCAATAATAAGCTCCAGTCAGGGGCGGGATTCAAAAATCCCAGCAACCCATTCGCTGCCCAGTTACTGGGTGGGTGTGGTCTACTGGAACTTCCTGGAGGGCTGGGTTTTTTGCCTTTCCCAGAGTCCGGAGGCTTCCCTCGGGCCTCTGGGAGGGCGAAAATGCCCCCCCGGGTTCTGGAGGCCCTCAGGAAGCCAGAAACAGGCCTGTTTCGCGATTTCTGATACTTCCGGGTGGGCCATTTTTCACCTTTCTAAGGAATGAAGGGTTTAAAATTTACATTAAATTATAATCTAAAAGCAAATTTCTGTAAGATGATGCATTGTTGGTATTTAACACCAGATAAGTTATCTAAGATATGTCAGATGAATGTTGGAACTGTAAAAGCAAAAAGGGGACTTTTTATCATCAATGGTGGACCTGTGATAAAGCAAAAAAAAAAAAATTTGGAGTATGATTCATATTTTAATACAGAAAGTTTTGAAAATGGAGATAAAATTTAAACCAGAATTTTTCCTTTGGGGCCTAATGGAAAAAGACCTGGAGAAAAAAATTTGGAAAAATTGGAACTTTGTTATTACATTATGTTGTATTATGTATATTATGTATATATTACAGTATGTTGACTGCAGCAAGACTATTGTACACACAAAAATAGAAGGACACTTCAATTCCTACTATGGACGGATGGTTGCAGAAGTTGACGGAGTTGGCTGAAATGGCAAAATTGACCACTTTGATTAAAGAAAAGAACAGAAGTACTTTCGATTCCACATGGAAACTGGTTCTGAACTTCGTGCTTGATGTGGAAAAGAATGAAACTCCGTCTTTGGGTTTTACTGATTAGACTGATAGATCTTTACAGAAATGGCTTGTTTACATTATTATGAAAAAGCAAAAAGCTGTGATTTGATGTTAATGCCTTATTTTACTGTAACAGAGAGAGTCTGAAGTTAATGCTTCTTTCCCTTTTTTTCCTTATCTTTCCTCACTTCTCTTTCCCCTCCCCCCCCTACTGCTTTTCTATTTACTTTGTATTTTGCATTTTCTAATTAAAGTATTAGAAAATACTTTTACAGGGCCTTGGTGGTGCAGGCTGTTAATAGCCTAGCACTTAGCTCCAGCTGCCTGTAATTAGTGCAGGCTCGAATCTCACCAGGCTCAAGGTTGACTCAGCCTTCCATCCTCTCAGGGTAGGTAAACTGAGGACCCAAGATTGTTGGGGGCAATAAGCTGACTTTGTAAAAAATGCCGCTTGGTAATAAGCAGGCATATACAATGGAAGGAAGGCTATTGCTGAGCACACTGGGTTGCATCCCAAAAATTGTAAGCCGCCCTGAGTCTCCGGAGAAGGGCGGCATATAAATACGAATAAAAAAAAAATACAAAACACAAAGTAAACAGAAAATCGTATTGTACCTTTCAATAAAAGTTAAAAAGGTACAATACAATTTTTAGGTTTACCTCTGGAGGTTGTGGGTGCTCCATTACTGGAGGTTTCAAGAAGAGACTGGACAGTCATTTGACTGGAATGGCATAGGGTCTCCTGCTTAACAGGGGGTGGTCTAGAAGACCTCCTAGGGCCCTACCAACCCTATTATTCTCTTTTCTGTGTTCTTTCAATAGCTTCCTTTAGCAGATTATGCATGGATCCTCTTAGACCCGTGATCTTTTATTCTCTTTCAATTTTTTTATTTGTTTCATTATATGAAATACAAAGAAAAAAAATAGAAATAGGAAATTAAGGAAAAGGAGTGGGGGAAAGAAAGTGTGAGATACAGGGGGGGAGGGAAAAGAGGAAAAAGGTGTTAATTTCTGACTCTTCTGAGCACAGTACGCGATAAAAACACTCCAGCCTCAATTTTTTGCTTTTACACATTAATATATAACTAGCCTTTTCTATAACGTTGTCGTTATCTTTCTAATCAACAAAACCAAAGTCAAAGTCAAAAAAAAATTTTTTTCATCACAAGCACAAAATCCAGAAGTGATATCCAAGTGAAAAAAGTTTAAATGTATTTTCCTCTTTGAATAAAACAATCACTTTAATCATTCCTCCTTTATCTTCCTTGCTACGGAAATAGCATGTTTTTCTATTTGCACCTAATGATCTTTGTGAATTGTCATCACCATTTTTATTAACAAGATTAATTGTATTCTTTCAAATTGGGGGGGGGGGACAACGACACTTTTTTTTCACCTTTTTTTTAAAGTGCTAAACTTTCTTTAAAAACTTTTTTTTAAGTCAAAACTTTCAAATGCATCTTTTTCCTTGATTTCTTAACATACAAATGTTAGACTTCAGCATTAAATCTAGATCTCCCCTCCAAACTACCCTTATAGAATAATTTAAAGATCCATGATCTTTAATACGACGCCATGTTAAAGTGGTGGGACATACGTTATGCAACATACTCATTTATTTATTTATTTATTTGACTTGTATGCCGCCCCCTCTCCAAAAGGACTCGGGGTGGCTCACAGATAAAACAATACAATACATTAAATTAGCTAAAATAGAATTAAATTATGACAAGCCAAATTAAACTAAAAATCCATTAATAAATTTAAAATTAAAACCCATTCCCCAAGGAGTCAGCACAGCCCAGCCTGTTCAAACAACCAGGTTTTTAGGTCGTGTCAGAAGGTGCGGAGGTCAGGGGCCAGGAGGAGCCCCAGAGGTAGTTGGTTCCAGAGAATGGGAGCCGCTACAGAGTAGGCCATTCCCCGGGATACCGCCAACCGACACTGAGTCGCAGACGGCATCCCGAGAAGTCCCTGCCTGTGTGCTCGTATAGGGCGGCTGGCATTTGATGCCGGCAGTAGACGCTCCCGTAAATAACCTGGACCCATGTCTCATAGGACTTTGAATGTTAATACTAGAACCTTGAATCTCACGCATGTAAATATGCACAAATACGCATGTAAATATGCACACAAACATGCATACTGCAGTCCCAAAACTCTGGCTATTTATTTATTTATTTATTGATTGATTGATTGATTGTTTGGACTTGTATGCCGCCCTATCTCCCGAAGGACTCAGGGCGGCTCACATCATAAAAACACACAATACAAAAGTTTAAAATTATTTAAAAGTAATTAAACCCAAGCCAAACAATGTCTAAAACCCACAAAAGACACTTACATTTAAAACAACTAAAAACCACCCCCCCTCACTCCAGGCCAGCTTGTTCCAATAGCCACGTCTTCAGGCTGCGGCAGAAGGAGCAGAGGTCAGGAGCCAACTGCAGCTCCAGGGGCAACTGATTCCACAGGGTGGGGGCTCCCACAGAGAAGGCCCTACCCCTGGGGGTCGCCAGCTGACATTGTCTGGCCGACGGCACCCCAAGGAGGCCCTGTCTGTGGGAGCGCACAGGGCAATGGGCAGTCAATGCTGGCAAGAGACGTTCCCGCAAGTACCCCGGCCCCAAGCCGATTTGGCCATTGCTGGTCAAATGGTACGCTTTCTGTTTCATTCAGCCTAGGTCAGTGATGGCGAACCTTTTTGTTGTGGTGGGCTGGCACCCACAATGCAATGTGCCCTGCCCCCCCTGCACACACGCGTGCAACATCCCGCCCCACCCCCTTACCTGCACTGTGCATGGCACACACCTCCCAGATGATTTTCGGCCCATTTGAGCCCATTTTTGCCTTCCTTCAAAGGAAGCCTCTGCAGCCTCGGGAGGCTGAAAAATGGGCCTTCCAGAAATACCGGAAGTGCCTGTTTTCAGCCCCTGGAGGGTCTCTGGAGCCCGGGGGAGGCTGTTTTCGCCCACCCGGGGGCTCGAGGGAAACCTCTGGAGCCTCTGGACGCTGAGAATGGGCCTGTTTTGGCACTTCCGGTATTTCCAGAAGGCCCATTTTTCGGCCTCCCGAGGCTGCAGAGGCTTCTCTTGAGCCTCTGGAAGGGCGAAAACAGCCTCAAATGGGCCGAAAATCAGCTGCGAGATGTGCGTATGCACAGGGCAGATAAGTTTGGTTGGGGCTCACGTGCCCGTCCAAATGGCTCTGCATGCCACCTGTGGCATGCGTGCCATAGGCTCGCCTTCATGGGCCTAGGTGAAGCCTCTCTAATCCTTGATGACCATTTTTTCCTGCAACGGTGTTTCTCAACCTTGGCAACTTTAAGAGATGTGAAATTCAACTCCCAGAATTCCCCAGCCAGCATGAAGTCCACACCTCTTCAAATTGTCATGGTTGAGAAACTGCACGAACCGCTTCAAGGAAAGAGACATGCCTCACTCTTGTGTGCTGCCTGTGTTGTATGTGTGCGACTATGCATGTACAAACTTTTTTTCAAGGAATATCAGTACTTTTGCTGATGAGCCTTAATAGGTACCCAATGTTTTCCTATCCATCAGTGTGTTGTGCCACTCACTCATACATACAGTGGGTTTACTAATATTCCCCAGCAATTTCCTTCACTAAAAACCCAGAACTGTCCCCCAATTAATTGTCCAGCCACAAGCAGATCTCTGCTACTCCACAGAGCAATGGCCAATGAGTCCACAGGGCACTTGAAAGTTTCCCAAACAAGATAAATCCACCAGACAAAATTAAATCCACAACACAAGAGGATTCACAAGGCAGGAAAAGCCCAGAGTTCCCAAGGCATGATCCAAAGTCAAGTCCAGTTTCTTACCCATCAACCACTCCTCCTGACTTGGACTTGTAGCCCCTGCCTCGGAGCCATTGACCAACTCCTCTCCTGATGTGCCTGGTTCATCCTCGCCCTGAATTGACATACAGAGAGGCATCTGGGGAAGCATCTGGAGCACGGGTCTCCAACCTTGGCAACTTTAAGACTTATGGACTTCAGAATTCTGGGAGTTGAAGTCCACACATCTTAAAGCTGCCAAAGTTGGAGACCCCTCGTCTGGAGGAATCATTGCATCAGGAGCCACGTACAACTACTTCTTTTCCTTCCTTTTGCTCTATTTCTGCTCACCAGGATTTCAACAAGCAGGCCTCCCATCTTCCCTTGGACATTGCTGTGTTTGTCCTTTTAAGCATTTAACATTCCAGGCATAATTCAATGTTCCTTATTGTTTGAAGGATTGGCATGATTGTGTTTATTGGACATCCTAATAAACCTGCCATGTTTTCATTTCCTAACCATGTACAAAGGTGCTGATGAGATAAGGCTAAAATATGCCGGAGAGAAAAAAAAAATGAAAGTCTTCCAAGTGCCCTGGCGTGTAAAGTTGACAGATTAAAACTTTCAAGGCAAGAACTTTTCCAATTCCATCAGTCCAAAACTACTTCCTTTATTACAAGAGTTAAGAGGAAAAGCAGAAAAGCAATGGAGTGAAACCTGAAGATTGGTTCATGTGGGTTTTCTCAGGTATAATTGCAAAGGTCAGCACCCTTCTGTAGCACATTAATGGTAAAGATGAGCTGCAGTCAAAATAGTCTTGGACAAAATCTCAAGTTGTGATTAGAATGCAGTATTGGGGGCAATATACTGGTTCTGTAAAGAGAGGGCTGTAAAGCACTATAAAGCAGTCTGTAAGTCCAAGTGCTATTGCTATTTTCCTTCCTTCCTTCCTTCCTTCCTTCCTTCCTTCCTTCCTTCCTTCCTTCCTTCCTTCCTATTAGAATGCAGTATTGGGGGCAATATGCTGATTCTGTAAAGAGAGGGCTGTGAAGCACTACGAAGCAGTATCTATAAATTTAAGTGCTATTGCTATGCCATCCAGGCCACCAAGCCAGAGACTGTTACTCAAATAATTTGTTTGAATGTAATTGGACAAGGGGAAGTTATCCAGGGGGAAAGGTGGGGAGAAGAGAGAAGTTAACCAGATGCTTTGGGCATGAAAGTTCAGATCCGGCTTTGCCACTCTGTAACCCCCTAGATTTGGTAAAGCGTGCTTTCATATACTTTACTAGCAACATGAACGGTGAATGTGATTAACCAGCCACTTATATGGAGCCAGTGGAATCTCATTTAATTTAGAACAGCCAGTGGTGGGGAGAACTTGCTACCTGCTCTCTCTCCCCGCTGGGGATGGAGGTGCCATCTTAGCTATCCAACCACTCAGAAAGACCGGATCTTTTGCATTTCTTACTTTGCATGCACAGGGGCAGCCAGCCAGCTTTCAGTGCTCCAGGGTCAGAATAATTGCCATGAACTATTTTTAGCCAAGTAGGATCGCTACAGTTCTACATGGACCTATTGATAGAGCCTTCAATAAAGAAGAGAAATGGGTTGGTGAAAAGCTGCATGAATATTCCAATGTCTTTTATAAAACCCCAGAGGTTGGAGGAGCTTAAAAGCCCCTTTTGGGAGAAACGTCTCGGTCATCCATTCAGCAGCTTTGCCATTCTTTCAGGCACAAGTGAATTGCACAATTTAGGTCACTGGTATTTTCATCCTGAACCCACGGAACCAAAAGCCAAATGGGGAAAAATAATTTTCTTTTTCCTCCACATTCATGTCCATCCCACCTTCCTTGGGAAAAGTCATCTCTGGAATGAATGTGCACCCCTTCCCTCATTAGCAGGGATCGAGGCTGGGTCTGGGTGTCCTTCCAGCAGGCCCGGAGACCCCTGCAGTTTGCAGATATGACAAAACAATAAAAACGAGGAAAGAAAGACTTCTCCACGTAAAGGGAAAGGTTTTGCAATAATCCTGATGCATTCACTGAGGGTGAGTAGCACCAGGCTCAATGGGGGTATTTTCACCCAGGACTTTAGTAAGGGAGAAGGAGAATGCCCACGTCATCATACATGCCATCTTTGATTTTCCTCAGTCCAAGGGAGGCCATCTCACCAGGTGCTCTTTACATTTCTGAGGTCCTGTTCCTGGAGCCATTGGGTTGGTCCAGTGGTGGGATTCTAATTTTTCTACTACTGGTTCTGTGGGCGTGGCTTGGTGGGCGTGGCAGGGGAAGGTAACTGCAAAATCCCCCTTCCCTTCCCTCCCCACCCCACTAACCTGCTTTCCAGCTCTGTTTCCCTGTGCAGGGCAACCAAAGAAGATCCAGCCGATCAGCTGGGACTCAATGGGAGGCAGAGAACAGATGGGGGTGGGGCCAGTCAGAGGTAGGATTTGCTGAACTACTCAAAATTTCCGCTACTGGTGCTCCAGAACTGGTCAGAACCTGCTGAATACCACCTCTGGGTTGGTCTAATGTGAGGTTTCCAAGTGATGAAATACATTTAAAAAGAAAAGAGCAAAGTCCATCTTCCAAGACAATTTCTTTTATTTAGGAAAGCATCAAATTGGCAAAGTCTGTTGTAATTCCAGATCTGACACAACATAATATTGGAAATTAGAAACACCCTCCAAGAGTCACATTCCCCAATAGAAGTAAATCAACGTCGCCTGGTGTCATCAATCTCCACCTCCAGGTCTCAGCAGGGTCAGCTTTTGTTCCCACGGGAAGGAGAACCACCTAGCCTAAACAACTCTCCCTATCTCCACTCCTCCCCTCTCAGGAATGTGGCAAGCCCGAAACCCTTCCCCTCATGACCAACAAAGAAAAGGAATATATAATAAGGCTAAATAAAATGGCTACGCGTATGTCAATTTCACGCTTAACATCTTGCTCAACTCATGCCCACCTATGAACCCATGATCAGGGATGGTTGGGAATTAACATCCTCTCTATTACCCATAATTCTTAGTGAAGGGTTGAGACTGGGACCAAAAGCAACAGGGGAGGAAACGCAATAAATTTCTAGAAAATTCACTGATCTTAAAGAAATGGTTTGGTTCACTACAGAGAATTAAACTTTCAGCCTTGTTCCACTTAAGTGTGACTTGTAGAAAAAGCCCAGCCTTCTCCTGATACAATTGGGTTGAAGAAGCCATGGCCAGAGTAAGATGGAACATCTCCCTTCCCAGGCAGAAGGTCTGTATGCAACAAGATGCAACAATGAAGCACATTCTTCCCTAGAAATAAGGAATCCATCAACCTTATTTTCAATGTAGGCACGTTTTTCACTTCCACTATTCATGGGCACTGGCTTATCTGGTTTAAATTTTTGATTTTTTCCACTGTTTATCATACTGTAAATTATGTATCAACTACATTTACTGTTACATACCACCTGTAGATGCGCAGTATGACTGTGCTACTTAATTTCTTGCCAAGAATAACAAACATGACAAGAGAGAAATATAGCAACATATTGCAATATATTCTAAACTCCTATGAAGGACTTCAAGGAGCTTTGCCCTCCAAGGCTAATGCACCATTCCATTCCCCCTTTCCCAATTCTCACTGATTCTCTCCCTCCCTCCCTCTCCCTCTCCCTCTATCTATCAGTAGGGAAAGAATGGAAAGAAAGTCAACAAAATGATCCGGTCCACTAATGGAAGAAGAAGGCAAGAAAGTGAAGGACAGCAGGGAGGAAGTGGAACTGCTTAATTCTTTCTTTGCATCTGTTGTCACACAAGAACAAAAGATAGTTCAACCTATCAAAAGCAGCACCATGGGAGACAGAACAAAAAAAACAGGTCAAAATAGGCAAACAAAACAAAACAAAACAAAACAAAAGGCAAGAGAACACTTGTTCTGTCTCCCCTTCCCTTCCCCAGAAGGTAAGGAACGCTAACACAGAGAGTCACGCTGGCCTGTCTCCAAAATCCCAGTTATCTCTCCCGACAAGAGTGTTGGCAGTCACCCAGGCTCTCACTGCCAAATTCAAAGCCAACAAGGAATGCAGTACTCACAGAAGACTGATTTATTCTCAGAGTCCAAAAACTAAATCAGGCACACAGATGGAATCCTCGGCTTCATTTCACACTTTGTCACATACAGAGTTTGCAATGCAGGCACACCCACTTTTATACCTGGTGGGGTGTGGTCCAGCTCAATCTCTGGCCCTCCCACGCCCTCACGTTGCTGCTGACGTTTCTCCCTCCGACGCTGCCTGGGATCAAGCCAGGAACCCTCCTCCTCTCTCTCGCCGTGGGTCGCATGATACACGTCTCTCAGGCTGTTCCTCTTGGCTCTCCGAGGAAACCTGAGGCCTTGCCAGGGAGGAAGGTCCTGGGGAGGGGGGTCTTGCCAGGGAGGAAGATCCTGGGGAGGAAGGCCCTGGTGAGGAAGGCATTGCCCGTTCCTCCTCTTCTTCTTCCTCATCATCCAGGTCCTCTTCCTCTGTCAGCACAGGCTCACGAGGCGGGGCCACAACAACACTTTTCCATTTTAGATGAGTTCAGATCTCTGGGACCAGATGGTTTGCATCCCAGGGTTCAGCAGAAATAGGCAGATGTGATCTCTGAACAAAATCTTTCAGCGCTCCTGGAGCATAGGGAAAGTGGTTGTTTGGATATTTATATTCCTCTTCAAGGAGTATAAACCCTTCTGTTCCCCACCATCCAGTCAGAGCTGAAGAAGCTTCTTGGATGAGAAGTGAAACGTCTTCAGAACAAAAAACAAGGAAGTCCAGTTGCCTCTTGAAAAAAAGCACTTTTGGGACAAAAAGTGCTGGATGACTGAGAACCTGGATGACTGAGAACCTCCATAGACACTTGTATCACAATGATCTGATGTTGCTTTCATTGCTTTCCTCTCTTAGCCACTCTATATGGGGCTGCCCTTGCATGTCATTCAGCCGGTGCAGAATGTGGCCGCGCGGGTGGTGATGGGGAGCGTCCCGATTCTCCCATATTACACCCCTCCTGCGCGACCTGCATTGGTTGCCAGTTGCACTCCGGGTGAGATTCAAGGTGCTGGTAACAACCTATAAAGCCCTATATGGCTTGGGTCCGGGGTACTTGCAGGAACGTCTCCTGCCGTCGACAAACACCAATCACCCAGTGCGCCCCCACAGACAGGGCCTCCTGGGGGTACCGTCAGCTAAACGTTGTAGGCTGATGGCCCCTAGGGGGAGGGCCTTCTCTGTGGGAGCGCCCACCCTCTGGAACCAGTTACCCCTGGAATTGTGCCTGGCCCTGATCTCCGCTCCTTCCGCCGTGACCTTAAAACATGGTTATTTTCACAATCCGGCCTGGACTGACAGGGGATCGGGGTTTTAACTTGGAATGTTTATTTGGCTGTAATTTAATTTTTTTAAAATTGTTTTAATGTTTGTATTGTTCCTTTTTATGTACGCCGCCCTGAGTCCTTCGGGAAAGAGAGCGGCCTATAAGTCCAAATAAACTAAACTAAATTAAACTAAACACTCACCCCTCACCTCCAACCAACTTCAGAGTTTGTACAATTATGCAGCTGCAAGTGAGTTCAGTGAAAATGGGGATCTTGACAATGCAGGGCTGTGTGAATTGCCTTCAGCCCCTGATGTCTTTAACTTATATAAGACTGATTAGAGAAATCAGGAGTACATCAAAGCAAAATGAGATGGCTGGGTGCTTAGTTTGAGCCTTCTTGATCTGAGCTGTTCTCCAAGCATCTGAGGGGCTTTAGGAACGGAATGCCATTCATAAGAAGTCATTGGAAAAAGAATGGTGAGGAATTTAATTTCCATTGTTGTAGTGGCCTCCTACAGCTTATGTTTCTCATTTGTCACTTCTTTCTTCCCAGAAATATCTGGAGAGCTCAAGAGACCTCTCTGAACATTCCCATCCTCTTTTTCCCTTGCTGCATTTTCCTGTCTTCTGCTGCCTGAGGCTGCCCACAACCAGTCCTCAGCTACTTATTGTTATTTAAAATGACCCATATAGAACATCTGCAAAAGCAGGTCACTTTGTGGGCTGCTGGTAATAGACAGCAACACTGAAATGGTTAAAAAGCAATTGCAAAATCCATGCGAGAAACCCAAAAGTAGAAACAGAAGCAGAATAAGCAAAGTTGGAAGGGACCTTGGAAGTCCAACCCTCCACTCAAGCAGGAGACCTTATACTTCTTAAAAACCTCCAATGATGGAGCACCCACAACTTCAGGAGGCAAGTCCTTCCACTGATTGATTGGCCTCACTATCAGGAAATTTCTCCTTTTGTTCCTCCCAGAAGTACCCTTCTGCAGGAGGGCATGAAGAGAGCAGAACAATAAGAAACAGATTGCCACCCCTGTGAATCAAGAAAGCTCAAACTGCCCAAGGAGCTGCTGATCCAGTTCTGCAGAGGAATGATTGAGTCTGTCATCTGCACCTCTATCACTGTCTGGTTCGGCTCTGCAACCCAACAAGACAGACACAGACTCCAGAGAGTAATTAGGACTGCAGGAAAAAAAAAACAATGGCTACCAACCTGCCTTCCATCGAGGACCTGCATACTGCATGAGTCAAAAACAGAGCTGTGGAAATGTCTACAGACCCATCACATCCTGGATATAAACTGTTTCAACTCCTTCCTTCAAAACAACACTATTAGAGCCCTGCACACCAGAACAACTAGACACAAGGACGGTTTTTCCCCGAACACCATCACTCTGCTAAACAAATAATTCCTACAACACTGTCCAACTATTTACAAAGTTTGCACTACTATTACTATTAATCTCCTCATCACTCCTTATCACCCATCCCCTCTCACTTGTGACTGTAGGACTGTAACTTTGTCGTTTGTATCCTTACCATCTATATTGACTGTTTCCTAGTATTTCATTGCTTATTGTACCCTATGACTATCATTAAGTGTTGTCCCTTATGATTCTTGACTCTTGACGAATGTATCTTTTCTTTTATGTCCACTGAGAGCATTTGCACCAAGACAAATTCCTTGTGTGTCCAATCACACTTGGCCAATCAAGAATTCTGTTCTATTCTAATCTATTCTATTCTGTTCTGTTCTGTTCTGTTCTGTTCTATAGAAGAGATGGAAAAAAAATTATCTCAGTAAGATGTAAAATAACAGGTCTCTGCAATTCTCTATCAATGATCTTTTATCTTTTAACTACCGATTTACCAATATGCTTTCTCTATCTCTATTTCTCTATGCTGGCATTTATGCACAAAAAGCCTCATTAGGTTTTCTGCTTATTATCCATGTGAATCTGGAAGATGATTTCACTCAAGCTCAACAACATTAGGACAAGAATGTTGGAGGGAAATCTCCTTCAAGTTGAGACTGACTTAATAGCGCTTAAGACTTATATACCGCTTTATGAGCCGTGGTGGTGCAGGGGTTACAGAGCAATACTGCAGGTGACTTCTGCTGACTGCTATCTGCCTGCAATTTGGCAGTTCGAACATCACCAGGCTCAAGGTTGAGTCAGCCTTCCATCCTTCTGAGGTCAGTAAAATGAGGACACAGATTGTTGGGGGCAAGAGGCTGACTCTGTAAATCGCTTAGAGAGGGCTGTGAAGCACTGTGAAGCAATAGCACTTAGATTTATATACTGTTTCATAGTGCTTTCCAGCCCTCTCTAAGTGGTTTACAGTGTCAGCCTCTTTCCCCCCAAAATCTGGATCCTCATTTACCCACCTTGGAAGGATGGAAGGCTGACTCAACTTTGAGCCTGGTGAGATTCGAACTGTCAAATTGCAGGCAGTTAGCAGTCATGCAGAAGTCACCTGCAGTACTGCACCCTAACCACTGCGCCACTTAATGGTGACTTCCAAGTTGTTTTGCTGGCACCAATGTGGTTGGCCACTGATTGTGACCCCCCAGCCTTGCCTGAGTCCTGGAATTCCCCTGAATTATGTTTTTTTCCCCTTGGATTTTGCAGAAATTCCTTTAAAGTGAAAAGTAATCAAGCATTTGGTGGATCCTACTTCCTGGTTTTATGTTAATTCCATTTCATTTTATTGCAGATGAAAAAGGGTAGGTGTGTGGCATGAATTTGTACTTGTTACGCTATAATGCGGGTGGGGGCAAGCTGAGAGGGTGTTACTGTGTCTCTTGCCTTCTGGGTGGCCTTAAATGCTGATTCTTCCTTTTTTGGGGGTCTCTAATTTGTGAAAAACCCAGTGTTTAAAACAGGCGAATGAAACGATTCAGAAAGAGGTCAGGGAGGAAAAGGTTATTATACAAAATGAGTCTCGGGGGGAACTTCTGAAAGAAATAGTGTGATTAATGCAGCCACATGAATAATACCAATCGCGCCACTTGCAGACTGTCCTCAAAGGCTTTGCTTTGAAAACAACTTGGCATAATTACTAGTTTGCTGTCGAATCCATTTTGTTTCTTTACCCTTCTTTTCATGCTAACTTTTTGCAGAGAGAGAGGTTTCTCGAAGGCCAGCCTGGCCGATTCCTCTCAGACAGCATCTTCGGGGGGGATGGGTTGTGGTTCACCAGCAGCGGAATCAGACAGTGAGGAAGAAAGGGGACCAGTCAGGGAGTCTAGAGAGGATTTGGACAAGGGTCCTGCATCTGATGCAGAGATGGGGCCAGGACCATCTGGGAGTGGGGTGCTGCCTCCGGAGCCTCCGGAGCCTGGCAGCAGCAAGGCAGAGGACCCGGGGAGCCTGTTCCCAGTGCGCGTGTGCGCAGAGCTGCCCAAAGGTAAGAGCAGCTGAGACAAAAGGGGCAACTCAGGAGTAAGGCTGGGAGGTGAATGACCCACCCTTAAGGAATAAAAGTCAGACCTCAATGACGAAACCTTTGCAGGAAGCAAAGTAGTTCGATTGGTTCCAAGTCATCCTTAAGCTCTGAGAACTCTGGTTGGTTTTTTCTGGTACTTCAGTTGGTTTCTGTTATAATTAATTGGATACTTCTGTTTTTTGGCAGCATTCTACAGCATTGAAAGGCGTGTGCTTATCTTGGGGAACTTTTTAAGATTAGTTCTGGCTGGGAATGAAAGCTATTCCCAGCATTGCAATAAAGCAGGTTTTGCTTTTAAAATAAGTTTGTGTTTCATTACATTTCACGAAGCCTGGGTCATAACAGGATGCCAGCTTCTCTCCAACACAAGAAAGCTGCCCCTTCTTGGGCAGTACCCGACCCTTCCAGTTGCCGCCCAGACCCAGCGAGAACCAGGGATCCCCTGTTGGTCATGGCCATCTTTTGGCGCTCGATCTCTCCTTTGTGCTCATGGAGTCCATGGATTGCAATTGTAAAAGGGAGCAGGCTGTGTAGCACTAATGAACTTTAACTTGAGGGCCAGAGTTTGAGTGTGGGATGTTCTAGGGCTGTGGCCCCCAATCGTTCTGGCTTCGTGCACCAGTGGAGAAGGAGGAGTAAATGGTCCTGTGTGAGCTTCAGGCATGCGCATAGCTCCGTTTGTGCAAGTGGTGGGCACTCATGCCAGTACTTGAATCCAAAGTATCTTCTCCAGTAACACTGTACTGCAAACCAGGGCATACAAAACCTTCACTAGACCAAGAGTCGAATGCAGCTCATCTGCCTGGAATCCACACTGTGTTACGAACATTAATACAACTGAGTGAATCCAGAGCTATTTCACAAGAAGAATGCTACGCTCCTCTGCTCGCAATAGAATACCTTATGCTACCAGGCTCGAAATTTTGGACCTAGACAACTTAAAACTACGCTGCCTATGGTCTGATCTAAGCTTAGTACACAAAATTGTCTGCTACAACGTCTTGCCTGTCAATGACGACTTCAGCTTCAACCGGAATAACACACGGGCAAACAATAGATACAAACTCAAAGTAAACCGCTCCAAACTTGATTGCAGAAAATACAGCTTCAGCAACTGAGCGGTCAAGGCCTGGAACTCACTCTCTGACTCTGTTGTTACATCCTCAAACCCCTAAAACTTTAACCTTAAACTGTCTATCGTGGACCTCACCCCATTCCTAAGAGGTCCTTAAAGGGCCCGTGCATAAGCGCACCAACGTGCCTACTGTCCCTGTCCTGCTGTTCCCATTTATTCGTACTCATTGGTGCGGTGTCAGGGGTTATCGGTTCAATGTGTGGAGTGTGAAGGATGTGTGTTTGTGTTTATTTTCATGGTCCTGACGTGCAGTGAAGACGGGGTTTAATTTCGTTGTACGAGGTGCAATGACAATAAAGTAAACTAAACTAAACTCATTTATTCTGTATATATGTATGCCCATTTATACTTATGTGTGTATGTTATGTTCATACTTATACTTGTTTTCTCATATACATGCTTGGCAAACTGAACTAAATAAATAAAAATAGATAAATAAAGTGTGGTGCGCATTTTGTCATCACTGCCACCTCTTCCTGTCGGTGCCATCTGCTCAAGGGGTGGTTTGTAACTTGAAACTCTGGTGTGGTGGTTGGAGCAGCAGGCACAGGCCGATGCAGAAATTGGATGGACATTTGTCCAGAATGGTATAGGGTCTCCTGCTTTAGTAAGGGGTTGGACTAGAAGACCTCCAACATCCCTTCCAGCCCTATGATTCTGTGTTGTTTGTTCTAAGATTAAAGACTGAGTAAAGGCAAGGGGACAAATCATGAGGACAGGGCTAATTTCCTGCAGCTAACAGAGACGAAAAGGTCAAACAGATTTCCTTTCCTTTCCGCTCCTCTCCTTTCCTTTCTTTTCCCTTCCCTTCTTCCCCTCAAGAGGGGCTTCCAGATGGGATATTCTGTTTTTATAAAAGTGCCTGAAAGCTGCCAGTCAAGAGCCCTTGTGGAGCTACGGTGGAAAATAAAAAAAAATGAATTCTATAGCACAAGATTAAATTACAGCACATGCTCTTGGGTGGAATCTTAAACACAACAAATTAGAAAGGCAGGAAACTCACTAATAATTTTGAATGGGATGAGATAGTCTCTAGTCTCTCTCACACACACACACTCACACCGACATGTATGCATCAGTGAAAGCAGCAGATCTGCCGGGGTGGGGGAGATTGGGAGAGGATTTCTGCAGAAGTAAAAAACAGGCTGAGACCAAGTTCTCAAGGGAAGGTAGTAGAAGGGTTCAGCCACTGTCTTTATACAAAAACAGGAGGTCATTAATGCCGTCTGTGACAACATGCATCACCATCACATTTGCAGCTAGGAAGAAAGAAAGCACAGCACTTGCTCCCTGGGGGGATGAGTCATGAGTTTGGGGGCATTTATTTACTCAGAAAGCAACACATTCATTTCAAGGCCTAGCAGAAAGCAGGCTTTCTGCACTGTTTATTAATCACTGGCCAATTCTGGAGATAGTAGATGAATTGTTGAGAGTTGCAAGTCATGAGTTAACCACTACGAACAGTCATAATGGCCTCTGTTCTCTTGTGCAGTGAGCAAGTGGTGCTCTCTTTCTTCGTAAGGGTGGAGATGGCATTTCCCAGGAAAGTCAGGCTGGGATCGTTACAGAAAAGTTTGCTTCTCTTATTCCGCAGTTTACATGCTCGGTTTTAGCCATATCAACGGGAAATCAAGTCCAGGAAATCTGGAGGTGGAGCCTGGGAAAAGCTACTGCCCAAGAATACCACAGATCTAGAATGCTTTCCTATCAATTCAGCACCCCGCACCCCATAATGATACTGACTACTTAAAGTCTAGATGACATCTGTCTGTCTGTCTGTCTGTCTGTCTGTCTGTCTGTCTGTCTGTCTATCTATCTATCTATCTATCTATCTTCTATCTATCTATCTATCTATCTATCTATCTATCACTTCCTGACCTGCCTGCTGCCTGCCTGCCTGCCTGCCTGCCTGCTGCCTATCTATCTATCTATCTATCCATCCATCCATCCATCCATCCATCCATCCATCCATCCATCATCTATCCCTACCTGCCGCCTGCGCCGCTGCCTGCATGGCCTACCTACCTTACTACCTATCTATCAATCTATCTATCATCTATCATCTCTTATCTATCTATCATCATTATCCTGCCTGCATGCCTGCCTGCCTGCATGCCTGCGCTGCCTTGCTATCTATCTATATTCTATCTATCTATCTATCTATCTATCTATCTATCTATCTATCTATCATCTATCCCTGCCTGCCTGCCTGCCTGCCTGCCTGCCTGCCTGCCTGCCTGCCTGCGCCTATCTATCTATCTATCTATCTATCTATCTATCTATCTATCTATCTATCATCTACCGTATCTATCTACCTATCTACCATATCCATCCATCCATCCATATGAGGGAATAGAAGGGGAACTAATGAAATTTTCAGATGACACTAAGCTAGCAGGAATAGCCAACACCTCAGAAGATAGGCTCAAGATCCAGATGGATCCCAGCAAACTAGAAGGAAAGGAAATTCAATGGTGAGAAATGGTTTTACGCTTAGGCACGAAAAACCGAATGTACAAGTACAGATAGGTGAAACTTGGCTCACTAGCAGTAACCGTGAGAGGGATCTTGGAGTCCTAGCAGACAATCACTTCAAATCCAGTTGCCTCTTGAAAAAGCACCTTTGGAACATCACCTCTATGATGTTTGCTTTTATTGTCATCAAACTTTCCCTTCCTTTATAATGGGTAACTGGAATTTACCTTCCTATATCTTAAACCAATTATTCTGCATTCTGTGCTGTAGAACAACGGACAAGAGTTTTCTTTTATTTCATGACAGCCCTCAAAATATTTCATCTTTTATTCTTGGTTCTCCTATTCTCAAGGGAAAGCACGTTTAATTTCTTCAAACATTGTTTACAGGATTTAATTTCTAGTCCATGGAACAACTGGGTGTCTATATGGTGTGGTCAAAAAGGTAAAGACTGCAGCTTTAACAGTTCAACCATGGCTCTGTTTGTTTGCTTTTTTGTATGTGATGCACATAAAAAACAGAAAATTGATCCCACCGCACCATCTTGGCTTGTTTGGTCATACCCTGCAGACAACTGTTTCCTTGAATTCCTTCCAATCTCTCTGAATGCTTGTTAAAGTCTGAGGCTATGAAGGGGAGACAGTATGTGGGATGGATGTGACAAATTCACATAAAATAAAAGGATTAGTTCCTTTGCTTTAGAAATTGTACTTCAATTGCTGCAAGCTAAAATTATACCTGATTCTTCTGTAGACAGAACACTCTCTTGTCTCATATTCAATTTGCAGCCCGTCCTAAGATCTTTGTCATGCACATAATTATCAAACTAAGTGTCTCCATCTTGTATTTGTCCTTTGGGTTCGCCAAGCCTTTGGTAACAGAGTAGGAGAGTCTTACAAAATCTTCTTTAATCTGATTGACCGAAAGGGGTTAAGTTACAGGAATGTTGGCACCTGGAAACTTCCTCTTTAGCCTACAGTTTATTTCTAAATTTGCCAGGATAGATACTTCTTGCTCCATCACTGGAAGTTTTCAAAAAGAGACCGGACAGCCACTGTCTGAAATGGTTTATGACAGGGGGTCCCCAAACTTGGCAACTTTAACACTTGTGGATTCCAACTCCCAGATTTCTCCAGCCAGCTACTGGCTGGAGAATTCTGGGAGTTGAAGCCCACAAGTCTTAAAGTTGCCAAGTTTGGGGACCTCTGGTACAGGATCTCCACCTAGATAAGGGGGCAGAACTAGAAGACCTCCAAGGTCCCTTGTGTCAGCCTTCAAGATTTCCTTCTTTTGCTTGCATCTTTTGGCTGTCATAAGTAACGGGGGGGGGATTATGGGAAGTGAGCTGGAGGTTTTGTTAAGAAGAAGTATATCAGTTGGGGGGGGCGTTTCTTGCTTTGATTTCTGTCTTATGCTATGCGCGCAGCAGCACTCTTTATCAAAATATGCCAAGGTCAACGGACAGAGGCCTCATCATCACCTGGAGATGCCCACATGACGTTATCCACAACTTTTAATTGGGTAGCCTGCTTGAACTATTGTGGGTGGGAATGTTACCATCACTTTGTATATGTGATTTTCACGCTCATTCTCTCAGATTCAGAATTCTTTTGTTGCTACCACTTGATTTCCAGTAAAAGATATCTTTTCTCTAATTCATGGAGTCTAAGTATTTCTTTCTTGGATTTTGAATGGAGCACTACCTGACACCTTCCAACTCCATTATTCTATGTTTTACGTTCTTAATTCTCCTGCTAAGGTTCTTGATGATGGACGAATGAGCAATTCTCTGAGCTCCTAATGTTTTGCAAGCCATCCTCCACTTTCTCGGATTCAAAAAGCCCAGGTCAAGAATTTAGTTTCAATCTCCCCAGTTTGCATTTGCCACTGGTACATGCCATTGGTTATTTTCAGTTTACTCTTCCAACCTTTCAAGATGGAACTTTGAACATAAACTCATGTGGATGGAGGGGACCCTGCTAAGGCGTCAGCTAGCTAGCTGCTTGTTGCCATGGAATTGGGGAGGGGTTTTTTTTTCAGTAATATTTTTTTCTTTGCAGCTTTGCAAATACCGGTCTGAGTTTTGTTTGTCTCTCCAAGGCCATTTCTTCTAGCTTTGGTATGCAACAGCCAGAGATGATATACTTGAACCAAAGACTTTCTCAAAACATTTCCTAGATGGTGCTTGCCTTCTGGTTGCCTACTACAAGGGGGTTGGCCTCTAGGGTTTGTTTCAATTTGGGGCTTTGCGCCAGTGGTGAGATTCAATTTTTTTTACTACTGGTTCTGTGGGCGAGGTTTGGTGGGCGTGGCAGGGGAAGGATACTGCAAAACCCCACTAACCCACCCCACTAACCTGCTTTCCCAGTCCCATCAGCTGTGGGTGTGGCTTGGTGGGCATGGCGTGACTTGGTGGGTGTGGCTTGCTGGGCATGGCAGGGGAAGGATACTGCAAAATCCCTCTTCCCTCCCCACCCCACCCCACTAACCTGCTTTCCAGCTCCATTCTCCTGGGCAGGGCAACCAAAGGAGACCCAGCCGATCAGCTGGGACTCAGTGGGAGGCAGAGAAGAGATGGGATTGGCGGGGCCAGTCAAGAGGTGGGAATGGCTGATTGTCCGAACTACTCAAAATTTCCGCTACCGGTTCTCCAGAACTGGTCAGAACCGGCTGAAGACCACCTCTGCTTTGCACGCTTTTACCTCAACTCTTGCCTGACTTAAATTGCGTTCAGCTCTTTCCTAGTAAAAGTACCTTTTTCTCTAAATCTATGGAGCCAAGGGTTTTTATTTCCTAGGAATTGGATGGAGGCAGCCCTGACAGGAGGCCTTCTAGTCTCTCACCCAATTTTGTACCATGGCTTACTCCGGTTAAGTATTTCCTCCATCTCTTCCTCCTTGCCATTAACAAAAAAGATGGAAGAGCCAGGATTAATCCCTATGCCCTGCCAGCAGGGGTACCTTTCTCCAGTTAAACGTGGTAGCGCCAAGGATTGCCAATTGTCAAACTTTATTATGTAGTCACTACTTAATTGTCATGTTCCCACTTAACTACGTTGTTCTCCAGCATTTGCTCTCTCGCCAACTTTGATCTTCAGGAAGGGCCTTGGTGGCTCAGGCTGTTAATTGCCTGCACTTAAGATCCAGCTGCCTACAACTGCTGTAGGCTCGAATCCCACCAGGCTCAAGGTTGACTCAGCCTTCCATCCTCTCGGGGTAGGTAAATTGAGGACCCAAGATTGTTGGGGGCAATTAGCTGACCTTGTAAAAATGCCGCTTAGTAATAAGCAGGCATATACAATGGAATGAAGGCTATTGCTGAGCACACTGGGTTGTGCTCCAAAAATTGTAAGCCGCCTGAGTCTCCGGAGAAGGGCGGCATATAAATGTAATAAAAAAAAAAAAAAAAAAGAAGGACTAAGGGGTGACACCAGAGATGGGGTTCAGCAGGTTCTGACAGGTTCTGGAGAACCGGTAGCGGACAATTTGAGTAGTTTGGAGATCCGGCCAATCCCACCTCTGGCTGGTCCCACCAACCCCATCTCTTCTCTGCTTCCCATTGAGTCCCAGCTGATCAGCTGGGTCTCCTTTGGTTGCCCTGCACAGCGGAACGGAGCTGGAAAGCAGGTCAATGGGGTGGGGAGCGAATGCGGATTTTGCAGTATCCTTCCCCTGCCATGCCCGCCAAGCCACGCTGATGAAGCCACGCCCACCAAGCCACACCCACTGCTGATTGGCTGGGTCTCCTTTGGTTGCCCTGCACAGAAGAACAGAGCTGGAAAGCAAGTCAGTGGGGTGGGGAGGGAATGGGGATTTTGCAGTATCCTTCCCCTGCCACGCCCACCAAGTCACACCACGCCCACCAAGCCACGCCTACAGAACCGGTAGTAAAGTTTTTTGAATCCCACCACTGGGTGACACGATAGCAGTGTTCCAATATTTGAAGGTCTGCCACAAAGAAGGAGTCAACCTATTCTGCAAAGCAACAGAAGGAAAGACAAGAAGCAACTTGGAACTAAGGAGAAATTTCCTAGCGGTGAGAACAATTAACCAGTGGGGAACGGCTTGACTTCAGAAGTGGTGGGTGCTCCATCAGTGGAGGCTTTTAAGAAGGGATTGGACAGCCATTTGTCCAGAATGCTATGGGGTTGCCCTGCTTCATCAGGGGATTGGGCTACAAGACCCCCCCAGGTCCCTTCCAACTCTTTTATTCTGTTATTTGTCAACCAAGTATGAAATATTTTGCTATCAAAATAGAATTAGGGATATTTCCAGCATTTCCTTAACCCTATCAAATAATGTGATAAATCTGTTCCGGCAAACTTTGCTCTTGACAAAGCCGTATAGATTTCTGGAGTAATCACTGCATTGTTTTCAAGAGCAATCCCTCTGCACTATAATCTTCTGCTCAGTTCATACTTTCTCCAGGACTTCTCAAAAGGTAATACCTGTATATAAGGATTCCACTGTTCTCCCTCCCTCCCTCTCTCCATTAGCTTCACTAATTTGTCTGACAACACACTAGAAAACACAGAGCTGAAAGAGGAATTCTGTAGCTCTGCCTTTTGCTGGATGGGGAATTTGGGGAGTTGAAGTCCACAACTGTTAAATTTGCCAAGTTTGAGAAGCACTGGTTTAGACACTGGGATTATGCTATCTTCACTAAGCAGAAATTCCCTTGATTTTTTCCCCAGCCTCATCTCCTTCCAATTTTTTGCCTCTGTGATACCTTCTTTATAATTCCTCACTCCCCTGTCTGGACTCTTCCTTGGTGATCTGTCTCTCTTCCCATTTCCTATATGGACCCCCCCTTCACCTCCCCACTAGTTATTAAAATTTCTTTGCAAATACATGGGAATTCTCCATGATCTTCTAATTTTTAAAATGCTTTTATCCTGTTTTATACGAATACTGTTCCTACTGAAAATTCAGAAATGCCAATTAAACAAGGAAGGATTCCTAAATAATTGGTTTACGTACATCAAGTTGAATCTGGGGAGAAATATGTATGGCCAGTTGAGTGCTGATAGAAAGAACTTCCTCAACTAATTGATTAAAGAAGTCATGGTTGTATCTGCAAAACACAGTGAACTTGATGGCGTTTTTAATCTGGGTTGGATCCTTTTGTGGTTTAGCATGTTGTGTGAACCCAATCCCTTTTGTCATTTTGTCATCTTACAAAGTCTGTCTGCAAAGTCTGTCTGCTATCTCCCCTCAAAGGGGACTCTGGGTGGTACACAACAATAGCCAGTAAAAACAGATAAAAATCTAAAAGGTGCAGTAATACATGACATAAAAACGAAGGGATGAAATCTGGGAGAAGTGAGGATTGAAAAGGTGCCCTGGGCCCTGGGACAAATCTATTTTACACCCCCGGCAACAGGTTAATTCCCAATTCTCAATTTGTGGGAACCCTTTCAGAGAATTCCAGAAGCCCACTTAGGCTGCCCTGAGATAATTCAATTCATTTCTTGACTTGGCATAAGCCAAGTTCTTACTGGAAATGGCTGTAGCCAACCCTATTTCCGACAGGCCTTCCTTAGAAAAATAATAAGGAGGAGAAGCACCTTTCCTTGAAGATGCATCTGAGAAGCAAGTCCTTTCTGCTGGATGCTTGTGGCCTGCCTCAGGTGGGAGGGGGGCATATCCTTCTGGGCTAATTGCTGTTGCTAACCAGGGGAGAAGGCAGACCGGGCCACTTCAGAGCCCTCCTTCACCTCCAAAGCACAAAATACTTGCATTATCCTTCTGCAAGCTTCTGTGGGGCACAAACAGAAGGAACAATCTGAAAAGCACCAAAATGAGGGACCAAACTCTTCTGTGGTCCATTCTTGATGTCAGAATGTGTTTTGTCATTGCTCAGATTAAAAAAAAAACCCAGCAGCAACACCTGGGAATAAACCAAGTCCTCGCTTGAGTTCCTTTTCTTTGTTCACTGTGACTCTTGAAGGCAGCAGAGGATTAGAAGCAGCAGCCAAATTGTTAGCGCATTTTTACAGTTCTGATACAAAAGGCCTTTCTCTTGCTTTCCTTTGAAGAGGCCTGTTATCGTAGACCAGACTGGCAGGCACACACCATCTTCTTGGAAGCCCTGAGGCTGCTCTGATGATGCCGGGCAGAAACGAGCTTGGGTGCCCTTTACACAGAGTGGCTGATCAATGAGCGAGCCATCTGACCTTTGCAAATGCTGATCAAAAAAAAGAAAGAAAAAAAGCCCAATTCCCATCTCCCTCAAGCTGTGCTGCAATTCCAGCCTGAAGGATGCAGTGCTTTCTGTGGTAGCCAGAAGATCAACCAATCAGCACAGAGCTGGAAGGGGCCTTGGAGGTCTTCTAGTCTAGCCCCCTGCTCAAGCAGGAGAACCTAGACCATTTCAGGTAAGTGACTATCTGGACTCTTCTTAAAAACCTCCAGTGATGGAGCACCCACGATTTCTGAAGGAAAGTCGTTCCCTGTTATAGGAAGTTTCTCCTCAATTCCAGGTTGTTTCTCTCTTGGGTTAGTTTCCAACCATTGTTTCTTGTCCTGCTCTCTGGTGCTTTGGAAAAGATATTAACTCCCTCTTCTTTGTGGCAGCCCCTTAAATACTGGACTACTGCTATCATGTCCCCCCTGGTCCTTCTTTTTTCTGAACTAGCCATCCCAGTTCCTGCAACCATTGAGGGACTCAACTTGGTAACATCCTGAAGGCTGGTGTGTAGGGGGTTTGTTCCTTCAGAGCGAGGATATACCCTAGTTGGGTAATGAAACATCTGCAAAAAGCCACCAACCTTGGAGAACACCCAGCACTCTACAGATGATTTTTTAAAGAACAACTATTTACAAAGTTTGCACTACTATTACTATTAATCTTCTCATCACTCCTTCTCATCCCTCCCCTCCCACTTGTGACTGTATGACTGTAACTTTGTCGCTTGTATCCTTACCATCTATATTCACTGTTTCCTAGTATGATTTGATTGCTTATTGTACCCTATGACTATCATTAAGTGATGTACCTTATGATTCTTGACTCTTGACGAATGTATCTTTTCTTTTATGTGCACTGAGAGCATTTGCACCAAGACAAATTCCTTGTGTGTTCAATCACTCTTGGCCAATAAAGAATTCCATTCCATTCCATTCCATTCCATTCCATATTTTCTATTCTATTCTATTCTATTCTATTCTATTCTCTATTCTATTCTCTATTCTATTCTATTCTTATTGTATCCTATGACTATTATTAAGTGTTGTACCTGATGATTCTTGACTCTTGATGAATGTATCTTTTCTTTTATGTACACTGAGAGCATTTGCACCAAGACAAATTCCTTGTGTGTCCAATCACACTTGGCCAATAAAGAATTCTATTCTATTCTATTCTATTCTATTCTATTCTATTCTATTCTATATTCTATTCTATTCTATTCCATATTCTATTCTATTCTATTCTTATTGTATCCTATGACTATTATTAAGTGCTGTAACTTATGATTCTTGACTGTTGATGAATGTATCTTTTCTTTTATGTACACTGAGAGCATTTGCACCAAGACAAATTCCTTGTGTGTCCAATCACACTTGGCCATTAAAGAATTCAATTCTATTCTATTCTATTCTATTCTATTCTATTCTATTCTATTCTACTCTATTCTATTTATGTGATTGTTTGTATCCCACCTTTATTATTTTTACAAATAACTCAAAACAGTGAACATATTCACTGTTCCTCCTCCTGTTTTCCCAATAACAACAACCCTGTGAGGTTAATTGGACTGGGAGAGAGTGGCCAGCCCAAAATCTCTCAGCCGGAATTCATAGCTATGGTAGAAACTAGAACTCAGGGTCCGCGCTTTCTACTCTGCTGTCTGAATCACTAGACCAGACTGGCTCTTTGTAAGGGAAGGGGGAGTTCTAAATCAGTGGGCCTCAACCTTTCTACCTTTGCAGACCAGCAGGAGGAGGGAAGGGGAAGATTCTGCAAGAGTGGTGGCTGGGCATGCAACGTGCAATTTTATCTGTGCAAGCAGCAGGCACACCCACCCATCGCTCACGCAAATGGAGCTCTGCACATGCACTCACCCACCTCTTCCGTGGCCCAGTACTGAATGGGCCATGGCCTGGTACTGGGCTGCAGCCTGGGGGTTTGGGACCCCTGTTCTAAATGGTCTGCATCTACAGTATTCTCTGAGGAACCGCCTGTTTCTATGTCATCTACCAAATTCTGGAGATGATATTTTGGTGAGTGGAGTAGTGTTTACACAACTAGTGAGTTTAGGAATGGAGATGGGCAGATGCTGCCAGGCAGGACCAACCACAGAATGCTTTCACTCTAAACTGGCATTCATTGAGATGTGGCGTTAATTAAATAGGCCCAAACATAGCACAATCCAGCAAAATCGGCTCGTGGGATCTACTGTCGTCGGGGCGAACAGAAATGGTGTAGGGTCTCCCACTTGGGCGGGGGATTAGACTAGATGACCTACAAGGTCCCTTCCAATTCTGATTATCTGTTATATGTTAAAAGGGGCAGGGGGTGGGAATTTGGGGAGGTGATTTTTTTCCCCAGATTTTGTTCTATTGTACTTTATTAATTTATCTGATTCTTTTTGATAGTTTTAATTGGTTTTTTTTTTTTCAATATGGTTTTACATTCTGTAAGTGTCTCGAATTGCTATGGGCGAATAGGCGGCAATATAAATTCAATAAATGAATAAATGAATAAATAAAATACCAAAATACCCCACGTTAATTCATGAGGGCTTTTGCGCCCATTTTGACATTTGAGAATAAGAACATTTTAAATTCATTCTGCAAGGAAATGTTTGAAGCTCACAATCAAAGCATCCATGAAATGAGATGTGATGCTTCAATTTCCTTAGTTGGACCTGTTCTTGGCCTTATAAACAGAAACCACAGGACCAGCCCGGGTTCTGACGCTCAGTACGCTGAAACAGAGCAGGTGGCGGCCCCTTCCATTGTATTCATTATTTATAACCAATCCAGGCATCAATCTTTTAGCTGCCTCTCGAGTCCTCTACGTACCCATCAGGTAGGATGGGGCACAGTACGAATCCTGTCCTTCCCATGCTCAAAGACATAAGAGAATGGCGAAACACTTCTCATGACCATGGACTTTGTGAACGAGAGCATGGTTGCCCTAGCAACTTGAATATCCTATGGGGAGCCAAATGGCCCTTTTTAAATAATGCATGGACCCAGCATCTCTGGATGCAGAGCCAAAAGGGCACACCTGCATGCTAAGAAAAGGCAAGATGACATTAACAAGCTGACTCGGTCTTATTTGTTTTCTTTTGAGGAGATGTGAGGAATCTTTGTCGTGAAATTGAAATGCTCCCAATTCCAAAGAGTTCCCACCTTCTCTCAGGTGAATGCCACCAGAGTCGGGAGGCCTTATACAAACTGGCAAAGCAAACTGGAAAGCAATAAAGAGGGAAGCTGCACAGCAGGAGGGTAACAGTGGCGAACTTAGATGAAGAAATTTAAGTAGGGAAGAGAAAGATGAGGGATACTTTGAGCTGAGAAAGCAGGGCCCAGTAAGTAGAACTGGGAGACCTAGACACTCTGGACATGGCATCTCAGCAGCACATCTTGGAACACAGAACATGAAGGGACAGAGAAGGGACTTTGGAGGTCACCTAGTCCAACTTCCTGCACAAGCAGGAGGCCCTATACCATTTTTGGACTGTCCAGTCTCTTCTTAAAAGACCTCCAGTGACGGAGCATTCACAACTTCTGAAGGCAACTTCTGTTCCACTGGTTAATTGTCCTTACTATTAGGAAGTTTCTCCTTAGTTCTTGGTTGGTTCTCTCCTTGATTAGTTTCCATCTATGGGCTCTTGTCTTGCCTTCTGGAGCTTTGGTAAACAGTTTGCCCCCTCCATTTTGTGACAACCTCTCAAATTCAGTGCTATTCTATCACCCGTAGTTCTCCTTTTCTTGATTGAATTAGTGTAGGGCCCAGGTCTTCAAACTTTGCACGTTTAAGACTGGTGGACTTCAACTCCCAGAATTCTTGAGCTAACATGACTGGAGGAGGAATTCTGGGAGTTGAAGTCCACAAGTCTTAAAGCTGTCAAATTTGAAGGCCCCTGGTCTAGGGGAACATGTGTTGCATACTTGCAAGATGACCAGATGATGTTGCAGCAGGATTTTTAACTTTAGCCAGCATCTGGTTAAGTATTTGGACCCAACTGACACGAAAACAGCAGTTTTATTTTACCGACTTGGATGCAGGAGTCGGCCTGTCCTGTGAATCCAGCCAAGTGAATTCCTTCTCTTTTGGCTAGCCCTTTTGTTGCCCAGAAACCAAGGAAAGTGTAACTCAACATGAGGAAACACCAGCATGATAGAAGCATGGAGAATGGAGGCAGTCAAAAAAATGAACATCAGTGATGCTTGATTATTGAATAGAGAGCAAAGAATGGAATGGAGTTGCCTAGAACAGGGGTCGCCAACCTTTTGGACCTCCGGGACCACCAAATTCATAATTTTAAATCCCGCAGACCAGAGACCCTGGGAAAATCCCAAAAAAGTCTGCAGGAAAATCCCTCACCCCGTTTTCCTACTGATGATCATTCTTTATTTGGGATCGCAGGATACCATCTCCACCTCCGTTCTTGGGGTGGGGTGGAGTGGGGAGAGGGGGGGAGGGAGAGAGAGAGAGAGGGAGGGAGAGAGGGGGGGAGGGAGGGAGGGAGGGAGAGAGAGAGAGACTTTTGGCTTCATGCAAGGAAAGCAGCAGAAGCAGCAGAAGTCTTTCTTTCTCTCCCCCAAACTCTGCCAGAAATGAGTCTTTGTGAGACTTGTCGCGCCAGTGTAGCCTCTTGGAGCAGGAGGCCTTGCAGGGTCCCAAAGACTCATTTCTGGCAGAGTTTGGGGGAGAAGGAAAGACTTTTGTTGCTTTCCTTGCGTGCAGCCAAAACCAGAAGAAGAAAGAAGTGGAAAGAAGCAGCCCGGTGGCCAGGCAAGGCGGGTGGGCACATGGGGCAAGTTCCCCCCCTCCACCCTTTCCCCCCCCCTCAGTACCTCATGTTGCTCGCAATGCAAGTGACATAAGCCTTGTGTTCCTATGGGCCATGTGGGTGGTGCAGTAATTGCTTTGGGGGGTGCCCTGGGGGTGACATTTCTCTGGGGACCACCAAAATTTTCTCACGGACCACCAGTGGTCCCTGGCCCACTGGTTGGTGACCACTGGTTTAGAAAACAGCTTGACTCCTTCCTCTCTGTGGCAGCCCCTCAAATATTGGAATACTGCTATCATGTCTCCCCTGGTCCTTCTCTTCACTAGACTAACCAGCCCCAGTTCCTGTAACCGTTCTTCACATGTTTTAGTCTCCAGTCCCTGAATTTCCCACTCCCTGGCCTTAAAATGAATGTTTCTGTTTGTTTGAACCGATCTGTTTTTAGATGCAAGAGCTTGTAGGCCGAGGAACTTTTGACATCAGCAATTCAGGGGAAATGGAGAAAAAGAGAGAATGCCAATGCTTATGGCCCCATTTCTCTGTTTATTGTCTTGTAATTTATACATCAAGTTCTAGATGCAACATCCATCCCAATAACTCATCTCTTTGTTCAGGTGATTTGTATTTTCCAGCACATCAAATCATGTTCAACAGCTCCAGACAAAGATAGTTCAGTTCTAATTTTGATCAAATTAGGCTGCTTTTTTACGTTTTATTGGGAAGCTCTTTCTCTCTCTCTCTCACTCACTCTGCTAAGCCAATTGAGTAAATTATATAATTACTACATTTCACTAAGAATATGGGTTTATACTAATTGTATTATAGATTCATTTCTTTGGAGGCTTGCCAGGTATGAGATTATGATCCCCAGGATGTGAACCACTTGGCACTTGATTGCATGCCCAACTCGAACTGCAGATGCATCAGAAATTGAAACATTTTATTATTACTGTTATTTTCAAAACAAAAATGTGTTGTTTAGTCTGTTAACGGAAAAACAGGGAAGGGGTATCCATTTTTCGACTGGAATACAAATAATCTCTTCCTGGTACTCCTTCCTAGCTGTTTAATTGATTGATACATTTTATTTTGACTTTTAATTACATTTCAATTTTGATTTTTTTTCTTATTTGCAGCCCTCTTATAGAAAAGATAAATATAAATGTGCAGGTTTTAGTGTCATGTGAGCAAAGTAACAATTACCTACACTTCTAGTCAAGACACCAAGTGTGTGTGTGTGTGTGTGTGTGTGTCTATGTTCCATAGAAAATTAGGATTTTCATTCTTAAAGACTGGTTGAGCTTTGCCAGAACATTAATTTCTAAATATGCTATTATAATTTTTGCTATGGAGAGGGTGCAATGGCCAAATTAGTTTACCCAAAGACAAACTGTGAGAATTCTCACACACACTTGTTAAACTGGGGGGTGGGGTGTTTCCATTAGTGAAGGAGAAGAAACCCAAAGCCAGTCCTGGAAAAGAATCTGTGATGACCCTGGGTAGGATACAAAATAAACACAGTCACAAAAACAGGTGAAGCCCCTTTTATTCCTTCACTTTGCTTCCAAGCTCCAAATATCCTTGACTGGAGACAAAAAACTCCCCCACAAACAGTTACGAAAAGGAGGGAATGCCATTTAAACTAAAAATGCCTATAAATTATAAAGAGTAAAAACCACACAAACCACACTGAAGCAATTAAGGGAACCAGGTAAGATAAGGGCTTGAAGATATCCACAGATATTGGAACACACACTGGGAAGGATGCCAAACTCAGAGAGGAACGACAGACTAGAGATATTTCCATGCTTTGTTTCCAGCACTGGCCCATATGCATGTCTGTCCTTTTAACTAGTTCTCACAGCTGCAGCCCATGAAGGGGATCAAGGCCCTTTCCTCCTCCACAGACCTGCTTCCTCTGACTGCCCAGCTGGCCTCTGCCCTTCCCCAGCCTCCTCCACAACCTCCAGAGCCCCACTTCCACTCCCTGTTCCTCCTCTCCCTCGGAGTCAGTCTCCAACAGGGGCATGACAGAATCCCTCTACCTACTACTACAACTTTCTATGCTCCAGAGCAGCCGACCAGCTTTGGGAAGCTCACAGCCATCTTGAGGGCCACTGATGGTCCAAGGGTCTTCCATGCATTTATCTGGTCCCATCTTGGAGGCTGCAGTGAGTCCCGTAGTTTAACTCTGCCCTGTGACAAGAAGTCAGTCTTGAATCTCCTCATAGTTCCTTTTAATGGGTGAGCCTTACTTCACACGATCCCTTCGGCAACTGTGAATACATTCTGCAGAAGTGCAAGAACATAACTCACTGTGGAGGATTTCTCCCAAATTCTCAACATTTTCTGCATGAAAATTCTGAAAGCAACTCTCCTTTCATCAAACTGAATAACAGAGAGAAACTTCAGGGAAAAATATTGATCGATAGCAATAGCAATAACACTTAGACCAGAAGATCATGGGTTGCCCTCTCCTCTTTGGAAGAGCTTTAGAGTTCCTGCTGCCTTAAGAAAGTTCAAAATAGCCTCAAAGATCCATCTCAATCTTGGGAACCCTTTTTGAACTATTACCATCTGGCAGATGGTACAGGATAATAAAAACAAGGACAAATAGGCTGAAAACAGCTTCTATCCCAGGGCACTAACTCTTTTGAATTCTACTGTATAGTGTAATATTAATGCAATATCAGGGTTTTCAATTCAATTGTGTAGAATGTGAAGGATGTGTGTTTGTGTTACTTTCATGGTCATGATGTGCACTGAAGATGGTGTTTGATTTTGTTGTACAAGGGAGGTGCAATGACAATAAAGTAAACTAACTAGACTTATATGCTTCACGGGTTTCCACCCCTCTCTAAGTGGTTTACAGAGTCAGCCTATTTCCCCAACAATCTGGGTCCTCATTTTACCCACTTTGGAAGGATGGAAGGCTGAGTCAACCTTGAGATGATCAGGATCAAACTCCTGGCAGTGGCAAAGTTAGCCTGCAATATTGCATTCTAAAGGAAGGGAGGGAGGGAGGGAGGGAGGGAGGGAGGAAGGAAGGAAGGAAGGAAGGAAGGAAGGAAGGAAGGAAGGAAGGAAGGAAGGAAGGATAGCAATAGCACTTAGACTTATATCCTGCTTCACAGAGCTTTGCAACCCTCTCTAAGCGGTTTACAGAGTCAGCCTATTTCCCCCCAACAATCTGGGTCCTCATTTTACCCACCACAGAAGGCTGAGTCAACCTCAATTGAGCCTGGTGAGATCTGAATTGCCAAACTGTAAGCAGCTGGCAAGCCAACAGAAGTCACCTGCAGTACTGCACCACCACAGCTCTAATCCACATAAAAGCTCCAAATTAAAACACCTGGATTTAACTAGAAGAGTATTTTTGAAGATTTCACTCTGCAATGGACTCATACTGTATATTTCACAAAGTGGGAAGTTATTTTCAAACAAACCATTCTCCAAAATAGATTCAGCACAAATACATTTCTTACAACATTCAAAGCAGACTTCTATAATTAAGGCTATTCTAGACGCTTGTGCTGCTTTTGCCATGAATCTTTGTTTACAAGGAAGTCAAAAGAAAAAGAGGAGTCTTTCATAGCAGTAATGAGTGAGCTGAACTAAACACAACCTGTAAATTTTGAGCATCCTTAACAAATATAACTTTCTAGCTGTCACTTCAACAGAATAAAATATTCACAAATATTCTCCCTCAGGCTATAAATTAGGCCTCGTGGTTCCTGAGGAGAAAATGCAAGCAAGAGGCTCAAGGATGCAAGCCAGGCCTCCCTCACCACGGATCAGTGATCAGCCCTTCCAATTAGTGGTTTTCCAAAATGCAGGGAATAAAATGGATAAACAGAAACAAAACACGAAGTCTTAATTCTTGTGTGACTTAGATCATTTGACACATTTAGATTTTCAATAACAGCAAACCACTTCTTTTCACATATACATTTTAACTATGAAGATGTATTGTGAAAAATCATTTTCCTTTCATTTTATAATTTTCATTTTCAGTGCCACATTTCTTTCCTTTTTCTTTCCTTTTAATTGTTTTCATTCTTCTTTTTCAACAGGCGTATATAATTAATGGAGGCACATTCAGGCAGCTCACATTTGTTTTTCAGATGAATGCACAGACATAGTTTTAATCTCTTGGTAATTAATTTACAAAAGGAGGAGGATAATCCTTCTCTTTGAACACATTAAGCATTTCTTTTCCTCTCATTTTCATCCATCATCATTTAGATTGTGTTCTTCATCCAGAAAGATCGGAAAGGCTAGCACATAAGCTAAGATAGAAGAGAATATTTATAGCTCAGGGTGAGTTGTGGAGTCGGTGGTGCTTTTCTTGCAGGCGTTTCATTACCAAGCTAGGTAACATCAGCAGCAGTAGTAAGAGAGTGT